>CAXKWD010000006.1:178128848-179398848 GCA_964059195.1 Ectobius pallidus | reverse complement strand
CTCTAAACCTAACCTCCAAACCTAACCTCCCAAGAAAAACTCTAAACCTAACCTCCAAACCTAACCTCCCAAGAAAAACTCTAAACCTAACCTCCAAACCTAACCTCCCAAGAAAAACTCTAAACCTAACCTCCAAACCTAACCTCCCAAGAAAAACTCTAAACCTAACCTCCAAACCTAACCTCCCAAGAAAAACTCTAAACCTAACCTCCAAACCTAACCTCCCAAGAAAAACTCTAAACCTAACCTCCAAACCTAACCTCCCAAGAAAAACTCTAAACCTAACCTCCAAACCTAACCTCCCAAGAAAAACTCTAAACCTAACCTCCAAACCTAACCTCCCAAGAAAAACTCTAAACCTAACCTCCAAACCTAACCTCCCAAGAAAAACTCCAAAACGGCTGTTGGCTGTTGGCTGTTGGCTGTTGGCTGTTGGCTGTTGGCTGTTGGCTGTTGGCTGTTGGCTGTTGGCTGTTGGCTGTTGGCTGTTGGCTGTTGGCTGTTGGCTGTTGGCTGTTGGCTGTTGGCTGTTGGCTGTTGGCTGTTGGCTGTTGGCTGTTGGCTGTTGGCTGTTGGCTGTTGGCTGTTGGCTGTTGGCTGTTGGCTGTTGGCTGTTGGCTGTTGGCTGTTGGCTGTTGGCTGTTGGCTGTTGGCTGTTGGCTGTTGGCTGTTGGCTGTTGGCTGTTGGCTGTTGGCTGTTGGCTGTTGGCTGTTGGCTGTTGGCTGTTGGCTGTTGGCTGTTGGCTGTTGGCTGTTGGCTGTTGGCTGTTGGCTGTTGGCTGTTGGCTGTTGGCTGTTGGCTGTTGGCTGTTGGCTGTTGGCTGTTGGCTGTTGGCTGTTGGCTGTTGGCTGTTGGCTGTTGGCTGTTGGCTGTTGGCTGTTGGCTGTTGGCTGTTGGCTGTTGGCTGTTGGCTGTTGGCTGTTACAAACAAACAAAATATATTAAAATTGTTGGAAAATTCGGTATATTATGTGCAAAAAATTTAAACTTAATTTTTCAATTTAATATGAAAGCATTGTCTTATGTCTAACAGCAGTTTTAGTATTGTTAATAGAACCAAGTACACTTTAATTACTCTGAACTACTCTTTAACTACAGCAATTAGAAGAGATGCTTCAATTGTGAGTAGAAAACATGATGAAAATAGAGATGGAATCAGAATTTACAAGTTTAAACATTCTTGGGACTTTTAAAATTGTTGCGAATGTAGAATTTTATTTGCTAAAAAAATCAATTTACATTACATTTAGAGTAAGTAAGGGTAAACTCAGTGTGAATAATTGAAACTTCTTGGGCCCTTCTTAACATTATATGTATTAAAAATATTCAAGTAAACTCCTGGAATTTCTATAATGATCTATTAATTTTAACTTATTTATGTGAAAATTAACTTACAATAGAGGGTAATGCGTTGACAGTCATATGAGCGTAATCACAAACCAAAAGGAATGACTTCTTACAGATACCACATGCAATAGGTTTTTCTCCATCGAGAATATTTAAATTTATGTTTTCTGCAGCCCTAAAACGATATATTCTGCACTTTAACATCGGCCTAACTATTGCAAACATTAAAGTTTTGTTCCAAAAGTAGCATTTTATGTGCCAAAAATTATCAAGTTTTATGAAGGCATTGACCGATATATCTGCAATTTTAGTATCGTTAGTGCTAGCTACAACAAACTACTCTTTAACTAATCTGAACTACTTTTTAACTACAGCAAATATATGAGGACAATGCTCCATTTTTAGCAGATAAAATGATGAAAATCAGGTGTTCGAAGTTTAAACTTATAAACTCTAAACTCTAAACTCTGTCAAATTGAATTTCTTAAAATGGAAGAATACTCATCTTTTCTTTGTACTGACACAGGATGTGGAACTATTGTTGACCGCATCACAGCCAGAAGCCAGATCTTACTCTTCTATCTTCTTAGTTCATGTATGTAATCCTCAGGGTTGTACATGTGTAACCGCCAGCACACAGTAGTATATCTGTTAAAAACAAACAAAAGATTATTAATTTAAACAATAAGCAGGGGTACAGCACACAGTAGTATATCTGTTAAAAGCAAACAAAAGATTATTATTTTAAACAATAAGCAGGGGTACATTAATACTCAGAATGTATCATTGAAATTTCTTGGGACCTTTAAAATAATGCTAATTTTGGAAAAATTTTATATATGACCAGAACCTAAAGTATTCCTTTTGTAAAATGTTAATTTGTGGTAGCAGAAATACAAAATGTATTATAGGTTGTGGAATATAAAAGGTGTTACTTAATAATACAGAAATATTTTACCTGTATATAGAGGTGTAGACTTGTAGAAAGGACATTCTTACTCTTCATGTTTTGTAGTCCTCAGGGTTGTATATCAGTTCATGGTAGTATATCTGTAAGAAATGAACATAAGATTATGATTTTTAAGAGTAAGCAAGGGTAAACTCAGTGTGAATAATTGAAACTTTTTCGGCCCTTCTTAACATTATATGTATTAAAAATATTCAAGTAAACTCCTGAATTTTCCATATTGATGTTGTATTAATGTTAACTTATTTATGTGAAAATTAACTTGAAATAGAGGGTAATGCGTTGACACTCATATGAGCGTAATCACAAACCAAAAGGAATGACTTCTTACAGATACCACATGCAATAGGTATTTTTCCATCGGAATCTTTAAATTCATGATTTCTGCAGCTCTAAAACGATATATTCTGCAAATTAACACCGTATACACTTCGGCCTAACTATTGCAAACATTACAGTTTATTGTAATGTTCCTAATTTTTATCCAGAAAAGCCAAAAATCTAATAACATATGCCGCAATTTACCATCACATGTGCTTAAGCCTAATTATTTTAAACAAAAGGAACTTCCATAATCGTCAGTTATGTTTACCTATCCGTACCGAGAATTATACAAAACAAAACTTACATTCTAATTTGTGTTATGAAGACCGATTTTGGTCTAATCATCAAATGGGCGTGATAGACATTACCAAGACATTATATGGGAAAAATCACGACTTTAATTACTGTTCTCCTAGGCAATCGTGACAGATACAAAGGACAGAATCTTTCACATGCAACATGGCTTTTATTTCAAATACGGAGTATTTATAAAGAGAAATAACTGCATGAATTTAGCCGTAAAATACATTTTGTCAACCATGATCCCTTCTGTAACGACCCAGTTGATACGACATTTTCCAAACCTCCAAATAAATCTCTGAAATTTGTTTCGTGGAATTCAATTTCGTTCAGATTTTCGTTTTTTCGTACACATCCTGCTGATTTTTAATTAACTAATGTCTCTTTGAGTATTCTTTTATCAGGAAATGTCTTCAAACATATGTCACAAGAGAAACACCTGTATGACATGTATTCTGTGTGCTGTTTTCAATTGAATTAGCTATCAATTATAAACGATCATTCGTTGCTTCAATTAATTTGTTCGGATTTCCTTTTTTTTCGTACGCATACTCCTGGATTTTCCAAATTAATGTTGTATTAAATGTACCTTAGTTATGTGAAAATTAACATGCCATAGAGGGTGTTGCGTTGACACTCATATGAGCGTAATCACAAATCAAAAGGAATGACTTCTTACAGATATCACATGCAAAAGGTATTTTTCCATCGGAATCTTTAAATTCATGATTTCTGCAGCTCTAAAACGATATATTCTGCAATTTAACATCGTATACACTTCTGCCTAGCTATAGCAAACATTACAGTTTATTGTAATGTTCCTAATTTTTATCCGGACCGAAAATTATATTTAAAAAAAAGCTAAAGTTCTAATAACATATTCTGCAATTTACCATCATATGTGCTTAAGCCTAATTATTTTAAACAAAAGGAACTTCCACAATCGTCAGTTATGTTTATCCGTACCGAGAATTACACAAAACAAAAGCTAGCATTCTAATTTGTGTTATCAACACCGATTTTGCTTTAATCATCAAATGGCCGTGATAACAAACAAACAAAAGATTATGATTTTTAAGAATAAGCAAGCGTAGATTAATGCTTTTTTTATTCTTGTAAAATTGTTTAAAAATTCGGTATTTTATGCGCAAAAAAATATTTAACTTACAAAACTTCCAGAAGTGAATTAAAAGTTTTCAATTTAATGAGAAAGCATGTCTTATCTAACTGCAGTTATGGTATTGTTAGTGCAACAAACTACACTTTAATTACTCTGAACTACTCCTTAACTACAACAATTAGAAGATGACAATGCTTCAATTGTGAGTAGAAAACAAGATGAAAATCGGGATGGAATCAGAATTTTTAAGTTTAAACTTCTGAACTCTTTACTTTGCATTGAACATTCTTGGGACTTTTAAAATTGTTGCAAATGTAGCATTTTATGTGCTAAAAGAAATCAATTTACAAAACATTTAGTGGTAAATTAAATCTTTTCAATTTAATAAGAAAGCATTGACCTATATATCAGCAATTTTAGTATCGTTAGTGCTGGCTACAACAAACTACTCTTTAACTAATCTGAACTACTCTTTAACTACAGCAAATATATGAGGACAATGCTTCATCTGTAGCAGATAAAATGATGAAATATGGATGGTATCAGATGTTGTAACTTTAAACTTTTGAACTCTAAACTTTCTAAAATTAAATTTCTTAAAATGGAACGATACTCATCTTTTCTATGTACTGAAAGAGGATGTGAGTTACACTTGGAACTATTGTTGAGTACACCACAGCCACAACCCAGAAACCAGGAGCACTCAATTGTAGACTTGTATAAGGACACTCTTACTCTTCTATCTTCTTAGTTCATGCTTTGTAATCCTCAGGATTGTACATGTGTAACAGCCAGCGTACAGTAGTATATCTGTAACACACACACACACACAAAAATTAGGATTTTCAAGAATAAACAAGGTTACATTAATACTTAGTCTCATTCAAATTTCTTGGGGCCTTTAAAATTGTTGCAAGATTATCATTATGCGTGCTAAAAATATTCAGTTAAAAAATTTTAGAAGTGAATTAGAACTACTCCTTTAACTACAGCAATTGGAAAAAAAACAGTGCTTCATTTGTATGAGAAATGGAGATAAAAATACGGAGGGACTCAGAAATTGGAAGTTTATTCTTACCCAATGAACTTTGTGAAATAGCGTATCTAAAAATATGTGAAAATACTTTGAAACAGATATCTCACGAGAACGCTTTCTCTCCTGTATGAATAAACTAGTGCCTCTCTGAGTATTCTTTTATCAGAAAATGTCTTGGTACATATGTCACAAGAGAAACTCCTCTCTCGTGTATGACAGAGTAGATGTCGTTTGTGATTACTCCGAAAGGAAAATGCCTCTGTACAGACATCACATGAGAAAAGCTTCTCTCCGGAATTTTATAACCTGATTTTGTACGAGTCTTTTCCTCGAGAAATCACGTTGCCACAGACAATACATAAAAAAAGGTGTCCCTCCAGTATGAGTAAGCCGATGAGTTCTGAGCTTACTTCTTGTACACATTTCACACGACAATGATTTTTCTCTGGTATGGGTTACGATAATGATTCTCTACAGGACCCTTCTTTGGAAGTGCTTTTGTATGCACAGCGCATACTGTGTGCGTGTAGCTTTATGAATCTCTCATTTGTTTCTTTCGGAATCTCTCTTAGTGCATAGTTTACTAGCTACATTGGGCATTTTGACAATTTAACAGCATGAATTTTGCCGTAAAATACATTTTTGCAGCCCCTTCTGTAACGGCCCAATTGATACGAACTTGGCCAACCCTCCAAAGTAATATCTGAAACTTGCTTTGTGGAGTTGGATTTAGTTCGGATTTCTTTTCTTTTTCGTACGCATACTCCTGGATTTTCAATATTAATGTTGCATTACTTTTACCCTACTTATGTGGAAATTAACATGCAATAGAGGGTGATGCGTTGACTCTCATGTGCAGTGAATGACTTTTTACAGATACCACATGCAAAAGGTTTATCTCCCTCATTAATATTATAATTTCTGATTTCTGCAGCCCTAAAACGATATATTCTTCAATTTAACATCCCTATACACTTCGGCCTAACTATTATAAACATTACAGATTACTATAAACATCCATAATTTTTATCCAAACCAAAATTATATTTAAAAAAAAAGCTTAAATTCTAATAACATATGCTGCTATTTAGCGTCATATGCCTAATTATTATAAACATATCTCACGATTGTGGAAGTTCGTTTTGTTTATCCCTAACGAAACTTATACAAAACAAAAGCTTACATTCTAATTTGTCTTATCAAGACCAATTTTGGTTTAATCATCAAATGGGCGTGAAAGACATTACTGAGATATAATATGGGAAAAACGACGACATTAATAACTGTTTTTGTAGGCTTTCGTGACAGAAACAAAGGACAGAATTTTTTCACATGCAACATTGCTTTATTTTTATTTACGGAGTATTTATAAAGAGAAATAACTGCATGAACTTAGCCGTAAAATACATTTTGTCAAATATGATCCCTTCTGTAACGACCAAGTTGATACGACATTTTCCAAACCTCCAAATAAATCTCTGTATTTTGTTTCGTGGAGTTCAATTTCGTTCATATTTTCGTTTTTACGTACACATCCTGCTGGTTTTTTAATTAATTAATGTGTCTTTAAGTATTCTTTTATCAGAAAATGTCTTGAAACATATGTCCCAAGAGAAACTCCTGTATGACATGTATGCTGTCTGCTGTTTTCAATCGAATTAGCTATCAATTATAAAGGATCATTCGTTGGTTCAATTAATTTGTTCGCATTTCCTTTTTTTCGTACGCATACTCCTGGATTTTCCAAATTAATCTTGTATTAATTTTACCTTAATTATGTGAAAATTAACATGCAATAGAGGGTGATGCGTTGACACTCATATGAGCGTAATCACAAATCAAAAGGAATGACTCTTACAGATATCACATGCAAAAGGGTATTCTCCATCGAGACTCTTTAAATTTATGATTTCTGCAACTCTAAAACGATATACTCTGCAATTTAACATCGTATACACTTCGGCATAGCTATTGCAAACATTACAGTTTATTGTAATGTTCCAAATTTTTATCCGGACCGAAAATTATATTTAAAAAAAGCTAAAATTCTAACAACATATGCTGCAATTTAGCATCATATGAGCTTAAGCCTAATTATTTTAAACAAAAGGAACTTCCGCAATCGTCAGTTATGTTTATCCGTACCGAGAAATATACATAACAAAAGCTTACATTCTAATTTGTGTTATCCATTGAACTGTATACTAACTGGAATGACTTCTTCTCTTGTAAAGTCTCTGCCAAATGTGAGGCCTGTATGTGCGACTAGTTGCGTCTGGTCCTGCATGGAAGAAACCAAGCACCTGCACGCTAAAGACCATTAAGTTATTAGGACCTTCTCGATTTCATTCACATTTTAAAACAATGTTAGACCTTTTCAATGCAAAAAATAAATCAATAAATAGCCGAGAAAGTGATTTAAATGTTTAATTTCCCCTTTCCATTTTATATTCATCTACTGGTTAAAAAGAATTACCACAGTATCCCCGCAAAAATCCCAACATCTACCACTTATAAAAATACACAAATAAATACGTTAATTCATTTTTCACGTATATTGATATGAGAAACACGTAATTAATTGCATAAATTTCTATCAGTCAACAAAGAATACAATAGGCCTAATTTTGAAAGCTGTAAGCAGCTATGTTGCAACAGGGAATATGTATTGGAGAAAATTAAACATTTATATAATTTTCTCGATTACTTCTTGATTTATTTTTTGCAATGAAAAGGATGAACAGTTCTAACATTTAAAAAAAGTGTCCGTGGAAAGCCACGCGACAGAAGTGAAACTTATTTAATTTTTTGATTTTTTTCAATTTTGAATTATTGGGTTTTTTCAATGTTGGATTGTTGGACTTTTTAATATTGGGTTTTTGGACTTTTTAAATTTTGGTATTTGGATTCTTTTAATTTTTTATCTTTTATTTTTTTAATTTTTGGAACTTTGGATTTTTTAATATTGGATTTTTAAATTTTAGATCTTAAAATTTCTTTAATTCTTGGATTTTTAAATTTTGGATTTTTTTATTTTTTAAATTTCGGATTTTTAAATTTTTGATCTTTGATTTTTTAAATTTTGGTGGTTTGGATTTTTAAATTATGGATTTATTGTTTTTAAAATTTTGGATTTTATATTTTTAAAATTTTGGATTTTTAAATTTTGGATTAATTATTTTTAATTTTTGTATTTTTAAAATTTTGGTTTTTTGAATTTTTGATCTTTGAATTTTTTATTTTGTAATTTTGGATTTTTGAATTTTGGATTATTTAAGTTTTGGATCTTTGAATTTTTAAATTTTGGATTTTGATATTTTGAATTTGGATTTTAAGATTTTTAAATTTTGTATTTTCAATGTTTTAATTTTTTTATTCTTTAAATTTTGGATAAGCCAAATCATTGAGTTGATTGTTTTCTTGCCGTCCGTTCCGTTACACCCTACTAATTTCGTGATGATTTTGAGCGTTACACTAATTGCGTGACAATTTTGAGCGTAACGCAAGCTCTCGATTTACTTCTACCGCGGCTAAAGAAGTTTCACTTCAAAAAAAGCCAATGAAATCGAAAAGATCCTATTAACGTAATGGTCTCTCCCCCTTGCAGGTACTTGGTTTCTTCCATGCAGGACCAGACATGACTAGTCGCAAAAGAAGCCTCACTTTCCTCTCAAGCAGAAGTCATTCCAGTTTGTATTCATTTCAATGGTGTGTTATCAAGACCGATTTTGGTTTAATCATCAAATGGGCGTGATAGACATTACCGAAACATTATATGGGAAAATCACGACTTTAATTACTGTTTTCCTAGGCTTTCGTGACAGATACAAAGGACAGAATTTTTTCACATGCAACATTGCTTTAATTTCATTTACGGAGTATTTATAAAGAGAAATAACTGCATGAATTTTGCCGTAAAATACATTTTTTCTGCCCCTTCTGTAACGGCCCAGTTGATACGACGTTGGCCAACCCTCCAAAGAAATCTCTTAAACTTGCTTGTGGAGTTGGATTTAGTTCGGATTTCCAGTTTTTTCGTACGCATACTCCTGGGTTTTCGATATTAATGTTGTATTATTTTTACCTTACTTATGTGGAAATTAACATGCAATAGAGAGTGATGCGTTGACACTTATATGAGCGTAATCTCAAATCAAAAGAAAAGTAATAGTGCGGTTAATTACTTCTTAAAGATACCACATGCAAAGGGTTTTTCTCCGACATTGATTTTAAAATTTATGATTTCTGATGCCCTAAAACTATATATTCTGCAATTTAACATCGTATACACTTCCGCTTAACTATTGCAAACATTACAAATTATTGTAATGTTCCTAACTTTTATCCGGACCGAAAGTTATATTAAAAAAAAAAGAAGCTTAAATTCTAATAACATATGCTGCAATTTACCGTCATATGCGCTTAGGCCTAATTATTTTAAACATATCTCACGATTGTGGAAGTTCCTTTTGTTTATCCCTACCGAAAATTATACAAAACAAAAGCTTACATTTTAATTTGTGCTATCAAGACCGATTTTGGTTTAATCATCAAATGGGCGTGATAGACATTCCTAAGATTTTATAAACCAAATCTTTTTATGGATCTGATAAACCACTCAAATCGTTCAGGAATTTTTACAGAATTTTTTCACATGCAACATGGCTTTATAAATGGTTCGTAAATGAAAATAAAGAGAAATAACTGCATGAATTTAGCCCTAAAATACATTTTGTCAGCCATTACGCCTTCTGTAACGACCCAGTTGATACGACACTTGCCAACCCTCAAAATAAATCTCTGAAATTTGTTCCGTGTTCCCTGAAGAAACCTGGAACTGTCCTCACATTTGTGGTTCCCGTTTCTGACTATGGGGCGCACCACCAGTATCATATGACAAACTATACTCTATCGGAAAGAATTACATTATTATAATTGCACTAAAATTACTCTCCAGCAACTATTGTTGCAATTACCATCATGGATTCATTAAGGAAAGTGTTTCTTCAGATACTGCCATAACAGTTTCTCTATTGACTCTGGAGTAATTTGTTCAATTAACAAATCTGGAACTGTACTCACATTTGTGGTTTCCGTCTCTGACGATAGGGGCGCACCACCAGGAAAGAATTACATGATTACAATCGCACAAAAATTGCTCTCCAATAACAACTAGAAACATGAAAGTATTTTCGTCTGCTGCAGCCGGCAGCGATTTTATCAGCTATTCACGTTCTCAGTTGTGATTGGTTGTTATTAAGGAGAGAAACAAATATGGTGACTAAACCATAGTAATTAGAAGGCTATGTTACGTCTATCTAACTACCATGGAATATAACCATAGTAATTAGAATGCTATGTTACGTCTATCTAACTACCATGGAATTTTTCCATAGTAATTGGAACCATAGTAATTAGAACTATATATCATGAAAAAATACGTATAATTGCACTTGCCGCGGTTTCCAAATGTTTAACATTAAAAGTTTATCCCAACGTTTTTTTTTTCAGTTTTTAATTTCGAAACATTGTATTATTAGATTCTTGTCCGACATTAAAAAAGACGTACTATAGTTTTTACACGGTCTCCATATATTTAACATTAAAAGTTGGTCCCCTGATGTTTTTTTTATTTTTTAATCCGAACTTATTTAAGATATTTTTTACGCATTTAACTTTTTTTCGTCCCAGGCATTTTTGACCAGACCCCGTTATCTCGTAAACTATGCGCCGTGCGGATTTGTCACAATGGACGTTTTTCCTCGGAATCGAAAGTTATGCCTTTCGTCAGTTGACGGTTTTTGGCTAGCAGGGTGGATAAACGAGTTTTTTTCCGAGTTTTCCTCACTTTTTCCAGTAAAAAAAAACGTAAAAATTAAATTTCCATCATTTTATTCTTGTTCGAAATGAGAAAAGCCTCACGATAGCACTTTGAGCGGTTTCCAAGTGTGTAAAATTAAAAAGTTGGTCCCACATACCACCAAACACGGGACACAAGTGTATTTATTCTGCATAAAGAGCACGTTTGTTTCTAACAACCAGAGGAATCAAGAATAATAATGGAAATATGCTGCAGTTTATTGCATTTGAATTATATGTATCATAAAAGCATTACTACAAACACTAAAATTATTTGCAAGTAACTATAAGAAAACGACTTCTTTCCCGTGTGAGTAAGCTTATGAGTCTAGAGATTAGATATCTGTGAAAATGCTTTGGAACAGATATCACAGGAGAAGGATTTCTCTCCAGTATGAGCAAATTATGTCTCTTCAGTGTACTACCATCAGGAAATGATTTTCTATAGATGCCACATTAAAATAGCTTCTGATAAACGAGTCCCGAATAAAAAATGTGAATCAATTTAAATACCTATGTGTACCGCTAAAAACTCAAGCAGCAGTGTTCACCACTCATATTAAAGACAGGTTGACACAATCTATTAAAGCTATGCCAGATATCCAACGCATAAGCAAACTATCTTCACAATCCACCATGAAATTGTCCAAAGCAAAAATCACACCAATTGCAGCATATGGACGTGAAATTATTTGGGACAATCTCAGCAAGAATAACTTGAAAGATCTAGAAAAAATCAAAACAAGTTCGTGTATATCCAAATTCACACCTTTGCGACTCGTCTGTGAAATGTCAGGTGAAACAGGAAAATGCCTTGGTACAGACATCACATAAGAAAGGCTTCTCTCCGGAATTTAAAACCCGATTTGTTCCCAGGTCTTTTCTTTGAGAAATCATGTTGCCGCAGACACTACATAAAATAGTGTCCCTCCAGTATGAGTAAGCCGATTAGTTCTGAGCTTACTTCTTGTACACAAATACCTTTGTACAAACTTCAAACGACAATGATTTTTCTCTGGTATGGGTTCTGATAATGATTCTCTACAGGACCCTTCTTTGGAAATGCTTTTGTATGCACAGCGCTTAGAGAAGACTACTGTGTGCGAGTAGCTTTATGAATCTCCAATTTGTTTCTTTCGGAATCTCTCTTTGTGCATAGTTTACTAGCTACATTGGGCAATTTGACAATTTAACAGCATGAATTTTGCCGTAAAATACATTTTTTCTGCCCCTTCTGTAACGGCCCAGTTGATACGACGTTGGCCAACCCTCCAAAGAAATCTCTGAAACTTGCTTGTGGAGTTGGATTTAGTTCGGATTTCCAGTTTTTTCGTACGCATACTCCTGGGTTTTCGATATTAATGTTGTATTATTTTTACCTTACTTATGTGGAAATTAACATGCAATAGAGAGTGATGCGTTGACACTTATATGAGCGTAATCTCAAATCAAAAGAAAAGTAATAGTGCGGTTAATTACTTCTTAAAGATACCACATGCAAAGGGTTTTTCTCCGACATTGATTTTAAAATTTATGATTTCTGATGCCCTAAAACTATATATTCTGCAATTTAACATCGTATACACTTCCGCTTAACTATTGCAAACATTACAAATTATTGTAATGTTCCTAACTTTTATCCGGACCGAAAGTTATATTAAAAAAAAAAGAAGCTAAAATTCTAATAACATATGCTGCAATTTACCGTCATATGCGCTTAGGCCTAATTATTTTAAACATATCTCACGATTGTGGAAGTTCCTTTTGTTTATCCCTACCGAAAATTATACAAAACAAAAGCTTACATTTTAATTTGTGCTATCAAGACCGATTTTGGTTTAATCATCAAATGGGCGTGATAGACATTCCTAAGATTTTATAAACCAAATCTTTTTATGGATCTGATAAACCACTCAAATCGTTCAGGAATTTTTACAGAATTTTTTCACATGCAACATGGCTTTATAAATGGTTCGTAAATGAAAATAAAGAGAAATAACTGCATGAATTTAGCCCTAAAATACATTTTGTCAGCCATTACGCCTTCTGTAACGACCCAGTTGATACGACACTTGCCAACCCTCAAAATAAATCTCTGAAATTTGTTTCGTGTTCCCTGAAGAAACCTGGAACTGTCCTCACATTTGTGGTTCCCGTTTCTGACGATAGGGGCGCACCACCAGTATCATATGATAAACTATACTCTATCGGAAAGAATTACATTATTATAATTGCACTAAAATTACTCTCCAGCAACTATTGTTCCAATTACCATCATGGATTCATTAAGGAAAGTGTTTCTTCAGATACTGCCATAACAGTTTCTCTATTGACTCTGGAGTAATTTGTTCCATGAACAAATCTGGAACTGTACTCACATTTGTGGTTTCCGTCTCTGACGATAGGGGCGCACCACCAGGAAAGAATTACATGATTACAATCGCACAAAAATTGCTCTCCAATAACAACTAGAAACATAGAAGAATTTTCGTCTGCTGCAGCCGGCAGCCATTTTATCAGCTATTCACGTTCTCAGTTGTGATTCGTTGTTATTAAGGAAACAAATATGGCGACTAAACCATAGTAATTAGAAGGCTATGTTACGTCTTTCTAACTACCATGGAATATAACCATAGTAATTGGAACCATAGTAATTAGAACTATATACCATGAAAAAAAACGTAGAATAGCACTTGCCGCGGTTTCCAAATGTTTAACATTAAAAGTTTATCCCCAACGTTTTTTCAGTTTTTAATTTCGAAACATTGTATTATTAGATTCTTGTCCGACGTTAAAAAAGACGTACTATAGCTTTTTACACGGTCTCCATACATTTAACATTAAAAGTTGGTCCCCTGATGTTTTTTTTATTTTTTAATCCGAACTTATCTCTTGCGTTGGACGTATTCGTAATTAAATAAGATATTTTTTACGCATTTAACTTCTTTTCGTCCCAGGCCTTTTTGACCAGACCCCGTTATCTCGTAAACTATGCGCCGTGCGGATTTGTCACAATGGACGTTTTTCCTCGGAATCGAAAGTTATGCCTTTCGTCAGTTGACGGTTTTTGGCTAGCAGGGTGGATAAACGAGTTTTTTTCCGAGTTTTCCTCACTTTTTCCAGTAAAAAAAAAAGTAAAAATTAAATTTCCATAATTTTATTCTTGTTCGAAATGAGAAAAGCCTCACGCACTTTGAGCGGTTTCCAAATGTGTAAAATTAAATAGTTGGTCCCACATACCACCAAACAAATACATTTTTTCTGCCCCTTCTGTAACGGCCCAGTTGATACGACGTTAGCCAACCCTCCAAAGAAATCTCTGAAACTTGCTTGTGGAGTTGGATTTAGTTCGGATTTCCAGTTTTTTCGTACGCATACTCCTGGGTTTTCGATTGATTGATTGATTGATTGATTGATTGATTGTTTATTGCCACAAACATTACAGAAATGTACAGGCTATTGTCTTATAAATAAAATGCACAGTTTACTCATATAGAATTACAAAAGAATTGTACATATTAAAATAATAATAATTAAAATAAAATTGACAAGATGGTTGAAATCAATCTTGTACACAAAACATTTTTAAAAATTTAAAATTAATACATCTGGCAGATTATATCTTACTGTCAAAAAATTCCCTAATACTATAAAAAGGTGTTACAACTAATACGGAGAACAGTTTGGCTTTGAATTTGTTTCTTGGTAGGCATGTTAAATTCTCTGGAAGATGGTTGAACAACTTCGAACCAATCACAACATGGCTATTTTGAGTTTTTTTTAGTCTAACTCGAGGCACATGAATCTTATTAATGTTGTATTACTTTTACCTTATGTGGAAATTAACATGCAATAGAGAGTCATGCATTGACACTTATATGAGCGTAATCTCAAATCAAAAGAAAAGTAATTGTGCGGTGAATTACTTCTTAAAGATACCACATGCAAAGGGTTTTTCTCCGACATTGATTTTAAAATTTATGATTTCTGCAGCCCTAAAACGATATATTCTGCAATTTAACATCTTATACACTTCGGCCTAACTATTGCAAACATTACAGATTATTGTAAAGTTCCTCATTTTTATCCAGACCGAAAATTATATTTAAAAAAAAAAGCTTAAATTCTAATAACATATGCTGCAATTTACCGCCATATGCGATTAAGCCTAATTATTTTAAACATATCTGACGATTGTGGAAGTTCCTTTCGTTTATCCCTACCAAAAATTATTCACTACAAGTGATATCCCATAGTAATTAGTACGGTATAAAGCTAAATAAGTTCTGTAGTCAATAAACTATGCACATTGTGCGCAGTTCTGTTTATTATTACATCGTGCCAAGAATAATAATAAAAAATACCTTCTCACACAAAAAATTGGGATTTTAAAGAATAAGCAAGGATACATTAATACTTAGTGTGAATCATTCAAATTTCTTAGGGCCTTTAAAATTGATGAAAAATTATAATTAGGTGTGCAATAAATATTCAAGTTTATAATTTTAGAAGTTAATTAGAACTACTCCTTTAACTACAGCAACTGGAAAAGGACAGTGCTTCATTTGTAGCAGAAAAGGTGATACAAATATTGAGGGACTCTGAAATTAGAAATTTAAACTTAACCTATGAACTTTGTAAAATTGAGTTTCTTAAAATGTAAGAATTCTCATCTGTTCTGTGTACTGATACAAGATGTGACTTACACTTGGAACTATTGCTGAGCATCCCACAGCCAGAAGAGAGAAACCAGAAGCCAGGAGCCCTCAATTGTAGATTTGTAGAAAGGACACTCTTACTCTTCTATCTTCTTAGTTCATGCTTTGTAATCCTGAGGGTTGTACATGTGTAAACGCAAGCATACAGTAGTATATCTGTAACACACACACACACAAAATTAGGATTTTAAAGAATAAGCAAGGATACATTAATACTTAGTGTAAATCATTCAAATTTCTTAGGGCCTTTAAAATTGATGAAAAATTATAATTAGGTGTGCTATAAACAGTGGCGTACCAAGGGGGGTGCGAACGGGGCGGCCGCACCGGGCGCCGTAAGGAAGGGGGCGCCAAAATTGAAAAAGGATTATTTTAGTGTAAGAAAATATAATTTTTTCAGGCAAAATATAAGGTTTTATTGGTCAAATTTTCTTTATTACTTTGTTAAATACTGCAATAATATTATAGAAATGAAATAAACATTTTGTTTTAAACTATTTATAGACAATACGAAATAGGTCGTGGGCGTCGAGCACACAGGAAAAGTTTACGGTGTAATTTAGCAAGTTTATCAATTGTACGTGATGTGGCTGCTAATTTAGACTTCAACTCTATTATAAATAAGTTTTCATCCATCTAGGCTAGGAAGGCACATTTTTAAAAATGTGTTATGACTGAAACTTTTCTCTTTATTTTTTTTCAAACAAACTAACTTTATAATACTCACAGTTTTATTTCATTCATATTTTTCTCTTTATAATGAGTTAAAGTAACATACTACTTATTAAAAATAAATAATTGTAAAGATTAAACTGTGTTTAAATTAAACTCACTGAACCTTGAATCTTTTAGTGTTGGGGGGGGGGGCGACTACCATCTAATTAGCCCCGGCGCCAAGTAGCCTTGGTACGCCACTGGCTATAAATATTCAAGTTTATAATTTTAGAAGTTAATTAGAACTACTCCTTTAACTACAGCAACTAGAAAAGGACGGTGCTTCATTTGTAGCAGAAAAGGTGATACAAATATGGAGGGACTCAGAAATTAGAAGTTTAAATTTAGCCTATGAAATTTGTAAGTTGCGTTTCTTAAAATGGCAGAGTTATCTTTTTTTCTGTGCACTGATACGGGATGTGACTTACACTTGGAACTATTGCTGACAACACCACAGCCAGAAGAGAGAAACCAGATGCCAGGAGCCCTCAATTGTAGATTTGTAGAAAGGACACTCTTATACTTCTATCTTTTTAGTTCGTTTCTTGTAATCCTCAGGGTTGTACATCTGTAATTGGTAACACATAGTAGTTTATCTATAACAAACAAACAAAAGATTATGATTTTTAACAATAAGCAAGGGTAGATTAATATTATTTTTTTATTCTTTTAAAATTGTTGAAAAATTCGGTATTTTATGTGCAAAAAATATTAAACTTACAAAACTTTTAGAAGTGAATTAAAAGTTTTAATTTCATAAGAAAGCATTGTCATATCTAACTGCAGTTTTAGTATTGTTAGTACAACAAACTACACTTTAATTACTCTGAACTACTCCTTAACTACAACAATTAGAAGATGACAATGCTTCAATTGTGAGTAGAAAACAAGATGAAAGTCGGGATGGAATCAGAATTTTTAAGTTTAAACTTCTGAACTCTTTACTTTGCATTGAACATTCTTGGGACTTTTAAAATTGTTGCAAATGTAGCATTTTATGTGCTAAAAGAAATCAATTTACAAAACATTTAGTGGTAAATTAAATCTTTTCAATTTAATAAGAAAGCATTGACCTATATATCAGCAATTTTAGTATCGTTAGTGCTGGCTACAACAAACTACTCTTTAACTAATCTGAACTACTCTTTAACTACAGCAAATATATGAGGACAATGCTTCATCTGTAGCAGATAAAATGATGAAATATGGATGGTATCACATGTTGTAACTTTAAACTTTTGAACTCTAAACTTTCTAAAATTAAATTTCTTAAAATGGAACGATACTCATCTTTTCTATGTACTGAAAGAGGATGTGAGTTACACTTGGAACTATTGTTGAGTACACCACAGCCACAACCCAGAAACCAGGAGCACTCAATTGTAGACTTGTATAAGGACACTCTTACTCTTCTATCTTCTTAGTTCATGCTTTGTAATCCTCAGGATTGTACATGTGTAACAGCCAGCGTACAGTAGTATATCTGTAACACACACACACACAAAAATTAGGATTTTCAAGAATAAACAAGGTTACATTAATACTTAGTCTCATTCAAATTTCTTGGGGCCTTTAAAATTGTTGCAAGATTATCATTATGCGTGCTAAAAATATTCAGTTAAAAAATTTTAGAAGTGAATTAGAACTACTCCTTTAACTACAGCAATTGGAAAAAAAACAGTGCTTCATTTGTATGAGAAATGGAGATAAAAATACGGAGGGACTCAGAAATTGGAAGTTTATTCTTACCCAATGAACTTTGTGAAATAGCGTATCTAAAAATATGTGAAAATACTTTGAAACAGATATCTCACGAGAACGCTTTCTCTCCTGTATGAATAAACTAGTGCCTCTCTGAGTATTCTATTATCAGAAAATGTCTTGGTACATATGTCACAAGAGAAACTCCTCTCTCCTGTATGACAGAGTAGATGTCGTTTGTGATTACTCCGAAAGGAAAATGCCTCTGTACAGACATCACATGAGAAAAGCTTCTCTCCGGAATTTTATAACCTGATTTTGTACGAGTCTTTTCCTCGAGAAATCACGTTGCCACAGACAATACATAAAAAAAGGTGTCCCTCCAGTATGAGTAAGCCGATGAGTTCTGAGCTTACTTCTTGTACACATTTCACTCGACAATGATTTTTCTCTGGTATGGGTTACCATAATGATTCTCTACAGGACCCTTCTTTGGAAGTGCTTTTGTATGCACAGCGCTTACTGTGTGCGTGTAGCTTTATGAAT
This sequence comes from Ectobius pallidus, assembly GCA_964059195.1. Lineage (NCBI taxonomy): Eukaryota > Metazoa > Arthropoda > Insecta > Blattodea > Ectobiidae > Ectobius > Ectobius pallidus. The sequence continues at coordinate 179,380,215 of CAXKWD010000006.1, read as the reverse complement.
CTCTAATTTGTTTCTTTCGGAATCTCTCTTAGTGCATAGTTTACTAGCTACATTGGGCATTTTGACAATTTAACAGCATGAATTTTGCCGTAAAATACATTTTTGCAGCCCCTTCTGTAACGGCCCAATTGATACGAACTTGGCCAACCCTCCAAAGTAATATCTGAAACTTGCTTTGTGGAGTTGGATTTAGTTCGGATTTCTTTTCTTTTTCGTACGCATACTCCTGGATTTTCAATATTAATGTTGCATTACTTTTACCCTACTTATGTGGAAATTAACATGCAATAGAGGGTGATGCGTTGACTCTCATGTGCAGTGAATGACTTTTTACAGATACCACATGCAAAAAGTTTATCTCCCTCATTAATATTATAATTTCTGATTTCTGCAGCCCTAAAACGATATATTCTTCAATTTAACATCCCTATACACTTCGGCCTAACTATTATAAACATTACAGATTACTATAAACATCCATAATTTTTATCCAAACCAAAATTATATTAAAAAAAAAAAGCTTAAATTCTAATATCATATGCTGCTATTTAGCGTCATATGCGCTTAAGCCTAATTATTATAAACATATCTCACGATTGTGGAAGTTCGTTTTGTTTATCCCTAACGAAACTTATACAAAACAAAAGCTTACATTCTAATTTGTCTTATCAAGACCAATTTTGGTTTAATCATCAAATGGGCGTGAAAGACATTACTGAGATATAATATGGGAAAAACGACGACATTAATAACTGTTTTTGTAGGCTTTCGTGACAGAAACAAAGGACAGAATTTTTTCACATGCAACATTGCTTTATTTTTATTTACGGAGTATTTATAAAGAGAAATAACTGCATGAACTTAGCCGTAAAATACATTTTGTCAAATATGATCCCTTCTGTAACGACCAAGTTGATACGACATTTTCCAAACCTCCAAATAAATCTCTGTATTTTGTTTCGTGGAGTTCAATTTCGTTCATATTTTCGTTTTTTTCGTACACATCCTGCTGGCTTTTTAATTAACTAATGTCTCTTTGGGTATTCTTTTATCAGAAAATGTCTTGGAGCATATGTCTAAAGAGAGACTCGTCTCCTGTATTATCTGAATTCTGTGTGCTGTTTTCAATTGAATAAGCAATCAATTATAAAGGTTCATTCGTTGGTTCAAATAATTTGTTCGGATTTCCTTTTTTTTCGTTCGCATACTCCTGGATTTTCCATATTAATGTTGTATTACTTTTACTTTACTTATGTGGAAATTAACATGCAATAGAGGGTGATGCGTTGATACTCATAAGACCGTAATCACAAAACAAAAGCAATGACTTCTTACAGACACCACATGCAATAGCTTTTTCTCCAACGAGAATATATAAATTTATGATTTCTGCAGCCCTAAAACGATATATTCTGCAATTTAACATCGTATACACTTCGGCATAGCTATTGCAAACATTACAGTTTATTGCAATGTTCCAAATTTTTATCCGGACCAAAAATTATATTTAAAAAAAACTAAAATTCTAACATATGCTGCAATTTAGCATCATATGAGCTTAAGCCTAATTATTTTAAACAAAAGGAACTTCCGCAATCGTCAGTTATGTTTATCCGTACCGAGAAATATACATAACAAAAGCTTACATTCTAATTTGTGTTATCCATTGAACTGTATACTAACTGGAATGACTTCTTCCCTTGTAAAGTCTCTGCCAAATGTGAGGCCTGTATGTGCGACTAGTTGCGTCTGGTCCTGCATGGAAGAAACCAAGTACCTGCACGCTAAAGACCATTAAGTTATTAGGACCTTCTCGATTTCATTCACATTTTAAAACAATGTTAGACCTTTTCAATGCAAAAAATAAATCAATAAATAGCCGAGAAAGTGATTTAAATGTTTAATTTCCCCTTTCCATTTTATATTCATCTACTGGTTAAAAAGAATTACCACAGTATCCCCGCAAAAATCCCAACATCTACCACTTATAAAAATACACAAATAAATACGTTAATTCATTTTTCACGTATATTGATATGAGAAACACGTAATTAATTTCTATCAGCCAACAAAGAATACAATAGGCCTAATTTTGAAAGCTGTAAGCAGCTATGTTGCAACAGGGAATATGTATTGGAGAAAATTAAACATTTAAATAATTTGCTCGATTATTTCTTGATTTATTTTTTGCAATGAAAAGGATGAACAGTTCTAACATTTAAAAAAAGTGTCCGTGCAAAGCCACGCGACAGTAGTGAAACTTATTTAATTTTTTGATTTTTTCAATTTTGAATTATTGGGTTTTTTCAATGTTGGATTGTTGCACTTTTTAATATTGGGTTTTTGGACTTTTTAAATTTTGGTATTTTGATTCTTTTAATTTTTTATCTTTTATTTTTTTAATTTTTGGAACTTTGGATTTTTTAATATTGGATTTTTAAATTTTAGATCTTTAAATTTCTTTAATTCTTGGATTTTTAAATTTTGGATTTTTAGATTTTTAAATTATGAATTTTTAATCTTGGATTTTTAAATTTTTTAAATTTTGGATCTTTGATTTTTGAATGTTTGATGTTTGGATTTATAATTTTTTAAATTTTGGATCTATAATTTTTTAAATTTTAGATTTTTTTATTTTTTAAATTTCGGATTTTTAAATTTTTGATCTTTGGTTTTTTTAATTTTGGTTGTTTGGATTTTTAAATTATGGATTTATTGTTTTTAAAATTTTGGATTTTATATTTTTAAAATTTTGGATTTTTAAATTTTGGATTTATTATTTTTAATTTTTGTATTTTTAAAATTTTGGTTTTTTGAATTTTTTATCTTTGAATTTTTTAATTTGTAATTTTGGATTTTTGAATTTTGGATTATTTAAGTTTTGGATCTTTGAATTTTTAAATTTTTGATTTTGATATTTTGAATTTTGGATTTTAAGATTTTTTAAATTTTGTATTTTCAATGTTTTAATTTTTTTATAGACATTACCGAAACATTATATGGGAAAATCACGACTTTAATTACTGTTTTCCTAGGCTTTCGTGACAGATACAAAGGCGTTTGAAAAAATTCTGTGAAAATTCCTGAACAGTCTGAGTTGTTTTCCACATGCATAAAAAATTTGGTTTTCATATAAATCTTAAACTTATCTAAAGTGCACTTATACCTATATAGAAAGGCCGTAAGAGCAGTTTAGCTAAGTTTGCGATTTATATGAAAACCAAATCTTTTTATGGATCTGATCAGTGGCGGACGCAGACTTTTTTTCGGGGGGGGATTTGACTTTCAACTTACATATACAATTAGTTTATAAAACTGGCCACTTAGAGTACATATATAGCCTTTTTTCAAATTTCGGGGGGGGATGTAACCCCCCTATCCCCCCCTCTGCGTCCGCCACTGGATCTGATAAACCACTCAAATCGTTCAGGAATTTTTACAAAATTTTTTCACATGCAACGTGGCTTTATAAATGGTTCGTAAATGAAAATAAAGAGAAATAACTGCATGAATTTAGCCCTAAAATACATTTTGTCAGCCATTACGACTTCTGTAACGACCCAGTTGATACGACACTTGCCAACCCTCAAAATAAATCTCTGAAATTTGTTTCGTGTTCCCTGAAGAAACCTGGAACTGTCCTCACATTTGTGGTTCCCGTTTCTGACAATAGGGGCGCACCACCAGTATAATATGATAAACTATACTCTATCGGAAAGAATTACATTATTATAATTGCACTAAAATTACTCTCCAGCAACTATTGTTGCAATTACCATCATGGATTCATTAAGGAAAGTGTTTCTTCAGATACTGCCATAACAGTTTCTCTATTGACTCTGGAGTAATTTGTTCCATGAACAAATCTGGAACTGTACTCACATTTGTGGCTTCCGTCTCTGACGATAGGGGCGCACCACCAGGAAAGAATTACATGATTACAATCGCACAAAAATTGCTCTCGAATAACAACTAGAAACATGAAAGTATTTTGAGTCTGCTGCAGCCGGCAGCCATTTTATCAGCTATTCACGTTCTCAGTTGTGATTGGTTGTTATTAAGGAGAGAAACAAATATGGTGACTAAACCATAGTAATTAGAAGGCTATGTTACGTCTATCTAACTACCATGGAATATAACCATAGTAATTAGAATGCTATGTTACATCTATCTAACTACCATGGAATATATCCATAGTAATTGGAACCATAGTAATTAGAACTATATATCATGAAAAAATACGTATAATAGCACTTGCCGCGGTTTCCAAATGTTTAACATTGAAAGTTTATCCCCAACGTTTTTTTTCAGTTTTTAATTTCGAAACATTGTATTATTAGATTCTTGTCCGACGTTAAAAAAGACGTACTATAGTTTTTACACGGTCTCCATATATTTAACATTAAAAGTTGGTCCCCTGATGTTTTTTTTTATTTTTTAATCCGAACTTATCTCTTGCGCTGGACGTATTTGTAATTAAATAAGTTATTTTTTACGCATTTAACTTTTTTTCGTCCCAGGCATTTTTGACCAGACCCCGTTATCTCGTAAACTATGCGCCGTGCGGATTTGTCACAATGGACGTTTTTCCTCGGAATCGAAAGTTATGCCTTTCGTCAGTTGACGGTTTTTGGCTAGCAGGGTGGATAAACGAGTTTTTTTCCGAGTTTTCCTCACTTTTTCCAGTAAAAAAAAACGTAAAAATTAAATTTCCATCATTTTATTCTTGTTCGAAATGAGAAAAGCCTCACGATAGCACTTTGAGCGGTTTCCAAGTGTGTAAAATTAAAAAGTTGGTCCCACATACCACCAAACACGGGACACAAGTGTATTTATTCTGCATAAAGAGCACGTTTGTTTCTAACAACCAGAGGAATCAAGAATAATAATGGAAATATGCTGCAGTTTATTGCATTTGAATTATATGTATCATAAAAGCATTACTACAAACACTAAAATTATTTGCAAGTAACTATAAGAAAACGACTTCTTTCCCGTGTGAGTAAGCTTATGAGTCTAGAGATTAGATATCTGTGAAAATGCTTTGGAACAGATATCACAGGAGAAGGATTTCTCTCCAGTATGAGCAAATTATGTCTCTTCAGTGTACTACCATCAGGAAATGATTTTCTATAGATGCCACATTAAAATAGCTTCTGATAAACGAGTCCCGAATAAAAAATGTGAATCAATTTAAATACCTATGTGTACCGCTAAAAACTCAAGCAGCAGTGTTCACCACTCATATTAAAGACAGGTTGACACAATCTATTAAAGCTATGCCAGATATCCAACGCATAAGCAAACTATCTTCACAATCCACCATGAAATTGTCCAAAGCAAAAATCACACCAATTGCAGCATATGGACGTGAAATTATTTGAGACAATCTCAGCAAGAATAACTTGAAAGATCTAGAAAAAATCAAAACAAGTTCGTGTATATCCAAATTCACACCTTTGCGACTCGTCTGTGAAATGTCAGGTGAAACAGGAAAATGCCTTGGTACAGACATCACATAAGAAAGGCTTCTCTCCGGAATTTAAAACCCGATTTGTTCCCAGGTCTTTTCTTTGAGAAATCATGTTGCCGCAGACACTACATAAAATAGTGTCCCTCCAGTATGAGTAAGCCGATTAGTTCTGAGCTTACTTCTTGTACACAAATACCTTTGTACAAACTTCAAACGACAATGATTTTTCTCTGGTATGGGTTCTGATAATGATTCTCTACAGGACCCTTCTTTGGAAATGCTTTTGTATGCACAGCGCTTAGAGAAGACTACTGTGTGCGAGTAGCTTTATGAATCTCCAATTTGTTTCTTTCGGAATCTCTCTTTGTGCATAGTTTACTAGCTACATTGGGCAATTTGACAATTTAACAGCATGAATTTTGCCGTAAAATACATTTTTTCTGCCCCTTCTGTAACGGCCCAGTTGATACGACGTTGGCCAACCCTCCAAAGAAATCTCTGAAACTTGCTTGTGGAGTTGGATTTAGTTCGGATTTCCAGTTTTTTCGTACGCATACTCCTGGGTTTTCGATATTAATGTTGTATTACTTTTACCTTACTTATGTGGAAATTAACATGCAATAGAGAGTCATGCATTGACACTTATATGAGCGTAATCTCAAATCAAAAGAAAAGTAATTGTGCGGTGAATTACTTCTTAAAGATACCACATGCAAAGGGTTTTTCTCAGACATTGATTTTAAAATTTATGATTTCTGATACACTAAAACTATATATTCTGCAATTTAACATCGTATTCACTTCCGCTTAACTATTGCAAACATTACAAATTATTGTAATGTTCCTAACTTTTATCCGGACCGAAAGTTATATTAAAAAAAAAGAAGCTTAAATTCTAATAACATATGCTGCAATTTACCGTCATATGCGCTTAGGCCTAATTATTTTAAACATATCTCACGATTGTGGAAGTTCCTTTTGTTTATCCCTACCGAAAATTATACAAAACAAAAGCTTACATTTTTAATTTGTGCCATCAAGACCGATTTTGGTTTAATCATCAAATGGGCGTGATAGACATTACTAAGATTTTATATTGGAAAAATGACGACTTTAATTACTGTTTTTCTAGGCTTTCGTGACAGATACAAGGCGTTTGAAAAAATTCTGTGAAAATTCCTGAACAGTCTGAGTTGTTTTCCACATCCATAAAAAATTTGGTTTTCATATAAATCTTAAACTTATCTAAAGTGCACTTATACCTATATAGAAAGGCCGTAAGAGCAGTTTAGCTAAGTTTGCGATTTATATGAAAACCAAATCTTTTTATGGATCTGATAAACCACTCAAATCGTTCAGGAATTTTTACAGAATTTTTTCACATGCAACATGGCTTTATAAATGGTTCGTAAATGAAAATAAAGAGAAATAACTGCATGAATTTAGCCCTAAAATACATTTTGTCAGCCATTACGCCTTCTGTAACGACCCAGTTGATACGACACTTGCCAACCCTCAAAATAAATCTCTGAAATTTGTTTCGTGTTCCCTGAAGAAACCTGGAACTGTCCTCACATTTGTGGTTCCCGTTTCTGACGATAGGGGCGCACCACCAGTATCATATGATAAACTATACTCTATCGGAAAGAATTACATTATTATAATTGCACTAAAATTACTCTCCAGCAACTATTGTTGCAATTACCATCATGGATTCATTAAGGAAAGTTCTTCTTCAGATACTGCCATAACAGTTTCTCTATTGACTCTGGAGTAATTTGTTCCATGAACAAATCTGGAACTGTACTCACATTTGTGGTTTCCGTCTCTGACGATAGGGGCGCACCACCAGGAAAGAATTACATGATTACAATCGCACAAAAATTGCTCTCCAATAACAACTAGAAACATAGAAGAATTTTCGTCTGCTGCAGCCGGCAGCCATTTTATCAGCTATTCACGTTCTCAGTTGTGATTCGTTGTTATTAAGGAAACAAATATGGCGACTAAACCATAGTAATTAGAAGGCTATGTTACGTCTATCTAACTACCATGGAATATAACCATAGTAATTAGAATGCTATGTTACATCTATCTAACTACCATGGAATATATCCATAGTAATTGGAACCATAGTAATTAGAACTATATATCATGAAAAAATACGTATAATAGCACTTGCCGCGGTTTCCAAATGTTTAACATTAAAAGTTTATCCCCAACGTTTTTTCAGTTTTTAATTTCGAAACATTGTATTATTAGATTCTTGTCCGACGTTAAAAAAGACGTACTATAGCTTTTTACACGGTCTCCATATATTTAACATTAAAAGTTGGTCCCCTGATGTTTTTTTTTATTTTTTAATCCGAACTTATCTCTTGCGTTGGACGTATTCGTAATTAAATAAGATATTTTTTACGCATTTAACTTCTTTTCGTCCCAGGCCTTTTTGACCAGACCCCGTTATCTCGTAAACTATGCGCCGTGCGGATTTGTCACAATGGACGTTTTTCCTCGGAATCGAAAGTTATGCCTTTCGTCAGTTGACGGTTTTTGGCTAGCAGGGTGGATAAACTAGGTTTTTTCCGAGTTTTCCTCACTTTTTCCAGTAAAAAAAAACCGTAAAAATTAAATTTCCATAATTTTATTCTTGTTCGAAATGAAAAAAGCCTCACGATAGCACTTTGAGCGGTTTCCAAATGTGTAAAATTAAAAAGTTGGTCCCACATACCACCAAACACGGAACACAAGTGTATTTATTCTGCAAAAAGAGCACGTTTGTTTCTAACAACCAGAGGAATCAAGAATAATAATGGAAATATGCTGCAGTTTATTGCATTTGAATTATATGTATCATAAAAGCATTACTACAAACACTAAAATTATTTGCAAGTAACTATAAGAAAACGACTTCTTTCCCGTGTGAGTAAGCTTATGAGTCTAGAGATTAGATATCTGTGAAAATGCTTTGGAACAGATATCACAGGAGAAAGATTTCTCTCCAGTATGAGCAAATTATGTCTCTTCAGTGTACTACCATCAGGAAATGATTTTCTATAGATGCCACATTAAAATAGCTTCTGATAAGTGAGTCCCGAATAAAAAATGTGAATCAATTTAAATACCTATGTGTACCGCTAAAAACTCAAGCAGCAGTGTTCACCACTCATATTAAAGACAGGTTGACACAATCTATTAAAGCTATGCCAGATATCCAACGCATAAGCAAACTATCTTCACAATCCACCATGAAATTGTCCAAAGCAAAAATCACACCAATTGCAGCATATGGACTTGAAATTATTTGGGACAATCTCAGCAAGAATAACTTGAAAGATCTAGAAAAGATCAAAACAAGTTCTCTGTATATCCAAATTCACACCTTTCCGACTCGTCTCTGAAATGTCAGGTGAAACAGGAAAATGCCTTGGTACAGACATCACATGAGAAAGGCTTGTGGGAATCTTCAGCAGCACCAATTAGAAAGCACATCCCCATTGAGACCACACTAAAAATATCAAAGCTAAAAACACGGGAGACAAAACAAACGGAAGACACAAAAACAAGGAGAATTAATATAACACATCCAGAATAGTGGGAACTCAAAATAACTGAGGCAAGGAGACTTATCAACGACAATCAACAAGATAAAGCTATTGAATTAACGGACACCTTGATTCAGGATGCCATAGTCACAAACAAGAAGAGAAAATCACAACCATGGTTTACAAAAGAGTGTTATAACAAACGGAAAGAAACACTGCAAGCTCTACACAAAGCCAGAACAGAAGGGGGGGAAGAAGAACTGAAGAGCTACGCAGAGAAAAGGAAGGAGTACAAGCTCTTACTAAAAGAAAAAAGAGATGAGTATATGGAAGGAGAAGCCAAAAAAATAGCAATAGAGGCAACGACAGACCCCTTTGTGGCCTTGAAAACAAGCAAAAGAAATACCTATATCCACATGGGAAGATCATTTTAAAGCCACTCTAAATAAAAATAATGCGCAGGTGGCCTACAACTCGTGCAGTTCAAACCAAGATAACATAAGAAGAATAACAACAGAGGAAATACAACAGGCACTAAACTCTGCAAAAAACAAGAAAAGCGCAGGGCCAGACGGTATATGTGTAGAGCACCTAAAAGCATCACAAGAATTTCTTCTACCCTTCTGGACAGACCTCTTTAACAAATGCCTACAAACAAGAACAATACCAACCAAATGGAGAACGGCAAAAATCAGAGTACTTTATAAAGGGAAAGGAAACACAGACAATCCAAACTCTTATAGAGGAATTGCTCTACAGGACAACATGTTTAAAATATTCACCAAAATACTGGCAAACAGACTAGAAAGAGAAACAAACTCCTTTATCCCTGAGTCCCAGTTTGGATTCAGAAGAGGAAAAAGCACGCAGCAAGCAGTAAAATATCTCATGGACGAAATCGAAAACACGCTAGAACAACCAAAAGGGAAGTTCTATTGCACTTTCATAGATTACACAAAGGCTTTCGACCTAATCAACAGGAAAAAACTAATTGAAAAACTTGGCACCATGTTGGGAAAGCAACATCTACTCAGCGAAGTAATAGAACATATCCTCTGGTACAACAAATTGGAAATAGACGATGGAATCACAACCTCGGAAAAGATAATCCAAACAAATGGAGTACGGTACCACAAGGTGACCCGTTGAGTCCTTTACTATTCAATCTGATTACAGCCGACATAACAGAAAAAATCAAGAAATTTGAAAACATAATCTTAGTAATGTACGCTGATGATATGGCTATAGGAAGCGCAGACAAACACGAACTCCAGAAAGCATTACAAGAACTAGAAACATGGGCAACTGAGAACGAATTCTGCATAAACATAGAGAAAACAGTCCAGATGATTTTTAGAAGAGGAGGGAGACTCCCAGCAGAAGACCATCTCAAAATCGGACAGGAACCACTAAAAGTAGTCAACTCAATGAAATATCTGGGCATAACACTCCAAACGACTCTGACATCTTTCAGCAGGCACATACAAGATAAAACAGCAGCAGCTACAAGAGCAACACATAGCATTATGAACCTAGCCCGCCTGTCATTATGCACCGCCATGGTAATCTTTGACACCACAATCTCACCGATCATCACGTATGGAATTGAAATGATATGGGAAAAATTATCATTGAGCGACTTCAACAGGATAGAGCAAGTCAAAGCACGCTTCCTCAAATACGTTCTCAGAGTGGGGAAAACAGCCCCCTCGCGGCTAGTTTATGAATTGACAAAAGAAACATTTTATGTCGAGGACCTCCGTCATAGACTACTAATGCCATACACAGAACCATACGGCAAACACATAGAGAGCCGGAGACAAAAACAAAGAGACATAGATCCTGAATTCTACGCAACTGGAGCCATGCTGGACAGGAATTGGACAAAGGAAAATCAAGACATGAGACATGTGGTGATGCGATACGCGATACATGAGTTCCACCATAAGCTATGTAAGACAAAGAGGTTCCTCTCTCCATGCGAGGAATGCGTATGTGAAGTATGTGGCAAAGAGTGTGAGCGATATCAAGCCACAAAGTGCGCGAAGGCGAAATCACTAAACGAACTTAGCAAAGACTAGGAAATCAGACTAAAATACCCTCTCGGGTGAACCTTTCTCCTTATTATAATGATTCTCTACTGGACCCTTCTTTGGAAATGCTTTTGTATGCACAGCGCTTAGAGAAGACTACTGTGTACGAGTAGCTTTATGAATCTCTAATTTGTTTCTTTCGGAATCTCTCTTTGTGCATAGTTTACTAGCTACATTGGTCATTTTGACAATTTAACAGCATGAATTTTGCCGTAAAATATATTTTTTCAGCCCCTTCTGTAACGGCCCAATTGATACGACCTTGGCCAACCCTCCAAAGAAATCTCTGAAACTTGCCTTGTGGAGTTTGATTTAGTTCGGATTTCCAGTTTTTTCGTACGCATACTCCTGGATTTTCGATATTAATGTTGTATTACTTTTACCTTACTTATGTGGAAATTAACATGCAATAGAGGGTGATGCGTTGACACTCATATGAGCGTAATCACAAATCAAAAGGAAAGTAATTGTGCGGTGAATGACTTCTTACAAATACCACATGCAAAAGGTTTTCCTCCCACATTAATATTAAAATTTTAGATTTCTGCAGCCCTAAAACGATATATTCTGCAATTTAACATCTTATACACTTCGGCCTAACTATTGCAAACATTACAGATTATTGTAAAGTTCCTCATTTTTATCCAGACCGAAAATTATATTTAAAAAAAAAAGCTTAAATTCTAATAACATATGCTGCAATTTACCGCCATATGCGATTAAGCCTAATTATTTTAAACATATCTGACGATTGTGGAAGTTCCTTTCGTTTATCCCTACCAAAAATTATTCACTACAAGTGCTATCCCATAGTAATTAGTACGGTATAAAGCCAAATAAGTTCTGTAGTCAATAAACTATGCACATTGTGCGCAGTTCTGTTTATTATTACATCGTGCCAAGAATAATAAAAAAAAATACCTTCTCACACAAAAAATTGGGATTTTAAAGAATAAGCAAGGATACATTAATACTTAGTGTGAATCATTCAAATTTCTTAGGGCCTTTAAAATTGATGAAAAATTATAATTAGGTGTGCTATAAATATTCAAGTTTATAATTTTAGAAGTTAATTAGAACTACTCCTTTAACTACAGCAACTGGAAAAGGACAGTGCTTCATTTGTAGCAGAAAAGGTGATACAAATATGGAGGGACTCTGAAATTAGAAATTTAAACTTAACCTATGACTTTGTAAAATTGCGTTTCTTAAAATGTAAGAATTCTCATCTGTTCTGTGTACTGATACAAGATGTGACTTACACTTGGAACTATTGCTGAGCATCCCACAGCCAGAAGAGAGAAACCAGAAGCCAGGAGCCCTCAATTGTAGATTTGTAGAAAGGACACTCTTACACTTCTATCTTTTTAGTTCGTTTCTTGTAATCCTCAGGGTTGTACATCTGTAATTGGAAACACATAGTAGTTTATCTATAACAAACAAACAAAAGATTATGATTTTTAACAATAAGCAAGGGTAGATTAATATTATTTTTTTATTCTTTAAAATTGTTGAAAAATTCGGTATTTTATGTGCAAAAAATATTAAACTTACAAAACTTTCAGAAGTGAATTAAAAGTTTTAATTTCATAAGAAAGCATTGTCATATCTAACTGCAGTTTTAGTATTGTTAGTACAACAAACTACACTTTAATTACTCTGAACTACTCCTTAACTACAACAATTAGAAGATGACAATGCTTCAATTGTGAGTAGAAAACAAGATGAAAATCGGGATGGAATCAGAATTTTTAAGTTTAAACTTCTGAACTCTTTACTTTGCATTGAACATTCTTGGGACTTTTAAAATTGTTGCAAATGTAGCATTTTATGTGCTAAAAGAAATCAATTTACAAAACATTTAGTGGTAAATTAAATCTTTTCAATTTAATAAGAAAGCATTGACCTATATATCAGCAATTTTAGTATCGTTAGTGCTGGCTACAACAAACTACTCTTTAACTAATCTGAACTACTATTTAACTACAGCAAATATATGAGGACAATGCTTCATTTGTAGCAGAAATCTGGATGGTATGAGATGTTGCATCTTTAAACTTTTTTAAACACTAAACTTTCTAAAACTAAATTTCTTAAAATGGAACGATACTCATCTTTTCTATGTACTGACAGAGGATGTGAGATACACTTCGAACTATTGTTGACCACACCACAGCCTCAACCCAGGAACCAGGAGCACTCAATTGTAGGTTTGTAAAAAGGACACTCTTACACTTCTACCTTACACTTCTATCTTCTTCTTCTTCTATCGAACTAAGGTTCGTTTCTTGTAATCCTCAGGGTTGTACATCTATTTGTACATCTATTTGTACATTTATTTGGAGGGTTGGCAAAAGTCGTATGGGTCGTTACAGAAGGCATCATGGCTGACAAAATTTATTTTACTGCTAAATTCATGCAGTTATTTCTCTTTATTTTTTTTACGAAGCATTTATAAAGTCATGTTGCATGTGAAAAATTCTGTGAAATTTCCTGAACGATTTGAGTGGTTTATCAGATACACGAAAAGCTTCGGTTTTCATATAAATCGTAAACTTAGCTAAACTGCTCTTATGGTCTTGCTATATAGAGTATAGTGTGGTCTTTAGCTATGTTTACGATTTATATGGAAACCAAATTTTTATGGATGTGAAACACCACTCAAATTATTCAGCAATTTTCACAGAATTTTTTCACATGTCACACGCCCTTGTGTCTGTCACGAAAGCCTAGAAAAACAGTAATTAAAATCGTGATTTTTCCCATTTAAAGTCTTGGTAATGTCTATCATGACCATAGATGATTAAACCAAAATCGGTCTTGATATCACATATTTAAAAGTAAGCTTTTGTTTTGTTTAATTTTCGGAAGGGATAACCAAAACGAACTCCCACATCGTCAGTTATGTTTAAAATAATTTGGCATAAGCGCATATGACGGTAAATTGCAGCATATGTTAATAGAATTTTAGCTCTAGCTTTTTTTAAATATAATTTTCGGTCCTTATAAAAATTAGGAACATTATGATAATCTGTAATGTTTGCAAAAGTTAAACCGAAGTGTATACGATGTTAAAAAGCAGAATATATCGTTTTAGGGCTGCAGAAATCATAAATTATAATCGTAATAAACCTTTTGCATGTGGCATCTGTAAGATGTTATTCACCGCACAATTACTTTCCTTTTGATTTGCGATTATGCTCATATGAGTGCCAACGCATCACCCTCTATTGCATGTTTATTTCCACATAAGTAAGGTAAAAGTAATACAACATTAATATGGAAAATCCAAATTAATTGAACTGTTGATGAAAATAGTGGATAGCTTGGAATACGCCACATGTATACTATGAATAATAGAACGCACATGTATACTAGAATAATTATATTTTATTAATACGGCCAGTGAAACTTGTATATACGAATCAATAATGAATAACTTCTATAAATAATAGTTCTTACAGTCTGCTTGACTTGCAGTATATAATATAGTTTATATATCACTTGTAGATTAACACTTGCATAGATAAAGTCACAATACACATAAATGTCGTGTAGTTCACAAATAACTTTCAGTTCTTTCTTCGTACAAAATGTCACGTACAACATTAAGGTTCTTACTGCTTGCTGGCTGGTTAAGTCCTTCACTTACAACTTGCAATACCATAACTAACTTGCAGACTTACTAGGCACATCTGCCTCTTACAACTTTCTAGTTCATACTGAAGGTACTGAAGGTCATACTCAACTGCTTGCTTGTCACGTACACCATCACTGCTGCTTGCATGTGATAACTGACAGTGCACAGGTTGCCAACATAACAACTGAACATTTCGTAGTGCACTTTCACTGTTGCCAACTATGACTTACAATACGAGTTGTAAACATCATTAACCAACACTCCTCCTCAATCATTTTACAACGAAAATTGTCAAAGTTTTTCTTACACAATGGTTTTGTCAGAATGTCTGCAATTTGGAAACTGTTTTCAATATGTTCCACTAGTACACCACTCGTAGACTGTCCTGTGTCCTCCATATTCAGAGTAGAGAGAAACCAGAAGCCAGGAGCCCTCAATTGTAGACTTGTATAAAGGACACTCTTACTCTTCTTAGAGGTGTAGACTTGTATAAAGGACACTCTTACTCTTCTATGTTTTTAGTTCATGTTTTGTAATCCTCAGGGTTATACATGTGTAACCGCCTGCATACAGTAGTATATCTGTAACACACACACAAAAAATTAGGATTTTAAAGAATAAGCAAGGATACATTAATACTTAGTGTGAATCATTCAAATTTCTTAGGGCCTTCAAAATTGTTCAAAAATTATAATTACGTGTGCTATATATATTAAAGTTAAAAATTTTAGAAGGGAATTAGAACTACTCCTTTAACTACAGCAACTGGAAAAAGACAGTGCTTCATTTGTAGCAGAAAAGGTGATAAAAGTATGTAGGGACTCTGAAATTAGAAGTTTAAACTTAGCCTATGAATTTTGTAAAATTGAGTTTCTTAAAATGGAAGAATTCTAATCTTTTCTGTGTACTGATAAGGGATGTGACTTACACTTGGAACTATTGCTGACAACCCCACAGCCAGTAGAGAGAAACCAGAAGCCAGGAGCCCTCAATTGTAGGTTTGTAAAAAGGACACTCTTACACTTCTATCTTCTTAGTTCGTTTCTTGTAATCCTCAGAGTAGTACATCTGTAATTAGAAGCACATAGTAGTTTATCTGAAACAAACAAAAGATTATGATTTTTAGAATAAGCAATAATACTCTTTTTTTATTCCTTTAAATTTGTTGAAAAATTCGGTATTTTATCAGAAAAAATATTAAACTTACAAAACTTTTAGAAGTGAATTAAGTCTTCAATTTATTAAGAAAGTATTGTCTTATCTAACTGCAGTTTTAGTAATGTTAGCACAACTAACTATACTTTAATTACTCTCGACTACTCTTTAACTACAGCAATTAGAAAAGGACAATGCTTCAATTGTGAGTAGAAAACATGATGCAAATAAAGATGGCATCAGAATTTTCAAGTTTAAACTTTTTACTCTTTACTTTGGCATTGAACATTCTTGGGAGTTTTAAAATTGTTGCGAATGTAGAATTTTATGTGCTAAAAATATCAATTTACAAAACATTTAGTAGTAAATTAAATCTTTTCAATTTAATAAGAAAGCATTGACCTATATATCAGCAATTTTAGTATGGTTAGTGCTAGCTACAACAAACTACTCTCTCTACAGCAAATATATGAGGAGAATGCTTCATCTCTGTAGCAGATAAAATGATGAAATATGGATGGTATCAGATGCAGTGGCGGTTATTCAGGGGAAGTAGGTGAAGTGCTACTTCACTTACGCATGCGCTCTTCATACGGTGCAATGCAATGCAATGGTAGGCTTCCATTCCAGGCAATCTACCCTTACCGGTGTCAGACGTCTTCCTAGTTAGGCCGCTCTCTAGCTCTTCACCTAACTTCCCAGCCACGAGCCGCGCCTGATCAGATGTTGCAACTTTAAACTTTTGAAGTCTAAACTTTCTAAAATTAAATTTCTTAAAATGAAACGATACTCATCTTTTCTATGTACTGACAGAGGATGTGAGTTACACTTGGAACTATTGTTGACCACACCACAGCCACAGCCACAGCCACAGCCCACAAAGAAGAAGCACTCAATTGTAGACTTGTATAAAGGACACTCTTACAATTCTGTCTTCTTAGTTCATGCTTTGTAATCCTCACGGTTATACATTGAGTGCTATAAATAAAAGAAAGCCACTGCTACCTAGCCGTTGCTTATGAGAAGGTTGAGAATCTAGCAACGGCTGGCTGTTTCAAATAAATAAAAAATTTCCCCTCCTTGCATAGCCGCGGCTCAGGCTACTGGTAGCAAGTGCTTGGACACCTGCATCCCATACCGCTCGACACATGACAGCTGTGTAAACAAACATGCCACTTGACTGTCTGTGACCGAGTTAAAATTTAAAGTTCAGTATATAATGTATAAAAGTATTGAATTTAAAGAAAGAAAAGCTACTTTGGGAGAAAGGAAAGAGACAAGAGAGTGTGAACATGTCCTCGTAGTTTTTACATCTCTAGGCCTAGTATTAAAAGGTCCTGGGTTCAAGCCCCAGTGTCAGAGGAATTTTTATCCTACAGTATTCTCTAGTATTCATGTTTTATTAGAAAACCTTGATTTTAGGGCACTAAAAATTATGTTTAGGCTTGTAAATTAATGAATTAAGCATTTAACTAAAACAGTAGACAGATATAATTTTACTTAATTTTAATAAACAAAAGTTAACATTTTATACTAATAAGCACATTTCGATATTTTGCTTACTTGTACCGTCATAGAAACGTATTATAGTTTAACATTTTAAATAATACTTAACAGAGTAGGCAATTGTCCTAAAATCACAAGTATACTTAGTACCTATTAGGTAAATAATTAGGATATTTTATAATCTTAGCAGTTTTAATAGTTTGCTCTTGTGCAGACTGTACAACTGAAGAGTCTAAAAGCTCTACCCCGTTTCTTTCATTCCCTCCAAGTATTTATGTTTGTTTGAAGAGGGGGCATAGTCAAATTGATAGCAAGACAAACAAACCCGGATAAGCTTTTAAGGGTGTGAGATTTGTTCAGATCAGCTTATTTTGTCCCACATAAAATAGCTTTGTAAGAGGATGGAGTTTCCATTTTTATTTCAATATGTTTTGCTATTAGTAAAGAAGGTAGGTCTACATATATATGTAGTTCTTTTATTAATATTTAATTATTTTCCATAATTAATTCATAAAATACGTTCGTTTTGAATCTACTTGCTACATAATAGATTTGAAGTTATTTAGTTTACAGCATTACAATTTGAAATAGTGTTAAAAGAATTATTCACGTTTGAAATATTTTAGTTCATATTGATAACGGTAAAATATGAGCATGTGTTAGACTTATAATGATGTATTATTTCATGATTATTATTATTATAATAATAAAGAAAAGTAACAAAGATAAGTTACACATGTTTTACAATTTTATTGTACAACCGGTTCTTTACATCTGTGCACATCATAATCCTTACGTTCCTTATAAATTACTCATATTGGTTAAAAAGTCACCCCCATGAACCCCGCCAATACGATTAAAAACTTCACTTGAGCAAGCTGAGTCCGCAAATGAGGTGCCTCAGAAAAAAGCAAGCCGCTGCTACCAACAGAGAGTTTTATTTATACCAAATCCCAAGCAGTGGCTGAGCTGTCAAGGTCGTTGAGCAACGGCTAGGCAGGTGGTTGAGGAAGCCGCCTTTTATTTATACCAAACCAAGCAGCTGCTATGAATTAGTGAGTTTTGAGCCGCGGCTTGCTCTTATTTATACCACCAATTGTGTCAACGCCAGCATACTGTAGTATATCTGTAATACACGAACAAAAGATTAGGATTTTAAAGAACAAAAAGGATACATTAATACAAAGTGTGAATCATTCAAATTTCTTGGGGCCTTTAAAATTGTTGCAAAATTACCGTATATACTCTAATACTACCCGCACATTTTTTCCAAAAATCGCGAGTGAAAAACTGGGGTGCAGGTATTATTTGAATACTGGTCTCCTCTCATCTGAATTTCTACAGTTTCTACCATATCGACTCAATATAGCACGATGCTTTGTAGTAGTATCACAGTATAGTATAACAGTAGCGAAGCTGTAATTAAAGGAAAATGAGACAAAGAAAGTGCTTTCTAATGCACATGGTCCGCCATGACTGGCCGTGAAACAAAGCTTTACGTATAGAGACGCCAAGGAAGTAATATTACAGTACAAGCAGAAGCACTAATTCGGGAAAGTTCGGTGAATTTTACCTTGATTCGGACCAGTCGAACGCACGTCTTCACGTGTGATTCCCACCTATCAGCTGGAGAGTGTTATTGTTGTTGAAAGAGACGCAGCGCTTATAAGAAGGAGAGATTTCCAGCTATCTGTTACCACGTTATTTTTAAAACTACATTTTAGCCTACCATAATTAATTTTTTATGATATGTAATGTTAATTATAACTGTTTAATCAAGAATAAACCTGGCAAAATAATTGTATATAGAGGCCTATATATTTTTTTTCAAACTTCCTTTCGAAAAATTTGGGTGCAGGCATTATTTGGAGGCGGGTAGTATTCGGGTATATATGGTATCATTATGTGTGCTAAAGATATTTAAGAAAAGATGATGAAAATATGGATGGAATCATAAGTTCGAACTTAAAACTTATGAACTCTATACTTTGTAAAATAGCATTTCTTAAAATAGAAGAATACAGACCTTTCTATGTAATGACATGGAATGTGACTTACACATAGAACTATTGATGACCACACCACAGCCAGACAACAGCCAGGAGCCCTCAATTGCAGATTTGTAGAAAGGACAGTCTTACTCTTTTCAACATACCAGGTAATTCACAACCCAGGTCCAACTCTTTCCACTGGTTATAAATATGAATTGATTAAAACTGTTATTAAAACTTTAGTACAGTGGATAAAATTCTACCTTTGAACAGTCACTACGTTTCAGCATGACCTCCAGGCCTTAACCAGGTGAACTAAAATCTACTCGCATGTTGGTACGTTGTCCATGCTGGAAGGGGTCTATGCCGTGCACCCGTGCCTGTTCGGAAAACCACCCTGTGCACAGTCATCCTCCATACCCTCGGCACGTAACATAAATGTGGTATCACTGTGGGTTACTTTGATCCATTCTCTCTGGATTTCGTATTCTGCGGGAGTCGCTACGTAAATGGGGGAAATTTTTGTGTTGTTGTTCCCTTTGTGAATCTCCTGACGATGTCCAACCAATCATCGCCTAGGTCTCCTTCACAGTTGTTGAGAGTTTCTCCGTTCTCCTGATAATATGAAAGGCCTCGCATATCTACCTCCAAATAACATCGTTTTCTACTTCTAAAATTTCATACCGCCGATTTGATGATTGTTTTCTACCATATGCTGACTTAGGCCGGTATTGGTATTTTTGTTCCTTACATCGCGCTCATGTTCTCGGAGCCTTACGGTAAATGACCTACCGATCTCCCCAATGTAAACACCATCACAATATTTACAGGTTATTGCATGCACACCTGGTTATTCATTTTTCCCGGTTTCAATCCCAAACATTTTATATCGCGAAAACATGTTCTCCATAGTCCTTCCTGACTTGAATGCCGGCCTACAAGTCAGGAAAGACCATAGAGAACATGTTTTCGCAATATAAAAGGTTTGGGATTGAAACCGGGAAAAATTAAAAACCAGATGTATATGCAATAAACTGTAAAGATTGTGATGTTGTTTACATTGGGGAGACCAGGAGGTCGTTTACCGCAAGGCTCCGAGAACATGAGCGCGATGTAAGGAACAAAAATACCAATACCGGCCTAAGTCAGCATATGGTTGAAAAAATCATCAATTCGGCGGTTTTGAAATTTTAGAGGTAGAAAAAGACGTTACTCGGAGGAAGATATGCGAAGCCTTTCATATTATCAGGAGAACGAGGAAACTCCTCAACAACTATGAAGGAGACCTAGGCGATGATGGGTTGGACATCGTCAGGAGATTCGCAAAGGGAACTACAACACCAAAATTTCCCCCCCATTCATGTAGCGATGCCTGCAGAATACAAAATCCTGAGAGAATGGATGGAAGTACACCACAGGGATACCACCTTTATGTTACACAACGATGGTATGGAGGATGACTGTGAGCAGGGTGGTTTTCCGAACTGGCACGGGACCACGGCAGAGACCCCTTCCAGCATGGACAACGTACCAACATGCGAGTAGTTTCTAGTTCACCTGAGGAAGGCCTGGAGGTCAGGCTGAAACGTAGTGACTGTTCGAGGGTAGAATTTTATCCACTGTACTAAAGTTTTAATAACAGTTTCAATCAATTTATACTTTCTCTTTTATCTTCTTATTTTGCGCTTTGTATTCCTCAGGATTGTACAAGTGTAACCACCAGCACACAGTAGTATGTCTGTTAAAAACAAACAAAAGATTATTATTTTAAACAATAAGCAAGGGTACATTAATACTCAGAGTGTATCATTGAAATTTCTTGGGAAATTAAAAATTTTTGCAAAATTAGCATTACATTATATATGACCAGAACCTAAAGTATTCTTTCTGTAAAATGTTAATTTGTGGTAGCAGAAATATAAAATATATTCTAGGTTGTGAAATATAAAAGGTGTTACTGAAAAACACCAAAATATTTTACCTGTGCATAGAGGTGTAGGCTTGTAGAAAGGACACTCTTACTCTTCTTAGAGGTGCAGTCTTGTAGAAAGGACACACTTACTCTTCTTTGAGGTGTAGACTTGTAGAAAGGACAATCTTACTATTCTATCTTTTAGTTCATGCTTTGTAGTCCTCAGGGTTGTATATAAGTTCATGGTAGTATATCTGAAACAAATGAACAAATTATTATGATTTTTAATAGTAAGCAAGAGTAATACTCAGTGTGAATAATTCAAACTTCTTGGGCCCTTCTTAGCATTATATGTATTAAAAATATTCAAGTTACAAAACTTCTATTAGTGAATTTCAACTACTCTTTAACTACAGCAAGTTCAAGAGGACAATGCTTCATTTGTAGTATAAAAGATGATAAAAATATGGATGGAATCAGAAGTTCAAACTTTAAACTTATGAACTCTAAACTTAGTAAAATAGCATTTCTTAAAATGGAAAAATACTGATGTTTTCTATGTAATGACATGGAATGTTATCTTACATTTAGAACTATTGTTGACCACACCACAGCAAGACGACAGCCAGGAGCCCTCATTTGCAGATTTGTAGAAAGGACACTCTTACTATTTTATCTTCTTATTTCACGCTTTGTATTCCTCAGGGTTGTACTGCACAGAGTAGTATATCTGTTACAAAAGAACAAAAGATTAATATTTTAAGCAATAAGCAAGGGTAGACTAGAGTGAATCATTGAAATTTCTTGGGATATTTAAAACTGTTGAAAAATTAGAGTTTTATGTGCATATGATATTCAACTTACAGAACTTTATGGAGTGAATTAAAACTTTTCAATTTCATAAGGAAGCATTGTCTTATCTAACTACCATTTTAGTATTGTTAGGGCTAGCTACAACAAATTGCTCTTTAACTACTCTAACTACTAATTAACTTCAGCAACAATAAAAGAACAATGCTTCATTTGGAAACAGAAAAGATGATGAGAATATCGATGGAATCAGTAGTTGGAAGTTTAGTCTGAGTGAACAACTGAAAATTCTTGGGACTTTTAAAATTGTTTTGAACTGTAGCATTTTGTGCACTAAAAATACTAATGTTACAAAACTTTTAAAAGTGAATTAAAACTTTTCAAATTTATAAAGAAAAGCATTGTGTTATCTAAATGCCTTTAGTAATGTTAGTGCCAGTTAATCTGAACTACTCTGAAGTAGTATAAACTACTCTGCCTATTCTTTAATTACAGCAACTAGAAGAGGCAGAAAAAATTATGAAATTATGGATTTAATCAGATGTTGGAAGTTTAAACTAATAAACTCTAAACTTTGTAAAATTGAATTTCTTAAAATGGAAGAATACTCATCTTTTCTATGTACTGACACAGGATGTGGAAATATTGTTGACCGCATCACAGCCAGAAGCCAGATCTTACTCTTCTATCTTCTTAGTTCATGCTATGTAATCCTCAGGGTTATACATGTGTTATCGCCAGCACACAGTAGATTATCTGTTAAAAACAAACAAAAGATTATTATAAAATTAATTTACTATATGAGTTGACATAAACACACTTTTTGCTTCGCTTACCATATTTTTGGTATGACGCGTTTCAAGGAGCCTCCTCCCCATTTTCAAATACCCTGTCAAAGGAAAAGTGAGGCCTAAAGTGTTTAATAGTCAACAACTTTGTTAATTACAGAACTCTGTCATATTTGAAAATGGGGAGGAGGATCCTTGAAACGCGTCATACCAAAAATATGGTAAATGAAGCAAAAAGTGTGTTTATGTCAACTCATATAATAAATTAATTTTATTATAGTTGCTTCACTGTATAAAGTTCCACAAAGTTTTTTTTTTAAGATTATTATTTTAAACAATAAGCAAGGGTACATTAATACTCAGAGTGTATCTTTGAAATTTCTTGGGACTTTTAAAATGTTTGCAAAATTAGCATTATAGTATATATGACCAGAACCTAAAGTATTCCTTCTGTAAAATGTTAATTTGTGATAACAGAAATATAAAATATATTCTAGGTTGCGAAATATAAAAGGTGTTACTGAATAACACCAATATATTTTACCTGTGCATAGAGGTGTAGGCTTGTAGAAAGGACACTAGTACTCTTCTTAGAGGTGCAGACTTGTAGAAAGGACACTCTTACTCTTCTTTGAGGTGCAGACTTGTAGAAAGAACACTCTTACTCCTCCATCTTTTAGTTCATGGTTTGTAGTCCTCAGGGTTGTACATGTGTAACCGCCAGCACAAAGTAGTATATCTATTACAAAGAAAAACAAAATTATTATTTTAAGCAATAAGCAAGGGTACATTAATACTTAGAGTGAATCATTGAAATTTCTTGGTGCCTTTAAATTTGTTGCAAAATTAGCATTATAATATATGTGACCAGAACCTAAAGTATTTCTTTTCTAAAATGTTAATTAGTGGGAGCAGAAATATAAAATATATTCTAAGTTGTGAAATACAAAATGTGTTAATGAATAACACCGAAATATTTGAATACTGCAATGCACTCGCCTATTTGATTTCTTACACGTTTGTGGAAATTTAACCTTATTAATTAAGGACAGTGAAACTTGTTCAAAGCGGCATGTGTATAATCCGGAAATCTGTCCAAAGCGTACAAATATTTCAGTCCCAACTCATGCAATACATTTTTAAATGTCAATATTTTGTATAAAAAGGAAAGTGCTTAACGCGGAAACGGAATGCAAAAATTAAGATTTTAGTAGCAATTTATTCTATAATGCGGAAAAGCAGCATTGTATGTTCTACTGCATTACAATATATATTTTGATAATATGTCTGTGTGAACACGTTACTTCTTAGTACGGATATTGTACAGCCCTGAGAGTTCGGTTAGAGTATACACGGCGGTGGCTTATGTTTCGCCCAACAATGGAATTTACCCGGTAGTCAAGAAATTTGCTACCTGCTTTGTTTTATATTTTCCGCCAGGCTTCAGTTTCAGTTGGCTTGTACTGCTTGTAGCATCATGTCGAACAAAAAGTACGTATCGCTCACGCTCAATGAAAAAATGAAGGTGAGAGACACAAACTTTCTGTGCACGAAATAATTTTGCGTTTCAAATGTAGTAAAACGCAAATTTACGAAACTTTAAAGAACAAAGATAAGATAAGGGAGGAGTGGATGAAGGGGAACGGACAAATGAAGAGAAAAGAAAAGAAGACGGGAAATGAAGAAATTAATGAAATAGTGTGGGAATGGTTTGTAAATGCACGGGCTAAAAACTTGCCTTTGTCCGGACCCATGTCCTGATATGTGGCAACAAAAGTGAAATAAACCTTGGGATAATGAGGCAAGAAAACATTTAGCCTACAGTAATTGCATAATTATATTGTGTTAGTGTTATTAACCATTAATAATAGTGTAGTATTTTACTGTATTTAAATAAAGTGATGCTGTACAGAAATTAAGGTTCATAATTAATTACAGTATTTCCATATTACAAATTCACATTTGTGGTGCATGGTTCAGTAATTGATAACATTTATGTAGCCTAGTGTAATTTGTGTAATCCGGAAACTTGCCCAATTTGGAAAATTCTTTTGGTCCCATACGATTCCGCTTTGAACAAGTTTTACTTTAACAGAAAACAGAAATACACTCCGAGCAGTCTAGGGATAGGCTAAGTGTTACCAGTTTAATTGTATTCTATCCGTTTCATGTGTGCAATCATAATTCAAGATTTTAATGTGCAGCATGCAGAAACACAACAGCAAAATTTATTCAGTTATGATTACATTACCAGTTTATTCCCATTTCAAAATAACATTTTTCTGCAAGTCTCCTTTACAAATAGTTTTCAGTTTATATTCATTTCTGTGAAACACAACACGTTATTGAAGACCGAAATTTTGATGAAGTCATCACGTGACTCGGACACGACCGCTAGAGCAGCATCAAGTGATTCGGGTATCCTTAGACATAATAAAGCTTAAAATCTTCAGGAGAAAGCATATTGAAATTTGGAGATTGCTGTTTGTTTTACAAAAACTACAACAGAATTAAAACTATTGACGTTGGAAACTTCTGGTAAACGGGAATAGAATCATTATTAAACTCCTCAAAAATTTTGATTACATGTAGCTTATGGCATGGTATCATCTTCTATCGAAATTTCAAGAGAACACATTCTACAGGACCATTTTTTTTCATTTTTCCAACAAAAAGTGTGATATTTTGGTAGAATGCCATCTTAGTTCCATATGTGTAAGAAACAATATCGTAGAGCATTTCATTGTGATTTCAAAACCGTTTTTTCCAAGTCTCTATCACAAATAGTTTATACTTTATGGCCATTTCTGTGACATGCGACATGTCATTGATGTCCGCTATTTTGATGAAGTCATCACGAAACTCAGACGCGACCCCCAGAGTAGCATCAAGTGGTTCGGGTATCCTTAGACTTCATAGAAACTCAAAATATAGGTGTGTTGCATTCTTCACGCAGGAGCCCACGGGATGACATAAGGTACCCAACTAAGAGGACAATGCTTCATTTGTAGTAGAAAAGATGATGAAAATATGGATCTAATCATAAGTTCGAACGTTAAACTTATGAACTCTATACTTTGTAAAATAGCATTTCTTAAAATGGAAGAATACAGATCTTTTCTATGTAATGACATGGAATGTGACTTACACTTAGAACTATTGTTGACCACACCACAGCCAGACGGCAACCAGGAGCCCTCAATTGCAGATTTGTAGGAAGGACACTCTTACTCTTTTCAACATACCAGGTAATTCACAACCCAGGTCCAACTCTTCCCACTGGTTATAAATATGAATTGATTAAAACTGTTATTAAAACTTTAGTACAGTGGATAAAATTCTACCTTTGAACAGTCACTACGTTTCAGCATGACCTCCAGGCCTTAACCAGGTGAACTAAAATCTACTCGCATGTTGGTACGTTGTCCATGCTGGAAAGGGTCTCTGCCGTGCACCCGTGCCAGTTTGGAAAACCACCCTGTGCACAGTCATCCTCCGTATCCTCGGCGCGTAACATAAATGTGGTATCACTGTGGGTTACTTTGATCCATTCTCTCGGGATTTCGTATTCTGCGGGAGTCGCTACGTAAACGGGGGAAATTTTGGTGTTGTTGTTCCCTTTGTGAATCTCCTGACGATGTCCAACCAATCATCGCCTAGGTCTCCTTCATAGTTGTTGAGAGTTTCTCCGTTCTCCTGATAATATGAAAGGCCTCGCATATCTACCTCCAAATAACATCGTTTTCTACTTCTAAAATTTCAAAACCGCCGATTTGATGATTGTTTTCAACCATATGCTGACTTAGGCCGGTATTGGTATTTTTGTTCCTTACATCGCGCTCATGTTCTCGGAGCCTTACGGTAAATGACCTACCGATCTCCCCAATGTAAACACCATCACAATCTTTACAGGTTATTGCATACACACCTGGTTATTCATTTTTCCCGGTTTCAATCCCAAACATTTTATATCGCGAAAACATGTTCTCCATAGTCCTTCCTGACTTGAATGCCGGCCTACAAGTCAGGAAAGACCATAGAGAACATGTTTTCGCAATATAAAAGGTTTGGGATTGAAACCGGGAAAAATTAAAAACCAGATGTATATGCAATAAACTGTAAAGATTGTGATGGTGTTTACATTGGGGAGACCAGGAGGTCGTTTACCGCAAGGCTCCGAGAACATGAGCGCGATGTAAGGAACAAAAATACCAATACCGGCCTAAGTCAGCATATGGTTGAAAAAATCAATTCGGCGGTTTTGAAATTTTAGAGGTAGAAAAAGACGTTACTCGGAGGAAGATATGCGAAGCCTTTCATATTATCAGGAGAACGAGGAAACTCCTCAACAACTATGAAGGAGACCTAGGCGATGATGGGTTGGACATCGTCAGGAGATTCGCAAAGGGAACTACAACACCAAAATTTCCCCCCCATTCATGTAGCGATGCCTGCAGAATACAAAATCCTGAGAGAATGGATGGAAGTACACCACAGGGATACCACCTTTATGTTACACAACGATGGTATGGAGGATGACTGTGAGCAGGGTGGTTTTCCGAACTGGCACGGGACCACGGCAGAGACCCCTTCCAGCATGGACAACGTACCAACATGCGAGTAGTTTCTAGTTCACCTGAGGAAGGCCTGGAGGTCAGGCTGAAACGTAGTGACTGTTCGAGGGTAGAATTTTATCCACTGTACTAAAGTTTTAATAACAGTTTCAATCAATTTATACTTTCTCTTTTATCTTCTTATTTTGCGCTTTGTATTCCTCAGGATTGTACAAGTGTAACCACCAGCACACAGTAGTATGTCTGTTAAAAACAAACAAAAGATTATTATTTTAAACAATAAGCAAGGGTACATTAATACTCAGAGTGTATCATTGAAATTTCTTGGGAAATTAAAAATTTTTGCAAAATTAGCATTACATTATATATGACCAGAACCTAAAGTATTCTTTCTGTAAAATGTTAATTTGTGGTAGCAGAAATATAAAATATATTCTAGGTTGTGAAATATAAAAGGTGTTACTGAAAAACACCAAAATATTTTACCTGTGCATAGAGGTGTAGGCTTGTAGAAAGGACACTCTTACTCTTCTTAGAGGTGCAGTCTTGTAGAAAGGACACACTTACTCTTCTTTGAGGTGTAGACTTGTAGAAAGGACAATCTTACTATTCTATCTTTTAGTTCATGCTTTGTAGTCCTCAGGGTTGTATATAAGTTCATGGTAGTATATCTGAAACAAATGAACAAATTATTATGATTTTTAATAGTAAGCAAGAGTAATACTCAGTGTGAATAATTCAAACTTCTTGGGCCCTTCTTAGCATTATATGTATTAAAAATATTCAAGTTACAAAACTTCTATTAGTGAATTTCAACTACTCTTTAACTACAGCAAGTTCAAGAGGACAATGCTTCATTTGTAGTATAAAAGATGATAAAAATATGGATGGAATCAGAAGTTCAAACTTTAAACTTATGAACTCTAAACTTAGTAAAATAGCATTTCTTAAAATGGAAAAATACTGATGTTTTCTATGTAATGACATGGAATGTTATCTTACATTTAGAACTATTGTTGACCACACCACAGCAAGACGACAGCCAGGAGCCCTCATTTGCAGATTTGTAGAAAGGACACTCTTACTATTTTATCTTCTTATTTCACGCTTTGTATTCCTCAGGGTTGTACTGCACAGAGTAGTATATCTGTTACAAAAGAACAAAAGATTAATATTTTAAGCAATAAGCAAGGGTAGACTAGAGTGAATCATTGAAATTTCTTGGGATATTTAAAACTGTTGAAAAATTAGAGTTTTATGTGCATATGATATTCAACTTACAGAACTTTATGGAGTGAATTAAAACTTTTCAATTTCATAAGGAAGCATTGTCTTATCTAACTACCATTTTAGTATTGTTAGGGCTAGCTACAACAAATTGCTCTTTAACTACTCTAACTACTAATTAACTTCAGCAACAATAAAAGAACAATGCTTCATTTGGAAACAGAAAAGATGATGAGAATATCGATGGAATCAGTAGTTGGAAGTTTAGTCTGAGTGAACAACTGAAAATTCTTGGGACTTTTAAAATTGTTTTGAACTGTAGCATTTTGTGCACTAAAAATACTAATGTTACAAAACTTTTAAAAGTGAATTAAAACTTTTCAAATTTATAAAGAAAAGCATTGTGTTATCTAAATGCCTTTAGTAATGTTAGTGCCAGTTAATCTGAACTACTCTGAAGTAGTATAAAATACTCTGCCTATTCTTTAATTACAGCAACTAGAAGAGGCAGAAAAAATTATGAAATTATGGATTTAATCAGATGTTGGAAGTTTAAACTAATAAACTCTAAACTTTGTAAAATTGAATTTCTTAAAATGGAAGAATACTCATCTTCTCTATGTACTGACACAGGATGTGGAAATATTGTTGACCGCATCACAGCCAGAAGCCAGATCTTACTCTTCTATCTTCTTAGTTCATGCTATGTAATCCTCAGGGTTATACATGTGTTATCGCCAGCACACAGTAGATTATCTGTTAAAAACAAACAAAAGATTATTATAAAATTAATTTACTATATGAGTTGACATAAACACACTTTTTGCTTCGCTTACCATATTTTTGGTATAACGCGTTTCAAGGAGCCTCCTCCCCATTTTCAAATACCCTGTCAAAGGAAAAGTGAGGCTTAAAGTGTTTAATATTCAACAACTTTGTTAATTACAGAACTCTGTCAAATTTGAAAATTGGGAGGAGGATCCTTGAAACGCGTCATACCAAAAATATGGTAAATGAAGCAAAAAGTGTGTTTATGTCAACTCATATAATAAATTAATATTATTATAGTTGCTTTACTGTATAAAGTTCCACAAAGTTTTTTTTTTTAAGATTATTATTTTAAACAACAAGCACGGGTACATTAATACTCAGAGTGTATCATTGAAATTTCTTGGGACTTTTAAAATGTTTGCAAAATTAGCATTATATTATATATGACCAAAACCTAAAGTATTCCTTCTGTAAAATGTTAATTTGTGGTAACAGAAATATAAAATATATTCTAGGTTGCGAAATATAAAAGGTGTTACTGAATAACACCAAAATATTTTACCTGTGCATAGAGGTGTAGGCTTGTAGAAAGGACACTAGTACTCTTCTTAGAGGTGCAGACTTGTAGAAAGGACACTCTTACTCTTCTTTGAGGTGCAGACTTGTAGAAAGAACACTCTTACTCCTCCATCTTTTAGTTCATGGTTTGTAGTCCTCAGGGTTGTACATGTGTAACCGCCAGCACAAAGTAGTATATCTATTACAAAGAAAAAAAAAATTATTATTTTAAGCAATAAGCAAGGGTACATTAATACTTAGAGTGAATCATTGAAATTTCTTGGTGCCTTTAAATTTGTTGCAAAATTAGCATTATAATATATGTGACCAGAACCTAAAGTATTTCTTTTCTAAAATGTTAATTTGTGGGAGCAGAAATATAAAATATATTCTAGGTTGTGAAATATAAAAGGTGTTACTGAATAACACCAAAATATTTTACCTGTGCATAGAGGTGTAGGCTTGTAGAAAGGACACTCTTACTCTTCTTAGAGGTGCAGTCTTATAGAAAGGACACACTTACTCTTCTTTGAGGTGTAGACTTGTAGAAAGGACAATCTTACTATTCTATCTTTTAGTTCATGCTTTGTAGTCCTCAGGGTTGTATATAAGTTCATGGTAGTATATCTGAAACAAATGAACAAATTATTATGATTTTTAATAGTAAGCAAATACTCAGTGTGAATAATTCAAATTTCTTGGGCCCTTCTTAGCATTATATGTATTAAAAATATTCAAGTTACAAAACTTCTATTAGTGAATTTCAACTACTCTTTAACTACAGCAAGTTCAAGAGGAGAATGCTTCATTTGTAGTATAAAAGATAATAACAATATGGATGGAATCAGAAGTTCAAACTTTAAACCTATGAACTCTAAACTTAGTAAAATAGCATTTCTTAAAATGGAAAAATACTGATGTTTTCTATGTAATGACATGGAATGTTATCTTACATTTAGAACTATTGTTGACCACACCACAGCAAGACGACAGCCAGGAGCCCTCATTTGCAGATTTGTAGAAAGGACACTCTTACTATTTTATCTTCTTATTTCACGCTTTGTATTCCTCAGGGTTGTACTGCACAGAGTAGTATATCTGTTACAAAAGAACAAAAGATTAATATTTTAAGCAATAAGCAAGGGTAGACTAGAGTGAATCATTGAAATTTCTTGGGATATTTAAAACTGTTGAAAAATTAGAGTTTTATGTGCATATGATATTCAACTTACAGAACTTTATGGAGTGAATTAAAACTTTTCAATTTCATAAGGAAGCATTGTCTTATCTAACTACCATTTTAGTATTGTTAGGGCTAGCTACAACAAATTGCTCTTTAACTACTCTAACTACTAATTAACTTCAGCAACAATAAAAGAACAATGCTTCATTTGGAAACAGAAAAGATGATGAGAATATCGATGGAATCAGTAGTTGGAAGTTTAGTCTGAGTGAACAACTGAAAATTCTTGGGACTTTTAAAATTGTTTTGAACTGTAGCATTTTGTGCACTAAAAATACTAATGTTACAAAACTTTTAAAAGTGAATTAAAACTTTTCAAATTTATAAAGAAAAGCATTGTGTTATCTAAATGCCTTTAGTAATGTTAGTGCCAGTTAATCTGAACTACTCTGAAGTAGTATAAACTACTCTGCCTATTCTTTAATTACAGCAACTAGAAGAGGCAGAAAAAATTATGAAATTATGGATTTAATCAGATGTTGGAAGTTTAAACTAATAAACTCTAAACTTTGTAAAATTGAATTTCTTAAAATGGAAGAATACTCATCTTTTCTATGTACTGACACAGGATGTGGAAATATTGTTGACCGCATCACAGCCAGAAGCCAGATCTTACTCTTCTATCTTCTTAGTTCATGCTATGTAATCCTCAGGGTTATACATGTGTTATCGCCAGCACACAGTAGATTATCTGTTAAAAACAAACAAAAGATTATTATAAAATTAATTTACTATATGAGTTGACATAAACACACTTTTTGCTTCGCTTACCATATTTTTGGTATGACGCGTTTCAAGGAGCCTCCTCCCCATTTTCAAATACCCTGTCAAAGGAAAAGTGAGGCCTAAAGTGTTTAATAGTCAACAACTTTGTTAATTACAGAACTCTGTCATATTTGAAAATGGGGAGGAGGATCCTTGAAACGCGTCATACCAAAAATATGGTAAATGAAGCAAAAAGTGTGTTTATGTCAACTCATATAATAAATTAATTTTATTATAGTTGCTTCACTGTATAAAGTTCCACAAAGTTTTTTTTTTAAGATTATTATTTTAAACAATAAGCAAGGGTACATTAATACTCAGAGTGTATCTTTGAAATTTCTTGGGACTTTTAAAATGTTTGCAAAATTAGCATTATAGTATATATGACCAGAACCTAAAGTATTCCTTCTGTAAAATGTTAATTTGTGATAACAGAAATATAAAATATATTCTAGGTTGCGAAATATAAAAGGTGTTACTGAATAACACCAATATATTTTACCTGTGCATAGAGGTGTAGGCTTGTAGAAAGAACACTAGTACTCTTCTTAGAGGTGCAGACTTGTAGAAAGGACACTCTTACTCTTCTTTGAGGTGCAGACTTGTAGAAAGAACACTCTTACTCCTCCATCTTTTAGTTCATGGTTTGTAGTCCTCAGGGTTGTACATGTGTAACCGCCAGCACAAAGTAGTATATCTATTACAAAGAAAAACAAAATTATTATTTTAAGCAATAAGCAAGGGTACATTAATACTTAGAGTGAATCATTGAAATTTCTTGGTGCCTTTAAATTTGTTGCAAAATTAGCATTATAATATATGTGACCAGAACCTAAAGTATTTCTTTTCTAAAATGTTAATTAGTGGGAGCAGAAATATAAAATATATTCTAAGTTGTGAAATACAAAATGTGTTAATGAATAACACCGAAATATTTGAATACTGCAATGCACTCGCCTATTTGATTTCTTACACGTTTGTGGAAATTTAACCTTATTAATTAAGGACAGTGAAACTTGTTCAAAGCGGCATGTGTATAATCCGGAAATCTGTCCAAAGCGTACAAATATTTCAGTCCCAACTCATGCAATACATTTTTAAATGTCAATATTTTGTATAAAAAGGAAAGTGCTTAACGCGGAAACGGAATGCAAAAATTAAGATTTTAGTAGCAATTTATTCTATAATGCGGAAAAGCAGCATTGTATGTTCTACTGCATTACAATATATATTTTGATAATATGTCTGTGTGAACACGTTACTTCTTAGTACGGATATTGTACAGCCCTGAGAGTTCGGTTAGAGTATACACGGCGGTGGCTTATGTTTCGCCCAACAATGGAATTTACCCGGTAGTCAAGAAATTTGCTACCTGCTTTGTTTTATATTTTCCGCCAGGCTTCAGTTTCAGTTGGCTTGTACTGCTTGTAGCATCATGTCGAACAAAAAGTACGTATCGCTCACGCTCAATGAAAAAATGAAGGTGAGAGACACAAACTTTCTGTGCACGAAATAATTTTGCGTTTCAAATGTAGTAAAACGCAAATTTACGAAACTTTAAAGAACAAAGATAAGATAAGGGAGGAGTGGATGAAGGGGAACGGACAAATGAAGAGAAAAGAAAAGAAGACGGGAAATGAAGAAATTAATGAAATAGTGTGGGAATGGTTTGTAAATGCACGGGCTAAAAACTTGCCTTTGTCCGGACCCATGTCCTGATATGTGGCAACAAAAGTGAAATAAACCTTGGGATAATGAGGCAAGAAAACATTTAGCCTACAGTAATTGCATAATTATATTGTGTTAGTGTTATTAACCATTAATAATAGTGTAGTATTTTACTGTATTTAAATAAAGTGATG
This sequence comes from Ectobius pallidus, assembly GCA_964059195.1. Lineage (NCBI taxonomy): Eukaryota > Metazoa > Arthropoda > Insecta > Blattodea > Ectobiidae > Ectobius > Ectobius pallidus. Next base: position 179,346,302 of record CAXKWD010000006.1, on the reverse strand, counting down.
CTGTACAGAAATTAAGGTTCATAATTAATTACAGTATTTCCATATTACAAATTCACATTTGTGGTGCATGGTTCAGTAATTGATAACATTTATGTAGCCTAGTGTAATTTGTGTAATCCGGAAACTTGCCCAATTTGGAAAATTCTTTTGGTCCCATACGATTCCGCTTTGAACAAGTTTTACTTTAACAGAAAACAGAAATACACTCCGAGCAGTCTAGGGATAGGCTAAGTGTTACCAGTTTAATTGTATTCTATCCGTTTCATGTGTGCAATCATAATTCAAGATTTTAATGTGCAGCATGCAGAAACACAACAGCAAAATTTATTCAGTTATGATTACATTACCAGTTTATTCCCATTTCAAAATAACATTTTTCTGCAAGTCTCCTTTACAAATAGTTTTCAGTTTATATTCATTTCTGTGAAACACAACACGTTATTGAAGACCGAAATTTTGATGAAGTCATCACGTGACTCGGACACGACCGCTAGAGCAGCATCAAGTGATTCGGGTATCCTTAGACATAATAAAGCTTAAAATCTTCAGGAGAAAGCATATTGAAATTTGGAGATTGCTGTTTGTTTTACAAAAACTACAACAGAATTAAAACTATTGACGTTGGAAACTTCTGGTAAACGGGAATAGAATCATTATTAAACTCCTCAAAAATTTTGATTACATGTAGCTTATGGCATGGTATCATCTTCTATCGAAATTTCAAGAGAACACATTCTACAGGACCATTTTTTTTCATTTTTCCAACAAAAAGTGTGATATTTTGGTAGAATGCCATCTTAGTTCCATATGTGTAAGAAACAATATCGTAGAGCATTTCATTGTGATTTCAAAACCGTTTTTTCCAAGTCTCTATCACAAATAGTTTATACTTTATGGCCATTTCTGTGACATGCGACATGTCATTGATGTCCGCTATTTTGATGAAGTCATCACGAAACTCAGACGCGACCCCCAGAGTAGCATCAAGTGGTTCGGGTATCCTTAGACTTCATAGAAACTCAAAATATAGGTGTGTTGCATTCTTCACGCAGGAGCCCACGGGATGACATAAGGTACCCAACTAAGAGGACAATGCTTCATTTGTAGTAGAAAAGATGATGAAAATATGGATCTAATCATAAGTTCGAACGTTAAACTTATGAACTCTATACTTTGTAAAATAGCATTTCTTAAAATGGAAGAATACAGATCTTTTCTATGTAATGACATGGAATGTGACTTACACTTAGAACTATTGTTGACCACACCACAGCCAGACGGCAACCAGGAGCCCTCAATTGCAGATTTGTAGGAAGGACACTCTTACTCTTTTCAACATACCAGGTAATTCACAACCCAGGTCCAACTCTTCCCACTGGTTATAAATATGAATTGATTAAAACTGTTATTAAAACTTTAGTACAGTGGATAAAATTCTACCTTTGAACAGTCACTACGTTTCAGCATGACCTCCAGGCCTTAACCAGGTGAACTAAAATCTACTCGCATGTTGGTACGTTGTCCATGCTGGAAAGGGTCTCTGCCGTGCACCCGTGCCAGTTTGGAAAACCACCCTGTGCACAGTCATCCTCCGTATCCTCGGCGCGTAACATAAATGTGGTATCACTGTGGGTTACTTTGATCCATTCTCTCGGGATTTCGTATTCTGCGGGAGTCGCTACGTAAACGGGGGAAATTTTGGTGTTGTTGTTCCCTTTGTGAATCTCCTGACGATGTCCAACCAATCATCGCCTAGGTCTCCTTCATAGTTGTTGAGAGTTTCTCCGTTCTCCTGATAATATGAAAGGCCTCGCATATCTACCTCCAAATAACATCGTTTTCTACTTCTAAAATTTCAAAACCGCCGATTTGATGATTGTTTTCAACCATATGCTGACTTAGGCCGGTATTGGTATTTTTGTTCCTTACATCGCGCTCATGTTCTCGGAGCCTTACGGTAAATGACCTACCGATCTCCCCAATGTAAACACCATCACAATCTTTACAGGTTATTGCATACACACCTGGTTATTCATTTTTCCCGGTTTCAATCCCAAACATTTTATATCGCGAAAACATGTTCTCCATAGTCCTTCCTGACTTGAATGCCGGCCTACAAGTCAGGAAAGACCATAGAGAACATGTTTTCGCAATATAAAAGGTTTGGGATTGAAACCGGGAAAAATTAAAAACCAGATGTATATGCAATAAACTGTAAAGATTGTGATGGTGTTTACATTGGGGAGACCAGGAGGTCGTTTACCGCAAGGCTCCGAGAACATGAGCGCGATGTAAGGAACAAAAATACCAATACCGGCCTAAGTCAGCATATGGTTGAAAAAATCATCAATTCGGCGGTTTTGAAATTTTAGAGGTAGAAAAAGACGTTACTCGGAGGAAGATATGCGAAGCCTTTCATATTATCAGGAGAACGAGGAAACTCCTCAACAACTATGAAGGAGACCTAGGCGATGATGGGTTGGACATCGTCAGGAGATTCGCAAAGGGAACTACAACACCAAAATTTCCCCCCCATTCATGTAGCGATGCCTGCAGAATACAAAATCCTGAGAGAATGGATGGAAGTACACCACAGGGATACCACCTTTATGTTACACAACGATGGTATGGAGGATGACTGTGAGCAGGGTGGTTTTCCGAACTGGCACGGGACCACGGCAGAGACCCCTTCCAGCATGGACAACGTACCAACATGCGAGTAGTTTCTAGTTCACCTGAGGAAGGCCTGGAGGTCAGGCTGAAACGTAGTGACTGTTCGAGGGTAGAATTTTATCCACTGTACTAAAGTTTTAATAACAGTTTCAATCAATTTATACTTTCTCTTTTATCTTCTTATTTTGCGCTTTGTATTCCTCAGGATTGTACAAGTGTAACCACCAGCACACAGTAGTATGTCTGTTAAAAACAAACAAAAGATTATTATTTTAAACAATAAGCAAGGGTACATTAATACTCAGAGTGTATCATTGAAATTTCTTGGGAAATTAAAAATTTTTGCAAAATTAGCATTACATTATATATGACCAGAACCTAAAGTATTCTTTCTGTAAAATGTTAATTTGTGGTAGCAGAAATATAAAATATATTCTAGGTTGTGAAATATAAAAGGTGTTACTGAAAAACACCAAAATATTTTACCTGTGCATAGAGGTGTAGGCTTGTAGAAAGGACACTCTTACTCTTCTTAGAGGTGCAGTCTTGTAGAAAGGACACACTTACTCTTCTTTGAGGTGTAGACTTGTAGAAAGGACAATCTTACTATTCTATCTTTTAGTTCATGCTTTGTAGTCCTCAGGGTTGTATATAAGTTCATGGTAGTATATCTGAAACAAATGAACAAATTATTATGATTTTTAATAGTAAGCAAGAGTAATACTCAGTGTGAATAATTCAAACTTCTTGGGCCCTTCTTAGCATTATATGTATTAAAAATATTCAAGTTACAAAACTTCTATTAGTGAATTTCAACTACTCTTTAACTACAGCAAGTTCAAGAGGACAATGCTTCATTTGTAGTATAAAAGATGATAAAAATATGGATGGAATCAGAAGTTCAAACTTTAAACTTATGAACTCTAAACTTAGTAAAATAGCATTTCTTAAAATGGAAAAATACTGATGTTTTCTATGTAATGACATGGAATGTTATCTTACATTTAGAACTATTGTTGACCACACCACAGCAAGACGACAGCCAGGAGCCCTCATTTGCAGATTTGTAGAAAGGACACTCTTACTATTTTATCTTCTTATTTCACGCTTTGTATTCCTCAGGGTTGTACTGCACAGAGTAGTATATCTGTTACAAAAGAACAAAAGATTAATATTTTAAGCAATAAGCAAGGGTAGACTAGAGTGAATCATTGAAATTTCTTGGGATATTTAAAACTGTTGAAAAATTAGAGTTTTATGTGCATATGATATTCAACTTACAGAACTTTATGGAGTGAATTAAAACTTTTCAATTTCATAAGGAAGCATTGTCTTATCTAACTACCATTTTAGTATTGTTAGGGCTAGCTACAACAAATTGCTCTTTAACTACTCTAACTACTAATTAACTTCAGCAACAATAAAAGAACAATGCTTCATTTGGAAACAGAAAAGATGATGAGAATATCGATGGAATCAGTAGTTGGAAGTTTAGTCTGAGTGAACAACTGAAAATTCTTGGGACTTTTAAAATTGTTTTGAACTGTAGCATTTTGTGCACTAAAAATACTAATGTTACAAAACTTTTAAAAGTGAATTAAAACTTTTCAAATTTATAAAGAAAAGCATTGTGTTATCTAAATGCCTTTAGTAATGTTAGTGCCAGTTAATCTGAACTACTCTGAAGTAGTATAAACTACTCTGCCTATTCTTTAATTACAGCAACTAGAAGAGGCAGAAAAAATTATGAAATTATGGATTTAATCAGATGTTGGAAGTTTAAACTAATAAACTCTAAACTTTGTAAAATTGAATTTCTTAAAATGGAAGAATACTCATCTTTTCTATGTACTGACACAGGATGTGGAAATATTGTTGACCGCATCACAGCCAGAAGCCAGATCTTACTCTTCTATCTTCTTAGTTCATGCTATGTAATCCTCAGGGTTATACATGTGTTATCGCCAGCACACAGTAGATTATCTGTTAAAAACAAACAAAAGATTATTATAAAATTAATTTACTATATGAGTTGACATAAACACACTTTTTGCTTCGCTTACCATATTTTTGGTATAACGCGTTTCAAGGAGCCTCCTCCCCATTTTCAAATACCCTGTCAAAGGAAAAGTGAGGCCTAAAGTGTTTAATATTCAACAACTTTGTTAATTACAGAACTCTGTCAAATTTGAAAATTGGGAGGAGGATCCTTGAAACGCGTCATACCAAAAATATGGTAAATGAAGCAAAAAGTGTGTTTATGTCAACTCATATAATAAATTAATATTATTATAGTTGCTTTACTGTATAAAGTTCCACAAAGTTTTTTTTTTTAAGATTATTATTTTAAACAACAAGCACGGGTACATTAATACTCAGAGTGTATCATTGAAATTTCTTGGGACTTTTAAAATGTTTGCAAAATTAGCATTATATTATATATGACCAAAACCTAAAGTATTCCTTCTGTAAAATGTTAATTTGTGGTAACAGAAATATAAAATATATTCTAGGTTGCGAAATATAAAAGGTGTTACTGAATAACACCAAAATATTTTACCTGTGCATAGAGGTGTAGGCTTGTAGAAAGGACACTAGTACTCTTCTTAGAGGTGCAGACTTGTAGAAAGGACACTCTTACTCTTCTTTGAGGTGCAGACTTGTAGAAAGAACACTCTTACTCCTCCATCTTTTAGTTCATGGTTTGTAGTCCTCAGGGTTGTACATGTGTAACCGCCAGCACAAAGTAGTATATCTATTACAAAGAAAAAAAAATTATTATTTTAAGCAATAAGCAAGGGTACATTAATACTTAGAGTGAATCATTGAAATTTCTTGGTGCCTTTAAATTTGTTGCAAAATTAGCATTATAATATATGTGACCAGAACCTAAAGTATTTCTTTTCTAAAATGTTAATTAGTGGGAGCAGAAATATAAAATATATTCTAAGTTGTGAAATACCAAATGTGTTAATGAATAACACCGAAATATTTGAATACTGCAATGCACTCGCCTATTTGATTTCTTACACGTTTGTGGAAATTTAACCTTATTAATTAAGTACAGTGAAACTTGTTCAAAGCGGCACGTGTATAATCTGGAAATCTGTCCAAAGCGTACAAATATTTCAGTCCCAACTCATGCAATACATTTTTAAATGTCAATATTTTGTATAAAACGGAAAGTGCTTAACGCGGAAACGGAATGCAAAAATTAAGATTTTAGTAGCAATTTATTCTATAATGCGGAAAAGCAGCATTGTATGTTCTACTGCATTACAATATATATTTTGATAATATGTCTGTGTGAACACGTTACTTCTTAGTACGGATATTGTACAGCCCTGAGAGTTCGGTTAGAGTATACACGGCGGTGGCTTATGTTTCGCCCAACAATGGAATTTACCCGGTAGTCAAGAAATTTGCTACCTGCTTTGTTTTATATTTTCCGCCAGGCTTCAGTTTCAGTTGGCTTGTACTGCTTGTAGCATCATGTCGAACAAAAAGTACGTATCGCTCACGCTCAATGAAAAAATGAAGGTGAGAGACACAAACTTTCTGTGCACGAAATAATTTTGCGTTTCAAATGTAGTAAAACGCAAATTTACGAAACTTTAAAGAACAAAGATAAGATAAGGGAGGAGTGGATGAAGGGGAACGGACAAATGAAGAGAAAAGAAAAGAAGACGGGAAATGAAGAAATTAATGAAATAGTGTGGGAATGGTTTGTAAATGCACGGGCTAAAAACTTGCCTTTGTCCGGACCCATGTCCTGATATGTGGCAACAAAAGTGAAATAAACCTTGGGATAATGAGGCAAGAAAACATTTAGCCTACAGTAATTGCATAATTATATTGTGTTAGTGTTATTAACCATTAATAATAGTGTAGTATTTTACTGTATTTAAATAAAGTGATGCTGTACAGAAATTAAGGTTCATAATTAATTACAGTATTTCCATATTACAAATTCACATTTGTGGTGCATGGTTCAGTAATTGATAACATTTATGTAGCCTAGTGTAATTTGTGTAATCCGGAAACTTGCCCAATTTGGAAAATTCTTTTGGTCCCATACGATTCCGCTTTGAACAAGTTTTACTTTAACAGAAAACAGAAATACACTCCGAGCAGTCTAGGGATAGGCTAAGTGTTACCAGTTTAATTGTATTCTATCCGTTTCATGTGTGCAATCATAATTCAAGATTTTAATGTGCAGCATGCAGAAACACAACAGCAAAATTTATTCAGTTATGATTACATTACCAGTTTATTCCCATTTCAAAATAACATTTTTCTGCAAGTCTCCTTTACAAATAGTTTTCAGTTTATATTCATTTCTGTGAAACACAACACGTTATTGAAGACCGAAATTTTGATGAAGTCATCACGTGACTCGGACACGACCGCTAGAGCAGCATCGAGTGATTCGGGTATCCTTAGACATAATAAAGCTTAAAATCTTCAGGAGAAAGCATATTGAAATTTGGAGATTGCTGTTTGTTTTACAAAAACTACAACAGAATTAAAACTATTGACGTTGGAAACTTCTGGTAAACGGGAATAGAATCATTATTAAACTCCTCAAAAATTTTGATTACATGTAGTTTATGGCATGGTATCATCTTCTATCGAAATTTCAAGAGAACACATTCTACAGGACCATTTTTTTTCATTTTTCCAACAAAAAGTGTGATATTTTGGTAGAATGCCATCTTAGTTCCATATGTGTAAGAAACAATATCGTAGAGCATTTCATTGTGATTTCAAAACCGTTTTTTCCAAGTCTCTATCACAAATAGTTTATACTTTATGGCCATTTCTGTGACATGCGACATGTCATTGATGTCCGCTATTTTGATGAAGTCATCACGAAACTCAGACGCGACCCCCAGAGTAGCATCAAGTGGTTCGGGTATCCTTAGACTTCATAGAAACTCAAAATATAGGTGTGTTGCATTCTTCACGCAGGAGCCCACGGGATGACATAAGGTACCCAACTAAGAGGACAATGCTTCATTTGTAGTAGAAAAGATGATGAAAATATGGATCTAATCATAAGTTCGAACGTTAAACTTATGAACTCTATACTTTGTAAAATAGCATTTCTTAAAATGGAAGAATACAGATCTTTTCTATGTAATGACATGGAATGTGACTTACACTTAGAACTATTGTTGACCACACCACAGCCAGACGGCAACCAGGAGCCCTCAATTGCAGATTTGTAGGAAGGACACTCTTACTCTTTTCAACATACCAGGTAATTCACAACCCAGGTCCAACTCTTCCCACTGGTTATAAATATGAATTGATTAAAACTGTTATTAAAACTTTAGTACAGTGGATAAAATTCTACCTTTGAACAGTCACTACGTTTCAGCATGACCTCCAGGCCTTAACCAGGTGAACTAAAATCTACTCGCATGTTGGTACGTTGTCCATGCTGGAAAGGGTCTCTGCCGTGCACTCGTGCCAGTTTGGAAAACCACCCTGTGCACAGTCATCCTCCGTTTCCTCGGCGCGTAACATAAATGTGGTATCACTGTGGGTTACTTTGATCCATTCTCTCGGGATTTCGTATTCTGCGGGAGTCGCTACGTAAACGGGGGAAATTTTGGTGTTGTTGTTCCCTTTGTGAATCTCCTGACGATGTCCAACCAATCATCGCCTAGGTCTCCTTCATAGTTGTTGAGAGTTTCTCCGTTCTCCTGATAATATGAAAGGCCTCGCATATCTACCTCCAAATAACATCGTTTTCTACTTCTAAAATTTCAAAACCGCCGATTTGATGATTGTTTTCAACCATATGCTGACTTAGGCCGGTATTGGTATTTTTGTTCCTTACATCGCGCTCATGTTCTCGGAGCCTTACGGTAAATGACCTACCGATCTCCCCAATGTAAACACCATCACAATCTTTACAGGTTATTGCATACACACCTGGTTATTCATTTTTCCCGGTTTCAATCCCAAACATTTTATATCGCGAAAACATGTTCTCCATAGTCCTTCCTGACTTGAATGCCGGCCTACAAGTCAGGAAAGACCATAGAGAACATGTTTTCGCAATATAAAAGGTTTGGGATTGAAACCGGGAAAAATTAAAAACCAGATGTATATGCAATAAACTGTAAAGATTGTGATGGTGTTTACATTGGGGAGACCAGGAGGTCGTTTACCGCAAGGCTCCGAGAACATGAGCGCGATGTAAGGAACAAAAATACCAATACCGGCCTAAGTCAGCATATGGTTGAAAAAATCATCAATTCGGCGGTTTTGAAATTTTAGAGGTAGAAAAAGACGTTACTCGGAGGAAGATATGCGAAGCCTTTCATATTATCAGGAGAACGAGGAAACTCCTCAACAACTATGAAGGAGACCTAGGCGATGATGGGTTGGACATCGTCAGGAGATTCGCAAAGGGAACTACAACACCAAAATTTCCCCCCCATTCATGTAGCGATGCCTGCAGAATACAAAATCCTGAGAGAATGGATGGAAGTACACCACAGGGATACCACCTTTATGTTACACAACGATGGTATGGAGGATGACTGTGAGCAGGGTGGTTTTCCGAACTGGCACGGGACCACGGCAGAGATCCCTTCCAGCATGGACAACGTACCAACATGCGAGTAGTTTCTAGTTCACCTGAGGAAGGCCTGGAGGTCAGGCTGAAACGTAGTGACTGTTCGAGGGTAGAATTTTATCCACTGTACTAAAGTTTTAATAACAGTTTCAATCAATTTATACTTTCTCTTTTATCTTCTTATTTTGCGCTTTGTATTCCTCAGGATTGTACAAGTGTAACCACCAGCACACAGTAGTATGTCTGTTAAAAACAAACAAAAGATTATTATTTTAAACAATAAGCAAGGGTACATTAATACTCAGAGTGTATCATTGAAATTTCTTGGGAAATTAAAAATTTTTGCAAAATTAGCATTACATTATATATGACCAGAACCTAAAGTATTCTTTCTGTAAAATGTTAATTTGTGGTAGCAGAAATATAAAATATATTCTAGGTTGTGAAATATAAAAGGTGTTACTGAAAAACACCAAAATATTTTACCTGTGCATAGAGGTGTAGGCTTGTAGAAAGGACACTCTTACTCTTCTTAGAGGTGCAGTCTTGTAGAAGGACACACTTACTCTTCTTTGAGGTGTAGACTTGTAGAAAGGACAATCTTACTATTCTATCTTTTAGTTCATGCTTTGTAGTCCTCAGGGTTGTATATAAGTTCATGGTAGTATATCTGAAACAAATGAACAAATTATTATGATTTTTAATAGTAAGCAAGAGTAATACTCAGTGTGAATAATTCAAACTTCTTGGGCCCTTCTTAGCATTATATGTATTAAAAATATTCAAGTTACAAAACTTCTATTAGTGAATTTCAACTACTCTTTAACTACAGCAAGTTCAAGAGGACAATGCTTCATTTGTAGTATAAAAGATGATAAAAATATGGATGGAATCAGAAGTTCAAACTTTAAACTTATGAACTCTAAACTTAGTAAAATAGCATTTCTTAAAATGGAAAAATACTGATGTTTTCTATGTAATGACATGGAATGTTATCTTACATTTAGAACTATTGTTGACCACACCACAGCAAGACGACAGCCAGGAGCCCTCATTTGCAGATTTGTAGAAAGGACACTCTTACTATTTTATCTTCTTATTTCACGCTTTGTATTCCTCAGGGTTGTACTGCACAGAGTAGTATATCTGTTACAAAAGAACAAAAGATTAATATTTTAAGCAATAAGCAAGGGTAGACTAGAGTGAATCATTGAAATTTCTTGGGATATTTAAAACTGTTGAAAAATTAGAGTTTTATGTGCATATGATATTCAACTTACAGAACTTTATGGAGTGAATTAAAACTTTTCAATTTCATAAGGAAGCATTGTCTTATCTAACTACCATTTTAGTATTGTTAGGGCTAGCTACAACAAATTGCTCTTTAACTACTCTAACTACTAATTAACTTCAGCAACAATAAAAGAACAATGCTTCATTTGGAAACAGAAAAGATGATGAGAATATCGATGGAATCAGTAGTTGGAAGTTTAGTCTGAGTGAACAACTGAAAATTCTTGGGACTTTTAAAATTGTTTTGAACTGTAGCATTTTGTGCACTAAAAATACTAATGTTACAAAACTTTTAAAAGTGAATTAAAACTTTTCAAATTTATAAAGAAAAGCATTGTGTTATCTAAATGCCTTTAGTAATGTTAGTGCCAGTTAATCTGAACTACTCTGAAGTAGTATAAACTACTCTGCCTATTCTTTAATTACAGCAACTAGAAGAGGCAGAAAAAATTATGAAATTATGGATTTAATCAGATGTTGGAAGTTTAAACTAATAAACTCTAAACTTTGTAAAATTGAATTTCTTAAAATGGAAGAATACTCATCTTTTCTATGTACTGACACAGGATGTGGAAATATTGTTGACCGCATCACAGCCAGAAGCCAGATCTTACTCTTCTATCTTCTTAGTTCATGCTATGTAATCCTCAGGGTTATACATGTGTTATCGCCAGCACACAGTAGATTATCTGTTAAAAACAAACAAAAGATTATTATAAAATTAATTTACTATATGAGTTGACATAAACACACTTTTTGCTTCGCTTACCATATTTTTGGTATAACGCGTTTCAAGGAGCCTCCTCCCCATTTTCAAATACCCTGTCAAAGGAAAAGTGAGGCCTAAAGTGTTTAATATTCAACAACTTTGTTAATTACAGAACTCTGTCAAATTTGAAAATTGGGAGGAGGATCCTTGAAACGCGTCATACCAAAAATATGGTAAATGAAGCAAAAAGTGTGTTTATGTCAACTCATATAATAAATTAATATTATTATAGTTGCTTTACTGTATAAAGTTCCACAAAGTTTTTTTTTTTTAAGATTATTATTTTAAACAACAAGCATGGGTACATTAATACTCAGAGTGTATCATTGAAATTTCTTGGGACTTTTAAAATGTTTGCAAAATTAGCATTATATTATATATGACCAAAACCTAAAGTATTCCTTCTGTAAAATGTTAATTTGTGGTAACAGAAATATAAAATATATTCTAGGTTGCGAAATATAAAAGGTGTTACTGAATAACACCAAAATATTTTACCTGTGCATAGAGGTGTAGGCTTGTAGAAAGGACACTAGTACTCTTCTTAGAGGTGCAGACTTGTAGAAAGGACACTCTTACTCTTCTTTGAGGTGCAGACTTGTAGAAAGAACACTCTTACTCCTCCATCTTTTAGTTCATGGTTTGTAGTCCTCAGGGTTGTACATGTGTAACCGCCAGCACAAAGTAGTATATCTATTACAAAGAAAAAAAAATTATTATTTTAAGCAATAAGCAAGGGTACATTAATACTTAGAGTGAATCATTGAAATTTCTTGGTGCCTTTAAATTTGTTGCAAAATTAGCATTATAATATATGTGACCAGAACCTAAAGTATTTCTTTTCTAAAATGTTAATTTGTGGGAGCAGAAATATAAAATATATTCTAAGTAGTGAAATACAAAATGTGTTAATGAATAACACCGAAATATTTGAATACTGCAATGCACTCGCCTATTTGATTTCTTACACGTTTGTGGAAATTTAACCTTATTAATTAAGTACAGTAAAACTTGTTCAAAGCGGCACGTGTATAATCCGGAAATCTGTCCAAAGCGTACAAATATTTCAGTCCCAACTCATGCAATACATTTTTAAATGTCAATATTTTGTATAAAACGGAAAGTGCTTAACACGGAAACGGAATGCAAAAATTAAGATTTTAGTAGCAATTTATTCTATAATGCGGAAAAGCAGCATAGTATGTTCTACTGCATTACAATATATATTTTGATAATATGTCTGTGTGAACACGTTACTTCTTAGTACGGATATTGTACAGCCCTGAGAGTTCGGTTAGAGTATACACGGCGGTGGCTTATGTTTCGGCCAACAATGGAATTTACCCGGTAGTCAAGAAATTTGCTACCTGCTTTGTTTTATATTTTCCGCCAGGCTTCAGTTTCAGTTGGCTTGTACTGCTTGTAGCATCATGTCGAACAAAAAGTACGTATCGCTCACGCTCAATGAAAAAATGAAGGTGAGAGACACAAACTTTCTGTGCACGAAATAATTTTGCGTTTCAAATGTAGTAAAACGCAAATTTACGAAACTTTAAAGAACAAAGATAAGATAAGGGAGGAGTGGATGAAGGGGAACGGACAAATGAAGAGAAAAGAAAAGAAGACGGGAAATGAAGAAATTAATGAAATAGTGTGGGAATGGTTTGTAAATGCACGGGCTAAAAACTTGCCTTTGTCCGGACCCATGTCCTGATATGTGGCGACAAAAGTGAAATAAACCTTGGGATAATGAGGCAAGAAAACATTTAGCCTACAGTAATTGCATAATTATATTGTGTTAGTGTTATTAACCATTAATAATAGTGTAGTATTTTACTGTATTTAAATAAAGTGATGCTGTACAGAAATTAAGGTTCATAATTAATTACAGTGTTTCCATATTACAAATTCACATTTGTGGCGCATGGTACAGTAATTGATAACATTTATGTAGCCTAGTGTAATTTGTGTAATCCGGAAACTTGCCCAATTTGGAAAATTCTTTTGGTCCCATACGATTCCGCTTTGAACAAGTTTTACTTTAACAGAAAACAGAAATACACTCCGAGCAGTCTAGGGATAGGCTAAATGTTACCAGTTTAATTGTATTCTATCCGTTTCATGTGTGCAATCATAATTCAAGATTTTAATGTGCAGCATGCAGAAACACAACAGCAAAATTTATTCAGTTATGATTACATTACCAGTTTATTCCCATTTCAAAATAACATTTTTCTGCAAGTCTCCTTTACAAATAGTTTTCAGTTTATATTCATTTCTGTGAAACACAACACGTTATTGAAGACCGAAATTTTGATGAAGTCATCACGTGACTCGGACACGACCGCTAGAGCAGCATCAAGTGATTCGGGTATCCTTAGACATAATAAAGCTTATAATCTTCAGGAGAAAGCATATTGAAATTTGGAGATTGCTGTTTGTTTTACAAAAACTACAACAGAATTAAAACTATTGACGTTGGAAACTTCTGGTAAACGGGAATAGAATCATTATTAAACTCCTCAAAAATTTTGATTACATGTAGTTATGGCATGGTATCATCTTCTATCGAAATTTCAAGAGAACACATTCTACAGGACCATTTTTTTTTCATTTTTCCAACAAAAAGTGTGATATTTTGGTAGAATGCCATCTTAGTTCCATATGTGTAAGAAACAATATCGTAGAGCATTTCATTGTGATTTCAAAACCGTTTTTTCCAAGTCTCTATCACAAATAGTTTATACTTTATGGCCATTTCTGTGACATGCGACATGTCATTGATGTCCGCTATTTTGATGAAGTCATCACGAAACTCAGACGCGACCCCCAGAGTAGCATCAAGTGGTTCGGGTATCCTTAGACTTCATAGAAACTCAAAATATAGGTGTGTTGCATTCTTCACGCAGGAGCCCACGGGATGACATAAGGTACCCAACTAAGAGGACAATGCTTCATTTGTAGTAGAAAAGATGATGAAAATATGGATCTAATCATAAGTTCGAACGTTAAACTTATGAACTCTATACTTTGTAAAATAGCATTTCTTAAAATGGAAGAATACAGATCTTTTCTATGTAATGACATGGAATGTGACTTACACTTAGAACTATTGTTGACCACACCACAGCCAGACGGCAACCAGGAGCCCTCAATTGCAGATTTGTAGGAAGGACACTCTTACTCTTTTCAACATACCAGGTAATTCACAACCCAGGTCCAACTCTTCCCACTGGTTATAAATATGAATTGATTAAAACTGTTATTAAAACTTTAGTACAGTGGATAAAATTCTACCTTTGAACAGTCACTACGTTTCAGCATGACCTCCAGGCCTTAACCAGGTGAACTAAAATCTACTCGCATGTTGGTACGTTGTCCATGCTGGAAAGGGTCTCTGCCGTGCACCCGTGCCAGTTTGGAAAACCACCCTGTGCACAGTCATCCTCCGTATCCTCGGCGCGTAACATAAATGTGGTATCACTGTGGGTTACTTTGATCCATTCTCTCGGGATTTCGTATTCTGCGGGAGTCGCTACGTAAACGGGGGAAATTTTGGTGTTGTTGTTCCCTTTGTGAATCTCCTGACGATGTCCAACCAATCATCGCCTAGGTCTCCTTCATAGTTGTTGAGAGTTTCTCCGTTCTCCTGATAATATGAAAGGCCTCGCATATCTACCTCCAAATAACATCGTTTTCTACTTCTAAAATTTCAAAACCGCCGATTTGATGATTGTTTTCAACCATATGCTGACTTAGGCCGGTATTGGTATTTTTGTTCCTTACATCGCGCTCATGTTCTCGGAGCCTTACGGTAAATGACCTACCGATCTCCCCAATGTAAACACCATCACAATCTTTACAGGTTATTGCATACACACCTGGTTATTCATTTTTCCCGGTTTCAATCCCAAACATTTTATATCGCGAAAACATGTTCTCCATAGTCCTTCCTGACTTGAATGCCGGCCTACAAGTCAGGAAAGACCATAGAGAACATGTTTTCGCAATATAAAAGGTTTGGGATTGAAACCGGGAAAAATTAAAAACCAGATGTATATGCAATAAACTGTAAAGATTGTGATGGTGTTTACATTGGGGAGACCAGGAGGTCGTTTACCGCAAGGCTCCGAGAACATGAGCGCGATGTAAGGAACAAAAATACCAATACCGGCCTAAGTCAGCATATGGTTGAAAAAATCATCAATTCGGCGGTTTTGAAATTTTAGAGGTAGAAAAAGACGTTACTCGGAGGAAGATATGCGAGGCCTTTCATATTATCAGGAGAACGAGGAAACTCCTCAACAACTATGAAGGAGACCTAGGCGATGATGGGTTGGACATCGTCAGGAGATTCGCAAAGGGAACTACAACACCAAAATTTCCCCCCATTCATGTAGCGATGCCTGCAGAATACAAAATCCTGAGAGAATGGATGGAAGTACACCACAGGGATACCACCTTTATGTTACACAACGATGGTATGGAGGATGACTGTGAGCAGGGTGGTTTTCCGAACTGGCACGGGACCACGGCAGAGACCCCTTCCAGCATGGACAACGTACCAACATGCGAGTAGTTTCTAGTTCACCTGAGGAAGGCCTGGAGGTCAGGCTGAAACGTAGTGACTGTTCGAGGGTAGAATTTTATCCACTGTACTAAAGTTTTAATAACAGTTTCAATCAATTTATACTTTCTCTTTTATCTTCTTATTTTGCGCTTTGTATTCCTCAGGATTGTACAAGTGTAACCACCAGCACACAGTAGTATGTCTGTTAAAAACAAACAAAAGATTATTATTTTAAACAATAAGCAAGGGTACATTAATACTCAGAGTGTATCATTGAAATTTCTTGGGAAATTAAAAATTTTTGCAAAATTAGCATTACATTATATATGACCAGAACCTAAAGTATTCTTTCTGTAAAATGTTAATTTGTGGTAGCAGAAATATAAAATATATTCTAGGTTGTGAAATATAAAAGGTGTTACTGAATAACACCAAAATATTTTACCTGTGCATAGAGGTGTAGGCTTGTAGAAAGGACACTCTTACTCTTCTTAGAGGTGCAGTCTTGTAGAAAGGACACACTTACTCTTCTTTGAGGTGTAGACTTGTAGAAAGGACAATCTTACTATTCTATCTTTTAGTTCATGCTTTGTAGTCCTCAGGGTTGTATATAAGTTCATGGTAGTATATCTGAAACAAATGAACAAATTATTATGATTTTTAATAGTAAGCAAATACTCAGTGTGAATAATTCAAATTTCTTGGGCCCTTCTTAGCATTATATGTATTAAAAATATTCAAGTTACAAAACTTCTATTAGTGAATTTCAACTACTCTTTAACTACAGCAAGTTCAAGAGGAGAATGCTTCATTTGTAGTATAAAAGATAATAACAATATGGATGGAATCAGAAGTTCAAACTTTAAACCTATGAACTCTAAACTTAGTAAAATAGCATTTCTTAAAATGGAAAAATACTGATGTTTTCTATGTAATGACATGGAATGTTATCTTACATTTAGAACTATTGTTGACCACACCACAGCAAGACGACAGCCAGGAGCCCTCATTTGCAGATTTGTAGAAAGGACACTCTTACTATTTTATCTTCTTATTTCACGCTTTGTATTCCTCAGGGTTGTACTGCACAGAGTAGTATATCTGTTACAAAAGAACAAAAGATTAATATTTTAAGCAATAAGCAAGGGTAGACTAGAGTGAATCATTGAAATTTCTTGGGATATTTAAAACTGTTGAAAAATTAGAGTTTTATGTGCATATGATATTCAACTTACAGAACTTTATGGAGTGAATTAAAACTTTTCAATTTCATAAGGAAGCATTGTCTTATCTAACTACCATTTTAGTATTGTTAGGGCTAGCTACAACAAATTGCTCTTTAACTACTCTAACTACTAATTAACTTCAGCAACAATAAAAGAACAATGCTTCATTTGGAAACAGAAAAGATGATGAGAATATCGATGGAATCAGTAGTTGGAAGTTTAGTCTGAGTGAACAACTGAAAATTCTTGGGACTTTTAAAATTGTTTTGAACTGTAGCATTTTGTGCACTAAAAATACTAATGTTACAAAACTTTTAAAAGTGAATTAAAACTTTTCAAATTTATAAAGAAAAGCATTGTGTTATCTAAATGCCTTTAGTAATGTTAGTGCCAGTTAATCTGAACTACTCTGAAGTAGTATAAACTACTCTGCCTATTCTTTAATTACAGCAACTAGAAGAGGCAGAAAAAATTATGAAATTATGGATTTAATCAGATGTTGGAAGTTTAAACTAATAAACTCTAAACTTTGTAAAATTGAATTTCTTAAAATGGAAGAATACTCATCTTTTCTATGTACCGACACAGGATGTGGAAATATTGTTGACCGCATCACAGCCAGAAGCCAGATCTTACTCTTCTATCTTCTTAGTTCATGCTATGTAATCCTCAGGGTTATACATGTGTTATCGCCAGCACACAGTAGATTATCTGTTAAAAACAAACAAAAGATTATTATAAAATTAATTTACTATATGAGTTGACATAAACACACTTTTTGCTTCGCTTACCATATTTTTGGTATAACGCGTTTCAAGGAGCCTCCTCCCCATTTTCAAATACCCTGTCAAAGGAAAAGTGAGGCCTAAAGTGTTTAATAGTCAACAACTTTGTTAATTACAGAACTCTGTCAAATTTGAAAATTGGGAGGAGGATCCTTGAAACGCGTCATACCAAAAATATGGTAAATGAAGCAAAAAGTGTGTTTATGTCAACTCATATAATAAATTAATTTTATTATAGTTGCTTCACTGTATAAAGTTCCACAAAGTTTTTTTTTTTTTTTTAAGTTTATTATTTTAAACAATAAGCAAGGGTACATTAATGCTCAGAGTGTATCATTGAAATTTCTTGGGACTTTTAAAATGTTTGCAAAATTAGCATTATATTATATATGACCAGTACCTAAAGTATTCCTTATGTAAAATGTTAATTTGTGGTAACAGAAATATAAAATATATTCTAAGTTGTGAAATACAAAATGTGTTAATGAATAACACCGAAATATTTGAATACTGCAATGCACTCGCCTATTTGATTTCTTACACGTTTGTGGAAATTTAACCTTATTAAGAAAGTACAGTAAAACTTGTTCAAAGCGGCACGTGTATAATCCGGAAGTCTGTCCAAAGCGTACAAATATTTCAGTCCCAACTCATGCAATACATTTTTAAATGTCAATATTTTGTATAAAACGGAAAGTGCTTAACGCGGAAACGGAATGCAAAAATTAAGATTTTAGTAGCAATTTATTGTATAATGAGGAAAAGCAGCATTGTATGTTCTACTGCATTACAATATATATTTTGATAATATGTCTGTGTGAACACGTTACTTCTTAGTACGGATATTGTACAGCCCTGAGAGTTCGGTTAGAGTATACACGGCGGTGGCTTATGTTTCGCCCAACAATGGAATTTACCCGGTAGTCAAGAAATTTGCTACCTGCTTTGTTTTATATTTTCCGCCAGGCTTCAGTTTCAGTTGGCTTGTACTGCTTGTAGCATCATGTCGAACAAAAAGTACGTATCGCTCACGCTCAATGAAAAAATGAAGGTGAGAGACACAAACTTTCTGTGCACGAAATAATTTTGCGTTTCAAATGTAGTAAAACGCAAATTTACGAAATTTAAAGAACAAAGATAAGATAAGGGAGGAGTGGATGAAGGGGAATGGACAAATGAAGAGAAAAGCATAGAAGACTGGAAATGAAGAAATTAATGAAATAGTGTGGGAATGGTTTGTAAATGCGCGGGCTAAAAACTTGCCTTTGTCCGGACCCATGTCCTGATATGTGGCGACAAAAGTGAAATAAACCTTGGGATAGTAGTAGTAGTAGTAGTAGTAAATGATTTATTTTGCCTGGCAGAGTTAAGGCCATAAGGCCTTCTCTTCCACTCAACCAGGTTTCAGAAAATATATACAATGTAGGTTTACATAAATAGCAAATTAGTGAATAAGAGACTTATGACTAATACTAAGACTAAGGTTAAGGCTAATCATAATAATAAATTAAATAAGTAAAAAGCATAGGTTTCATAAAAAGCATAGGTTTCATAAAAAGCACAGGCTTCATAGAGAGCGCAAGTGTCATCAAAGAAAATAGTAATAATGTTACAAGTAAAACAAGGAATATGTAGAATTATATTATAATGGAAATTTAAGTCTAGCTGTAGATACGTTATAAGGAGACTAAGTAATGTTATATACAGTGAAAGATGAAGTGACTACAAAGAGCTAGTTCTGTTCAGTGGGCAATAATTGTTTAATAAGCGCAGTTTTGAAAGAGTGTACACTCCGACTACCCCTAATATCTTGTGACAAGGAATTCCAAGAACGGGCTGTGGCTATGGTGAATGAATGAGAGTATGAGGTTGTATGATGACGAGGAATTGATAACAGAGAGTTGTGCTGCGAACGTGTACCATGATTATGGTAGGAGGATAGAAATGTAAATCGGGGAGCCAAGTAAAGAGGTATGGAAAACTTAAGAATTTGGTATAATAAGCACAGAGAGTGGACCAAACGTCTATTTTGCAAACGAAGCCAAGATAGATGCTTGAAATATTTTGAGACATGATCGTGGAAACGAATGTTAAAGATAAAACGAACACAAGTATTATGAACACGCTGAAGTTTCTGTGACAATTCAACACTCAGATCTCCATACAAAATGTCGCAGTAGTCGAAATAAGGCATCACTAGGGTCTGTATGAGGGTTTGCTTTATTCTAGTTGGAAGGAAGTTTTTCAGTCGTTTTAGAGCATGCATGATAGAGAAAGCCTTTTTACATATATGCTTGATTTGGGAATTCCAATTCATGTTTGAGTCGAGATAGATACCTAGATTTTTTACTGTTTCTGTGTACGGGATAATAGTGTTGTTCAGTGTCACTGGTAGCAATGTAGCCTTGTTGATGGATGACACGAGTCTTTGCTGTCCTAATACAATAACTTGGGTTTTGCTTGGGTTAAGTTGTAAGCCAAATTTGTGTGCCCAGTTACCGATTAATTGTAGATCTTCGTTAAGGAATGTTAAAGAGTCATTAATTGCATCGGGAGGTGAGTGAATATAGATCTGAAGGTCATCTGCGTACAGGTGGTGTTGGGAGTGTCTTATGTGACTAGATATATCATTTATGAATACGGAGAATAAGAGAGGCCCTAATACAGACCCCTGGGGAACGCCTGCCTTCACACATCGCCACGATGAAGAGCGCTTGTTATCAGTAACACATTGCTGACGACCGCGAAGGTAGGATTCCATCCATTTGATTACAGTGTCAGACAGATACAAAGATTTCAACTTTGCAATAAGAATGTCAGTATCGACTGTGTCAAATGCACGGGAAAAGTCAAGAAGGGATAATACAGTCAACTCACGTCTGTCCATGGCCTCACGAGTATCTTCAACGATTTTAAGGAGTGCAGTAGAGGTACTGTGGTAAGTCCTAAAGCCAGACTGGAGTGGATCGAGCAAGTTGTAAGTATGTAAATAGTCAGTAAGTTGTTTGTGAACAATACGTTCTAGTGCTTTAGATAAAGTAGGTAAAATACTAATAGGTCTGTAGTCTGTAGGAGTGCTTGGCCGATTTACTTTAGCAATAGGTCGAACGAGTGCATGTTTCCATTGTTGAGGAAATGTGGATGTAACAAGTGAAGCGTTAAATATGTGAGTTATGGTCGGAAGGATGATATCTATGATTCTGTTTAGCATTCTTATACTTATTCTGTCAATGCCCTGTGAATTAGTTTTTACCCGTTGAAGAGCTTTCTTTACTTGCATGGGAGATACGTGAGAGAAATAGAATTTTTCACGATCTGGTGTAGGTAAGGTTGTCAGTTCAGCAATAGCTTGTCGTTTAGTTGCATTGTCTAAAGTTCTGATAGGCACTGACGTAAAATGCTCGTTCAGTTCGTTGAGAGATAAATTGTCAAAAGAACAGTCAGTTTTTTGTTTACATAGTCCCATTGTACGTAAGTTTTTCCATACGTCACAAGTCGTCATAGTTGGCACAACAAGTTTGTGTCCATGTTGTATTTTAGCATTAGGATAATGAGGCAAGAAAACATTTAGCCTACAGTAATTGCATAATTATATTGTGTTAGTGTTATTAACCATTAATAATAGCGTAGTATTTTACTGTATTTAAATAAAGTGATGCTGTACAGAAATTAAGGTTCATAATTAATTACAGTATTTCCATATTACAAATTCACATTTGTGGCGCATGGTACAGTAATTGATAACATTTATGTAGCCTAGTGTAATTTGTGTAATCCGGAAACTTGCCCAATTTGGAAAATTCTTTTGGTCCCATACGATTCCGCTTTGAACAAGTTTTACTTTAACAGAAAACAGAAATACACTCCGAGCAGTCTAGGGATAGGCTAAGTGTTACCAGTTTAATTGTATTCTATCCGTTTCATGTGTGCAATCATAATTCAAGATTTTAATGTGCAGCATGCAGAAACACAACAGCAAAATTTATTCAGTTATGATTACATTACCAGTTTATTCCCATTTCAAAATAACATTTTTCTGCAAGTCTCCTTTACAAATAGTTTTCAGTTTATATTCATTTCTGTGAAACACAACACGTTATTGAAGACCGAAATTTTGATGAAGTCATCACGTGACTCGGACACGACCGCTAGAGCAGCATCAAGTGATTCGGGTATCCTTAGACATAATAAAGCTTAAAATCTTCAGGAGAAAGCATATTGAAATTTGGAGATTGCTGTTTGTTTTACAAAAACTACAACAGAATTAAAACTATTGACGTTGGAAACTTCTGGTAAACGGGAATAGAATCATTATTAAACTCCTCAAAAATTTTGATTACATGTAGTTTATGGCATGGTATCATCTTCTATCGAAATTTCAAGAGAACACATTCTACAGGACCATTTTTTTTCATTTTTCCAACAAAAAGTGTGATATTTTGGTAGAATGCCATCTTAGTTCCATATGTGTAAGAAACAATATCGTAGAGCATTTCATTGTGATTTCAAAACCGTTTTTTCCAAGTCTCTATCACAAATAGTTTATACTTTATGGCCATTTCTGTGACATGCGACATGTCATTGATGTCCGCTATTTTGATGAAGTCATCACGAAACTCAGACGCGACCCCCAGAGTAGCATCAAGTGGTTCGGGTATCCTTAGACTTCATAGAAACTCAAAATATAGGTGTGTTGCATTCTTCACGCAGGAGCCCACGGGATGACATAAGGTACCCAACTAAGAGGACAATGCTTCATTTGTAGTAGAAAAGATGATGAAAATATGGATCTAATCATAAGTTCGAAAGTTAAACTTATGAACTCTATACTTTGTAAAATAGCATTTCTTAAAATGGAAAAATACTGATGTTTTCTATGTAATGACATGGAATGTGATCTTACATTTAGAACTATTGTTGACCGCACCACAGCAAGACGACAGCCAGGAGCCCTCATTTGCAGATTTGTAGAAAGGACACTCTTACTATTTTATCTTCTTATTTCACGCTTTGTATTCCTCAGGGTTGTACTGCACAGAGTAGTATATCTGTTACAAAAGAACAAAAGATTAATATTTTAAGCAATAAGCAAGGGTAGACTAGAGTGAATCATTGAAATTTCTTGGGATATTCAAAACTGTTGAAAAATTAGAGTTTTATGTGCATATGATATTCAACTTACAGAACTTTATGGAGTGAATTAAAACTTTTCAATTTCATAAGGAAGCATTGACTTATCTAACTACCATTTTAGTATTGTTAGTGCTAGCTACAACAAACTGCTCTTTAACTACTCTAACTACTAATTAACTTCAGCAACAATTAAAAAAAAAATGCTTCATTTGGAAACAGAAAAGATGATGAGAATATCGATGGAATCAGTAGTTGGAAGTATAGTCTGATTGAACAACTGAAAATTCTTGGGACTTTTAAAATTGTTTTGAACTGAAGCATTTTATGCACTAAAAATACTAATGTTACAAAACTTTTAAAAGTGAATTAAAACTTTTCAAATTTATAAAGAAAAGCATTGTGTTATCTAAATGCCTTTAGTAATGTTAGTGCCAGTTAATCTGAACTATTCTGAAGTAGTATAAACTACTCTGCCTATTCTTTAATTACAGCAACTAGAAGAGGCAGAAAAAATTATGAAAATATGGATTTAATCAGATGTTGGAAGTTTAAACTAATAAACTCTAAACTTTGTAAAATTGAATTTCTTAAAATGGAAGAATACTCATCTTTTCTATGTACTGACACAGGATGTGGAACTATTGTTGACCGCATCACAGCCAGAAGTCAGATCTTACTCTTCTATCTTCTTAGTTCATGCTATGTAATCCTCAGGGTTGTACAAGTGTAACCGCCAGCACATAGTAGTATATCTGTTACAAAGGAAAAATATTATTAATCTAAGCAATAAGCAAGGGTAAATTAATACTTAGAGTGAATCATTGAAATTTCTTGGTACCTTTAAATTTGTTGCAAAATTAGCATTATATTATATGTGACCAGAACCTAAAGTATTATTTTTTAAATTTTAATTTGTGGTAGCAGAAATATAAAATATATTCTACGTTGCATGATATATAGATCTTCTAAGAAATGGCCTTCATGCAGCCTGTAAAATACAGAAAATCCCACTCATTTCAATTCTTTTCATTTGTTGTAACATAACCTTAAATGTAGTCTTTATTATAAATTAATTTTATTTGAATAACCCAAAATTCTATGCCTAAGAAGATACCACGATATGGAACATTGTAACTTCTAACAGATCAGAAGAGGTTGTTGAAGTTAATATTATATATACTTTTCCACTACATATAGAAGCATTATCATATCTAACTGCCTTTTTAGTATTGTTAGTTCTAGCTACATCAAACTACTCTTTTAACTACTCTTTAAATACTTTGAACTACTCTCTAACTACACCAATTAAAAGAGGAGCGTTTTTCAAAACATGGATAGATGCTATCAGCATAGTTTTTCAGAAATTGTGTTTTTTATTTTACAACTAGAACCAGTATCTATTCCACACCTTTCACTTATAGAAACATCTGTCAAAGCAATAACTAATTTAGGGGAACTAACACATTATACAATTAATTTAATAATTTCCTGTTATTTAGTTGCAAATTCTGTTAGTTTTTACAAAACCCGATAAATGCTTATTATGGGACCAAGTTTTTGTATTATTTTCTACATTTTCTGTGATTATTTTCATACATTAAATACAAAATTTACTTTATTGAACATGTAAAACATAGTATAGCATGGCATTTTGAACAATACATAGCGTATTAAAAAATAACAAATTTCGTTTATACACACACCAGTATGTTGTTTTATTATTTTGAAAAGTATTATATTAAATAAGTTGGTTCTTATAATTTCACCTAAAGAAACATGTATGTCATGAACCCTTGTTTATTGGAGGATGTCTTCATAGAATTCCTTTGAATCTGCTGGCATTTCAAAATATTTTAGTAGATTGGAGACATCTTTTTTATTTTCTTTCCTAACCATGTTCTTTTTTTGCAGCACTGGGGCTTCTACCATTACTTTGCTGATACACTGTTTTTCCTTGAGCCCTTCTACTTCTATTTTGTCCCCAAAGTATGTATTGCTTACCGATACAGTGACTGTCTTCTTAGATTTTCATAACATATGGTACGTTGGTTAGTTATTTTGAAGGGCAGCTTAGAGCAAAGACCCATTTGAGATCTGGACTTCAAATCTTTCACTTGCCAATCTTCATTTAATATTTTCATATTTTAATATGGACTTTCATTATTGTGCCCGGCACTCAGCCGGTAACGAGTTAAAGAGATTTACTACGCCATTATGGCCCTTATAGCACAAAACGACTATGTAACATGTAAATTATACTTAATTCAATGGAAATATACAATAAACCGAAAATCCACATTTTTGATCAAATGTGCTTACAACCTCCCCTTAAACACAGAATGTATTCAAGGAGGAAGAAAGTGTGCCTATAACTTAGGCCTAAATTCAAATTTTCTATAAAGGTAATACGAATGTGTGGGAGGACCCTTCTATTTTTTCTAGATCATCTTATGATCTGTTTAGAGTAGGCCTACTCCACAGCAAAATATATGCGATTTTGTAAAATAAAAAACATAGCAAAATATCTCATGGGATTGATGACAACCACAAAAAGCTGACAGTCGTCAGTCAGCGGTCACAAGAAACATGACTACAGCACATGTGAAAAGAGCGAGAGAACTGCGTTGCAATATAAGTTACCCAACAAGATGCGTTTGGCGTTAACGGGTCATGCCGCTCGCATCATGTCATCTCACACGTGTCAAACGGGCCCCAATATTTCACATTGACACATGCAAAATACCACCTGCTCATATAAACTTTTAGTGGGTGTAAACAAGATTATGTTCCATAATGGTTGGGCATTTGTAAAGCTAATTTGAGTATCTTGCATGCAGGTGCCAAGCGACAGCAGATGTGGGATAGAGAGGTGAGGGGCTACCTAGTTACTCATTGAATGTGACTCTATTATAGATAACTTTTACATAATTATTTCTGTATTTTAAAACTATATAATCTGTATAGACTCCGAGGGGGTTGCTTATGATTGTTAGTGTGTTAAGGTGTTAAAAGCAGTGTGGCCACTCAATCTGCATGATATTTGAACATATCTGTCATGAACAGCGAGTCACAATACAAGTGTTTCAATCAACTTATTCTCAACGTTCATATTTTCTGTTCATATAAAGTCAAAGAGTTTAGAACTCAGAATAACATACTATGTAATATAGGCAGAGGTCAAAAAACAAACAAGATTCACTTACCTAATCCTAATCACTTAAACTGGTATTATAACTCATCTAAATATTATTGTTTCATACTAAAAACTTCCCTGTATAAACTTTCTAAAAATTTCAGTTATTAATTACTTCAAGAGATCTGCTAGAATACATACATAAGGGTATTATACATTATTTTAATACTGTCCACTTTAACCATAGTGATAAGGACAGGGAGAGATAAGGCTATAAGCTTGTACGCCATTACAAACAGCAGGATCCCTGCTCTACAATACTATCAACGGCTGAAGCACTGGCGAGCAATCAAGGTAGAGAAGGTCCCAATCCCTTCCCACCAACTCCTGTGCAAAACTACACAATATTTCTAACTTCCAGATTTGCAATTAATTTTCAGCCATTAAAAGTTCATATGAGCAGCTTATTTCTTGCATGTGTCCATCTGCTATGATGGCATCATGGCATGCAAAATTTTAGGGCAGATTTCGACATGGCATTCTGTATGATTCCGTTCTAAGTGTTAAAAAAGTGAAATAACCAATATGTTCAAAAATGTAAAAGAATGATAGGACAATTTATAACTATTAAGGGAATTTTAATATCAAAATGCTTTTTGAAAAATAATCTAAAGTTCATGGTCTTTACTTACCAGCAATAGTACATTTCTTCAAGACACTTAACAGGTAGTCTACATGGATTGCCAACAACCTGTCATTGCCAGTTATGAAGTATAGGCCTACACCACAAATCACATTTCTTCCACAGGCTTCTTTAAATAATTGAGTATCTAATAAATGATCCTCATACAGTCTGTAACACATAGAAAAACCCACACACTTAAGTTTTTACTTGTTATAACATTTCCTTTTACACAGTATTTATCATAAATTACTTTCATTTGTAAAGTAATCAAAACTTTTTTGCAGAGTACTTTCTGACAAATGTTGAAACATCCTTTGTTATTAAGCGCCAGTATGGTACTTTATGAGATTGTGTGGGGGACGAAAAAATGTCTATCTGTCCGTCCGTGCGTCTGTATGCACCGTAACTCAAATATGCTATTTTGAATTTCATGAAACTTAGAAAACACATTTATAATGTCAATGGGAAGAACCCTATTGATATTGAACCAAATCAGTTCACCGGTACCGGAGTAAAACCCAATTTAGTAGGCCTATCTATTTTATCTATTGTATCTATTGTATTATTTTCTACATTTTCTGTGATTATTTTCATACATTAAATACAAAATTTACTTTATTGAACATGTAAAACATAGTATAGCATGGCATTTTGAACAAAACATAGCGTATTAAAAAATAACAATTAAATTTCGTTTATACGCACATCAGTATGTTGTTTCATTATTTTGAAAAGTATTATATTAAATAAGTTGGTTCTTATAATTTCACCTAAAGAAACGTGTATGTCATGAACCCTTGTTTATTGGAGGATGTCTTCATAGAATTCCTTTGAATCTGCTGGCATTTCAAAATATTTTAGTAGATTGGAGACATCTTTTTTATTTTCTTTCCTAACCATGTTCTTTTTTTGCAGCACTGGGGCTTCTACCATTACTTTGCTGATACACTGTTTTTTCTTGAGCCCTTCTACTTCTATTTTGTCCCCAAAGTATGTATTGCTTACCGATACAGTGACTGTCTTCTTAGATTTTTCATAACATATGGTACGTTGGTTAGTTATTTTGAAGGGCAGCTTAGAGCGAAGACCCATTTGAGATCTGGACTTCAAATCTATCAGTTGCCAATCTTCATTTAATATTTTCACTGTTCCATGTTCCTGTCTGGAGCCATGTAACTATGTCCTCGTACTGGGAAGTAGTGAACAATCTTATTGGAATATATATTTTGCTCTAAAAAGGTAATAAGAATGGCAATCATAACACTTTTTATTTTGACTGACACACGAGTCTGAGAATAAATGAATAATCTTCGAACTCTCCTTCTGTTGCTTCTTTTCCAGTTCAGAAAGAAAATTCTGCAGAGCTGAAGCAACTTGATTGCAACGTCAAGAAGATTCCGTTTCTAACCATGTGTAGAAATGAATGTCTTCTTTCCTCTGCTCTTGTGCGTGTATTATGATACACAGGCTGTACAGCCAAACCTGTCTGGCATAAAAGACTTCACTTACAAAAAAATAATATTGAGACAGATACATACACTGCTTCCCTTATTTTAATTACTAACCTGAACCCAGGAGGATGCTGATGAAGACCAACAGTCAGATGGAGTATAACTGGTGAACATGGTGGGAAGGCTCACCGAAACCTGGGTTCAGGTTAGTAATTAAAATAAGGGAAGCAGTGTATGTATCTGTCTCAATATTATTTTTTCGTAATATTAACTTCCCTGTATAAACTTTCTAAAATTCTATATACTTCACTTACACTTAACTTGGGTTGCATAACCATGCTTACCTTGATTACATCTAGATTGTCTTGCTTTATCAGAGAATAGAATAGTTTTGCACGTAGTTTGTGAAGTCTATAGTTAGTTCGCAGGGTGTTCTTCTTTTCAAGATCCATATTTTCTGCTCTGATTTTCAAAAGCATAATCTTGCACATAGAGCAGGTATCAGTGTGTGGAGTCTTGAATGACAAATTAAAATGATGGTAGAAAATGTGTTTATATTTGGAAAGTGAACACAGAGTAAGACCATTTGACCTTCTTTTGTCGCAAAAACTCTTCCACATCTTATTTATTGAAAGGCTTGACGGCAAATGTCCTCTTCTGGATTTTCATCTTGTATAGTGACTTTCTCTGCATTTATAAGATGAAATATCATTCTTAACAGCAAGCGTAAGTTCCTTATCTTTCTCACTTGTTCTGTCACCACCTCTCTTCTTATCAGGTACACTTCCTGTTGCATGAAATTTTGTTGCCAGACGGGCTAGTCTATCCTTGGACAGTTCACATATTCCTTGAAAGGTTGCAGCACACACGGGGATTATTTCACCATTTTTCTTTCGCACACTGTATTTTACTGAAACTGTTTGTTTGCATTTTGCTGTTTCAGGTTTTACTATTCTACGTTTCGGCGATGAAATGTTCATGTAATGCAATAAAAATTTATTTTGGTTGACTTTGTTCAGAGATGTTACTCTGTGGTGAAATGTAGTGATATCCTCGTAAGTTAAGTTTGCAGCTCTGCACTCCTTCTTTCGTTTAGCATTTTTATTTACTGGTATTTCTTGATGTCCATGTGAGCAAACAATGACAGGATCTTTATTCTTCATACTAACCTTTTTATTTTGCATCTTTGTCTTTATACTAGATTTTCGACCACCACACTGTTCTGTAACTTGTATATCATCTTCTGATTCAGACATGTTCTATTAATTTATTTATAATTAGATTTTTTAAAAAAACTCTGAAATTTACTTTTACGTCAATTCAAAAGAAGGCTACAATGAATTAATCTGCCTTGCACCTGGTCAACAATGAACTAAATAGTGTTTATAACTAATGTTAATGGCATTAACTTGGGAAGAGCCCTTGCGTAGTATAAAAACAACTTATTCATGCTGCAACTATCGCATTTGATTTATCTAAATGAAATCATCTATCGAGTTTTGAAAAAACCTCTCATATTTGACATAATCTAAAACTTGCATGAATCGACTTATGAGAAATCTGACTTCACGGATGGATGGAGAAGTTTAGAGTTGTACTGATTTTATGTGTAACTCATTTTCTAAAAATTTTGCATTTATCGACTTTTGAAAAAACGCTCAATTTAAATTCTCAAAAACTAGTGTAATATTCCTGAAAGAATTGCTTTATACTAAAAAGAAATAATTATAAAAATACCTACCATTTCAATATTGATGACTTGTAAACGATGCAGGTATTTTGTAATTCTCAGAGATGCTCATAAGGATGTTCTGTTGTTCTTCTAGCCACAACACATAGTAGTAAATCTGCAAAAAATACAGCAAGGGTTCAAATTTTTACGCATAATAATTATCCTGAAAAATATTAAATTACTGGCAGATTATTTAATGCTCTTCGAAATTTAAATTTCTGACAAAGCTTTACCTTCTCCTTGCAAGAAATATCAATGTTAACGTAACAAGGGAACTGTAGAGGTCATGTGGAAACCTACCCTCAAATTTTGCATATGGATATGACTTCATTGAGCTTAATCTGTTTATAAGAGGTCTAGAGGTGCTGACCCTTCATTTACCACATATGTGACACCTTCGTAGAAAATCTCTTTGAGATCAGGGACGCATTATCTGATATGATTACAACCGAGGCCTATTTCAATTCTGATGCTGTTCTATTATCTCTCCAATTTCATCAATTTTCTCAGTAAGCACATGTAGATGTTCTCTTGATTCTTTTGTATTAAACACAGAATGTATTCAAGGAGGAAGAAAGTGTGCCTGTAACTTAGGCCTAAATTCAAATTTTCTATAAAGGTAATACGAATGTGTGGGAGGACCCTTCTATTTTTTCTAGATCTTATGATCTGTTTAGAGTAGGCCTACTCCACAGCAAAATATATGCGATTTTGTAAAATAAAAAACATAGCAAAATATCTCATGGGATTGATGACAACCACAAAAAGCTGACAGTCGTCAGTCAGCGGTCACAAGAAACATGACTACAGCACATGTGAAAAGAGCGAGAGAACTGCGTTGCAATATAAGTTACCCAACAAGATGCGTTTGGCGTTAACGGGTTATGCCGCTCGCATCATGTCATCTCACACGTGTCAAACGGGCCCCAATATTTCACATTGACACATGCAAAATACCACCTGCTCATATAAACTTTTAGTGGGTGTAAACAAGATTATGTTCCATAATGGTTGGGCATTTGTAAAGCTAATTTGAGTATCTTGCATGCAGGTGCCAAGCGACAGCAGATGTGGGATAGAGAGGTGAGGGGCTACCTAGTTACTCATTGAATGTGACTCTATTATAGATAACTTTTACATAATTATTTCTGTATTTTAAAACTATATAATCTGTATAGACTCCGAGGGGGTTGCTTATGATTGTTAGTGTGTTAAGGTGTTAAAAGCAGTGTGGCCACTCAATCTGCATGATATTTGAACATATCTGTCATGAACAGCGAGTCACAATACAAGTGTTTCAATCAACTTATTCTCAACGTTCATATTTTCTGTTCATATAAAGTCAAAGAGTTTAGAACTCAGAATAACATACTATGTAATATAGGCAGAGGTCAAAAAACAAACAAGATTCACTTACCTAATCCTAATCACTTAAACTGGTATTATAACTCATCTAAATATTATTGTTTCATACTAAAAACTTCCCTGTATAAACTTTCTAAAAATTTCAGTTATTAATTACTTCAAGAGATCTGCTAGAATACATACATAAGGGTATTATACATTATTTTAATACTGTCCACTTTAACCATAGTGATAAGGACAGGGAGAGATAAGGCAATAAGCTTGTACGCCATTACAAACAGCAGGATCCCTGCTCTACAATACTATCAACGGCTGAAGCACTGGCGAGCAATCAAGGTAGAGAAGGTCCCAATCCCTTCCCACCAACTCCTGTGCAAAACTACACAATATTTCTAACTTCCAGATTTGCAATTAATTTTCAGCCATTAAAAGTTCATATGAGCAGCTTATTTCTTGCATGTGTCCATCTGCTATGATGGCATCATGGCATGCAAAATTTTAGGGCAGATTTCGACATGGCATTCTGTATGATTCCGTTCTAAGTGTTAAAAAAGTGAAATAACCAATATGTTCAAAAATGTAAAAGAATGATAGGACAATTTATAACTATTAAGGGAATTTTAATATCAAAATGCTTTTTGAAAAATAATCTAAAGTTCATGGTCTTTACTTACCAGCAATAGTACATTTCTTCAAGACACTTAACAGGTAGTCTACATGGATTGCCAACAACCTGTCATTGCCAGTTATGAAGTATAGGCCTACACCACAAATCACATTTCTTCCACAGGCTTCTTTAAATAATTGAGTATCTAATAAATGATCCTCATACAGTCTGTAACACATAGAAAAACCCACACACTTAAGTTTTTACTTGTTATAACATTTCCTTTTACACAGTATTTATCATAAATTACTTTCATTTGTAAAGTAATCAAAACTTTTTTGCAGAGTACTTTCTGACAAATGTTGAAACATCCTGTGTTATTAAGCGCCAGTATGGTACTTTATGAGATTGTGTGGGGGACGAAAAAATGTCTATCTGTCCGTCCGTGCGTCTGTATGCACCGTAACTCAAATATGCTATTTTGAATTTCATGAAACTTAGAAAACACATTTATAATGTCAATGGGAAGAACCCTATTGATATTGAACCAAATCAGTTCACCGGTACCGGAGTAAAACCCAATTTAGTAGGCCTATCTATTTTATCTATTGTATCTATTGTATTATTTTCTACATTTTCTGTGATTATTTTCATACATTAAATACAAAATTTACTTTATTGAACATGTAAAACATAGTATAGCATGGCATTTTGAACAAAACATAGCGTATTAA
Organism: Ectobius pallidus; assembly: GCA_964059195.1. Classification (NCBI taxonomy): domain Eukaryota; kingdom Metazoa; phylum Arthropoda; class Insecta; order Blattodea; family Ectobiidae; genus Ectobius; species Ectobius pallidus. Next base: position 179,313,554 of record CAXKWD010000006.1, on the reverse strand, counting down.
AAAATAACAATTAAATTTCGTTTATACACACATCAGTATGTTGTTTCATTATTTTGAAAAGTATTATATTAAATAAGTTGGTTCTTATAATTTCACCTAAAGAAACATGTATGTCATGAACCCTTGTTTATTGGAGGATGTCTTCATAGAATTCCTTTGAATCTGCTGGCATTTCAAAATATTTTAGTAGATTGGAGACATCTTTTTTATTTTCTTTCCTAACCATGTTCTTTTTTTGCAGCACTGGGGCTTCTACCATTACTTTGCTGATACACTGTTTTTTCTTGAGCCCTTCTACTTCTATTTTGTCCCCAAAGTATGTATTGCTTACCGATACAGTGACTGTCTTCTTAGATTTTTCATAACATATGGTACGTTGGTTAGTTATTTTGAAGGGCAGCTTAGAGCGAAGACCCATTTGAGATCTGGACTTCAAATCTATCAGTTGCCAATCTTCATTTAATATTTTCACTGTTCCATGTTCCTGTCTGGAGCCATGTAACTATGTCCTCGTACTGGGAAGTAGTGAACAATCTTATTGGAATGTATATTTTGCTCTAAAAAGGTAATAAGAATGGCAATCATAACACTTTTTATTTTGACTGACACACGAGTCTGAGAATAAATGAATAATCTTCGAACTCTCCTTCTGTTGCTTCTTTTCCAGTTCAGAAAGAAAATTCTGCAGAGCTGAAGCAACTTGATTGCAACGTCAAGAAGATTCCGTTTCTAACCATGTGTAGAAATGAATGTCTTCTTTCCTCTGCTCTTGTGCGTGTATCATGATACACAGGCTGTACAGCCAAACCTGTCTGGCATAAAAGACTTCACTTACACTTAACTTGGGTTGCATAACCATGCTTACCTTGATTACATCTAGATTGTCTTGCTTTATCAGAGAATAGAATAGTTTTGCACGTAGTTTGTGAAGTCTATAGTTAGTTCGCAGGGTGTTCTTCTTTTCAAGATCCATATTTTCTGCTCTGATTTTCAAAAGCATTATCTTGCACATAGAGCAGGTATCAGTGTGTGGAGTCTTGAATGACAAATTAAAATGATGGTAGAAAATGTGTTTATATTTGGAAAGTGAACACAGAGTAAGACCATTTGACCTTCTTTTGTCGCAAAAACTCTTCCACATCTTATTTATTGAAAGGCTTGACGGCAAATGTCCTCTTCTGGATTTTCATCTTGTATAGTGACTTTCTCTGCATTTATAAGATGAAATATCATTCTTAACAGCAAGTGTAAGTTCCTTATCTTTCTCACTTGTTCTGTCACCACCTCTCTTCTTATCAGGTACACTTCCTGTTGCATGAAATTTTGTTGCCAGACGGGCTAGTCTATCCTTGGACAGTCCACATATTCCTTGAAAGGTTGCAGCACACACGGGGATTATTTCACCATTTTTCTTTCGCACACTGTATTTTACTGAAACTGTTTGTTTGCATTTTGCTGTTTCAGGTTTTACTATTCTACGTTTCGGTGATGAAATGTTCATGTAATGCAATAAAAATTTATTTTGGTTGACTTTGTTCAGAGATGTTACTCTGTGGTGAAATGTAGTGATATCCTCGTAAGTTAAGTTTGCAGCTCTGCACTCCTTCTTTCGTTTAGCATTTTTATTTACTGGTATTTCTTGATGTCCATGTGAGCAAACAATGACAGGATCTTTATTCTTCATACTAACCTTTTTATTTTGCTTCTTTGTCTTTATACTAGATTTTCGACCACCACACTGTTCTGTAACTTGTATATCATCTTCTGATTCAGACATGTTCTATTAATTTATTTATAATAAGATTTTTTAAAAAAACTATGAGATTTACTTTTACGTCAGTTCAAAAGAAGGCTACAATGAATTAATCTGCCTTGCACCTGGTCAACAATGAACTAAATAGTGTTTATAACTAATGTTAATGGCATTAACTTGGGAAGAGCCCTTGCGTAGTATAAAAACAACTTATTCATGCTGCAACTATCGCATTTGATTTATCTAAATGAAATCATCTATCGAGTTTTGAAAAAACCTCTCATATTTGACATAATCTAAAACTTGCATGAATCGACTTATGAGAAATCTGACTTCACGGATGGATGGAGAAGTTTAGAGTTGTACTGATTTTATGTGTAACTCATTTTCTAAAAATTTTGCATTTATCGACTTTTGAAAAAACGCTCAATTTAAATTCTCAAAAACTAGTGTAATATTCCTGAAAGAATTGCTTTATACTAAAAAGAAATAATTATAAAAATTCCTACCATTTCAATATTGATGACTTGTAAACAATGCAGGTATTTTGTAATTCTCAGAGATGCTCATAAGGATGTTCTGTTGTTCTTCTAGCCACAACACATAGTAGTAAATCTGCAAAAAATACAGCAAGGGTTCAAATTTTTACGCATAATAATTATCCTGAAAAATATTAAATTACTGGCAGATTATTTAATGCTCTTCGAAATTTAAATTTCTGACAAAGCTTTACCTTCTCCTTGCAAGAAATATCAATGTTAACGTAACAAGGGAACTGTAGAGGTCATGTGGAAACCTACCCTCAAATTTTGCATATGGATATGACTTCATTGAGCTTAATCTGTTTATAAGAGGTCTAGAGGTGCTGACCCTCCATTTACCACATATGTGACACCTTCGTAGAAAATCTCTTTGAGATCAGGGACGCATTATCTGATATGATTACAACCGAGGCCTATTTCAATTCTGATGCTGTTCTATTATCTCTCCAATTTCATCAATTTTCTCAGTAAGCACATGTAGATGTTCTCTTGATTCTTTTGTATTAAACACAGAATGTATTCAAGGAGGAAGAAAGTGTGCCTGTAACTTAGGCCTAAATTCAAATTTTCTATAAAGGTAATACGAATGTGTGGGAGGACCCTTCTATTTTTTATAGATCTTATGATCTGTTTAGAGTAGGCCTACTCCACAGCAAAATATCCGCGATTTTGTAAAATAAAAAACATATCAAAATATCTCATGGGATTGACCACAACCACAAAAAGCTGACAGTCGTCAGTCAGCTGTCACAAGAAACATGACTACAGCACATGTGAAAAGAGCGAGAGAACTGCGTTGCAATATAAGTTACCCAACAAGATGCGTTTGGCGTAAACGGGTCATGCCGCTCGCATCATGTCATCTCACACGTGTCAAACGGGCCCCAATATTTCACATTGACACATGCAAAATACCACCTGCTCATATAAACTTTTAGTGGGTGTAAACAAGATTCTTATGTTCCATAATGGTTAGGCATTTGTAAAGATAATTTGAGTATCTAGCATGCAGGTGCCAAGCGACAGCAGATGTGGGATAGAGAGGTGAGGGGCTACATAGTTACTCATTGAATGTGACTCTATTATAGATAACTTTTACATAATTATTTCTGTATTTTAAAACTATATAATCTGTATAGACTCCGAGGGGGTTGCTTATGATTGTTAGTGTGTTAAGGTGTTAAAAGCAGTGTGGCCACTCAATCTGCATGATATTTGAACATATCTGTCATGAACAGCGAGTCACAATACAAGTGTTTCAATCAACTTATTCTCAACGTTCACATTTTCTGTTCATATAAAGTCAAAGAGTTTAGAACTCAGAATAACATACTATGTAATATAGGCAGAGGTCAAAAAACAAACAAGATTCACTTACCTAATCCTAATCACTTAAACTGGTATTATAACTCATCTAAATATTATTGTTTCATACTAAAAACTTCCCTGTATAAACTTTCTAAAAATTTCAGTTATTAATTACTTCAAGAGATCTGCTAGAATACATACATAAGGGTATTATACATTATTTTAATACTGTCCACTTTAACCATAGTGATAAGGACAGGGAGAGATAAGGCTATAAGCTTGTACGCCTTTACAAACAGCAGGATCCCTGCTGTACAATACTATCAACGGCTGAAGCACTGGCGAGCAATCAAGGTAGAGAAGGTCCCAATCCCTCCCCACTAACTCCTGTGCAAAACTACACAATATTTCTAACTTCCAGATTTGCAATTAATTTTCAGCCATTAAAAGTTCATATGAGCAGCTTATTTCTTGCATGTGCCCATCAGCTATGATGGCATCATGGCATGCAAAAATTTAGGGCAGATTTCGACATGGCATTCTGTATGATTCCGTTCTAAGTGTTAAAAAAGTGAAATAACCAATATGTTCAAAAATGTAAAAAAATGATAGGACAATTTATAACTATTAAGGGAATTTTAATATCAAAATGCTTTTTGAAAAATAATCTAAAGTTCATGGTCTTTACTTACCAGCAATAGTACATTTCTTCAAGACACTTAACAGGTAGTCTACATGGATCGCCAACAACCTGTCATTGCCAGTTGTGAAGTATAGGCCTACACCACAAATCACATTTCTTCCACAGGCTTCTTTAAATAATTGAGTATCTAATAAATGATCCTCATACAGTCTGTAACACATAGAAAAACCCACACACTTAAGTTTTTACTTGTTATAACATTTGCTTTTACACAGTATTTATCATAAATTACTTTCATTTGTAAAGTAATCAAAACTTTTTTGCAGAGTACTTTCTGACAAATGTTGAAACATCCTGTGTTATTAAGCGCCAGTATGGTACTTTATGAGATTGTGGGGGGGACGAGAAAATGTCTGTCCGTCCATGCATCTGTACGCACCATAACTCAAATATGCTTTTTGGATTTTTATGAAACTTTGAAAACACATTTATAATGTCAATGGGAAGAACCCTATTGATATTGAACCAAATCAGTTCACCGGTACCGGAGTAAAACCCAATTTAGTGTCTATTTTAAAGGCGCAATAACTCAAATACGCTTTATGGGATTTTTATGAAACTTCGTATACACATTTATAATATCCATGGGAAGACGTCTATTGATATACGACTAAATCGGTTGGCCAGTACCGGAATAATGCCCAATTTATTGGATTTTATTTTAATATATAAGAATATTTTAAAATAGAGAGATTGTCCACCTTAGAACCCTTGTCGTTTCACTTATCTGGGGCCTTTTATAAAATATAAAATAACATAGAATGCACAAGCACACGTTAAAAACACTGTTGTCAAATTAATAAAACTTCTTCTTGGTCCCAGATGCGTCTAAGTACATCATCAGACATTGTATCTGTTGTGTCTCCAAGCTGAACTGAAGATGATGCAACTTGCATCGAAATGCATTTTCAAGTATTAGACGCATCTGGGACCAAGAAGAAGTTTTATTAATTTGACAACAGTGTTTTTTACGTGTGCTTGTGCCTTCTATGTTATTTTATATTTTATAAAAGTCCCCAGATAAGTGAAACGACAGGGGTTCTAAGGTGGACAATCTCTCTATTTTAAAACCATTTTACCCTGTCTGAAAATGAAATTCATTAATAATATAAGAATATGCTTTATTGGATTTTTCTGAAACTTTGTATACCCATTTACAATGTACATGGGAAAACGTCTACTGATATTGGACCAAATCGGTAGACCGGTACCAGAGTAAAACCCAATCTAGTGTCCTATTTTAAAGTCTCTGTAACTCAAATACCCTTTAACGTATTTTTATGAAACTTTGTTTCCACATTTATAATGGACTCAACTTTGGAATATGTCCCTTCAAAAAAAGTTTCCGTTTCCTGCGTTTTTCTTGTATTTCAGAATTTTTAAGGCCTACTCGTCATTAACATTCTTGTTCTGTATTTCTTTTTTAATCACACAACCGTTTATATCATTTATTTATATAAACAGATTAATTGCACATTCGACGAATTCTTTATTTACCAGGCACGCGCCATTTTGGATTGGAGACGTCATGTACTACTGCCAACATTGCTGGAATTGTGTACCCTAGGTCACGCTGCCAATTTCCAACGTGAAGACACTGACTCTAATGCGCAATTTCGTAACGCTACAAGTGACGCTACGGTTGAAGCTGCAGCTAGCACCTCCAATTAAATTAAATGTACCGAAATGTTTGTTTGATCTATTTGTGATGGAAATGAATGTATGCAATTCTAAAATCAGTAGGCCTACAATACCTCAAACACTAGTACAATATTTACAATAATAATAATAATAACAACAAGTAAAGGTGCTAAACCTACTTAACTTTAAACTCTAGTCTACAGGATAAACAGTCCTGATATCTTCCATTTCTTGAAATGGATCTGCTAGTCGATGCTTACAGTCCAGACGCCACAAGTATTCTACCAAATGGGTATCTACCTGTTCGCGTCTGATACCGCCCCTGGCTAGGCGTACATGGAGAGATCGCCAACGTGACTCGCTATTGTTCGTATGAACACCAGTCACCGGATTTACGATTTTTACATTTTGGGACTTGAACCCATCTGCAGAACACATGTCTGGGGTTTTGGTGCATATATTGGCAGCAGTGACTTCAGATGTTGCCTCCATTTGTCACGTTGTAAAAACGTTACGTATAAAACAGTGCTCGAGACCACGAGGGAACTAGTGATAAACAAAGGAAATCCTAGGAACTATCGATACTGTGTCAGTTTTATTTGAATTGCAGGAAGAGGAAAGTGCGCAGGCGCGGGGCGCCGGAAATGGAGAGAGACGACCGTGACCCCTGAGAGAGAAGTAACGGAGACAGAGTAGTGAGGAGAGAGGAGTAAGAGTTAGTCAGCAGAAGAGTAAGCAACAGACAGCCGACGAAGAGGGAGGTCGCCGCGTCTGGCGGGCCTAGCCCGTCGGGTGGGTGCTGTATGCACGCCGCCAGGCAGTAGAAATGGGTCGGTGGAACATAAGCATCAGCGAGCCGACGAGAAGAGAAAAATTGGAATCACCGATGGATGGCTATATGGAAATAGCTATGGTTGGAATGAGTCTAAACGTGTCTGGATTATGTCGTGGCTGCCGACAACGGACAACCGCTGCGAAGGAGAATATGGGCCGAGTCTAAGGGAGACTTGGATGACGAATGGTATCCTACAAAGAAATGGACATTGGAGGGAAGAGTGAAGACCAACAGTAGTCTACGTCCTGTTGAGTATACTAAAAACTAGTATTATCAGACGCTTAGTCAGTTTTTGAAAAGATAAATTGATATTCACATTTTTGTAGTTTCTACTTAATGTGTGATCAATAGATTCCTAACAGAACAAAAGTAGTTCAATAAGAGATAGAGTAGAGGAAAAAGAAAAGTAGTTGGTTGGTCGTGAAAGTAACGATGATCTGTTCTGTAGTTCAAGTTCAGAGTTAGGTTAGAAGAGGATAATAAGAAAGAAGTAGAGAGGGAGTAAATAAAGATAAGTTACTTAGGTGGGGTCAAGTAGTTTCATATTGGAATTCACAGGAAATTCAGAAACATAAATGGACACAGATTGAAACTAAGTAACGTGGAGAAGTTGTAATGGAAAGAAATGTTAGGGTAGCATAAATTAAGATAGTCGGCGAGCTTAGGCGCCTTATCTTAAGTAAAGGACTGGGAGATAGAATAAGTGTCATACTTCCAAATTTATTGTAATATCTAATGTAAAGTTAAAAATGGCTATTAATTAATTTATGTGTGCGGTGCTTTGCGCCTTATCAAAGCGTTAGAATAAGGGAGACTGAGAAAGTGTTGTACTCCTATTGTTAGAGATCATATAGGACCATTGCATCTAAATATAGAAGTGAAAGTAAATTGATTGGGGTTAAGATTGTAACCTAACAGAGAAAAGAGTTAAAGTAGTTGAAGAAAAATTGGGTAGAGTAGTGAACTTGGAAAAAGTAGAAGAAAGTCTAGAAGCCTAGGGGCTTAGGAAAATACAATTCTAAATTGAAGTTAGATGAATTAAAAGTAAATTTTTGTGAAGTGAAAAATGGTTAAAAAAGGGGATAGTGAATAAAAGTTAGAAGAAGACTTGAAGCATTAAACGGGAAGTTTTTGCTATAAAGGAAAGGTTAAAAGAGAAGAAAAAGAAAGAAAGAAAATAAGTTAATAATTCTTGTAGAAGTGATGATGAATACATAGAGTAAGTAAGAAGGATTGTTAGTAGATGGATTCTTGGGTGACAGGAGCTCCTAAGATTTCGAATAAAATAACTACTACAAGGTAATGTGAGTGTTGAGAAAGAAAAATTAAAAGAATAAAATCTAGTAGTAGGCAAGGCCTATATTAGTGAAATATATATAAAGAAAGAAATTTAGGAGAAATTGTGAAAGGCGTCGGTGTTGGAGGCGAACAACGGCCCCACGTGCCTCTAGGAGAGAGTGTCAGGGACCTCTGACATCGATTTTCAAAATTGTATTTTTGTTTGCGGCCCGTTATTATTTCCCCGGTTACAGAGGAGGAGTCAGATTGTTTGTAACTCAAGATCTAGACGACACCCCTGTATCGGTGGTCTATCGCCACAGTCACTCTGTGGGTGTAGGCCTAAACTTCCGTTTCTTTCTTCATAACACTGTCTTTCCTATCTATCTTTAAAAACTTCTTCTTCTCTGACGGGACAGACAAGGACATGTTAGTGTAGTGAAATAAAGGAAAATAAAATGTATTGTAAGATGAACATTTATTAAGAGGAGTATGTACAGGGTAGAGTTTGATACAATTTCCTTGTTGTCAGAGTTTTGATGGTTTTTTTGATTTTTTTGAAGTTGATGAAAGAAGTATTTGATTGTAGAATTCAAAAGTGACCTGAAAAATAAATTCAGAAATTACGTTAGTTAATGGGGAAAGTAAGAAAACAGTATAATATTGGAATTAAAACCTTATTAAGAGTCAGAAATTTATTTTAGGGTTACATCTGATAAATGTTGATTTGAGATAATAATGGTAAAGAAATAGTTATAATTGAAATAAATATGTTGTGTGTATAAACTTGAGATGAGGGTAATTTAAAAAGGGAAGTTGTAAAATTGTTACTGAATAATCTGATTTTTGGTTAAATAAAATATTATTGTTAATTGTTGAAAAATCATAGTTAACGTGGTTTGTTATTTAGAGGGTGAATTAAAAATACTAACTTCCTTTAAATAGAAAGAATCCTGCCCTTCTCCACTGTTTAAAGGCTACGCCGTGGTACTTGTATATATAGCCTTGTATATGCAATAAATATTTTGTGGTGGGACTTAGAAAAAAAAAAAAACATATAGTCAAGAGAGAAATTAATATTGGTAATTAGGATGAGAATTAGAAGAGGAATTGGTAGATGGCGCCCTATATCAAATGTTCTACCAATAAAAGAGAGTTTTTTTATAATAGTTAAATTATAATGAAGAAGTTCGAGAACACCCTGTAGATGTGGTGCATTAATAGTAGCTGTGGAATGTCAAGTGCGCGTGCCGTACTTTGGTATGTGGTGACAGGTGGATTTGCTTCACTGAGTAACTAGGTCACTGTTACGATAGTTACTAGAAGTTAGAGCAGATCACGTAAAGATATATTATTGGAAGACATAGTAAGAAAGTAAATTGGTAAAGTCCCTCATATATTTTGGAGCCCATAACGTGGGGCCGTGATAGTTTGATATCCCATAACGTGGGGCCGTGATAGTTTGATATCCCATAACGTGGGGCCTGATATAAGAAAAGAAAATAAACATTAATCAGTTAGAATTGGAAACTTGAAATACGAGTCATCATATATTTTGGTCGCCCGTAGCGTGAGGCGAGTTGTGGTAAAATCACAGATTTTGATAGCCCATAGCGTGGGGTGAGATAGTGTTAAAAACAAAAGAGTTTTGACCCATAGCGTGGGGCGAGTTAAAAAAAAAAAAAGAGGGGAGTTCATATTTTTCTAGGTTAGTATAGGTGACTATGACAGATGACTTGACTATTGTTTTCTAATCTCTTTTCTCTTTTCAGTCTTTTTTGTCATTGTGGAATTGTTAATATATTAATATGGCTACTTATCAGAAAGAAAATCTTGGATTACTATAGCTACTGATTTATTGGGACCATACCCACGTTCCAAGCAAAGAAACAAATATACTGTTGTAATTTAAGCTACCTTTACCAAATGTGTGGACTGTAAAGCTTTAAGGAAAGTAACCAGTAGAAAGAGTTAATCGGGTATTGTAAACGATGGTCTTGCTAGTTACATTCAAAATGTATGTTTATCTGTTTATCTGAAAGAATTTACGTTTGCTTTGAATACTGTTAAACATAGTTCCACTGGATGCACTCCTTATATGCTAGATTTTGGGAAGGAGGCTGAAGTTTTAAGTAGGCTAAATGTTATTGAAAATCAGCCTATAGTTAAGGAACTTCCAAAGAATTTGAGTGAAAGATTAGATAGGTTAAAAAAAAAAAAAAAAAAAAAAAAAAAAAAAAAAAAAAAAAAAAGGTAAATCTAATGGTCAGACATAATTTAGAAACTGCTTATAAAAAGTAGAGTCATTATTATAATCTCCGAAGGAGAGAAGTGAAATTTTGCCTGGGAGATCTAGTGTTGAGAAGAAACTATAAACTTATTAATTCAGCACAAGGTTATGCATTTAAGTGAAACATTTATTGGTCCTTACGTTATAAAGAAAAGAATGAGTGAAAACAGTTACGAGTTGATGAACCGTTATGGCAAAAAGTTAGGGAAGTGACATGCTAAAGATTTTAAGCCCTTTGTGCCAGTATAGACCCTATTGGTTGGTTCATAAAAGGAAAAAAAAATATGTTCCCTTAAGACAGCAAACATATTTTTTTTTGGTAAGAAAGGGAAGATTGTCACGTTGTAAAAACGTTACGTATAAAACAGTGCTCGAGACCACGAGGGAACTAGTGATAAACAAAGGAAATCCTAGGAACTATCGATACTGTGTCAGTTTTATTTGAATTGCAGGAAGAGGAAAGTGCGCAGGCGCGGGGCGCCGGAAATGGAGAGAGACGACCGTGACCCCTGAGAGAGAAGTAACGGAGACAGAGTAGTGAGGAGAGAGGAGTAAGAGTTAGTCAGCAGAAGAGTAAGCAACAGACAGCCGACGAAGAGGGAGGTCGCCGCGTCTGGCGGGCCTAGCCCGTCGGGTGGGTGCTGTATGCACGCCGCCAGGCAGTAGAAATGGGTCGGTGGAACATAAGCATCAGCGAGCCGACGAGAAGAGAAAAATTGGAATCACCGATGGATGGCTATATGGAAATAGCTATGGTTGGAATGAGTCTAAACGTGTCTGGATTATGTCGTGGCTGCCGACAACGGACAACCGCTGCGAAGGAGAATATGGGCCGAGTCTAAGGGAGACTTGGATGACGAATGGTATCCTACAAAGAAATGGACATTGGAGGGAAGAGTGAAGACCAACAGTAGTCTACGTCCTGTTGAGTATACTAAAAACTAGTATTATCAGACGCTTAGTCAGTTTTTGAAAAGATAAATTGATATTCACATTTTTGTAGTTTCTACTTAATGTGTGATCAATAGATTCCTAACAGAACAAAAGTAGTTCAATAAGAGATAGAGTAGAGGAAAAAGAAAAGTAGTTGGTTGGTCGTGAAAGTAACGATGATCTGTTCTGTAGTTCAAGTTCAGAGTTAGGTTAGAAGAGGATAATAAGAAAGAAGTAGAGAGGGAGTAAATAAAGATAAGTTACTTAGGTGGGGTCAAGTAGTTTCATATTGGAATTCACAGGAAATTCAGAAACATAAATGGACACAGATTGAAACTAAGTAACGTGGAGAAGTTGTAATGGAAAGAAATGTTAGGGTAGCATAAATTAAGATAGTCGGCGAGCTTAGGCGCCTTATCTTAAGTAAAGGACTGGGAGATAGAATAAGTGTCATACTTCCAAATTTATTGTAATATCTAATGTAAAGTTAAAAATGGCTATTAATTAATTTATGTGTGCGGTGCTTTGCGCCTTATCAAAGCGTTAGAATAAGGGAGACTGAGAAAGTGTTGTACTCCTATTGTTAGAGATCATATAGGACCATTGCATCTAAATATAGAAGTGAAAGTAAATTGATTGGGGTTAAGATTGTAACCTAACAGAGAAAAGAGTTAAAGTAGTTGAAGAAAAATTGGGTAGAGTAGTGAACTTGGAAAAAGTAGAAGAAAGTCTAGAAGCCTAGGGGCTTAGGAAAATACAATTCTAAATTGAAGTTAGATGAATTAAAAGTAAATTTTTGTGAAGTGAAAAATGGTTAAAAAAGGGGATAGTGAATAAAAGTTAGAAGAAGACTTGAAGCATTAAACGGGAAGTTTTTGCTATAAAGGAAAGGTTAAAAGAGAAGAAAAAGAAAGAAAGAAAATAAGTTAATAATTCTTGTAGAAGTGATGATGAATACATAGAGTAAGTAAGAAGGATTGTTAGTAGATGGATTCTTGGGTGACAGGAGCTCCTAAGATTTCGAATAAAATAACTACTACAAGGTAATGTGAGTGTTGAGAAAGAAAAATTAAAAGAATAAAATCTAGTAGTAGGCAAGGCCTATATTAGTGAAATATATATAAAGAAAGAAATTTAGGAGAAATTGTGAAAGGCGTCGGTGTTGGAGGCGAACAACGGCCCCACGTGCCTCTAGGAGAGAGTGTCAGGGACCTCTGACATCGATTTTCAAAATTGTATTTTTGTTTGCGGCCCGTTATTATTTCCCCGGTTACAGAGGAGGAGTCAGATTGTTTGTAACTCAAGATCTAGACGACACCCCTGTATCGGTGGTCTATCGCCACAGTCACTCTGTGGGTGTAGGCCTAAACTTCCGTTTCTTTCTTCATAACACTGTCTTTCCTATCTATCTTTAAAAACTTCTTCTTCTCTGACGGGACAGACAAGGACATGTTAGTGTAGTGAAATAAAGGAAAATAAAATGTATTGTAAGATGAACATTTATTAAGAGGAGTATGTACAGGGTAGAGTTTGATACAATTTCCTTGTTGTCAGAGTTTTGATGGTTTTTTTGATTTTTTTGAAGTTGATGAAAGAAGTATTTGATTGTAGAATTCAAAAGTGACCTGAAAAATAAATTCAGAAATTACGTTAGTTAATGGGGAAAGTAAGAAAACAGTATAATATTGGAATTAAAACCTTATTAAGAGTCAGAAATTTATTTTAGGGTTACATCTGATAAATGTTGATTTGAGATAATAATGGTAAAGAAATAGTTATAATTGAAATAAATATGTTGTGTGTATAAACTTGAGATGAGGGTAATTTAAAAAGGGAAGTTGTAAAATTGTTACTGAATAATCTGATTTTTGGTTAAATAAAATATTATTGTTAATTGTTGAAAAATCATAGTTAACGTGGTTTGTTATTTAGAGGGTGAATTAAAAATACTAACTTCCTTTAAATAGAAAGAATCCTGCCCTTCTCCACTGTTTAAAGGCTACGCCGTGGTACTTGTATATATAGCCTTGTATATGCAATAAATATTTTGTGGTGGGACTTAGAAAAAAAAAAAAACATATAGTCAAGAGAGAAATTAATATTGGTAATTAGGATGAGAATTAGAAGAGGAATTGGTAGATGGCGCCCTATATCAAATGTTCTACCAATAAAAGAGAGTTTTTTTATAATAGTTAAATTATAATGAAGAAGTTCGAGAACACCCTGTAGATGTGGTGCATTAATAGTAGCTGTGGAATGTCAAGTGCGCGTGCCGTACTTTGGTATGTGGTGACAGGTGGATTTGCTTCACTGAGTAACTAGGTCACTGTTACGATAGTTACTAGAAGTTAGAGCAGATCACGTAAAGATATATTATTGGAAGACATAGTAAGAAAGTAAATTGGTAAAGTCCCTCATACATTCTTAGTCTCGGCACTTCGGGAAAAAACTTCGGGAATCTTCGCTGTTCATAGCATATCAACGTGAACTTTCGGACTTAGAAAATTTTCGAGGGACATATATCAAAGTTTATCCTTTATAATGTCCACGGGAAGAAGTGTATTGATATTGGATAAAATCGGTTGACCTGTTTCGGAGAAATGCTCAATTTAGTGCCTATTTCATGGTAATATACATATTCGAAAGAATTTATTTTAAAAAATGCCAATCAGTTATCTTGACAACATAGTCTATTGTTTTACTGTGATCTTATAAGGCGTTGGAAATTAAAATACAGTTAGCTATGACCAAAACAGTATTGGTTTGCATGTGTTTATCCAACTAGACTGTTAAACCGACCCAGGTGAATGAGATAGTAACATCTTGGCCTCGCATTCAGGAGTTACATGGTTCAAATCCTGAAACCGGCCAATTTGACTTTTTTTTATTCTGCATATCATAATTGCAATCATAACTGATTAAACAAAAACATACTGGCACTTTGTTACATCAGTTTACCTGATTTTATTTTAATATCCTAATATGACTTACTTCATGACTTTATATTGTACATTTCTGAACAAACATTTCATTGACACTGTCATTCTAATGTTACATATAATGAAGATTAATATTGACACACTAAACACGTATCTGCTTTGTATAACCAATTTTTGTAATATACATGCATTCTGTCCATACATGTAGACTACTAGAAGACTTTACTTCTTTTGTATATGGGAAATTAGTTTAAAATAGATTCATTTCAAAAATTAAAAACTACTGCTCTTTTATGATATGACCAGTTAGATAAAGTGAAGTTTATTAGAGAATTATATATTTCATTTAAATAACATTAAAAACTTGGGCTTCACTTACCAGCAACAATACATTTCTCCAAGACACCTCCAGGTAGTTTCCTTGGATCATCAACATCCTCGGATCATCAACATCCTCTCATGGTCACTTATGAAGTAAATCCCGTTCACCGTTTACTTGCTCTTATAACTTCATAGCCTCAGCAAAAAGCAGATGATGTTTCAAAGTTCTCTGTATCATGTTTGTATGGGTTCACTGTTGTTATTCTTGCAAACAGCTGTAATAAATAATTATAAATAAGAGTTGAACTATACACAAAAAATTCACATTTCATATAGTTTACCTGCACTAGTTTCGGCGACTTCCCTACCATATTCAACTGCCATGGCACCCTCCCGCAGACGAGGTACAAACTTTGAGATGCAGTCCTCATTGGACGAGATATCAAAGTTCATCAGTTAGTACCCCTTCTTATGGACTTCGATATCCCAATCGATGAAGACCTCATCTCAAAGTTTGTACCACGGCTGCGGGAGGGTGCCACAGCAGGCACTGAAACTAGTACCTGTAAACTATGCCAAAAGTAAAGTTTTTGTGTAAAATTTAACTCTTATATAAATATGTTATATAACTTCACTGTGTTAACTTCCAATACTATTTAATATTAGCTGTGACAAATATAGAAAAGTTTATAATTTTTAATAATAATAAGTTTCTTGAAATACTTCAATTACCGGTATTTCAAATTCCTATGAAAACTAAAACAGAAATTTGTTTACCATTATACATTTAGATAACTTATATAGAGATTTGGTATACTTGTAAATTGTGATTGTAACAAAGAATGATTTAAATGTAGAAGATAGTAAATGATTGTGAAGATACCTACCATTTAATTATCGGCCACATCTAATGGAATCACTGATTTCCTTACAACTTCACATTTTCAGCTCATAAAGAGAGCATGCTCAGTAATACTCAGAATTGTACACATAGATTCCCTGTAGATCTTTCAGCTGCCCACACATAGTAATGTATCTGTAACGAATGTAGCAAAGGTTTAAATTTTTTATGGATAATAAGTATTATAAAATACAGTGTGTCCCACGCTAGAGTTGGCAAATGACGCGGGTTCCTGTGGCGGTGCGGGCACAGCTCCAACTCCCGAGCAATCTGGTGAAATATCTACGCTAATGAAGCCGCGATCGGTGTTATGATTCAGGTTCTCATATTTACAGTTAAAATTACAATGAAAATAAACACGTACCTCTACACAAGAGATGTTGGAAATGTTCTCCTCTCGCATCCACACAACACTGACACCATTTTAGGAAATTTTCTTTCACGCGCATAAGTTCAGCTTCAGAGACAGAGTTCATTTCTCTTGTGATAGGCCTATGTGATATTGTCTTTAAGTTCTTCTAACAGTATGTGAATATTATTTATGGAGTGACTTTAAAAATAAAGTGTATAGGTCAACTTCCCATACATTACAATGTAAATGGGTGAAATGTCTACGCTAATAAAGCCCGCTGTTGGTGTAATGGTTCAGGTTCTCACAAAGAAAAACATATGTGATTTATCTGGCTGGCACATGTGTCGTTGAACTGCCACGACCTTGACTGTGTGGACAAAGCTTGGTCAGTATTCCTTCTGCTAGTGTCATGTGTTGTTGCCACGACATAGGCCTGGCCTACGTATACAATAGAACAAAGGATATTTATGTACGATTCGTATGTGATTACATCATCTTGCAAGGACGCAAGACGACGGTTTTTAGCAAAATTCCCAGGTGTACGTCCTCCAAGCAGAGAAGATGTGCGAAAACTTGTAAGCAAACTTCGGGAAACGGGTTCGATTCTCGATAGGAAACGATGGACCAAGCGGCGCGTACTTACTGAACAGAAATTAGATCAAACCCACATACATTAGAAGAACTTAAAGACAGTATAAGAAGAGAAATTAATTCTATCTCGGAAGCTGAACTTATGCGCGTGAAAGAAAATTTCTTAAAAAGGTTCCAGTGTTGTGTGGATGCAAGGGGAGGACATTTCCAACATCTCTTATGATGAGGTACGTGGTTATTTTTCATTGTAATTCCAACTGTAAATGTGAGAACCTGAAATATACTTCGATCACGGCTTCATTAGTGTAGATATTTCACCTGATCGCTCGGGAGTTGGAGCTGAGCCCACCGCGCCGCAGGAACCAGCGTCATTGGCCAACTCTTGCGTGGGACATACTGTATTTAAATACTAGGCAAAGTATTTATTGTTCTTCGAAAGTTAAATTTATGTTCTACCATTGCCTAAATGTTAAAGAAGTGGAATTTTCTATAATGCATTTAACACATTCACTACTCACTACCTGCCAGCTCTTTAAACGCCCCAGCTCAGGGATTTTCAAATGCCTATTTGAAAATACACATTAATAATTTACACTACCTCAATATTCCAGTTTTTCTTGAAAACTATATGAAATTATTGCATGAAAATTTTACATACTTTAAGGAAGACTTCTATATTTGTTGAATAGCCATGAAGCTGCAGCAGACGGGATTAATTCATGACCAGAATCATTGTTTAACAACAATAATCCGTCAATCTCGTCACCTGATAATGGCCTACACCTAAAATCACGTTTATCTCGTTAGTCACTGCACACGGAATTACCACTAAGCCTAATGCTAGCCATTCTTCACGCTACTGACCGGCGATGCGAAACTGATCTTCGAAAGCACATAGAATTCATTTGGTGTCAGGAGGTCGACATAAATTTTAGGGCTTCTGTAAATCCAGCAAGTTTATTCACCCACCATCTATTGCCGTAAATGGAAACTAGCAAATGTATTCACCGCCCTATCTATTGCCGTAAATCGAATTGGACGGGAGGGAAGTGCTGGCTTTTCTTCCACGCCATATGGTGTGCACTGTAGCAAATGTGTTAATAATGTATAACATTCATAAGAGAATTTTTCACTGTTATGGAAATTAATATGAAAATCCTTTTAAAAAAATAATACAAAGTTCTTGGGCTTCACTTACCAGCTAGAGTAGGTTTCTTCATGACAATTCACAGGTAGTCTACATGGATCGTCAAGAAGCTGTCATTGTCAGATATGAAGTAAACTCCCTAAATCACATCTCTTCCACAGGTTGCATGAAATATAGATCTTCTAAGAAATGGCCTTCATGCAGCCTGTAAAACACGGAAAATCGCACTCATTTCAATTATTTTCACTTGTTTTAATATGACCTTAAATGTAGTGTTTATTATCAATTACTTTCATTTGAATGATAACCCAAAATTCTACGCTTAAGAAAATACCACGATATGGAACATCGTAGCTTCTAACAGATCAGAAGAGGTTGTTGAAGTTAATATTTTATATACTGTTCCACTACATATAGAAGCATTATCGTATCCACATTCATTTATATATTATTGTGCTTAATCTGTTTATTAGAGGTCTAGATGTGCTGACCCTTCATTTACCACATATGTGACACCTTCATAGAAAATCTGCTTTGAGATCAGGGATACATTACCTGCCATTAATCCCGCCTAGGTTTAATTCAATTCTGATGCTGTTCTATTATCTCTCCCATTTCATCAATTTTCTCAGTAAGCACATGTAGATGTTCTCTTGATTATTTTGTATTAAACAAGGAATATATTGAAGGAGGAATGAAGTGTGCCAATAACTTATGCCAAAACCCAAATTTTCTACAAAGGCATTACAAATGTGTAGGAGTATATTTCTATTTTTTTCTAGATCGATTTATGTACTGTTTAGAGCACTTCAAAGCCAAATATCGACAGTTTTGTAAAGTAAAAAACAGTCAAAATTGCAAAATATCTCATGGGATTGACCACAACCAAAAACCGATGACGGTCATCAGTCAGCTGTCACAAGAAACAGAGAACTGTGTTGCAATATGCGTTCCCCAACAAGATGTGTTTGGTGCGGAAGAGTCATGCCCCTCACATCATGTCATCTCACACGTGTCAATCACGCCCCAATAAGCGCCTAGGTATTATAACTCATCTCAATATTATTGTTTCATACTAAAAACTTCCCTGTATAAACTTTCTAAAAATTTCAGGTACTAATTACTTCAAGAGATCTACTAGAATACATACATATGTCTCAGAGGGTATTATTCATTATTTTAATATTGTCCACTTTAACCATACTGATAAGGACAGGGAGAGATAAGGCTATAAGCAAGTACGCCTTTACAAACAGCAGGATCCCTGCTCTGCAGTACTGTCAATAGCCGACTCACAGGTGCACAATCTAGGTAGAGAAGGCCCCAATCCCTTCCCACCAACTCCTGTGCGAAACTACACAATATTTCTAACTTCCAGATTTGCAATTAATTTCCAGCCATTAAAAGTTCATATGAGCAGTTAATTTCTTGCATGTGCCCGTCTGCAATGATGGCATTATGACATGCAAAATTTTAGGGTAAATTTTGACGTGGCAATTAGTATGATTCCCTTTTAAGTGTTAAAAAAGTGAAATAACCAATATGTTCAAAAATGTAAAAGACTGATAGGACAATTTATGACTACTAAGGGAATTTTAATATCAATATGCTTTTTGAAAAATAATCTAAAATTCATGGTCTTTACTTACCAGCCATAGTACATTACTTCAAGACACTTAACAGGTAGTCTACATGGATCGCCAACAACCTGTCATTGCCAGTTATGAAGTAAACTCCACAAATCAAATTTCTTCCACAGGCTTCTTGAAATATTGATATATAATAAATGATCCTCATACAGTCTGTAACACATAGAAAAACCCACACATTTAAGTTTTTACTTGTTATAGCATTACCTTTTACACAGTATTTATTATAAATTACTTTGATTTGTAAATTAATCCAAATTTCTACGCAGATTATTTTCTGACAAATGTTGAAAGGTCCTGTGTTATTACTTCCTCTGCCTGTACCATAGGTACTATAGGTAGAGGAAGTATTGTTTTCGACCCCAAAATTCGAAGTTGAATTTTTAGTATATATACACGTTTCAAGACCCCCTGAATCCAAAAATGCTATTTTTTGAAACATGTCTTTGTGTCTGTTTGTCAGTCATTCAGTCTGTCTGACTGACTGTCTGTAAACAGTCTAGCTCCCAAAAGGAAATTCGTGTGAAAACAAAATTTTATATTTTGTCAAGTACCTTCTGAATATGTGTTCAAGATTGGTGACAAGTTTCTCTTATTTTTAAGGGGACTTTACATGAAGAAATTTTCGTTTTTTGCTTTGATGAACTATGCACATGTGAAGACAGCGAGCCTGATACAATGTACCACATGATATACACCTGCCCTCGTTACCACAAAGCCAGACTCCACCTATGCGCAGCTGCTAGGGAGGAGGACAAAGAATGGGCACCGTATCTACAGTTCTAGATACACAAAAACATCTTCTCAGCTTTAAAAACTTTTCAAAAGCTGCACTACTCAAAAAAGAAAACTCAGAATAACACATTCATTGTGGATGGCCACTACACAGTCCAAGCAAGGTTTTTGAGGGGTTTCCTTTACTCCTAGGGGAATGCCAGACTGGATAATAATCCCCTCACACAGAAATACTGCAACATGAAGGGAAGTTATGGGAGTGTAAGTGACAGTTTTCAGCAATGTATATAAACACCAAGGCAATATCACGTTAAACTCAAGATGGGTCTCAAAGACAGAAAGAAAGAAAGAAAGAAGAGAGAGAAAATTAAAACCCACTCGTACTCATTTTTCATAAACAGAACTTAAAAGCCATTTTCCTTAAAATTAAAACTCCAAAACCTTGGTGCGAAATTTATTGAAGAAATAAACAGATCTGGATATGGCCAACAAAGAATTGCAAGGTTATCACTGCATCTGCATTGACAACTGTGGTAGGCAAAATCATAATATCATGATGGTGCAGATGTATATGTAGAAAGCTCACAGAAGCATAACTTCAAAAGATAAACCACAAATTCCTTTATGAGGACACCCACCATGTGGAAGTTGCGAGAAATAACATTCCCAAAGAACAACGAATTTATACTTTCAATGACTGGATAAATTTCATTCAAAAATATAGAATTAAGCATCCATAAGGGCATTCTGTGTAAATGGTGTTAAGTCCAGATACTTTGATGAATAATTTAGAACAGTCAGGTGTTTTCCAACAGTGTAAGGCATGTATGGGCAAACCCATAACAACTTTACACGAAATCCTCAAAGACAGCTAACTTCACAATTCGAAATGAACTGGTAGATGTAGACACAGACAGACAACGGGTGCAGTGGCGGTTGATGATTCTTAGAGAAACACCGGTAGTGCAATAGTTTCAATTTACAGTAAACACTGCTTAATGTAATTGCGAATAATGTTATCACTTTTATTTAGTCATGAAAAGATTAATACTCATACATTGAAAAAATGTTGATTATTGTGATCAAAGATTCTGTTTATGCTATAACATTTTCATTTAACCAGCTTTATTTCCAAGTACTGTATGTTATTCAAAATTTTGTTTTTAAGGGCTTTTTTTCTAATTCAACTGCACTGTTTTGTATTGGAAGTAAGGGTAGGTAGTGTTCCCAGTCCACAAGATCACCTGTAATAATTTTACAAATAATACTAAGTATTTACTTACCAGTGGGCTACTCCACCATTCTTCGAGTTTACGTCCAGGTGTTAGATGAGGATCACCACTATTCTGATAGGGTGAGTGATGAACTCAAAGTCAACAACAGCCTATTGGCCCTCCACATGAGTGACCTTCATACAGTCTGTAACACATGTTTTACATCATTACTTGAAATGTGTCTTTTGTAAAATAATAAAATGTTAATCACATAGGCAAATTTGATTAGAAAAAAGATTGATTATGAACCTCAAGCAATAGAGGCCTGTTACTTGGAAATTCGAAAAAATAAATTAGAACTCTATTTGGAGATGAAGCATTGTCATACCAAACTGCCTTATTAGTAATGTTAGTGCTAGCTACATCAAACTACTCTGAACTACTCTAACTACTGCAACTACTACAACTGGAAGACGACACTAAACTACAAGTACTTCAATGCTTCATTTTCCATCTTTGGGCAGAAATAAGTTTAATACACAGAAAACATTAAGAAAACTTGGCAACCGATGTCAGTCATATTGGGGTCCATTCTGGTTCAGACTTCTTAATCTCATCTAGTCCAGACTTTTTAATCCCATCTGGTCCATAATTCTGAAACCAAGGAAATTTACCAGAATTTAATTTACAATTGCAATCTTATTTTCATGGTTTATCAGTTCACGCTAACAGCACGTTTACAGAACTAAACTACCTTTAAATTGAATAAAAAACAAACTGTGGCAATCATGACATAAATAGTGCATTTTATGAAAATAATTGGGTTCACTATGACACTCTTCATGCAGTCTGCTCAATGCTGCAACATAGGTTATGCAGCCTGTAGATTGTCTCCCAATGCTCTTGATTGGCTGGCTATGAATGTTCATCACATTGGTTGCTGCACACAATGCTGGCAACAGCTTTACTTGCAGGAAGAGCAAGCGATAGGTTAGTGACAGGTAGCTCTAGCAGCAACCCTATAACCACAGCCAATATTTTTGCTAAACTGTTTTGCAATTACATCAGTTCTGCTGATGTTCCCTGACAGATCCTATGGCATGACCACTTGCAGAAGTTTGTGAGTAATATGTACAAATTATGCCATTTTAAGTTATATAAATGTCCATTTCATGATTTTTTCTTTTGTTTCATATAATTTTCTGAACAAACTCAATTTATGTATTATTACAAATCATATTAGTCCTCAAGAATGCTGCCATGGCCATATGTGTTAAAAAATTAACACTGCATGCAGAGTGTCATAGCATCCCCACCTGGTTTGATTATTAAGTAAGCTAACCTTCCACTGTTATTCCAGGTAGTTTTTGTGGATCTCTACTATTCTCTCAGGATCAGACATTAAGAAAGCACAGCAGGCCACCGCATCCTCTTTAACAGCCTTGCGCAGAACAGTGATTTAATCTGTAAAACACATTCTTAATGAAACGCACTACCAAACTCGTCCACACTGCCAAATTCCAATTCTTTCAGCTAGTGCATCTGAAAGAGTTCTGCACACAAACTCTTTCAAACTGTAACATCTTAGCCCCTACAGAGATTTTAAAAAATCCACTTCTTATAGCATGTTAAAAACATTAAGGTTTTTCAAACATATTTAAAAATTCATAATAATAATAATAATTCTATACGCTTCATAATGAAGTTTATCAATGATTCATAATAATAATTTCTAATAAAGCATTTTAACAAATCTAAAATTCTTTGGTTACACTTATCAGCAACAGTAGCCCATGTATCTTCCCAGGCACATCCAGGTGTATCTGACTCTCCACTACCATGTCAAATACCACAAATGATGCCTTCTCGTCCACAGCCTTGTTGAAATGTTGGCATTTCACTGAAGCGACCTTCACACAGTATCCAGAAAATTTGGAAAGGCATGCAACATGAAACTCAGAAATTATTTACAAATATATAACACTCACCAGAAAGTTATTTGTAGTGGAACTTGGCTGAGAACTTGACCCCTATTTTAGGGGTACAAGTTTTAGTTTAGTGTTCATCTTGTATTTATAACATCTAGTCACAGTTGTCTTAGCTTTGAATTGTGGATACTTAACAGTACCAATTAAGCAGCTCAAAATAAGGACAAATGATAGGTTAGGGTCCCTTTTTAGGGATGAAGGAGGTCTTGGTTGAGACCAAGGTCACTGGAGCTGAGACTGGTCTTCTACAGGGAAACACAAGCCCATGGTAGAGAAAGTTATGTGAGTACATCACTTCAGGTTTTTATTCATATGGATTTCTGTCACTATTATTGATAAAAAAATTATGTATATGAAAATGTTAAACGTCTTTCAATGTAACACAAGATATTAAAGTATCCATAAGAGAAAAATAAATACCACTAGAACTGAAACCAAATAAACTGTGGTTTGATAATGACTGCATGAAATGAATAAATGCTAGAAAGCTAACAAAACCATAATGGTTGCAGACCCAAATGAAAACACTGACGAAAATCTCAACAAATCTAAATGAGAAACCTCTAGAACCATTAGAACAAAGTAAAGAAACTATCTCAAAGACAAAGTAAACGAGTTAAAGAAAAATCAAAAAGAAAAATATAAAAGAGATCTCTACAAGGGGTCAAACAAGTTCAAAACTCGATAAAGCATACACTCAACACACTCATCTTAGGTAACACAATACTTTTCGGCTTTCTGTTTTCTTTGTATTCATGGACCTCATTACTTGTTTATCAAATTAAATCGATCATTTCAAAAAGGTCATGAGTCACAAAAGTAAAATTTTATTAACTAAACTCCATGGCACTACAAACCTGAAAAGACGAGGCTTACCATCCTTCTACTGTATCATCTAATATAGGCGATATCAGGATTGGGGGCATACGGTCAGCATGTGGTTTCCATGACCGGAGCCACTACTTCTTTATTAAGTAGCTTTTCAGTTTGTCACGAGGCTGGGTGCACCCAGTTCCAGATATCCCTATCTCAGAAAAATCCAAGGTACTGGAGATTGAGCCCAGGCCTGTGGATCCACAGACAAAAATGCTAGCCACAAGACCATGTAAGTGGTCAAAAGTTTTATAGGAGAAGGAAATATGAAGGGGTCGAGGAAGATAGTGCTAATCCTCTTTTTGTAAAATTTGAAATGCTGCACTATTTACATTTTTTCTTAGACACTATTTATTCCAATGTTTCTGAGCATAGACTAATCTGTCAATAAGACTTGTTTGTAACATAAGAAAAAGATAAAGATAAGATTTGCATATTTCAGCAAACTTTGAAAGTGTAATATCTAAAATAAGGTTGAGTGGGTTAGCACTATCTTCCCCCGACCTCTTCATATCTTCACACAGTGTAAATCAACTGCATAATCATTCTCAATTAAATAGGCCTACCCATTATTTCTGAGTTAACATGGAATAATTACATAGCAAAGTATATTTATATTCTGAAATTTATTAATTATTTCAAACGTAAATTTTAAAATTGAAGAATCATGTCCTTTTTGCATGGTTTGGAAAAATGATTTTATTACAAAAAGCATTAAAGTTGCTGGAATAAAAAAATTAAGTAGCACTGTTATTTTATTCACATTCTGCCCAACATCTGTGTTTCTTACACACCAATTGAGAGTACAACACAATAAACCACATTAGTCTCCATGATCATCATCGTCTTTTCCTCCCTCTGTTGGCCAATACTCAGGTGGAATATATCTTTGACTTTCACTACATCTATTATTTTGGCATCAATGGGCACTCCTTTTTCAGGATAAGCTAGCTCTGTGGGAAGCACAGGTTTCTTGTTGAAGCTGCGAAGAAGATTAAATATTTCTATGACAGCATTGTCAATGAACTGCTCTGTTTTTACCTGCCCAGGGTAATGTTCGTCCAATTAGAAAGCCATCCATTTAGAAGGGGAAATAGAAATTTTGAGTTCCTTAGGAATTTTTCCCACACTGGATTCTGAGAAACAAAACTTCATATACTAGTCAGGCCACCAGTGCTTAAACTCTAATATTGGAAAGTCATCAATAGTTTCCACTGAAAATTTGTTCGACGGTATTTTAATCATAATGGCATACTCCTTGGGTACATGACATCTCAAAGAGTTTCTTTATGGTGACAAGATCTCTAATGTTTGAGACGAACTGTGCCCTCGAATGGGGAAATATGATTTATGTTCTTACATCTCCCAGTTGTAACAGGTGTTAAACAAAACAGAATCATTATGTGGTTCTTATTTTGACCGGTGAACCCATTCTTGGCTTCCCCTTCATGGTATACATAAAAGCGTGATAACTAGTTTTGAAATTACGCATGGCAAACATATTTACCCACAACTGTCTCAAATAGAAAATATCTTGAGCCGAAATAATTAGTAGAGATAAATTCTGCATGTAGTCAATCCACATACACTATTCTTCTTTTCACTATGCTCCACAATCTCAT
This sequence comes from Ectobius pallidus, assembly GCA_964059195.1. Lineage (NCBI taxonomy): Eukaryota > Metazoa > Arthropoda > Insecta > Blattodea > Ectobiidae > Ectobius > Ectobius pallidus. The sequence goes on along the minus strand of CAXKWD010000006.1, from coordinate 179,287,939 downwards.
TGGTTTTACTGTAATATTTTCGGACCTTTTGTGATGAATCATTATTTCAGACTTGCAGTGCTTTTTAGAGACTAGCAAGATGTGGACTGTGTATTTTAGCTGACAGTTCACATATACAGCAAGTATTGAATTGTGGGCACTCAAATCTTGGGCTGAATTTTCCTGGAAATACTTGAAGTAGAACTTATACCTAATTTTTAAGTCAGGACATAACTGCTTTACAAATAACTGCTGCATTGATTTTATATCCAGTAGGCAGGCATATAAACAATGTAATTCCCTTCCAGAATTATGTGTGATCTTTTTTGGAAAAGATTTAATGTGATTGCTGACCTTTTGACATATCTCTCCTGGTATGGCATCGCCTTTGACAAGCTTCCTCTAAGATCATGAGGACTGCTGTCCTGAACTAGTAACAGACATAATCCACAAACTCTTTTTTTCTGTTTTTCTGAGCAGGCTAATAAATGCTTTTTTTACACATCTTCAACTTTTTTGTCTGTAGTCATGAAATAGTTAAAATTTCTTACTGAAGGCTCCTCCTTTCGCAGCCTTCTGGTCTTCACACCTAAGTAAATCACCCTTGTAGAAAGATATCCTGTTGATTTTTATCACCGAAGTTGTTCAAGTGTGTGTCCTCGTCCACCAAAGAAAAGCAGTTCTTCTTACACCTAAAACAATAAAAATTATCTTCACAATACTGCTCAAAATGATCTACAGATTAAGTCATATACTGCTTTACACATCAGTAATCTTAATAATGTACTCACTTGTAATCATATCCTGTTTCCGAGGTGTAACCTTGTCTCCTTTCCAATTTACATATTCCACTCCTTTTACTTTTTAATCACGAATAATATTTATCTTGTATTCAACAGCATTTTTTGTATGTTTCTTCCCTTTAGGAAAATACTCTTGAGTCAGAAGAAGGATCACTCATGTTTACACATTGATATCAGTCTTCCAAATAGCCTACAATAATGCATTGTAACTTTAAACTACAATGCACAACAACAATGGATTATTACAGTGTACAAAACTTGAGCCGAGAAAACATTAAGTAAATCATCAAAACCTGCCAATATTGTCTGCGTTCAACTGAACACATCAAGTTATAGTCATTGCAAAAAGGGCACAAGTAAATGACTTATGCCCTTTCTGCATGAAGCGAATATTTCGAGCTCGAATCGTGATGCAAACTGAACTTTTACTACTAACCTTCATGCACGGACTGATCCGGCTACCCCAATTCATGCTGTTCCAATATAACTCATTTTCATAAAATAAAGTTGACTCATGACTTTTTGCAATGACCAATTCAATTACATTTCCTGGAGTGTAGTGCTAAGCAAATGATGCATTGTTGATGGCACATTACATCACATATTGCAGGCATCAGTGAAGTAACGAATTTACATTTATCTGAATAAGTGTGTGAAACAGGTTGTTAGATATCTTTCACAAGCTAGCCATGGATGGAATGTACCATAAGGTAGAAAGCTTATGGCCTTCTTGCTTTTTGTTGACGTAGACATGGATTCTACCGTTACTAACTTGGATAGGACATACTAAGAGAGATGCTCACATTGGCACAGCAAACACAACAGACCTCTCCCAATATAAAAAATCCACAAGTCATAATCCATGTCAATTCAGGCAGGGGCTTACCTTCACAGTCTCAGATGTTAATGAATTTAATATATGTTAAAATTCAGGATAAAGTAAGAAACCCATTTTCTTTGTTTTTCCCAAAAAAATTCCTGGGCCGAGATACAGGTCACCAAAGATGGCGTCTCAGATGCCATTTCTCGAGTGTGATTTTCGGAAAAACTTTAAAGTGCTCTATTTCTGGAACGGTTCAAGACATTTTGTTGTTTCTTTTTTATTTGAAAGATAATAATGTTCTGCTTCAAATGATATCCTAATTTTGGAAATGCATGTACAGGGTGTTTTGTTTTAGCCTTTTGAATTTTTTTGTGATAAATCAAAAATATGTTTTTTCTCAAAAATGCCAATCCCAAAAATTCTGATTTTTTTACTGTTGATCAGAACCAAACAGTACCACATTCCCTGAAAAGGAGATCTTCCACTTTTCAGTTTAACAGGTTTTATGAACATTGTTCATTTTTTAACTTCTGTTGCTGATTTCTTTAATGCAGTTTTGTTCTTTGGAAACCATCCAGATTATTCCAGAATGCAAGAGAACATTTAAAACATTTTGGAACAATTCAGATAATTCCAGAATGTAACATAACCTTCCAGAAGACCTGCATTGTTGGCAATAATCTGCCGTGGGGAGAAAAATGTCTACATTTCTTAAATTATTAAAATATGAAGGAGGTGAGAAAACAAGCTGAATTTGTGGTCACATGATTAACATATATGTACAATTGTGTAGTAAAAATTTCTTTACCATAGGTATATGCCCACTCAGTTAATTTGTAAGTCAAAGATTGGTCTAAAAGTGCATTTTTTGAGCCCGAGGCCTTTCTAGAGCCCTCTTACTTCTAAAGTAAGACTCTGATATAGTCAAGAAGCCTTCTGCAGATAGCCACATCCTCAAATAAAAGGAATCCAGCGTCAATAGCCTGTAGTGAATCATACTAGGATGACAGCTGCCTCGTGAAAATTGAAATTATCATTTTTGTATGTAAAAAGATCACTACTTTCGAGGCCAGTAGCTCAGAAACTAAAAGAGATACACCTTTTCTGACGGCAGATTCTGAAACCATAAACACAAGAGCACAGTCATACACACAAGCCACAAACAATCCTCTTCATAGTTTGTGAATCTGAATACCCTCGGGTCATTCCATATGAACTCAACCAGAGGTTGACAAACTCAGATTTGGCTAAAAGAAAAAAAAAATTGTGCTGGTACATTGACATATATAATGAACAATTGGCAAATTCTAGCCCAAAATTCCTAAGGGTTTCTATGCTGTGACCCTTTAAAAATGATCTGTTGTCCCATTTTTGACACTCATAAATTTTGCATGATCCTTTGCATCCAAATTTGGGTACCCATATCTCTGGAATGGCATATTATATCTGCCTGAAATTCACTATACTGGGTAATTTGAACCCAGGCTTTCAGAATTCGTCGTCAGAAAAGGTGTATCTCTTCTGGTTTCTGAGCTACTGGCCTCCAAAGTAGTGATCTTTTTACATACAAAAATGATAATTTCAATTTTCACGAGGCAGCTGTCATCCTAGTATGATTCACTACAGGCTATTGACACTGGATTCCTTTATTTGAGGATGTGGCTATCTGCAGAAGGCTTCTTGACTATATCAGAGTCTTACTTTAGAAGTAAGAGGGCTCTAGAAAGGCCTCCGGCTCAAAAAATGCACTTTTAGACCAATCTTTGACTTAGAAATTAACTGAGTGGGCATATACCTACGGTAAAGAAATTTTTTCTGCACAATTGTACATATATGTTAATCATGTGACCACAAATTCAGCTTGTTTTCTCACCTCCTTCATATTTTAATAATTTACGAAATGTAGACATTTTTCTCCCCACGGCAGATTATTGCCAACAATGCAGGTCTTCCGGAAGGTTATGTTACATTCTGGAATTATCTGAATTGTTCCAGAATGTTTTAAAAGGTTCTCTTGCCTTCTGGAATAATCTGGATGGTTCCAAAGAACAAAACTGCATTAAAGAAATTAGCAACAGAAGTTAAAAAATGAACAATGTTCATAAAACCTGTTAAACTGAAAAGTGGAAGATCTCCTTTTCAGGGAATGTAGTACTGTTTGGTACTGATCAACAGTAAAAAAATCAGAATTTTTGGGATTGGCATTTTTGAGAAAAAACATTTTTGATTTATCACAAAAAAATTCAAAAGGCTAAAACAAAACACCCTGTACATGCATTTCCAAACTTAGGATACCATTTGAAGCAGAACATTATTATCTTTAAAAAAAAAAGAAACAACAAAATATCTTTAACCGTTCCAGAAATAGAGAACTTTAAAAGTTTTTCCGAATATCACACTCGAGAAATGGCATCTGAGACGCCATCTTTGGTGGCCTGTATCTCGGCCCAGGAATTTTTTTGGGCAAAACAAAGAAAATGGGTTTCTTACTTTATCCTGAATTTTAACATATATTAAATTCATTAACATTTGAGACTATGAAGGTAAGCCCCTGCCTGAATTGACATGGATTATGCCACAAAGAGAATAATTGAATGCCACAACAACCCTAAGATAAGCAGGCACTATTGGTGTAGGCACCATTTTTAGAGTTCAAAGCAACAGTAAACACAGCAAGTTTTCTACAGCTGGGAACAAAACGTCTGGCAAAATATGTGCCCTTGAACCAGCCTACATCCTGGAAGATTTCTAGCATTGAAGATTACACCTGTGAAAACCTCAAATTCATGAGAAATGACGATATTCTATGAAATTATTAACATTCTTCAAAAAAGTCGAAAATATAAATACTTTTAACTCCACTTACATCAATTTATAAAATGGAGTAACACTTCCAAAACTAGTCTGATTTTATAAATGGACATTACGTGGAGTTAATAGTGTTTTTTATTTTCGCCTTTTCTCAAAATTCAGAATGCTCCACTGTTTATATCACTTCATTTTAATTTGATTTAATTATTAACATTTTGGATATATTTAATAATTCTGTAATAATGTTTCCATTCAAGTTCATTATTTTTCATTAATGTACCGGTACAGTAGAGTCCTACTATTTCGAACTAATTGGGACTGAACACCGTTCGGTTTAGCGGGAATTGGGAAAAGGCGGATTTCATTAATGATGTCAATATATTGACTTGTTAAGGCGTAAATTAAGTGCGGAGAATTGTATAAATGGAGCCAACATGTGCTGTAAGTAACTAGCTTTCATTCCAATTTGGTTTCAAGCGTTTTCATCAAGCTTAGGTTCTATATATGTCTTTAATTAACTTCTTTGTATAACAATAAGTGTACTTTTTTTCGCGAACGTCTTTTTAATTTCACCTGTTTTTAAGTTTAAAAAAAATCGGTAATTTTTTCGAACCCTGTTCGGAATAGGCAGATTTGTGGAATAGCGGGGTTCGGAATAGCAAGACTCTACTGTATAATGTAAATTAAAACATAACAAAATTATTAACAGACACAGAGAAAGTTGAATTGAAAAATCACTTAACATCATTAGAAATCCACGTGCTTCATTTATGGTGGCTGGATTTTCCAAAATGTGCCTTCAATTTTGGTTCTAGGATCTGCAACTTTTTGTGCTAAGCAACTTAAGAAACTCCATCATGTTGGTGCAAGTATTGGACATCTCTTCTTTACTATCCTGTCTAATAGATTTCCTTTTTGAGGAAGGTCCAAGAAAAGTTAGCAAAAAAAAAAACAAAAAAAAAACACACTCTACAAGATTTTATAAATGACACTGCCTGAGATAACACCAAATTCAGCTTGTGGATGGAACAATATACAACTATGGTTTGAGGAATTACTTCCGCCACCTTTGCTAGTACTCCATTTAAATGTCCTGCCATGATGCCTGCCCCATCATGGGTCTGCGTTACCACTTTCCCTTTGCACTCAATACTGTGTAAGTTGTTATATTGCAAGGCTACCAAGGGAGTCAACTGATCTATCAGCACTAACATTGCTAAATCCTACAAATCATTCAAAGAACTACCCCTTATATATATATATATATATATATATATCTGAGCACAATTGGTGGATGTGAAAAGTTTGTGATATCAGAAATGTCATCTAGTAAAATAGCAAAAAATATTGATGCTTTAATCTGACTGATCCAGTAATAGATCACAACAAGAGACTTTAATCTAACAGTTGACAATGAATTAGTTGCAGAAGTACAAGAACACAAATTTTTAGAAATTTAGGTGGATAAAAATATGACTTGGGCCTCTCACATAAATGATACATGCTCTAAAGTATGTAAATCTGTGTATATTTGCAGATATTTCTTAATTTTTTTTTATAAAAATGGACTAACATAATATTATGATATAATATATTACATTTTCATAAAAGTATCTAGAATGGAAAGCATCAGGGTCGATTTTTATGTTCATTGCTTTTACCGTGAAATAATAATAATAATAAAAATAACTTGGGGTTTGCATGGTTTCCTCAATCTCAAAGGCAAAAATACAGGACATACTGAGATATCGCCGAACAATAAAGCAAATGCTACACGAATGAGTTATTAATTACAATAGCCTACTGGTAAAGTTGGGTGGCCACGAGGTTTCATTTGAACCCAGGACCTCTTCCCTATTAGCCTATACCACCTTGCTGTAATTGGTTTTGGTGTGTGACTGAGCTAAATAGAATGCATTTCACAACATTTAGTTTTCTTGTTACTAAGAGCAACAAGGTAGGCCTATCATTCGTATTTTAATTAACATATGTTCTGAAATTCGCATTTAAGTCATATTTATTTCGTTTCTATCTTGATACCTATTAATTGTATAAAAAAAGGGTTTAACAAAAAATGTTTAATTTAATTTTCTCTACAACTTTACTGTGGTAGGTTTTCGTGTATCGCCTACTGCAATGGAGATAATCTACACTAATGGAAATTACATACGAGTTAAGTACCCCCGAAGTCATTTTCCAAGAAAAACGGATATAGCTATTGTAGTAGTCATAGATAAGAGTTCCCAATTTTACATTTTTATTAAAATCGTTCAGGCCAATTTTTAAAAAAATCTTTCATGAAAAGTCCCCTTAATATTTCAGTTATAAAACTCAATCTCTGGGCGGTTCGATATTATTCCAAAAAAGTCCATAATTCAAAAAATAAACTAAATACAATGAACCGTTTACCCGCTGTGCTTGTCCACAGACAGACGGACAGACAGACAGACGTCATTCCAAAAACATTTTTTTCGGTTTCTAGGCATCGTGAAACATGCTTTCCCGGTGTTATCTCGATTTCGATTTTTTGTCATGATCACAATACTTTCTCTATACTATGTATAGATCCCGCACAAAAACTGTGCCGATTGCCTGAGTCATTACATTACGTTTTCGTGGAGACTGTAGAGTCGATTGGCCTGCTACCTATCTCTCTCGCACAACAGTACCTCCCTTTCTATTTGTAAAGGCCAAGCTACCTTTCTCTCTCGCACAATAGCATGCCTCTCTCTAGAGAGTAATGGTCTCATCGGCACAGATTTCGTGCGAGATCTTTATATGCGAGAAAGTAAAAAACAATATATTAACATTTATAAGGAAAACATCTCAGGATAAACAGTAACATACATAACTGCAATACTAGATAGAATAAAGACTGCAATAGATATCGCATAAAGTAATCCTCAACCAAGAAAGATATGTGCATAATGGGACCTATACTATTTTGCCAAAGCATACAAAAGCAGTAAATGGTTTAAGAGCTTTTCAATAAATAAATGATTGTATTCTTCAGAAGATTTGTAATGTTAGTGGTATATCTGAACATTGTTTTGTATATATTTGTGTAAGACCACCTGCATGGTCTTGTGGTTAGCGTCGCAGACTACAGATCCATAGGCGTGGGTTCATTTCTGGTATCTCCTCGGATTTTTCTGAGGTAGGGAGGTCCGGGACGGGGTGTACTAAGTCTCATGGTTCAAATAGAGGAGCTACTTGATAGAGAAGTAGCAGCTCCAGTCACGGAACTACCAATAATGGCCGTGGGTGTCGGCATGCTGACTACATTCCCCCAATCCTGCCATCTGCCCTATGGTAGATGACGCAGCAGTCAGGTGGCAAGCCTAGTCCCTTCAGGGATATAGCGCTATAGAGTTTAGTTTTTTTAATATGTTTTGTATAGACCTGTTTAGGATAAGATATGGCCTGCCCTTGTGTATGGAATCGAACCGATATGGGAACATCTCACATACAATTATTAGAAGAGATAGAAAAAATAAAAGCCAGGTACCACAAGAAAGTTCTATGTGTATCATGGATCATGACTAGACTTCGGACTTTTAGGTTGTTAAAAATGCTGTTTTAGGTACCTAAAATAGGCTCTAAAAATTGGAAAATAGGTTTTAAAAATCGTAAAATAGTCTCTTATAAAATTGTTAAGTTGCCAATTTTCTGAAATATCTCAATTGCAATGCAGAATATTATATTTATTGAAGTCACCATTAATCACTAATCATGATAAAACACAGATATAGGCTACCATAACTTTCATATAGGGCCTACTATATAATTTTAGAAAGCAATGTTCATGAATTAATAGACCTGTAAACAACATTGATCAATTCCTTACAATTCTTACCCGTAATTTGCTTCACAATAAACAACTATTACATTTTCTAGATTTTCTAGTGCAAAACAATGTTACCTACCACTCAACACTAACTTATAGGCTAAAAATGAACGCTCCTCATCTACAGGAAATAACAGGAGCTATTTAGCGTCCCATACTGTCAGTAGTTTCATCTACCGAAAGCCATATATGTGAATCAATGTCTAAACAAATTCTACAAAGAGCTTCTTCGTATGTAGCCAACTGTCAACACAGTTCTTTCTGATGGTGGATTCTGAAGGAATATTCCTCTGGCAACATTTTTGCAAGAACCTTTTAAATGGGGATTGTTAACAGGATGTTTGCTGCAATGATGGCTCGGCAGAGGCCTGCGTGAAATTCATTTTCGGTTGTTGAACTGTTTGGCTGAGTTAGAAGAGACTGTTTTGATTTTACTTTTCGCGCCACGTTTCCCTGATGTGTAGCACTTTGCACATGTTGAGTTAAATGAGATTTTTTGTCACTGGATGGCTACAAAAAACGAAATGAAAACTAATTGAAATCCATGCATCAAAATAATTTAGTGTAAATCAGATCTAAAATAATCGTATTTATTAAATTTTTCGTGCTTAGAATAGGCCTAAGATTTTAGCGATGCTAGTTTTTAAAATCAAAACGGTGTAAATCAATCGCTGCTTATAGCAAGGACGGCTAATCACATGTTATATCTTGCACGTTCTGCACACTCTTCTCCTTTATTACATACTTTCTACGAATGTAATCTCATCTTACCTTTATAGTTTTTTTTTAAATTGCAACTAATTACGTATCACTACATGTAAACTGACATCACTACATGTAAACTGACAATGTCAGAAACTCCTACGGAGTCTACTTACAGCAAAAAATTTATTCTTATTCTTAAATCATTTTGTATCAGCAGAGATAATCCAGCAAATACAGTGGCAGTAGCCAAGAGTGTTCACACTGTGTGTCATCGAACTCTACCAACAAATGAATATCTCTACATCATTCCCTGGATTGTTGGAATCTGAAATATCATTATGCCCTTGAAATACTAATTGTTGTTGCTATAAAAAGCATGTGGCTGATGTCAGTCTATTTAAAACTTCCTGCTTATTTTCACAGTCTAATTGTGCTCTTGTTCAAAGGACATTCATCCTTCCCAAACAACGAACACGGCCAGCAGAAGATCTTACACAAAGTTTTAGACCCTCACAACCAAACTATCTTTCTATAAAGTTCAGAGTTAAGTGATGCTCAAAGTTATTCACTTTGTTCTTGGTCTTTAAACTTTTTAAAATCAGGAATAGGTCAGTTTTTCTTAATTAACTCTAACTTATCACTGGATGAACGTAAATGGAAAGGTTTATTACATATACTTAACATCACTTTTAGAATCGCACCTATTTTGAACATTCGTGGCAAAATTCACTAAAATACACTCAACAAAGAATCTTCACACCTTTGATGCACTGACACGTGGCACATGCCCACAGGAGTTCTTTTAAATGCTTGTGTATCTACAAAGTCCTCTGATCGAACCCGCAAACTTGCAGCAGCATGATAATGACTGCACCTTCCAGGGCTATGTGCTGCATTGCTTTACAAGAATGTTCATAGTTAATGTTGAAAATGACCACATTATGTTTATAGTTAATGTTGAAAATGACCACATTTAACAGGTATGCAGGCAACATATCTCCTTAACCAATTTTTGCATACTATAGCTAGGATTTCAAAGTTTTGCCGAATATTCTCATCCACATAAAAAATACGAATCATCAATGTAACAAACTCACCACAGTAAACTGTATCCTACGAATGTCCCCACAAATAAAAATCGAAAGGATTGACGAGAAAGGCGTAACAATATGCTGTACTTTTAACCAAGTACATTCTGTGCTTGAAAAACAGAATAATTATGTATCATTTGAACTTAGGGACTCTATGATCATTTTTGTCAGTTTCAATAATTATGTAAAATCGTACGGAACATTTTACTGTATTTCTATCATGTCATCAGCATGTACTGCAAGATGTAACTACTTTTATTACTATCATTTTTGTTGTTATTATTATTATATTAAATATATTATATAACACATAATTTTCTATACCTTAAAAACTGAGCAATGTAACTTTCACACTTCCAGTAATTCTCATATAGAATAAGAGACCGTATTGCAGGGAACATATTCAGTTTTACAAGCCTTACAAAAAGATTTAGTGTTTACCACACAAGTCTTAGAACATGAGTATGTACAAAACAATGAGTGGCTATTACAAAATTGTGACTGACTTTTCGACAAAAATAACTTGAAATTAGAAACTCCTCTTAAGATGGAATAAGAGCAGTGGTAATGTTGAACTTTACACGCCCTACAGTTTGAATTTATAGGTGCAGTTCTAATATTTTTTGCTAGAAGCCTGTCTTAAAGATTATGTTTTAAGTTTGATTACACACTATACTGTACAGTCTGTCAAATAAAAAACGTCGGGTGGTATTTGATTAAGTATCACGAACGAGCATATGCGCATGTACAGGAAGACTTAAGGTTAGGTTCACACATGCCTCTTGTCTATCCATGTATTTTCTTGATTATTTAGTCAGTTTTGTTTCAAAACAAACATGTGTAGAAGGCTGTGGCTATATGCCTCAAATCCGCCATATTCTTGGTTGCAAATTTTTATAATATTAATAATTAATAGATTCGCAAGGAATATGTTTATTCAAGGAGCATTTTTTAAAGATTTTATTTTATAATACCGGTACTTCTAGTGCAAAATCAATTACTTACGCTCAACTTCTGCAACCAATCTAGCATCGAAATACGCGGGCTTCCGCAGATCCACACTTCCTATGAAAACTTCCGGTCGCATTATAGTAAAGTTCGCACCACTGAGCTGCTCTTTCATAAATATGGAACGTTCTCGCTGCTTCAGAGGCTGAAAAATGCAGGTCAATTACAGCCCTAACTACACTTTCTCTCTCTTTAGCATTTGTATGTGGCAATGACACAAAGCAAAATGAATTATGACAATACATTAAGTTGAATATCATGTGTTGAGCTTTCCGCGTTGTTCATTTTTTCCCTCCTGTCGCATGGCCTCATATGTTCCGAAAATGACCTGTATTTTATGTTTTTTATAGGAAACTTGTGAACTAATGCCTTAAAACTTTAATTTTAACTGCATACAAGTCTCGACGTTTTTTATTTGACCGACTGTACGTTTTACTTAAATTGGGGATCTATGACAACAGTAAAAACATGGACAAAAAACTTAGTTTTGGTTTATCACAAGTAAAAAAAAGTTATGTTGTGTATATATTAGCAAAACTTAACATTGAACACAACTCTTTCAGTAGATTGTTTTGAATTTGCATTAGAATTAAGGAAAGTAAATTGGAAGAAAAATTTAAGTTTCAAGGAAAATTACAGAATACTGTAGCAAAAAATAAACTGTGGGCAATTGTTAACTGTTCTCTTTACAAAGTGGCATGGTTTAAGGGAGGAATTGAGTTCCGTGCATTTAAAAATTAAGCAATGGAAGTAAATGTTTGCTTCAAGATAGCTTTAATAAAAAGTGGAACTAACACAAGATACATAAGGTAAAAAGTGTAACATTAACCAACTTCACTTTCAGTCGCATGGAAAATACTCTTTCAGAGAAGAATAAATGTACAGTATATAAATCACATAATATTAAATATTTAAGAAATATTAACTTGATAAAAATTTACTTCTTAAATGTTAAATTCTCATGGTGGTAGCAAAAATCGCCATACTTAGTGGTTGAAAAGCATTGTCAGCTCCATTCATCTTGACAGTCATGCATCCAGTGGTGATATTCAGCCGGTTCGCACCGGTTCACGAGAACCGGTTGTTAAACAACTTGTAGGTTCTCCGAACCGGTAGCTTCACATGAGTGATTGCCTTATTCCAAGATCAGATTCACACCAATCCACAACAGTGATAATACATATATGAATTTGCTAGAACCAAAACACGCCATTTATCTTCGCTAGCGGTGGTCTACCACCATTGGTAGCGGGCGTGCGGTTAAGTTGGCAGACTCTCTTATTTGTGCACGTCCGATCGTCTCGACACTCGCTCCCTTTGCTTTCGATGTTAGATTATAAAACGGATTGTGGTCTTCTTTTGTTGTGTAAGGTTATGTTTTAAGGAAGCTGAGTAAGTTTAGTATGGGTATGAAAAGACAAAAATAACAAAATAGTACATTGGGCTATTTTGAATCAACATCAAATACCCTGATGAGAACCGGTTGCTAAACTGTTTGAATATCACCACTGCAGGCATCAGTAACCAATAACCTGTCTGTGCAAGTACATATGTATATGTATATGCGGCTGTGAGTAGCAGGGCAGCTCAAGACTCCAATTTGGCTACATAGTACATAATTCAATAGACAAATCTAATTTTTCACAAATATTATTGGACAAATATAGTGTATGATATACATCAGCGTTTTTCAACAGGTGTGCTGCAGCACGTTGGTGTCCTCTGAATGAGCCGCTGGTGTTCCACAAGAAAATGAAAATGTTATCAACCATTAATATCAATCCTTAATTAATGATGCAAATCCTTAATAAAACACACACTATAAGAGAAGTTCATTCTTAGAAGTAGTCCATTATTATTTCTTTGTTTTTGTTGCAATTACCTTCAAGAACAATAAAAAGATGTGTTTAAAATTATTCCAAAATCAGTGGATAAAGGTTAAAAAATCAAAACACAAGGTTTCAACTCTGCCCTTGAGTTTTCCTCAGGTGACTTCTCACACAGTACTGTGAGCCTTTGTCAAATTTCAGGGAACCCACCGAGATGCAATTTTTCGTATTCACAGGCGTTTCTTTAGAATTTGAAAAACAGTCATATGCGATAGTCCCATCTCCAGAGCTAACTCACGTAGGCCTACTGTCTGTCATCAATCCGTGTCTAGATTTGCCGAAACAGTTTCCACGTCCTCTTCACTAATACTGGGACCACCTGGCCTAGCCATGTGTTCCAAGCGGTCATGCCCCTCATTGAAGGCTCTAACCCATCTCGCCACAGTTCTGTATGGCAATGCCATCTCCCAACATGCTTCCACAAGACCTTCATGACATTGTCGTGCTGTACGACCATGGGCACATTAATTTTCAGCAAAGTTCGCTGTTTCCACTTTGTAAACATGGCAAAACACAACACAACACAACAGCTTAGAGCAGCAACTCACAGGAGACTAAATTCCTCTCTCCAAAGCTCATGCACTTTGAGACGTACGGACGAGTCCATTTAATGTGAGGTAGGTCAGACATATATTAACATGTGACAAAAGTTACAACAATTAACTCCGTCTGGTTTTGCTTGTACAGCAGTTTTGAAACGATTAAAGTTACAGCCCATGTAAATAACGATTTTTTACAATTTTTTTTATTTCCCTTTTATGCTTTCATTATGGAATCTCCACCTTACTGAACAGGAGCAACATTATACCAAATTATCACAGACAACAAATATATTATTTCCTAGATGAGTTCAATTTTCCTGTGTCTTGATATATTTCTCAATATTGAGTTGCTAACTATGGCACACACTTCAAGTATTCTATTTAGTGACTGCCACCAATACTGAGATAGTCATAAAGTTCTAAAGGACTAATAAATTAGTATTCTGTGTGCCTTTAATCACCATCTCAAATGGCTGTCCTTATGTAATTACTTTGGACTGGGTTCAAGTCCCAGTGTCGGAGGAATTATTCTCCTATAATATTCTCATGTAATGTCCAACAGAGACAATAATCTGTGGCTCATGAATGTTTACATATATTTTATTGCATTTATTTGATAAAGTGTTAAAAGCAATAAATAAAAGGTTTCCTTCTACAGATATTTCTAATAGTCACAAGAATATTATGTATAGCCAGGTTCGTGATTGAGCAATGACTTTGTAGATAAGAATACTTTCCTAACCTAAATGTATTTTTATAGATTTGAATATTAATTAAAAACCAATGAAATTACCTAGAAAGAAATTGGAAAATAATTGAAACTGTTAACATTTAGTTGCTGCCGAATTCACGTGACTTCCCTCGGTGACCAAGCGAAAGATGCTTTAAAACATAATGGAAATCCAAGTAAACCCAATACTACACCTATTTTTACAAGCGACTGAACATTCAATTAAAATTGAAGAGTGTAACCCAAATACCAGCTAAGTGCCAAAAAGTTGTTTAGGAGTTACAGTAAAAAATGTATTCCTAAATGCATGAGGGACATAGCTGAGCTTCCATCTTGTGATCAATTTTTGAACTAAACTAAACACTGTGACACATTGCCGTGTCTCGGGTCAATTGGCAATGACATATAGATGGGTTTTGATGCAAAAACTAATTTTTTACAAAAATGGCACTTAGCAGCTATTTGGGTTACACTCTTCAATTATGTATTGAAATATTAACCTCCTTATACCACAAAGACTATGTGCTTTCAAATTCACATCTCGAAATTATAGAGAGATTCGCCATGTAGTAATTGGGCACTGGGAAATCAATGGTCTTCACGATCAGCTGACACTGCCCAACCTGGGGATGGAATCACTGTTTAGGTGACATCAAAAGCCTGAAGTCTCAAAAAAATATTAAAAATTAATTATTTGTTTAATTACCATTTAGCCTACAGAATTTATGCAATCAATGCTACTTTTCTTTTTAGATAGTCAGATTATCCCTTTTTTAGAGTAACCAAATTTTGATCACAGATACTTTTAAACTGCTTATTGTTGTATGAAATGTATCTAAATGGTCCATTTGGTGCAAATTATTGTACAGACAAATATTGTACAGAGGAGAATTATTACAGGAGTTAGAGTCTGCTTTTGGAATAAAAAAAAGTTTATGAAATTTATAAGATTTATAACATGGAATATAAAAAGGCATTTTATTCAAGAATATTATTATCATCTATTTCGTTAAATATTTGTATAAAAACAACAATGAATGACAATTTTGTCTGTGTGATAATTGAGGGATATTGAAATACTGTGTAACTGTTTGCAATAGGTATATTTTAGAAATTTATCTTGCATGACTTGATTGATTTACTGTATTTAATGGTAGCGGGATTCTAAATTATTTAGCAATTTTGGTCCGACAATGGTTCTATATAGTCTAAATATTGTATTTATACTACAATATTTAGAGTTCCTAATAATAAACCCAAGATTTTTAAGAGTTTTACAAATAGTAGGCCTATTATTAATGTGATTCGAGAAAGTTCAATTACTCTAGAATAATATTCGTACATCATTCATTGTGGAAATTTTGTTCAACTGAATACCTTTAATACAATATTGCCAAGACATACTATTTTTACATCTAGAGAAAGTCATTCTGCATTTTTTTTTTTAATCAGTTTAAAATCACCCAGCAACATCAGTGCTTTACAGATTAGTGTTAACTTAACAATCACACACATACACACATAAAACAAACAAGACCTGAGGTCAGCCAATTGCCCCTCTGTAACAATATACATATCTCTGGTTTAAAGATAAAATGATGCTTCAGGTACTATCTTCGTCCGATGTTTCTGGTGTTGACAGGAGATTGTCTTGAGGTAGTCTGCTTTTAATTCTAGTTTGTTCAGATATTTAAAGGTAATCTATTATCCACTCCATTTACTTAAATCATTCTGTAGTTTCATACAATCAAAATTATTAAGTGCCAGAATGGTACGGTACTTGATGAGATTGTGTGGACAGGAAAATGTCTGTCCATGAGTCTGTAGGCATGATAACTCAAATACGCTTCATCGGATTATCATGAAACTTGGTCTACGCATTTATAACGTCCATGGGAAGAAGCCTATTGATATTGGACCAAATTGGTTGACCGGTACTTGAGTAATGCCCAATTTCGTGCTGATTTTATGCTAATATATTAGAATTTATCAAATGAAAATCGGTTATCATGACAACATATTGTTTTACAGTATTCATATATGGCTTTGGAAGTTGCACAGTTAACAATGTATTCTTTCACATATGCTTATCAAATTAAACCTATATCCTTCGGTAAGCCCTGCTTAATGAATCGATCTGGAGCTTAACTCTGAAATCGATAACAAAAATAACTTATTTTCTACCTATCATAATTACAATTATCACTGATTAAACTGAAGCATTCTGGCACTTTGCTACAACAGTTTACATGATTTTATTTTTAATAATTTTATATCATCAGCAAATGCAGTAATATTTGAAAAATATACCTGATTAAAGATGTCATTAATAACAGAAGAAAAAATAATGGACAAAGAGTTGATCCCTGACGAACACCAGAAATTACATTTATTATTTCAGATTAATGACATTTATATGATACAACCTGTGCTGTTACTTAAATAAAACAGCAAGTGTAAGTAGGAGTGAAGCAAAATTATAAACCATTAGTTTTTTAATTAAAATGTCATTCTATTTTAACAAACGCTTTTTTAAAGTCAGTACCAAGTTTTTTCTTTTATCTAATCCAGATGAAACATAGTGAATAAGATTCAAAAGATTTGTGAGTGTTTATCTTCTAGGCATGATTCAATGTTGATTTGCAGGTATATTAATTTTCACGTGACTGAAGATATGGGAATATAATAAGCTTCCAAATATTTTAGCAGGTGCTGATAATACAGATATCTGTCTAATTCCACTAATTATGGGTTACCTGATTTATATGCCTCAAATTTCAATAAAATATCATCAGTGTTTATAACCATAACATGTGATTTTTCAGTCTTCCTCATCATGATCTTACAATTTCTAATCCAAATGAATTTAATATTCTCCCTCCTCCTTACTTCCCATGCCTTTGGCAAATGATGTATGTGGTGGTGTAGGTTCATGATGTTACACTTTTGCCTTGATCTTTTTTGGGGGCATTTAATTTTTGGCATGATCTGTCTAGATTATTATTGTTGTTCTTCACCTACCCTTTTACACTTAATGCAGTGTTAGGGGATCAACTCATATCCATCTTCTATAACCTTCTCTGTGACACTACTACTACAAAGTTAAGGAACTGTTTTCCCTTTCTTTCAGCAATCTGCTTCACAACATCCTCCCATGTTCAATTCTTAAAACTTCTTTTCCAGTTAGTGTTATAATATTCCATGTAGTAATTCATGGTCCTCTCTCCTTGTTCAGTTGTTGCTGTTTCATCAATTCTATTCTGAGGTTATCAATCATTCACTGAATCTTGAATATTTCAGGCAGGTGATTAGCCAAGCGCTGAAGACCCTTTACCTTGGACAACTAGTCTCCCAATATTTATGTCCCCTCGGGAGCCCGGGTGGTCCAGTTATACCCCCAGACACTGGGTACCCATTTCCATCGCCTCTTACGATTCGCATGAGCTACGGTGGGACTATTCTTTCCCGGTCCCACACAGGAGAGATTGTAGTGTTACTGGAATAAATCCATGTTGAGCCTCTTCCCAGATACCACTCATGGTGCCTCTGTCACAGTTCTTTCTACAGTGTGAGTATGGCAAGGTAAAGATGCAATAGTTTCATTAGCCATTGAAGCCGCCTTCACATTTTCTTTCAGCGTCTCCAAGCTCAAGTGTCTTGTCAGCAGTGACTCTGTCAGCATGCATGTTGACCAATTAATCATATTAACATGGTTTGTTGCTTCTACGTAGATTGGGAATGAGGAATTAACATATCGGTACCAGATTACCAGTTGGGGACAATCACCAGATTGTCTTGCTTTTAGGACTCACCTTCAGCCTAGAACTTATCATTTTGGTCAGTCAACATTGGCAAAATTAGGTTCTCAGGATGGCCATACTGCACTTTTATACTGATTGCTGGGTCAATTTTTTTGGTATTTCGTTTCCGTGCGTTGAATTGATGAATTGCCACAAATGAGAAGTTCCTTCTGCATATGATGTATTACAGATCCCAGCAATCCAGAGTGGTGGGTAGATTTCCATGATGAAGTGGACAATGGCTTTAGGCTCTTCAGTTGGTTAATTTATCACATAAGAGCATCCTGTAGTTAGCCACCTGACTTGAAGAAATTGACCAGGATTCTTGTCAGAGCATTCTCCTGTAGGAAATGCTTAGCAGATAGTCAGCAAATATTCTTAATTCATGCTTAATGAATTTTTGGTGGTTGAGAATATATTTTACTTGAACAAGTTGAAAAATCTGCCGTGACAATTCTTCACAAGTTAAAACTGCTAACCTGACTGGTCCTCTAAACATATTTTGACCAGTAGTTCTGCAGTCAAATATCAAAGTTGGAGCTCATTGGTGTGTATCATACAGGTAATTCTCTGAGGAGATTTGTTGAGAAATCTTCAGTATGCACATTCTTCAGTAGGCACATTCCTACCATTCTTTGGTCCAGTGTTGGTAGTAGTAGGCTACTGTCACAATTCAGAACAAACAGGGATATTTTGATGAACAAGGAATTTTGTGACGCTAACCCCTATGCCAGAATTTAACCCCCAATAAAATTCAAGGTAAAAGGTAACCTCTATACTGATCAAGCTGACGTAAAAAATAAATAGACCTTTCTAACAAAAAATACCTCTAAGGTTAGGCTCATTTCTTAAAAGTATATATATATATATATATTACATATGTTAGAAATATTGAAACTTAAGGCTCATGTTGTCACCTGATGAAATTTACAATCAACCTACGATTTTCTACATGTATTATGGAAGAAATTTTGCAAAAATAAATCACTTACGAATTGTCTATTGCCATTGAGCGAGTAAGTAAGTAATCAAGTAAACATGACAAGAGAATATGTTTTATAAACACCACTTACTTGTCTTTAAATTACAAAAATTGTTATACTTTTAATTAATTTCAATAATTCAGGTGGGCTTTCTTCCTTTCCTTCATGCCCAAAGCACGTGTATATGTTGCTTACATGGTTAATCCAGCAGTTGACTATGTGGTGAGAATACCTCAGCACCTCGCATAGACTGTGAGAAGAACTAAAAAGCAATGACACACAAGTATGCCGACACGAGTATGTTACTGAACCTGGTCAACTCTTCTTTGGAACAGAATTCATGGTATTCTCTCTTAGTTTGTGGGTGTTGACTGTCAAGGGAAGTCACATGAATTAAGCAACAGCTATGGGGTAGATTCAACACTGGGCTATATTAAGTATATTTCCATTTTTTTTTTTTTTGGTACAATCATATGCATAGTTGCCAATTTTACAAATAACACCTGCATTCTACTTTTGTTTACATTTGGTTTGGTTTCTTGTGTGTTACATGGCTTGATATTTTTCGAGTCATTGAGGTTAGTCAGCAGGGTAAGTTTTATACTCAAATAATTCTTAGATTAATAGTGTGATATAATGATAATTGATTTTATTTGGGCATTTAGACTTCTCATGTAAACATATTAATTGTTGAAATCAATAGTGGCATTAGGTTAGCGATGACATTTTTGTTTTCTCATTACTGAGTGGGGTACTTTCAGCATTATGAAACTACCCCATAATGATAATATTAACCAGACCTAAACTTATGTAAGGAAGACTGACAGAGCACAAATTAGTGAAGAAATCATAAAAAGGGCCTTAATCGATGTCTTCGGCAATGTCAAAAGCATTAAAAATGCTGCGGAAACATATGGAATTAAGCAGCAAATTCTGCAAAGCAGAAAAAATTCCAAAATAGGAGTTTCTTGGGAAATTCCACAGTGAATTAATGAAATAATGCAGGGCATGACAGCGATGAAAGTAGTGAAGAACTAGCTACTAGTAGTAAATATGCTGAAAGGCAAGTTTTCTCAACCAAGGAAGAACAATATTGGGTGTGTTACTGAGAAAATAGGATTTTCAGAGCTTAAGGTACAGTTTCTGCACCAAAAAGGGTCATCCAACAACTTCTATTGGCCACAAGTTGAAGATAAATGTGTAATTGAAATAGGCGATGTGGTCAGCAAACTACTGAAACAGTACACTAAGGGCACAGCTGGAACATGCGACATTTTCAAGTTTCCTTTTAAATTTGAGCCACTTACTGTCCTGTGACATTCATTTCTTTGCCAAAGCAATGTCATATTATGGTATGCCATATGTACCCCACAAGCATGACAAAACTATCCCACCGATGGGGTGGTTTCAGCACTTTGAATTAACATTTTGTTTCTGAAATTTCTTGTAGTTGAAACTATTATACAGATAAACTAAAGTCTCTGTTATATTAATAAAGGTTATGTTTAATAAGTAATATGAAAAATCATTTGCAAACTAATAAAATATTACTGAAAAATATTAAAATTGAAAAATGTGCCAAATGTACCCCACTCTCCCCTACCAGTACAATAAAAATTTTCAATACTTTCCAATTTCTTTCCACAAGTTGGAAAGTATTTCATGTCTACAATCATTGCTCAAACACGAAATGGGCTATGCACATGCTCGTGACTGTTGAAATATAACTGTAGAAAGAACTTTTCATTTATTGCTTTTGACACTTTAGCAAATAAATACAATACAATAAATAGATTACAATGAGTTTTCTTCTGGATCTATGCTACATTGAACTTATGTATATTGGAAACTATTTCCAAACATGAGAATACATAAAGTGTAAAGTAATACTAAATTTACAATGATAGCGCCGATCGGCGATGTCACGTCTCTGTTAGCTCCTGTGAAATTGAGAGTTATTCGTGACATAAAGTGTAGTAAGTGCAACAAAAATGTGCAAAACGGAATTTTGTGTGATATTTGTGATGAATGGAGACATTTCCGCTGTGCAAACATAGACAATAACTTAATACCAGATGAAAATCAAGACTGGATTTGTAAGGGGTGTGAGGAACAAAATGCAAGACAGAAGCAAAATGGCATCCTGTGTCAATAATTTGGATGTAAATAGTGAAAATGAGTCACTTGCTGAGGTAATCAGAGTTTTAAACACTGAAATACATCTATACCTAAGGGACAGTTTAATGACTGAAACAACTAATCTTGAACTGCATGTAAATACTGATGACCAGTCCATAACCTCACATTTACTCAATAAGGACATAGTAATTGTACTGGGGAGCTTTGAGGGCAGACAATGGAAAATATAAAGAAAGGCAGGGCAAACAACCTATACTACAACTTGGATGAACATTTTACCGCCTTAACAAATAGTTAGTGTTTTGAGTAATCTTGAGGAAAAATCTGGAGATAGAAATAGGCCAGCTCTGAGTGATGGCTGTCTGACTGGGCAAGTGAAATCACAAAGGAAAGTTGCCAAAATCCCCTCTAAGCAAAAAAAAAAAAAAACTCAAATAACATTGTTATTCGACAGTCAGGGAAGTAATGTATCTTCTATTCTGGTGGATAAACTACCTAGAACTCGCTTCAGCACAACTGGCTTAGTTAAACCCTCTTGTCAGGTTTGAGGACATTACCAAGGACAGTGCTTCTAGCTCAGCAAGATTAGGTTCTGATGATTTTACAGTTTTCTTGGCAGGGACTAATGATGTGGCTAGTAATGACGCCAAAGGTCTCCTACCCTCACTTAATAGCCCCTTTATGATAAGCCAGCTTTTTTAAGAGTATAACCCCAGCATTACTAACATGGCCTATTGCTTCTTCCAGCAAAAGTCCTAACAGTACCTTCAGTGTGCTGTCCTGGAATATTCAAGGCCTACTCTGTAAAATGGATTATCTTGAATTACTAGCGGATCAAACCAATTCAGATGCAATCACATTGTCAGAACATTGGTTATGAAATAGCGAAATAGCACATGCTCATATAGCAAACTACCAGCTAGCAGCAAACTATTGTAGGCCTACCAGAATCCATGGTGGTGCAGCTATTTTCCTAAAAGATTACTCCTTCCGTCTAATTAAAGAGGTTGGTATTATGTCTGAGGAAATGACTTGTAAGGCATGTGCTGTTAAATGTAATTATACTACCATTCTATAGGCCATATAATAATGATCTCAATACTCAATACTTCCTCAATAGAAGGAAGTTAACACTGAAATCAGCCATTTTATTTCACCAATAAATCAGGGCCCTACGTATATCACTTGAATGATGTCATTGCTCTCAGCTTTTCCATTTTTCCTCTATTACTTTCTATTCATATTTTGTCTTCTTATTAGTTTTAAGATAATTTTAGTTTAACACTTCTCCTAAAATCATGGGCATGTATAAATGTAACAGCTGAACTTCCCCCGAGCACGACCTCCTACGCTTTCAGAGTTTCAGGACCAACATGTATATTATTGAAGTTTTTATGTCATAGACTTTGTGAATTTTTAGTTAACATAGTGTTTTATCTAGTTCATGAATTTATTGTAAATAATATAGAATGAATTATTTTTATTCTATGTCAGTAATTTATGTAATATATTACATGAATTGTAATTAATATATTAGTTTATTTTGCAATGTCTAATAGATGCTTATCTTTGGAAGATACAATACATTGAATAAGTAAATTAATTAACTAATTAATTAATTAATTTAACTAGGTCCAAAACAAAAGTAGAAAGATAATAGACCTATAACAAATTGAAAAAAAAAAAATGTTTTAAATAGGGCACCAAACAAGGTAAAACAGTACCCTTAAGAAGTTCAAAACAGGGGACTTACTTAATTACTGAAGGGGTTCGATGCCATCCATACAATCAGAGTCACTGCTGTTACTGTTATCACCACTGCTATCACTGTCAGCTTCACCTGGATTTTTCACTATAGGTTCTATATCATCTTGAATGTCGTCTGCTCTCCAAGTATCCACCTTGACTCGTTTCACACTTTCCACGCAGTTCCTCAATTTCTGCGGTGAAACCTCTCTGAACCCCTTATAAATTAATTCCACAACATCCTTATCTTGAATGTGGTGTTATGCATTTCACATATTGTTTAACTTGGGCCCATACAAGTTCAATGGGATTAATCCGCAGTGGTAAGGGGGTAGATGCAGAACTATATGACCTTTCACTCGGGCCATTTCGTCGATCTTATATTTGTCATATATTGGACAAATTCGGGCAACAATATCCATTAAATGTTTCTTATCATATAGGGCTTGTACGTCTCTTCATGCAAAGAGATCCACTCCATTATTGCGTCCTTTCCCCAAGCCACTGTAGGGATTGGTTCTAACTTGCGACTGTGATAAGAGGCATTATCCAGCACAATTACTGAATTTGGCGGAAAATTTGGAAGCACTTGTTCATTAAAATAAACGCTCATATGTCTCCCATCCACTTCATCATGAGCATCGGCTGTATTCTTCTTGCAGGCAAACACAAGCTGTGCGTTCGGAAGAAAGCCATTTTCATTACCTGTGTGGATTATTGCAACCCGTGGCCCGCATGAAGTTGGCTGTTTCAGACCTACAGAGAGACCTGCTATGAAAGCCTGCTTTGGCATTTTCACCATGGTGTCATGCCATACGCTGGTCACAGTAGAGCCTGCATTCACCCAAGTTTCGTCAGTGTAAAATATGTTTCTACCCTCGCTCCTAAATCTCTCCATATTGTGACCAGGAAGTCACGTCTCCAGGCCACAATATCTGCTCTTTCTATCATAGTAGATTTGTTCCCTCACTTAGAATACTAAAATCCCATTTCTTTTAGTAATCTATATAGAGTAGATTTTTTGAAAGTCGGCAGCTCCGAGTTGTTATTAACTGCAGCTCATATTGAATCCAGTACTGGAGGTTGATTCTGTAGATAGAACAAATGCACCTTTTTCCTTATAATACTCAAGAGTAAATTCGTCAAATTTTACCTCCCTATTAATTTTGGTGGCACACTTTCCGTTTCTTTTTTTGTTTGATGTTACCACCACACCATGTGAATCCTCACTCCTGATCTTATAAACTGAACGTTCTGAAATTGATGTTTTCAGGTATGCAAAGACAGACAATACCATTTTTCTACATTCACTGTTTAATATTTTCCCACATTTCCGATGACTTGCCATTGTACCACTGCCACTCATAAAATACACTACTTGTTGAGGTCACTTAGCTTCAGACTGTACGGGGCTTCCCAAGAAGGTAACAAGGGGTGTGAAGAGGAGAGAAGGGGGTTGAAATGACTGTCCCATATAACCAATGCCGTAATCTTAACGTGAAATGCTCTATAGCTTAGCTGGGAGTTGACTTCTCAAACAGATTTTCCCAGATCATTGTACCCAATTCTTGGCCAAAGCACTCCATCTGGCAGATAAATACAATATCAGGTGGTTGTCATACAGGCCCTAAGTATTGCATCAAGTGCAGTTAATGCTAATGAAGTAACTAACAAGTAGTAAGTAGCTAACCATCATAGTTAATTAAGATTAGTTTGTGTATATCTGACTGCATTCGTTGCTTACATATAATTTGAAAAAAACTTCGGTTTGTGTTGCAGAAGCAAGTGAATTCATAGTTGTTTAGTACGATTATAGGAACAAGGGGTGCACATGGTTCACAAGTAGAGAAGTGAAATGAGTAAAATAAGAAATTATTATGTAATGATGAGCAATAAAAGAAATCATGACAATATTATTAAAGTATCTCGTAAACCTGCAAGTGAATAAACTGAATCTGAACAGAATGTCACAAGTACCGGTAATTTTACAGCAATTTAGGGGATAAGCATTTCTGGCCAACTGTTGGACATTAACTCAGAAAAATTATTTCTGGGAGAAGTGTGGGAGCTCCTGTGAGATTCAGTAAGTTTCGGTTTCCACCTTTTCACCTTTTCCGTTAGAAACAAAATCAATGGAGATTTATTTGCATTCTTACTGTAAGATTAAATTTCAAATTTTGATAAATGAAAATTTATTTTATATCAGTAGCCTACATTATTTTTGCTTTATCACAAGTGTAAGAGGGGACCAAAATTAGCATAGAGCATCTAAGGGTCTAAATACAGCCTTGCGCATAGTCCGCTATCATGATGTCATAACAGCAACCTGTCATGTAGAGTGTAATGCATACACCTTATATTAGAGCGTTGAAGGTGTGAACATTCTTTGTTGAGTGTACTTAAGTGATTTTTGCCATAGGATTTTTCAAGTATGGGTGATTCTGAAAGCGGTGTTATATTAAGCATATTTAATAAACATTTTCAATCATGTTCATCCAGTCATAAGTTAGAGATAGTTAAGAAAGGGAGACCTGTTCCCGATTAACTCAGAGCATGAAGTGAAGATGCTACTGTGGCTGCCACTTCTTAAAAGACTTTTTTACAAGAACTGCTGCTACCTATTATCAACCTAATCCTCTATGATCTGTTATTCAGAGAACAGAAAAGTAATTAGGTGTACTCACACTTGTCTGCAGTCCAGTACAATTGTCAAATATGTACCACAGCACGTTTATTTATATTTAGCTTTAATTTAGAAGTAATAGAAATACCGTGCAGTAGTGAGTAGTCAAAAGTAGAAAAGGACAAGATCAAACTAAAGACCTTCTGGGAATGTTAGTAAGTAATAGCACTCCATAATAGTGATAAATATAAGCATTGTAAAAATCACAGTACAACAAAGAGGTTATGTCAAAAAGGCTATCACAGAGGGAGCTGACAAAAGTCGCTTCAAACCGGAAGTGACATGCAAACAGCGCTGTACAACGGTTAGAACAGCAGGTAACACGAATGCCATCGGTGTGAAAAGAGAAAACTACGTAGCGCTAACAGCAGCGAACACAGAGAAGAACCTAACAGTGACAGATAGCACAACAACACCCATCTCCGGCAGCTCACAAGGTAAAACAATCACCGAAACGATGCTGGCCACATCTAAGAAAGCACAACATAACACAACAAACCAATGAAATGTCACATCAAAGTCAAACGATAGTAGCGCAGTAGCGAATCTATCGATAAACTCGTAACCTCTCGTGGGATTACCTATGACAATTAAATTTTACTTATTACATTTTCATAAAACTAACAAGCATCTAGAATGGAAAGCATCAGGGTCGATATTTATGTTCAATGCTTTTACCGTTAAATAATAATAATAATAATAATAACCAATGGCAGTAAAACTGCATATTATTAGTACTACTACTACTACTACTACTACGGGAAAATTCAAATATGTCGCACCTTGGGAAGAATCGGTCCCACCCAACCCATCCTCACCGATGCAGTTTCTTTTATACCACGATCTAGCGAATTCTTCTGTCCTCGTATTATGAAGAAACTCATGATAGGACGTTGGATGTGTGAAGTCTTACTGCTAGACGAGAGGTGGCAGGCTGACAAACCTTGCGGGAGATATAATATGCCACATTTTCAAAACCTACAAACAGTGTATCGTACATTATTCGAAAATGGAAGGGTGCTTCGCTATGACTGCTGCCTCCGCTTCGTGCACTTAACTATTCGGTTAGTGTTAAGCATTATTTAGCTGTATGTAGAGGTGGATACAAGGCACTTGCGACAATATACAAGGGCAGTTGGTCACTCTGCTTCGCCCAGAACAAAATACATCACACAGTCCATGCAAATGTGAATATCAAATGGGTGGAGCTTAAGAGGCAACTTGAATTTCGCCACTACTACTACTAGTACTACTTAGGTTATAATGCACGCTTTAACTGCATGTAGGTCATATCACGTGTTTAGTACGTTTGGGTGAACCATTACTAATCTATATCAGCGTTTAACCTTTTTGAACCAGAGGACCTCTAAAATGTCTAAAAAAACTTTACGGGCCCCTAATATTACATCCCATTTTTAAAAGTAGGCTATATGTAGGCCTATATTCTTAATATTTGGGGTATTAAATTATAGTTCGTTATAACGAAATAGATTTTTTCTCATTCAACGGAACCACAGTTATTGAATTGGAATGAAACTATTGACAGTAAAATTATATTTTGAACACACTTTAATATGTATTACCAATTTAATAATATAATTAAGAATTATGTTATTACTCACTTGTAATGAGACAGTTGAGCTTGTCGCCTCTTGCAGAGTTCCTGGATATTTGGCTCAATATTAGTCAAATTTAGTCGAAGATCAGCAGATACATTAAGTCGGTTTCTGTATTATGTTTTTAGTTAAACGAGCAATGAAAATCCCTTCTCACAAAGATAGGTTGTTGAAACCTGCATGGCGCCTCCAATAACAAATTCCGAAAGCATCTTATTTTTTAGGGTTTTGAATGAAAGAGGCAACCATAAACGACAGTGCATCAGGGGTTTGAAACTGTGGTTCGTAACTGCAAAAGTAAGGAAACTTGTAATAGGACCTGTATTTTTGAAGATTTTAAAAACTTTGACATCTAGTGTCAATTTTATGTGAAAAATTTCTACTTCTTTACTTCCCACTTGGTTTATGATATTTTTTTAAATTAATTAGGTTTGCGGACCATCTGCATCATCTTCGCGGACCATAGGTCGAGAAACGCTGGTCTATATTAACAACTCATTCGCGTCATCTGTTTCTTTGTTTAGTGATGTCTTCTTATGCGGTATTCAGTTTAAACGATTATAATATCCAGTAACACAGTGGCGATGAGTTACGGAAAATAAGCAAGTCCTACAAACCCGGCGTTTGCCTTTGCGAACAAGGAAACCATGAAAAACCCAAGTCAATTTGGGTGGCCACAAGGTTTGATTTGAACTCAGGACCTCTTCACTGTTAGCCTGTATCACCTCGCTGTAATTGGTTTTGGTGTGTTTATTGCGACTGAGCTAAACTGATTGCATTTCACAACAATAAGTGCATTAGGCCTTTAGTTTTCTTGTTACTAGGGGCAACAAAATGTCATTCATATTTTAATTGACATTATGTTCTGAAATTCGCATTTAAGCCGTACTTATTTCGTTTTTGTCTTGATATCTATTAAATTTATAAAGAAATGTGTTAAACAAAAAATGTTCATTTTAATTTTCTCTACAACTTTACTGTTTTCTCTACAACGGTTTTCATGTATCGCCTACTGTAATGGATATAATCTAGAAAAATTGAAAATGGATATGAATAAAGCACCCCTTAAGTCATTTTTGCAGAAATACAGATATAGCCATTTTATTAGTCATGGATAAGAGTTTCCAATTTTACATTTTTATTAAAATCCTTAGAGCCATTTTTTTTAATAATCAAAATTTTAAAAAAGTTTTCATGAAAAGTCTCCTTAATATTTCAGTTGTAAAACTAAATTTCTGGGCGGTTTGACAAAATTTCAAAAAAGTCCTTAATTCAAAAACTGAAGTAAATACAATGAACCGTTTACCCGCTGTGCTTGTCCACGGACAGACGTCATTCTAAAAATGTTTTTTTCGGTTTCTAGGCTTCATGAAATATGCTCTTCCGGTGTTATCTCGACTTCAATTTTTTGTCACGATCACAATACTTTCTCTATATTATGTATATGTGAGAAAGTAAAAGGAGTTTAAAGTTAAAATTGTCCATCGCATGTAGAAATTTTTTCTTGCCAAAAATCGCTTCATGAGACACAAGAGAAGGAAGTCACTTGCCACAAGGTCGAGGCTATAGGGTGGATGGTCGAAGATCTCCCTTACAAACTGAAGCAATTGATTCCATGTGGTGTAGGCTGTATGGGGCCATGCGTTGTTGTGCAAAAGCATAATGCAGTTGGTGGGAGACAATATAAGTAATTTTCTCCTAGCACTGTTCAACAACGACTGGTGTCACAAGATTGAAATTGTGCTGTAACATTCCCACGTACCTCCTCTTTACAGCTAAGCATGCGCATCAGACTAATCATGCCATCTCTGGATGCGATTGGAACTTACTTTTGGATGAACTCGTATAATCTAAACTTCGAAGCTGTGCAGACCATGGCAGGTTCAAAATCAGACTAAAAAGACAGCATAGGGATATGCAAGAATCTCCTGCAAGTGCATGAAGTGAAGTTACACAACCAAACAAAAGAAAGAGAAATAATACTTTTGCAAGTACTTCTGGTGAGAAGATCCCAATAGAGAAAAGGCCTAGTTTTGTAGTTTGAAAAGGAGTGAAATTAAGGATATAAACTGTGAAAATTTTCAGAATTAATTGAGTTTCTTTCGGCTCATCTTGTACAAAACAATGGCATTTTGGAGCACAAGAATGTTATTAAATTACTGTCACAAACTACAGAAGTCGGAGTCGGATGACAACTATAAAAAATATCCTCAAAGTTTCAGACCCATGGCAGGCATTGTTCATTTACTAAACTCCTCAACCTGATTCATAAACAAAGGGACAGTGATGACACTAGTGTATTAAAACTGCTTCTAACACAACTTTTTCACAGTTTAATTCATGACTAATTCATTTGCCACTAACAAAGACAGAATACAATAGTGAATACAAACATATAGGGTAAGGTGGTACATTTTCGAACATGGTACTATTCTGAACGGACTAAGATTTTTGTCCATTTTTGGGTTTCAAATGTTAGCCAACCTGTTAGCCATACTGATTGTTTTGTTGACCTGTATCCGCGAGAATGATGTTTTGAGTTGTCTCATTCAGCGATAAAAAAATATTTTCCAATCGAAGGAAAGAACTCCATGCTTGAAAAATGGCACGTTATAAAATTGCTAAATTTCCACGTTGTGTAAGTGGAATATATTCTTGAGGACCAATTTTTAACTCATACCAACAAATAGCGTAGTCTTTAATAGGTAAGTCACTGGTACAACAATGGTCATTCGTGAGCGGAATTTCAACAATGTAGTAATTTACAAAAACTAGCTTGAGGTACAAATACGAACAAATTTTAGGTACAATTTCGAACAGTACTTTAACCTGTGATCGCTTGCTTAAGTCTTGCATGGAAAGTACAGCATTCTGCATGTTTATTATTATTAACTGTGCAAGTCAAATATAAAAGGATGGTATTCATACATCTTTCAATAGTGGTATTATTTCAACGAAGAGTTATAACATAAGACTTCCTCTGCAATGTTATGCATCTCAGCATTTTATGCAATACACAATAGCATGCAGCTGTTAAACGTTAAGTAATTTTATTATTGCTCTTGATGTTATAACAGACCATCTGTATGGTCTAGTGGTTCTTGACTATGGACCCGCAAGTCTGGGTTCGATCACCGGTACCTCCTCGGATTTTTCTGAGGTAGGGTAATCTGGAACGGGGTGCATTCAGCCTTCTGACACCAACCGAAGAGGTAATTCATAAAGAAGTAGCGGCTCCGGTTCAGTAAGCCATCAATAACTGGTTTAGGAGTCGGCATGCTGACCACATGCCCCATTCCGGTCATCTGCCTATTCTTAACGTGACACATCATTATTACGCTCATATCACTGATAAATAATAATAATAGAAAATAATATTTGGAAGAAAGCACTTTGTTTGTTGAAAATGCCACTGTTCGAAATAGAACCCACTGGTGTTTAGAATTGTACCTACTGCGGTACATTTTCGAACGATTTTCTGGAAATGAAAGATCGATTGCCATGACCAATATTACAGCTATTATTACTATTGATATTTTTGTGAAGGGTCAACTACATTGCCAACTTTGTGAATACAATACAGTTGAACTTGTCTTATGTTTATTGTGTTTATAAAATATGAATATTTGTTAAGTGTTCGAAAATGCACCACCTTACCCTACAAGAAGTGGCAGTTGCCAATGGCTGTAAAACTAACTTCGTAGATAAGATGATTGCAAAACACAAGAAGCAAAAAAGAATCAAAGGTATCAACACACCAGAAAGCACAGAAAAAGCTCAACAAAACTACAGTAATTTCACCTGTCACCCAAAATTCTTACATAAATTTGAAAAAGTGTTCAAAAATTACAATATTAAACTGGCACCACAGAATAATTACACTATCAGGAATCTACTTAACCATCCATTGAAAAACAACACACCAAAAACAGAACTATCGAGTATCTATCAGATGGAATGCAAAGATTTTGATATGATTCATATTGGACAAACCAGGAGAAGTTTGGAAATAAATAAATGGAGCAAAAATACGTTGCACAAACTTTCTCGCATATACGTGTTAAAGGCTAGCACAGAAAAAATTAAATTAAAGAGACAATTAAATTTTACTTATTACATTTTCATAAAACTAACAAGTATCTAGAACGGAAAGCATCAGGGTCGATCTTTATGTTCAATGCTTTTACCGTGAAATAATAATAAGAATAATAACAATCAATGACAGTAAAACTGCATATTATTAGTAGGCCTACTACTACTACGGGAAAATTCAAATATAAGTCGCACCTTGGGATAAATCGGTCCCACCCAACCTATCTTCACCGATGCAGTTTCTTTTATACCACGATCTAGAAAATTCTTCTGTCCTAGTATTATGAAGAAACTCGTGATTGGACGTTGGAGGTGTGACGTCTTACCGCTAGACGAGAGGTGGAAGGCTGACAAACCTTGCGGGAGATATAATATGCCACATTTTCTGTTATGCATTATTTAGCTATATGCAACAGTATACAAGGGCAGTTGGTCACCCTGCTTCGCTCAGAAACAAAATACATCACACAGTCCGTGCAAATGTGAATATCGAATGGCGAAGATTAAGGGGCGACTTATATTTGAATTTCGCCACCACTACTACTACTACTACTACTACTACTACTACTACTACTACTTAGGTTATATTGCACGCTTTAACTGCATGTAGGTCATACCGCGTGTTTAGTATGTTTGCGTGAAGCATTAGTCTATATCAGCGTTTCTTAACCTTTTTGAACCCGAGGACCTCTAAAATGAGTAAAAAACTTTACGGACCCCAAATTTTACATCCAATTTTTAAAAGTAGGCTATATGTAGGCCTATATTCTTAATTAGGGTATTAAATTATAGGTCGTTATAACGAAATACATTTTTTTAATCCGACGGAAACACAGTTATTGAATTGGAATGAAACTATTGACAGTAAAATTATATTTTGAACACACTTTAATATGTATTACAAATTTGATAATATAACTTAATTAGGAATTATGTTATTACTCACTTTTAATGAGACGGTTGAGCATGACGTCTCTTGCAGAGTTCCGGTTTTTTTGGCTCAATATTAGTCAAATTTAGTCGATATTACCTGTATTTTCGAAGATTTTAAACCTTTGACATCTAGTGTCCATTTTATGTGAAAAATTTCTACTTCTTTACTTCCCACTTGCTTTATGATATTTTTAAATTAATTATGTCTGCAGACCATCTGCACCGTGTTCGCGGACCACTGGTGGGACCATAGGTTGAGAAACGCAGGTCTATATTAACAACTCATTCTCGTCATGTTTCTATTGTTTAGTGATGTCTTATGTGATATTCAGTTTAAACGATTATAATATCCAGTGACATAGCGACGATGAGTTATGGAAAATAAGCAAGTCCTACAAACCCGGCGTTTGCCTTTGCGAACGACGGAACCATGAAAAACCCAAGTCAATTTAGGCGGCAACGAGGTTTGATTTGAACTCAGGACCTCTTCCCTGTTAGCCCATAGGCCTACCACCTTGCTGTAATTGGTTTTAGTGTGTTCATTGCGACTGAGATAAACTGATTGCATTTCACAACAATAAGTACATTAGGCCTATAGTTTTCTTGTTACTAGGGGCAACAAAATGTCATTCATATTTTAATTTATATTTATGTTCTGAAATTCGCATTTAAGCTGTCCTTATTTCGTTTTTATCTTGATATCTATTAAATGTACAAAGAAATGTGTTAAACAAAAAATGTTCATTTTAAATTTTTCTACAACTTTACTGTGATAGGTTTTCATGTATCGCCTACTGTAATGGATATAATCTAGAAAAATTGAAAATGGATACGAGTAAAGTGCCCCTTAAGTCATTTTTGCGGAAATACGGATATAGCCATTTTATTAGTCACAGATAAGACTTTACAATTTTAAATTTTTATTAAAATCGTTAGAGCCATTTCTTCAAAAAACAATTTTTTAAAAAAAGTTTTCATGAAAAGTCCCCTTAATATTTCAGTTGTAAAACTAAATTTCCGGGCGGTTCGACAAAATTTCGAAAAAGTGCTTAGTTCAAAAAATGAAGTAAATACAATGAACCGTTTACCCGCTGTGCTTGTCCACAGACAGACGGACAGACGTCATTCCAAAAATATTTTTTTCGGTTTCTAGGCTTCATGAAACGTGCTCTCCCGGTGTTATCTCGACTTCGATTTTTTGTCACGATCACAATACTTTCTCTATACTACGTATATGCGAGAAAGTAAAAAAGAACACCTGAAGAATATAAAACTAGTGCTTACCACCAGGAAGAGGGACAGGAGCACAAGGCACGTACTTATACTACCAACCATAATCACCAGAACACCAGTTGACTGCCAGCTGAGGATGGGAGCAACACTCCCGAAATTAGACCAGTTTTATAAATTTATGCACGTGGAGTTAAAAGTGTATTTATTTTTTACTTTTCTCAAGATTCAGTATGCTCCACTGTTTACGTCACTTTGTTTTAATATTCTTTACAACATCATTGTTTTCATCAATCTGAGATTTTCACACCCAGAATCTTGAATGCTAGACATTTTCGATATTCAAGGCTGTATGTTTTGTTGGACATTTTGTTCTCAGCTGCAGAAAACTTCAGTGGCTGTGTTTACTCTCGCTGTGTTTACTCTAAAAATGGTGCCTATGCCAATCATGCTTGCTTATCTTAGGGTTGTTGTGGCATCAATCTTTATCTTCTCCATGGACTGTTTTTACATTGGAGTGGGGCTCTTGTGTTTGCTGTACCAATTAGAGCGTGTCTCATTGTAGTAAGTCCTGTCCGAGAGTTAGTAACTATAGAATCCACATCAAAAAGAAAGAAGACCACAAGCTCTTTACACCGTGTTTCATGTACAAGTTGGCTAATCATGGGGGTTTCTGAGTCATGGTGGCCACTGCTCGAACTCCAGAGTTATTTGGTGAAATATTTATGCAAATAAAGTCACTAACTAGTGTAATGATTAAAGTTCTCACAATTACAGTTAAAATTACAATGAAAATAATCACAAAAGCCTACCTTATCACAAGAGATATTGGAAATGTCCTCCTCTTGCATCTACACAACATTGGCACCTTTTTAGGCAATTTTCTTTGACACGCATAAGTTCAGCTCCCGAAATAGAGTTAATTTCCCTTGTGATATTGCCTTTAAGTTCTTCTAATGTATGGGGGCTTGACCTATACACTTTATTTTTCCAAGTTCCCCCTTAAATTATAGTCACATACTGATAGGTCCAGTGACCATGCAGGCCACAAACCCCTATTAATTACTTGATCTTCAAAAATTTCTTAAATTAACTTTAATGACTCATCAGCTGTACATGCAGTGGCAGAGTCTTCCTGGAAATAAGCACGCCGACATTCCATTTCGGTCAGTTCTTTAAAGAATTGTTTAACTATGATATTTCTATAACACTTAGCATTTACTGTTAGCTGTTTCCAGTTGCGGCCTGTGATCATGTTGCAGTGTTGCACAATGACCAGTTTTTAATGTAAAGAATATTTAGATTTTGTATTACTTTATTATAATAAGCTACTGTACTTCAAAATAATCTTTGTGCAGGTTCTAATTGACCTTATTGAACGAAAAAATGCTTCACATGATATTTCTACAATTTTAAATCATTTAGGGCCGATTGTATAAACAGTTTGATCATGGATCAGAGACTAAATTGATCTCAGTTCACGCTGAACTCTGAAATTTTTGTTGTATAAACTCTAATCTGAGATCAATTTGCTCTGAACTAGGAACAATTTTGACTGGAGAAATTTCTCCGACCAAACTCGATCTCAGTTCAAGGTGCTGTTTTCCTATTTGAGACATAAGCTTAGCTCATTATAAACATAATATTAGGCCTACCTGTGTGGTTACGATAAATATAAATTGTGGGCTACGGCAGTCTACATACATAGAATTTATCTTCGATGCAGTGTTAGTTCATTAAAAAAAAACTGAAAACTACACTAAGGGGTTTGGAGGCAGAGCCCCAAACGAGCAAAGCGAGAATTTATATATTATCAGGTTACAAGTAATCTTAGCATGTATTTGTGTATACACTCACAATCCCCCACTGGCCGTTTCAGTTACCTAGATATTTCACCCAAACTTGAACTTTAAAAATAAAGTGTATAGGTCAAACCCCATACATTATAAAAACTTAAAGACAATAACCTAACCTAAGAAGGAGCTTGTGATGTGTGGATGCAAGACAATAACATTTTCAACCATCTCTTGTCATGGGGTACATGGTTATTTTTATTGTAATTTTAACTGAAATTGGAGAACCTGAATCATTATATAGTTAGTGGCTTTATTTGCGCAGACATTTTACCCAATAGCTCGGGAGTTAGAGCTGTGGCTGCTGCAATGCAGAAACTTGTATACAAAACAACTGTTGGCCTACATTCCATTCATAGCTTGTGAAAGACACCCAACACAACTCATTTCAAGCTGCTTGGTTGGGCACCATTAACTATCAGTACATTGCACTCCTGGAAATCTATTTTTATAAATGAGTAATGGAGTCCTTCTGTACAAAGAAAAAGCCTGGAACAATTATGTTATGGTGGTTTGAGTGTAAGGTTTGTGTTTAAATCAATAAATCTGAAATGATGTACTCACATAACTTTCTCTACTCTGGGCATGTGTTTCCCTGTAGAAGACCAGTCACAGGTCCAATGGTCTCAGTCACAACCAAGATCATCTTCACCCCTGAAAAGGACTCGAACCTATAATTTGTCCTCATTTCCCCTGCAGCTAACGATCTCTTACAAGATGTCCACCAATCTGTAGCCAACAGCTCGAAGATGCCCCAGTTTCTGAAACATCAAAGTACACAATATAGCATATCTATTCAGAAAGAAAGTACCTAAAGTCATTCTTTCATTATTTTTCAGGGGAACACAAAATAGAAAAAGAAGAAATTTACAGTCTAAACTAAACCTAAAGATCTAGATAGATAGTCGTCGCTGCCATTCAATGTTTTGTCTTGCCTAAATTATCTTGCAATGAGGCAAATATCAGAAGATAATTGTTAAAATACTTGTCAAAACTGTGAAGTGGAATATTCACAAGTCATTCAAATTATTTTAGTTTTAGTAGTATTAAAATCTAGGTTTCGATACTTTAAAGAAGCCTTGTCAAAGTTTAAACTAAATTATCGCTTAAAATACCTTAATGCAAAATAATCAGTTATTTCTTATGTTATGTTCACACTAGGAAACTTGTTGCAGGCATAAATCTCAGGTACATGTGCCGAGATACTCGTATCTAAATACTTATCCCAGTTGCACATCCCTGTCACAAGTATCCTCTGTGAGCGTTCACACTAGGGTACAAGTAAGATTTTGGCCTCAGATACACAACGTTTTCTCCTAATTGCAGTGCTACATTAACGATAAAACACGACAAGTGAATTTTTGTATGATATGAGTGAAATATTAGTTTAATTTCAACCAATCATTTATTCATGACATTAGTCACTCCAAAAATTTACAGTGATTTATCAGTGATGTAAATCTGTGCATCAGTTCAAATGAGTTGCAACAACTCTGCCCTTGGCATAGAGAATAAACCTAAACTTATAATTTCTGTAGCTGCAATATTTTCTTGTGTGGCACAAAATGAGAGACAGAGAGAGAGAGAGAAAGAACGAAAGAATTGCATGAATGCTAGGAAAATAAACAGGGATTGTATTATAAAAAAAAGTCACCTAATAATGAAAATGAAAAGAAACTATACCATGATCTGAAGGCTTCAGAGGCCATAGATTTCATAATGTACAGTGTGTCCCACGCAAGAGTTGGCCAATGACGCGGGTTCCTGCAGCGCGGCGGGCACAGCTCCAACTCCCGAGCGATCGAGTGAAATATCTACGCTAATGAAGCCACGATCGGTGTTATGATTCAGGTTCTCACATTTACAGTTGGAATTACAATGAAAATAAACACGTACCTCACCACAAGAGATGTTGGAAATGTTCTCCTCTCGCATCCACACAACACTAACACCATTTTAGGAAATTTTCTTTCACGCGCATAAGTTCAGCTTCCGAGACAGAGTTCATTTCTCTTGTGATAGGCCTATGTGATATTGTCTTTAAGTTCTTCTAACAGTATGTGAATATTATTTATGGAGAAACTTGAAAAATAAAGTGTATGGGTCAACTTCCCGTACAATACAAAGGAAACGGGTGAAATATCTACGCTAATAAAGCCCGCTGTTGGTGTAATGGTTCAGGTTCTCACAAAGAAAAACATATGTGATTTATTACATCATCTTGCAAGGACACAAGACGTCGGTTTTTAGCAAAATTCCCAGGTGTACGTCCTCCAAGCAGAGAAGCCGTGCGAAAACTTGTAAGCAAACTTCAGGAAACTGGTTCGATTCTCGATAGTAACTTAAACGAGGGACCAAGCGGCGCGTACTTACTGAACAGAAATTAGATCAAACCCACACACATTAGAAGAACTTAAAGACAATATCAGAAGAGAAATTAATTCTATCTCGGAAGCTGAACTTATGCACGTGAAAGAAAATTTCTTAAAAAGGTTCCAATGTTGTGTGGATGCAAGAGGAGGACATTTCCAACATCTCTTATGATGAGGTACGTGGTTATTTTCATTGTAATTCCAACTGTAAATGTGAGAACCTGAATCATAACACCGATCGCGGCTTCATTAGCGTAGATATTTCACCCGATCGCTCGGAAGTTGGAGCTGTGCTCACCGCGCCGCAGGAACCCGCGTCATTGGCCAACTCTTGCGTGGGACACACTGTATTACATTGTTCTATATATTACAACATTGAAAGCGGCAATGTATTTTTTATTAAAAGTCTCAATCAAAATCTGATAGAAGTTATTTTTATTCAGCATAAGGAACTTTTAAATTGGCTGAGCATTGAGCAATGGTTTGCAGGGTCAGACTGGCAACAAAGGCATTCAGGCAAATGACCGGTGAAAATAGTAATTTTAATGATAAAGACATAAAAAGTTATGTAAGAATTCCCAGAAATGAAATAAGATGTCAGAAAATAGCAATTTTAACAACTATATTAGAGAAAGTTGTATGAGAGTTTCCAGAGATGGTACAGGATGCGAGGTAGATTTTAATGATCTAACCCTAGTAGCACAGATCGTTGGGCCAATGTTGGGGAATGATCGCCATGTTTCGTTGGTCAACGGTTATGAATGTCCGTCGGGGTTCCGTTGCCAAGGAGCGTTTTATCCAACCAACTGCCAACTGTAGCCAACCAATATACAACAAAATCCCAACAGTTGAGAGACATCTATTAGGTAATGGTAGAACTACTACGCAGCGCAGCGCAGAGACATCTGGCGGAAATACTAGAAGCACACAAAATTTAATTTTTTATTTTCCCTTTCATCCCTTTTCTCCTCTTTTCCCTATTAACTCCCTTCTCTCCTTCACCCTACCTACCTATTCCTATTGTATAAAATTCGCACCTATGGGGATTCGATCTCGGAACCGCTAGCGTTATAGTCTATCGCTTTAACCACTACGCTATTAGTGATTGTTGAAATAAAAATCGAGAATTCTTCTAGCCTATTTACTACAGAGATGTGTAATACATGATAAATAGTAAGAAGGATATACATCTCGTATTTTGAATATTTGATGTGAATATATGATAACGTTATTTTCAGAGAACAAATAAAGAGCCCTAATATTAATAGAAGTAAAAACACCATTCGGATTCTTCAACATATCAAGATGGCGAATAACTGTTGTATCTTCATGTCTTCGTGATGACCCGAACTACGCCGGAAATTGCCGAAGACTGGCAGGAAGAGGTGGAGCGAAGTAAATTTTTATCATGTAACGCGCACAAAGAGCTCGAATAATTAATGAATTAAAACTGTTTTATTTTATAGTAAATGAAAATTTAACGCTTATAATGTTATTTCAACACTTTTTAATTTTAGCATAAATGCGATCACATTACGAGATTTATTGTTGGGCCAGCAATCATAACCCCAACGGTAGGGAGAGCCCTCGTTGGGCCAACATCATAACCCCAACGGTAGGACTTAGCGCATGACGCAACGGAAACGTACATTGGGCTAACAGAGGAAATTACAACGAACGTTTTCCCAACATATCCCAACCATGCCAACCAAATCCCTCCGTTAGGCCAACGAAGTGTGCTACTAGGGGAGGTACAGGAAGTCACATGTTCTAAGAGAAGCAGAACACATGCTTGGGGTTTTGCAAGCCATGTTTGTGAATTTCATTCTTTTGAATCTGGTGGTGTCCTTTTGACTATGGGCATGTACTCATGCTACCCTACTATTAGATAGTCTAAATACAATCAGAAGACTATAGTGAAATGCAATGTGATATCAGCTGTGATACTGTCCTATATGAAAAAATTACCCATTATATAGGCTACCATAGAAAAGGTTCA
This sequence comes from Ectobius pallidus, assembly GCA_964059195.1. Lineage (NCBI taxonomy): Eukaryota > Metazoa > Arthropoda > Insecta > Blattodea > Ectobiidae > Ectobius > Ectobius pallidus. Next base: position 179,248,265 of record CAXKWD010000006.1, on the reverse strand, counting down.
GGACATGCCCTAACTCAAACAATAAACAATCTACTTTTACAGATTCTAAATCCATTGCACTTGTCTGCCAAAATAGTCAGGCAATACTGAGCTCTCTATTTGACAAAGCACAGAAGTTATTTGTCAAGTTCTGACACATATCGTATCTAATGAGAAGTTACTTTGTGACATTTGTATGAAACTATGTTTCATTTGCAGTTTTTATATCGCCCTCCCTTCTTATAGTACAGGGCACAAAGCTGTGTTTTATGTTCCAAAATGTTGGGTTATGTACGATTATTTCTTTCCAAGTCATTTTTCATTTTTTTAATAATGTATACTGAACAAAATCTTATCCTATACCTGTACAGAATTTAATTGCCAACTCGTAATGTATGGGGACTCAATTTTAAAATCGCAATTCTCTCCAAAAAACACCTAATATTGTATGTATTTTTGTTATAAATCGTTCTGTGGAGAGATGTTGCCCTGACGAATGACTTGGTCTAACCCACCAGCACTTTCGTTTACGCCATGATCTAGTGAACTCTAGTGATATTCAATCACACTTAAATTGTCAAATCGTGAAGAATGATTGGACATTAGAGGCATGACATCATACTGCCAGGATAACTAGAATTCTGGGTAAAAAGGTTGACAAACACAAGTAGTTATAATAAATATGGCATATTTACAAAACAGGAGAATTCAGTATGCCCTACTAAACTAATATCGCAGGGCGAAAGATAGCTTTAGGTCGCCCCAGTAAGCTCTGCTCACTCTCATCCACTTTCCAGTGCATTGCCATTGCAGCAGTTCACTTCCCGTACTTCTCCTAGCCTTCAGCCTAGCTATCACTGCAATGCAGCTCACTGTTTACCCTTGTACCAAATGGCAATGAAGCCAGCGACCTGAGTTCAAATCCAGCTCGATCTGAAAATTTATGGTTAGGAATAGGTCCCAAATAGGTAGGTAGGGTGAAGATTAAGCGAGACAAAGAGGAGAAAAAGACAAGAAGAGAAGAAAGAAGACAAAATTATGTTTTTTTCCAATTTCACCTTCTTGCTACTAGATGGTGTTAATAGTAGTACTTCCAATGGCGGCCACTAGATGTCGCACTGTCGAGTTGAGAAGAAGTTATTAGGAGACCAAAAACTATTTTTTACCATTCGCTGTTTATAACCTAACAGAATCTGTCACTAAACATCACAAAGCATGCAGGAGATATGCCACATTTAGAAAATGAGAGAATTCAGTATGCCCTACTAAACAAATATCACTGTTCATAACCTAACAGAGCCTGCCACTTATATCGCTGTTCCTAACCTAACTGCCAGTAACATACAAGAAGCATTGTTGGTCATTCTCTTTCGGTGAGAAACAAAAAACATGACAGTGCAGGCAAACCTGCATATTGCAAGATAGGTCTCCATACATTGTATTGCAATATTCTAAAATCCTGTGCACCGTTGCTACAAAAGTGTGGTTTACTAAACTTCAATATGTTGTCAATCTGCCACGAAGCCATTCCCATGGAGCAATTTGTATTGGTTTCTTCCATGACCACTCTTTTCTCTCCTGGTTCGGCTGCCAGTCACAGTGACTCAGTTGCCAGCTCTTGAGAGCAATAATATGCAATATTTACAGAGTTTCTGTTCATTATTTGTGTTAATGTAATCCTTCTAACAATCTGTATATTTAAATAAAATAACATGTTCTTAAGACCAATTCCTTAAAATATGTCAATATTTCACAAAATACACTGGTGAAGACTCCACTTAATGTATGTAGGCCTAATTATTTCAGAGTAATATATCTTCTGTATATAACAGTATTCAACTTGATGAACGAAATAAACATCTGACTAGTTTGATAATCAAATGCAAAAGGATGTGTCATGGCTAACTATTGCAAATTCCAAAGCCGTATATGAATGTAAAACGATATGTTGTCAGGAGAACAGATTTGCATTTGTTAAATTCTTTAAAATATATTACCATAAAAGGCACTAAATTGGTCATTATTCTGGTACCAGCCACTGATTTGGTCGAATATCACTAGACGTCTTCTCATGGACATTATAAATGCATATACCAAGTTTCATAAAAATCCGATAAGCGTATTTGAGTTATCGTGCCTTTAAAATACACTAAATTGGGTTTTACTCCAATACCGGTCAACCGATTAGGTCCAAATTCAATATATTACTTCTCATGGACGTCGTAAATTTGTATACCAAGTTTCATGAAAATCCAATAAAGTGTATTTGAGTTATGGTGCCTTCCCAATATAATACTATTAAAATAGGCACTAAATTCGGCATTACTCCAGTACCGCTGAACCAATTTGGTTCAATATCTATATGATTCTTCCCATGGATGCTATAAATGCAAATACCAAGTTTCATGAAAATCTAATAAATAGTATTTGAGTTATGGTGCATAGACACACACGATAATATTGATGAATTTCGAACTAATTTTAGTGCACATGGACATACTACCAGAAACATGAATGATCTACACAGACCAACTAACTCGTTAAAACTCTTTCAGTAGGGTGCTTAATATTCTGCAATACAGATATATAACAAGCTTCCAAGCAACATTAAATTATTATGTATTCAAAGAAAAAGCAAACCTTTCAAAACATCTGTCAATAAATTTTTAACTCACACCTTCTACAATTTGGAGGAATATTTCCAGCTTGGATAAATTTGGCAGCTTGCAGATTCCGTATATTATTGATATAACATGCATGTATTCTTTGATCTGACGTGTTCTATATCCTTGAGCCCCAATCAACACAGGATCAACAAGATGAGATATCATCTACATGTACGGACAGACAGACAAGACAGATCGACAGACATTTTCCCGTCCCCACACAATCTTATAAAGTACCACACTGGCACTTAATAATGTAATTTACCTAAAGAGGATATAGTTTCAGCAATTTTAATCCAGGCTTTTTGAAGTAAAACTTCTTTAGTCTCGGTAGGGGTAAATCAGGAACTTGTGTAACGCTCTAAAATCGTCACGAAATTAATGTAACGCTGAAACCGTCACGAAATTACTAATGTGTTTTGGAGCGGACTGCACAGAAAACAATCAACTCAATGATTAGGAGTAATCAAAGGAAATTTTTCTGACCTAGTATGAGGACCTGCAAATGGGAATAGTACAGTGAGTCCCACACAAGAGTTGGCCAATGACGCGGGTTTCTGCGTCGCGGCTGGCACATCTCCAACTCCCGAGGGATCTGGTGAAATATCTAGGCTAATAATGCCGCGGTCGGTGTAATGATTCAGGTTCTCACATTTACAGTTAAAATTACAATTAAAATAACCACGTAGCCTACCTCATCACAAGAGATGTTGGAAATGTTCTCCTCTTGCATCCATACAATACTGGCACCTTTTTAGGAAATTTTCTTTCACGCACATAAGTTCAGCTTCCGAGACAGAGTTACTTTCTCTTGTGATAGGCCTATGTGATATTAGTATTAATAAATTTCATTTTTTTCTTTCTTTGAGGGTTGAAGTATTAAGGAAATTGGTGATTAATGTTTCGCCTTATACCCTCAAATAATGATAAAACCAAAAAGCCGCAGTTAGCCTCAGATATTTATTATTGGAATGATATAATCTGTTTGAGTTATGAGTTATGCTAAAAAATACACATGCTAAAAAGAAAAAATGCTCCTAAACTAACATAAACGTTCCTTACCTAACAAGATTAGCTGGGGTGCAGCATAAATCTATCTTTTGCCAAGTGCCTTTTCTCCTTTGAAAGTTGTTAAAATATTGATTCCATAACTGCAGAAAATAGAATCCCTATATCCTAATGACCTCCAGTCACAACTTTAAATAGAGGCTCGCTTTGCTTCTTCTGGGCTCTGCCGCCACCTTGGAACAAGGCCGCAACACGCATGACCAGAAAAGCAGTGACGTCACGGCTAGGGGTCCTATTATGGCGTACTGTTGTATGTGTAAGCTCGTGTGGTGAAGAGATTTAATTGCATTCGGAGATAAAAGAATTATCTAAAAATTAAGTTGGTCGATTCCTATGCATTCTTAATATGTATATATTTACATATATACATAAAATATATGAAGAAGTATTGCACGGCAGCTTGTGAAGGAATTGAATCCACGTCCCAATTCTGTGGTGAGTTGAACATTTGAAGTGTTTTTAATATTTACCACATTTAGATGCAGATTGTGCATTTTGTACTTGAATAAGCCTATTTAGGCTTTGATGTATCAAAATAGGCATATTTTCAGATTATTTTAAAACTGCATTTAATATTAACTGGGAACTACCTAGGCTATTTACTTTAGGTATGTAACATAACCTAGAATTGTTCCATAGGCCTATTATCGGCACTTCTCGATTCTTTTCAGGTGTGTGAATTACATTTCAATCCATGTGATATTGAAAGGACTACATCAGTATACGACCCAAAAACTGGAACGTTATTAACTGCACCATTGGATCGTCCACGCTTGAGAAAAGGTTGGTTCCTTTTTTTCAGCTATCCTGTTCAGATTACTAAGAAGCCTAGGAATAAGAGTAGAATCGGTCTCACCCTAGTCCCCTAGTAGGGCCTAATTCCCAAATACAATTGTGTTAAAAGGTTCATCTACTCCTCGCTCTTGTTAAGTCTTAGGACTTCATTGCCGTTTTTCTGCCTAAAGCTTCTGTTAAGGATAAAACACAAATTCAGAATTCTTAAGTTTTTACCAGAACCTGTTTTTGATACTTTGTCTACTACAAGGTTATGTAGGCCTATGCTTAATATTTTTTTTTTTCATCAGGCGCAGTACCTTCTATCATGCCTGAATGCCCTACTTACTTGTCGACTCCATCAACATCCAGAGAAGACCCAGAGGATCGTAGACAACGATTGGAGAATGCTTTCCTGAATGCAGCTGTAGCAGAAAGTGTATTGAACCAGGAAAATCATATGAAGAAAACTTCAATTAGTTCACTTGATGAATTGTATAACATAATCCGTGATTGTGACCTGAAGAAGGAATGGATAGTGGTGAAGAAAGACGTGTCCCTGTGTTTTATATGTGCCATATCCTAAAGTTCTTTGTCATGCTATATTCGATGACAAACTCAGCCTGTCAGTGCATGTAAATGACATACAGATCAGTCGGATACAAAATGTTACAATGCCAACCACTGTAAGTACCACATCTGATTTATGTTGTCTTTTAAATAATGTTTATTTGGCAAGATTATACTTTACGACCCACCCGGCTCCCCTTTCCATCGGCCTTCTCCGCCAGCCTACCGCGCATCTTCCCCGCTATGGCTCATGCCGACCGCTACTAAGCGCCGCTTGCTGTGTTAAGCCCGCAGCTTGCTCTAATAATTGCAATTACCATTATAAAAAACAAAATAAAATTTCACGAATTATAGAAAATGTTGAACAATTAAAAAAATACCCTTGTACCAAACATCATATTTCACGATCTTTAAACACCGATTTGATAATATAAAATATAGAAATTTACATAATATTTCCCAATTTTTAAAAACGCCGTGTTATGATATAAAACATGGCTTAATCGATGCAGAAAAATTCCCTTGCACCAACAGTACTCTTTTCGTAACAAACAAAACATTTCAAAATTTGAAAAAGCGATTCTTGCGTTAACACTCGCGAATGCATGAAGTCACCCTTAGTAGGCCTACCTTAAATATATGAAATCTTTCTTCACTGCTCAACTGTCATTGGTGGCGTAGCTATAACGCTAGGGGTTCCGATAGATAGGTAGGGTGAAGAGGAGGTGAAAGGAAAGAGATGGGAAAGAAAGAGAAGAAGAGACTAAAGGAGAAATAAATTGTTTTTCTCCCCACCCAAAACCCCTACTTTCCACGCGGGTCCCGTTAGAGTAGTAGTGGTGGGGGACTCGGGTGGGTCGCAATATATATTTTTCCCGTTTATTTAAAATTCATGAATGTGGAAAGCACAAGCATTGAAGACAACATTGTTTTTGTGGCTGATATTCTAAGCGGTTTAGCTTTAAAATTGCCAGATAATCAGGATGCAATCCTGTTTTTGAAAAAATAGGTTTCTCTCATAAACTGTAAAAAATCGAAGGCAAGATATAGTTGGGACACATTTGTATTCTGGTCACTTGTGCACTCCATATCACCCCAGTGGTCTCATCGCTATGCCTTGTCCTGTAACTATATCAAGGTTATGTAGTAAACTTTCAACTACACCTATACTGGAGCAGAACCCAGAACATTTGCTGAAGTATCTTGCTAAAAAAATGACATTACTAAATGGTGACGATAAGATTGTTGTTCTGATGGATGAAATTCTTTTGAAACCACAATTGGATTATAAAGGGGGAAACATTGTAGGTCATTCATACGGTGGTCCACCCATGTCTCCATTTGTATTGTATGTGGGCATATTGGCTTTCAGGGCCTTTGTGTTTTGAAAGGGTCTCTCTCTGCTTCCTCTATTATCTTTGCTGCTTGTGTTTCCATGTAGTCTTCCTTTTTATTTATCAGGAGGGCTTTGTATTCCCTTCTTGATTGACTGTATAGCGACAGATCCTCTTCCCTTCGGGAGACACGTGCTTTATGTAAGTTGTTTATTACTGCTTTTCTCTTATTATAACAAGCTGAGTCGAACCATGATTTTGCTCTTCGGGACCCTAGTATCTTCGTTACTGTAGCTTTCCGTATCAGGCATTCTATGGACCTCATTGCATTATTCTGATCATTTTTTCCTATCTCTTCTCCACAGGCTGTTTTTATGGTAATATGATAATTTAAACTTATAAATTTACTATATAAATTTTACTAAATGTACCGTATTTCTAAGCACACCTGACATCTTTGTATTAAAGAATAATGACATTAATGTTGTGTTATATTTTTATATCATGTGATGTTCCCTTTCCTTGTCTTTTATATACTTCAAGGCAAAAAAAGTGTACAAAATATATTTTTAATTAGGCTGTAAGCTTTTATATGTTGTGCAATGTACTGTAGTGTTATTTTCCTTTATATTTATTTTCATTCTGTCGGAAATCCGAAAATATAGTTAGAAATATGCTAAAAATTCTAATAGCTTAAAAGAAATTGCAATAGTAAAATTGTAAGCCTAAATACTGAAAATGTTTTACTTTGATGTTATGAGAATTTGCAGAATATTTTATATCTCGGCAACAGGACAGGTTTTTTTAGTTTATAAAGTTATAATTTTACTAAATGTATTTGTAAGCACACCTGACAACTTTGTATTAAAGAGTAATGACATTAATGTTGTGTTATTTTTTTAAATCATGTGATGTTCCCTTTCCTTGAGTCTTTTATGTATTTCAAGACAAATAAAGTGTACTAAATATATTTGTAATTAGGCTTTAAGATTTCATATGTTATGCAATGTACAGAGTGTTATTTTCCTTTATTTTTATTTTCAATCTGGCGGAAATCCGAAAATATAGTTAGAAATATGAAAAAAATTCCAATAGCATAAACGAAATTGCAAAAGTAAAATTGTAAATAACTGAAAATGTTTTACTTTGATGTCATGAGGAGGAAACTTGCAGAATATTTTATAACACGGCAACAGGACAGGTTTCTTTAGTTCCTTAAAATGAAAACGAAAATTGCCATGCATAGGCCTAAATATACAAAAGTGCTTCATTTATATTCAACATGCAAAAATACTAGTAAAATAAATCCGCTGATTAAATATTTCCGCACGAACTTGGAGGATATCCCGAAATAGTCGGACCCCTGCTGTGACGTCACTCGTTCCGTGTTGCGGCCTTGTTCCAAGGTGGCGTTGGCTCTGCCACCAAAACCCCAGAAAGGTTAAGTCTTAGGTTAAGATCACTGCTTAATTATATTATTTAGGCTACTTCCTGGAGGGAAAAATACTAAGGCTTACGATCAAGCAAGCCATGGATCAGGTTAGCCAAAACGAAAACTTCCCTATAAAAGCGCTCAATTTAAATTACTCTGAATCCTTAGGTCACTGTCAAACTTTGACAGATTACAGGTCAGCCATGATGGCTAACAGCAAACGAAATTCCATGCACATTTTTTTAGAAATTAATTTAAAATATTTAGTCTTACAGTACAGCAATGATTTATACCTCATTTTGAAGATTGAAGTTCAGAGTTATTTTCAATTAATTAAAATAAAAAGCAATTTTTTGCCTAAAATCTCATTCCGGGTCCCCTTAATAATCCCATTCTCCTCACAGATGGAAGTTTTATTGTGCTCACCTTCCATTGTATCGTGCTAGAACTGATAAGCGATGCACAAGAAGGGCATCCTGCTTAACTCGGGAAAAAATCACTTCGCCCGTACAAACGTTAATCTCGTGAATAGGTGTAGTGTCTTGGATTATGTCATTCGCCGTATATGGTCTAATGGGCCATTCAGATAGAAACTTAACCGTAAACGTAAAAACGTAAACTTAAACGCAAACTTTAGCACGGCATTGAGCATTCGCAATGAAAACATAAACGTAGGTAACAACCAATCACAAACGAGAACGTGAACTGATAAAATGGCTGGAGCAGACGAAAATACTTTCATGTTTCTATTAAACATATGTAGGCCATTAAAAATTGAGATCATACAAGCGTATGCAAGCACATAAAAATTAACAAAATATTATATGGGCTGTATTTAATACTGTAGTACATTTCTTGGGGAACTAATTTTCATATATTTTCCTTCAATGCCGCATCTTTATAATGGATGCCATTTATCATAACGAGGAGTTTCTCATTCATAAAATACTTCTTGGCTACTTCCACTTCCGTCTCTGTTCTGTTCTCTGATTGGTTGTATCGTTATTTTTCGCATAAACGTAACGCAGAAGCTTGGTGTTTGCAAGCTTCTACGTTACGTTTAATTTTACGTTTAAGTTTCAAGTTTATGTGACGATTGATTTGTTAAGTTTTTGAACCACATCAAAATGTGGCTATCAACATACATAAATTAAGAGAGAGAATGAAAATGGACAAACAAAATTATGTCGAATAGCAGTATAGTGTATAAATTTAGAAAACAACATCAATATTAACTTCCAAAAACTCACTAATAGAATAAAATGGATTATTCGCAAGCCAGTCTCTCAGAACAGTCCTAAACCTGCATTGTGAATGGTCACATTGAAAAACATGGCCCCAAACTTCTATGTTGACGTTACATTTACGGTTTAGTCTTTAAGTTTATGATCCTATGTGGCTTACCTGAAACGTTGTAAATACTTCGACATCCGCTTAAAAATATACTTCTAAAATCACATTACACGAGAAAGAGGTAAAGCTCGACTAACTTCCAGGAAGGCCGAAGATAAACTAACGGTCGAGATGGAAAAGAAAAAGGACAGTGGAATAAGCGAGTGAGTTCAGGAAGCAGACAAAGCTTTCAAGTGAGGCATTTTCTCCAAGAAGTGATGTCTAATGTTATCTGCTATCGATAAGTAATACAGGGGTGCCCACAGGGGGGGGGGTTAAGACGCAGACTGCGTCATTGAAATTTCTGGGGGGGGAATATTATCGTTTTATGAATTTTCTGGAGGGGGGGGGTTGAAAATTGTTGCAAAATTAGCGTTTTATATGTTAAAAATAAAAATGGTTAAGTTTCACAACTTTAAAAGGTCTCTTCTAATTCTTTAGAAGTGAATAGTCCACGCCCGGGGTGGGGGGGCCGCAAGGAAAAAAATGTATATTAATAATTATTATAGTCAGGTGTTTTTCTTTTAAGACAATTATTTGAAAGTCAGTTGAGACATAAAAAGTTTGCAGAAGTTTTACCAAATCGACAACATGGAAGCAGAATCCACAGTGGATTAGGAAAGGGGGGTTCAGGGGGTTTGGACCCACACAAGTCAAAACCTAAAATTCTATATTTGTATTTTTTTTTAAATATTTAATTAAACAAGATTTGTTGGTGTGTCCAATATGATATAGCAGTTATTTTCTTCTCATAACATAATGAGTAGGCCTATTATGTCAACTGTTCCATGTGTTATTCAACTTTTCTTATAAATAGTAATAAGTATTATAACTTAGGTAACAATTTCTTGTTTAACCCTGCAGTGCTCGCGCACGTATTTTACGTTATTTCTATTGTTTTATGTCGTTTTGAGTGTTCATTTTGTTTATTGAGGGTTGTCATAGTATATTTAATATTATTGAACATGTTTTGCATACATTGCTTCGTTAAAAATAGGTGTATTAAGTCAATTTATTGAAAATGAGCATTTATGTAATCATATTGGACACAAATCAATATTAGCACATTATGACTTTAATTAATTAACAATAAAACAATGTTGTTAGGCATGTAACAATTTTTAAATAATTTTAAATTATTATTCTCCTAAGACTGTGTAGCTATAACAACTTTTACTACTAGTTACTGATCTCTTCTCATTCCATTTAGAAACTTTTTCCCGCGCTACGAAATATTTAGGCCTATCACATTCACTATAATCATTATCATCATCTGCTTCTTGTTCAGTGTCCGCAGACGCATTTCTAGACTCCGCAATGTCTTCTTTAGGACCACTACCGCAATCAAGTTCTTCCTTCTTCTAATACAGGCCTGTCCAACTTTATAAGTACTGGGGGCCAAAATATTTCGGCAATTGATGCTGAGGGCCAAACAGTAAAAGCTTCACTCACATAAATATAATAGTAAAGTACAGCAGACCAAATTGTTAAAATAGGATTCATTACCAGTAGGCCGAAATTATAACATAATGTGAGCACTGAGGATTTTCAGACTGCTTCACTAAAGTATGGATGCCCTCTTATATGTTAGTAACTGCCAGTCTTAGTAGGTGTAACAATCAGTGAGACAGTTCCTATATTTATTTTTTATGAATTTCGTGTTGGAGAAAGCACTCTCACATAAAGTGCTTCCAAACATTGAGGAAAGCTGCAAACCAAAATATCTAAGCTGAGGAAACCTGCCCTCTGAAAAAGTTGAGCCCTCTCTCAGACCTGGTTTGAAGAAAAGGATCAGCCTGAAGATCGCAGAGCTCCAGCTGGCTGATTCTCAATATCCATATTCAAAGGGTCATTAAAATGCAGTAGTTTACCTTTAATATTTCCAAAGTCAGAGAATCTTTCATTGAATTCTTGAATAATAACTTCAATATTTTCACAAAACTCAAAAAAATTACCATCTTCAATTTCTTCTGACAGCTCTTGACAACATGGAAAGTGTGTTAAATCATTACTTGATAAGGTTGATTTCAGAAACTTTAAAACCATTAACATGACCTCTAACCCTCAAACACTTTGATTTTTGCCCTGAAGTCTCTGGTTCAACTCATTCAAGTATTGTGTCAAGTCAGTCATGCCTTAGAAAGTCTGGATCTTCAACCCATCGAACAAGATTGTCACTACCTGCACTCAGCCAGCGTAAATTTGCGTGGAGTGATAGATCTCTCATCCAAAAATTCCCAGAATCTGCAGTGAAGTTGTGTCTTAGTGCCACCACGTATCTTGTTGGAAACTGTAACCATTGCATCGCTTTGTTTCACTGACTTCCCACACAACGCATCTTGGTGAATTATGCAATGGAACATGAGGAAACTTACTCCAGCTTTCCTAATTAAACCTACCAGTCCTTTCCACTGTTTCATTTACTGCTTTAAATGTATCTTCACCCTTGGTTATCCACTTAATTGAAGAATTTCTTCTTGTGTTGAAAATTCATTGTTGATCATTCGTATGAAAATCAAGAGTTGACTGGTGTCAGTCTGGTCGACACTGTCATCCAAGCATAGTGAAAAGTAGCTGCATTTTCCAACCATATCTTCTAATTTCTTTGTTATTTGTCCTCGGGCCACAAAACTGTGAGAGCGGGCCGCATGCGGCCCGAGGGCCGCGGGTTGGACAGGCCTGTTCTAATAGCAACTTTGCACTATCTTCCAATCATTTGGATCAGAAAGATTATATTTTTTCTCCTTTTCACTCATTGCCAAGCCTAATGATAAATAATTTCTATCAGAAAAGATTGGTATTGTAGGTTTATGATCACTAGTTTCTGCAAGAAATTTATTTTAAACCAGTAACTTACCTTGTAACAGTAAAGCTCGCGCGGCGTCTCACAGACGCCATCTACATTTTTTGCAACAATAACGTCACTCCACTCTTGCTAGGCGAAAACTGGAAGGTTGCCGCTTGGATATGTTATTTAAGAGTAGTTGACCGAAAGGTAGATAGAAGGTCAGCACAATGGCCTCATAGGTATTCTAGATATGGTGAAATGAATTTGGTCTGGCGTCTGTGAGACGCCGCGCGAGCACTGCAGGGTTAAGTTGCCATGTCTTAAGAGTATAGTAAACAAATTTGCTAACTAGTTTCTCAGTGCTAAAATAGAGTAAAATGTTATTTTCATTAGTTCAATATTTAACAATTTTCCAGGGGTAGACCCCCACTTAGGTAATGATTTATCATTTACATTGGCATGTCTTAGAGTTTGTACACAAATTTCCTAACTAGTTTCTCAGTGCTAAAATAGAGTAAAATATGATTTTCATTAGTTCAATATTTAAAAATTTTCCGGGGGTGGACACCCGACTTAGGTAACAATTTCTTGTTTACATTGGCATGTCAGAGTATGGTAAACAAATTGCCTAACTAGTTTTTGAGTGCTAAAGTAGCGTAAAATGTAATTTTTATTAGTTCAATATTTAAAAATTTTCCGGGGGTGGATCCCCCTCTTAGGTAATGATTTCTTGTTTACATTGGCATTTCTTAAGAGTATGGTAAACAAATTTCCTAATTAGTTTTTCTGTGCTAAAATAGCGTAAAATGTGATTTTCATTAGTTCAATTTTTAAAAATTTTCTGGGGATGGAACCCCGACCCCTTTTTTGGGGGGGTATTCCAAACCCCCCGGCACTTTCGACCCTCCCCGCAATTATTTTCTGGCTACGTCATTGTTGCACTTATTATATTATTAATATAATGTTACAAAGTATTCCAAGTGACAACAAATTAATTAATTAAAAAAATTGCCCCCTCTAGAAAATATCATATGGGTGCCCTTGTCGACAGTCAATCAGTGGGGTCGTATTCTGTAACTTTCGCCACCAACGCATTGGTGTTGTTGAGAGCTCAACAACCGACAGAAAGATACCAACGGCCGGAGCGTGAGCGATTCTGTAACTCCCTCTTGGTATCTGGAGACGCGTTGTTGAGGCCCACCAATAACTTTGTGAATTTTCGTGAATGTTGGCAATGAAAGTAGCTATGAGAAATCTGTCTTAACAAACTGCAATGAATATCATTGGCTGATGGAGTGCGGGAATGTGATTTCATAATTTCCAAACTGGGCGGGAGTTTAATTTCATGTATATATTTTGAAAGTGGACGTTTATATTACACGTACTGTCATGTTGCAAGACGCTTATAGGGGGAAAAGGCGGATTTATAATAATAGGAGAAAATCGCAAAATGCCAATGGTTTTTAGTAATGTTTACTGTCATATATATAATAAGGCGGGTATCTCGGGGAATCCAATTAGCAAATTTCGCAATAGTTTGCCAATGTCTGATTTAAATTATGATTATAAAAAAAAATATGCAATCTCGAAGTAGTTATATATTTCCATTGCAACTCACCTTGTTTGTGTGAAAATATTCATTTTAACGATTAACAGAAAGTAAGATGTAGCCCTTTTCAGAATACTCATTTTAACAAAATGTTGCTGGATTCATACTCAGTGAAAGGAATGAACTTTCCAATCTCTGTTCAAATAAAAGTTAGTCTCTCAGTACAATATAATTATTGTGTATGACATTCTTGTAATGTAAATTGGTTGTATAAATAAAGAGAATTTCCTTAACACACCACATCACATCCCCGAAGGATACACAACCCAAATAAAATATATTTATTGTACTCTCATAACTTTCTTTACTTTAAGCATGCACAATACATTTTTCTCACTTCACATTCTGATAAAGACTACACTTGAGAGATTTTCTTCGAAAAAATGTTTCAAATAAAAGTTTTAGCACGTATTCAGAGTGGGTGGCTTATAACTACCCTAAAGAGAATTTCTTCGAAAAAAAGTTTTAAGTCCTAGTAACTTATAAGCAACCCATGTGCAAAATTTAAACAAATCGATAAAATCGCGAAAAACGAACATTTTTTCATGTAAAGTCCCTATAAAAATAAGAGAAACTTGTCGCCAATCTTTGTGTCACATCTTCTGAAGGTACCCAACCCAAATACAAAAAAAAAATTCTTACGATTTTCCATTCTGGAGCTAGGCTGTTGACACACTTCCACACAGACATGTTTCCGAAAATAGTATTTGGGGATTCAGAATACCTCAAAATGTGTATTTAGGCTAAAAACTCAACTTCAAAGTTGGGGACGAAAACAATACTTCCTTTATCTGTATTACCTATGGTACAGGCAGAGAAAGTAAAAAAATTATTCAGTAGGAGTTTTTACTTAATTTATAGAACACAAGCCAATTATAAAATTATTTTTATATAGATAAAGCAAATAGTAAAGTTTAAGCAAATAAGAGTATCTTATCTTGCCTACTGCTTTTATGACATTTATAAAACCCTTGAAATAAATTAATTGTGTTTTAGGATAACTTCAAATGAATTCATAAGTATTTAATTTACACAGTACTTTGAAACGTTACAATTGGCCTCATAGTTGTTCATAATTATATATTAATTTAAATAACACCATAATATCACTGAAAAAGTGTCTTAAGGCGGCTCATACACCAAGAGACCATGCCCGAGCAGGCATTGCAGTAACTGTTCGATATCTTCAACACTATTTGCAATAATAAAATGAAATTTTGGACATTAGAAGTATACATTTGGGGGTTGAAATGAGCACAAAAAGTATTACAGTGTCACAAATATGAAGGTTGATATTAGAAAATTATTTTTTTTTATTTTTCAGCATGCGATTAGGCCTAAGAAACATGATTTCATGCAAAAGTCAATCTGATTGGTGTAATATTTTTTTTTATTCACAGCTGACACTATAATCTAGAGGATAAACCATCAATCTATACTGTGGTATGCCTGATACAATTTTCAGGCATTTTAAAATTTCAATATAAAATTATTACTAATTTTTTCACATCATGTTCACAAGTGAAATAATCTTGTGTTGCAAATACATCAGATTATTTAGGTTTATCCTCTAGAACACACAAAAAACTATGGGTGTGCAAAGTTTCATGCAATTTGGACCATTACTTTAAGAGATATTGTGCCTTTTGTGTTGAAAATATTAAAGTTATGGGAAAATTGCAGAGAAAATTCAACATGCATTTCAACTTACATATAAGCCACACCCACTTGACGGAAAATCACGAGATACAATATAGCTCATATTATTATAAAAGGAATTAGAGGGAATTTAAATTAGACAAAAAATTGGTAACAGCCAATATTGTAGCTAGATTTAAATAATATTTTCAATTACAATAGGCTACATTGGCAGGGAGGCATATTTTTTGTGCAGTTAAAGACAGATGCTTCTCTACAAGTGTGAAAAGTTTTGTAAACTAGTAAACGCTATATAGGCTACCAGTATATTTAAAAGTAAGGACAATGTACATCATATTTTGCTGAGTGATATAGTACACACACACTTACAAAGTAAACTTTGGTACAAAAAAAACTATTATATGTATCATGAGTTCATGGCACTTTGCTCAGTTCTAATAAGCACAGTCTTCGTAATTATTTCCTGAAAATTACAAAAAGCCAACAACATCTCACTACTTGAAGCATCGCTTGAGTGGGATGTCCTTCTCAATTGCAAATGACCTATTTGTGCAATGTTGTTCTTTTGAATGAACTGGACAAAATTTTACACTACATTAAAAAATTTAGGCCTACATAGAGGTGACACCCATCAGTGTTCATTAAGCTTATTATTGGTGCATATTATGTTGTCCACTTTTTAATACAGATCACATGGATTACAATTCCAAATCTGAAACAAGATAAAGTAAAATAATTAATATTATGTGCAATTATGCAAACATAACCTCAAACATGCTTGTTGCAACATAAAATTATGTATTTAGTTTTTATATTGATAAAAACATATAAACAAATACTAAGAATCTATTCATTAATGGATATATACTGTACCTTCTCTGTTATTACGCAAATATAGCTATTGACACCATCACGAAGTCTCCCAATTAGGATATAAGCGGCCATTGAAACACAAATATGTCGATATTTCTGCAAATTTTGCGATATTTTAGTACTTTCGAGTTGTTGAGCTCACCGAGGGGTTTGCAATCGTCGGTGTGTCACCAATATTTCCAGCAATATATTGGTGTGATTTCAAGATCGATTCTTGTCACCAATAGTTACAGAATAACTTTTTCTAGTAACATTGGTGTAATCGTAGTTGAGAGCGTTGGTGGAGTTACAGAATACGACCCCAGGTTGGGGGGTGAACAATGAAGTTTGGGAGGTGAGCAATAAAGTTTGGGGATGAGCAATGAAATTTGGGGGTGAGTGATGAAGTTTGGGGGGGTGGGCACCCCTGAGTAATATAATCACTGTCCCATATCAATGTATATTGATCTCGTAGGACGTAAATAAATAAATAAATTAATAATCCATGGTAGTTAGATGAACGTGACATTGTAATAACAACCACTAACAGGGCTACAGTTGTACCGACCCTGACTACAAAGTGATATGTTACACTAGACACTGATTAGACATCACTTAAATGGAAAATGTGGTGTTGTAGTATTGGCAGCAGTGGCTGAACAGTGGCGACTCCTGGTTTTTTTAGTTGTGTAGGATGGTATGGAGAGAGCAAATTAACCCATTCACTGCTATTGACGTACATATGCGTCGCCGTAAAAAAAAATGCATAAAGGCTGAGATGTAAATTTAATACAATAATGCTTTATCGTAAAATATGAAAATATTTAACTACGTATGAAAACTGTCATTTACGGAAATCAACTATTCCGCTATAATTTTCGCAGTTGATATCAAACTTATAATTCACTAGTGATATTACTCCAGGAATATTTATATTGAAATATAAACAGCACTTTAAAGGTTAATAATAGGTAGGCAAGCCATTTTTATTCGCTGATTCACTCGCCCCATAGAAAACACTCTATCGAACCTGAGGGACACATGCGAGGAAGGACTGTAAGATGTCCTCAACTTCCTCCATATGAAACTGGCTTCTCACAACCTTTTCTCTTCCCTGCCACCCCCTTCACATGCCCCAGAGATCTAACAACGGAATGGACTGCGTAACATCAACACAAAGCGACTGAGGACATCCTCTCAAATACAAACCTGCTCAAAACAGAACCGCTAACTTCCTTTCCGAGTGCTCTACAATAATGCTGTTTTGTCATTTTACTGTTTAAATTTTGACAATCAATGCTAGTAAACATTTATGTAGATAAATTATGAAGTGTAGGATGATCCTCACATCCTATATGGCATAATCGCCACTGGGACTGAAAACAAATTAAATCAATAAAAAACAGTAGAGGTTATATTTTGCAGTCCAGTAATAGCCTATGAAAACCGTATGTTAATTGCACTCTCTTTCCAATTACAGTGATCCTAATTTTAATGAAAATAAATAGTTTAAAATATATTGCACAAACTTTCTCGCATATAGGCTACGTGTTAAAAGCTAGCACAGAAAAAGTTAATTGAAGAGTCAATTAATTTTTTTATACATTTCATAACACTAATATGTATATAGAACGGAAGGCATCAGGGCCGATATTTATGTGCAATCTTTATATCGTGAAATAATAATAAAATCAGGTAAACTGATATAACAAAGTGCCAGAATGCTTTTCTTAATCAATGATAATTGCAATTATGATAGACCCAGGCCGAAAAGAAATTATTTTTGTAATAGATCTCAGAGTTGAACTCCAAAAACAAAATGCACTGGCAATAATATTAATGTGCAATAGGCCTACGATTCGCTGACATTTAAAGCAACCAGGTTATGAATGAATAAAAAGTCAATCTGAAATCTGTCAGGAATTACATTAGGTATATTGCAGCACAGGAACGAATAAGAAAAATACTCACATTAAAATATAATATAGATATCGGTATCTATAGGATGCACAATTGCCTATAATATCAATATCCAACAGCTAGTTGTGCTTTAAATATTTTATTTACACTATTATTTACAATGACAACATTATGAAGAAATGAATCAATCAAGGCGGGCTAGCAAAAGCAAATCACTATTGGCAATTTGTTACGTTATGTTTAATATTATATTGAGGGCCTTGCAATAAATAATATTGTAGCGTTTTATATCCATTACAAATTTAATATTGATATACTCGTTATTTCTGTACCAGTCAACCAATAGGTCCAATATCAATAGGCTTCTTCCCATGGACGTTATAAATTCCTATACCAAGTTTCATGAAAATCCGATAAAGCGTATTTGAGTTATTGCGCGTACAGACACACGGATGGACAGACATTTTCTCATCCCCACACACAATCTCATAAAGTACCACACTGGCACTTAATAACAATAATAATAATAATCAATGGTGGAGGATGGATATTTTGAGTGGGTATAGACATCAGTCAATATATCAATAATATCAATAATATCAATAATATTCCACAACGTCAAATTTTATGCCATAAAAAACCTAATTTTTAGCATGTAATTGTAACCAGTACTTAAGAATAATAGTAATAGGGCATGCCTTTCAACGTGGTTTCCGTAAGTTTCATCAGTGGACTCAAAATTTCCAATAAAAAATTGTGAAAATTGTCACGTTGCAAAAACGTTACGTATAAAACAGTGCTCGAGACCACGAGGGAACTAGTGATAAACAAAGGAAATCCTAGGAACTATCGATACTGTGTCAGTTTTATTTGGATTGCAGGAAGAGGAAAGTGCGCAGGCGCGGGGCGCCGGAAATGGAGAGAGACGACCGTGACCCCTGAGAGAGAAGTAACGGACATAGAGTAGTGAGGAGAGAGGAGTAAGAGTTAGTCAGCAGAAGAGTAAGCAACAGACAGCCGACGAAGAGGGAGGTCGCCGCGTCTGGCGGGCCTAGCCCGTCGGGTGGGTGCTGTATGCACGCCGCCAGGCAGTAGAAATGGGTCGGTGGAACATAAGCATCAGCGAGCCGACGAGAAGAGAAAAATTGGAATCACCGATGGATGGCTATATGGAAATAGCTATGGTTGGAATGAGTCTAAACGTGTCTGGATTATGTCGTGGCTGCCGACAACGGACAACCGCTGCAAAGGAGAATATGGGCCGAGTCTAAGGGAGACTTGGATGACGAATGGTATCCTACAAAGAAATGGACATTGGAGGGAAGAGTGAAGACCAACAGTAGTCTACGTCCTGTTGAGTATACTAAAAACCAGTATTGTCAGACGCTTAGTCAGTTTTTGAAAAGATAAATTGATATTCACATTTTTGTAGTTTCTACTTAATGTGTGATCAATAGATTCCTAACAGAACAAAAGTAGTTCAATAAGAGATAGAGTAGAGGAAAAAGAAAAGTAGTTGGTTGGTAGTGAAAGTAACGATGATCTGTTCTGTAGTTCAAGTTCAGAGTTAGGTTAGAAGAGGATAATAAGAAAGAAGTAGAGAGGGAGTAAATAAAGATAAGTTACTTAGGTGGGGTCAAGTAGTTTCATATTGGAATTCACAGGAAATTCAGAAACATAAATGGACACAGATTGAAACTAAGTAACGTGGAGAAGTTGTAATGGAAAGAAATGTTAGGGTAGCATAAATTAAGATAGTCGGCGAGCTTAGGCGCCTTATCTTAAGTAAAGGACTGGGAGATAGAATAAGTGTCATACTTCCAAATTTATTGTAATATCTAATGTAAAGTTAAAAATGGCTATTAATTAATTTATGTGTGCGGTGCTTTGCGCCTTATCAAAGCGTTAGAATAAGGGAGACTGAGAAAGTGTTGTACTCCTATTGTTAGAGATCATATAGGACCATTGCATCTAAATATAGAAGTGAAAGTAAATTGATTGGGGTTAAGATTGTAACCTAACAGAGAAAAGAGTTAAAGTAGTTGAAGAAAAATTGGGTAGAGTAGTGAACTTGGAAAAAGTAGAAGAAAGTCTAGAAGCCTAGGGGCTTAGGAAAATACAATTCTAAATTGAAGTTAGATGAATTAAAAGTAAATTTTTGTAAAGTGAAAAATGGTTAAAAAAGGGGATAGTGAATAAAAGTTAGAAGAAGATTTGAAGCATTAAACGGGAAGTTTTTGCTATAAAGGAAAGGTTAAAAGAGAAGAAAAAGAAAGAAAGAAAATAAGTTAATAATTCTTGTAGAAGTGATGATGAATACATAGAGTAAGTAAGAAGGATTGTTAGTAGATGGATTCTTGGGTGACAGGAGCTCCTAAGATTTCGAATAAAATAACTACTACAAGGTAATGTGAATGTTGAGAAAGAAAAATTAAAAGAATAAAATCTAGTAGTAGGCAAGGCCTATATTAGTGAAATATATATAAAGAAAGAAATTTAGGAGAAATTGTGAAAGGCGTCGGTGTTGGAGGCGAACAACGGCCCCACGTGCCTCTAGGAGAGAGTGTCAGGGACCTCTGACATCGATTTTCAAAATTGTATTTTTGTTTGCGGCCCGTTATTATTTCCCCGGTTACAGAGGAGGAGTCAGATTGTTTGTAACTCAAGATCTAGACGACACCCCTGTATCGGTGGTCTATCGCCACAGTCACTCTGTGGGTGTAGGCCTAAACTTCCGTTTCTTTCTTCATAACACTGTCTTTCCTATCTATCTTTAAAAACTTCTTCTTCTCTGACGGGACAGACAAGGACATGTTAGTGTAGTGAAATAAAGGAAAATAAAATGTATTGTAAGATGAACATTTATTAAGAGGAGTATGTACAGGGTAGAGTTTGATACAATTTCCTTGTTGTCAGAGTTTTGATGGTTTTGGATTTTTTTTTGAAGTTGATGAAAGAAGTATTTGATTGTAGAATTCAAAAGTGACCTGAAAAATAAATTCAGAAATTACGTTAGTTAATGGGGAAAGTAAGAAAACAGTATAATATTGGAATTAAAACCTTATTAAGAGTCAGAAATTTATTTTAGGGTTATATCTGATAAGTGTTGATTTGAGATAATAATGGTAAAGAAATAGTTATAATTGAAATAAATATGTTGTGTGTATAAACTTGAGATGAGGGTAATTTAAAAAGGGAAGTTGTAAAATTGTTACTGAATAATCTGATTTTTGTTAAATAAAATATTATTGTTAATTGTTGAAAAATCATAGTTAACGTGGTTTGTTATTTAGAGGGTGAATTAAAAATACTAACTTCCTTTAAATAGAAAGAATCCTGCCCTTCTCCACTGTTTAAAGGCTACGCCGTGGTACTTGTATATATAGCCTTGTATATGCAATAAATATTTTGTGGCGGGACTTAGAAAAAAAAAACATATAGTCAAGAGAGAAATTAATATTGGTAATTAGGATGAGAATTAGAAGAGGAATTGGTAGATGGCGCCCTATATCAAATGTTCTACCAATAAAAGAGAGTTTTTTTTATAATAGTTAAATTATAATGAAGAAGTTCGAGAACACCCTGTAGATGTGGTGCATTAATAGTAGCTGTGGAATGTCAAGTGCGCGTGCCGTACTTTGGTATGTGGTGACAGGTGGATTTGCTTCACTGAGTAACTAGGTCACTGTTACGATAGTTACTAGAAGTTAGAGCAGATCACGTAAAGATATATTATTGGAAGACATAGTAAGAAAGTAAATTGGTAAAGTACCATCACATATTCTGGCGCCCAACGTGGGGCCGTGATAGTTTGATATCCCATAACGTGGGGCTCGATATAAGAAAAGAAAATAAACATTAATCAGTTAGAATTGGAAACTTGAAATACGAGTCATCATATATTTTGGAGCCCATAA
Organism: Ectobius pallidus; assembly: GCA_964059195.1. Classification (NCBI taxonomy): domain Eukaryota; kingdom Metazoa; phylum Arthropoda; class Insecta; order Blattodea; family Ectobiidae; genus Ectobius; species Ectobius pallidus. The sequence continues at coordinate 179,226,305 of CAXKWD010000006.1, read as the reverse complement.
CGTGAGGCTGTGATAGTTTCATAGTAGGATAATTTTGATAGTAATTTTGATAGTAATTTTGACCCATATCGTAGGGCTAAGTAGTGTTAAAACAAAACAGTATTGCTAATTGTTGCAACTTAATTTAGTTAAAATTGTTAAGTAAAAAGAAACCTTTATTCAGTTAAAGTTTTGTGAAGTTCAGTCTTCACATATTTTGGTCGCCCGTAGCGTGAGGCGAGTTGTGGTAAAATCACAGATTTTGATAGCCCATAGCGTGGGGCGAGATAGTGTTAAAAACAAAAGAGTTTTGACCCATAGCGTGGGGCGAGTTAAAAAAAAAGAGGGGAGTTCATATTTTTCTAGGTTAGTATAGGTGACTATGACAGATGACTTGACTATTGTTTTCTAATCTCTTTTCTCTTTTCAGTCTTTTTTGTCATTGTGGAATTGTTAATATATTAATATGGCTACTTATCAGAAAGAAAATCTTGGATTACTATAGCTACTGATTTATTGGGACCATACCCACGTTCCAAGCAAAGAAACAAATATACTGTTGTAATTTAAGCTACCTTTACCAAATGTGTGGACTGTAAAGCTTTAAGGAAAGTAACCAGTAGAAAGAGTTAATCGGGTATTGTAAACGATGGTCTTGCTAGTTACATTCAAAATGTATGTTTATCTGTTTATCTGAAAGAATTTACGTTTGCTTTGAATACTGTTAAACATAGTTCCACTGGATGCACTCCTTATATGCTAGATTTTGGGAAGGAGGCTGAAGTTTTAAGTAGGCTAAATGTTATTGAAAATCAGCCTATAGTTAAGGAACTTCCAAAGAATTTGAGTGAAAGATTAGATAGGTTAAAAAGAAAAAAAAAAAGGTAAATCTAATGGTCAGACATAATTTAGAAACTGCTTATAAAAAGTAGAGTCATTATTATAATCTCCGAAGGAGAGAAGTGAAATTTTGCCTGGGAGATTTAGTGTTGAGAAGAAACTATAAACTTATTAATTCAGCACAAGGTTATGCATTTAAGTGAAACATTTATTGGTCCTTACGTTATAAAGAAAAGAATGAGTGAAAACAGTTACGAGTTGATGAACCGTTATGGCAAAAAGTTAGGGAAGTGACATGCTAAAGATTTTAAGCCCTTTGTGCCAGTATAGACCCTATTGGTTGGTTCATAAAAAAAAAAAAAAAAAATATGTTCCCTTAAGACAGCAAACATATTTTTTTTTTGGTAAGAAAGGGAAGAATGTCACGTTGCAAAAACGTTACGTATAAAACAGTGCTCGAGACCACGAGGGAACTAGTGATAAACAAAGGAAATCCTAGGAACTATCGATACTGTGTCAGTTTTATTTGGATTGCAGGAAGAGGAAAGTGCGCAGGCGCGGGGCGCCGGAAATGGAGAGAGACGACCGTGACCCCTGAGAGAGAAGTAACGGACATAGAGTAGTGAGGAGAGAGGAGTAAGAGTTAGTCAGCAGAAGAGTAAGCAACAGACAGCCGACGAAGAGGGAGGTCGCCGCGTCTGGCGGGCCTAGCCCGTCGGGTGGGTGCTGTATGCACGCCGCCAGGCAGTAGAAATGGGTCGGTGGAACATAAGCATCAGCGAGCCGACGAGAAGAGAAAAATTGGAATCACCGATGGATGGCTATATGGAAATAGCTATGGTTGGAATGAGTCTAAACGTGTCTGGATTATGTCGTGGCTGCCGACAACGGACAACCGCTGCAAAGGAGAATATGGGCCGAGTCTAAGGGAGACTTGGATGACGAATGGTATCCTACAAAGAAATGGACATTGGAGGGAAGAGTGAAGACCAACAGTAGTCTACGTCCTGTTGAGTATACTAAAAACCAGTATTGTCAGACGCTTAGTCAGTTTTTGAAAAGATAAATTGATATTCACATTTTTGTAGTTTCTACTTAATGTGTGATCAATAGATTCCTAACAGAACAAAAGTAGTTCAATAAGAGATAGAGTAGAGGAAAAAGAAAAGTAGTTGGTTGGTAGTGAAAGTAACGATGATCTGTTCTGTAGTTCAAGTTCAGAGTTAGGTTAGAAGAGGATAATAAGAAAGAAGTAGAGAGGGAGTAAATAAAGATAAGTTACTTAGGTGGGGTCAAGTAGTTTCATATTGGAATTCACAGGAAATTCAGAAACATAAATGGACACAGATTGAAACTAAGTAACGTGGAGAAGTTGTAATGGAAAGAAATGTTAGGGTAGCATAAATTAAGATAGTCGGCGAGCTTAGGCGCCTTATCTTAAGTAAAGGACTGGGAGATAGAATAAGTGTCATACTTCCAAATTTATTGTAATATCTAATGTAAAGTTAAAAATGGCTATTAATTAATTTATGTGTGCGGTGCTTTGCGCCTTATCAAAGCGTTAGAATAAGGGAGACTGAGAAAGTGTTGTACTCCTATTGTTAGAGATCATATAGGACCATTGCATCTAAATATAGAAGTGAAAGTAAATTGATTGGGGTTAAGATTGTAACCTAACAGAGAAAAGAGTTAAAGTAGTTGAAGAAAAATTGGGTAGAGTAGTGAACTTGGAAAAAGTAGAAGAAAGTCTAGAAGCCTAGGGGCTTAGGAAAATACAATTCTAAATTGAAGTTAGATGAATTAAAAGTAAATTTTTGTAAAGTGAAAAATGGTTAAAAAAGGGGATAGTGAATAAAAGTTAGAAGAAGATTTGAAGCATTAAACGGGAAGTTTTTGCTATAAAGGAAAGGTTAAAAGAGAAGAAAAAGAAAGAAAGAAAATAAGTTAATAATTCTTGTAGAAGTGATGATGAATACATAGAGTAAGTAAGAAGGATTGTTAGTAGATGGATTCTTGGGTGACAGGAGCTCCTAAGATTTCGAATAAAATAACTACTACAAGGTAATGTGAATGTTGAGAAAGAAAAATTAAAAGAATAAAATCTAGTAGTAGGCAAGGCCTATATTAGTGAAATATATATAAAGAAAGAAATTTAGGAGAAATTGTGAAAGGCGTCGGTGTTGGAGGCGAACAACGGCCCCACGTGCCTCTAGGAGAGAGTGTCAGGGACCTCTGACATCGATTTTCAAAATTGTATTTTTGTTTGCGGCCCGTTATTATTTCCCCGGTTACAGAGGAGGAGTCAGATTGTTTGTAACTCAAGATCTAGACGACACCCCTGTATCGGTGGTCTATCGCCACAGTCACTCTGTGGGTGTAGGCCTAAACTTCCGTTTCTTTCTTCATAACACTGTCTTTCCTATCTATCTTTAAAAACTTCTTCTTCTCTGACGGGACAGACAAGGACATGTTAGTGTAGTGAAATAAAGGAAAATAAAATGTATTGTAAGATGAACATTTATTAAGAGGAGTATGTACAGGGTAGAGTTTGATACAATTTCCTTGTTGTCAGAGTTTTGATGGTTTTGGATTTTTTTTTGAAGTTGATGAAAGAAGTATTTGATTGTAGAATTCAAAAGTGACCTGAAAAATAAATTCAGAAATTACGTTAGTTAATGGGGAAAGTAAGAAAACAGTATAATATTGGAATTAAAACCTTATTAAGAGTCAGAAATTTATTTTAGGGTTATATCTGATAAGTGTTGATTTGAGATAATAATGGTAAAGAAATAGTTATAATTGAAATAAATATGTTGTGTGTATAAACTTGAGATGAGGGTAATTTAAAAAGGGAAGTTGTAAAATTGTTACTGAATAATCTGATTTTTGTTAAATAAAATATTATTGTTAATTGTTGAAAAATCATAGTTAACGTGGTTTGTTATTTAGAGGGTGAATTAAAAATACTAACTTCCTTTAAATAGAAAGAATCCTGCCCTTCTCCACTGTTTAAAGGCTACGCCGTGGTACTTGTATATATAGCCTTGTATATGCAATAAATATTTTGTGGCGGGACTTAGAAAAAAAAAACATATAGTCAAGAGAGAAATTAATATTGGTAATTAGGATGAGAATTAGAAGAGGAATTGGTAGATGGCGCCCTATATCAAATGTTCTACCAATAAAAGAGAGTTTTTTTTATAATAGTTAAATTATAATGAAGAAGTTCGAGAACACCCTGTAGATGTGGTGCATTAATAGTAGCTGTGGAATGTCAAGTGCGCGTGCCGTACTTTGGTATGTGGTGACAGGTGGATTTGCTTCACTGAGTAACTAGGTCACTGTTACGATAGTTACTAGAAGTTAGAGCAGATCACGTAAAGATATATTATTGGAAGACATAGTAAGAAAGTAAATTGGTAAAGTACCATCACAAAATAGACTTTAATCTAAGTTCTCGTAACAGTTTCTGATTGAATTACGTGTAGTTTAATGTGTGTCTTATAGTCAGCTGAGTGCAAGGCTAGACTTCACCGCCGAGACCCAAATTGACGGGCTGTGAGTTGAATTTTAAAATAAAATGGGCATAATCCCAATGGTGCGGACCCATTCATGCGATATTCACATTTCCACGGACTGTGTGATGTTTTTTTGTTTATGAGCAAGGCAGTGTGACCAATTGTTCTTCTTGTTGTTATGTTAGGAACGTTTATGTTAGTTAAGGAGCAATATACTGAATAGCACGAGGTTTCTATCACAACCACCATTTCTTACGAGCAGTTAGTGGCTTGCAGTGATCTCAATATATAAACAGGATACACAACAGCTGTGCTTTGGAATTGCATAAATCGTGACGTTCACTTGTTGTTAAGTTGGCTATACCATGCGTATTGGTGAAGTGTGCTTCCTATGGTAAACATATATTTATGAATGTGTTTTTGATATTTTTCATGACAAAATAGTCAAATATTGCGTGGTATATGGCTACACAGAGCTCCAGAGAAATAGAAGTGGACTTAAGTTTCACAAGTAGGTTATTTTTGTTTGGAACATTTGAGGATACTGGCCAAATCTGACTTAACCTCAATCATAGATTAGCCACGAACGCTTGTCTTTTTCTTGCCTGTTTGTACAGGTTTCCATTTTCTTGGCCTGATATTCCGAAGAAGTGGGTTCAAGCAATGCGCAGAGAATATTGGTCACCCACAGCGTACAGTAAATTAAGCAGCAGACACTTTACACCTGATTGCTATCAGTCAAGGTCTGGTGCACTTGTAAAATTACTAAAAGATGCTGTACCATCAGTCTTCAATTTTCCAGAACACCTTCAAAAAATTATTGTTCCAAAAAGACAACTGCCCACGCAGCACTATATGTATAATATACGTATATTTTAGAGGTACATATATATCTTACGATTGGTCAAAGTCAAAACGTAAATTATACGTATATTTTATGTCCAATATATACACGTATAAAAACTGTTGTAATTTAATCCTGCTTTATATTTATAATATATCAAAATTAAAGTTACTGTTACATAAGTAAGATTAAATATAAAACAAAATCGATTTGATTGTTCATTTGTAACATAAAATTTACGTACCAACTATACGTAAATTTTACGTCTAGAATTGGACATTGTAAACACCGGTTTATTGTGTTTTACTCTAGTAAATCGATTTGGTTAAATTAAGGGAACGCAATAAAATTTACTCACGCTAATCAGAAATTAATTTAAAAAATGGTTTAAAATGATTACATCCGTACATTCATGGACTATTTTTTATAACTGGCGGCCATCGGCATATTTTGCTTTTTTTCAAAGCGTTATGAGCTACGGACTTTTACTCTGGGGTAATAGTGCCCATGTGCAGGACATTTTGGTTCTCCAGAAGAAGGCTATCAGGGTTATCACAGATGCTAAAAAGATGGATCATTGTAAACCTCTGTTCATTAAACTTAAAGTGCTGACTGTGATTAACTTATACATTTACACAGTCCTCCTCCATATTAAAAATAACTTATCAGATTATCTACTCAGACAAGACATACACTCATATGGTACCAGATATAATAGGAAAATTAATACACCTTTTTGTAGATTATCCAAGTCACTAAATAGTTATGAGGTAATTGGTGTAAAAGTGTTCAATAAACTTCCCCTGGAATGGATGGAGGTCCCACTCAATGTATTTAAGACAAGGATATACAAATGGCTAGTCGTTAACCCATTTTATTCTATTGACGAATTCTTTGAATTTTTTGAATGTGCAAACATTACTTGGTAGTAATTAATGAACATCTTTTTTTTTTTTTTCTTGATCTATTTTTATATATTTCTAATGTAATATAGTGTATATATATGTTTTGTACAATTTGTAAGGTGACGTTGTCTATTGCTGCAAGGTTGAATGACAATAAAATCGCATTTATTTATTTATTTATTCATCTTGTCTGTGACGTCAGCAATGTAGATCTCCTGGTTCATGGCTGACTGTCGGGTGCTTGTGTGGCGTATAAGTTTCTCTTTTATAGTGTTTTATTAACAAGAAATTGTGTGTGGAGAGAATTGCACTGCTCTGTTGCAACTACTCCCTATGTATATAACATAGAAACGAAGAATAAATGTACATGTGTGTGTATTTAAAGATGACGAAATATTACGCAACGTGCAGTGAATACCCTAGAATAAGTTTCCTAATGTAGGCCTACCTGAATGTTTGTGAAGATCTGGTCCTTCATGTAGAAGATTAAATGAGGCAGAAGAAAAACATTTACACAGAAAATAGTACTGGTAAGTCCCTGTGCAAGACTTGTTTCACACACATAAATAGGCCTATCATAACCTCAACGACTTGCAAACTGATTTATAATACAGATGCTGTGGTAATTAGCTCTGATCATAATAATTTACGATAACGCTGCTAAAGTATTTCTTAATTGTTTCAGGAATTCACAATGCCTAGGTGCTGTAGTGTTGCTGGCTGTAAAAGTAACTACAAGTCACAACATGAAAGTGTTAGTACATTTTCTTTACCAAAAGACGAAGAACTTAAGAAGACATGGCATAGAAAGATTCCTACAGACTTTACAGGGGTAAGCAAGCTTGTTATTTGTGTGAAGTATTTTCCTGAAGAGAGTGTGATAAGAACAGAGACATTTGTAGTTAACGGTGAAATAAAAACATTTCCTAGAACTTGCCCTAAACTGAAACTTGGTGCAGTACCATCAATATTTCCTAATCTGCCTGAGTACTTGTCAAGACCAGGTCCATCATGCAGAAGATTAATTGATGCAGAAGAAGAAAATTTAAACCAAGCAGTTGCAGAAAGCTTAAAAGAACTTAAAAGTTATGCTGAATGACAAGCTCTGCATTGTTTGGAAGATGTGATGCAGTACTTCCTAAGTGTAACAGAAGGACTTAAAGGGCAGTGGATTAGCATAATGGTAGTAGAAAGGCTAGTGCTGTGCTTAATGGATGTTAATGATGATGTTCCGAAGATTCTTGATTCAGTGTGTGTTATGAGCGATCTCAGTGTTTTGCTTACAATAAATAATTGCAAAATACCTCAGCAAGAAGTCCCAAAAAACTGCAAGATAGTAAGCACAAAAAGTGTTCTTGATGACATTTTTAGTTATTGATATCTCATGTATTGATAGTAACTTATATGTGAAATGTATGTGAGCAGTGTACATTTATGAACCAAAGGCCTTATATAGGCTACATAAATTATATATAAAATATACGTTTGATAGATCATCTTGACATATTTTTTATGTATAGATATTGTACATCAATAGTATGTATGCGATTGTAGGTATAATTGATATATATTATATGTCTGTATTGACATGAATAGACGTACGATATACATCAAAAAGTGGGACATTTGAGCGTATATTATACGTAGATTTTATTTAACCAATATGTGTGATATACATTAACTAGATCTAGGGATAACGCAATTTTTACATATATTTTACGTATGTGTGCTGAGTGGGTGGTTCGTAACAAAGCGTAAACAGGCCGACCATATGGGGGGGGTTACAACATCTGTGGGGTATAGAATACCCCCCAGAGAGAGGGGGGTTCGGGGGTCCTCCCCCGGAAAATTTTTAAAATTAAGATGCACAATAACGAGTTTTAAGCTTCCCACGCTTTATACTCGTATTAAGCAATTTATAAGCAGAATTTAAAAAATTTTACAATTTTCTTTTTTTAATCAATGGGTGGGGTTCAAACCCCCCCCTCGGAACGCCTCTGGTTCGTAATGTGGTTAGTAGTAGGCCTACTTTAGGTACCAAGTAGGAATATAAATTATGCAATATGTCAGTCATGTAAACATAGTATTATTATGCATGTAGGCCTAAATTTTTCATGCTAGTTTTTAATTGCAGAAATAAGAGGAAGCAGATGTTTTTTATAAGACCTCGCTGAAAATTATAAGAAAATAGATAAACAGACACAAACAGATAATCTCCCACCATCTCCTATCCAAACAGAATTGAGAAAGAACAAAAGGCTACAGACGATTGTCTGTCGCAAGAAGAAGAAGATAAATAGCATGGCTAATTAAATTTCAGATTCGAAGAAAAGGAACTTCTAAGTAGGCCTACTGACTTAAAGTATTTTGAAATTTCATTTCAGTGGCTTGCCTTTACACTAATCTAGAGGAATTATTAGCAAAATAAATAAATAATGTGAATTGTATCCAGTACAGTAACGGTACAGTTGAAGGTCACGGTTTATACATTTCCAAAGCACTTAGAACAGATTTTGTCTATTCTCTTTATATATCGAAATCAAGCATAATATCGCAAAATGAAGGCCTATTGTGAAGTTATTTTAATATTTAAAATGCGAGTGTTTAGAACTGTTTACCAATGTACATTCACGCCTGATCGAGATTAAAGAAATACTTTTACCAAACCATTACGATATGAAATTAGTTTTGTTATGTACTTAAAAAGCATCAAGTAGTTTATATTGGAGCGTTTCATCCATAAAAGTGTTTTAAAAACGCCAATACATCTTCATAATTCCATTAATACACATGAGTTTGTTAGGAGGAGATACGGGATAGGAGCTAAATTATACGCTCACTTTCATGGCGGACCGCGAACTCTGCCGTCACGATTTTTCATCATGCAGTGCTGCCTCCAGTATGTAATAGAGCTCAATGGTGGCTTGTATCTTTGTAGGTTTGTCAGACTGTTCACCCACAATCATATCTCGTTTAGCGATATGACGTCACACATCCGTCCAATCACGAGGACGAGGACAGAAAAATGGCGGAGAACAAGGAAGTTTTCGCTAGATCGTGATATAAAAGAAAGTGTATCAACTGTGATGGGTGGGTTGGACCAACTCATTCGCCAAGACAACATCTCCTCTCCACACATCTATCTATTACAAAATTCGTGTCTCCGGTAGAACAGAGCCTACTCGGTTTATACATGTGACTATTAGAATAATACACTCATGTATATGCGCCATCCATGGGTTTCATTATAAGCAGTTAATGACCAGAACCTATCACCAACCAACGGAGGGAATAGATTCCAGAATAAGCACTACAATTTGGGGATTAACTTCGTTTACATTATGTTTTAGTTTGTTTTAATATTTCACTGGATATTAACTAATGGTCTTTACCACAAATTTTAGGAAGCTTGGCTTTGTTTTATAACATCTAGAAGAAATGAACAAATCGTAGCTCCTGTGTTTAACCACTGCATTTATATGAGGAGAGTAAAATATTAAATATTCCAATCAGTAAAAGAACACAAGTGCATAGTGTTAACCGGCTCAAAGTGGAAAAAGCTGTAACATGTTATATAGTCTATAAAACACATTTTAATTAAAAATTACCCTTCTACAATAATTTTTAAATTTTTTATACATTGGTGTCTTTTGTCAACGTCTGAATTAAAGAACCCGTCCTATTTAAAATAAGGCTGTAATTGAAAGTGTTATATAATAATAAAGTAAAGTGCGCCCAATGGGCATTAAGATAAAATTAAACACTGTTATTCACTGCAGAAAGTGTTATATCAGATTTCACAAGATTACGGTTTGTCACCGGTAGAACAGAGCCTACTCGGTTTATATTATGTGGCTATTAGAATAAATTTCAGCACTTGCACCCTCATGTATATGGGATCCAGAACGTATCACCACACAACGGAGGGAAGCACGTAATTGTTATGTTGAAGAGAGTGTGACAGAAAACATGCTTTTGGTGCAAGAAGAGAGCCGTCTCCCTCACAAAATTCTGTGGCGAGTGAAAGACAGAAAGATGCTACTAACCAGGTGGTGAATTGGATTAATTCCGACATTTCAAAGTCAATCTGAGGCTTCATTGTCAAGGAGAATGAAATGCCGGGACTAGATGGGGTGTATTTGTACAGGACTGCTGTAACTGGGGACATCCGGATTGGAGAAAAGATTTATTGGAGGCCAACCAATCAGGAAACAGATGGGTGCTGGGAGAACAAGAGTTAAGATGAGAAGTAGAAACGATCCAAATAAGGGCCAACGGTCATTTGGTAGTGGCAATAAATTATTATTATATAGGTGGTGGTTGGAAAAACGAAAAAAAAAAATGGAAAAATTTAAAACGGTACAAATGAGGGCAAATGTTTTTTATTATTCTGGTGGTTGATTGGAAGGTGTGCTGTTGGCTCGTTTGGACCTGAGCGAATCAACAGCTTAGTTGGATACTGCTGTCTCTATTCATGTTGTTTGGTTCCAAACGGGGTGTAAGTGCACTTTAGCTAAGTTTACGATTTATATGAAAACCAAATTTTTTATGGATGTGAAAAACCACTCAAATTGTTCAGGAATTTTCACAGAATTTTTTCACACGTCATACGCCTTTGTATCTGTCATGAAAGCCCAGAAAAACAGTAATTAAAGTCGTGATTTTCCCCATATAAAGTCTTAGTAATGTCTACCACGGCCATTTGATGATTAAACCAAAATCTGATTTGATAGCAATACCAACGTGACAGCTAGTAGCACACTGAAGTTACACAAATTAGAATGTAAGGCTTTGTTTTGTATAATTTTCGGTACGGATAAACAATAGGAACCCCCACAATCGTCAGTTATGTTTAAAATAATTAGGCTTAAGGGCATATGACGGTAAATTGCAGCATGTTATTAGAATTCAAGCGTTTATTTTCTAGTATAATTTTCGGTCAGGATAAAAAGTAGGAACTTTACAATAGTTAGGCCGAAGTGTATACAATGTTAAATTGCAGAATATAATCGTTTTAAGGCTGCAGAAATCATAAATTTTAATATTAATGCAGGAGAAAAACCTTTAAGAAGTCATTCACCGCACAATTACTTTTCTTTTGATTGTATGTAGATGTAGATATCTCGTCCTGTAGATCCTGTGTTGAGCGAGGCTCAAGGATATAGAACACGTAAGATCAAAAAATACATGCATGTTATAACAATAATATAGGCCTACAGAAACTGCAAGCTGCCAGATTTATCCAAGCTGGAAATATTCCTCCAAATTGTAGAAGGTGTGAGTTATTAAAAATTCCTTGACAGCTGTTTTGAAAGGTTTGCTCTTTCTTTGAATACATAATAATTTAATGTTGTTTGGAAGCTTGTTATATATCTGTACTGCAGAATAATAAGCACCTTTCTGAAAGAGTTTTAACGAGTTATTTGGTCTGTGTACATCATTCATGTTTCTGGTAGTACGTCCATGTACACTAAAATTAGTTTGAAATTTATCAATATTATTCACTACATAACACATAACAGAGTATATATACTCCCCGGGAGTGGCAAAGACGGTGGGATACAACCGAAAAGGGTGCGGTGACTAAGTCATTTTTCCCTAATGTCAAGCAAAGATTATCTGTCAAATTAAACTTATCAGGTAAATTAACAACTTTTCTAACAGGCCACGGAAAGCTCAGAGAATATTTTCACAGATTCAAAATTACAGATAACCCAAATTGTGTATGTAATAAGGAAGTTCAAACTGTGGACCACCTTCTGTGGAGATGTGAACAATTGAAGACTCAAAGACAGATTTTGGAAAGAGACATAACGAAAGTGGGAGGAAAGTGGCCTATCAGCAACAATGAACTTATTGTGAAACATAAGACACTCTTTGTTAAATTCATAAACAGTATCGATCTTGATTCATTTTAAACACTTGGCAGGCATCAATATGTAAATAACAACACTGCCATTAATATTATAATTTGTAACATGTATGTAAAGTAACTTATGCATGTAATATTACAAGAAGTAATGGAGCATGCAGCAAATAAAGGACAAAAAAAAATATACTCCTCCTGTAAAAGTGAGGACTTTAAATTTTTCAAATAGCGGTTTACAAGATTCCCTATATTTCTTTCCACACATTATTCTTATTGCCCGCTTTTGTAATCTAAATATTTTCTCCCTATGGGAAGAGTTGCCCCAGAATATGATCCCGTACCTCATTACAGAGTGAAAATATGCAAAATATACCATAAGTAATGCATTCTGTTTTAATATATTATTCAAAATTCTTAAAGCAAAGCACGCTGAACTCAGTTTTGGACTTATCATTTCTATGTGTGTTTTCCAGTCAAGATTTTGGTCTATTTGCAGTCCTAAAAATTTTACATTGCTAATTTCTTGTATGATTTGTGTTCCATAATTAATTTCAAGATTTGAGATACATCTGTTTTTTGTCCTAAATTGTATAAAATGGGTCTTATCAATATTAAGTGTCATTTTATTAGCTAGAAACCATGTGTTTAACTCGTGAAAATCCTTTGTAGCTATTCTTGATAAATGTTCTTGTGACGTTCCTGTTAAAAGTACACTAGTATCATCTGCGAAGAGCAATACCTTTGATTCGTCACTTAAGTTATAGGGCAAGTAATTAATGAAAATTAAAAGGAGCAAAGGTCCTAGTATTGATCCCTGAGGTACCCCATTCTTAACAACCCCTAAGTTAGATTCATTTCCATTTATTATTACTTTTTGAGTTCTATCAGAAAGATATGATTTGAACCACTTAAGTGTTAAATTATCGAACCCATAATGATCCAATTTTTGAAGTAATATTTCATGATTTATACAGTCAAATGCTTTAGCTAAGTCGCAGAAAATTCCCAGAGCATATTTCTTTTTATCTAACGCTTCCAATATTTCTGTAGTAAGTTGAAATGTAGCATTCTCAGTGGACATGCCACTTCTAAATCCAAACTGAGATGAAGTAAGAATGTCATTCAAATTAAGATAGTGTATTATGCGGTTGTACATGACTTTTTCAAAAACTTTTGAAAATGAGGTTAAGAGCGATATAGGTCTGTAATTTGATGGTAGATTTTTGTCACCTTTTTTAAAGAGGGGCTAAACAATAGCATGCTTCAGTCTTTCTGGAAATATTCCATTTTCTAATGAACAATTGCATATGTGACTAAGAGGTTTACTGAGTTCCGATGAGCAGCTTTTTAATAACTTATTATTTATCTCATCCCATCCAGACGAGCTTTTACTTTTGAGAGACTTGATTATATTTTCTATTTCTATGTGGGAAGTCAGGTTCAATTGAAATCTATGGTTCCAAACTGTAGATTTTGTTAGTAGGTCTACTGCCTTAATGCTAACATTATTTATAGGAATACATTTCTCTGCAATATTTATAAAGTGACTATTAAAAGCATTTGTAATGTCTGATAAATTATCTAGTTTTATGTCTTGGTATATTAATGATGTACAATCATTGTTTCCCTTTGATCTTCCCGTTTCGTTTTTTATTATATTCCATACAGTCTTAACTTTATTATTTGATTTATTAATTACATGTGAAAAATGCCTCTTTTTGCTTCTTTGATTACGTTCTTCAGTATGTTGCAATAGTTTTTGTAGTATTCCTTATGAGTTTGGTTGTTACTGGTTCTATATTTTAGGTAGAGCTCTCTTTTGTTTGCACAAGATATTTTAATGCCAGCAGTTAACCATGTGTTATTCCTTGAATTAGGTAAATTAGCAGTTTTCTTATTTGGAAAATTTGCCTCAAAATGTCGTGACACTATGTTTAGGAATTCACTTAATTTACTATCTACTTTGTCATAGGATAACATAGATTCCCAGTTTTCATTCGCAAGATCTTGTTTGAAATTTAAGATTGAATCGTCATTCATTACTCTAGTCATATTACTATGAGCATGTTTACTGTTCGAATTTGCTTTAATATTGTTCAGCACTAACATTTGTGCATCATGATCTGATAATCCATTTAATATTGGAAGTACTTTAAAATTAAAATGTTTTTCTATATCTATGAATATATTATCTATTGTTGTTTGGGAGTCGTTCTGAATTCTCGTTGGAAAGTTTACCATGAAATCTAGATTATAGCTGCCCAATAAAGATATCAGTCTGATCTTCTTCTCACTATCAATTGAGAAATCTACATTAAGTCCCCACACAGTATAATATTTACGTTAGTACTATACAGTGAATAATGAACCCTTTCTAACTGATTTACAAAATAATTAAATTACCTGATGGTGCCCTGTAAATGGTTAGTACAGTAGAGCCTCGGTAATTCGAGCCCCGGTATTTCGAGGTTCCGTGTAATTCGAACTGGTCTTAAGAAAATTAAAATTGTCCATAAAACTAGAGTAAAATCCCGTTTTTATACGGTGTCCGCAAGTAAGTTTTACGCACTTCCGAATGTGTTACATTTTGAGTTTTGTTTCAATTTTTCCATGTACAAAAATTCAGGTAAAACTGTCCCACTTAGGGTTTTTGTTCATAATACACAGAAATAACCTTGGCTTCAGACTGCTAATGCATTTCTATTACTGATTGACAGAAACCGTTAGTGAACATACGTAAGCTTTCACGGCCGGAGTCATTATGGTCTACAATTTCCGGGCTGTTATGCCGTGGTCCTAGGCTTTTACAACCTGACGTTTCGCTCACGACTACGGTGAGCATCCTCAGAGGCACTGCTGGAGCGACGTGGTTGTCTAGATGGCCGTTGACAGACTGAGCTCTGGTTCTGTGTTCCTCCCATATTTATACCCTGGGCACTGTTTGGCGTGCAGTTTTCTGTGAGGTCCGTCTTCCTCTTCCCACGGAAAGGTTGCACCGTGGTTTTTCTTAGTACCAGGAACCACAACTTATTTACTCTTAAAGCTTCTTCTTTGCGGTTGAAATTATTATTTTGATGTTTCATAATCTCTATGGCTTCTCTGTATAGTCGCGGATCGTACTGTGGTGTGGTAGAAAGGACTTGGGTCTCCTTGTATAGAATTTCATGATCGCCATCCTCTAAAATAGCGTGTTCAGCCACAGCCGATTTTTCTGGTTGAAGTAGCCGGCAATTTCTCTTGTGTTCTTGTAGACGTGTGCTGATTTTTCGTTTGGTGGTCCCTATGTACACTAAGCCACAGCTACATGGAATTCTATACACTCCCTTTGCCGTAAGAGGGTCTCGACTGTCCTTGGCAGATCTGAGGCTAGCTTGGAGCTTTTTGGTCGGCTTGAAGATGGTGTCTACCTTATGTCGCTTCAGAATGTTTCCAATACGATCTGTTATTCCTTTTATATACGGTAAAAAGGCCATACCAACTGTTTTCTTCGGTCCATCCTGTGGGCCCTCATGTCCATTTTTTGGGCATATTGCTCGTCTGATTTCTCGTGTGCTATATCCATTATTTACCAACATATTTTCCAAGTGTTCCATTTCCTCGTTCAAATGTGTTGGCCCTGAAATGGCCCGAGCGCGGTTAACCGCGAAGTGAGGGCTTGTCGTACCTGTGGATAATCAGGGGTGCCACCCCCCTAAACGTCATGACTCACCCCCCAAACTTCATTGATCAACCCCCCAAACTTCATTGCTCACCCCCAACCCAATTGGCTGTCAACAAGGGCGCCCATATGATATTTTCTAGGGGGTGCAATTTTTTTAATTACCTTAATTTATTTTGTGTCGCTTTAACTTTTTGGGCCACTTTGTAACATTATATTAATAATATAATAAGTGCAACAATGACGTAGCCAGAAAATAATTGCTGGGAGGGTCGGAAGTGCCGGGGGGGGGTTTGGAATACCCATCAAAAAGGGGGTCGGGGTCCATCCCCAGAAAATTTTTAAATATTGAACTAATGAAAATCACATTTTACGCTATTTTAGCACAGAAAAACTAGTTAGGAAATTTGTTTACCATACTTGAAGACATGCCAATGTAAATAAGAAACCAATACCTAAGTAGGGGGTCCACCCCCGGACAATTTTTAAGTACTGAACTCATGAAAATCACATTTTACGCTATTTTAGCACTAAAAAACTAGTTAGGAAATTTTTTTACCATACTCTAAGACATGCCAATGTAAACAAGAAAACATTACCTAAGTCGGATGTCCACCCCCGGGAAATATTTAAATATTGAACTAATGAAAATCACTTTTTACGCTATTTTAGCACTGAAAAACTAGTTATGAAATTTGTTTACCATACTCTAAGACATGCCAATGTACATAAGAATCATTACCTAAGTGGGGGGTCCACCCCGGAAAATTTTTAAACATTGAATTAATGAAAATCACATTTTACGCTATTTTAGCACTAAAAAACTAGTTAGGAAATTTGTTTACCATACTCTAAGACATGCCAATGTAAACAAGAAAATGTTACCTAAGTCGGTTAATTTTTAAATGTTGAACTAATGAAAATCACATTTTACGCTATTTTAGCACTGAAAAACTAGTTAGAAAATTTGTTTACTATACTCTAACAGCCTTACTAATAAAAGCTGCTTATACCTGCGTTGAACGGTTGTGACATGGCAAGTTAAACAAGAAATTGTTACCTAAGTTATAATACTTATTACTATTTATAATATCCTCATTGAGAAACTAGAAGAAGCTGGTATAAGAGGTATACCTCTACAATGGATAAAAAATTATCTTACAAATCGGCAACAGTATGTATGTGTAAATAATGTAAAAGGTTCTAGCTTACCTATATTAATTGGGGTACCACAGGGTTCAGTTTTAGGTCCTTTGTTATTCTTAGTCTTGATAAACAACTTAGCAAAACTTGACTTAATAGGTAAAATTAAACTTTTTGCAGATGATATATTTCTACAGTATGAAGGTATTTCTGAGAATGAGATAATGAATAATATGAACAGAGATTTGACATGTCTATCTAAGTGGTTTATCAGTAACAAACTAATAATTAGTATACGTAAAACAAAATACATTTTTTTCCACAAACCATCTTATAGAGTAGTATCCATGAACAATGTCAAAATTGGAAGTCAATTAATTGAAAGAACCTACTTAGGACTTACACTAGATAACACGCTGTCTTGGAATACACATATAAAATCAATCATTAAAAAAATTACACCAATTATAGGGATAATGTCTAGATTGAGATACTCGGGATTTGTCCACTCGCACCTAAGAAGTATTTATTTTGCACTAATACACCCGCACTTAACCTACATGAATATTGTCTGGGGAAAATGTACTAAAGATAAACTAAACCAACTTGAAATTCTACAAAAGAGAGCAATAAAATTCATGTACAATTATCCATTACAAAGAATTATTTTTAGAAACTAACATTCTGCCTCTTAGAATGCAAATCAAGCTTTCTGCATCCCTATGTATCTATAAAATGGAAAAAGAACAAATCATATCAAATCTAAACTTAGTTCATATAAATGAAGTGCATAATTATAACACAAGAAATTCTGACAAAATATTCTTGAAGCACAGTAACTCTAGTAGATATGGACTAAATAGTATAATTTTGTCTTCTATTATAGATTTTTATACATTACCGTGTCATAGGCCTATACGACAATGTAAAACTCTGACTAAATTCAAAAGAGATGCCCGGTCTTATTTAATATACGGTACCAATTTGCAGATAACTCCCTGCAATAATATTTATGTTAACTTCTTTTGTCACTTTGTCATTATATAAAATTAATAGGTATAAATCTATGTAGTTCCTGTATGTGTTTATGTTGTATTTATTGTTTTATATTGCCTCATTGATCTATTAGAATTTATGTTCAAAAAATGTAAAATTTGACTGTCCCTGTTAACGAGCGTGAGCTCATTGGGACCTTTGTAAAATAAATAAATAAATAAATAAATAAATAAGAAAAGTTGAATAGCACATGGAACAGTGGACATAATAGGCCTACTCATTATGTTATGAAGAGAAAATAACTGCTATATCATACAGGGTGCGGCAAAACATCCTCCCTATTTTAAAGTTCAAATAAAAAACAGATGGATCAAAATAAAGAAGCTGTATTAACATGAATGTTTCTACACAGTGGGAAGTTTCATGTTTTGAACAATAATGTCTCTCAAGTGGTGTCCTTCACTATCAGTGTATTGTTGAATGCTACTTCGGAAAATTGCCATCGTTCTAACCAACATTTCTTGAGGAATAAGACCAATCTCTTCCTGTATTGCGTTTCTTAGGGCTGGCAAAATCCTCGGCCGATGTTTAAACACCTCAGCCTTAAGATATTCACACAGAAAGTAATCGCAGGGTGTAAGGTCTGGTGATCATGCTGGCCAGGGAATGTCGCCATGTAAAGGAATTAAGCGTCCGGGAAACATCTGTCTCAGCACTTGGAGAGAAATCCAAGCTGTGTGAGCGGTGGCTCCGTCTTGCTGAAACCATACCTCTTCAGTCCACAGTGCATTGGGTCTTGGCGAAAAAAATGTGTTGATCATGTGAGTGTATCTTTCAGAGTTTATTGTCACAGTAGCACCATCCTCTTCAAAAAAGTAAAGACCAATTATCCCGATTCTTCCAACTGCGCACCATACAGTAACACGGTCGCTATGCAGAGGTTCTTCATGAAGCTCACGAGGATTTTGTCCACTCCAATAACCGAAATTTTGTTTATTAACACATCCAGATAAGTGAAAATGTGCTTCATTACTAAAAGGGACCACAGCATCTTCTGGTATAGCTTCTAGGATGTTTGCACATGACCTCATACGATTTTCATAATCACGTTGACGCAACTGATATGGTGAACTTGCTATAAGAGCACGGAGACAGTATTAAGGTCTATTTGCACTTAGCAGTGAGGTGAACTAATGTAATATACTGAAAACCCTAAATTCCCACTGTGTAGATATCATTAATATTAAAACAGTTTCTTTATTTTGATCCATTTGTTTTTTATTTGAAATTTAAAATAGGGAGGATGTTTTGCCACACCCTTTATTTGACACACCAACAAATCTTGTTTAATTAAATAAATATTTTTTAAAACACAAACATAGAATTTTTGGTTTTGACTTTTGGGGAGCCAAACCCCCTGAACCCCCCTTTCCTAATCCACTGTGGATTCTGCTTCCCTGTTGTCGATTTGGTAAAACTTCTGCAATTCAAATAATTGTCTTAAAAGAAAAACACCTGACTATAATAATTATTAATATACATTTTTTTCCTTGCACCCCCCCCCCCCGCCCCCGTGTATGGGCACCCATGGCTGTCGAAATTCTTCATCTTTATCTTTATAAGGAATTAGAAGAGACCTTTAGAAGTTATTGAACTTGACTGTTTTTATTTTTAACATATAAAACTCTAATTTGCAACAATTTTCAACCCCCCCCCCCCCAGAAAATTCATAAATGATAATATTTTGCCCCCCTCCCCTGTGGGCACCACTGGAATAATTCAACAAAATCTATATTAGTATGCATGCTACCTTCAGAAATACTATCAAGATCTGCTGCAACTGAATAGCTCGGATCTCTGTCTAAGCTGTTCCCGGCTCCTCCAATAATCACCACCCGGTCCTCCTTGGTGAATCCTTGGTCAGTCCCTTGATACCTGAAACAACGTCACTAAGTCCAGCATTAGGTTTACATAAACATTGCACTTGAAAATTGTCTCCTACGGCATCTTGAAGAGCATTTTGTTATTACGCTCATATGAGTGTCAATGCATCACCCTCTATTGCATGTTAATTTCCACATAAGTCAAGTAAAAGTAATACAACATTAATATGGAAAATCCAGGAGTATGTGTACGAAAAAAAAGGAAATCCGAACTAAATCCAACTCACAGATATATAGAGATAGATCGGCAATTGTGTATGCTGTACTATTGGCGACAGTGAAGCCACGTTGATGCACGGACCGCCATATTACTACACTGTAGCAGCTGATCGAGTACAAGCCAAAGAGCGTTACAGCGATGTGAATTTTAGCATTTTAGCTAATAATGTAATTGGACTGAGGAGTATAAATACTTTTTCTAAAATGGTGAATACCTGTGTGGTATTCGGGTGTAATTTTTCATACTACGACAGAAAGAAACAAGGAAAGGAACACGTTTCAATACATTCGTAAGTAGGCCTTTCATTATTATTGTTAGCCATTTCATGCATTATACATGCTTTAGTTTCTAGGAATGTATTATATGGTTGTAAATAACCATAACCTAATATTGTTAGGTTAACTATCTCATTCATTGTAAATAGTCATATATTACTTTAGCATTTAGAAATTGCAAATAAACTTAACCTCAATTTATGCGTATTTTTTGCATTGTAAATAATATTATGCTTTAGTTACTAGGAGTGTTTTATATTTTTATAAATAACTGTAAGCATACATTGTTAGCTATTTCTTATATTATTCATACTTTCTTAAGAATTTATGAACATGTTATAATATTTGTAAGTAACTATTAGCATATAAGCCATCTTATGCACTATAATTAATATTCATATGTTATGCTTTAATGTTATGTTTGTAAATAACTATAACCTTGGTACAATAAGGTTAAACCTTTGGATAGTAAATAAATAAATAAATAAGTAGGCCCTTATGATATGCATGCATGGATTTTTTATTTTGGATCTCAGAATTTTTTATTTTTTTTTTTATTTTTTGAACTTTTTAAATTTTAGATTTTTTATTTTTTAAATTTTGGATTATTTTTTTGAAATTTGGATTTTCTAAATTTTGGATCTTTGAATTTTTAATTTTGGAATTTTGGATTTTTTAATTTTATATTTTTAATTTATTTTTATTTTTTAATTTCGGATTTTAAGACTTAAAATTTTGGATTTTCGATTTTTTAATTTTAATTTTTTAAATTTTGGAATTTTTTATTTTTTTAATTTTGGATAAGCCTAATTATTGAGTTGATGTTTTCTGTGCACTCCGTTCCGTCACACCAAACTAATTTCGCGACGATTTTGAGCATAACAATAATTTCATGACGATTTTGTCCGTAACGCAAGCTCTCGAATTAATCCTACCGCGGCTATAGAAGTTTCACATCAAAAACCTAATTTTTAGCAAGTAATAGGAACCAATACTTGAGAAAATAGCAAGAGGCTTCAGTGTGCTCACTAGTGGTTACAAAATGTCCAATAGAAAATTGTGAAAATAGACTTTAATCTAAGTTCTCGTGATAGTTTCCCATTGAATTACTGTACGTGTAGTTCAATGGGTGTCTTCTGGTGAGGCAAGATGGCGGCATAGCGCAAAGCTAGGCTTCACCGCCGTGACCCAGATTGCCGGACTGTGATCCAACCAGTGATCTCAATAATAGAGCTCAATGGATCCAACTCCACGAAACAAGTTTCAGAGATTTCTTTGGAGGGTTGGCAAAGGTCGTATCAACTGGGCCGTTACAGAAGGCATCATGGCTGACAAAATGTATTTTACGGAAAAATTCATGCTGTTATGTCTCTTTATTTTCATTTACGAAGGATTTATAAAGACACGTTGCATGTGAAAAAATTCTGTGAAAAATCTTGAACGATTTGAGTGGTTTTTCACATCCATAAAAAAAGTTGGTTTTCATATAAATCGTACGTTGGTGCGCTGTTCCTTTCATTCATATAAATCGTAAACTTAGCTAAAGTGCACTTATACCCACTTAAGCTAAGTTTACGATTTATATGCGAACAAAATTTTTGATCGATCTGAGAAACCACTCAAATCGTTCAAAAATTTTTACCGAATTTTTTCACACTTCACACGCCTCTGTATCTGTCACAAAAGCCTAAAAAAACAGTAATTAACGTGCTGATTTTCCCCATAAAAAGTCATAGAAATTTCTACCACGGCTGTTTGATGATTAAACCAAATCTGACTTGAGAGCAATACCAACGTGATAACTAGAACACAACGTAGTTACACAAATTAGAATGTAAGCTTTAGTTTTCGTTAAAATAGCTGGGCCTAAGTATTTGTGATGTTAAATTGCAGCATATGTTATTAGAATGTAAGAATTTGTTTTGTATAATTTTCGGTCGGGATATGCAGTAGGAACTTCACAATCATCAGTAATGTTCCAAATAGTTAGGCCCAAGTGTATAGGATGTTAAATTACAGAATATAATTTATTTATAATGTTATTGCGGAAAGGCGGAGAAAAGGCATTTGCATGTGGTATGTGTAAGAAGTCTGTCATTATGTGATTATTATTTATGGGGAAACTTGACAAATAAAGTGTATAGGTCAATTTCCCAAGCATTAGATAAACTTAAAGACAATATCACAAGATAAATTAACTCTATCTCGGAAGCTGAACTTATGCGCGTGAAAGAAAATTCCCCCCCCCCCCCAAAAAAAAGTGCCAGTATTGTGTGGATGCAAGAGGGAACATTTCTAACATATCTTGTGATGAGGCACGTGGTTATTTTCATTGTAATTTTAACTATAAATGTTAAAACCTGAATCATTACACCAAAAGCGGCTTTTTTTTGCATAGATATTTCAACCGATCACTCGAGAGTTGGAGCTGCGCTCGCCGCGACGCAGAAACCGGCGTCATTCGCCGACTCTTGCGTGGAACACACTGTAAATGAATGTGAATGAGCTGGAATTTATTCTAAAAGTCGCATGTATAAAACTAATTGTATGAGTGTATGAGACATGTAGTGACAAGATTGGCAGTGCATGGATATCATCATAAACTCTGCGCTACGAACAGCTTCCACGAAATATATAACTGTGTTTGCAAATATTGCGGAAGACGATGTGACAAATACCACGTTCTAAGCTGTACCAGTTGCCCAAAAAGTGTAACCGAACTCAGCACTGAAGACTGTACATAGTGACATAACCTTGCACACTTGTGCGCAATCAACATATTATAAAACTAATCGGCAATCTCTTAGGGAGAGAAACCAAACACTGCGACTAAACCATAATAAATGGAATGCGGCATGGAAGGAAAATATATTATTAGTTCCCCAAAAATTAACTACAGTAGTAAATACAGCCCATATAATATTCTGTTAATTTTTATGTCTGCATACACTTGTACGATTTCTATCTTTAAAAGCCTACACGTGTTTAATGGAAACATGAAGTATTTTCGTCTGTGGCAGCCCTTTTATCAGCTGTTCACGTTCTCATTTGTGATTGACTCTTATGTACGTTTAAGTCTTCGTTGCGAATGCTCAATGTCGTGGTAAAGTTTGCGTTTAAGTTTACGTTCTTACGTTTACGTTTCTATCTGAATGGCCCATACGCCATTTGTTCCTTGAACAAGCCTGGAACTGTCCTCACATTTTGTGCTTCCCGATTCTGACGATAGGGGCGCACCACCCGTATCTAATGATAAACTATACTCTCTTGGAGAGAATTACATGATTATAATCGCACAAAAACAACTAGTGTTGTAATTACCATGCTGTATGCATTAAGGAAAGTGTTTCTTCAGTTATTGTTACTCTAATGACTCTGGAGTCATGGGCCATTCGGGTAGAAAATTAACTGTAAACGTAACGTAAACTTATAAGTTTGGGGCCATGTTTTTTTTTTCAATGTGACCATTCACACTGCATCACGTAAACGTGAAACTTGAACGTAAAATTAAACTTAACGTAGAACCTTGCAAACATCAAGCTTCTGCGTTATATTTATGCGGAATATAACGATACAACCAATCAGAGAACAGAACAGGACAAGGAAGTGGAAGTAGCCAAGAGATGGCGTCTTTGAATGAGAAACTCGTAACGTTTGTATCCTATCCCTGTCTTTATGATAAAATGTATCCATTATATAAAGATGCGGCATTGAAGGAAGCTATATGAACATTGGTTCCCCAAGAATTGAAGTAAATACAGCTCATATAATATTCTGATAATTTTTATATGTCTGCACATGCTAGTATGATTTCAATTTTTAATGGCCTACGCATGTTTAATAGAAGCATGAAAGTATTTTCGTCTGCTGCAACCGGCAACCATTTTATCAGCTGTTCACGTTCTCGTTTGTGATTGGTTGTTATTACGGAGATAAGGTCAAAATCACAAACCACTTCAAGTACCTACGAGTAACCCTGCAGCCGAGTGGAAAACCTTTTTCATCGAGGACATAAGTATGACTACACTGCTACCAGCAACAACGGCTACAAAAAGAGTCCTGCAAGAGCTCCAAGAAAAGAGAGAAAACATCTATGATGAATTGTATGGAACAGGAGCGATGATAAACCGAAGCTGGACAGCAGCAAATTGTGAAATGAGAAATGTAGTCACTAGACTAGCAGTGCATGGCTACCATCATCTACTATGCAAAAACAAAAACTACCATGAGCCAGACAAAACGTGTGCGTGTCAATTATGTGACCGGTATCATATTGAATGGTGTAGAAGAAGAACAAAATCAATCAAAGAGTACTCAAAAATAAGCACAAAGAAGTAACGTAATAACAATCTTTGCACATTCGTGCGCATTTCAGTTATTATTATTACGGAGAGAAACAGATATGGCGACTAAACCATAGTAATTAGAATGTCGTATCACGTCTTTCCAACTACCATTGAGTATAACCATAGTAATTAGAAAGCTATGTAACGTCTATCTACCTACCATGGAATATAACCATAGTAATTAGAATGCTATGTTACGTCTATCTAACTACCATGGAATATAACCATAGTAATTGGAACCATAGTAATTAGAACGATATATCATGAAAAAAGACGTATGATAGCACCTGCCGCGGTTTCCAAATGTTTAAAATCAAAAGTTTATACCCAGCATTTTTCAGCTTTTAATTTCGAAACATTATATTATTATATTCTTGTCAGACATTAAAAAAAGAGTTATTGTAGCTTTTTACATGGTTTCCATATATTTAATATTAAAAGTTGGTCCCCTGATGTTTTTTATTTCTTAATTCCGAACTTTTCGTTTGCGCTGGAGGTATTAGGAATTAAAAGATATGTTTTTTACCCATTTAACTTTTTTTTCATCCCAGGCCTTTTTGACCAGTCGAACCCCGTTATCTCGTAAACTATACGTCGTGCGGTAATGTCACAATGGACGTATTTACTCGGAATCGAAAGTTACGCATTTCGTCTGTTGACGGTTTTTGGCTAGGAGGATGGATAAACGAGTTTTTTTCCGAATTTTTCTCACTTTTTCTAGTAAAAAATCCTTAAAAATTAAATTTACATTATTTCATTCTTGTTCGACATGAAAAAAGGCTTACGATAGCACTTTGCGCGGTTTCCAAATGTATACAATTAAAAAGTTGATCCCACATTGATGGTCACCTAGTAGGAAACCACATCTTTTTTAGTTTTTTATTCCGAAACTTTTTATTATTGTATTCGTGTTATAAACCATTATAAAAGACGTATTTTCTAGCTTTTTATGTTAACATTCACTGTCCAAGTTTCTAGCTCATGGGGAAAGGGGGTAAACATTAAAGTCAGTCAGTCAGGTGGTTTTTCATTATAAGGACACGATAGTGTCTAGTAGGACCGTATGTGTGGTCTCGTGGTTAGCGTTAAATCCACAGGTTGGGTTTGATCCCTGATACCTACTTGAATTTTTCTGATGTAAGGAGGTCTGGCATGGGGTGTACTCAGCCTCATGATACAAATGAGGGGCAACTTGATTGAGAAGTAGCAGCTCTGGTCGTGGAAACCATCATTAATGGCCATGGGTGTCAGCATGCTGACCACATGCCCCCAATCCTGCTAACTGCCTGTGGTAGATGATGCATTGGTTGGATTCTAGGCCTAGTGCCTATTGGGAGGTACAGTCATAGAGTTTAGTATCTAATAGAATATCGATCTCACCCCAAAGTGACAACATTTTCAATTGGTAACTCTCTGAGGGACTTAATAGCTCATGCTCTTGGAGAAGGGAAATCTTGCTTGCAGACAGCAGTCAACACGATGTAGAGAAGCTCATGTGCTTCAGGGCGCTCTAGCAGCAAGAATCACACTTTGTTGGAAACTGCATGCAAGGACCAAAAGCCGGGAGTGTTAATACAAAGTAAAGCACCTCGCATACGCTACGCATCTGCAGGATGAGGCAGGAAGTCGTTGCAACTGGATTGCGACAACCAACGCACATTTACATGAACTAAATTGTGAAATATCATGTGAAGCATATTTTCAGTCAATAAGAACCTATCACAGAGATGATTTTGAAGTAGTTTAATTGTATAAAGTAATCAAAATCTAAATATTCTTTGCATTAAAAACTGGTCGTTGTGCAATGTGATCAGATACACTGATACACTCGTTGGTTTCATTTAATCCTTGCATCACAAGCCAATTATTGCAACACTAACAGCAATGCAGATCAATTTTGCTCCAGTTCTCATTACTATGATAAACTTTTCTCAAAATGCTTACAAACAGTTTTAGTCCAGTCACCAGGTACTGAAAATTGGGTTTGCCTGGAAAAAGGTCCGAAGTTAATGATTTTTTAGTATGTTGTATATGGGCATTCTGAGGTGTAGAATCCAAGTTTTCCAATTCGAGAACCTTGTGCTAACTTCAGGGCAGCCGAAAAACCCCGAAATTTTAGGGCTTTTTTCAATGTTTTCCTTATAACTCCTAAACAACGCGTTTTATCTGAAAATACTCTATTATATAAATTAAAGGGCAATAGATTTTCTACAATTTGCACTGTTTAAAAGTTTTTTAAGTCGAATACGTACCGAGATATGGATCTTCGAAGTTTCGAGTTATTTTTCAAAATATTGAAAAACTGCAAAAAATGCAGGATTTTCCCTAGTAAATTTCATCTTCCAACATTTCTATATGGATAATAATAGTAGTAATGGTAGGTGAATCTAAATTAATAAATTTAACATCATCATGCCCCTCCCTCCCCCCGTCAGGACGTTCTGTTAGGCGATTTCCTTGAAGGCCGTGGAACGGCTTATAGTCCAGTCACCAGGTACTTTTTGCCTGGAAAAAGGTCCGAAGTTAATGATTTTTTAATATGTTGTATGTGGATATTCTGTGGTGTAGAATCCAAGTTTTCCAATTCGAGAACCCTGTGCGAACTTCAGGGCAGCCGAAAAACCCCGAAATTTTAGGGCTTTTTTCAGTGTTTTCCTTATAACTCCTAAACAATGCATATTAGCCTAAAACACTCCATTACAAAAGTTGAAGGGCATGAAATTTCCTATTATTTGAACTGTTTAAATGTTTTAGATAACCAAATATGTACCGATATATGGCGCTTGAAAATTTTGAAAAATTCTCAAAATATCGAAAAACTGCGAAAATGGAGCATGATCTTTAAACATTTCTGTATGAATAACGTTCAATAACCTACACAATAGAAACCCCATTCTTAATGAGATGTTCATTTAAGAATAAAGTACACAATAATCGATACATAAAAATTTATTTTATAAAAATTTATACTACATATGATATGTGGATATATTAACTAAGTAGAAAATATGTAAATTATTACAAACTTCCATTAATATTGATTGACAAAAGCATTGATCTCTTTGCTCCCGATTGGCAAATCGGCATCATCTCTCAGTAATTCCTCCTGAGCAAAGATCTTATCGATGATGTCCTCCTTTGCTGCCATTTCAGCATTCACTCCTTACAGGATGAAGACCTTGGCAGCAGAAAATGTGTAGTAAGTGACTGCATAAGGTTGTATGGAGTAAGACTACATCACGCACGTTCAAGTCAGTGTGCAAGACCTACGTGGACTAGGTACAGAAACCCTTTGGGTATAATGCCATAGTAGTATTCGATGGATATCTTAGTGACATCGCTTATCAGAGCACCAAAGCAGCTGAACGATATCACCGGGCTTTGCTGCAATCGTCCAGAAAATTTGTATTTTCGTTAACAACGGCCGTTACATTGTCGCAAGAAATTTTTTTATCCAATGACACGAACAAGAGAAACTTTATTTCAATGCTGATTGACTGAAATGGCAGCAAAGGGCATCGAAGTTAAGCAGGCAATAGAAGATACTGATTTCATGATAGTGAAAACTGCTATATCTAAGGCTTCTGACTTCGATAGTGTTACTACCACAGGTGAAGACATCGATCTCTTAGTATTGCTGACTGTATTAGACTCTTCTCAAAAGAACTTTTATTTCCAAAAGAGTGGGAGAGGTAATACCCCAGTGTTTTGTATTCGCCAGCTTCGTGCAAATACAGTACTCAGGATATTCTTTTCCTTCATGCAGCAAGCGGGTGTGACACTACATCAAACCCATTTGGACAAGGAAAGAAGAAAGTTTTCACTATGTATGAAAAAAACCGTTCTGTGTCTGACATCGTTAGTGTTTTCAAAGATAACGAAGCAACACCATGCCAAATTTCGGAAGCAGGGGAAAAGTTTCTTGTGATACTGTACGGTGGTAACATGGACACAGATACTCTGGATGATCTTCGGTACCGAATATTTTCCAACTCCGTGTCAAAATCCAAATTCAACCTTGCCAGATTGCCCCATACACGAGATGCTGCCCGGTACCATTCTTTTCATACCTATCTGCAAGTGCAGACGTGGCTGGGCTACAAAAAGTCACCGTCAGTTTGGGGCTGGACTTTAACGAAACTAGGGCTGATCCCTATAACAACGACCATGGATGCAGCTCCAGAAAAGTTGCTGCACATGATACAATGCAAGTGCATGACAGGATATAGCACCGGGGCTTGCAGCTGCAAAAAAGCAGGACTCCGATGCTCAACCATCTGCAAGAATTGAGCAGGAAAGGCTTGCGAGAATTCGCCTGAAACTGACATCAACGAGGAAGACACAGACATTGAGTGCGACGAGGAGGATGACGTCATCGATGAGTTCATTGCTCAGGAGGAAGAGGAATCACTGAGAGATGATGCCGACTTGCCATTGGGACCAAAGAGGTCAAGGCTTTTATGAATTAATATGAATGACTAATTTGTAATAGTTTACATATTTTGCACTTAATTAATATATCCACATGTCATTACATGTATTATACATTTTTATAAAATTCATTTTTATACATAGAGAATTGTGTTATTTATTCTGAAAAAAACATCTCATTAAGGGTGGGTTTCTATTGTGTAGGTTATTAGACGTTATTCATATAGCAATATTGAATGGTGAAAGTTACTAGGGAAAATCCTGCATTTTTTGCAGTTTTTCAATATTTTGAAAAATAACTCGAAACTTCGAAGCTCCATATCTCGGTACGTATTCGACTTAAAAAACGTTTAAACAGTGCAAATTGTAGCAAATTTATTGCCCTTTAATTTTTATAATAGAGTATTTTCAGATAAAACGCGTTGTTTAGGAGTTATAAGGAAAACATTGAAAAAAGTCCAAAAATTTCTGGGTTTTTCGGCTGCCCTGAAGTTAGCACAAGGTTCTCGAATTGGAAAACTTGGATTCTACACCTCAGAATACCCATATACAACATACTAAAAAATCATTAACTTCGGACCTTTTTCCAGGCAAAAGTACCTGGTGACTGGACTATTTGGGATTAACAAAGGACTTTGCATCATTTTCAAGGAAAGCGTTTTTATTCCCCGTCATTAACATGACTTCTAGAAAGTAGGCAGAAAGTGAGTATTACTTAATTTTGATAATGCACTATGATAAAGCTACCAAATCAAAGTACCTGACTGAAGTTGAGCCTATAGAGGTTTAGGAATGACTTCCTGAGACCACTTAAACTCCTTTTTTGTCATCCACATGCCTCATGAAGGGGTATGTGGATGACTCTCAAGTCATGTAGATGATAAATGTAGGGCACTATTGTGTTTGCGGTGTTCATGACCTGTACTTAAAATCTTAAAACTGATTAAATGAATTTCTGCTTGATACCCCCCCCCAAACCATATAAACACAGTCTAGTTAAAACTACATTAATTCCGGAGTATGCACACAAATTTGCAAATTTGATGCAAAATCAACTGAAGCACACTGAGAAAAATATGAAACCACATAAAGAAAAGCAGATTGCTGCCAAAGTTAAGTCATCAATGTGGCCTTCTGCCATCCACATGTACACGGATGTCATTCACATGGGTTTAAAAAAATAAAAATAAATAACAATATAAACATTTAAGCTCTGCTGGTGTCATATTATAATCAAGTAACCCCTGAAGTACTTTAATTTCTTTTAGATTTTTTAAAAAAAAGTAAAAAAATTGGATTTTCCCGTATTTGAAGAATGACCCAGCTATACTATTTGCAGACAAAGAGATCATAGTGACTACTCCACTCATATGCCACATTTGATATTGACCAATAGCGTTTAGCAATTCCTCTGATATAATCCAATCTTGACCGTTTATCTTATAATATTAAGCATCAATGTGCCGTGATTAATACGTCACATGTTGCCATTAAGCAGCATGAAAACAGATTATTTTATACAACATAACTTGTTTGAAAATTGCAATAATAGAAATGTACATTGATTAAGAACACAATTTCAATTCGGTGCAAGCCAGTTGGTGTGATTTTATTCAGTTCTGCTTCAGCTTACCCGAAAGAAGTTAACTGTGTCTTATATGCACCACTGGTAGCACTGATCACAACATGGTAACTCGAATCGATTCATGGATGGTTGATTCATAGTATGCCATGATCTCGCAGCTGTTAGTTTTGTTTTTATACAACAAAGCACAAAGGAAATTATTATTTGTATAATCCGTTACATTTTTATTCATGGAATAGTCTTAATAAATCCAACTCGAGTTGACAAGTTTCATCAGATAAATTCAGATAAATCTATCAATAAATTCGTACTTTCGTGGGATTACCCAAGATAATTTGTTACATGGATTATGTTGGCTCTTGCTACTATTACATAGAAATCAGCTGAATTATTATTATTCTATCAGTTTGAATGTTTTATTCATGAAGAATAATATCTTGAAATAAACAAATCACTGAAGAAGTCTGAACATTGCACTGTTTACTAAGGTTATTAAGCATTGTGACACAATCTTAATATGTTAGGTATGATTGTTTCTATTGTAAGACTGTACTGCAATTACGTTATTCATTTTTGAATGTTGATATTTGGTAGGAAAACGTTATACATGTATGAACAAAGTTTTGCTGTCTATAAAGGACAGACCATTTCCATTATTTGTTAAGTTCGATATTACCATATTTTGCTCACCCTAATTTTTAAAGAATTATTTTAAAGTTTAGTTTTGCTCCCCGTCTTTTAGGCACAGTTTTTTTAGAATTTAGGGATTTGTAGTCCTTTCAATTCTCGCACTCCATGGTAGGTAGGTAGGCCTATTGTTCCGATAGTGATTGCGCAGCATGTAGCTGAAAGACAACATGGCATTTTAGAGTCCAATGTATGAAAACTCACATTAAAATACAAAAGGAGTTGTGGAATATCCCGCTGTAGAAGATGAAGAATTGAGACAAATAGGTATCAAGAACTCTTTTTAAAACATCCCTATATTTTACGAACTCACATTTTTTTACTGGCCAAAACAGGCTAAGAAGTGAACAAATATAATAAAGAATAATAATAATTTTACTATTTAGCATAAGGCACAACTCACGGCATCATCAGAGAGTACGTTCATTAACGTGTTTAATTTTGAGATTCCAAAGGACAAAGACCTCGTCGTTAAGCCGATACGATCAACACAGACATCTACTAGTTGACCTCTGCTGATGACGCAGGCGAGAATATCTGTGAAACGTGTTGAGCAATAACTCACTGCTAAAGTCACTTTGCATGCTCAGTTCCCTGTTTTCTGAATTGTGCTGCCATCTGTAGCCTTGTATTGCATCGTGCACGACAAGTCTTTGGTTTGATACGAGGAAACTGAGATCTCCCCTTCCAATTCCTATTTGAGACTAGATGCTTTACGGCCTGTACTACGACTCCCCAATAAGACCTGAACCAAATCTTTCTGGGCTCACAACCTTACCACCTCCAAGTGCTTGTATCAAACAGTAGTGACATCTGGTGAAAATGCCAAGTCATTGACACTACAAGATCTGCAGGCCTGGGTTGTAAGGTAGGGACTATCTACCGCAACAGTGAGCAGTCGTTTTCAGTTATTTTTTCTCTCAAAGACTCTTCTTTAGCAATCTTTCTCAGTGTCATGACAACACCTATTGCATTTCATATGTTTAAGGGTAAATACAATTATTATTATTAATATTTGTATTTTAAATTTATAGAACTTGATAGAAACCCATACATAGTACTTTCTCTTTATTTAGGAGATAGGTTATATCTTTCTATAAGCTGTATATTGATTTACAA
Source organism: Ectobius pallidus (assembly GCA_964059195.1). Lineage (NCBI taxonomy): Eukaryota > Metazoa > Arthropoda > Insecta > Blattodea > Ectobiidae > Ectobius > Ectobius pallidus. Next base: position 179,193,947 of record CAXKWD010000006.1, on the reverse strand, counting down.
ATCCACACTGCAATTTCATATACAGATGTAATAATTTGGATTTTCCAATTTATGTCTAAATTTACTTTTCCACATTATCCTACACTAGTTTCAGCACTAAGCCATTTTCACGGAAAGGCCCCTTAATTTTTCAGTTATAGAAACCAATTTCTGGAAGGTTTGATATAATTTCAAGGAAGTACTTAGTTTAAAAAACGAAGTAAATACAATGAACTGTTAGCTGATATAGGCATCTCGTTATCTCGATACATTCGCTAAATGCTACATGTAGGCCTATTCAATGAAAATGAGGTTAGGTTGACCCGCAACACCACATTTTCCATTTAAGTGATGTCTAATCAGTATCTAGTGTAACATATCACTTTGTAGTCAGGGTCGGTACAACTGTAGCCCTTTTAGTGGTTGTTATTACTTGTTCTTGCGTTTTCTTACATCAGCTGAAAGGCGGAAGTGATGAATTATTTACTACATAACCCAGCACCATATTTCATGCACAGTGTCTATTCTTTCAAAACAGACATTTACCAATATCTATCAATCTGGGACTTAGACTCTTTCTTATTCTATCTTCAAATTCTACAGTTTTGTAACGAGAACAGGCTAGACTTTTGAGGTTTGTTTTGTAAAAATAATGTACTACAAATCCTGAAGACAATAAGATGAAGATATTTTTTTATAATCTTGATTTTTTGCAGGATAAAATGGCAAGCTATGCCAAACGTACAGGAAATGACATTGAGTTGGTAACTCTAATGTAGCATGTGAAACTAATCTATCAATATATATCTGTATCACACAGTAAATAGGCAACATCCATGACAAACTAATGACTAGGAAACAATATGGGTTCAACCCAGGAAGAAGACGCATGCAATTCACTTGGAAAATAATAATAAACCGTGCTTGGAGATAACAATGCAATTTTCATTATAATTCAGAATTTACTACGGTACAAGGAAACACCATAATTATTAGTGATGACTTAAAAAATCCAAGCCAACCAATTGCATCCTACAAGGCGACCCATAATCTTTAACATGATGTAACGAGCTGGACTTATAAAGAAACCCTACAATACAAATATTTGTTCGAATATCATTTAACTCGGACTCATTTGATTTCGCTTGGTTGAGTGCAAAAAAGACCATATGGTCTTAACTCTGCTAGGTAACATTTAAAAATGCAAAGGTTGACAAACAAAAATCTGGCAACCTCCAGAACTCAGGAGTGCCGGATTTTACACTGTTGAAGATTCATTGTCCTATATTTCATACCAGTATGAAGACTTTAGCATTTCCACTTTCTCTGTGACCTGACAACGCACAGTGTTTAAATTTTTCACCACCTCTTTTCTTTGCCAACATGGTAAATTTGAAAATGCACTCTGAAATCTGAAGCTGGAATTATTCCACCCCTTTCATTTTTTTAGAGAAGAATGGTTAATTAATATTTATCCAAAGTATTTAAATTATTATTATTATTTTCAGTAACAAAATTCCAGTACAAATTATTATTATGATTATGTAAGCCTAAATTCAAAAGATTAACTGTAAAAGAAACAAATATATTCAAAGTCTAACGTACTTAATTCGTATACCGAAGCACGAATTACTTCGACCAATAGAAATGTAAAACGTAAGGAAACTAGTAGCCAATAAGAGAAAAGCATCGCAATAGCGCGAAGAATAGCTGTTGAGGAGATTCATTCCATTACTATTCACCTCCCGGTACACACCGTCGTGGGAGTGCTAAGTAATAGTTCGCGGCAAAATACCTCAGCTATTGCGTATTCCACATATCACACATATGTATAATAGACATAGAAACAGTAAGTCATGTGAGTTTATTTTATAATTGTGATTACAAGGAACATAGTATCACGTAAGTACCAAAAGTGAAACTGAATAAAAGTGGTGACTGACATTGTTAAACTACAGAGACACAATCTCACACCAAGTCGCCAGTTTAAAATAAATATCATTACTAAAGTGATTATAGTGTTGTCATTTATAAGATCATAATTAGCTATAATCAAAACCCTGAGATGATTCGTGCACCTACCCTGAGTGAAAGCAGTCAAGGCATTGAGGTGCGTTATTCAGCATGGACTCCAACGGGGATTTGAAGTAAGTACTTCCACCGAAGAGTAAACCTAGTAACGGCAATCCAAATGCAAAGACTGAAATGGCTGGGACACGTCCAGAGGATGGCAAACGAGAGAGACCCCAAGAAAGCTCTTAATGGAAAACCGGAAGGAAGGAGAGATCAAAGAAGACCACGTTTGAGATGGTTAGATGGGGTGGAGGATGATTTAAGGAAAATGGGTGTGAAGAGATGGAGAACGAAAGCAGAGGATAGGAAAGAGTGGAAGGACATTTGTAAGGCGGCCAGGGCTCTCCAAGGGCTGTAGTGCCACAGTGGATGGATGGATGGACTTCCACCGAAGAGATCCCTTCACAATATAAGTCTCCCCAACCCATGTGCATCTCAAATCTATGCCATAAATATTAAGAAACCGGATTTTCTTTGGCCGGATTTCTTAATGTCAACTGGTACTTAAAAAAAGCATAACCTAAAAATTTAATTGCAACTTCTAATGTCCTGACAAAAGCGGACGTTTTCAGCAACACTAAGGGCATGGCCGTCCGGAAGGGGGGGCAGGGTAGAGCCGCTGCCCCTCCCTGGAAATTGTTTACACATAAACCTCTTAATTAAATGACTATAAGCAACTAATGTGAAGTGAGGTTTAAGTCTCCTTATACTGTTGTATGTTCGCGTTGTTTGGGTGAAAACGGACTGTAACAGCTGACTAGATATTAGCATGTCACAGGAATAATGTCGCATTTTAGATTTTTATGAATAGTACCGTACCTATTAAATTGTAAGGTGTAAGAAAAGTCATGAGAGTGTATACATCAGATGTTTTCTTTGTATCCATGGCCATAGTCCAGATACAGTAAATGTAGGTTGTTGATTATATAATAACAGTAATAATAGAAAAAAAATAATATGAATACGGTAGTAACAGTAATAGTAATAGTAATAATAATAATAATAATAATAATAATAATAATAATAATAATAATAATAATAATAGTAATAATAATAGCCTAGTGATGGTGGTGGTGGCAGTAATTCGTTCATTGGCCCCCCCTTGACAAAATTTCTGCAGATGCCCATGACTAAGGGCCTATACGATGACCACCTGATATCATATTTATCTGCCAGATAGAGAACCTATCTGGAAGTTGGCCAATAATTGCGAACTATGATCCTGTGACAAAATCTGTCTGGGAAGTCAACTCCCAGCTAAGCTAGCAGGAGGATGGAGTGGCTGATAAACTACCAACTGCCAGTTAGGGAAACAAGATGGAAGCACTCTGAAGATTCCTAGCCACCGGAATTTCAGAATTCATTTAACTTAAACAATAATGTCTTTTAGGCTAAGATATGAATAAAATAGAATTGCACAAATTGATTAATGCACTTAAAACAATATGTTCTTATGTAATTTAATTGTACAAGTACAAATTTGAGCTGCAGCACCTAGCAGAGGCCAACCGAACTACACCAAACACATCTCTTTGCTTAACGAGTTAAGGATCATTTTACTGCGTTCTTTCTGATAGCAGTTCAGTGGTGGTACTACAGTCATCTTCTAGTCAAGCTATCTGCAAATCACGTATCGGGAGGAATTGCCGGCTAGAATATAGATTCAAATGATCAAATTATCATTTTATGTATTTGTTTTATATTTTCTGGGAAAAAGCATAATATTGAAGACAATAATTCTCACTAAAATAAAGCTGTCCATGTGATCACACAAACACACACATATATAAATATCTTCACACTAATAAAACACATTGCACACATTATGGTAAAAAAGACATTTTAGACAGTTCCTGTTTCAACACCTGGAGAGTCCAATTTCACAGTAACGCATGAAAAACAATCGATCCTATCTCTCAGATAACCCTAAGGAATTTCAGCAGCCCAGACAATATCAAATTCTTTATCAATACTGAAAAAATGAGCTAAATAAACAAATATAAAATATACAATATAACTAGTGAAGTTGCAGAGATTGTGATGTGTTATACACTTTAAAAATACTATAAACAGCTTTAGCGACCCATTTCTGGGAAGAACGCCATGAAATTGAGGATGAAATGAATGTTTACAATTTAAGAAGTTTATGTACGTATGCTTACAAAGGAACCAAACAGATTCTCATGTCGAAACCTACCCTCAAATTTTCATTAGATGGACACATGCAAAAAATTAGATGCTCATATAAACTTTTAGGAAGCATTCACACCGAAGTAGCATAGCCTGCAAGTCGCAATTTCTGGATGCAGGCTGCATATCGAATAGCGTAGCTTACAATTTTGCATTCACACCGAAGTAGCGAATGCGACCTGCAGCTTTCTTATGTTTTCACTTGACAAGGGCTTCATTTGGACTATTTTAATGGCTTGTTCTGATGCTGACGGCATATTTACATCTGTAAGTGTTGTTGATTACGGTAGGAATAGCAATGGGCATGTCTGTATTTTTCCTTGCCCTCTCTAAAACTAAACTTAATATCCCCTGCTGGCCTTTCAAAAGAAGAATCAATGCTGGTTTTTCTATGTTCTTCATAACAGATGAAGCGTCCATACCCTAGGAAAACCCTTGATAATCTCAAGACAGTGATTAATTACTACAGAATTTCAAGGGCAAGAAAAAGTGTTGAATCTGCTTACAGGATGCTTATTTCTGAGTTCAGAATTTTTAAAACGCAAATAAATAGTCAACCTGAAAAGACAGCTGACTGTAAAGCTGCATTTATTTTTCACAATTTCATCCGGAAAAACGATTTGAATATTTTCTATCCCTAATGAAAATGATAGTAATAAAGCCTACAATGTAATGCCTAGTCTACATGAAGATTATCGTAGTCATCTAAAAACAAACGCAAGTGATCTACGAGATAGGCTACATGATTACTTTTTGATGTCAGAAAATACCTTGTGTGTCAAGTGCCAAGTGCCAATGAACTGATTTCTCAGTTTCATTCACATATTAATAAAATATGAAAGTGTGATGGCCTACTAATCACATAAATAAATTTTATTTTCAAATTTATATTCAATCTGTATAGCCTATTTATATCTAAACCGTCTAATAATGTTGATCATGAAATAAGTGTAAACTTATCACTATAGAGGCTGTAAAGACCATCAGAGTTCTAGAAGGTTGGGGTGCTCATGGAAGTGGTAAGGTTAATGTTGACGTTTCGGTCACTTCTTCCTAGTATCCATTTCATTAGAGACTAGGTTTTCCCCAGGACCACAGTTCCTCCAATTGAAAAATCCCAAAGGTTTCAACAAGGATCGAATGAAATATAATACTTTCAGATTTACGTTAATAAACTGCATGTGTGATAAACAGATCACATCATGCATATTGTTACATCAGGATGACCCAGCAGATTTCTCTCTCCACACAACTGGACAACAATGGGAGGAGAAAAATTCTTATACTTTGAAATGAAAATAATGAACACTTCCCGTACTGATTATCAGTTATTTTTATGATATTTTAATCTTACCGGTATATAAATAATATTGGTAGGGACTAGGGTGTAAGAAATAATTTTGATAAACGACGATATCCAATTTGTCATAGCAAGGAAGATGTAAAACATTTAATTCTGAGATGCCAAGAGATGAAAAGCAAGAGTTTAGATACAAAAAATAAATATAAAATTCCTATCAGTAGATATGAAAGTACCTTGAAAAATTAAGACTTACAACGTAAGAACACTGAAGGCAATGGGACACTTTTTTATGTCACAAAATTGAAATGGGAGAAACCGATTAAAGAAAAGAATTTAATACATGAGAATATTATAGGAGAAAAATTCCTCCGGCACTGGGACTTGAACCCAGGACCTTTGGCTATTCGCGCCAATGCTCTACCAACTGAGCTAAGCCGGAGCTCAATTCACAGCGCCAGAGCGCTCTGGCGCTGTGAATTGAGCTCCGGCTTAGCTCAGTTGGTAGAGCATTGGTGCAAATAGCCAAAGGTCCTGGGTTCAAGTCCCAGTGCCGGAGGAATTTTTCTCCTATAATATTCTCATGTAGTGTCCAACAGAGACAATAATCTGTGGCTCATGAATGCTTATATAATTTAATACTGCATTGCCTTTATGGTATGTTGAAATGTATAAATTGTAACACCATGGAAGTCCAAATTATGTTACTCTAAATAATGTGTTTTAATAAAGCTGCATAGCAATGATAGAAAACTCATTAAAAGCCAAAATGTTGTATTAGTTCCTTTCACGTGCATGCATTTACCTTAAAGGGTAGGAATTCTTAATGTAATAGTTAATTTTGTCAATTTCTATTGTTCTCAGATGAATCTCTATCTTTCTATGAAAATCAGATTGTAGCAATCAGATGCTTTCAAATGAGTACAAGTACAAAATTAAGCAACTCTTACTCGGAGAATTAAAATCAATTTATTTGTAGGGACGACAGACTTCCCGTGAAGTCATGGCCTTCAGAATTCCAGGAGGTCCCAGATATTTAGACATCCAGCATGTTGAAGGGGTAAGCAACCTTAAACACCGAAAGCCTTCAGCTCCAGTATTCATATCTATTAGAAACTGAGTCAATCCCAGGGTCATAATACCACCAGAAGAATTAGGTAAAGTGAAAAAAAATCTTTAAGAATTCACTTTACCTGTAGAAGAGAAAGTCTCAGCAATCTTATTCCACGATTTTCCTGCTCATTCCAAAGTGTAACATTATGCAGACATGGGTATTTCACAATATTTTGCACATAATTGACATTAGTTTCCTTACTATCTGCCAGTTTTCGTGCCATATTGTCCCTACTATACTACACCAAGTAATTATAGGCTGAATTGTATTAACAGCTGAATAGGCATGAATACACAGGTGCTGTCCCGAGTCGTGTCGCATAAAATAAGTCCAGATCTATGTGAAGAAATGAATGTCGCAGTCTGCGAGATGCTACTTCGGTGTGCTCTCCCTGGGAGTTGCAAGACCTTGTCATTGGTGGGAGAGCTTGGGTGGTCCTACGACCCTATGGGCTATGCCGGCAGTAGCATAGCTACTGGTAGGGCCTCCCATGCCAGACAGGCCATAGGTGAGGATCCATACGAAGAAGCAACTCAGAAGAGGATTTCCAACAGTGTTGAAGGCAGAAGAGGAGTGAGAGTCCCAATGGCGGAAACAGCGGAAGAGAAACCTAAGATAGGGAGGGGCAGATCAGGCTCTGTAGCTGTGGAGGAAGCAACTGATCTAGGGGAAGAAAACCCCCAAATCAAATAACCTGGCACTCCAGGTTGGGGGTTTGGCATAGGGCCAATACCCCTATCTTGTAAAAAAGGATTTGTCCAAAGAAACCAAAGAGTTACACTAGGACGGAATCAATTGGCGACGAAAGATCAATGATTTTTGGTACTTGGAATATAAGAAGCATAACTTGAAAAGAAGTAGAGCTCATCTCAGATCTGAGAAAGACTGGCTATTACAGAAACTAAAAAGAAAGGGCAGGGTTGTGAGGCTCTAGAAGGTGGATATATGTTTCACAAGTTGAAAGAGCAAGGGGAGGAGTGGGTTGTATTATCCATAAGGATAATGTCAGAAATATCATAAATTGGAAATGTATAAATGAAAGAATAATGACAGTACAGATTAAGGAAGGTGAACAACAAATCAATTTGGTAATATTATATGGCCCAAACGAAGATGAAGCAGTAGAAAAGAAAGAAATATTTTATGAAGAACTTCAAAACACTCTAGATGATATGATAGTAGGAACCAATATCATACTAGGAGATTTAAATGCAAGAGAGGGAAATGAACCTCAAAAAGTAGAAAATGTTATTGGCAAATATGGAGAAGAAACATGTACTGATAATGGAGAAAGACTACTAAACATCTGTATTACGAATGGACTTATAATTACAAATACTAAATTTGATCACAAGAGAATACATTTATATACATGGGCTGAACCTTCTAGGAATGAGAAATCAATAATTGATTACATTATGGCTCAGAAAGACCAAATGAAATATGCTAAGGATGCCAGAGTAAAGAGAGGACCAGAAATCGATAGTGACCATTATTTACTCATTATGTAAATGGTAGTAGAGGGAAATAAGGAAGGATATAAATCAAGGAAAAGAATATAACAGAAGTTTTTAAAACAAAATACACCAAGAAGCTTATAAACAGGAAATAGAGGAATTGATTGACAACATAGGAGAAATAAATACCATGGTAGATCTAGAGAGTGGTTGGAGAAACTTAACTGCGGCAGAAAAGATATGTGGAAAAAGTAAAAAAGGAACAAAAAAGAAAAGAACTAGATTGTGGAATGACGAAGTTAAACAGCAAGTGCAAAGGAAGAAATAAAATTGGCATAAATATTTAGCAACAAAAATTGCTGAAGATTATCAAAAGTACAAGGAAGAAAGACAAAAAATGAAGGAAATAGAAATAGCTGAAAATAAGAAATCATTGGAAGAATTTGGAAATTTTATGGAAGAAAATTATAAAGAAATTACCAAATTATTTTATAAGGTTCTAAAAAATTTAAGGAAAGATAAAGAATGCCCGTTGAAATTCAACAAAGATAAAGATGGGAATATACTAACAAAAGAGCAAGATATTATGAACAGATGGAAAGAACACTTTATTGATCTACTTGAAAGCTCAAACATAAAATCAATATTCAAAGAAGTTTTATAAATCTAGAAGAACAAAATATAATTCCAGAAGATAAGATACTGGACGGAAAATTAGAAATGGCTATTGGCAAAATTAAATTCGGAAAGGCTCCAGGTCATGATATGATCACTCCTTAAATGGTCAAATACATTGGACAAGCCGGAAAGAAACTACTACTCCATATCATAAACCTTACTTGGAGATCTAAGGAAACCCCAAAATACTGGAGAGTCGCAGTAATTATCCCAATTTATAAAAGAGGAGATAATAGAAACTGTGAGAACCACAGGGGAATATCTCTGCTATGTGTACCAGGAAAGATTTATGCAAGAATTCTAGAACAAAGATTTAACACAAAAAATAGAATCCCAACTCGAAGAGAGCCAATATGGCTTCAGATCCAACTGAAGCACACAAGATTTAATTTTCACCCTGAAGCAATTGTCAGAGAAAACTACAGAATATAACAAGGAAGTTCACCTTTGCTACATTGACTTAGAAAAGGCCTTCGACAGAGTACCTAGGAGCAAATTGTGGGAGGTTCTAAGGAAACAGAAAAGTGAAGAGAATTTAATAGCTGGTATACAAAGCTTTAATGATAGAGCATTTAATTCATTAGGAAAACAGTGTCCTAGGAAAGTGTTGTTAATATATAGGTCTTAACCCACCAGGAGGCAAAAACCCAACTCTCCAAGGAAATAGCTCACCTTGGGAGAGTAAAACAGAGCCAGCCCTACCATGGTAGGAGGCCCTTGCCCTATAAGGGATTGTTACGGGCTTATTTATTTATTTATTTATTTATTTATACAAAGCTTTTGTTATGACTGTACAAGCAATGTACACGACTAAGGGAGTGAGACAAGGTTGTGTTTTGAGCCCCATACTATTATTTATCCTACTGGATGATATCCTAAAAAAGGCCTCGAAAAATATAAAACCTCTCAAAGTAGACAATTGGCTTATGAAGCCTGTAACAATATCACAATTAGTTTTTGCAGATGACTTAGTTTTAATGGCGAATAATGGAAGAAACTTACAACATAATTTAAATCTATGGAACAAAGAATTAAAGGAAATGGGTATGAAAATTAGTACCAGCAAAACTAAATCCATGATAATAAGCAGAGAACCTATAAAACACAAAATAAAGATAGAAGGAGAATTAATAGAACAGGTAGCAAGTTTCACATATTTGGGCTCTATTATTAATAGCGATGGAAGAATAGATGAGGATATCAACAATAGAATAGCAACAACAGGAAGATTATATCAAGCATTAAATAGGAACTTCATCAATAAGAAATCACAAAGAAAACTAAATTGACAGTATATAAAACAAAATATACCCCGGCATTAACATATGGATGCAAATCATGGCCATTAATATCTAAGCATATCAGTAAACTACAAGCAATGAAATGAGATACTTAAGGAGGATAGAAGGAAAAACAAAACAAGATAAGATAAGATTAGAAACCAGACAATTAGAATGAATTTAGAAATTCAACATTTCCAACAACAAGCTCAATATTGAACCGGAAGAAAGAACAGTGGCAGTCTTCACAGACAGTACAATAACAATAGCACTACTAAAGAACAACTGTAACCATAGCAATATAATAGAGCTCATCAGGGACCAACTTAAGAGCCTCAAGGATATCCACTGGCAGATATATTTTGGATGGGTAAAGGCCTATGTGGGGAACTTTGGGAATGAGAAGGCAGACAAATTAGCCAAGGAAGCAGCAGAAGAAGAATATAGAGAAGTAATATACAACAAAAACCCCAAAACAGCTATTATTGGAAGAATCAAAGGAGGAGGATTAAAAAAATGGCAGGAAGAATGGGGAAAGTACGACCAAAGGGGCAGTTTGTAAAACCTTCTTCCCATCGGTTCACCAAAGGTTAAAACAGAAGATTATCATAACAGCTTCCTTTGCAGCAATAGTAACTGGCCACGGCATATTAAAATCCTATCTTCACAGCAATGGCGACTCCTGGTTTTTTAGTTGTGTAGGATGGTGTGGAGAGATCGAATTAACCCATTCACTGCTATTGACGTACATATGCGTCACCGTAAAAAAAATGCATAAAGGCTGAGATATAAATTTAATGCAATAATGCTTTATCGTAAAATATGAAAATATTTAACCACGTATGAAAACTGTCGTTTACGGAAATCAGCTATTCCGCTATAATTTTCGTAGTTGATATCAAACTTGATATTACTCCAGGAATACTTATATTGAAATATAAACAGCACTGTAACGTTTAATAATAGCTAGGCCTATAATATATACCAAGAAATGAAATAAATAAATAAATAAATATTAATAAAAATATGATCACTCCCCTCTTAGAAAACAAGCTATCGAACGTGAGGAAGGACTGTGCTGTAAGACGTCCTCAACTTCCTCCATATGAAACTGGCTTTTCACCGCCTTTTCTCTTCCCCTCCGACCCCTTCACTTGCCACAGCTTTAACAACGGCATCACAGATATATAGAGAACGGCATGGATACACTGAGAACATCCTCACAAATACCAACCTGCTTAAAACAGTACCGCTTTAACTTCCTTCCCGAGTGATCTACAATAACGCTATTTTGTCATTTTATTGTTTTAATTTTGACAATGAATGCTAGTAAACATTTATGTAGATGAATTATGAAGTGTAGGATGATCCTCACATCCTATATGGAATAATCGCCACTGCTTCACAGATTCAAGATTGTAAATGATGACACCTGTTCCTGTCATCAGGAGGCGCAAACTGTAGATCATTTGATTTACAGATGTAGAAAACTTCAGCATCAGAGGGACACATTAAGACAACAAATAGTGGTGAATCATGGAAAGTGGCCAGCTGCTCCAGATCAACTTATTGCAAAACATTATAAACTGTTCAAAAAGTTTATACAATCAATAGATTTTAACTCATTGTAAATATGTAGATAACATAACGTATATGCACATTGTTAGGGTTACAGTAATTCAATAAGTACATTATTAAGCTTAGACTTTGTAAAACTAGTGCTATAGAAAATTAATACAGTAGAAGATGGGAACGCTGTAAAATTGTAAATAACAGCAATCATGAAGTGAAAGTGAAGGTGAAAGGATACTCCTCAACATATGTAAACTATCAGTAGAACTTGTGTACTGGTGAGGTGTGAAGTGGATATTAGGATACTGATAATGTAAGGAAAGGAACATCGTAGATACCTAGAAATGTAAACATAGCATGTAGTATTGCGATGCAAGCAATGGAGCATGCTGATTATTAAAATAAAAAAACTCTCCAACAGCAAATAGAATCCTCACAATTGAGATGGTTTGGCCATATACAAAGAATGGACGAAGAAAGAATTCCAAAAAAAGTCTGGCAAGCCAGAGTAGAGGGGAAGAAACCCAAAGGAAGACCTAGGCAAACCTGGGATGAGCATGTGAAAAAGATCTTGAAAGGAAAAGGAGTGGATGTAAATGAAGCAAAGAGAAATCTCTTTTAAAAGCCTGGCAGAAGAGGATCGACTAAGTAAGTAAGTAAGTACTTCGGTGTGAGGACTTGAACTTGTTTATTTGGGGTTTAAAATAAGTAGCGCACAACCTACATCCAAGTACTGCAACTCGCATGCTACGCTACTTTGGTATGAATGCTCCATCAGTGGGCACTAGTAAAGCTAACTTGAGTACAGCCTGCAAGCGACAGAGAACAGTGGACGTGTGATAGAAGGGGAGGGGCTACCTTGTTACTCATTGAAAGTGTCTCACTGTATAGGTGACTTTTAAATAATCATTTCTTACCATTTCCGCATTTTAAAACTGTATAGACACTGGGGGTTGCTTATGATTGTTAGTGTGTGATATTTGAATATTTCCCATACACAGCGAATCACAATACCAGTGCTGCAATCAACGTATTCTTAATGTTCACATTTACTGTTCAGACAAAATTCAAGTGTTAAGAACTCAAACTAACATACTACGTAATATAGGCCAAAGTAAAAAAGTAATGAACAGCACATGAAGTTCACTTAGCTAATCCTAAACACTTAAACAGGTATCAATTACTTCACGAGAACTACTGGAATACAAATATATGTATCAGAGGAGGGCATTATTCATTATTTAAATATTATCCACTTTCATAGGGAGAGAGCGGGATCTCTGCTCTGCCAAACTGTCAACAGCCGATGCACCGGCGCATGAGCAAAGTAGAAGTCCCAACCCCTTCCCACCAACAGCTGTGCGAGGCTACTCATTTATAATTTCCAGATTCACAATTAATTTTCACCCACTAAAAGTTCATATGAGCAGCTAATTTTTGGCATGTGTCTGTCTGCAATGATGGCCTACCAAAATGCAAAATTTGAGGGCAGGTTTTAACATGACAACCCATATGGTTTCCTTGTGAGTCCACTCCAATGGGAGTCAGTTTTGAATTAAATAAATAAAATAGGTTTAAAAACCGCCAAAAAACTGCTAAACTTTGACAACTCAACAGGCATCCAGGGAACTTTGTTCAACTAGTTCATCCACCCAACACCAGATGGCCAGCCCGAATCAGCTGATGACGATGGAGATACCCACTGAAACATATGTTCTGGGTAAATATTCCTGATAGCGAAGTTAGTGTGCATATTTCCGTACTCAATCTTGCTACTAAAATAAAATATATCTAGAAGTGATGAGGAATGTTCAATTCTGTCTGGAATGAAGTACGACATGTCACAAACATCCGGGCCCTAACCATCCCTTTTACCATCACTCATGTCTGTCCTTAGACTCTCTTGTCACTTTTTTCCACGGAGATCCTGTTTTCTGATATCATACACAACATGGAAGATGGATCGTTTGGCTTTCATGAGATTTGCAGGGTTTCGTATCTCTCTCAGTTCAGATGCAATGTAATGCATGAAAGTGTCAATCGTGTCTTCATCTGGTTCTGACAAATGACTCTGTAGGATCTCGAGGCCTTCCATTGCAGAATTCATTAACCTATCAACTTCCGGAACATCTTTCTTTTTCATTTTCTTTCTCGACAATACATCATCTGTTGAAGAGTCAAACGAACTATGTATAGACGATTTTCTCGTCCTTTTAAGTATTGATGTGCTTTTCACTTGTATGAACTTTTGTTCGAAGCGTGTTTTCATCACATCCTGTAAAGAAATTACATCAGCTGTTTAATTTTCTTAATAACAATCCACTTAACACAACTTGTATTAAGCATGAGATACCCGAATACATGAACCACAGAATATATCTCTAATGGAGATTACCGTACTTTACGGACCATAAGACGCTCCGAACCACACCTTGATTATAGGATGGAAATTTAAAGGAAAATTAAATGAAAAAATCTGATGTGAAAGTCACATAACTTGCTCTGCCCACATAAAAGTTAGCAGTATTCACATATCCTTGTACAGAATCGTAAGACACAATTTTACGCTAATTATGCTATAAATACCTTATAGCCCCTTCTTTGAATGTTGCGACTAAAAACACAGGCTATGGACAAACTAAAAACGTTTATTGAACTTTCTGCCATTAAGAATAATTTCCAAAATTTATCAAATATTTCCCTCAAATATTTCTTAACTGTAAGCATGGCCATCAATACATCTTTCTCAATTCACGTACTTATATAGAATAAGAGGCCGTGAATGTCTGCGTATTGAATTATTCACCAGGCAAGACAGAGTTTCTACAAACAGCTTACAACCTCCCTTCAGAGAATTCTTTTTGAAAAAAGTTTCAAATAAAAGTTTTAGCTCTTGGTATAAGTACTCCATGTACAAAATATAAAGGAAATCGTTAGAGCCATTTTCGAGAAAATAGTGAAAAACGAAAATTCTTCATGTAAAGTCCCCTTAAAAATAAGAGAAACCTGTCGCCAATCTTCGGTTCACATCTTCAGAAGGTACCTGACCCAAATACGAATTTTTTTTTCATACGACTTTCCGTTTTGGAGCTAGCCTGTTCACAGACATCCACACAGACAGACACACACAGACATGTTTCCAAAAATAGTATTTTTGGATTCAGGGGGCCTTGAAATGTGTATTTATGTTAAAAACTCAATTTCGAATTTGAGGGTTGAAAACAATACTTCCTCTACCTATAGTAACTATGGTAGGGGCAGAGGAAGTTAAAAAAAAAATAATAAAATAAAGGGAACAATATACTTCTTTGCATAAACAAATTATAACCTTGTACAATGGAATCTGTGTAAATCACTAACATAAAACCTGCATTGTACAAAAATCTCTTCTGTACAGGTGGCATCGCGTGAATTTTAACAACTGAACTGATTTCTCATTAAAGACTGAAAATACCTTTACACCCTATAACCCTCAATTCAACATACGGTAAATGAAATAGGACAAGACTGTTTAGAGGTCATTGCCTTCATTTAAACTACCTGGCGGAGACAACTCAAACAAAAGAACTCAACATTCCTTTCTTTTCGCATTGTATACCTGGCTTCCAGCTTCCCTCATTTTACAATTGTGACAAGTGCACTGATGTACAGTCTATGCCAAAATTTGTAACTATCTTATCATTTACAACACCTTGTTTATAGCTGTGGTATTCCGGCAATATTTACAATTTTCATTTTGTAGTGTACTTCGGACCATCAGATGCACACAATTTTAAAGGCTCTGGTTTCAAGGTAAAAAAGTATGTCTTATGGTCCGTAAAAAAAGGTACATGAAAATATTTTAGGAGAAAAATTCTGCAGACTCTGGGACTTGAACCCATGACTTCCGCTGGTCTCCCAGCTTGAAATCAATTTTCCTCCTCACCTGACTGGAAGCCAAAGAAACTGTTATCGAACAACTTTCAAAAGGTTTTTCAGGAAATTAATACAGGGGATTCTTCGACACCCTACACAATGCATAAACAAGAAACACGGCCATACTTGAGGTGGAAATGTTCTTTAAAATCTACAGACTTCATATATAAATTCAGTCTGTTCCTAAAAATATGTAAAATGAAAGAAAAATTGTGAATACTACATTTATCCGAATTTAAGTCGCCCCTTCCTTTTTAACACTAAAGTAAAGGGACAAGAAATTAAATTACCATTATTTGCATTCCTATACATTATGGCACTTTTTTACTTCTGAGCAACTCATAACACACACATATTGCGTAATACTGCTATCAAATGTGACAAAATATGCAAAACATATATCATAAAACAAACATCATTTGCTTATGCAGTTTTAGGCATTTTCTACAATGCTTTCTTTTAAAATCAATGTATTTTCAATGTTGAATCGAATCGGCTATATTGTGCACATTTTTCCACTTAGCCTAAAAACACTTGTATGTGATTTTAAGCTGCAGAAATATTTCACTGTTTATGGACATTGCCTTAGAAGTTACATGAAAAAGGCAAAGATCACAGTTTGTAAAAGGAATGAAGTATTATATTACATTTATTGTCAGAACATTAAGTACAGTACATTTGCGTAAACATTATTCACAGATAACTGAGTAAGGACAAACTAGACTAGTTCCTATTGGCTGTTGATGAGGTCATAATTATGTCATTATTTTCCGTTGCTTAACGCAAGATTTAAGCTTTTATTGAATTAAGTCAATTCAGTAATATTCATATTGTGTTCATGCAAATAATAATATTTGAATACAAGAAAGGCATATAGTACTTTCTTATGTTATTTTGTTTGATCACGACTCTTGACCCGAGGTTTGGGTGTGGCAAGGATGGTTATATAAACCTGGCCGAAACAGGCCTCAGTCTCTTTACTCTCCATGAAGTTGTTATAAGTGCATCGATGTCGCTAGACAATGGTAGTTATGAAGTTGAGGATGGCTGTGGAGAACTCCATAAAATGTAAGTTCAAGAAAACATATTCATTCACTGATTTTAGAATAAACATGTAAATTAATTTCCAATTGTTTTCTTTCGAGAGCATAAGATCCTGATCCATCCGAATTAATAGTATTTATTAAAGTTAAATAATTAAAAGAGCAAATCCTTATTTTAGGTGTTAGAAATAATGTTTATTTCAGAAGTATATTAAAGGTAAGTAAAGAAGAAGTAAATGAACGCAGAGCCGACCGTTAGAATTTCCTGACACGTGCCACCTCTCAGGCGAGGGCACAACACATGTAACGCTACTAGCAGAATTGTATGATCCAATTTAAATAAGTTGATCATAGCCGGCCAAACAGTAAGTTGGGAGACAATCTTCATGCACAGAAGAAAACCATTGATATGAAACTAGCCCCTAAAAACAAACTCAACAGACCACAAAGACAAAGTAACCTGTGAAACTTGAGAATTAGAGTTCCTTGCTCTTGATTTCCCCCCAAAATAGCAACAACTCAGCTATACCATCACGTTTTCTATGATCGTCTGGATGTATTCCTCATAAAGAATGTCCTTGCGTCTACATCACACATTCTTCATTTTCAGCCTGCGTTTGCACTAAGATTTGACAGAAGGAAATCTGGCGACCCTTCCCTTCTGTCGTTACAGTGGGAACAGTCGTATTCTATTAGAAAGCAATAGACAGGAAATAGGTCTAATGCACTAACATAATTATATTTAACCTCATGTATAGTGTACACATTTTATCTTGAGCTGAAAAAAATGCGGGGTGAAGGGAGTTGATATTGCATGCAGTAAAGAATCTGACTATTGCAGAAGGCGGTGAGTTGAAATTGACATCATTTCTGAAGGGTTGCCAACTACTAGAAAATATAACGTGTGTAGTTTTATGCTGCTACAGAATGGAACTAACTGTAGTACGTAGCACTTTCGACTCTCGCTACCAAACTAAAAATTGTTTTATTGATGTAGATAATTAGTACTTTTACATGCAGGATTCAGATCGATCTGAGTCCGATCCCCGTATTGAGATCGCCATGTAAATGCGGATTCAGTCCGGAATTAATTTTCAATCCGATCCTCTGCAAATGGAGGAATGAATCGGATTAAAGTCTAGTTCAATTCCATGTAAACGCTAGCGAACTCAATCCTCGTGTGTGCGCATACACTCGGACAGCATTCGTCATTTGTTCGGTCAGTCACACTATAATATTAATATTGTTATGTTACTCTTTTATGCCATGATTTTTTTAAGGTGACTAGAAATTACTAATAGAACCCACACTTTTTAATATTTTTAATCACGGAATAAACACGGCAATTGTTTACAAAGGTTAGCCACACAAATAGCCATATATAACCAAGTTAGCCAATAGTGCAACAAATCTCAAATCACTCCAAGAACTTTCCACGTAAACAGGGAACGTATTGAGTTGGGATCGGATTGAGATAGATTTCAATCCCACATGTAAACGTTGTAATTATAGTGGAATATGTCACTGGAGAAAAAATTTAGATAATCTGTCCCAGTCTTCAGAATACAGAAAATTGGTTTAAAAGTCGTAGCATTGC
The DNA here is from genome assembly GCA_964059195.1 of Ectobius pallidus. Classification (NCBI taxonomy): domain Eukaryota; kingdom Metazoa; phylum Arthropoda; class Insecta; order Blattodea; family Ectobiidae; genus Ectobius; species Ectobius pallidus. The sequence goes on along the minus strand of CAXKWD010000006.1, from coordinate 179,175,749 downwards.
ACATGTACTTCAATATGCACTTTCACATGCCTGAACTAATACAATATAACTAAATAGCTTTCACGAGACTTCGTAGGAAATTAATAAAACTTTCTAGCAAAATAATAAAAATAGACTTGTTTTTTTCTCCAATGACAGATTCAGTTTAAAACACATTAAATTGCTTTTCCTTCCATTTCATTTATTTGGTTTATTGTTTATTCGCTGTTGTCCGACACTTCTTAGTTTAGAGAATCTTCATTTTTAACTTTGTCACTTATATCAACCATTTTCATAACACCTTTATTCTAATGTCCTTGGATTTAATTCTACCATTTTCAGAATAATATGTTGTAAACAAATAAAAAAAATAGACAGTAGTTCAAGAATGCTGCTACGGTAAGTTTTTTGGGTATGGCAATACTGGGAACAGGCCGCGATCTTCATATTTACGAGCGAGGCCTTCTTGACATGGACTGATTCCAGAATTATGGAGTGTGTGACCTTTAGTAATGCCAGACAGCCAACAAAATGCTGAGGAGTGTTATCCACATGGCTCATTGGAATTTTAAACTGAAGTTTATGAAATGTAGAAAAATATATCCCTGGTAAGGAAGGGATTTTTATTTTACGAGCCAGGGAAATATTTGAGAGGGGGAATCACCCTGTTAATTTGAACCCTGGGTAAAAGAGACATGACTTCTTTTCATTACACACAGATTTGCAGCGTATTCTGTCAAAGTGTAGTGAAACCAAAGTGAAGCAGAGGAAACAAGTTTCCATCTGACTAGACTGTCCCTTGGATGTCTCTTTTACATGAATATTTGGTTATGTGTTAAAAATAAACACAAAAGTTGTGACGTTGTGGATTTGGACCAAGTTAATTTTGTGCAGGGGCATATTCAGAGGGGGGCTGAGGGGGCTGCAGCCCCCCCCCCCCCCCGAAATGTTAATTAATGCTAATATGTTGCTTATAAGGCCACTTTAATTTCACATAACAATAATATAAACATAACAATATAATAAAAGTAGTAATATAAAAGATTTTAATCTTATCCTTTGTTTTTTTATTGTTCATTAATATACTTGTGTATATTCCCTTTTTAGAATTTTTATTCAGGAATCTTAACTCATATTTTCAATTTTTCATGCCATATTTTCATAAATTTAAGGTCACCCTTTGTTTTTTATTATTAATTAATATACAGTACTTGTATATATATTCCCTTTTTAGAATTTTTATTCAGGAATCTGAACTCATATTTTCAATTTTTCGTGCCATATTTCCATAAATTTAAGGTATTTTTCAGGCATTTTTAGATCATCAACTTCTGAGCCCCTCCCGAAAAGAATTCTTGGATACGCCCCTGATTTTGTGTCTGGGTTTAAGAAGACAATTTGTTCACATCTGTTATCAGAGGCGCAGAGTTACAGTTATTTGCACCTGCGAAAGAGTTTAAATTTTAGATGGTTAAGAAAGACAGTCGAAGAGAGAGCTGGAGACTACATGGTGAGATTAGACATGAGACCAAGAGGTGATCTGGGTTGCATACGCATCTATGCCAATCTAAGACCAACACAATTGTCTGTAACAAGAATTCCGACAACCATCTCAAAATGTGGGTTGTACGGTGAGTGGACTGCCATATCTAGAAGCAGTCGGTACATCAGCAAGGAAGAAGACGTCTTAAAGCTGGAAACATCTTGTGCCACTGGGAATGGTACAACGATAGAGAATGGGCTTGCACATGACTGAACGAGTGAGTGGGAGCTGCAGAAACCATTGGAGGGCAGCGAAGACCGGCTGTAAAGATTTGGAAGATGGGGATGTTCGTGTTCCAAGAGGGGAGTAACAGTCGCCACAGAAGAAGCAATGCCACAAAAACTGATAAGTAGAAGTGGAAAAGCAAATTAGACTTTTAAAAAGAAAACTATTATTAAAATGGCAAAATTTCAGGGTTGACTTGTATAAAAAAGTGTACTTAAAATCTATTTTTAAAGCAAAGTACTAGGTTCTATAAGAAAGATGATCATTGGTCATTATTACTATGGAAATAGAATGTGTAAGTAGGAACCCAAGCCTAATCTGCTGGCCTAAAGATATCTTAAGAGCAGTGAATAAATGAGAAAGATCCAAGCCGGATAAATAAGAGAGTTCAGAAATTCAAGTTGTAAAAAATGACACCAAATTTCTAGGCAAACATATAAGTGAAGAGCTAAAGTGGAAAACACATATTCAGGCACTAACCAATAAACTGAGTACAGGCTGCTTGCTATCTGTTCAAAACTTTAAAACACGTACTTAGAAGCTCATACTTTGCTTATTTCCAGTCATATGGGCTATGGAGTCATTTTCTGGTGTTCTTCTCCAAAAGCCGAAAAAGCCTTCAAAATCCAAAAAAGAGCAGTGAGAGTAATTTGTGCAGTAAATCAGAAGACATCTTGTAGAGATCTATTCAAAACATTGGGAACTCTACCCTTAGCATGTATATATATACAGTGATACCTCGAGATACGAGTTTAATTCGTTCCGTAACCTTGCTCGTATGTCAATTTGCTCGTATCTCAAAGCAATTTTCCCCATTGAAATTGAAATGCCATTAATCCGTTCCAGCCCCAAAAATGCTACCCCAATTGTTTTTGTTACGTGTTTTTGAATAAGAAAAATGTATTTATAAATGAAAAATATTGTATAAAAACATAATAAAAGAGAATGTAAAACAAAAAACTGGTTTTATGAAGTGTACATACATTTTTGTTACACTTTCTTCGGACCCATGGTTATAAAAAGAAATGTGATAAAGTATGTAAATGCACAAAAAGCGCAAAGCCCTAGAAAACCTTAGCAAAGATGCTTCGACAGCGAGGTAAACAAGCACACTGGGGGAATACGTGGGATAATGCGCGAGACGCACGAGGCGCAGGCGCAGTAAACTGGTGGGCCGTGTGCAGCGTCGCAGCTGGCCGTTCCTCATATCTCAAATGTCGCTCGTATTTCAAAACAAAACTTCGCTCGCTCGACAGCTCGTATCTCAAATAACTCGTATGTTAGGGCACTCGTATCTCGAGGTACCACTGTATACTAGAAGTAATTTTCTATATTAAACTAAATGGGCAAAATCTGTTAACGAACAATAACATATCCATAACTATCAAACAAGACAACAGAACGACCTGCATGTCCAATTCAGAAGAACAAATATTTCAAAGTCAAATGTTTATAGTTCTGGTGTAAAGTTATTTAATAAACTACCTACAGCTATCAAGTCTATAGAAAACAGTAAAATATTTAAACACAGGCTAAGGTCCTTCCTGCAGTCACATTACTTTTACTCAGTGCATGAATTTCTTTCCTTATAGGATAAGCATGTAAACGTGTACAGCCATTACCTATAGAATGAATTTTAAAAAATTTTAAAAAAATAATTAAAAACAGTTTAAATAAGAGTAAAATTAGAAAATATGAAATACTTTTAAGGAAAAAATCTGAATATCTAAAAATCTGTTTCCCCCCTTTCTTTATGTTTCAGGTAACTCACAACTGGTTCTCAAGATGTTGACGTGTACTGCCAAGTTTGACAGAATGGTTCAATATCACCAAGGACAAAACCCATAGGCATGATAGTAATTCAATTAAATTGTAAACCCAATATTATAGCATTTGTATTTAACTCATGGAGTCATGATCAATTTTAGCTTTGTATCTTTATCTTGTATTGAATTTAATGTGTAAATATGTATTATATGTTATTGTAAATATTTGGACGCGTCCTATAACATGTACATGTTTAGGAGGACTAAAATTCTAATTCTAATTCTAATTCTAAGGTGGTGGACAGATTTCCAGTTAGGATATTTTCTTTCTAATTATCGGCCCCTTGGATGTTATAAAGAAAATAAACAAAATGCTATAAGTCGTGAAATGAGAGTAAAGTTGTAGAAAGCCCTGGTGCTAAGTGAGATTAAGTTATAAAAAGGCTTATTTTAAAGAGAGATAGGCCTACATGGTGATAGGTGTGAAGGGAAGATCTTGCAAACTTGTGGAAGATATTATAATGAAGTTTTGTAGGGCGGTGAGGCTTTGGGCAATTGGGCCTGTAATACGAAATAAGCTTGCCTTTGTTAAGCATGTATATACATTGGTTAGGAGAGCAGACGGAGGAAATGCCAGTTCTCATGAGCGTGCCCAGCACCATATCCTTGCGATTTGGAGATGTCTAGAAAATGTTAGTCTCTTTTACAAGTTCATCTGTAATAGATAAAATATTTCATTATTAAGAATGTGAATAGAATCAGTTCAAGACGCAAGTTCAACTGGCTTGAGTATCAAGGTTAAAGTTGAAACAGAGAGGTGTAAGCAAAGGAAACTCTATATGAAGGAAAACAAAGAAAAGTGAAAAGAGTATAAATGAAAGCCTGGTTGAGTTGTGAATACGAAGTAGGCTGATTGGGCCGAAGCTAAAAAGAAGTTTAAAATGATAGAAAATGATTTTCTGTAAAATATGATGAGGAATATTCCACATGTTAAGAGGAAAAGTAATAATTAGGACAGTAGGCCCTTAGGGACACATATTTAAATGGCAGAACGAAATAAAAAGTCACATGAAGTAGGGGTTATCCCAAAAAGCGAATTGTTAATGACACCCTACTAGATTCTATAGGAGTGGGTCGGTTAAACCGAAAATCCGTTAATTTGCATTTATGGAAAGTTGGCTAAATACTCTTGGGGTGTGGGATGACAATCTTCCCCACAAGCACTTCAAACTGCAAGGGACCCCACAGTCTCGACTTCAAAATTACATTTTTTTCCCCCCAACCCATTACTATTTTCCCAGTTTTGAGGTGATGGAATTGAGTCCAGTGGGATAGCCGACGTACCCTCGTATCAGTGGGTATTGAGAAAAGCTTGGCCGTAGATCTAAATTTCCATTTCTTCCTTCTTCAAATTTCTATTCTGTCTTCTTTTTGGAAAATTCTTCTTCAGACATTCCAGAATAATAAGGTGTTGAATATGAAAAGGGGATATCTATTGGTTCAAGTAGAGGAAAGCCACAGATTTTGTTGGTTAAGTATTTAATAATTAGGAATGTAGAATGTATGTGGCCAGTCTAGAGAATAAAAATATAATTTTCAAAGTTATTGTGATACATGTCATACAACTAAGCTAGGAATTATAGTTCAGGTTAAAGACAGGTGAAAATGCAAGACTACAGACTAAGGACCTAAGAGAAGATTGAAGAAATCACCTGTTAGAAAACAGAAAACATTTAGGCCTAGGTACTTTCAAGTTGTTTTTAAGAGATAGATAAATCCTCTTCTCTTTTTCATATCTTTTGACTAGGCTTAATTGGTGTAAAGTTTGAAAATAAATGTTGATTTCTATAAACATGTACCTATGCCCATCTACACTGTAGTCTAATCGGCAATTAATTATTGTAATGAACTACTTAATGAAGGAATTCCATTTGTCTAGTTCAGTGATCGCCACAGGAACGTTTTCCGTAGATCGTGTCAATGCTTTGATAACCCGTACATTTGTTATTTATTTCTAACTATACTTCAATTTCTTTTTGTTATATACAAATTTTTTTAAGTTGGTAGTTCTTTTCGTTGGTAGCTCACAGTAGGATTTTAAAATGGTACGGTAGCTCAGAAGCTCCATAAGTTTGGCGACCAGTGGTCTAGTTGAACAATTGATGACACACAGTTAATTAAATAAATTTTCCTCAAATTTTATGAAACAAAGTGTAAGGCATAATATACCGTTCAATGTAAAATGTTTTAGTGAAAGAAGGAGATACCTCCTCAGCTTTGGGTTGAGTTTTAATAAACAAGTAAGTAACACATTCTTGGTTCAAATCCTGCCAAGGAAGGAAATTTTTTGTTCCCTTAATTCACATTGTTTTCCCACTACTTTTCGATTGCCGCAATATTTAACTACTTAATTAACGGATTATTCCCAGTAAATTAATTTTACTAGCTTATTTTCTAATGGGTTTCGAAATGGGCTAAGTCAACAGTCAACAGTCAACACCAGAACAAATTAATACATTCCCTGCTATCCTGTGAATGCCACTAGGTATGCGCAGTGGCTCATATCTGCAACTTAGATATTTTAGTCGGTCCGCGTTTTTTTTCCCCTAACTGTACATGGAGATGCTTAAAGTGTAGATTCATGATTTGGAGAAAGGAAGAATAGCCGAAGGAATGGAAAAGAATTTATTATTATACCGATCCATAAACGAGAGATAGGGCCAAATGTAATAACTATTGAGGAATTATTCTATTATCAACATCATACAAAATTCCATCTAATACACTGCTGTCAAGATTAACCCCATATGCAGGTGAAATCATTGGACATCAGCAATGTGGATTTAGGCGAAGTAGATCAACCATTGATAAAATATTTTGTATTTGCCAAATTATGGAGAAAAAGAGGAATATAATAAGTCTGTTCACTGGCTATACATAGATTTTAAAAAAGCATATGATTCAGTTAGGCAAGACAAATTTATAATGTCTTCATTGAGTTTGGGATACGAAAGAAGTTAGTTAGGCTGATCAAAATGAGTCTAAATGAAACCTACAGCAGTCAAGGCAGAGAAACTTACATCCAGATAGGTTTGTCATTTGAAAGTACATACAGATTCAAAAATTTGTGCTTTATTTCATAAAATTACATCCAATCTGACCGGTGCTGGCAGCCAAGCAAATTGAGTGGCCTAATTGCCTTACGGCTTCAACTAGTTTCTGATAGCTCTACACCTTCCACAAATAAATGCACACTTGACACTCGCAACACTGAACCCTGGGCCCCATCTTTTTGGAATTTTCACTAGAGAAGTCAACGCCAGAAAACCCACATAGACGTGCCCTCACCCTCTTAGGTGGAACCGGTGCTAAGCTTCTCAACGATCTTTTCCTTAATGACTTTATTGAAACAGAGGGATTTCTTTTCAAAAAATGTCTTAGCCAACCTCAAATCCTTATTGAAATAATTCTCACATCCACACAGCTAAGCGTACTCAAAAGCAGCTCGTCTCACATCAGCTTGAGTCAGGGAGAAACCTTTTCTAGAGGGAGCCCCATGAAGTAACAAAACTAATTCCTTTTCTTCATCTTCGCTAAATACAGTTTTAGGGCCTTGTCTGAAAGAAACATGCTTTCCTTTACAATGGTCGTGGAGAGTAGAACTGGGGATGCCAAACTTTGAAGCTGCCGCCCGCAGTGACAAACCCTTTCGTACCTCATCAAGAGCTAACGTTTGAGAAAGAAGCAATTTAACTTGTCGGAAACTTTTTTATATTTTTAGAGTAAAATGGTGGTTCAAAGATTCAAATGATCTCACCAGGAATCACACCCAAGGTTTTACCTTTTAAGTTTTACAAAGTACAAAACTTGTCCATTAAACATGCATTTGAAGTATTGCATGTCCAATTCTGAATACACACAGAATGCTTGCAGGACAACTGATACCGCCACATTGAACAAGCTTCTGTGTCACAATAACCCACATTTGTGTACAATGGAAGTCAAGAATTACAGTAATGCATTGTTCATAAGTGATCAAAATTACTGCCGAACTACAGAATGGATTAGCACTCTAACCTAATGTACCATCGAATCTAATGCTACATTTTTTTTTTTTTAATGCTACAAATGAACGAGAAGGTACACATTAGATTTGAGTAAATATGGTACTTCTGAAAATAGAGGGAACAGCATTCAGCAGAACCCTCATAATTCAAGCTAATTGGGGCTAAGGCTACCTCGAATTACAAAAAACTCTGATTATACGGAAATAACACTAAATCAATGGGTAAATCATAAATAAATGAGTACAATAATGGTTTAAAAAATAAATAAATAAACAATATAGTAGGCCTACATACCGGCATTACACCTGTGTGTATATTGGTAAACATTTCCCATTTGCTACATCGGCATCCTTTAAGGATTAAGTCATTGTCTGACCCTTAATGGAATGGAACTAGGAAAACACTTTTAATTATCATTGTCGCTGAGTAGGGATTACTGTAACAATACAGTATTCTTTTCTGAAAGGATGGTACGCACTGTACAATTGATTGACACAAGGTCCCAAGAAAGAAAGATTGAACCTAACGGTTTCTGTCAATCTGTAATAGAAATGCATTAGCAGTCTGAAGCCAAGGTTATTTCTGTGTATTATGAATGAAAACCCTAAGTGGGACAGTTTTACCTGCATTTTTGTACATGGAAAAATTGAAAGAAAGCTCAAAATGTAACACATTCGGAAGTGCGTAAAACTTACATGCCAACACCGTATAGAAACTGGATTTCACTCTAGTTTCATGGAAAATTTTAATTTCCTTAAGACCAGCTTGAATTACACGGAACCTTGAAATACCAGGGCTAGAATTACTGAGGCTCCACTGTATGACAATAAAAGGATGGTAGCTTGAATTGCTCACCAGTAGAGACACTCCAATGTTAAGCGAAAGGTAATATATATATATATTATTCAAAACTTAATGTTTTCATAGGTAATCCCACAACAGATGATGAGTTTATCACTATACATTTGTGAGAATGAAGTTCCAGCAAATTTATCTTGAGTAGGATTTATTAAGACTATTTCATGAATAAAATGTAATGGGTTTTGTAAATAATAATTATTTTCTTACTTTATTGACAATATTCTTCCCCTGAGATCACGGCTTGAGTTCCCAGTGCTACCAATAGTGCGCATCACAAGATTGAGGGCGTCTTGGTAGTTGCTTACAAGAAAATGCTATAAAAGCATACAAACTGGCTTGCAACGAATTGAAATTGTGTTTTTAATCAATGTAAATTTATATTATTTCAATTTCCAAACAAGTCATGTTGTATAAAATAATGTGTTTTCATGGTGCTCAATAGTAGCATGTGATGTATTAATCACAGCACGTTGATGTCTTACAAGCCCAGTAACAAGCTGACATTTAATCAGATAAAACTGCATCCTTGTGATCAGAGGAAGGATATTATAAGATAAACGATCATGATTGGTCTATAATCGAGGAATTGCTTAAGGTTACGCAGCATACAAGTGGAACAGTCTTGTAAAAACTGGAGGACCAAAATTCTTGATTTTAGACTACACAAGAACAGATGGAAGTAGAACAGCTCTCATCAACTCAGAACAATTTAAAGAAAGTCACGAGTTATCTATATTAATAAAAGGAAGTGTCTGTCTTCTCCGTCTGTCTGTCTGTCCGCGATGCCCAGTGAAATCTACTGAACGCAGAGATCTGAAATTTTAAACATAGATGGACTAAGGGGTCGGAAAGTGCACCTCGAAGCTGGAATTTTAATTTTCGCTTTCATTCGCGAGTTATGAGTGAAAAATGGGCAGAAAACGTGTATTTTTTGCGTTTTCGAAGCATCAGTTTTCAGTAATATATTTCAATGTCAAATCAATTACAGTTGGCTTTGGCTATTTTTGTCATACCTTGGAAATGAAACTCTCGCGATCGCTTGAATGTTGTAGCTCACGCTGGTCGATTAATTTGTTTATAATGTCAAGGCACGCAGACATATGAAATTTTCAACCTACACCGAAGAGGATTATTAATATTAATATTATTATTATTATTATTATTATTATAAGAGGGATAATCAATATAGGCCTAAATATGATCAAGTGTTGTTCGTTTTGGACGAAACTCACTATACAGGGGTCTTCTGGGCCAAGGACCTCGAATCTGAGGTCGCTTTTACCAGGTGACGCTATCTAATCGTGGTATGTAATTCACGTGATTTAGGTGTTAATAAATATATTGATTTAACTATTATGTTCTTAATTTTTAATTTTTGAAATCTTTATCGTGGGCGATCGCTTGATTTTGTGAGTTCATCCTGGATGATTCATTTGTTTAGAATATCAAGGCCCGCAGACGTATGAAATTTTCAACCTACATGGAAGAGGGATATTCAATATAGGCATGGTCAAACATTGTTCGACTTGGACGAAACTCACTATGCAGGTGTTTTCTGGACCAGGGAACTCGAATCTGAGGTTGCTTTTACCAGGCAACGCTATCTAATCGTGGTATGTAGCCCACGTGATTTAGGTGTTAATAAATAGGCCTATAATGATTTAACTATTATGCTCTTAATTTTTAATTTTTAAAATAATTATCGCGGGAGATCGCATGATTTTGTCAGTCCATCCTGGACGATCATTGGTTTAAAACGACAAGGCCCGCAGACATAAGTTATGAAATTTTCAACCTACACGGAAGAGGGATAATCAATATAGGCCTAAATATGGTCAAACATCGTCGATTTGGACAAAACTCACTATACAGGGGTTTTCTGGGCCAAGAAATTCGAATCAGAGGTCGCTTTTATTAGGCGACGCTATCTAATCGTATGTAGTCCACGTGATTTAGATTTTAATAAATATAATGATTTAACTATTATGCTCTTGATTTTTAATTTCTAATTTTTTAAATAATTATCGCGGGCGAAGCCGCGGGCACATGCTAGTAATATATAAAAGCACATGAACTGGCTTGCACCGAATCGAAACTGTGTTTTTAATCAATGTACATTTCTATTATTTCAATTTCCAAACACTTATGACGGGGATTTTTACAGTGTTCAGTGTTTACAAGGTGAACTATAGTTATCTATGTTATAGAAACAATATTGTCTAAAACACAGGGGCATTTATTGATTCTTGACCTTCCCGCATATGACACAAGATGTCATTGTGGACATTCAGTGTATATTATGCCCATGCATGAGTCACAATCTATTTGCAAGCAGTGTTGGCCCTTGACACAGTTCTAATTGGAAAGGCATCGCGGCACATGGTAAGTCTATTTATAAACTGTAACACTGACATCCCTGTACAAGCATCTGTATTCAGCTGACACAGGTATTTCTACATCCGGGATTTGCATAACGCAGTGCATGTGTGAGTCAGTGGTTTCGAGAGGAGACATGGCGGCGGATGTATTTATTCAGTATGTGTAACAGTCCCTAAGGAGCGAACACGTAGTAGGCACTTAGATTAGGGATTGAAGTAATAAAAAAGGTTATAGGGGATCCTAGAGAGTGATTATTCAGAACATAATAAGTTCCCATCAAAATTCTACAGTGGAGTATGGAGCAAGAGGAGCGACCACTCATGAGGTAAGGACCGACACCCCAATTACCTTCACAGCAACAAAATGGACATTTTATAATAAATGGGAAAAGACAAAGCCAATTGCCTTTTATATTTAAAACCAAAATGATGGGCAGGTACAAACTGCTACTACTACATCATCATCATCATCATCTATAATAATAATAATAATAATAATAATAATATTTTTTTTTTTATTGACACAAATGAGGTTATAGTGTTCGTGGAAGTCATTTATTGTATAATAATACTGTATGGTGTCAAAGTTTATCATTATTATTATTATTATTGCACAAATACTAACGGGTGTTTAAAATGAAATGTACGAATGCACAAGGTAAAATTATTTTATTTAGTTCGTACGACTGCAAGTGGCATCATTCAGTAAGTTTCCTAAGTAGTTTATATGTTTGATAAAATTGCTCCCATAATGAAACAATTCTATTTGAGCAAAGAATGTTTCAATATCTGGAGAATCTTAACACTCCACAGCAAATATCTTTGAAACAGGCAGTCTATTGTGAAATCGTCTGACATGACTAATATTGCCAACTTTGCTTATGGTATAGAAACTTGTGTAGGTCGTCTTTGGCAAAGACTAATAGCAAGAATATGCACATAACCTCTAAAATAATCGACAAACTATAAAATGTGTATTACGGTATATTTTCCAATGTTCGACTCTGAGCAGCCGAACTACCACAAACTGGTAAAGCAAATAGGCCTACTGGGTCATTACGTATGTGTAAGGTAACAATTGAAATTTTTTTTTCCCTCCGGTTTAACTAAGTTGAATTGTAATAAGTATTTTGGCTAAGATACTAAAATTAAAATGTTATATTTTGAAGTCAAACAGAAAGTTTCACTTCGATGTCTTGATTCAAAGCCCCCATAGGCAATTCATTCAATGAACAGTTCAAAACAATGAAACAAAAGATAAATTTTTACTTTGAAGCAAAAATTAATGTTAAATCTACACTAAACTTTAATGTGAGTAGCCTATATTTCATTTTAAACACTCCTTACTTAATCCAAGTAAGAATCAGTTTGAAAAATTTTAATGTCATAACCGGGATTTGAACACGGATCTTCGGCTTAACGCGCCGATGCTCTACCATTGAGCTACCATGACAACATGCCAGTCTGACATCAAATTCCTCAACTGATTCAGAAGACAAGGCAGACCACGGGAGGTTTCTCCGTTGAGAACACACATCCAATGGCGACCTACATTTGTAGGTACTTTGAAGCCTAGTTATTATTTATATACTATTAATTAAGTGGAGGGAAAGGAAATACACATTAAATCCATGTCTGGGATATTAATCCAAGTAAGAATCAGTTTGAAAAATGACATGACATTAAAATTTTTCAAACTGATTCTTACTTGGATTAATATCCCAGACATGGATTTAATGTGTATTTCCTTTCCCTCTACTCCTTACTTATTTATGTGCCAGTATTAACGTATTCCCTGTGCTGTATTATTAACCTGTACCGCAGTGTTAAAGATACGGTGATGTACGTGTGTTTAAATATATCCTAAAGCAAAGGGATAGTGTTGTTAGTGTACTTCAAGATAAAATTGCATTACTGTTGAACCAAGTTACCTTCTTAACCAAAATAGTGGACGGCCAGACTTTGGTGGCTAAGGTTAGTAATGTAATGCATACAAAGAGTGAGCAACAGATGACTTCTAACACCAAATCAACAAGTAAGAGCAAACCAGGTGTAAATCATGATGGAAAAGATGGAAATGAAGCCGTGGATACAGATGGAAATGGAATTGCTGCCGAAAGTATTAGTGGTTCTAATGAAACCGTTATCCCCACAGTCATCAATGAACAGGAAGGGGAGGAATCTTGGGCTAAGGTCGTAAGTAGGAAACAAAAACAAAAACGCCTAGTAGTGGTAGGTAATAATAGTAAGAACACAGGTAAGCTAGAGGGGGTTCCAAAAACTGTATCTTTGCATGTCTACAGACTTGCTCGCAACACAACTGCGGAACAAGTATCTAATCATTTGAAATCTAAATATTCTGAAGTGGTGTGTGAAAAATTACCGTCTAGACATCCTGAACTCTATGCATCGTTCAGAGTTGATATCTTTGAAGAACATCTAGAATCCGTAATGGATCCTACTATCTGGCCAGAAAATACGTGTGTTCGAAGATTTTTTTTCAACAATCGACCTCAAGGAAAAGTGACATAAAGTGCAATGATTTTAGAACAACAGACTGTGATTCTGAACATCGGATATTATTTATTAATATACAGAGTCTTGCAGGTAAAATTAGCCTACTTGAAGCTTTTATAGTGAACACCCTTTGTCATTTTATCTGCATTTCCGAACATTGGTTACATTCTGATAATATTGAAACCATATGTATGTCATAGTAAGCAATTATGTCAGAACGCAGTCCAAACATGGTGGTACTGCAATCTACGTTAAGGAAAACATTTTATGTAGAAAACTTGATTTAAATTTTATTTGCTCTGAAAAACACTTTGAAGCCACGGCGGCAATCGTCAATAGTTTGAAACTTATTATTGTCTGTTTATACCGCTCGCCCGACGGTAATGTTTCTACTTTTTTAATTAACCTTGATATTCTGTTAATGTATTTGCCTAAATGGACAAGTCACAAAATTATTATCGGAGGCGACATAAACTCTGATTTTGATGTTACCACCAATAAAAAGTCAGTTATTGAGTTTAAAAACCTGTTGGTGCAAAATGGGTTTGTCTATCATAATACAGAAGCTACTAGAGTACGTGCATGTCTTGATAATGTTTTAAGTAATTTTAGAAGGGATCAATGTTCAGTGCTTATAGAGAACTTTCATTATTCAGATCATTCTGCTTTATGGTTTACTTTTAAATTGATGGCTACCTGTGCGCCTTTTACCAAAACTGAAACTTTTAAAAGGAATTTTTCTTTGACAAATACTTGTAATTTTAATGAATGGCTTGGGGCAATTAATTGGTCATCAGTCTTAGAATTGCCTAATACTACAGCTGAATACTGTTTTGATACTTTCTTTCAGACGTTTTTAAATTTATTTAATGAGTGTTTTAAATTTAAATCTTGTAAGAATCAGTATTCGAAAACTAATTTTCGTAATCGTTGGTACACTGGTGAATTGGCTGAAATGAAGTCTAAACTTAAGATACTGTATGATATGTATAAGATTACTGGTGAAGAAAATCATAAGAACAATTACTATCTCAGTTTGAAACAGTATAAGAAAATGGTGTCTGACGCAAAATTGAATTATAATAGCGAACTTATTGAAAATGCGGATAATAAAAGTAAAACGGCTTGGGCTATTATAAATAAGTTCAAAAAAGATGTCAATAATAAACAAAAGATTCCCTTCTCACCTGATAATTTTGCAGGTTTCTTAAGTAATTGTGTCTCTGATATTAAGGCTAAAATTTCAAATGTAGACGCATGCCCTTATGAATTTTTAAATAATTATATAATTCCTCCTTGTAATTTTGTCTGGCCTAAAATCCAACCTCGGTGTCCACGTCGCAGGGGGTGGTAACGACGAGTAGGGGAATGCCTGTTGGGGTGATGTACGGTAGGTACTTGTGACCTGGGACCGCTACGGTAGCCGAGAAGGCCCAACAGGAACCCTGAAAAGTTCGGCGAATGAGGCTCTGGTTGTGCTGCCTTGCATAGAGGGTTTTGTATTACCCAAAGGCTAGGAGATGGAGCTCCGAAATAACTCCAGGGGAGGACCTATCTCCATAGCTGAAGTGAAAGCAATAGGTCTAGGGGACGGAGACCCCAAAAACAAAGACCTGGTCCTCCTGGTAGGGGGTTGGGCGTGAGGCTGACAACCCACCCTGTCAAAAAGTCCCGTTAGGAAACCTCAAGGAAAGCCTCGGAATGATTGGATACCATGGAATAGACCTCGGCAAGCACAAAGGATGAACGAATTGACTATAGCCACTTGGAATGTACGAACTCTAAATAGACCAGGAGCAACAAATGAATTAAAACAAGAGCTTGAAAAATACAAAATAGACATTTGTGCGCTCCAAGAAATTAGATGGCTAGGGGAGGGTATCTTGGACAAGAGAGACTATATGATCATGTATAGCGGGAACAGAAATTCTAAACATGAATTTGGCACTGGGTTCTATATCAGCAAACGAATAAAAGATAAGATAATTGATTTTAAACCAATTGACGCAAACATTTGCAAAATTAGATTGAAACTTGATTTCTATAATTTGACAATAATAACAGCCCATGCCCCAACAGAGGAGAAGGAGGACCACATAAAAGAAATATTCTATGATAAAATCGAAAAGGAATGTGACAGTATCCCCAGCTATGACATGAAAATGATTGTTGGGGACTTCAATGCAAAAATAGGTAAAGAATCCTTTTTATATCCCACGTGCGGAAAACATAGTCTGCATAACTACACCAGTGACAATGGGAAAAGATTGGTAGATTTTGCAAAGGGTAGAGATCTTGCTATCACAGGGACATGGTATGCACACAAAAACATTCACAAAGCCACCTGGCATTCCCCAGATGGTAAAACGTACAACCAGATAGATCACGTACTAGTAGACAGACGACACTGTAGTAATATAAAAGATACCAGAAGTGTACGAGAAGCAAACATAGAATCAGACCATTATATGGTAAGAACAAGAATTAAAACCAAAATCTGGGGAAGTGTTACAAAAAATAAAAGTAAAAATAATGAACAGAGAAAATGGGATGTTGAAAAACTTCAAAAACAGGAAATTAAAAATGCATACAAGGAAGAGGTAATAAAAAACATTAGCAATCTGAATTCAAAAGATCAGATGGAATTAAGGGGAAATAGTGAAAATATAAATGGTACGTGGGAACTAATTAGAAAATGTATCAATGACTCCGCCGCTAAACACATTGGGGAAAGAAAGCACATTAGAAGTGAGTGGTTTGATGAACAATGCCAAATATTATTGACACAGAAAAATGAGGCATACAGAAAGATGATAGCAAGGAATACCAGACAGAATAAACTAGATTACGAGGAAAAAAGAAGAGAAGCAGGGAAAGTTTTTAGAAAAAAAAAGAGGGAAATTTATAATAGTAAATTAAATAATATACAGGAACAGTTTAATAACAAAGACGCAAAAAAGTTCTACTCAGAAGTAAATGTTTTAAGGAAAGGTTTTATACCAAGGACGTATCTAGTAAGAAATAAAGAAGGAAAAATTATATCTAATAGACAACAGATTCTGGACAGATGGACAGAACATTATAAGGAGCATTTTGATTATACACAAGGGAATACAGAAAGACCAGAGGAAACCATATCACTACCCCAAAATGTACAGCAACTGATAGAACCACCCGATATGACAGACCTGGAACTGGCAATCAAGAGACTGAGAAATGGGAAAGCACCAGGATATGACCAAATACCTGCAGAGTTTGTTAAGGAAGGAGGGAAAGATTTAAAGGAGTCACTCCACAAATTAATAGTCCAAATATGGGAAAATGAAATATTGCCTGACGAGTGGAAGATAGGAGTTATATACCCAATTCTTAAAAAGGGGGATAGGATGAACTGTAACAATTACAGGGCAATAACTTTGCTGGGAACACCATATAAAATACTATCCAATAGTTTATATAATAAAATGCTACCGTATTATAATGAAATTATTGGGGACTACCAGGCAGGATTCCGGAGTGGTCGCTCAACAGTTGATCAGATATTCATATTAAGGCAAACCTTGGAAAAATGTTGGGAGCAGAATATAGATACACACCATCTCTTCCTCGACTTTAAATCAGCATACGATAGTGTGTGGAAGGATGAATTGTGGTATGACATGCATCTATTAGGATTTCCAGCAAAATTAATCTCACTGTGTAAACTATTAAACGGAGAAGTAACTGCAGTAGTCAGGATTGGCGCTAGCCAATCGGATGTATTTGACATACTGAAAGGACTTAGACAAGGAGATGCAATGGCCCCGATGTTATTCAATATAGCCTTAGAAATATCAGTAAGGAAAGCCGAAGTTGAACTTAAAGGCAACCTTTTTAACAAATGTAACCAGTTTTTGGCATACGCAGATGACATAGTCATATCTGGAAGAAGAACACAAGATGTTAAGGAAACTTTCATGAAACTAATAGACCAAACCAGCAGATTAGGATTAGAAGTCAATGAAAGTAAAACCAAATACATGGTGGTATCCAGAAGAAATCCCTCTAAGAAAGGAGAAATCAGAGTGGGGACATATAACTTTGAAACTGTGGAAGAATTCAGCTATCTTGGAACTCTAATAACAAACACAAATGACCTTAAGAATGAAATAGAAAAAAGAATAGGAGCAGCTAATAGAGCTTACTACTCATTAATACCATTACTGAAAAGTAAGTTGATCTCCAGAGACATTAAACTCAGAATTTATAAAACTCTAATTCGTCCGGTACTTACTTACGGATCAGAGGCCTGGGTCTTGAATAAAGATGTAATAAACAGACTTAACACCTTCGAAAGGAAAGTACTGAGAAAGATAGTTGGAGCCATCAGGGTAAACGATTGTTGGAGAAGAAGATACAACCGAGAACTGTATGAACTACTTCAGGAGGTTGACATAACAACATTTATTAAGATAAGGAGACTGAACTGGATTGGACATATAAACAGAATGAGTGACGAAAGAAAAGTAAAATATACATTTACCAACCAACCTCAAGGAACAAGACCTAAAGGAAGACCCAGAAATAGATGGTGGGATTGTGTGCATCAGGATCTGATAAGAGGTGGAATACGGAATTGGGAACGAGCATCATTGGATAGAAATGGATGGAGGAAGTCCATTGAGGAGGCGAAGGTTCTTATAGGGCTGTAGGGCCAAGGAAGAAGAAGAAAGAATTTTGTCTGGCAAGAAGTTAGTTCTGACGAAGTTCTTGAGATAATCAGTAGGATGAAAAATTCAAATAGTAAAGACATATATGATATTTCTAACAAATGTTTAAAAAATGTTATCAGCAGCATTGTTTGTCCTTTGACTATATGCATAAACAAATGTTTTAACGAGGGAGTTTTCCCGAGTTGTTTGAAGGTTGCTAAAGTTATACCTGTACATAAAAAGGGGTCTCATAATGAACCAGGCAATTATAGACCAATATCTTTGATTCCTATTTTCAGCAAGGTTTTCGAGTACGTAGTTTTAAATCAATTAAACAGATACTTTGAATATTATGGTCTGTACAATAATAGTCAATTTGGTTTTAGAAAGGGTAGAAATACTATTGCTGCAGTTGAACAGCTTGTGCAAAATATTTTACAGTCCTTTGAAAACTGTGAATATATTTGTGGGACCTTTTGTGATTTGACAAAAGCATTTGAGTGTATTGATCATAAATTACTTTTGGACAAGCTACAATTTTATGGTATTCATGGTAAGGAATTAAGTCTATTCAAGTCATATTTGCATAATTGTAAACAATTTGTATTTATAGATGGTTCTTATTCAAATGAAGTCTTACTAAAAACGGGCGTACCGCAAGGTTCAATATTGGGGCCAGTTTTATTTTTAATAGCCGTTAATGATTTACCCAATAATATACATGTTGAAACGCTCATGTACGCTGATGATACTACTTTTATCACAACGGACAATAATCTTATGAATTTAATGAATAATGTTGGTGACATTAAAAACTCAGCCTTAGCTTGGTTCTGTTCAAATGGTCTGTTTTTGAACGAGGGGAAGACTTCCTCTGTTCTGTTCTCTTTAAAACAGTGGCCAGATAATTTGTTTGTTGACAAATCCGTTTCGTTTTTGGGGATTAAATTAGATTATCAGTTGAGATGGGATGCTCACATTGGAAAACTAACAACAAGGCTGTCTTCTATTGTGTTCTTAATGAAACATTTAAATAACTATATACCGACGTCTTATTTGAGATGTGTTTATTTTACGTTTTTTCAATCTATTTTGAGATACGGGATTATAATTTGGGGAGGTTCTAACAAGACTAATGACATCCTGCTGTTGCAAAAGAGAATTCTTAGGATAATCAAGAGGTGTGATATTCGTGAGCATTGTAAACCATTATTTATTGAATTAGAAATTTTAACTGTTGTAAATCTGTATTTATTAGATCTTCTAGTTCATGTACATAATAATATAGATAACTATAATTTTAGAAAGGATGTACATGGGTATCAAGCAAGATTCAACAATGATTTGAGTCTACCTAAATTTAGGTTAAGTAAAACCAAGAATTCTCATTTATATTTAGGACCCAAATGTTACAACAAGTTGCCCGCCCAAGTTAGAAACTATACAAAAAAGAAATTTTCAAAAGAAGTGTACAACTGGCTGAAAAATAATCCCTTTTATTGTATTGAGGAGTTTTTAACGCTTAGCTCACAGGAGATTGTATTTTAACTTATTTTCATCTTTTAATGTATTTAAGACAATGTAGTTTCTACAGATTTTTTTGACACTGTTAATGCCAATATCTGTGCCTAACGACAAAGAAATATTATTATTATTATTATTATAACCTACATGTCATTAATTGCCAGTGCATCTAGCGATATCTGTGGGCCTTAGCAGATTGCATTGTTATCAGATGGTTATTGCTATATTCAAGGTCTGTAATGAACCACATTTTAGGAAGACTGCATGCAGATAAATTGTGAACTACAAGATAATTCAAGGAGCAAGAAGCTAAAACAATGAAGAACAAATAAAATAACTGAAGAGAGGTAAAAATTACTTTGTGAATAACGATCCTATCATATGTGAGAAATTTCAACCTCATAGAATGGAAAAAGGGAAGAAGGAAAAAGAGCAAGTTTGTCACGTAGCTAAACGAATTTGCTCGGTACGATATTTTATCTGCACATGCTGTAGCAAGTGAATTCACTGAATGTTTTGAAGAGGTAGTTGACCGTATTCTCCACACCCTAATGACCATTTCATTTGTTATGAGGCCTGCAAAGAATATTATTGGTGGCTCGGAAGGATAAGAATACATTCACAGGGCTAATACAATGTCTAAAATAGCTTCATCGTAAGATAGGAAATTTGCCATGACCAAAGAAAAATACCGCTAAATGTGGTTTTACCGTTGTATTGATCTTCGTTATAGAGAGGTTCGATTGTGTACTCTTAAGCATTTGGTATGAACAACTGTATAATTCCGGTTTTTCTGGAAGTTTCAAAGCAGGCAATATCCATGCAATTGTAAGTAACTTCCACTTTGATGTTCATATAATAACCATCTTGTACATTAATAAAATCAGGTAATCTGATGTAAAAAAGTGCCAGTATGTTTTTATTTAATCAGTTATCATTGCAGTTTATGATATGCAGGATACAAAAAAAAATCAAATTGGCCGGTTTCGGGATTTGAACCATGGAACTCCAGAATGTGAGGCCAAGACATTACCATCTCGGCCACTGGGTCATTTTAACAGTCTAGTTGGATAAGCGCATGTAAAGCAACAGTGTTATTTGTCATAGCTAACTGTATTTTATTTGCCAAAGCCTTATAAGATCACAGTAAAACAATAGGCTATGTTGTCATGATAACTGATTTGCATTTCATAAATTCTTTTGAATATGTATATTACCATAAAATAGGCACTAAATTGAGCATTACTCCGAAACAGGTCAACCGATTTTATCCAATATCAACAGACGTCTTCCCATGGCATTATAAATGTGTATACCAAATTTCATAAAAAATCCGGTAAAGCGTATTTGAGTTACCGGGTCTTTAAAATAGACACTAAATTGGGTTTTACTCCGGTACCAGTCTACCGATTTGGTCCAATATCAGTAGATGTCTTCCCATGTACATTATAAATGGGTATACAAAGTTTCAGGAAAATCCAATAAAGCATATCTGAGTTATCGCGACTTCTTATATATTGACATAAAAGGCACTAAATTGGGCATTATTCCGGTACTGGCCAACAGATTCGGTCGAATATCAATAGATGTCTTCCCATGGACATTATAAATGCATATACAAAGTTTCATAAAAATCCAATAAAGCATATTTGAGTTATTGCGCCTGTAAAATACACTAAATTGGGTTTTACTCTGGTACCTGTCAACAGATTAGGTTCAAATTCAATAGGGTACTTTTCATGGGCATCATAAATACGTATACTGTACCAAGTTTCATGGAAATCCAATACAGCGTATTTGAGCTATGGCGCCTTTCTAACATAATCTATTAAAATAGGCACTAAATTGGGCATTACTCCGGTACCGGTGAACCGATTTGGTTCAATATCAATAGGGTTCTTCCCATGGACAATATAAATGTGTTTTCCAAGTTTCATGAAAATCCGAAAAAGCATAATTGAGTTATGGTGCATACAGACACACGGACAGACATTTTTTTTGTCCCCCATACAATCTCATAAAGTACCATACTGGCACTTAATAAAATAGAATATTAAATATAATACTGTACGTATAAACTTCATTTTGTTGTTCCCTTTATACACTACTATGACAACAAGCAGGGAACATGATTTCCACATCTGCCAACACCCCTGTTCACGCTTAGTGGTGTTATAATGCAATTTGTTTATAAATTCAACATCAAACTAAATTTTCGGCATATTTTACAAGACCCTGATGACTCTACACTTGTCGTCTAACGTACCTACTCACAAAAAAAAATCACTTTTTTACCGCTTGTATCATAAATAACTATTTCAATGTTGTAAAAAAAATGAATTGTGACTGAGAACAAGAAGCTTTCGCAAAGCATTGTTAGACTAAGAAGTTCAATACTTTTGTTTGTAATAATTTCTTAAGGTAACTGCAACTAATACTGAATTTATCATAGTATTTTTTCATACTAAATAACTGGCACAGTGATTTGTGTTGTTTGTAATCCATAGACTGCTCGACCACCTGCAAGTAGTCATGTTTGTAATACTGGCGAGATTGTATACGGCTCGAATGAGATGGTGGTCATGTCATTCTGAAATTTAAGTTGATTGTGTGTGTGTTTGTGACAGATTTTGTTAGGTTAGGTTAGTTGTAGTTTTCAAACACACTCACCATAAGTCGTTCTTCCTCTTCTTCTCCTTCCACCGTCCAGTCACTAAGAAGAGCCTCCTTCAGACTGCCAGGCGAGGGGGGAGCAGCATTTGTAGCAGCTTCATCCACTCCGTTCTGGAAATTTTCAACAATTTCAAGAGTTCAGAAGGAAGAAGAAAAAAAATTCCATAATCAAATGCTTTCAAAGCTATCAGTAGTTTGTGTTCCTCAGGGGCCTGTACTGGAACCACATATTGCCATGCAAAACCCTAATTTAGAGACAATAGATCTTCTAAAAATATAATTTTGTGAATCTTTCCCCTTACACTCCCTAATGACATCCTACTCGAATTAAATCTTTGTGGCTTGATAACTTAATTTATAGAAAAAGCACAGTTCCATAATTGAGGACCGTTTTGACAAAACTCAACCTGTGGCAAAACATAAATTGTTCAGAAGGTTTCTTTAGTTTTTATATAGAAGATAGAAACCTTGCATATTGAGGCTTCAAAATGAATTGGTTATGCTGTCTTTTCTTATGTTCTTTTTTCACTATCTTAAAGATTTCATTCCAAAGCACCTAAAACCATTAAAAAACGAATTTGGCAAACAATGGGGATGTTGAGTTTTGTCAAAATGGTCATCAATTCCTATTCAGTTTCCTTGGTCTTGTGTATGAAATTCCATTTCCACAAATATCAACATTTCAGAACTAGGCTATACATAAATCTGTCATGTTGGTCCTGATTTCCACCATTTAATGTAGTTAAAATATAATTAAATTGTTTTCAGTGGATCACATGTTATTTTAGTAAATAAAAAGTAACCTCTATGCGTGTGCATTCCACTAATGACGGAAGCGGATGTTGTGACACAGACAATTGAAAGTATATACTCCTCTCGGCATGATATAAACAATCACCTGAGGAAGGATAAGACCGAAACGTCCACCGAAAACAATTTAATTTAATTCTTAAGTAGCCTATACATACTGCAAGGACGTGTGGCATTTCTACAGAAATAACTTACTTTTCACATAACTCAATTCTCATGAAAAGTGGATATGTAGGGTTTTCAAAATGAAGATTCGATTGAAATAACTTGGCATAGAGGAGAAGTAAATCTACTAATCTGTAAGTAAAAAATAATAACTTAACAAAATAAAATCCTGTACCTTGTAAGCAGGTTCCTTCTCATAATCACTCGCAGGTTCTTGTAAGAATTCCTGAAACACAATCAATACCATTACACACCGAACTCTGAAAGGTCTTATTTGTTAACAATATAAAATTTAAATTCCTCATCCTTCATTTTACATTAAACCACAGAAAACGAAAATTATCTAAAACTTCCAGTGCTGTTATAAAATTCTTTTTAGACAGTTGAAGGTAAAAGAAGTGTTTTCAATTATAGATCAAAAGGAGGAAATTATGCCACTGAGTGGTATAAAATTATGACATTCCAGGGTGACAACTTTGATTACTTAGCATGGAAAATACTCTTTTAATTAAGATTAATTGCCTATGATTATTAAATAGACTCAATCTGATACAACTTGAAAATGTTATAAATTCATTTTGCCTTTTTAAATGTTAAATTTCTGATGGTGGTCGCAAAAATGTCATTCTTGTTGGCTGAAAAGCATTGTCCATTGCATCCCTTAAGTTGCGTCTCCATTGATATACATTTAACACCAACATGTTGCAGTTAACATATGTTAAATGTTTATCATCAACTTGTTGACGTATACAAGTCAAGTGGTTTGCCAATTATCAACTGTCTCCACTACAACGTTATAGGTTAACATGTGTTGGCGCGGTTACGAACCGAAATGAATAACATTCAAAAAGAAAACGTCTCTGAAGAGGGCAGCGAACATCTCAAAATTAGAGTAGTTTTATATACTCGTTATTATCTTCTTGTTAACTGTCTATGACTTTCTTAAATACTAATTTTGTACAGATGTCGGGATCTTTTCAAAATAACTGTCACATTTTTTTAACAATGGAGTATGCCATAAAAATAATTTTAAAAGTAGATGCAATACTATTGAGAACACTGATATACCAAATACTCACATAATACAAAATGGATGCCGGGAATATTGAGGAAGCTGTCGACTGCTTTTTGTTTACCCGGAAATTCCCGAACCAAAGCCAATTAAGCTGGCGATCGCTTTTCGCTTCCCGGAAATTCCCGAAACAAAGCCGATATTGACCGACTAGTCAATTGACTTGACATGTTGTCCATTTTCTCCAGAAAACAAATTAACATCTGAAAATGTTAAGTGCAACACGCTGGGTTTGCATGTCAAGTCAATTGGAACGCGAAATTGCAATATACATGTCAAAATCAACTTGTTAATATTGACATGTTGGTGTTAAATGTATATCAATGGAGACGCAGCTTTACATTGGCAGCCACTTACGAGAAATTAGTAACCTCTGTCTCCGCAAGTGCATACCAAATAGCAGGAGCTTGCAAAATAAAATCTCCTTTTTACCACTTGTGTTGTAAATAACTATTCTCATCTCATTTTAAGATTAACGCTTACAATCAGAACTTACTTAAATACTGGTAGAGAACTGCATTATTATCAGTGTCAATATAAAATATTTTTACAGCCTTTGTACATATGAGACTCAATCTCATAAGATGTTTTCATTTCGACAGTTATATTATTTAAGTTAAGTATATATTAAAAACTGTCACTCGGCAATTAGCTGTCATGTTTTAATTAACAAAGCTAAACAGCAAATAAATAAAAATTAATTGTAATTTATTTGTAACAAAAGCTGCATTAGCACATTTAAAAATATGAAAAATATGTACGAATGTTGTCGTAATATCACAGAATAATGTAAAAAAAAGACATTTTTAGACAGTCGAAGATAAAAGAAGCACTTTCAGCGGAAAAAGATATTAATTAAAAGGAGGAAATTATGCCACTGAGTGGTATAAAATTACGACATTCCAGGGTGACCAAGTTTGATTGCTTTGGCACGAAAAATACTCTTTTGGTTGATTCCATTTTAAAACACAACATATACTATGTTTTCATGCAGAATTCAGATTGATCTGAATACGCTTTTCGTATTGAAATTGTAATGAAAACGGGAAATTGGGAGTCTCCCCTAAAAAGAAGGATTGGATCAGACTGAGATCGTACGCAAACACCATGAAAACACAAAACCCAGTAGAAAAATAAAATAAAAAAAAATCCAAAAACATTTATATTATTTAAAGAAACCGTTTCCACATATTCAGTTCAATCTCAATACGCTAATCAGACACTTCACTGGTCCTCAATGTCCTCGTGAGAAGGGTTTCATTGGTCGTGGAATGTGGGGCTAGAGCATTCTGGGTGGATTCTCTTGGAAATGTTTTTAGTATCGGATTGAAAGTTTTGAATGAAAACCTAAAGTGTTTAAATGTCAACCATCTCATATGAAGTTTCTTAAGGGTATATGTACGTGAATTATTTTGAAATTTATGTTTTTTTGTTTATAGCACTAAAAAATTGTGCTGAATTTTCTGCATCCATTGATATATAGTTTATATAGGTTTAGAAATTATTTGTGCCATTTAAATGGACATTTAAATATGTTTACATGCTTTGAGCTACTATTCACTATGAACTTAAAATTGAATTTCCCGGTAACTCTTATTTTACACACATATTATTAGTTAGCTCCACAACCATTAGAGATAGAAGGCTGAAATTTTTTACACTAATTTTACATGCACATATGCATAAAGTAGACTACAATGATGCACATAGGTATAAAATTAAAGAAAATGTGTCATGAAATATTGATCAAATTTGAAGATAATTTATATGCGATATATAAAAATTAATTGCATTAAAAATAATAACTTTAGCTGCATGAAAGTAGTCTACTTTGTAGAAAAATATATTCATTATATGCATTAAAAAAATAAAAGGTGTCAGAGAAACCAGAAAAATGCTATCTCTACAGGAAGTGATAAGTGCATCTGAATTAATTTTTTTCATGCTCCTATAAAACATGTAATTTAAAAATAACTTGGTCAATTTTTTATACTTTTATCAGCTAGTTATGTTCTAGTAAGCCTTGTTATAGGATCCTGCAATTTTTGTCCACTTTTGAGATCATTTTCTTGTAAAATTTTAATATTTTAGAACCTGCATTTTTTAAATATTTTTGTGGTAGTTCACGTACATATACCCACCGTTTCCACATATTCAGTTCAATCTCAATACGCTAATCAGACACTTCACTGGTCCTCAATGTCCTCGTGAGAAGGGTTTCATTGGTCGTGGAATGTGGGGCTAGAGCATTCTGGGTGGATTCTCTTGGAAATGTTTTTAGTATCGGATTGAAAGTTTTGAATGAAAACCTAAAGTGTTTAAATGTCAACCATCTCATATGAAGTTTCTTAAGCTAGTGATGTTGATTTCATGATGTGTTTGCGTGTTTTGTAATATTCTTATATTATGAAGTGCTCAAATACAAAGAAATGCAAATTATGGTAAATGTGACTGATAGTAATTGGAAGTGCAGAAAACCTATTAATTTTATAAAGAAATGTGTTTAACAAAAAATTTTCTTTTTAATTTTATCTACAACTTGACTGTATTAAGTTTCCATCTATCGCCCAATGTAATAGAACAGCCATTTCATAATTACGGGTGGGACATTCTAGCAAATTATAAAAACTATTTTTGTTTATTACATATCATAAATAATAAACTAGAATTGGTTCTTCACATTCTGTAAAATTTACAATGCCTTCTCCTCTACACTATATGCAAAACATTACTTAAAATTTATTTTAAATATTTTAAATTTGTTTTCCAAAATATGTTACGGGTGGGACGTAATTTGGACTCTGATTTTAATGATGCAAAACAAAAGTTCATTTGCTGTTCTGCTATTACTGTTAGGGTCTTAATGTTGTTATTAATGAAGGTATGAGGGATTCAATACAAATTATAAACTGTTTCCAGGTCGTCAAAACATTTATTTAACTCATTAATAATAATTTAACAAAACTGTCACCATTACGGGTGGGACAAAAAGTCACTTGTTTGTTATTTTACATAGTAATTAACCACACATATTTTTTTTAAGTTAATCTTATACCGAATTGTACCTTAAGATGCATATTTTCTGAAATGAAAGTGGACATAGCTGATTACTCTTGACTACTTGGTATTAAAGAGTGTTAAAATCATGCTAAAAATGGCAAAAAAGTAACTCATCGCAATAAATAAGTAAATAGACAGATTTTACACATGAAACCACTGCAAATACACCCAAGTCCTTAAATTTCAGATAATTTGAGGTTTTAAACTTCTTTTTGACCACCCAATTACAATAATTTTATAACTTCGCTCTTTGAGGGAAAAATTCCCATATTTTATGAAATGGCTAAGAAATAGCCTAGAAAAATTGAAAATGGATACGAGTAAAGCCTAAGTCATTTTTGCAGAGGAACGGATATAGCCATTTTGTTAGTCAAAGATAAGAGTTTCCAATTTTAAATTTTTATTAAAATTGTTAGTTAATTTTTGAAACTTCAAAATTTTTCAAAAAACTCCATGAAAAGTCCCCTTAATATTTCAGTTATAAAACTCAATTTCTGGGCGGTTCGATCAAATTCCGAAAAAGTTCTTTATTCAAAAAATGAAGTAAATACAATGAACCGTTTGCATGCTGTGCTTGTCCACAGATGGAAAGAGAGACAGACAGAATTCCAAAAAACACTTTTCTACACATCGTGAAAAAAATGTTTCCCTGGTGTTATCTCGATTTCAATTTTTGTCATGATCACAATACTTTTTCTGTAGCCTACTAAGTATATGCGAGAAAGTAAAATGTACAGTACTGATTTCTGTTTTCTTTTCCGGCAGTTTAATGAAATAAAACTGGAATTCCATAATTTTCAGTCAGTTGATACTTTTGAAAATGATGCGAGTTGACTACACACTATTTTCTCCACTTACCAAATTTTTTGGTAGAACATGTTTCGCATATGTTCATATGCATCCTCAACTACTTGTCAACTGCCGAGCTTTGCTTGCTAGGAGAATCTCCATGAGTCCCTGGTGGCGGTTTTATGTACTTCCTTCAGGATCAGGATCAAATTGTCTTCTGCGGGAATTTCAAAATTCATTAGCTGGTTTTCAAATTTTCTCATGTATATTTTTTCCCAGACTAACAATTCTGCCTGTGTATGGACTGATTTCAATAATTTTGCTTCTGTATTAATTTCATGACCCACATCCCAATAATGCATAGCAACTGCTGATTTTTCAGTCTGTTTAAATTTTATGTTCCTAATGTGCTCTTTAAGCCTGACATCCATGTTTCTCCTTGTCTGTCCTATATAAACATTATCACAGTCTTTGCAATCTATTTTGTATATGCCTGGCTTCTTGCAAAATAGATAAAATTTAAAGGAAGGGTAAACTTAAAAAATACCATTTTCTTATTTTAGTCTCATCGCACGGAGCTTTGAATTACGAAACGAATGGTGATCTCGTGAACTTCAGGTGCCCAATATTACGCCTTGTACGGGTGAAGTAAAACGCTCCTGTGACGTCACGACTGACTAACTCGCTGGCTGGACAACAGCTGCTGTAATGCTCGCGCGTGTGTTTCTAACACACCACAAAGTCTCATTTGTGTTTGTTGTTGATAGAGATGCCTGCAATGTTACCTTCTAAGGACAAATCTCGGTATTCACAAATTAATATCACACGGAAAGAAAATGACAAGGAATTATTTAAAGAGTTGCAAGGAAGAAAAGAAAATACGGAATGGTGTAAATGTGGGCTGTGTGTACATATGAAAACGGGCCACGAAAGTGTGTGTTCTTGGGACCGTGAAGTAATTTGTGAACAGAAGGGGGTTGTAGACTGTATAACACGACATTGCTCATTCGATAGCGTTATTATAAATAAAGATACACTAGTGGCCAGGCGTTGTCAGTTAATACTTAGAGCTAATACAGTTCAAAAACAAAACATTTTTCAAGATACGAACAGAGTCACTTTCAGATTCAGAATCATCTTTTGCAGTAGTAGAAATTTCTGAAATGCTAAAAGAGCTATCTAAATCACAATTTCTAGAAGAAACATTCAATGAATCTATGCAAACATTGACATAAGTTTCATTTCCTAGTTCACACTGAACGCCTACTCTGTTAGAAACTGAATTTTCGTCATAAATACTAGATTCCACATTCATAATTTGTCCATTCCCGGATACTGAAGGATTACTATTCAAATCTTGCAACAACTCTCTCATTTCCTTCTTCCTCGAGTATGACGATTTTCTTTTCTTCATTGGCGGTGTTTCAGATTTCCCACGCAAAAGAAGTGATGGCACAGCACTTCTTTTTTAATCAGATTGCGGGGTTTCTCCAGATAACTGTGTTCGTAACTGTACCAAAAGCTCGGTATCATTTTCTTCAAAATGTTGTGAACAAACCGTACTGTATTTAGTAGGAACAAATTTTTCTCTTTTTATTTTTATCAGCCATTGCTTATTTACGTTCGGGTGACTTATCTCTGTTGGGAAATCGATGGAAAGATATTTTAAGTGTGTTATCACTCTTCGACGATGAGTTTGTACACCCCACAACACAACAATAAACCATTGTTTGAACAGATACTCACTAAAAAACTGTAACAGTAGACAGAATGCTGTGAAATGTCTTTCACCGGGCGAGACTGAGCCAAGTTTTCCTCAAGCGTGACGTCACGCGCCCATCGCGTTACAATAAATAGATTCGTTTTGTGATTAAATATGAAGGTGTAAAACATTTCTAACAGTGAATATCATTTCTTAAAAACATTTTCTTTCAATCCGTATGAAGAAAATGATACTGAATTTTTAGTTTACTTTTCCTTTAAACAGACTGAAAAATCAGCAGTTGCTATGCATTATTGGGATGGGGGTCATGAAATTAATACAGAAGCAAAATTATTGAAATCAGTCCATACACTGGCAGAATTGTTAGTCTGGGAAAAAATATACATGAGAAAATTTGAAAACCAGCTAATGAATTTTGAAATTCCCGCAGAAGATAATTTGATCAGGAAGTACATAAAACCGCCACAGGGACTCATGGAGATTCTCCTAGCAAGCAAAGCTCGGCAGTTGACAAGTAGTTGAGGATGCATATGAACATATGCGAAACATGTTCTACCAAAAAATTTGGTAAGTGGAGAAAATAGTGTGTAGTCAACTCGCATCATTTTCAAATGTTGTTACACTCCACTGTGAACGTTCCGACCAGAGTTTTGTCCCTTTACTTTAGTGTCAATACTTCATGAACCAAAGAAAACTGTTTAACTGTAGAACACTACATCAGAATACTGTACCAACCAATAAGGGTGATCACAGGTTTGAATCAGAAGAATATTCAATAGAAACAGAATTTCCTTACCTCATTTCCATCTTCTATCAAGACAACCTTTTCCATGGGCTGCAACACAGCTTCCAAGTCATTTGGTTCATCATCGTTCTGGAATAATAGTGATATGGGTAAGTATTAAATGCTGACAATTTTTTTAATGTTTCAAAATTTAAATTTAAAAAAGTTGTAACTATACAAAAAAACAATGATATGCTTCTAAATGGTATTAAACACATGAACGGAATCTGTACCTCTCATAATACAGAAAAACGACAAATTAGCAGTAAAGAAAAGATGAATGAATAACAGTAAAATTAAATTCTATGCTAGAAGTGTATACAAAGAAATGCAATTTGTCACATAACATGACAATATTCTACTATTTAGCAAATATATGTGTAACAACGACAATGTAGGCTTACAATAAAACATCCATATCAATCCTGATTTCCACTGAGTCAAATACAATAAAAAGACGTGTTTAAAACTATTTCTAAACCAGTGGATAAAAGTTACAACACGACGTTTTCACTCGTACGCTAGAGTCCTCAGGTGATACCTCAAACAGTACTGATCATAAGGAAGATTGACTTTTGTCATGGTAACTCGTTTGTCCACCACCAATGAAAACATTGTGCCTAAAATATCTGTTTTTCCATTCCTTTGGAATATCGAACATTGCTTCCTCTATGCATTCCACAGGCGGCCAGGGAGTTTTTACCACCGGGTTTTCCCTTCTCAATCTTCTCATTACATCCCCATCATATCTATTCAAACACACCCCCTGGGTGCCGATTATATTCCATGCCTCATAGACCTTTATTTTTAAGCAATCATCCTCAATTCTTAAAAAGTTAAATTTTTTTTTGTCATATGTTGGCTGAGTCCAGTAGAGTATTTACCACTAGTTATGAGGGGGGACCCGAAAAAAAATTGGATTTCGTTATAACAAATTTATTTATTACTTTTTTTTTACAAATTCCTTCAGTTGCTTTTTTCAATAGTTTTTCCCGTTTTAAGTTTTATCCACTGGTTTTGAAATGATTTTAAAAGTCTTTTTATTTTATTATAATATAGGCATATCTTGTTATATGGAAAACTAGTTTAAAAGGCCCGGTGTCACCCGGGTTTTGTATTTTGTAAGTTTAAATTAACTTATGAAGGCCTTTCGATTTTCAAACTCTAGCTAGGTCCTTATGTAGGACTTGTACCCCAATATGGATTTATTGCTTTGAGTACCTTTGTACCCCATCTGGAACTTTTTGCTTGTGTTTCTATTTTTTCCGGTGTTGTTCAATGGTGTTTAGGGTGTGTTCAATTTCAATTGATGTCTGCGTAATTGTGTTCTGTTTATTTGGTGGTTTGCATAGTCAGAATCTATGTTTTCATCGAGGGCTGTGATGGGTTCTATCATGTTTCGAAGTTTAGGCCTATTTGTCCAATATAGGATTTGGGACATTTGTTACATTTAAGTTTGTAGACTCTGATCTGTGTGTTGTGTTTTGTTCTTTGTTCTAAATGCTACTTTCTATCCTTTTTTCTGAAGTGTGGACGAGTTTCTGTGTTCTTGGGTTGAAGTATGTGATTTGTATTTCATTGAATTAAAAGCATGCGTAAATGACATATTTTGTAAGTAACACTTTTCCAGACAATTTGACCGGCATTTGTTATGCATATAAATGTTTGTTCATAAAAAAATTCATCTGTCGTCTGATGAAGGCCTGGAGGTTCAGGCGGAAACGTCATGATAGGTAACATGAGTTTTTTATCCACTGACTACAAATTACTTTCTTGTTTTTTATGAATTTTATAATACTTCAGTGGAAAATATGGACCAACGAATTTTAAAAATGAATATTCTGGGGGAAATGCATATTTTAAGTTTCAAATGAAAAAGTGCATGTTTTACTGTTGTTAAATCCATTATTTGATACTGTACTATCGTGAAAATAAGCTGGTTATGCCTACTACTGGATGGAACTGGTTTGGTTGAGGTAAGAAAGGAAAGTCATTTCAATTGATGTTACAGCACAGTACTTGCAAAGATATGCACCATTGTTCATTCTTCAAATAGATCCCACCTGTCTCTCATTATTCATTATTAGGGGGCGGATTTCTATGACATGTCATATTTTTTCCCCTTTGCACTATTTCAGGTTTCCAACTAATTTAAACCCGATTCCAAGCATCCTGGTGAAAATGGAACGGCTTTTATTGTGCATATAACTGCATATTTACGAGATTTTCAACTATTGAAGCATATTTAGTATGAAGATGCATATTTAGGTCATATTTTTGGCATGTTTGTGTGCATATTAATGAAATTTCGATGTTTCGTATCATATTTTGTAAATTTTGCAATACAATGATACTTTTTGAGAACTTACAGCTATTTTAAATAATTAACACTATATTTTAATAAAATTAATTGTAATGTAACTTTAAAAAAATGTACACAATGTGTCAGTGGTAAAGTCATATTTTAAATTTTATTGGTCATATTTTAATGTTTTTAGGTCATAAATGCATGCATATATCCTATTTTTAGGTCAATATTCATTATGTTCAATTAGCTTTTGGCCTAGGTATCGAAAATATGATACATTATGCTGACCTCTATCTTGGAAAGAAAACCGCTGTTTTTTTCACTTCTTGGCCGTCAAACATCATACAGCGGTAAACATAGCATGGTGGAACAAAAGTATGGCTTTGCCGGGGAAACTAAGCAACTTTACCAGCATTCTGAATACAGAGGTTGGTGCACTTGGTCATCAATAATTCAATTAAACAGCCAAAGTGATAAAGAGAAAGTTTTCTTGTTGGACTTACCATACAAGGACTCACTGGTTCCTCCTTAACTTCGAAAACAGGGACCGGTTCCTGCTTCACTTGACATATGTCCACTACACCCTCCTGTTCCTGTTGAAATGCTGCATCCTCGCCCTGCTCTGATGTCGCCATATTTCACTGTAACAAATTATTTCAAACATTACTCAAAGCCTGTCTGTCTCTACTTGCAATAACTCAAATATGGAATAACACTTTGGGGAAATATTACATCTAGGGAAGTATTAAAAGTTTTCAAACTACAAAAAAGAAGTATTAGAATAATTGCACAAATAAACAGGAAAAAATCATGTAAACCCATCTTTAAGAAACTAAAAATACTAACAGTTCCATGTATTTATATATGAATGAATCAAACACTTTCTCACAAAAAAAGGTGAACATCTAATGAAAAACTTTAATATACATCAGCATAACCTAAGAAATAAAGAAGACTTCTTCAGAACCTTGCTCAGAGGAACATTAAATAACCGTTCAGTAGAAAATATTGGCAAAGAACTATAGGCTACAACAAATTAACTAAGGCCATTAAAAAAAGCAAATTGTAACTGAAAAGCTAAAAAGTATTTAATCTTACCTAGCGGAAAACGCTTTCTATAATCTTGCAGAATTCAAGGGTACCTTAATTCAAAGGTATCTGTTTCATAAAAAATATATTTATTATTGCATTTACTCGTACAATTCCACTGTTGTAAAAAAGTAGTCGTTATTGTACATAATATTAACTCATTCTTCTCTATGTTTTGTATATCTCATTTTTGAATTAGTGTTAAATAATTATTTTAGGCTAAGTTATTTTGCTGTATTGAACTGAACTGCCCCCGAGGACAAGCTTTGCTTCTTCGAGTGGCGTTCAAAACCATATTTATATAAGTTACACTTATATTGTAATTTTGTAACAATTGTAACAATGTTGCAAAATAAACAAACAAACGCTTTATCACATTTTCATGAAACTTAATATACACACTTATAATATAAACAGGAAAACCTGATTGATTTTGGACCAAACCATTTGACTGGCAACGGAGTAATGACCAATTAACTGTTTAAATAGCAAGTCATCACTATAGTAAAAGCTGCATGGGTAACTCACTCACTGGCAATTGTTTGCCCACTTCCAGATGAGCTAGAAACTTTAAATTTGGCTAACTTAGAGCTTATACCCTCCAACCAACAGATTTCTTTTAACTTCCTGTTTTAAATCTTTTTTCCCTGAAAGAATTCAAAATGGCAGACACTACTTCTTTGGAGACTTATAGTAGCAGCCCAAACAAATGAAAGTCCGACAGAGCAAGATCTGGACTGTGAGGGGGGATGTTCCAGCACCTCGAAACCCAGTTTGTGGATAGTTTCAAGGGTGAGTCGAGCCGTGTGAGGGCAGGCATTATCGTGCAATTTTCCTCAAAGAGGTGCAGGAAGCAGTGCATCAATGGCTTTGCAACCAACCGAAAACCTTCTTTTCGGCAGGAATACACAAGTTTGTAGACCACTGGACCAAAGAAGGGAGACTATATTGAAAAATAATGAGAAAATCATAATGTATTTTTTAAGTAAATAAAGTGTTTTATGAAAATTCCGGATAATTGTTGACTCACCCTCGTACATAAACTTTAGAAACCAGTCATTTTTAGTAAAGTTGGGGTTCATAACTTACCTTAAGTTCGCTTGCTTTTCCACAATGAACCATGTTTCTTTTGTGAAGCTTGACTGGCACGACCAAGGTGACAAATCTGCAACATAGATCACAGAGCTCGGTAAGAATTGGGGACAGGAACAAGTCATATCATGTAATTAGTGACATGTATGAACCAAGTTCAGAGCTTTGGTAGGCCTACTGTTACATTTGTGGTTAAGAAAGGACATACATCTTTCAGTGAAATTCATAGGTGAGAAATATATGTGAATTTCATTATTTTTTCCCTCAGTAATGAAGTGCTCTACAATCTTGCAATCTCACATACTCTTTATTGACTACCGGTATGTCTACAATTGCATACTATTTTCAAAATTAATAAAACTGTTAAAGTTACGGGTACCGGTAATAATCGTTTCAAAATGTGTTTATGATTTTCCCAAGTAATTTGATATGATGAGAATGTAGTTTCACAGCCACTTCATAAAATATGGGAATTTTTCCCTCAAAGAGAGAAGTTACAAAATTATTGTAATTGGGTGGTCAAAAATAAGTTTAATACCTCAAATTCTCTGCATTTTAAGGACTTAGGTGTATCTGAAGTGGTTTCATATGTAAAATCTGTCGATTTACTTATTTACTGCATTGAGTTACTTTTTTTTGCCCTTTTTAGCATGATTTTAACACTCTTTAATACCAAGCAGTCAAGAGTAATCAGTTATGCCCATTTTCATTTGAGAAAATATAAATCTTAAGGTACAATTTAATATAAGATTAACTTCAAAAAATATGTGGTTAATTACATACAGTACTATGTAAAATAACAAACAAGTGACTTTAGGGTAATGGTGATAGTTTTGTTAAATTATTATTGATAAGTAGAGGACGGATTTCTATGACCTAAAAAATAGGATATATGCATGCATTTATGACCTAAAAAACATTGAAATATGACCAATAAAATTTAAATATGACTTTACCACTTACACATTGTGTATATATTCTTTTAAGTTTCATTACAATTCACTACATTAAAATATAATGTTAATTATTCAAAATATCTGTAAATTCTCAAAAAGTATCACTATAATGCAAAATTTACAAAATATGATATGAAAATTCAAAATTTCTTTAATATGCACACAAATGTGCCAAAAATATGACATAAATATGCAGCAGTTGAAAATTTCCTAAATATGCAGTTATATGCACAATAAAAGCCGTTCCATTTTCACCAGAATGCTTGGAATCGGGTTTAAATTAGTCGGAAACCTGAAATAATACAAAGGGGAAAAATATGACATGTCATAGAAATCCGCCCCCTATTGATAAGTTAAATAAATGTTCTGACAACCTGGAAACAGTTTATAATCTGTATTGAATCCCTCATACCTTCATTAATAACAGCATTAAGACCCTAACAGTAATAGCAGAACAGCAAATGAACTTTTGTTTTGTATCATTAAAATCAGTGTCCAAATTATGTCCCACCCGTAATACATTTTGAAAAACAAATTTAAGACATTTGAAATAAATTTTAAATAATGCTTTCCATGTAGTTTGAAGGAGAAGGCATTGTAAATTTCACAGAATGTGAAGAACCAATTCTAGTTTATTACTTATGATATGTAATAAACAAAAATAGTTTTCACTATTTGCTAGAATGTCCCACCCATAATTATGAAATGGCTGAAATGTGTTTATGATTTTTCCAAGTGATTTGATATGATGAGAATGTAGTTTCAGTTACTCATCGCCCAGCTATCATGTTGTCATAGGACTCGTAACACAAAGTTTCCTTACTGTATTAATACTTATACTGTGCTAATATTGACACTCCTAACCTAGCTGTACTAACCACATGGCCAGCAACAGTCCGGTAACAATGGCACACGAATAAAGCAGTTGCCCAGCCTGTACATAATGGACCAATGAGACTAAAGTTCATCAGTAGCTCTACATGTAACTGCCACTTACCTACAATTCAAGAATAGCCTATAGTTTGCCAGCAACAGGTCAGTAGCATTGGAAGAGCCCAACCCCATATCTAGCAAAGAAAAATTTTAAATGGTAACGTGGACACACCATCACTCCCTCGCCAGTGCAATTCACAGTAACTCATCACTGAGCACCTAAAGCATCAGCCATTCTGAATACATCCAAGTGTTCTGTGGTGGTACCGTTATGCGCATGGCTAGCCTAACCCCACATGGGATTTAACCGTAGTCTCGCTGTAAAAAGTAAATTAGGCCTACCCAGAATTCAACCTGGATTTAGTATACCACTCTACTGAAATTCGTGGTGTTTAGAGCGGTTATGCGACCCAAAGGTTGAATACCATCACTCCCATTGACTGCCCAGAATGTCTGAAAATCACAGTAACTATCCCTATATATAAAAAGGGTAATAGAGCAAGCCCTAGCAGTTACAGGCCAATTTCCCTGGTCCCAATACTATCAAAGTTATTGAATACTGCCTACACCTACAAATGTACAATCACTTTGCACAAAACAGCTTGCTTCACAAAGCACAATATGGTTTTTTACCTAAGCTATCAACAATTAAGGCAGTAGAAAACTTAGTCAATGATATATATATCAGCTTTGAGGAAAAGCTAATAACCTGTGCCACACTATTAGACTTGAGCAAGGCTTTTGACACTACCAGCCATGAAACCATTGTTAAAAAATTAGGATACTATGGCTTCGAAAATAACGCCCTAATGCTAATAAAATCCTATTTAAGCAATAGGCTCCAAATGGTTGCTGTCCATGATAAAAAATCTAATTTAATGCCAGTAACAAAAGGGGTACCTCAAGGGTCAGTGCTTGGCCCTTTCATCTTCGTAGTATATATGAATGACCTCCCTGAACACTTACCCTGTAAAACCGTTCTTTACGCAGACGATACCACAATAATCAATACATGTAAGGATTTAGAAGATGTTAAAGTAAAGAATGAAATGATACTTGAATCAGCTCAACACTGGTTCAAAGCAAACTACTTATATCTCAATCACACGAAAACTGAAGAAATACTATTCGACTTAACTATTGTGAATAAAGAAAACAAAAGTGTAAAACTCTTGGGCATATTTATTGACCAAAAACTAACCTGGGATAAGCACACCTCCTCGGTATGCTCTAAATTAGCACGAGTTATCTTTTTGCTCTACAAACTCAGGAAAAGTGTAAGTAAGAACTTGCTGCTCTATGCATATTATGCTTTTTTCCACTCACACCTACAATATGGAATTCTACTCTGGGGCAACTCGCCAGGTGCAAAAACAGTATTTAAATGGCAAAAAAAGGCAATCAGATGCATAGCTGGGTTAGGTTCTAGGGATACATGCAGAAACGCATTCAAAGAATTAAATATCATCACTGTACCCGGATTGTATATTTACCAAGTTGCTTAAATAACATGCAAGAAAATCTAGATGTAACCCGTCTTAGACTAACTGTACACTCTCATAACACAAGATGTAGACATAAAATAGATATGCCGTACTTTAGACTCTCCAAAGTACATAACTCTTACAAATATATAAGTCCAGATCTATTTAATAAATTACCAAAACAAGCTTACACTGCGCCTGCAACTAAATTTAAAAATGCTCTAGATACTTGGATTCAAAATAAAGTACCGTAATATACAGTATAGACGAATTCAGGGATTGTAATGTGGATGATCTGTCTTTTTAGCTTATTTTAATCTCTATTTGATATTTCTATGTAACCAGAATTTCAAGCATTATTTGTAATGTGGATGATCTGTCTTTTTAGTGCAATTTAATCTCTATGTAACCGTAATTTTAAGCACTATTTGTAAACAAAACTATGGATGAAACCTAATACATGTGACAAACAATGTAAACGGTGAATAAACTTCTTGATTCTTGATTCTGCCAATGATCTTTACATCTCATTGGCCATTCCTGCAAAGGCTTATCCAGAGCTGCCAAAAGTTCTATATACACAAATAATGGTTTGTGGTTAGGTTCCCCCAACAAAGAAAAACAGGAGGAGAATCCGGGGCAGATATTAATTTCTGTATCTAGTAGGCCTAGATACCTGGACCTCGATAGTGACTGAGACCACTTTTATACAGTTCGGTTTTCAGAACTGAATTATCTATAGCCTATGTGACCGATTGCCCGAGAATAGAACATGAGCCAGCGCACGGAGATTTAACAGCAGTTCTCATCACCATTTTAGGTTAATTTTGTGTCTACTTCATGATATTACTTACATTCAGAACCTTCGTACAACTATACGGAAGAACAGGTAACCACTTAAGCTCCGCCCACCTAACTCACTATTAAACAATGAGAGATATCTAGGTGGCAACGATGGAACTACTAGCAGCATTGAAAATTTTAATTTTTTCCCCCTTTCTCCTGTTCTCTTCCTCTTTCCTTCAACCTACCTACCTATTTGGGAACTATTCCTATCCCATAAATTTTTGATCTAACAGGATTCAAACACAGAACTGCCAGCATCATAGCCAGTAGTCTTAATAATAATTAATGAATCGCGCACAATGTGCATTATCTAACCTAAGACTTAACCTACTGACAAACACCCAGTCCTGAACCCGGGAATGGGATTTTTTACTGAAAAATCCCCGACCCGGTCGGGAATCGAACCCAGGCCGCTGGAGTGGAAGGCAGGCGTGCTACCGACTCACCCACGGCGACTATACTTTGCTTTAACCCATGATTTTACAATTTATTTCAAACAGTTTATACTGCCCTCAGACTCCAAATATAAAGTTTATAGGCTTCTGACCTGTTCATGAATAAATGTAAACATAGCCTACCGTAGCTAACATCTGTAGAGTAGCCACAACTCCTAACTGTTAGCAAAGAATTTGCACGACAGAAAGCTTGGTGACATGTTCGGATAAACTTTGGAATATGTCCCTCGAAAATTTTCTAAGTCCGAAAGTTCACGTTGATATGCTATGAACTGCGAAGATTCCCGAAGTGCCGAGACTAAGAATGGAGGCAACATCTGAAGTCACTGCTGCCAATATATGCACCAAAACCCCAGACATGTGTTCTGCAGATGGGTTCAAGCCCCAAAATGTAAAAATCGTAAATCCGGTGACTGGTGTTCATACGAACTATATCGAGTCACGTTGGCGATCTCTCCGTGCACGCCTAGCCAGGGGCGGTATCAGACGCGAACAGGTAGATACCCATTTGGTAGAATACTTGTGGTGTCTGGACTGTAAGCACCAACTAGCAGATCCATTTCAAGAAATGATAGAAGATAACAGGACTGTTTATCCTGTAGACTAGAGTTTAAAGTTAAGTAGGTTTAGCGCCTTTACTTGTAAATAAATTATTGTTGTTATTATTATTATTATTGTAAATATTGTACTAGTGTTTGAGGTATTGTAGGCCTACTAATTTTAGAATTGCATACATTCATTTCCATCACAAGTAGATCAAACAAACATTTCGGTACATTTAATTTAATTGGAAGTGCTAGCTGCAGCTTCACCCGTAGAGTTACGAAATTGCGCATTAGAGTCAGTGTCTTCACGTTGGAAATTGGCAGCGTGACCTAGGGTAGACAATTCCAGCAATGTTGGCAGCAGTACATGACGTCTCTAATCCAAAATGGCGCGTGCCTGGTAAGTAAAGAATCCGTCGAATGTGCAATTAATCTGTTAATATAAATAAATGATATAAACGTTTGTGTAATTAAAAAAAAATGCAGGAAAAATGTCAATGACGCGTAGGGGCCTTAAAAATTCTGAACAACAAAAAATACGCAAGAAACGGCAACTTTTTTTTAAGGGACATATTCCAAAGTTGAGTCGACATGTTCATTTGTAACAGAGGATGGAAACAGTTCTATTTTCCAAAAGAGCTAAGTAACTAAATTTGCCCCTGATAGTAGTTATAAATAAATTCTGCTACATTACCACTAGGCAATAGTGGAAATATCCTCCGCCACAAGCATTTCCAATTCTGGCCATTTGGAACGTCTTAACCACTACACCATTGAGTGATCATTGGGAAGAAGCGAGAATTCATCTATCTAAGTTTAGAGAGCAGTTTTGGTTCAAGGGAATGACTCTTATTGTAGTAATTACTGCCAGGGTTATTTTCATATGGAAGTAATTACTGCATATGGTTTAGTACAAGGAGCTGTAGCGGGGAAGTGGGCCATCGACATAGCAACTGTGGCCAGGGTGGGCAGAGCTTTTGTCATGGAATCTATAGGTTCTAACGAATCAAAAGGTTGGTTCGGATTTTATTCTTTTATGTACCTAAACTAGACCTGGCCCCCTAGACCTATATCCTGTACTGTCCCTGCTCAACTCTTCCACACATTAGCTTTAGGCCACTGCCTTCTTTCCTGTGTTACACGTGTATACACTGCCTGTCCTATACGGCTAATTTTGTATACACGGCGATATTACAGATGGCAGCACCTTTCACACCCAGCTACAATACCCTTTACATTACCGTATGCTGTGTTGCCCTCTGAAGTATAAGCTCAGAAACTTAAATAAGCTGGAATTTCATTTTATCTGGGTGTGAACTGTGTCACCTCTACTGGAGAAATTAGGCAATTTAAGAATACTCTGAACTCCATGTTAAAATTAAGCATGGACAGGCAGTGTAATTCTCGAGACGGCGGTGCTTTAGGCATACACATGAAAGCGCAATGATACTCACCAGCAGGTTATGTGCCTTCTATCATTTGTTTCTTAAACAGAGCATATTCAAGACTGTTCATGACAGTTTTATTGAAACATCCAGGAATGTTGAGTAAGACTTCTGTACGGTTCAAGGGTCCAGTTCCCTGATGCCCTTTGAGTTCTCGTTTTGTTTGAAATGCCTACATAGATTTTAATATTCACTACGCTGAAATAATGCATGGGCTCTGGTAACTGTGTAAACGAATGTTTAATTGGAAGCCAATACACATAACCTATAAACATCCAGCTGTCACAAACAAGTAGGGGCAGATTCCCTTTTTCCAATGAGACGATCTTACTTCTAATATTTAGCATTTACTTGTATCTTTATAAACATCACACACACGTTTTGTAAATTCGGTAAATATAATGAACGCCGCAGCCGACCAACTACACTTCTAAGCGTTCACGTGATTCAGCTTTCTTGCATTCAGATGTTTTATTTACGGGTTGTACTTGCAGAGATACAGCAAATACAATACCGCTCTGATTATATTAGATGTTCCTGGACGTTAATATTATTCCCCACAGCATTCAAGTCCAAACAAAACTTACGTCACAACTCCAGCTTACAGCCGTGAGCAGACCAGCAGACTGCTTAGCCAATCAAATGTAAGCCCTCTCTCAATTTTCTCTCACTAGAGAGCTCTGTAAATCCCAGACAGCATAGCTGAAGGAAAGAGCGGGTTGTTTAAATTGTCAAGTCCTACCTACTAGAGATCTTACCTACTTAGTATTTTAAGAACCTTGCTAGAGATGGGAATCTGTTACTTTTTTTGGAACAGTTACGTTACTGTTACAGTTACACGAAAGTAACTGTTATTTATAACCGTTACCTGTTACTTTTTTTTATATTACGTAGTTAATCGCCAGATCACTTCCCACTTGTAGGGGAATGCCCTTTTATCTCCCCCCCCCCCGGTTAGGACCGTAGCCAAGGCTGGGGCTCTAGGTAGGGACCCCGAAATAAAATAACAGTTGTAAAATTAAGTTTTCAATTACTTGTAGGGATGAGCATCGATAGTTAAAACATCGAGGTTAAAATCGGAGATAACCATCGATATGACGATAATATCGACCTGAAATCATCGATGTATTTAGACAAAAAAATGTATATTTAAAAAAAATGCCATGGTATCAGAAAATTAGGCAAAATTCACAAACCAACAGAAATATTTCCATGAAAACTATCGTTATAAAAAATCATTCTTTTGGGAAATTAAGCTCCTGTAAATTAAATTATATCGTAGAACCAAGGTAGCCTATTAATTTTTTTTGTTACAAAAACATCGATGTCGTGGACAAACATCGATGTAGCAAAAACATCGGTTGTTTTCCATGGATGTAAAAAAAAATCGATTATATTAATGTCAGTGAGCGAGCCATTTATCGGGAGTTTTTAGAGCTAAAGATTAAAAAGAAATGCATTTTGGGATTTTCCTGTGGTTTTATAGCCTAATAGATTTATGTGTACCAAAATTCAAGTTTCTAGCTCATCTCGAAGTGAGCAAATATTAATGTCAGTGAGCGAGCTCTTTTTCGGGGGGTTTTAGGGCTAAAAATTTTAAAAAAATACCTTCTGGAATTCTCCTGTGGTTTACAGCCTAAAAGCTATATGTGTGCCAAATTTAAAGTTTCTAGCTCATCCGGAAGTGGGCAAACATTAATGTCAGTGAGCGAGCCCTTTTTCGGGAGTTTTTAGAGCTAAAAAAATACATTTTGGAATTTTCCTGTGGTTTTATAGCCTAATAGATATATGTGTACCAAAATTCAAGTTTCTAGCTCATCTCGAAGTGAGCAAACATTAATGTCAGTGAGCGAGCTCTTTTTCGGGGGGTTTTAGGGCTAAAAAATTTTAAAAAATACTTTTTGGAATTCTCCTGTGGTTTACAGCCTAAAAGCTATATGTGTGCCAAATTTAAAGTTTCTAGCTCATCCGGAAGTGGGCAAACATTAATGTCAGTGAGCGAGCCCCTTTTCGGGGGTTATAGGGCTAAAATTAAAAAA
Organism: Ectobius pallidus; assembly: GCA_964059195.1. Classification (NCBI taxonomy): domain Eukaryota; kingdom Metazoa; phylum Arthropoda; class Insecta; order Blattodea; family Ectobiidae; genus Ectobius; species Ectobius pallidus. The sequence goes on along the minus strand of CAXKWD010000006.1, from coordinate 179,131,930 downwards.
AAAATCCTTTTTTGATATTTTCCTGTGGTTTACAGCCTAAAAGCTATATGTGTACCAAATTTCAGCTCATCTGGAAGTGAGCAAACATCAATGTCAATGAGTGAGTGAGTCAACCGTGTGGCTTTATATTATAGGGATTTTATTAGTAGTAGTAAAATTATCATAGGTAAATTTTGAAAAATTTGAAAATTTTACCCCTACGCTTTGAAATATCTTATTCTAGTCTAGTTCACATATATAAGGTTATCAATCACAGGATTCATAGTAATATTTCTCTAAAACACTGTACTGATATACATAATTACAACTTGAGACGCCCACTTGACATTCACACATCCACATCTAATACTGCCCGGCATGGTACCAAGAATATCATAAAACATTGTATTAAGCTCTATAATCAACTTCCTGACAATATTAAGCTAATCACAAATATTCATAGATATAAGAGAGAGGTGAAAGAAATACTGTGGAAGAAGTTTGAGATTGAGAATTGTTAGTTTCAAGATTGGTTATATTTTTGTTTTGTACTACTTTCTTTGTGTGAGACTATGCTATGTATATTCTGTTTCAATTTCTTGTTTGTGTCTATTTTTTGTATTGGCTAAGGTAATTTGTTGTCGCCATTGTATTCTAATCTTTTCTGTCCCAAAATGAGCATGTTGCTTAGGGATTGTAACAGTTTGGGTAAATAAATAAATAAATAAATAAAATAAAAATAAATAAATCCCACGAGAGTTGACGAGTTTATCGATAGATTCGCGACTGCGCAGCAGTTGGATTTATTAAGACTATTCAATGAATAAAAATCCACCAGATTACACAAATAATAATAACTTTCGTGCTTTGTTCTACAAAAACAAAACTAACAGCTGCGAGATCAAGGCATACTATGAATCAACCGTCCATGAATCGATTCGAGCTGTTTTGGTGTAATCAGTTCTACCACCAGAGCATATAAGACATAGTTAACTTCATTCAATTAAGCTCAGTGCTTTAGTTGGGCCGGTACGCACCGGTACTGCGTACCGGTATCAAATTATTTTCCTTCTGCCATACCGGGAAAAATATGTGCTCCGGTACGTCGTACTGGCAGTACAGGAACGATATTGTCCTAAAATACTTATTAAATGTCCAATTCACGAGAGTGTATTTGTTAATAATGACAAACACTATTAAATTCGCTATAGATATGCATTCTATGGAAGGTGAGCACCCCCATAAAATATTTTCCAACTAAAGCACTGATTAAGCTAAAAGCAGAACAGAATATACGCACACGAACTGGCTTGCACAGAATCGAAATTGTGTTCTTAATCAATGTACATTTCTATTATTTCAATTTCCAAACAAATTATGTTGTATGAAATAATCTGTTTTCGCGCCGCTTAGTGGCACCATCTGACTATTAATCACTGCACACTGATACTTGCGTCTCCAGTAACGACCAGACCATTTTACCCGATAAAATGCCATCCTCGCGATTCCTACAAGAATATTGTAAATTAAACGGCCGTGATTGGTCTATATCCGAGGAATTGCTAAACGTTATTGGTCAATATCAAACACGCGGCGAATGAGTTGAATAGTCATAAGGTTTGTTCGCAAAGCAAATCCGTGACCGCTTGAGAATTTGTTGTACTGCGCATGTCCAGTCTATAACTTACCCGTGATTTGCACTTTGCGAACAGTTACAAGAATTTGGAATCGATAGTTTCTGCGTTTAATCGATATGATATGCAAATAAAATATATATTTCCCTTTGACATGTTATAAATGCAATATACATCGACAATATAATCTATATTTTGGGGAACATTTAATTATCTTCCATTATTCATACATATAAGTAGCCTATGTTTATAAATCTGGCGCAATGTTATAGGAGGGAGGAGTCAGGCGCGTGAAAATAGGTTACTGCGCATGTCTCTGATAATTCATGCTAGAGCCTGCAAACTTTTCTTATAGTACAGAAACTGTCCGTGAGAGCTTTGCGAACAGAAGATTGAAATCAGAATCACGGATTCTCGCTTTGCAAACGCGTGTGGAGAAAGAGCGCATGCGCGAACGATTTGTTCCTGGTTTCTGACTGCTTTGCGAACAAACCTAATATTATTATTTCGAATAATTTACTACAGTAATTGAATTCATATTTCATGCTATATATCCATATTCTAAGTTTAAATTATCCAATAAAGGCAATATCGCATTTTAATACATTTTTAAGTGGCATGAAAAGCTTATAATTACGATAATACATGTTTTTTTAATTTTTTTATTTTTTATTATTATTATGTTTTTATTTTATTTTTTCAAATATTGTAAATAACAGATGTAACAGAACAAGGCCAAAGTCACGGATAAAACACTTGTAACAGAAATATTAGAAGTAACTGTAACGGGTCAAAGTAACTGTAACGGGTGAGAGTAACTGTCACTGCCGCTGTCACTGTAACAACCGCTGTCACTGTCACTGCCGCTGTAACTGGCGAGAATAACTGTCACTGTCAGAGTAACTGTAACGGGTGAGAGTAATTGTAACGGGTCAGAGTTACTGTAACGGGTGAGAATAATGGTAACGGGTGTAACTCTCGTCACGTTATGACCAGTTACATTCGCTCGACACTGACATATTTCTCAACACAACTAAAAAATATATATATATAATAATAATAATAAATAAATAAGTAAATAAATAAATAAAATAAAAACCAAAACCAAAAATAAAAATATTTAAATAAATCCTGAGAAAAAGGAGAGCTGCTGAGAAATTTGGAAAAACCATACAGAATTCCTGGGATCGATACCATGTCATGACTTTCGAAAAATTATTTTATATCTTTGCGTTTCATGCCTCCCTAAGTACGAAACCACCGCCCGTTCAATTTTTTTGTTGTATATTTATATATATCTTTACATGCTAACGGCCGTAATTTTGAAGATATTTGAACCAAATTTTATTATGTTATTTCTAGGCCCAATAGTTCGGACAAGTTCGTTAATGAGCAAAATTGGCACAAGGGGAGGGGGGTTGAAATTGTGAAATATTTATATCTCGGCCCCTATGAAGTAAAGAGAGAAACTTTGTTTGAATAAATTAGAGTACTTCCTATGGAGTTCACAGTTACACCAACGATTCGGGGGTTTTGGGGGTAAGAGTGGGGGTGGGGGATGGAAATTAGAAATTTTTGAAACCACGTCTTGTGGGGTATCGTTGAAAAGCTCTTGATGAGTACTCTGCAAATCAATAACTGGTTTCTCGATAGCTCTCATATAAAGCGAGATTTGAATGTTTGAAAATGTGCTCTTTCCTCTTTTTTGCAGTTATTATTGTGGGTTTGTCGTGTTTTCCCCCCTTTTTTTAACAAAAATCCCGGGGAGGACCCCCGGACCCCCTTTTTGGGATATTCCATACCCTCACACCCCCAATAATAGCAAACTTTCGTCTGTGTCGGCCCCTCCTTTAAATAGTTTCTGATTCCGCCTTTGGTTGAGACGAAAATAAGATATCCTAGGAGGAGATTTGGTAACCGTTACTTTTGATTTTTTGTAACAGGTCGTTACCGTTACATACATGTAACAGTTACAAGAAATATTCCCCATCTCTACTACCTACGCAGGGCAAAGACATTTTATGATTATGCATTTTTTAATGGTAATTTCTCTTTATTATTGAATTTTATGAATATTTAAAGATAGGCCGATTATATACAAATGTGTATTGTGAATTGTTTGGCATTTTAAAGTCATTTCCGCCAATTTTGTTATATTCTTTTTCTATAAAGTGTAACAATACTGACAGAACTAAATCCAGGAGATAGTTTCATTTGTTAATTTCAAATCAGAATTATTGAACGGCACATATTTTTTAATCTTCTTTCTCTTTGAGTTTTACCTCCCACGTTTTGCAGGACCATGACCTGGCGGGGGGAGGAAATTTCTATGGATCACTAACATATTTTGACCAGACAAGGGTAGTATGAAAGCCGCCCTGGATGATTCCGATCACGGGGTCGATGAAGTACTGTAGATAAGAATTCTATATCAAGCATGAATAATTATGCCACTTTATAATGTTAAATTAAAACAAAAACAATAGTTAATACTAGTAATAATAATAATAATAATAATAATAATCAGCTACTGTAGAATTTGATGTGACTGCTCTAGTCTTACTTGACATACGTTGATGCAATCCCTTGCTTACCTGTGTCCGCCATTCAACCCTAATCTGTGCTAACTCCATCCAACCATCCCTCGCAAATCCTATTTCCCTTAAATCTATCCTAATATTGTCCTCCCACCTACGTCTAAGGTCTTCCAAGTAGTCTCTCCCTTCAGGTCACACAGTAAATATGAGATATCTTTCCTCCCCCATGATTTAATTACCCTCACTATATCTGGTGAAGAGTACAGGTTATGTAGCTCGTCATTATGCAGTTTTCATCTCTCTTAAGTCTGAATATTTCCCTAAGGCCCCTGTTTTCGAACACTCAGATTATGTAAGGGGCCATGTCTCACATCCATATAATACAACCGGCAGGATAATTGTCTTATAAATTTTTATTTTTAGATTTCTGGACAGAAGGCGAGAAGATCAAGAGTCCTGAATTGCATAGAAAAAAACATTTCCTGATCTGAATTGACCCTTAACTTCTACCTTAATATTATTTGTATCTGTAATTACTGCTCCCAGATATTCAAATTTCTCCACTTGTTTTAACAATTTACGGCTATTGAAGTGCATTACTTTGATGTTTCATGACCATGTACTTGTTTTTCTGTATTAATTTCCAATACAATATTCCTGCAGGATCAAAAAGACTTTCTGTATTTCTCTCGATTGTGTTTATGTCATCGCTCAGCAGACAAACTTCATGTATTCTTTATATCGCTTGGAGATCATTGTTATTATTATTTCGCTCATGCTAGTTACATCGCTTACCTTACATTATGCCCTCTTGATGTCAACTTGTCCACTCAATGCCAGCCTGAGTACTCATTCTATCTTCCTCAAGTGCTCCAGCGTTTTACACAAAGGATAGATTAAATTGAACCAATCAGGGGCTCTGGATTCCACAGCTTCTCTACCAGGAACTTGAAGACCTGGCAAAAAGTGCTGTCATTTAGTTCCATCACAACCATCACCAGCATTCACACATAAATAATAAGTAAACCTACCTCTCATGATCTACGTACACACTGTGCAATTTGTTAGAAGACTTAATAAAAATATTCATAACTTTTCACACTTCATTACTACAACTAGATGGATTATGTAGTTAAGAGTCATTTCTAGAGAACTTCGAAATTTACAAATGCAATAACACAAATTTTTTCATTACAACAAATGAATACCCAAGAGGAAAAACGTTGTAAGGATCATATTTTCCTAATCTGATATTTTAATGAAATGAAAAGTACCTTTGAAATGTTGAGAATATAAACTGTTGGATCCAGAAGATTATGGCGAAATGATAGGTGGCTGATGTAAATGAATGTTCTCCACTTGAATAAAATGAATAATAATAAGAAAAAATAATATATTAAGTTTGAGAACTGGAGAACGAAGGATACCCAGTGTAGCTTGCAATGCTCTTTCCCTACTTTTTTGTGCAAACTAGAAATCAATCCTAAAAAATTAATAAAAGCCCATTTTAGGTTTTGGTTCAACATTAATTCAGAATTTATATGTTAGTGTCTCTTTTACAATGTTTTTCCATTATAAACGAAATCAAAACTGGTTATTTTCCATGATTTACTAAAAACGTTAAATATATTTAACTCAAAATGTATTCTCGATTCTAAAGTAAATGTATGAATGATATGAAATCCTTTAAAGTACCAGGTTTTTATCCTCATCCTGTAAAAAGTTACAATTTGTCGCAACATTTTTTCCAATCAGGTACTGAAATGTCCCATAACCCCAAAAATTGCACTTTTGAATAATTGAAAAATACTGCAAACCTACAGAATGCAAAATATAATCTAATCCCAGTTTTTAAACAAATTCCAGTTTTACTGCAAGATTTTGTCAACAAAATGTCTCTGCCATGTTGCCCATACTAGTAGGTGCCTGTGGCTTTGCCCACAATAATTAATTTAAAAATTAAAAATTAAGAGTATAATAATTATTAAAGCATTATATTTATTAACACTTGCAAGCGAATCATTCATAAACTAAGCCATTCACATCACATTCCATGTACAGTTGTCATGACAACAGTGTATTGTTGGCAGTGGTCACAGGTAGTTTTGGAAATAAATGATACGGGACTTTGACAAATTAGAGAAGCTATCGATATAATTCATGTTATAAATAAATATTAAAGAATGAAATCCACGAAAATAATGCAGTCACATAACTTTCTCTACCCTGGACATAGAGAATACCGTACGAGGTATGGTAATATATTATATATTATTATATCGCAGGTTTTTGGGGAAGTATGAAAGTGATATTGCAGTACTTTTTAATAAAATATTCCACAAAGACAATACAATTTTATGTTACTGGAATTTCTGTTTCTTCTTATTTGGTGTGGAGAATCAATGGGATTCAAAATTCTACATCCTTTAGAGCCATAAAAAGCTATATCGTTTTGTAAGCCAATAGTTTGAATGTAATAAGTTGTTCTTCGTTTCAAATTCTACATACCTATATAAGGACCTAGAGTTTTTTGAATTACAAAATACAAAACCCAGGCAATAAAGAGTATGTGAGATTGCAAGATTGTAGAGCAATTCAAATATAAATAATTCAATTAATAATATCCATCATCCATGTGATATTTCTTTTATCTTAAAAGTTTCTTGTATCAATTCTTTCATCAGATAGAAAGATCGCTGAACTGTTCAAAAATTTCAGAGGCATTTCATTTAGAAAAAAGTTTATTTCTCATGGTCAGACATAAGAGAATCACATTCACTCATTTTGGTCAGAAGTTATATTATATTCACACAAAATTTCTCCCAATTTCTGTTATAATTCAACAACAGCATCAAAATTTGCATGGCAATTGCAAGGTTGGCTAAAAATTATGTAATGCTTCCAGAAACAGAAGAAGATAAGGAAGAAATCAAATTTAACTTTTTTAGGATATCAAAATTTCATAAAGTTTTGGGAGCTCTAGATTTAAGGGCACTGAAGAGAAATCACTGAATCCTTTTCTCTTTTTTACATCAGTCATAGCTTCATCATCCATTGCAAGACCAATCCAAACAATGAAAACAGATAAAAACTAATATAAACAAGTGGGAAACACTTGTACCAACTGCTATGATTTTTGTCTGATTGCATTAAATGGGAGTCAACATTAACTAGAAGATAAGAACAAAAAAGCGTTTACTGGAACTTTACTCCGACCATAAAATAAACTGTCAGTTAACATTTACTCCTACTTAACTGGACATCATAAGAACTAAATGCGTTGGTCAATTCACACTATTTTTATAAATATTTTATAACTACACTGTGAAATTCCCATCATAACTTTTCAAAACATATTCTTATACCTGATTCAGGAGTACATGACGTCTATGGAAACTGCATTCTTTTCGTTGGCCAACACTACCACTAAACCTAATAGACTGCGGTTCAATTCCATTATGTGACTTTTATTATATCTATATACAACAATATACATACAAACTAGAGGTTACTGGAAGTGACTTGGTCCACAACATTATTAACTATACAAACAGTGTTTTACATCCCACTCTTATAACAAGAGGGCAGCCAATCGGGAGTGAAGAAACTTTCTCACTCGCACATTCACAATACAATTCATGTTTACTCGCATAATACACACACTTTTCTCCCAGATTTTCTGTAACAAAATCAAGGGCACATCCTTCATGCGAGGAAAAAATTTTAGTAAAAAAATATTTAAAAAGATACACCAGCTAACAATCGATAGTTAGATACTACAGCTTGCTACCGTCTTCTTCCTCCAGCCTAAAACTCGCTGAACACAACTGTCTACTGCAGATGTCCTCCAATACCATTACTTTAAGTTTTAAATTGGGATTACATTAAAGACAACAGTAGAACCTCTGTTAACTGAAACAAAATGGAGGAAGGAGTTTTGGATAACAACCATTTTTTTTGAAACATTAGGTGAAAGTAAATGAAGACTCTATATTAATAAAAGGAATTGTCTGTCTGTCTGCGATGCCCAGAAAAATCTACAGAACGCGGAGATCTGAAATCTTAAACATAGGTGGACTGAAGGGTCGGAAAATGCACCTCTAAGCTGGAATTTTAATTTTCGATTTCGTTCGTGAGTTATGAGTGAAAAACAGGCAGAAAACTTACATTTTTGCATTTTCGAAGAATCAGTTTCCAATATACATTTCAATGTCAAATCAATTACAGTTGGCTTTGGCTACTTTTGTCATACCTTGGAAATAAAAGCATCGCGATTGCTTGAATGTTGTAAGCCTATGCTTGTCGATTCATTTGTTTATAATGTCAAGGCATGCAGATATCTGAAATTTTCAACATAGACGGAAGAGGGATAATGAATAGCCTATAGGCCTAAATGGACAGACATTGAACAATTTAGACGGAACTCACTATGGAGAGGTTTTCTGGGCCAAGGAACTTGAATCTGAGGTCGCTTTTTACCAGGCGATGCCATCAAATCGTGGTGTAGGTATTAATAAATAGCTTATAATGATTTAACTATTATGCTCTTAATTTTTAATTTTTGAAATAATTATCATGGGCGAAGCTGCAAGCAAATGCTAGTTACATAATATGTTTCAAGTAATTTAACCATTTTTCATTCTTTTAATTGCTTCTAACTTTTCTTCTATTGTTATCACGACCGGTTTCTGTTCTGCAGACATGATACACTCCGTCACCACCGCATGGACAAGAACTAGCACATGACCAATGTGAACAAATAAAAGAAACAAACAGAGTTGGCATGTGCCTTTATAATAAATAAGGGATGGAGGCGGATAAGGCCCTTGCATCCTTGGGACATTTCTTTCCTCACTCGCTTTCTATTCATATTCAAACAGGTTGAGGGGGGATGGGGACATTTCCTTTTCGTGTCAAAAAGTTTCTTCCCTCTATGGTAGCCCAATGCTAATTTCACTTTAAGTTCAAAGTAGTTGTGAACAAAGCCACGTGACAAGGGATCACCTCATTGGCTGGTGGACAAACTGTAACTTTTGCTGCTTAGTATGCACACTCTTGCTCTTAATAAAATAGTTCGGATCAAACCGAACCTTTAGGTAGCTACTTTCATGAAGAGAAATTTAAAAACACGTTTCTGAAGCAGATCTGTTTTTAAAACAAAATTAAATTGGTCAGATTTACCTGATGCGTAATAACTAGTGAACTAATTAAACCGTTACAATAGAATGTAAATAGTAGGCGTTTACGACGGTTGTGCGTGTGCTCAGGCACGCCATCGTGGAATGAACATGCCACAGCCCCCTCCCAAGAAATGGGTATGACCTGCTGAATGTGCGTTCATTTATTTTTTTTATTTATATCGGCTATGCAATACATACACGAGGACAAGAAAGTCGTGTGCTAGAACTAGACAATAATTTCTTCAAAAGTTACATGTAACTTACAGCTCTGATATGGTTGGGGGGGGGGGGGGGTTACAAACAGAAATTAATGAATAGTGAACAACATTCAAAAAGAAAACGCCTCAGAAGAGGGCAGCCAACATGGAAAATGAGAGTAATTTTTATACTCGTTATTATCTTCTTTTAACTGTTTATGACTTTTTAAATTACTAACTTTAAGCCTAATTTTGTACAGATATATTGATCTTTGCAAAATAACTACAACATTTTTTAACAATGGTGCATGTCATAAAAAATAATTTTAAAAGTAGATACAATACTATTGAGAACACTGGAATATTCCAAATCCTCATTCCCTGTCTTTCCACGGTTGGTAAATCTCCATGTAGTATTGTCACATGCTCGGCGGAGTGGTACACTAGAGTTTGTTTACATCTCCTTTGAACTTAAGGTGTTTCAAACACAACTACAGAAGTTACAAAACAATTCTTTTTTTGTCGTTTAGGTTAAAAGTGTTTCGGATATCAGAGTTCTACTGTAATATATATTGTGGGTTTAATTATCTTTATAAAAATCTGCATTTTTTACACATCCCTTGGTATGATTATTCCTAAAAAGTGTGAGTAAAATACGGTACAATGCAAAGCTGTATCTCTACATCAAACTTGGACTGAAATACAAATATGGGACTACATCATCGGTGGGAAAAGAATACAAAAATATGGAATTAGTAAAAAATGCAAATAGCAAATAAATATATTGTATTGAAGACTTAAATAAACTAAAAGGGGAAACAGATTATAACAATACTTGCAGCACACAAATAGATGTTTGATTGTTGTATAAATGCTTAAAATAATGGCTGTAACGGTTAACAATACATATTTTTAAAAAGTTGAATGAACCGTCTATTCTTTGGCACATTTTAAATCCAGATTCCACTATGAATTTGAGCAGACGACTATAGGCAATGTAAAGCACACAATACAAAACCACTTTCACAATTCATTTAACTAAAAACATCTACACAATTGATTTATATTTTTTAAACGAATCTATGTGACCTAATTCTGTTACGTGCCATCTTTCCTCTTGATCAGAACTCCGTCTGATCAGGAGAATTATTTTTCACAAGAATGAAAAACACTGTTTGAGATAAGTCAGGCAATACTGCATTTATTACGGCCATCATTCTTTATTCACTTCAGCGATCACTAAATAGATATGCCTTCTCCACTACAATAATTCACTTTCTCGCTTCACTTTACCAATATTTTGGGCAGGACACGTTTCTGGGACCATTGTGGCCATCATCAGCTCAATCTTATGTTGTTGCTCAATATAATAAAAATGTACATTGAACAGATGTGAACACATTAAAAAAATGTAAAAATCTGTTAAAATACTGAAGTTACAATTGCCTCCAAATGGGTTAAGGTTGGTATTATTTTCAAGACGAGGTCGGGGAATTTTAAACCTGAGTCATGCATCGTGCACAGATCGAATTCTTATCCACACACACAATCGTCGCATCTGAGTGTCGTAATTAAACACAAACTGGATTCCCCCCTTTTTTCTTCTTTATTTCTTTCATCCTCTCTCTGAGAAGACTGCCACTGCGACCACGTACCTGGTAGTAGGGCTCCACCATATTTTGCTAACACTGTTCACACATTCTTAGACATGAATCTACTTCACATAACCTGATTGTTAAGGACCAGGTCTACAGGCAGAGTTACAAGAAAGAACGTATGTCGCATCACAATGAGTCGAGACTGAATACCAGTCGGACATTTCCTGTGCTGCAAATGGAAGCCACAATAAGGTTTATGCAACGTAAGATAACCAAAATTCCCACTTTTCACTCTTTGCAGCGACTGGTATCATCTACAAATTGTTACTAGTTGGTAAGCTATAGCTATTTCTTTTAGTAAACGTATAGGCAAAACACCCTATATTTTTAAGTATTTTACACTTCTAATGTCAACACATCTGTTCAATGTTCATTATTATTATATTGACAACTGTAATTTTTAAATATGGGCAAGGTTATAAAAAACTCTTTTATCACTCAAACTTCACTTTTAAGTGTTTACTTACACAAGCAACGTGCTTGCATCCTCTGATGAGGTCCACTGCCAGGTCTCTTGTTGGGCTGATCGACGTCTCTGTAGGATGGATCATTCTGGAGATACGGTCACTTTCCTTTGGCATGTCAGAATTTACTAAATTATTCTTATTTCTTTGGATGAAGATTTTTTCCCATATATTCAGATCAACCGGTTTTTCTACAACTTTTAATAATTTCATGTCATCCTCAAACTCATGTTCATTGGTCCAATAGTGATGGCCAACTGCAGATTTTTCCAATTGTTTGTACCTTATATTCTGTAAGTGTTCCTTGTGCCTTACTGTTGAATTTATTTTTGTCTTGCCAATATAAAACTTTCTACAGTCACAAATGCTTGAATTCTTGTCGAGGGGAATTTTATCTCTCAGTTCCGAATTAAGTAGAAGCTGCAAGCAAGATGCTTGTGAAACGCGTGAAGTGTAAGTAATAGTATATTGTGATACTAGTTCTGTAAAGCACCGTAAGGAAAGAGTATTTTCAATTTCCGAGATCCGTTATGCGCTTACGGAACGAGTATTGCATGCTATTTTTTGCACAATGATTATTTATATCAACTTAACTATATTAATTGAGATATTAGCTGAAAATATTATGTATATACATTATTGAACATAGATGTTATATTTCGCCACAGCAACAATATTCGTAAGTACCACTAATTAGTTACGTCGTGCAAAAACACTTTAAAGTGAAGTTTGAGTGATAAAATAATGTTTTTTTATAATTTGACCTCTTCACTGTGAGTCTCACAATACATTTTGTATGATTATGTGGAAGGCTCTTGAGAAAAGTCTAAAATAAAAACACTTTTCAATTTGTTTTATGTGCAAGGCTATTAAGCTGAAACACTAGAACAGCTCCTGGGAGTCTGTAAGCATGGGAGAAGTGCAAATGAACTTTGATTAAAAAATCTTGGGAAAAAACTGTGGCCAACTTTTTTTTCAATTTGACAAAACCAATCTTCCAGTTCAGACCCTGGACGCAAAGAAGCAGAAGAAAACTGCCTCTCAGAATGGATTGTGGCAACAATGATCATCAAGATTTAAGCTAAGACGTTTGCATCAAGAATCAACATAAAGATGATAATTGGGCAGATCTTTGGGGAATTTTTCCCAATCAGCTCACCTCTCCCGGAAGATGTTCAGCGGAGATAGCTCCTCATGCTCACCTAGTGGATGTTCACGAAACCATTATACAGTGACGCCGCTTAATGTAATCATGGATAATGTTATCAGTTTTATGAAGTCCCGTATGGATTAATACTGATACATTGAAAAAATGCTGTTTATTGTGATCAAAGATTCAGTTTATGTTATCACATTTTCCTTTTTGCGGTTTTATTTCCAAGAACTGTATGTCATTCAAATTTTTTTAAGGGTTTCGTTTCTACCTCAACTGTATTGTGTTGTACTGGAAATTGTTTCCAGCTCACAGGATGACCAGTTCGAGGGGGTGGCATTACGTAACTTTCTCTTTTAAGCAATAAAACATGTTTCACCCCTCCGTTTAGCTCTTGCTTCTGATTAATGAACATAACAGTGTTGGCATGCAGTGATGGCTATTGTAAAATGAAAAGACTTGAACTGACAGGCGTTAGATGTTTTGCTATGTTGTGTTGACCACAGATCAGTAGACTTCCCAAAATACTATGAGTAAGAAATATTGGTTAATGGACTTCAAAACAAAAACAGAAATAATTAAAAACTTTTTATTGATTGCAAAAATAGTTGCTTGCAGACTATCACTGTATTAATGATTTACTGTTATGTATTATTTTACGAATAAATATTTTTAATTCTGTTTATATGAATGAATAACCTTCGATTAATTCTTTCAGTTAATATTATCAGATCAGCTGAGTCCCAAAGTGATCACAATAAGCGGCGTGAGCTGTAGTTGCAACTGTTAACATCTGCACGATACTGTGCAGTGAGTAACAACCTAACAGACAAAAATACTTTTCAAATTCAAGAAAAAGAAACATTAAAGAAACTACAATATTATCAGTTAAAGAAAAAAATGTTAAAAGTTTCATTTATCATGGACTACTTCAAAACTTCAAAAAAGTATCAAAGAATTTGGTATTGCTTTTGCCACAGTATCAAAAGCATAACAGAAACAAACACGTTGACATATATATATATATAATTGATTGTGCACTTTGTGACAGGAGAGAACGGCATCCCATTGTTTGGGAAAGCGATCATGAAAACTGTTAGGAAACAAAAGAGTCAGGAAGACTGAGATCTGAAACCTGATACATGGATTCTGAAATGCCAGAAGTCAGAATCTTGCTAAGAAATATTCGGCTGTACACAACGCAGCTGAAGATGAAGACAAGAATCCTTGAAACATGTCCCACTCAAGTGAAGCATCGGATAACAAATTACATAAGTTGTTTAATATCAATATTTGTTTCTGGGGAAATGACACCGAGAACAGATGTGGATGAAAAGGCATGTCTACGTTACGGATTCTTGTTTATCATGCTAACTGGATAGAAAAAGGAATGAGAGTGTTTTATAAAACTTCAGTTCACTGTCAACACGCCACCGAGGTCCTTGTTAACACTTGCACGCACGCACTTCCACCCGACCGCCCATGTTCAGTCGTTCAGTCACCTGCAGCAAAACAAAAACAGCATAAATAAGTTTGGTTCTATATTTATCTAGAGGTTTTTTAGTATGGGAGTGAAAAGAATTTGATTTAACTTACCACATTCTCTGTTTTAAGTTGAGGCATGCAGGGTGAAGAACACTCATAGGAAGTGGGTATACTCTGCATGCTGTATTTTCATTATTTAGAAACATGAAAATTGACCGTATTTGAGGTTGTAATGTTCATTAGAACGTACAGAATTCTTATAAAAGCAGTTTGTTCAATTCACTTGGCTCCTGCTTTTGTCTATCAGATCAGAGAAAAATTCAGTTTTATGAGGCAGACTGACATTTCTCCCGTCTTTGAAGGATGTGCTTAGAGACTGCTTTGACCTTTAGAATTGAGAGTGAAACATATTGTCGTTTCATTGCAATTTCTTTGTTTGATGGTAACCATGGATGAATGATTGATGATGGGAAAGACTAAGAAGCGTATCTCTATTATAATTAGGCAAATCCTTACTTCATGTATACAGTACTTTCAACAACTGAGCAATTTTGTGCACTCTTGCGCAGGTAGAACCAGTACAATGACTGGCAGTCATTGGACAATGAAGGCGTAATCTTTAAAGGTTATGGTAGATAGTCATGACAGTGCACTGTAAAACAGTGTAGGCAATCTCACGATGATTCCACTAGAGCAACTTGTCACTAAACTAAACTAAACTAAACTAAATTAACCTAACCTAATCTGTGACAAACCTACATTGTGTTGCAAACCTCGTGCTACCTGTCACTACCTACTGGCAGCAGGATTGTACGATCGTAACCAGCCCATCAGTGTGTTAGGAGACGTAACCCGTGGGTTTTTCCAACTTAGTGCAAATACGGATGGATGGTTAAAATATGGTTCCAGAAGGGAACACAAGGAACAAAGGAAATTAGTGAGCTGTCTTTCAATCATTTTCATTGATTGTAATTTCATGGACTTGACAGTACATACCAGGGGTGGCCAACTGCCTGACCTTTGGGAGCAGCAATGTAAGGGACAAACTTTGAAATGGGCCACATTTGATTTCAGAAAAGTATAACCTAAAGTAGTCTTTAGTAGTATTTGAGTTTATAAACATGTACATTGTAGACCATATTATCTGTCATTTGAGCTGTTATCAGGGAGGTGAGACAGCTCGATGTTGAATACAATGACTTACATACTTTTGTTCCATTACTTTTCTCTCGGTTTAAAGCCCTTCCTTCTCTTCAATTCCAGAATCAAAGACAGTAATTATCCTTCTGTATGTCAACAAGAAATCAGCTTTAAAAAATACGTATTTAGAATTTTGTGAGGATTTGTCATACCCCCAATATGTAATAACAGATTACCTTGTGCGTTTCCATCTCCAGAATTCCATGGGAACATTGAATTCTAGAAGAGTCCTTTCTTCTTTTTGTCTTTCTTGCCGTCTACAGCCCTGAAATGAAATTCTGGAGTCAGTAACATTAAACACAGCTGGAATACAATAACACTAAGACATTATAAATGCTTACATATCCAAATGAAAGCCAGAGGCGAATTTAGGGCTCACCCAATCAATTAACTATAAGGGGGCCCTCCAAGAAATTTTACATTCTGTCTGCTATATGCTCAGCTATCTTACATTGTGGAAGTGTGTCGTCTGAGGCCATTATTCAGTGGTAATATAAATAGAAAAGAGAATTTAGAAAGATGCTGTACAAAGTGGGCCAGAAGTTTATATTAAGAAGTAATTAACTAATCCCAGGCTGAGAGGGATATTGGTGGTATTAGTGAAGACATTGTTTTAGTTGCAAGCCTTGTGCGAAGGTTTATTAGTTGATTGCTGTTCAAGTGTCTTGTGTTGTAAGCGCAGGGCTGACATGCAAGTTAACAGCCTGGCATTTCACACACACCATCAATATAGAACTCAGTCACAACACCGCAGTCAAATAGCGCAAGTGAAACACACGAGTGTGATCTGGCAGGAAGCCAGGTTGGTTAACCTTCCTTTCTACCTACAATTTAAAAGGTCGATTTTTATTAATCCCTAGGGAATTGCTTTCTGCCACATAACATTTCCTGGGATCAATATATGCAAATACTCATCCAGAAGAGGATTTATAAGGACTATTTCACGAATAGGTGTTGGAAGTGATTATTATTTACTGAGAAGATAAATTCTGAACTTTGTTAGGATAACAGAACATGTTCCTAGGGAGAGAAACAGAGGCAGATTTCACTGTTGTGTTTATTGAAAAGCATCTCACATACAGTAAACTATTCGCACTAGTACTGAGGATAGTCAACACTTTCACTACTATAACACGCATTTAGTTAATTAATCAGGAAAACAGAAGAACAGATCGCCAACAATGAGAGACGTCTAGGGGGTAACATTGGAACTACTAGCAGTGTTGAAAATTGGAATTATTTTCTCCTTTCTCCTCTTTTTTTCTCTTTCTACTATTCAATCCCTTTTCTCCTTTAGCCTACCTATCTATTCCTATCCTATAAATTTTCGACCTATCGGGAATCAAACGTGGGACTGCAAGCATGATAGCCAGTCATCTTATCCACTACGCCATCGAGTGATCGTTGGGGTGTGAAGCGAGAATTCATCCATTTAAGTTTTGGTTCAAGAGGATGCCTCGTATTGTAGTAAGAAGCGAGCAATCACCATAGCAAAGCTCGGCTGGGGTGGGCGAAGCTTAAGTGGCGACCTGTTCTTCCATTTTGCCAATTAATCCACAAAGTTAAACTGTATTTCCTCGAATGCCTTATGCTGTAGAAGAGGACATGTATATGGGAACTTATGTAACCCGACCACAAAATTCAAGCATCATTTGATAAATTTCATTTTGATATAAAGAGGGAATATGTAGAAAGTATCCCCCCTTATAACATAAGGCAAGAAAACTAACCTTATGCAATAAGTTTCAAGCATAGGCCTAGCAACATTTCTGCAATCTGTGTAAGCCCTCTCAGCGAATCTTAGAAGACAACATTTCCAGGCATTTTAATTGGACTTATTGTGCATATTCAGTGATCATTTTATAGGCCTTTTCAATTTGCCAAGTAAGACTCACTATGCAATTTTCTTTTACAGTGACTTTGGTAATTTAGAGCTGTGCACATCTGACATACACTTGTCTATCGCACTTGCATATGACAAGCCATATTGTAATTAATTTATGCCTCTTAGTCCATGTTTTAATGCTTAAGTTACAATTTAAATCTCTATATAGCTCATATCTTCGACTTTCACTGGCATGTTTTACTTTCAGGTATGAGGCCTAAACATTTTTATACCTAAGATCACATGTTTATACTTTAAACATTTGAGCCTATAGCAGATAAACAATATCTTATTTTCAATTTTACACCGTTTCCTAATACAGGGTGTCCAGTGAGGCAAGCCGAAGAAATTCAAGCATAATTCAAGGATTTCAAGGCTTAAATTTCCAAAATTTAAAACAATAGCTTTATTTACTAATATTAAAAAATTTATGAACATATGACACAATGAGTGAATATTAATGACTAATATTTCTGAAAATGGTAGAATTTTCGTAAAAACTATCAACTTAAAAAAATATTAGTGAGTAATATTTATAAAAATGATAGAATTTTGGTAAAAACTATCAATTTAAAAAAAATTCTCTTCTATGCGATTTTTCCCGACGATTCACAAAATTCAAGCATAATTCAAGGATTTTTCCAGTCATGGAAACTTCAAGCATAATTCCCGATTTTCCCGATTTTCAAGGCTGCTGGACACCCTGTAATACGTTTATAGCCATTTCACTGGTTGCAATGCATTATAATGCATCGTGTAATACCTTATTGGCCCGAATATAAGAATGTATTTTTCCTCAAAATGTATTTATAAAAACTATACTCGTCTTATACACGCAGCCTAACACTTTCAACAACTCTCCATTCATGAATGCAGCTGTGCAGTGGGAATCCCCACGCGATGTTGTGTGCCCAACCCAAGGTCCAAGTCATGGGGGAAAATTAACCAAATTTTATTTTTTCCCAAATTTGTGCTTCTGCTGCACCGTTACTTCTCTGTTCTCTACGCGTTCAGCTTTGTTTGACCCCCAGTCATGGTGGACCATGTGGAAAAGAAAGCATCTTCATTCTCTCAATGCGTAAATAAAAGCGTGAGAAGAAGTTACGACATGAACTTCAAAATTCCGTTTTATGTTCAACAAAATGTACTAAAAAAGTATTGACAAGTTTCATGGCCTTAGTGGTGTGATCGAATGTGAAAAATGGTAAAATGTTTTTTGCCTAATCACCACTAAACATTTATAAATACAATTCCAAATAAGACACATCGAAAAATTTACAATTATTAATATATTGAGTGGTATTTATTATCGGAGTTGTTGAGAAAACAGTAAATTACAAAAAACATATGTATACATTAATTACATTAATACATTAATTAATGTATACATTACTAAGTCAGTTTATTAAATGTTTCGTTATTCAATTAAACAGTATGTGAATGTTCTAGAAACATGAAAATTATTCAAACACATCACATTATAATAAAAGTTTGTCAGATTCTATAAAATTAATGTGGTTTAGTGGTGATTAGGTGGAAAACATGTTATTTTTCACATACTAATAAGCTATTTTATTAATTTTTTTGGAACTACCTTTCAAAAATTCATGGTTGTCTTATATTCAGGCCAATACGGTACATCCGCTGAAATATTTACCTACAGATGGCAGTCAATGGTTCCCAAGGAGAATTTACTTTTTAGCAACACGAAGAAGTTCATTGTTTATATTTGTCAATAGAACAGCTAGACAAGTAAGCAAGCTAGTTACCATGACAACTGTCAGAATATACATGAAGACATGTCTCTCTCTCTCTCATCTGAAGTTCGACAAAATACAGTCATACAGTTAGTACCTACGATTCAACAATTCCATTCACTACCTACCAAATAACCTAACATCAATTAACGTTATTGTATGTAATTTTATTTTTATATTGTGCTTTCTAAGCTTTGAACCCATGGTCTGTCGGATGAAGTTCTGGACGTTCTCCAGCATCTAAGGTGAGGTCTAAGGTGGAGTTTACTGGCCAGCTATAAATATGCATCAGTTGTTCAAGTAAACTTCACCTGACACTTTACATGACAGACCAAGGCTTCAAAGTCCAGAAAGCATCCATATAGACACTTTAATTACTTCTGCAACTTATAATAATGCAATCGATCTATGGGCTTCAATTGTACTGAAAATTTACCAAACCCATAGTTTCTATCACTCGTCACTAATTTTAAGACTCTGTAAAGGTTCATCTTCATCACGTTTTGACACAATTTACAGCACTTTTCATGATCTAGGAAGCAGAAGAAATATGCTGTTCTACACAAGCAGATGATTGTGAACAAACACTAAATGCAGACGACAATCAGAGAGTGCCACCTTACCACTCGTGTGTAGCCTTAATTCAGTAATAGATACGTTGAAGATTACAAAGAAATGAAAGAATACAGCGCTCTGTACTACCACGTGCAGTCAGCTGCGCTATGATCAACAGACAACTTGCGAGGTACTAATTGATGGAAACAAACTCGGGGGGAAAACTGACAACTGTTTGCAGCACTGCTTTAAATACAAACACTAGAAACTCCAAGTACTTCTATTCTATTTCTATTTCCTCTTAAATTATTTTGTGAAACTGTATTTAACAGAAATTCTTAAAAATGTTAGGTATACGATGACGTTTAGTTGTGCTTGGAAAATGTACTCACATGCCAGTAACTTGAGAATAAATAATAGTTTATAAATCTAATATATAAAATCGAAAATCTGTGGGTATGTATGTTCCCTATACAAATCTACATTTCTTGACCAATTTGCACGAAATTTTGCATACATACCCAGAAAGTGATGCAGTCGACATTAAAATTCAAACAAACCACTCCTTCCCTTGAAAACTTATATAATTTCTGAGAATATTATACTGAAAAATGAAATGCAATTCAGTTCACATGACAACAATGTATTGTTTATAGTGTTCACATAGGGCTTTGGGAACTACATAATACTGGGCTTGAACAAATTCTGATGCTATCGATGTAATTAATACATTGGTGAAAATAATTAATGAAGGATGAAATCTACTAAATAAAGCAGAACATGATGCAGTCACATAAGTTTCTCTACCCTCGACATGCAAATATTTTCTCACTTCACATTTTGATGTAGAATAAACGGTCGTATTGCAGGGACAACTTAAGTGTGTGCCAATGAGTATGCTTTACCAGAAGTCTGTAAAAAATGATATCCACTGATACGTTATTCATAGCTGTAGGCTTTGTATTAGTTGAGAAATAGGGATGTTTATCAGAGGCCCTAAGCATCTAAAAGAAGACAAAATGGAATGGAACATTTTCAGTCCTACGCACGCAGTATATTATGTCCCAAGTTTTTGGGAAGGAAAGTATGAAAGTGATATTGAATTTATTTTTTACTTCGGTTGGCAATACGAGAGTGAGAAATACAATTTTCTGTCAAGACAATACAATCTTATGTAATCGGAATTTCTGTTTCTCCTTAATTCAACCCCTCCCAGGCATGGTTTGTAGAAGCAACGGAATGCAACATTCGACATCCTCTGTGAGCCATAAAAAGCTATATGTAGCATTTTCTGAGGGAATAGTTTCAGTGTGATAAGTCATTCTTCCTCATTTCAAATTCTACATATATATATATATATATATTATATAAGGATCTAGAGTTTGAAAATAGAAAGTCCTTAATTTCAAATTACAAAATACAAAACGCGGGCGACGCCAGTATAAAGTTAAAACCTGCTTAAAGAAAAAACCTTTCGAGGAAGAGGGAGACATTAAGATAGAATTCTAAATCTCTTCATAGGGTTGTTTGTATTTTGCAGTCTTCCCCTTCTGCTTTCCCCCAATTAGTCAGAACAAGTTGTCTGCTAATTTATCAGAGTCCAGGGAGGAAGAGGTTTCTCCACAAGAATTCCCAGCGTCGTCTGAACTAACAGAATTGTTGCTCAATCTGGTAAAGCGTATTCTATAGCTGGAAACAGACACACATATCAGAAGGCACATTCTACGGTGGGAATACTCATTATTATGGTTGTTAAATTCCAAAGCAAAAATAGGGTTAATTTTGGCATTCAGCCATTTCATAAAATATGGGAATTTTTTCCTAAAAGAGAGAAGTTATAAAATTATTCTAATTGGATGGTCAAAAATAAGTCTAAAACCTCATATTCTTTTAATATTAAGGACTTAGGTGTATCTGAAGTGGTTTCATGTGTAAAATCTGTCAATTTACTTATTTATTGTGTTGAGTTACTTTTTTTTTTGCCATTTTTAGCATGATTTTTAACACTCTTTAATACCAAGTAGTCAACAATAATCAACTATGTATATTTTGATTTGAGAAAATATACATCTTAAGGTACAATTTGGTATAAGATTAACTTCAAAAAATATGTGTGGTTAATTCCTATGTAAAATAACAAACAAGTGACTTTAGGGTAATGGTGATAATTTTGTTAAACAGTTTATAATCTGTACTGAATCCCTCATACCTTCATTAATAACAGTATTAAGACCCTAACAGTAATAGCAGAACAGCAAATGAACTTTTGTTTTGCATCATTAAAATCAGAGTCCAAATTATGTCCCACCCGTAGTAGATTTTGAAAAACAAATTAAAAATATTTAAAATAAATTTTAGATAATGCATTCCATGTAGTTTGGAGGAGAAGGCATTGTAAATTTTACAGAATGTGAAGAACCAATTCTAGTTTATTATTTATGATATGTAATAAATAAAATTAGTTTTTATAATATGCTAGAATGTCCCACCCGTAATTATGAAATGGCTGCATTAAAAGCACACAATTTGAGTGTTCTTTCACATTAAAACCAGACAGATTTACACCTCGTGTGACGTAAAAAATATCAAATCCCCTTCGATGTTACAACTGATCTGTAGTGTAACGCAGTCATATCGACGTTGCATGGAGGATATAAAGTACTGAGCCATTTTGTGTTTAAATAAATTACCCGTCCTAAATTCATGTACGGCCTATCCTGTATTACAAGCAGTTTATATCACTGACATGCCTGCCAACTCAACATTTACTGGGTTTATTCAATACTATTCTATTATGTTCAACTTCCGATCAATATATCGTTAAAATCTTCTTAAAAAAATGCATTCTGGAAGTGTAAGGGGACTATTTTTCTTCTACCTTCAATGGGGCATAAAATGAAAACCACAGTGAAAATCAAAACTGTTTTATTTGAAAAATTAGGTACACCTTCTAGCTAATTCTCTACATAGTCTTGTTCCGATTGAGACATTTGTCGTAACATGATACCAACTTTCCAATACCCTCTTCATAGAAGCTTGCTGCCAGCGTATTGAGAAGGGTCTCCATGGTATTTTGAAGTGTTTTGAAATTCCTCGTTGGTGTGGAAGCCAGATCTTGGGGTTTGTCCAGAAAATTTGTGTGCATCCATTGTTTGGATTGTTCTTTTCATTCTGGATTGTTGTAACAAATCCACATTTATCCCATGTCAAGATGGATTTCAAACACTCGTTCCCGTGCCGAGTGACTTTCATCTTTTTCGGTAGCTCAATAAAGATCTGGCACGAAAATGCTTCCACACCAAAGAAGAACTTCAAAACACTTCAAAATGCCGTGAAAACCCTTCTCAATACGCTGGCGGCAAGCTTCTATGAAGAGGGTATTTGAAAGTTGCACTACGCTTCGACAAATGTCGAAATCGGAGCACGACTATGTAGAGAAGTAGCTAGAAGCTGTACCTAATTTTCCAAATAAAACAGTTTTGATTTTCACTGTGGTTTTCATTTTATGCCCCATCAAAGGTTAAAAAAAAAAAAAAAAATAGCCCTCGTATCTGTGATATGTCAAGTTATGTTGTCCGTGTGGCAGCCTCTAACGAGGGAAGTTTTGTTAATAACAATAGCCATTTGCAAACAGAAGTAAAATATAATACAAGAATAGCGCACAATGTGCATAGAAATATTTGATTATGTACACAGTTCCGTTAAGGATAATGTTCTTTTGGCACATGTTCTAACGTGGTATCGCTGGCAGAGACCCCCGCACCATTCACATACACAACTCTTGGTAGCTCTTGGTATGGCACAATTTATGGTGAAATCCATGCACGGTAGGGTGGCCCAAAAATTTCAAATTTATCCTACACCCCTGGGCACCCACTATTTTTTTAACTTCAGCCGGTAGTAGTAAATTGCCAAAATTCCAATGCCCTAGGTACAGTAGAAGGCAGTGCTCAACGTCTTGCCAGTTTTGAAAATTTCGTTATTTTCTTCATTTTTAATGTATAATTTCTAATTTTTTTGTTGTTTCCAGATGCTGTTTTTGTGATAGAAATATCCAGAAAACTAAATAGAGAAAAAATTAGAACTGTCAAAAGTTGTTTGTGAGGACTGTTCTGTTAAAGTTTAAATAACAAGAAAACTATGTAAAAAAGTGAAAATACTAGAACTGTAAATGTTGTTCGTAAGGACTCTTTTGTTACAAGTGATTGTTTGGACTTTTTGTTAAAATATGGCTTTGCCATCAACTTCAACACGTCAAGCGGACACTGTATTTTTGTTAGGTA
Organism: Ectobius pallidus; assembly: GCA_964059195.1. Lineage (NCBI taxonomy): Eukaryota > Metazoa > Arthropoda > Insecta > Blattodea > Ectobiidae > Ectobius > Ectobius pallidus. The sequence continues at coordinate 179,107,963 of CAXKWD010000006.1, read as the reverse complement.
TCAGAGACCTAGAACCAATATCTAAATTTAATCAGTTACCGACCCTAATTCATTGCCATTATCACGAAGCACTATTCAACGCAAAAGGAAAGAAGCAAGAAAAACACTGTTTGAAGAAATAAAGGAATCTGTTTCTTTTGATGATCCAGTCATTGTTCATTGGGATGGTAAAATTCTTCCTGATATTTTAGGCACTGATAAAGTAGATCGTTTGCCCGTCTTAGTATCTGCAGGTGGTAAAGATAAATTGCTTGGTGTGCCAAAACTTGTAAGTGGTACTGGTGCAAATGCAGCGAATGCAGTTTATAATGTGCTAACGGAATGGGATTTGGGTAACAAGATAGTGGGCATGTGTTTTGACACTCTTCAGTTAACACAGGATTGAAAAATGGAGCTTGTGTTTTGCTGGAACACAAAGTTGAAGAAGAATTATTATGGCTAGCATGCAGACACCACATCTTAGAAATTGTTCTGAGTAAGGTATTTACTCTCTGCTTTGGACCTTCCAGTTCTCCTGATGTACCGTTATTCAAAAGATTCAAGACATTATATAAACCAAGACAATTATCAGCCTGTGAGAGATATTCCTGGCAGTGAAGATTTTAAACTCTCTGCAGTCAATGTTTTATTAGCTGCCTTAGGTAGCAAGAACCAACCCAGAGATGACTATATGGAGTTAATAGAGCTCTCTTTACTTGCTCTTGGCAATACTCCAGTCAAGGTTCATTGGAGAGCTCCAGGTGCAGTACGACATGCCCGTTGGATGGCGAAGCTGTTATATGGAATCAAAATTTATTTGTTTCGTGATGAAGATGGTTTCAAAACCACACAAAAGGAAAAATCTCAGTTAGAACGCTTTGCAAAATTTGGAGCTCTTGTGTACGTAAAATACTGGATTACAAATGCTACTTGGTCAGATCTTTCCCTGTGGAATGACATGATAAAATACCAAGACATTGATCCTGAAATAAGTGAGATCGTGAAAAATGCCTTAAAACCTCATCTGTGGTATCTTTCGGATGAACTAGTTGGTTTGAGTTTATTCTCAAAGAAAGTATCCAGTGAGGACAAGACGGAAATTGTCAAGAAGATGAAGTGTGAACTTGCAGACCGAAAGGTAAGAGGAGACTCAGCACTTTTAACTAACAAAGCTGTTTTGGCTGATTTTGCCTCAAAAAGATCACTCCAGTTGTTTACAAAGTTGAAAATAAATGCAAGTTTTTGACCGCACATCCGAATGAATGGAGCAGCAACCCACATTACATTAGAAGGGAAAAGATCGTACAAAACCTCAAAGTTGTAAATGACATAGCTGAGCATGGAGTCAAATTATTTGAAGAGTTCAATAAGCTTTTGACAAATGATGAAGAAGAAAAGCAGTTGCTCCTGCAAGTAGTAGAAGCTAATAGAAAGTGGGTTCCAACCCAGACGACAAAACAAGCAGTTGTCGACAGTTTGAAGCCATCATCTTCAAAGGATTAATCCATGTTTATTTCTTATAATACATTCACATATAATATTTTTGTACTATTCATTAATATTCTAATAGGAAATACACACAGTTTGCTTATTCCCAACTGGTTGTACTTAATTTAAACTACCCTCCAAAATCCCGATTTTTGGAATTTAATCTTAAAACAATAAGCTGTTGAGCACTGTCTTCCAATTGGAATATCATCTCCAAATTTTGCCAGAATACTTGTTTTATTACTAGTAAAAAAAACTAGGGGGTGCCTAGATATATAGACTTATTTTGAAATTTTGACTATATAATATGGGCCACCCTAGCACGGCAAAGTAAAATATGGAATGTGTTTAATACCAATCATTGCTGCAATCGATCTGTAATTTCTTGGCAGTCACAAGACAGTGTAAAAGAAGAGGAAGCTACTAAAAGAATTAAAAAGAAATTGCAAAAACTAAGAAGTACGCTTTTAGACCACATTTCACACCCTTTTCTCAATATTCGTCCTGTAGGGCTTATTTACAGACTTTGAGAAATCCAATAAAATTCATGTATTTGATATATTCCTAAGGACAATGACCTCATATCCAAATTCATACAACCTGGAAGACGTGAGTATTTACTTACAGTAATGTGTAAGTTCAATGTTTTAAAGTTAAAGTGTACTAAGTTCATGGTATTTGTTTAATATTAATGTTTGAAACATCTGTAACGCCAAGCAAAGCTGTTTTGTAAAATTTTGCACTTATAACTGTTACCAAAAAGTATGCTTCGTATGAATAGGACAGTTGTTATATCTGTGGCTTGGTTCTAAAAGGGCCAACGTCATAAAAGTTGATTTTGAGATAACTGACTTTGAAGCCTTTGTAAAAGTAACATTTTTGCTGAGAACTTCAGACACTGGCCCCTAAGGTGTCTGCATTATGTCTATTAATAGCATCAGACATTGGCACTTTTAGTATACGAAAGATAAAGACTAGCCTAAGAGCTCAATAATGCATAGATCTCATTTTTGCAAGAAATTGACATTGGCCCTTTTAGAACCAAGCGATTTTACCTGACGATATCAAGAGTACTTACTCTTTGGAATTGGCCTCAAGGCTTCTCCTGCGTAACTCTTCCAACGTCACGTTGTTGGCCTGTTCCCAAGCTTGCTTCTCCTTCTCGTAGGCTCGTCTCTTCTCCTCCAGCTCCTTGATCTGCTGCTCGAGAGCTTTCTTCATCTGCTCATGACGACGTTGCAACTGGAAACCAACAAACAAATTCCTTCATTCCTTTCACCCAACATAACTGCGACACATGATCTCAGTATAACAGTCTACTGTCAATTCGACGCCATCAAACATCTCTGTACTCTGCCTCATTCACTGGCTTCCGCCGGACATCAGGGGTAGTCGAAGCCTACAGGTTTTTAGGTCTTAGTCAGTCATGTATCTCGCTGCTAACTAGAATGAATGACTCGCTATCCAGCCCAGGTTAATTTATATTGTACAATATTTTTATGTCACTTAGCCTATATTGCTTGAACTTGTTAATTTCTTAGTGTTAGGTTTCAATTTTAGTGTATATTATGTTATATTATAATTATACACACACACCCAATTATATGTAATTTTTAATTCACTTTGTTTTCTCTGTATATTATTGGATGAATTTTTGTCTTATGTTTTAATATAGGCAGATCAATTGTATTATTATTTTATTGCTAGCATTTTGTATTATTATGTATGGTATCTATTGTATTTGTTTTTTGTAGGAATTCTTTTAATGTATTTGGTATTTAACTGATTGATGACCTTAACTCTGCCAGGCAAAATAAAACATTATTATTATTATTATCACCATCATCACACCATCCATTCTAACATTTTATAACGCTGTTGTGTGGTATCTCTAAGGTTGCATAAATCAGTGTAAGCTTCAGGAAATAGCTACTGTGCGTTTGTTTCGGAAGAAAACAACAATTTTTTTGCAATTTATGATTACAAAACAAATTAGCAAATTAATTCAGTACACTCACATCAGCTTCTGAATCCTTGAGTTTCTGCTTCTTCTCCCGAACCTTCATCTCAAACACTTGTTCCATCTCAGACTCCATCTTCTTCATTTTGGCTTCGTGGTCTCGCTTCTCCTCTTCCATTTGTGCCAACGGATTCCTTCAACAAGAACAATGTTACCATTACACTCTCTTCCAGATATCAGTGAAGCGTTTCAAGAGCTGTTGTTTTCATTCTCAGCACAACTAGACTGCTGAAGAGGATAGCAACAGCTCTTGAAACTAAAATATAACTTAGCTCCATGCTATTTGCTTACAGTTCAGATATCCATGCATCACTCACATTCTGACAAAACACTCAACATTTTTAAACTTTTGACTTAACGCTGATGGCTCAATGGATTGTCCATTGATAGACTATTTAATATAAATGCACCTCTAATAATTGTGTGTGCATGGGCGCCCATACTGGGGGCAGGGGGGCCAGGGAAAGGAAAAAGTGTATATTACTAATTATAGTCAGGTGTTTTTCTTTCAGGACAATTATTTTAAAGTCAGTGGAGACATAAAAAGTATGCAGAAGTTTTACCAAATCATCAACATGGACACAGAATCCACAGTGGATTAGGAAAGGGGGAAGTAAAATTCTATTTTTGTATTTAAAAAAAATAATAAATTAAACAAGTTTTGTTGGTGTGTCAAATATGATGTAGAGTTATTTTGTTTTCATAACACAATGAGTAGGTTATTATTTCCATAACTTTCCTTATAAATAGTAATAAGTATTATAACTTAGGTAACAATTTCTTGTTTACGTTGGCATGAGTGTATGGTGAAGAAATTTGCCAACGAGTTTTTCAGTGCTAAAATAGCATAAAATAAGATTTTCATTTGTTCAATATTTAAAAAATTTTCTTAGGGGTATTCCATATGCCCAAACACCCCCCATCACTTTTGACCACCCTGAAAATATTTTCTGGCTATGTAATTTTTGCACTTATTATATTATTAATATACTGTTACAAACTGGCCTAAGAAGTTAAAGCGACATAATTAAAAATATTGCCCCCTAGAAAATATCACATGGGCGCCCCTGTGTGTGTGTACTGTGTAGATAATAGAAGATTACAACAATCATACATGCAAGTTCTCGAGATATCAAGAATCACAGAAAAAGTAATTGAATGATTTAACGCTAGGAGAAGCATCAACTGAGGACGAGTTCTCGAGTGTTTGTATAACTTTGGTCAACTTCATTAACACGGTGTAAGTTTTGCACACAGAGCAGTTCAGGGCAGATGAGACAGCAAACTTATGAAGTAGCTAACAGTGCAATGAGACCAGCTCCTACTGGTGCAGTAGGAGCTAAACATTCAAATAACAATTTCAGTCCTCAATCGAGTCGGGTTTTAGTAATTCTCACTTCTCGGCAATCGACTCAAGTTCTCATATCTCACATCGCGAATACTCAGATCCTGCTTTCATCTGAGAACTTTTTCATTCAAATCATTCAATTCTTAATGTTACTCGAGAGCAGATTACTTCACCTTTACGGAAACTCAAAGTAAAGCCATGCACATGCGCACAAGTTCTCACACTCTCCTTCAATACAAGCCAAGGAAACGAATTTACTATCTTCCAAAATACAACACAGAGAAGAATAAGTGTGTACTTATTTTTGTGTATCTAAGTTTTAACAAAATAGACCACGCTTTTAGGACTGTAAGACGCTCCAGATCATAACATGCACCTTGATTTTAAGATGGAAATTAAATGGAGGAAAAACATTTAATGTGATTCTAAACAAGAAATTTCAAAGGGAATAATACACTGCACAATTTCTAACTTAGAATCTGTATTGTACAGATGGCATTGCGTAAAGATTCCCTTTGACTTCTCATATAAGACACACCTTCTCACCCTCAATACAGCATAACAAGGTTGTTTAGAGGCCAGAGCCTTCATTTAGACCACCCCACAAAGACAAGAACCCAACATTCCTTTCTTTCCGCATTGAATACCTGGCTTCCCACTAATGTCATAATATGTGACGAAAATTATTAAGATAATAATATCAACATATTAAATTTTGCAAAACGTGGCATTCGTAATATAACCCTTCAGTCTGCAAGAGGCATTGTTGTGATTAATATAATTACAAATTTTTCATTGTATGGCAAAAAGTGGGATTTATAATTTACTAGCATTTGCCCGCGGCTTCGCCCGCGATAATTATTTCAAAAATTAAAAATTAAGTGCGTAACAGTTAAATCCTTATATTTTTTAACACCTGGATCACGTGGATACCACGATTAGATAGCATCGCCTGGTAAAAGCGACCTCAGATTTGAGTTCCTTGGGCTAGAAAACCCCTGTATAGTGAGTTTCGTCCAAATCGAACAATATTTGACCATATTTAGGCCTAAATTGATTATCCCTCTTCCGTGTAGGTTGAAAATTTAATATGTCTACGGGCCTTGACATTCTAAACAAATGAATCTACTAGCGTGAGTTTACAACATGCATGCGACCACGACCAGGTATGATGAAATCAGCCAAAGCCAACTATAATTGATTTGACAATGAAATGTATTACCCAAAACTGATGCTTCGAAAACTCAAAAAATTCAAGTTTTTGCCCGTTTTTCACTCATAACTCACAAACGAAAGCGAATATTAAAATTCCGGCTTCGAGGTGCATTTTCCGACCCTTCAGTCCACCTATGTTTAAAATTTCATATCTCTGCGTTGAGTAGATTTCGCTGGGCATCGCGGACAGACAGACAGAAGGAAGACAGACACTTCCTTTTATTAATATAGATAACCCAGATGACGAGAAGCAGTATACATAATGACTGAAATTCAACCAGGTCCAAGTGGCATAATTAAAAATAAGAGAGGTAAATCTTTGCGAAGTGGACAAAAGGAAACAATGTTAAATGTATTTTTTTTTTTAAATATCCAACATTTACAATTGAGGACATTGTAAAATTGACATCGGATTTCACCTTTTTATCTACCAGAAGTAGGCCTATCTGGAAAGTGCGTAGTAAGTACACAGACTCTAGTGTAGTGAGAACTCCTCCAAGAAAGGTTCTAACGCCATGCCGTGTTTTAGATAACCTTCATGACTTTGTGAAAAGTGCTTTCGAGCTAAGGTTCATCAATATGGCAAAACGAAATTAAGCATATTATACTGTAGTGACAGACGGAAGTAAGAAGTGGGATTTTGATTGCGTGTGTGACACTGCAGTCGACAAATTAGTAATCAATTTAGGCGACAGTTCGGATGCTGGTTCCAATATGAAATTGGAGCAGATGTCAAATGGTTCGGATTCTCGAGTTACGCCACTGCCGGAGAACTCTGATTAATGTAAGGAGGCCTAATTATTTCACAGTAACATACCTTCTGTATAAGAGTATTCATGTAGCACTCATTTTCAGCTTTAACAACGAAATAAGCAAATAAACATGTCTTTGATTTTAACGTAAAAGGCAGCTGAAAGCCCTCGTGGATAGATTATGGGAAGAGACACAGCCTACTAAAAATGTTTCGTTATCTGCGGGAAGTAGATGACTGACATAACACATGGCCATTCATATTCTTTTAAGGGCGGAATGATACCAGTGCAATGTTTATGTGCACTTGCATTCTCAAAATGAATAGATAATAGTTTCATGGAGGGGTACGCTGTAGCGTAGTAGTTGACGAGCTGCGCTACAAACCGGCAGGTCACGGGTTCGATCCCCGATGAGTTCATTGGAGTTTTTCAATTGGCCTAATACTTCTGGTAGCACAATGGCCCTGGGGTTGACTCAGCCTGTAATAGAAATAAGTACCAGGAGCAATCCTGGCTGGGAGCCTCAACCTCCTGGAACCTTCTGGGCCTGCATAGGGAACACTTTACTTTACTTTTTAGTTTCACGGAGCTACAGTAGCTATGGTAACTGTATTCAATGGGATTCAATAATCTTGACAAATCTACCTACCTAACATTTCACAGCAAACATTACAAAACTGAATGTCATATCTAGCAACGCTGATTTTGGAATCTATTAACATAAACATCAATGTCTGTTTACTTTCATACAAATCTGCAGTTTTATTCCAATCTTGATGAAATTTTGCACACTTAGACTTCAAAACAAGATCACACTGAGGAAACCAAGAAACACAGCCATACTATTGGCCTAGGTGTGTACTAAGGCAGAACCCAATATGTGTACAATGAATGCCGCTTAATGTAATCACTTTTATGAAGTCCTGTACGGATTAATACTGATACATTGAAAAAACGCTGTTTATTGTGATCAATGATTTTGTTTATGTTATCACATTTTCCTTTTGCGGCTTTACTTCCAAGTACTGTAAGTCATTCAAAATTTCATTCTTAAGGGTTTCGTTTCTACCTCAACTGTATTGTGTTATACTGTTTCCAGCTCACAGGATGACCAGTTCAAGGTCGTGGCATTACCTAATTTTATCTTTTAAGCAATAAAACAGGTTTTACCCCACAGTTAAGCTGCAGCTTTTAATTTATGAAGATAACAGTCTTGACATGCAGTGATTGCTAGTGTAAAATGAAAAGACTTGGACAGGCGTTAGTTGTTTTGCTACGTGGTATTCACCACAGATCAGTATAGACTTCCAAAAACGCTTATAACTCGTATTGGGTAATGGACTTCTGAAGGAAAGTAAAAACAATTAAGAACTGTTACTGACTGAAAAAATAGTTGCCTGCAGTCTATTGCTGCATTAACCTACGAGTGGTTCAATGATTCACAGTTACATATTATCTTATGAATAAATAGTTTTTTTTTCTAGTGTACTATACATGAATAAATTACCTTCATTTAATTCCTTCGACTTCTGTTATCAATCAGTTAATATTATCAGATTAGCTGCGCCCCGAAGTGATCACAATAAGCGGCGTGCACTGTATTTAAAGTTCGAGAGAATGCAGAAATTAATTCTGACTAGTCAAGTTATCAAGAGAATATCTCCTTCCCTTAAGTCAAATGGTTGAAAGTCTCCCTATAAAACAAGAGTATTTACATAAATTAGATGTTTCTTGCTTTCCCTACTTCAGTTGTATGTTTTGTTCAGTTTTGACATAGTGTACATTGTCCTGGTAAAAAGGGCTTGGAATGCAACCCTTTACAGACAACAGTGCGCATAATCAAGCTGGCTGCCCGGGGTTGGGTGGGGGGTTTTGTGGTGTTTTAGTTACGTTTTACTGTATTTTATCGTGCATAAACCCAACTAGTAAATAGAAAACTAATTCTCACACAAAACAAGGAGTGAAGGAGAGATTGAGAATTCCACAACATCCAACATAAAAAGAAAAGGCCATGGCATACAAAAATGGTCCTTCTTTTGTTTGAAGACACAGAAAGCCTACGTCTATCTGAAGAGAAAAACATCCAAGGCGGACTTACCAGACAGTCATAAAACTGTTCATCACTCCTTGAGGGCATACGCTGGACAACAAGGAGCAAAATAATTACACAACCATTTTTGCATACACACGCCTAACTATTATCCACAGCAACTGAATCTAAGTCAAACTGCCTGCAGTTGAAAGTCATTTACAAGAGTTTACAGGCAATAACAGTAAAAATGTGCCAAGCATTGCCATCTATAGATTACCTTCAAAAATATAAATATATTAATTTCTTCAACATCGAAAATACACTGATTCTAATGCATAAGACTACGTAAGCAAATCATGTTCATTTTATGTGTTTTGTGATTTTTAATAGCGGAATTATAAATTGTGGCATCCAGTGAGAGAGTGGGCTAAGCCAAAAATGTTCAAATTTGAGTTACTGTCATCTCTGTGTGGTACATAAAGTCGTGTAACTGTAAACCTAAAATTAAAGGTTTATGTGGGTTCCTGCCTTATCTAATCTTGAAAGACAATGGAATGACATTTCTCCAGTGAGAGAGTGGGCTAAGCCAGCTCGGAAGCATATGAAGGGCACGGTAATAGTCTAGTCACCAGGTGCGAAGGTCTGAAAGTTAATAATTGTGTAATTTCGAGAACCTTGTGCAAACTTCAGGTCAGCCAAAAACATCAAAATTTTTGGGTTTTGTAGTTTTTTCCTTATAACTCCTAAACAACCCGTTAAAGCCTAAAAAATTTCATTACAAAAGTTAAAGATCATTAAATTTCCTACTATTTGCATTGTTTAAACGTTTTTAAAACCAAATATGTACCGAGATACTTCATAATGGAAGTCTATTTCTTATTTCATCTAAGATATGTGTTACTTTAATGTTATGTTTATTTTATTTTGTGATTACTTTAATTCTTTCAACCTGGCAGGTGTGGCTTAGATTCAGGTAAATACGGGTATCTGCATTATTAGTATGCTGCCCATCTCCTGGGGGCATGGACAAGAAAATAACAAAAACAAGCAAATAAGTTATGAAGAAATACAGTGTGATTCACTCGGGAGTTAGAGCTGTGTCTGTCGTGATGCAGAAACCCCGCATGATTGGCCATCATGTGAAACACACTATTATTTACCAAGAAAAGATGAGTCACAAAAGACAAGTAGCTGTGGGTAGTGGAGAGTTGTAAATCAAACTGCATTACAGTCTTGGGAAGCAAACGAGGCATTTTAAAAGGTTGGCTAGTCTAAATCTCTGCATACTTGGGGTTCTTCATAAGGTGGCAGGACATGCCTCTCATGCTATACTGGGTGTACTATAATTTTCTCATCCCTAGCAAATAAACGTACTACAATGACAACTCATTTTCAAAAATTTAATACGAAGAAATATATATACAGGGTTTGTCTGAAAAGTAATGTCAGTGAGTTGATTAGAAGACATTTATTAATCCGATTGGTACAATACAATGAAAGGTTTCAAAATAGGCCCCTCCTGCAGCGAGATTTTCAGGCATCAAAGGCATCACGGTAGGCCATTTCTGGAGTCCTTTAGAACCTTGATGCAAGCCTCTTTGACTTTGTCAATTGTCCTGAAATGACATGGGAACCTTTGGAATGCCCAGGAAGTGGGTTGTGGTCGTTAATGGCCTTCCAGCGTGTGCTTCATCGCTGACCTCTTCACAGCCTTCCAAAAATTCTAATTTCTACTTGTTCCTGTGCTTGAAAACTCCCATGAAAGGACGTCATTTCGGGACAAAGTAAAAGCGGCTTGCACCAAGGCTCTAAAGGACAGTCCAGAAAAAGCATACTGTGATGCCTTCGATGCCTGGAAGTCTTGCTAGAAGCTATGTATCGATGCAGGAGGGGCCAATTTTGAAACCTTTCAATGTATTGTACCAATCGGATTAATAAATGTCTTCTAATCAACTCACTGACATTACTTTTCTGACAAACCCTGTACATACTGTAGTGTGAACAAGTCTGAAGTCCGACACAATGCAAACATTATAATAAGAAATGTAATAACAACTGCTGTTATAACGTTATAGTCATGTGCACCATTTTCGATCAAAATATTACCACGGTAAAGTCCAAATTTTACTCTCTTCATCCTTTGTTTCTGATGCATCAATCATCTGGAACTAATCAGGGCGATGTCCCCCCCCCCCAAAAAAAATGCTGACGTGATTAGATATCTTGATGGAATAAAATAAATTATGTACCGGTACCTACATACTTAATTAATAGAGACCAACGTAATTTACATCATTACGGAAAGAGGGATTTCTTTGACATGTACAGAGAAAACTGAGGAAAGATTTCAACTGTCGAAGGAAACAGTGTGGCTCATCAGTGAAAGATGAACTTTGTTACAGTCGGAAATAATCCCATTTCACTTATAAACAGAGTTTTAATAACACTAAACCCTATGCTAGAGTGGAATTTAAATGACTATTCCATTCATAAGCCACATAATTGATACTGACTAATCGTTTATCTTATAATATGCTTCCACTAGCCGCAAGGATGCAATTAAATCTGATAAAACGTCAGCTTGTTACTGGACATGTAAGGCATCAACGTGCATGATTAACACTTTCCACACCATGCCCGTACGCAATACGTTCCGCATTTTATTCCCGCATGAACCAAGACCATACCTCTTATGTTGCACACGTTCCCATGCTCAGTAATCATGGGAGAATACGTGGTGTAATACAGGTTTTGAACTGATAAACATGAAGCTTAGTTTATGAACTTCCCAACAGAATGTGCTTCATACACTTTTGTCGATTTATATCGACTTTTCTATCGAATTTATATCTGCCTACTGTGATTACCACAACATCAACAACAAGCTAAGCTAGAGTTCATGAAGATATCCAGATCGGATGAAATCTGGTTTTTAGGCTTTTCTCCTGTTGATCAAAATGTTTATTCTGGTTCTTCTGGATAATATCAGGATGTATCTACTGACGAAGACGATATGTGTACAGACAAAGGAAAGAAGGAAACTGGACAAAAAGTGAGAAGGGAGTCGAGATGGTGGACTGTGCAATCCAGAAAGTTTCAAATAATATCACACGGTGTTAATTACTGGACAATATGCAACCAAAAAGTTGTCAGCGTTCTATATACGGTGTGTGCGGGCAAAGAGAGTTAAGTCCACCATCCTAAAAAATTGAGATATGTCCATAGAGTTATAGATAAAAATGTTCTCTACATTTGTGTTAAGTCCAGTAAGTCATATTCAAAAACGTATGGTAGTTATGGATGTGTGCCTCATGGGTTTACTATCTCTAAGGCGATGTTGGAAGGGTAAAGCATGTTGAGTCACTCTAATTCTCAGTAACAAGAAAGTGGACTTAACTCTCTTTGCCCGCGCACCCCAGATATTATGTATTATTTCAGTAAGCTTAGTTAGTACTTTTGCAATGAATAGGTTTTTAACCCTCTAAACCTGGAAAAAATTATTTCCGAAGAAAAATAAATTAAATAATATTTCTAGAAAGAGGAAGTTCCAATCTTCATGGCTAAGTAATTAAATCACAAAAACGGAAGAAAACGCCCTGTTCAAAGGATGATAACGCGAAAAATGGCACGGTGTGGAAAGTGTTAATATGTCATATCCTGCCAGTGATGTAATAATGCAAGTCAGTTTGTATGCTTTTATAGCATTCTGATGCTGACACACTATTGCTAGCACTGGGACTCGAATCAATTCATGGACTGTTCATTCATCTAGTATGCCGTGATCTCACAATATTATATACAATTATTATATACAAAATATGTTACATTATATTCATGGAATAGTCTTAATAAATTCTACTCGAGATTATGGGTTTCATCAGATAAATTTTCTCGAACTTTGTTCTTGCAAATATATCGATGAATTCGTATCAACTATAACTATCAAGTGTAACTATACACGATGTAACTCACTTTCCTGTAACGTTATAAACAAATGAATCAGATAAAGCAGACTAACAATATTGAAGCATCTGTTTTTACTTTTGTTTTCCTTTGACAAAATAACAAGCGAGCTCTCAGTTAGCAACGAGAATGGTGCACACGGCCATTGCACATCACTTAATACTATTCAACTGTGGAATATATACAAATACATAAAATCTAAGCATGGGCAATACATCTTTCTCACTTCACATTCCGATATAGAATAAGAGGCCGTATTGCAAAGAGCACGTATTCAGAGTGGGAGGCTTATTAGAGAATATTTTTGAAGAAATGTTTTGAATAAAAGTTTTAGCTCTTAGTATAACAAAATTGTTACAGGCTTTTCAAGAAAATTGCACCAACTGGCAAAGAGAAAGTTGACATCAATCTTTGCATCACTTCCCGAGAATGTGCCTGTTTATCTACAACTTATCATTCTCGAGCTAGACAAACACTCAAGACAATTTCTGAAAATTGTATTTTTAAATTCAGGGAGCTCAAAATACTTTGGGGGTTTTTACTGTAATGTTGATTATTCTAATCTACAAAATAAGAGGAAGGGTATGTATGCCCAGCCAAATCTAGAGCAAGCAGAAATATGAATTTTTAACATAGATGGACATCTCAAAGCTGAATTTTTAATTTTTGCTTTTATTCATGAGTTATCGAAGCTCCAGATTTTGCTAATATGATTTAAGTGTTAAATTAATTGTAAGTGGCCTCCCTCTGTTGCCAAAGCAACTGGGAAAGAAGACCATTCTGGAAACTGTACGTTGTCGTTCAACAGTTGGAAATGAAAAGAATCCGTACAGGGTGTCATGTCGAAACCTACCCTCAGATATACACTTGCAAAAAATTAGCTGCTCAAATAAACTTTAAGCGGGTGAAAATTCATTGTAAATTTTGCAAATTCGAAACATTGAGTAGCCTCACACAGCTGTTGGTGGGAGGGAATAGTGAAGCCTCCGCTACGTACCGTGAGTCGGTGGCCAGCACTGTTCCCGCTTTCCAAGTAGGCCTTACTTTGTCTTGTCTCTCCCTTTCCTTAGCACTAAGAGACGAATAATATTATAATAACGATTAATGCCCTCCTCTGATATATACATTTGTTTAGGATTAGCAAAATGAATTTCATGTCCTGATTAAATTGGTTAAATTAATATTATTATTACTATTTTACTTTGGACTATTGACGAGTGCAATACATTAGGCCAAGTTCTTAAAACCTAAAGAGTTTTGTCTGCAGAAGAAATGTCAACATTGAGAACAGATTGTTTGAAGCATTTGTGTTGTGTATGGTGAAAAATATTTGCTGTAATCACGTAAATTGAGCGGACACACTTCTGGTCTATATCACACATACACAATCATAACCAACCAACCAACGTCTTTACAAATTAAATAGTTTCAAAATTTGGAAATGGTAAGTAGTGATTAACTAAAATTGAACGATCATATTCAACGAGTAACGACACAGCTTCTTCCTCTGCCTCACACCCTGGCACCCGCTGCTGCTCATGTTCCGCAGCATGCAGGCTACTCAAGCGAGCTGTACAAGTGCCTGTTGTTGATTCCTTATGGGACAGTATGAACACGATTTCACCCATTCACAGTTCGTATGATCAGCTAATTTATTGCACGTGTCTATCTGTAATGAAGACCCATCGATATGCAAAATTTGAGGGTGGGTTCTGACATGACACCTTGTTAGCTCCTAATGGAAATATAGTTATCTGGAAGCTCTGTAAGGTTTTTGTGCTATTTCTTGTAGGCGGGTCTTCTTTATGTGGGGTATGCTGTGGCACAGTGATTAAGGCATGGGTTCAATTCTCGATAAAGGTCGGTGTGATTTTTCCATTGGCCTAATCCATATGGTGTGGCACCACGGCCCTGGCCTCTTACAGAAACGAGTACCAGGAGTATTCCTGGGAGTGCATATGGCTGACAACCTTACCACCTTCCTGTGACAAAGCCTGAACCTCCCAGAACCCTATGGATCTCCATGATAATAAGCATGACATTTTCTAAATAGCGGGCCGGACTTCAGACCTTGGCCATGGCATTTACTTACTTATTTGAAATGCGAGTTGGTTTCCCGTCTGTGCCGAGGCCAGCCAACTTCCGACACCTGTAGTTCTCATAATGCACGTTGTTTGTCACGTCTTTGAGATCTTGGAGGTGTGTGCGGATCAGCATGTTGCGCAGCGCTATGAAGTCGCAGTGCTCCAGATTCTCAACTGGAAATCAACACAAGCAGGAGAAAATGTTACTAATAATCCCTGCGCAAAACATTTCTACAACAACTGGTCGTTTAGTAGATGTTTGAGATCAATTCTGAGGTTAAGCATCCATTCTTAACCCTTTCACTGCCAACTGTGCAAACACGTATTTCTTGTCGTTACAATACAACAGTTTGTATAATGCAATACATTGCCTGAAATATTTAGCTACAGATGGCAGCTCAAAGCAGAGAACAGGGAACTGACATTGTGACACTATACACTGACACATATAGGCGTGCAAAGTAGTCAATAGCAAGGCAGCAGTAATAGTATATTGCAATACAAGTGCCGTAAGTGGTGCTTACGAATCGAGGAAAGAGTTTGAAAAAATCTGAGTTTTTTCAATTTCAGATATCCGTTATGCACTTACGGGATGAGTATTGCATGCTATTTTTTGCACGATGATTATTTATATCAATTTAATTATATTAATTGTGATATTACCTGAAAATATTATGTACATACATTCTTGAAGATAGATGTTTATTTCAGAAAGTGATTCGCATGTGTTTGTTGTTATGCGAACCGAATATTTGTCCTGGGGGGCCTTGTCCATAAAGGCTTGTATTATGAGGTGTGGCATAAGTAAATTCATAACAGCACGGAAACTCTTACCGCACATAGCAACAAGATTGCTATGTGGGAATGTCAACTTACGATCCACGGCAACAACATTCGTAAGTACCACTAATTAGTTAAGGAGTGCAAAAAAGGGTTAACATGGTTCCTTGTCTGATTGTACCCATAATGAAATACTGAAATTATATTTTTTCACAACAGACGACATACAGCTGAGATGACAACACTGGCGAAGTGCATCCACATTCAAACCTGGTGTAACTCTTACCAGTTATGCAGGTATTATTAGTGACATGTCTCTGTCAGAGATTGATAACCCAAATTAGTGTTATCCCCTTCTCTACAATGACTGCTTTATGTGGTAGGACATTTCTTGGGGTGTTAGTGTACAATTGGCACAGTCTAAACTGGTGGGTCATGACGTCACTGTCTAGATCTGCGCTATAGAACCCAGAGCCTTATAATAGGGTTGACACTCACTCTACACCTGTCTCCACCTGCCAGTTTAGACTGTGGCAAGTGTAACGAGACGTAATTTGAAAATTGTTGAAAATGAGATATCTAGGCAGGAATGATAGTGTATTATGAGATAGCTGGTGTGTAAAGAGACATAAGATCCTTCATAACTGAAATGGCTTCTTTGACCGATGAACATAATTTCCCCGACGTTTTGACAATATTTATAAATATTGTTGAATGATTTCAAAGCATTACTCTTCCATCATCTCATCTTGTCAAAACAAATGTAACAGCGAACAGAAACTGACATGAATAAAAGAAAAATATGCAAAACCGAAAGTAAACGAGTACTGTTGGGTAGGTTATATGACATTTAAAGCAAACCCACCGGCGAATAAATTAAGAAATAAAATACCGCATACCTCTAACTCCCCGAGTCTCAACTCTACACTGCTCTGTAACTGACTGACTCTCCCACTAACATAATCACAAGGGGACGATATTAAACAAACAAAACAAAAACACTATTACACAAAAACAAGCTTTAGAAATAAGAGGACGAGATGAGATGCAAGAACTGTAAGTATCTGAAAATAATACAAATAAATAAATGAATACAAATGGCACAATGCATAATGAGGTAAGTATTGCTTCAAATAACAACCTTTCTTCAATTTCAAACAGTAATAAATAAATAAATAAAATACTTTATTATCACATACGTCTACAATTGAGCAATGCTCGTAAACAGGTGATTCGTCATGGATTCCTTAATGTTAAACTTAAACTAAACAAAAGTTAAATATAATTATGAATATAAATATGACACAACACAACACAATATAATAGTTAGGCCTGTTACATTCAAACACGGGACTGTATATAATCTCCAATGGAGTAGAAGCAGTGATCAAGCAGATATGCTTTGATTTCAGTTTTGAAAGAAGACATATTGACGATAAGCACTTTTTTTCAGAAAAAGTAATTACAGTTTTACAATACGTACAAACATTTTAATGTATAATGAAAATCTATTTTCTGGCAGAGATTAAAATAACTTTGTTTAGTTATACAACTTCCTATAGTATTTGTCACACATACCTTCAGCAATACCCCAGGGGTACTTCCTGCCACGAACTTTCTTCCCATCCATCTCTATGACTGTGTTGGAACCGACAACTGCAAATGGCACACGATCTCGCAACACTTTGTGTAACTTTGTTTCTTCTTCGTCTTCTGTGTCAGGGAACTCGTATATCTTTATCTTGTGCTGCGAGATTTCATTCAGAATCTGAAATTGAAGCACAGGTTCACACATTACTGGAACAGAACGTATCACATGGACATTGATAAACAAGTGATAAAATGAAAGTGATAAACATAAAACAATACAATTGTGATGATAGACATTTGTGATTGGTGATATTCATGAGGTAACGAACTAGCAAACTTGAGAAGGGCCAGTCAAAACAAATGTCGTGAAATGTTGAGCTCTGCGGGCATATAGCCCAATGTACTGCAAACAAACTAGTGCCTAGCAATTACTATCTTTTCACGCACATGAAGTAGCTTGGATTGAAGCGCTTTGACAATGACAAAGAGTTGAAAACCAAAGTCGTAGGTTGGCTTCAGTCACAGATGGCCAAATTCTATGGCTGCGGAATTTCAAAGTTCGTCAAACACTACGTCCAGTGTCTCAATAAGACAGAGTAAACAAGTGCTAACTTTACCTGTTTCTTGAAGTGACTGCACTCGTCAGGCGTCATGGTGTCTGACTTGGCGATGACGGGGATGATGTTGACTTTGTCGTGAAGCCTGTGCATGAACTCGACATCAAGGGGTTTGAGACCGTGACCCGAAGGGGCTATGAAGTAAAGACAACAATGCACTCTGCTGTCCGCCACAGTACGACGATTCACACGAGATTCCGCGTTAAGATATTCCTCGTATTTGTTTTCGATGTAGTCTATGACTGGCTGCCAACTGAAAACAACAGCAACAAACATCTCATATTAATAATATTCCTTTATTTCTTTCTTCTGGAGGGTAAAAAATTTTCTCATTGGTTACAGGCTGAAAACTATAAGGTTGCGGAATTTCAAGTTCCTAGGTCACGTGGACCAGTGACTTAATTTTTGCAGTCTGCAAACATATATTAATTTTAACCACAATTGCAACATTGACAAGTCTCACATATTACTGTGCTTTGCAAAGTGGAACACACACATTTATAACACTGCATAAGTGTCAGGTTATTATCAATTTCACCAAAAAGAAAATGACCCTTTAGCTAAAAGAGATTCAAGACAAGTCATCTAGAATGCTGTGGATGTGAATGACAGTTTTCCATACTTTACAGGGCAGCTAGAAACACCAAATTCTGCACGCTTTTGACTGTTGGATGTGCCAATTTTCTTCTCAAATTTTACGATTCTTGCTACCCTGTAAGTGTTTAAAATATTACAAAATGTGAGGAAAATTTACCAAATTTACTTAGAATTTAAAAACTTGAACTCTGTCTAAGATACAACCGATGCGATGGTGAACAAAGAAAAAGTCGAAGAACCAAACTTGTAGATCTCTCAAAATCTATTACTGCTGGTGTAATTGGCTGTTTGATATGACTTACCGTTCAGCTACTATAGACCTCCAAAGAAGGTCTGTACAGACATCTGCCATTTTGAGTGTATAGTGACAATTTTCTATTTAAAAAGCATATTAGCCGTTACTCTGGCACTAGTCAACCAATTGAGTCCTATGGATGGTGTAGGTGCGTATACTAAGTTTCATGAAAATCTGATAAAGAGTAACTGAGTTATTGCATGTACAGACACACAGACAGACATTTTTCCTACCCACCAGGTAATCCAACAATCTCTTATGCCCAAGTGCACCATTTTTCTCAGCTATTTCGTAACTGGGGTAAAAGTAATATCGGGGTATTCTAAGAAAACCTGTTCACCATTGCTACTATACCGTGG
Organism: Ectobius pallidus; assembly: GCA_964059195.1. Classification (NCBI taxonomy): domain Eukaryota; kingdom Metazoa; phylum Arthropoda; class Insecta; order Blattodea; family Ectobiidae; genus Ectobius; species Ectobius pallidus. The sequence continues at coordinate 179,088,844 of CAXKWD010000006.1, read as the reverse complement.
TTTTCAAACATCCGAATATATCGCGGTTACTCTGCTACAAATCCATTCCCATGGAAAAATTTTGTGTTGGTTTCTTCCATGGCCGCTAGTTTTGCTCTCTCTCTGCACGTCTTCCAGTTATGGTGGCTCGTCTATAGGCCCAATTTCATTTATTTGTTGCCTTATTGTTCAATAATAAATGTTCATAAGGATAAAATGGAATATTATATTGCGTATATATGTCGTCTGAATTCAAACTTTGAATTGAAACACTATAAATACTGTACTAATTGTGAAAATGAATTGGTTATGCCTACTCGATGGACCTGGTTTGGTTGAGGTAATTCTTTAATTCTTTAATAGTCATTAGGCAACGATGTTGCAATAGACTTTGTGATTACACTACAATACATACCTTTAAATGATATAAAATGAAATAGTATAACATAGCAAAACATAGATATACACAAAATCAAGTAAATATAACAACTCTGGTCCACGGCTATACAACTCGATAATGAAACTTCACCCTGAATTAGCCATGTACAAGGATTTCATTTTCAAATCCAGAATTAAAAAATTAATATAAGACACATTAATATTAACCACATTTCACACTTTCCCTTTTGTAATTATTTATATGCTCTTCTTTCCTTTTTCTGAATAGTACTAGTATCACTATATTTTATTGTATTTTTAGTTTAAATTGATTGTATTGTACCTGCATTCAGTATATGTTATTTGTATTTTGTATTTATATTTTTATTTTTAACTGATGTATTTTAAAAGGAACTAACCCCAAACACGAGCTTTGCTCCTTTGGGGTAACTTATGTAACTCTTTCTGTATTAATTTAAAAGAGTAAATAAATATTAAAAAAAAAAAATACATGTATAGTGTTTAACTTAGGATGAACCCATTAACTAATCAATCTAAATATACCCTAGCCTAACTATGATGTTAGCTCATCTAAATTTAGGTTAAAAAATGTGTCTACTTTATAAAGGGCCTTTGTTATTAGCCAGGTTTTAATAGTAGTTTTAAATTTGTTCATTGGTGCTTCTACTAATCTGCTTGGTAGTTTATTTAAGAACTTGTATTGCAAATAAAGATGGCTATTTACACATTTGCTCAATCTAAAAGATGGCAGATCTAACTTTACACTATTTCTGGTTCTGTGGTCATGTAATTCTGAACGTTGAGTGAAATCATGAAAATTTTGTTTCAAGTATACCAAATTATTAAATATATATAAGCTGGGCACAGTCATTATCTTTAATTCTCTGAAGGTGTTGGCACAACTGTCCCTGTTGTTTAACCCCATTATGATTCTGACAGCTTTCTTATGGTATAGAAAAATTTTGCTAGCTCCATTGCTATTTCCCCATAGTCTAATGCCATATTGAAGGTGGGAGTGAAAGAATGCAAAATATGCTGTAAGAGTTTAGCGTCTAAGTGTAATCCTAATAATCTAACCGGTCTACATTCGGTTGTGGACTTTATGAGACTAAATACTATGTTTTCAGTTTTATTTTCATTAACGCTGAGGTTGAGTGAACCTCGTTCCAGACCTCCCTACCACAGAAAAATCCAAGGAGGTATCGGGGATTGAACCCGGGCTGACAAAATTGTAGTCAGACTATGCCGATGGTTCAATGGTATGGTATAGCCTATGTATGGTATGGTATGGTATAGGCTATGTATGGTAGGCCTATAGCCTTTGTATGGTACAGCCTTTGTATGGTACAGCCTATGTATAGTACAGCCTATTTATGGTATAGCCTATGTTTTTTAATAATTTATTTAACAACAAACTAAATTTTAAAATGTAATAGTGGAAACTGGTGATTTGTTAGCACAAAAAACTGGCGAACTAAAGAGAAAATAAAAAATCCGGCTTCGAGATACAATCGGACACCCTTCAATCCATCTATGTAAAAAAATCTCATATCTCTGCATGCCCTAGATTTGGTAAGAAAGGAAGGTCATTTCAATCAATGTTACAGCACAGTATTTGCAAAGATATGCACCATCGTTCATTCTTCAAACAGACCCCACCTGTCTCTCATTATTCACTATGTTCAATTAGCTTTTGGCCTAGGTATCGAAAATATGATACATTACGCTGATCTCCATCTTGGAAAGAAAGCTGCGTTTTTTCTCACTTTACAGCTCCTTCAGGGCCGGTTAACATCTTACCGCGGTAAAAATCTAAACCGAACACGGTGCAACAAAAGTATGACTTAACCGGGGTAAACTAAGCAACTTTACTGCAGTATTCTGAATACCGAGGTTGGTGCACTCAGCCATTAGTTCATCTTTTCCACAAGCATGAAATGAAATTTTGTTCCAAGTAAACTTTCATCTTGTTATGTTAAAAACCGTTTTAAAAATAAAAGTTATGGGAAATGAGGTACAAACAAACAAACACAAGAAATAAGAACTTACCAATTACTATTGTCCACAGCGTCTCCAAAGCCGGGTGTGTCCACTACAGTGAGAGTCAAGTTAACTCCGTTCTCTTTGAGCAGCACCTTGGTGGTCTCCACTTGAACCGTCTTCTTGATCCTGTGCGAGGGGCCCGGATGTTCAGGAGAGTAGATATCAGCCAGGAACATGGAGTTCATGAGGGTCGATTTCCCGAGGCCCGACTCCCCTGCAATTCAACAAATATTCATAATGAGAGGGCTATTTTTTTTTTCCAACCTCCAATGGGGCATAAAATGAAAACCTCTGTGAAAATCAAAATTGGGTTTGTTCAGGAAATTTGTGTGCATCTATTATTTGTATTGTTCTTTTGATTCTGGATTGTCGTAACAAATCCATGTTTCATCCCCTGTCACAATGGATTTCAAAAACTCGTCCCCGTGCCGAGTGACTTTCATCTTTTTCGGCAGCTGAAGAAAGATCTGGGAGGACAGTGCTACCAAACCAATGAAGAACTTCAAAACACTTGAAAATGCCATGAAGACCCTTCTCAATACGCTGGCAGCGAGCTTCTATGAAGAGGGTATTTGAAAGTTGGTACCACGCTACGATCAGTTTCTCAATCGAAGCAAAACTATGTGGAGAAGTAGCTAGAAGGTGTATCTAAATGTTCCAAATAAAACAGTTTTGATTTTCAAAGGTTTTCATTTTATGGCCCATCGAAGGTTGAAAAAAAAAATAGCCCTCGTAATAATCACAATAATAATAATCATTTTAATAATTAATTACTGTCACAACTATAATAATAATCTATAATACCATAAGAAAGTTAAGCAACGTGTTAGTGGTGGGAAAGTAAGATTGTGTTTATTATTACAACTCTAATGTAATTTCTAATTTTACCGTAAGCACCAGAAGTATCTTGAGGAATAAAATAATCTGATTTGTTTTAGCGAACTACTCATCTGTAAATCATGTTAAATTCCTTCTAGAACACACATCATTCACACAATTTCTGATATAGCTTCATAAAAAGGATTAACCACTTGAATTGTTCAATGACCATCACTTAATGACGGCAATTTTCACTTAATTTTTGGCAAAAACTGTTTAATAGCCTGGTACCATAGACAGAGTGTAAGATTACTGACAATTTAGTGAAGACATATAAAGAAAATATAAAACCTATGCATACATGTTTAACATATTTGTGTTCATTAGAAGAATCTACAATAGCAAAGTTTCATTTCTCATATCGCACCCAACATAAGAACAGAAAAGTGCTAGCTACTGAGAACAACGTAGGTTTAATAGAATAATGGCGTGTGATAAGGAACTGAAATTAAGTAATTAAGCAATTAGAGGAAGTAGGTCCAAGTGGCACTTAGACAGAGTAATGCATTTTAACCTAGATTGTGTCTTGCATAAAGCTCATTTCAATGACCTAAAAATCACCTTAAACAGATTAATTAAACTGCATCAAAAATGATCATAAAAACAAAATTTGGCTTCAAAATTATACATGGCTTTTTTTAAATTAGTTAAATTATAGCTATTTATGTATCAAACAATGCTTTAGCGGACGAATCTAGTATTGGATTTGCGTACGTGGTGCATACAATATTTGAAACTTTTTTCGAAAAAAATTCTCTGAAGGGTAGTTATAAGCTACCCACTGTTCACCCACTGTATGTAGAAACTTTGTATTACATGGCGAACAACTGAATATGCCTCTTATTCTATGTAAGAATGTGAAGGGAGAAAGGTGAATTGTTGGCCATGCATAGAGTAAAGTATTTGAGGGAAATATTCGATGAATGTAGGAAATTATTCTTAATGGTGGAAAGTTCAATAAATGTCTGCAGTCATTTGGTTCTTTTTGTAGTAGTAGTTTGGTTATGCTATTTTTCGAGTGTTGAAATAAGGAATAGTTATTTGTTTATTCTGTAAAAAAACTAGAATAACTGTGTCAAAATTATAATACAATTTTCGGTGTCCATTATATGTTTTATTAAGACGGCTAAAATCATTTGTTTCAAGCCTAAAAAGGGCTATTCCACGAAAATAATAGGCTAAAATACCTTTTATAAAAGCCTAAAAATCCGGGCCCTTATATAGCCCAGGGACTTACCTACAACCATGAGAGTGAAGTCAAATCCTTTCTTAACAGCCTTTCTGTAAACTTGATTGGGAAGATTCGCGAAACCAACATAACCATCTAACTCCTTAGTCCTTCTTTCTGGAACTTTATCTCTCTCGGCTTTGTTGTAGCGTTCCTTGTTGTCTGGAGCCTCTGTACCGCCGGTATGGTTTTCGGTTGCTCGCTCTGCTGCCCTCTTAGCAAGAGCCTCTTTGATGCCGCTTGTCGTCGTCGTTGTGGTGGCAGAGGGAGTTCCAGTTGTAGGAGGCAGAGGCGGCTGTGTCGACGGAAGCGTTGTACCCCCACCCGAGGACGGTGTAGAGGGAGGCGGCAGCTCATTCTTGAAAAACAGCTCACGCTTGCTCTGCAGCTGTGAACAAATATTACGTTAGATTAGATTTCTATTTAGTCCACTGTGACAATCACATGTATCAGAAAAACAATGTTGTACAGAGTGTTACAGAGAATATAAGACCTCATTGTATTCAGGGTAAGCTTTTAATGTACTGCTAGGAGTTCTAGTATACACTGTCCTCTTTTTCTATTTCATTAATAAGATGAGATACCTGCTAGAATTATGAAAATATCCCTTAAGAAGCAAGATCCAATATGGATTATTCATTACAAATACCAGGTTAAACAAAACTCTTCTTCTTCTTCTTCTTCTAATATTATTATTATTATTATTATTATTATTATTATTATTATTATTATTATTATTATTATTATTATTATTATGTGTTCTGGGACAGAGCAGTCCACAGTTTTAAGGGGAGGTGGTACACCCTACCTTATCAAAGTTAAAATATGTCTTGTTCATGTTCCTTGTTGAATGGTATACTAACAGATGGATAATGTTATCACTTTTACGAAGTCCCGAACACATTATTATTGATACAATGAACAAATGCTATTTATTGTGATCAAAGATTCGGTTTGTGATATCAGATTTCCTTTTTTGCAGCTTTATTTCCAAGTACTGTACGTCATTGAAATTTCGTTTTTAAGGGTTTTGTTTCTAACTCAACTGCATTGTGTTTTATTAGAATGTAGCTCACAGGATGACCCGTTCGAGGGGGTGACATTACCTAACTTTCGCTTTTCAGCAATAAAACATGTTTCACACCATAGTTAAGCTGCAGCTTCTTATTTATGAAGATAACAGTGTTGACATGCAGTGATGGCTAGTGTAAAATGGAAAGACTCGAACATACAGGCGTTAGAAATTTTCCTATGCGGTGTTCACCACACATCAGTATAGACTTTCAAAAACACTCGTAAGTCATAACTGAGTATGTATTACTGGTTAATGAACTCATAAAGGAAAGTAAAAACACTTTGTTACTGGTTGAAAAAATAGTTGCTTGCAGTCTATTACTGTATTAGCCTATGAGTGGTTCAATGCTTCACAGTTACGTATTATTTTATGGATAAGTATTTTTAATTCTGTTTTGTAGTGTATTATCATATATATGAATAAATAACCTTCATTTAATTCCTTTGGCTACTGTTATCAATCGATTAATATTATCAGATTAGCTGCATCCCAAAGTGATCACAATAAGTGACGTGCACTTTACATAAAGCATTCACTGGTCTGCATTTATGCAATTTGAATTAATCAAATAAGGTTACAGATATAAATTAGACCTTCCCTTAAGAATAAGTTTCCACTCGTATTTGCAGCAAGGGGACAATCTTGTTTGGAATTCCGCAAAAACCATTCGCGACTGAGACTTAGGTAGCCTATACATCTCTTACTATCTACTATCATCATTGCTGTCTCTGGAGTGTTGTGTGTTTAATGCAGGAAGGACACACTCGTTAATATCCACATATTGAAGCGTTGCAAACTACTGTTGACCTTCAATAATTCACACAAGTGTTTAAATAATTTTTAATACTTGACATCTGATTACTTCCTAGTGTAGCAGATATTTTTAAAACTATTGTGTATTATTCTACTGACAATCCTGTAACACATATTAAAGAAAACCTGGTAAAACCAAGTGAATTCTCAAAACTGCATACACTGCCATCTAGCGGGAAACTACACGGCTTGCCAATCGCCGTCTTTGTTTCTTGCCCAGTTTCTAAACAGCAGCAGATAGCGTGATCTCCCTCCCCTTACACTCCAGTAACGAACATGACAGAATTGCCTTAACGAATATTACAAATTACATTTTGGTTTAGGAATCAGGAATTGTAAACTTTACTTCTATTTTAAACAATCAAACACAGCCTACTATAATATTTATCTCGAACAATGGCAATGGTTTATGTGCTGTCATTTGTCCACACACATAGGGCTTCGACCTATACATTACACTAGGTTAGGTTACGTTAGGTTAGGTTAGATTAGGTATATATATATATGCATACATAAGCCTACATTATAACTGTAATTATGAAAACCTACATTAATATTGGTGAAGTGTGTATACAAATATATTGTAAAGAAATACTTACAATATAAATGTTATTGCAAAATAAAAGTTCATGAGCCTAGTCCAAAACAAAACACTAAAATAAAATAAAACCTGAACGTTAAATAAGGAAAACATTATATAAAACGTGACTTTTCAAGTAATCAGATTTCACTCTCTTAATCTGCATCGGTATGTGATCGAGGTACATCCATACCGGTACACAAAGTACACAGACTACCACACTGTTTGCTGTTCGAAAGCAACGTCTTGAAAAAAGGCATTCAAATTAAAATAAATAGCTTACTGTTACAAGTGTTAATAAGTCTGATATAAAAGTGACAAAACACGTCCAGATGTCAATCATAAAAAAAACAACAGTGGCCGAATTAACCCCATTAAAGTATGTTCAATACTGGTTCACATTACCACAGGTACTGTGTTTGACCCTGAAATTCAAATTTGAGTTCTAAACTTAAATACATGTTTTCACGTTCCCTGAATCTGAAACATGTGTCTATGAATAATCAATAAAATAATAGGTTAGGTACCTTCTGGGAATGTGACACTAAGATTGGCGACGACTTCCTCTATTTTTAATGCAACTTTTCATGAAGGTATTTTCTTGAAAACGGCTCTAACAACTTTCTATCAATTTTGTACATGAGGTGCTTATACTAAGAGCTAAACTTTTGTTTGCAAAAACTTTCTGAAGGGTAGTTATAAGCCACCCACTCTGAATACATGCTCTTTGCAATACGCCTCTTATTGTATACCAGAATGTGAAGTGAAAAAAATGTATTGCCCATATTTAGGGTAAAGAATGTTATGTGAGTATTAATAAGATTTTATTTGGGTTGTGTATCCTTCGGGGATGCGATACGGTATGGTAATGAATTTCCGGTATGGTAATGAATTTCTCAAAATTTTTACAACCAATTTGCATAAAAGAATGTCATACATTTTTTAAGAGGCTAACTTTTTATTTCGGAACTGACGAAGTATACGACGCATCCTGTTAAGACACTGAAGCCCGGTGTTCTGGATCATGTCTTGTCTCCCACATAAACAAGACCAGATGTGAACTCTTACCTATTTATGGAATGTTTTCTGTAGGCCGTGTTCAAGTCTGAATGGGTTGTTATGGCGTCATTCTTTTCTGAGGACTTCATTCACCCTAAACGGGACGGAACAACACTACATCTACTGACTCCTCACAAGGGTTTCATACTAAAAACTTCCTCTGGCTCTGCATATTCTAGATCAGTGGTTCCCAAACTTTTCAGACCGCGGACCCCTTGAAAAAAATTAAAATTTCGTGGACCCCCTCTGAGTTTTGAAAAAAAAAAATACTTTGATTCAAATGTATTAAATTCAATAGACAAAATAACACTACCAATGATAACAAACAGAGTTTACTCCTTAATATGAACAGTGAAGCTGCTTTAGAAAATATGTAATTTGAGAAAATTACGGGATATCCTATTTCTTCTTGAACCGCTTGCGGACCCCCTGAAACACCATCGCGGACCCCACTTTGGGAATCACTGTTCTAGATGCACTGACTGTTTAACAGGGGAAAATTTTCGAAAGCAAAATTATTGTATTTGGGTTAGGTACGTTCTGTTGATGTGACATGAAGATTGGCGACGGCTTTCTCTTATTTTTAAGGGGACTTTAGATGAAGAAAATGTCGTTTGTCGAGATTTTCTCGAAAACAGCTCTTGCGATTTTGTTTAATTTTTGCACATGAGATGGTTATACTAGAGATAAAACTTTTGTTTGAAACACGTTTTCGAAAAAACTTATCTGAAAGGTAGTTGTAAGCCACCCACTCTGAATATGTGCTTTTTGCAATACGGCCTCTTATTCCACATCAGAACGTGAAGCGAGAAAAATGTATTGGCCAAGCTTAAAGAAAGTTATGTAAGTGCATTAATCAGATTTTATTTGGGTTGTGTATGCTTCGGGGATGCGATTTTTACAACCAATTTATATGAAGAGAATGTCACACATAATAATATTATATTATTATACTAAGAGGCTAACTTTTGTTTGGCAGAGGAAGTTGTGTGAATTTCACGTAAGATTTTTTTAATCTATGCTGAGCAAAATTGCCAACAGAGCCAAGAGTTTTTTTATGCCAACACATCTAAAGCCAAACAGGTAGAAAATACTAGAAGAGATTTCAACAGTAGTGTCTAATAATGCCATCTAAAACTTCCTTTTCAATGGACATTAGCATAAGAGATTCCAAACTGCATCTCAATACCCGTCCATTTTATAGATTAGAATATAATAATAATAATTGTCAACCGGCGGCTTTCAGGAAAAATCCGGGCACAAAATACATACATAAGCCAACACAACAGTTTCGTTTAAAATTACTTACGACCTTCTTTTTGTTCAATATTAGATCGTTATCTGCCTTTTCAATAACTTCAAGAGGGATATTAATGTCTTCTATAATAATGAAAGGAAGAGTTTGTCTATCTGAACGGAGAAATTTTGAATGTAGATGGACTGAAGGGTAGGCGAATGCATCTGGAAGCCGGATTTTTTATTTTCACTTTCGTTTGCGAGTTATGAGTGAAAAACTGGTACAAAACGTGATTTATTTTCGCAGTCCCAGTTTTCAGTTCATTTGTCAAATCAATTGCGGGTGGCTTTGCCCTTCTTTGTCATGATTTGGAAATAAAAGAATCGTTTCATTTTGTAAGCCCACCCCGGTCGATTCATTTGTTTATAATGTAAATTCAACCTAGACGGAAGAGGGATAATGAATATAGGCCAATATGAGCAAACATTGTTCGATTTGGAAGAAAATGCAGGGGTTTTTTGGGCCAGGGAACTCGAATCTGAGTTTGTTTTTCCCATGCTGCGCTTTCTAATCTTGGAATTCACTTCGAAGCCGGATTTGTAGCTGTTTCATTAATTATTAATTGTTTAGTTTAGGCCCATGAATGTTTCGCGTGCAAGTTTTAATAAATATGTTTTAATTATTTTGCTCTTAATTTGTAATCTTCCAATTAATTATCGTGGACGAAGCCGCGGGGATCTGCTAGTCATAAATAAATCACGAATAATCTTTCTGGTACGGCCAAACAAATTGCAGTCAACCAATTTCGTAACTTATAAAGAACTGAACATGTTCACAGGAATAACTGTAACATAATAGGCATTTGGAGGGTCGTCGTAACAATGCTGAAATGTACCGAACATGCAAAACCAGAACAGGATGTGAGCATAACGAGCGGTATTCATCTGTCTGAAACAAAGCCACCATTGAAATCATTCTCAGCATTCAATTACACAACACACGTTCTTCCCAATTTAACGCATTCCTCAAGATAAAGCTAAGCATTCCTGCAGATAACATTTTGATAAGTAAACGGTTGACAAAGTGCTGTAAGGATCATCTGAAATGCAACCAACCAGAACTGAAATCTTTTCAAAGAGAGTTGTTTATTATGTTTTAAATTCATATTATATTTTATTATTTACTAGCTGAAAAGGCCCGGCGTCACCCGGGCTTTTTATTTTTTAATTTGAAATTATGGAGGACTTTCGATTTTGAAACTCTAGGTCCTTATATAATATGTATGTAAAACTTGAAATGAAGAAAAAGATTTATCACACTGAAACTATTCCATCAGAAAACGCTAGATATAGCTTTTTATGGTTCGTAGAGGATGTCGAATGCTGCATTTCGTTGCTTCTACACATCATGCCTGGGAGGGGTTGAAATAAGAAACATAAATTACATAAGAATGTATTGACTTGACGGAAAATTTTATTTCTCATTCTCATGTTACCATACAACCGTTTCGGGGCTGAAATAAAAGAGAAATGCAGTATCACTCTCATACTTTCCTCCCTTAAACCCGAGACATAATCACTGCCTTCTAGACTGTAGCCTATTACTCGTGCATACACTCCCTGTCCTATACGGCTAATTTTGCGTACGCGGCGACATTACAGATGGCAGCACCTTTCACACCCAGCTGCAATACCCTTTACATTACCGTATGCTGTGTTGCCCTCTGAAGTATAAACTCGGAAACTGAAATATGCTGGAATTTCATGCTATCTGGGCGTGAACTGTGTCGCCTCCACTGGAGAAATTAGGCAATTTAACAATATTCTGAACTCCATGTTAAAATTAAGCATGGACAGGCAGTGTAATTCTCGAGACGGCGGTGATGCTGGAATTTCAATTATATAGTTGCCAAGGCCCTATATGATCACAGTAAACAACACACTGTTGTCATGTGAACTAAACAGCATTTCATTTTTATCAGTATAATATTCTCAGAAATTATATAATTTTCAAGGGAAGGAGTATTTTGTTTGAATTTTAATGTTGACCGCGTTACTTCCCGGGCTTAACTGAGTATGTGTGCAATATTTCGTGTAGATTGGTAGATGTTGATTTGTAAAGGGAACAAACAAACAAACATACATACACACACACACACACACACTTTCGATTTTATATATTAGATTTTTTATTTTGCCATGCGTTATTGTTCTAAAGGAGTGTAGCTATTACTTTTAATATTTCAAACTCTATTACATTGGTAATTTTATCCTTAGTCGGTCCTTACACATTCCTTTCGGCTGAGGTACATTTTTAAGTGTTGTTGTTTTTCAAACAATCAAATCTCGCCTCATATGAGAGCTATCGAGAAACTAGTTATTGATTTGCAATGTACTCACCAAGATACCCCACAAGACGTGGTTTCAAAAACTTCGAATTGCCATCCACCCCCCCCCCCCACCCTCACTCGTACCCCCAAAACTCCCGAAACGTTGGTGTCACTGTGAACTCCATAGGGAGTACTCTAATTTATTCAAACCAAGTTTTCCTCTATACTTCATAGGGGCCAAGATATAACTGTTTCAACATTTCAACCCGTCCCCCCCCCCCTTGGGCCAATCTTGCTCATTAACGAACTTGTCCGACCTATTGGGCCTAGAAATAACATAATAAAATTTGGTTCAAATATCTTCAAAATTACGGCCGGAACGGGCGGTAGTTTCGTACGTAGGGAGGCATGAAACGTAAAGATATGAAAGAATTTTTCGAAAGTCATGACATGGTATCCAGTGGCGGACGCAGGGGGGGATAGGGGGGTTACATCCCCCCCCCCCCGAAATTTGAAAAAAAGGCTATATATGTACTCTAAGTGGCCAGTTTTATAAACTAATTGTATGTAAGTTGAAAGTCAAATCCCCCCCCCCAAAAAAAAATTTCTGCGTCCGCCACTGATGGTATCGATTGCAATAGGTAGATTTTTCTCCTGTACTAAGACTGACACTACCTCTGGAACTTACCTGAGTTTTTACTAAAAGTGTATTGGCACGTAACTATGTTTAGTATTTCTGAATTTAACAATTTGATACTACTTATGTTACATGTAATATCACTGATTACACCTAATCTAATTACAATTATCCTTAAATTTAGTGTACACTATGTTCTATATTAAAATTTAAAATCAAAACTTCTGGAATACATTTTTTTATAAGTTGTAAGTCCTAAACAACTTTTTGGCACTTAGCAGAGACTTGGTTACATTCTTCAAATTATTGTAAAAACCAACCAGAATTCGCTAATAATGTTAAAATCTTGTTTCACAGAGATAATTATGTTGACTGATTGGATTGTTGTTTCTGTACCATGGCCTACGTGTACATATTTTATCAAATCTCATTATTCATCTGTTTTCACAATATGACAGCAAATTATACGTTTCTATTTGTTTTTCTACGCAACTAGCTCTGAGAAACCAATAAACATATCAACACAGTAATAGTCTCATATACTAAAATCTAACCTCAAATTGTAAAATCTCGTATAATTTCCTTAAAGGATAATTAGATCCGTTTTGTTTTCTTTTATCTTCCCACAATTTTAAAATCACGAAATCTGTATCACAGCAACTAAGATATCGACTGGACAATAGATGTTCGAACAATCAAGCCGAGCAGATAGCGATAATGAAAGCCCTTAAGGAATTACAAAATAATAACGACATAACAGAGAGATCTGTGGCGATCCACACCGACAGCAAAATAACACTTGATCTGCTAAATAATAACTCAAAGCACGGAGCTATAATTGAGGAAATAAGAAGGAACTTACGATCCCTAATAGAAAAAAACTGGAAAATACACTTTCAATGGGTGAAAGCTCACGCAGGGACTGAAGGAAATGAACTTGCCGACCAGCTGGCCAAACAAGCAACACGCAGCCTTGAACTAGAGCCGATATACGACTTACTACCTCTCAGCACAGTAAGAAGAGATCTACATGAGGAATCGATTAACGCATGGGAAGATGAGTGGGCAACCACTACCAACGGAACAATCACAAAGTCATATTTTCCTAATGTCCGAAGCAGATTAAAGTCAAACCTCAAGTTAACGCACAATCTCACAGCAATGATTACAGGTCATGGGAAATTTGGAGAATATTTACACCGGTTCAAGATTTTACAGGATCCAACATGCAGGTGCGGGAGAGATTTGCAGTCTACTGACCACGTTCTTTGGGACTGCGAGTTACTACAATCAGCCAGAGATGAACTCCGCAGAGAAGTGCTTCAATCGGGTGGACGATGGCCTCCAAATAAAAGCGAACTTGTTATAAAACACTTAAAATGTTTTTCCCAATTTGTAAATAAGATAGATTTTGAAACTTTACAAAATACTAATTAAGTGATTTAAAAAAAAAAAAAAAAAAAAAAACTGAAAATATGAAATCTAAGTACTGTGACTGTTTTTGAAACTTTACAAAATACCAATTAAGCTATTTACAAAAAACTGAAATGATTTTGAAACTTGACAAAATACTAATTAAGTGATGTAAAAAAAACTGAAAATATGACATCTAAGTATTGTGACTGTTTTTGAAACTTTACAAAATACTAATTAAGCGATGTACAAAAAACTGAAAATATGAAATCTAAGTATTGTGACTGTTCTCATAAGCATGTAGTATTACATTATGTAATGGAGCATGTAGCTAAAACTGTGGTGTCAATAATAAAATAAAAATAAAAAAATGGACTTAATAAGAACATACACTCATAATATCGCATATGAACGTTCCGATTGCATGGCCAGGAGTTCTGAGGAAGCCGCCATGTTTCTACGTCACGTGGACCACAAAATGATTGATTTTTCTTTAATTAGAAACGTCTCTATTCCATTTTATGCAATGCAATTGGATGGAAATTTTGGGATGAAATTTGTGCAATGGCAGTCGTCCTTGTCACACGATCCAATTTGATGGTTTGTAGAAATTAAGAACGCAATGGAATGGCACGTGGACGCCGCCAAGATTTCTTAAGATTCCTTGTAACCAGATAATATAAAAATATATAATGGTGTCTAATAGCAATACACATCTCTGTGAGGGTCTCTGACGCCCTATACTTGATCCAAGATGTGTACAATTATTAATATCTTATGTAATCGTGAAAACATTTCGCATTTATGTCATAGGCTTGCATGTTTTACAACATATTATCTGGCAAACAAGATTCGTTTGTTTTTATCGTTGCCTTGGCAAATTTGTTGGTTCTGAAGAAAAACAAGTAACGTAAGTTACTAAATACAAGACGTATTTTATAACATAACCAATCCGTTATACTTTTCATTTTGGCTACATAATGTGTGATGAAGTAGACATGTTATAAGTCAAAGTAATAGGCATAACCCCTCGGCCTTCAGAACTTACGTCATCAATAAAGAAACGTGCGAGGAAAAGGTTTGTTCAGCGGCGAGAAGATACAACATTTTGGGAGTCGAACGCGGGATCCTTGGCGTTTAATCTAAAAAAGATAGCTCAACTGCCTTTACAATACAGGGTGTTAATGGATAACACCGAAAAATTTTAGCTGTGTATAGAGGGGACATACATAACTTTTATTACGAGATTTTCACGCCATGGATTCAATTTTTCCTGTTACAGCATAACATCTCTCAGGCCATGGCCACCACTGACTTCTAACATTTGAAAAAAATAAATGAAAACGAAAGAACTTCGTTGTTAATACTGGCGTTATGAATAAAAGAACTAATGCAGTGGCGGCCAGTCATGTGATTAGTCTGTAAATTTTGCAGATTATGAAAACTCTAAATTATGATATAGCATTTGATGAATGATTAAGAATCAGGTTTTTGTCGATCACTAAGAAGGCATGAAGTCAACTTTGAAAATTTTAAGCCTGTTTCTCTTTATTATTGACTTATGAGCACCAAATTGTAATGACTTTAATGCCCTGTAGCATACACATTATACGTCGGCGTTACTCATGAACACCCTGTATGCAATGAACTTACCGTGGACTGCGGTGGCTGCTGGGACGGACTGATCTCCCCGTTCCCCTGCGGGGGGGCGACGGCGACTCCCTGGTGGTCGAACTGACGCTGGCGGTGGGCGAGGCGGTCCAGACTGGCGAGTCGGAAGGAGGACGAAGCGCCCGCCGTGTACTTGGGGAGCGTGGGGGGAGGCACGGCTCTGGGCAGGGCTTTCTCGGAACGCAAGAGACTAGAACTGCTTGTGTACATATAGGAACCAGGCGTGGCTGCCGAAATTGTGGACCTGGGACTAGGGCTCGTCACGGAGCCGTTCTGCGTGCTCGTCATTGTGTCATGCTCGACCTGAAATGCGTTGCGTATGCAGGTATGGGACGGAGTCGAGGTATTTTTTATTTCTACTTCCTCTGCCCGTACCACAGGTAGAGGAAGTGTTGTTTTCGACCCCCAAATTCCAAGTATTGCATTTATTTCTCTCTTGGATATTCGCATTTCGATCATCATCAGTCGCTATTTATGACTAAATTTCGACGTCCGGATTGCCTGAGTACAACAGTGATACTAAAAAATGCCACAAAGTTCAACTAATGCAACGCGATACTACCATGAACCATCGCCAATTTGGTTAATATTAATCTACAATTACTGGACTTCAATGCACCTACGAGTTATTGTATATTAATGACAACAATTTGCTGAGAAGTGGTCGGCAAATTTACATATGGATAATAGAGATGCAACAGACAGCTTTTAACCTAACCAACCAATTGTTATACATGATATCTAAATTTAATACAATTTTAATTATTTTAATAATTTCTAAGTGGTTATGTCACCATTTGCTACTTTTAATGTGTAATTGAGTAGAGTGTGATCGACAATAGCTTTTACTGCTATATATTCTGTGATAATATTTGGATATATCCATTTATACGATATATCAGCGCCATCAAGATAGGGAACATTGATGAAAATTGTTAATGTTACATATGAGAGTTTTGCAGAGGGACATATATGTGAGATTAGGTTATATTATTATACTATTGTACATTTGAAAAGCATAGTAAACGTTGCATAGATTGAACTTTTGCATAAATCTTATCCGCTTGGAAGATCTAGAAGTAGTTAGAAGGACAATATTAGTACGGATTTAAGGGAAGTAGGATTTGCGAGGGATGGTTGGATGGAGTTAGCACAGAATAGGGTTGAATGGCGTTATTCACATAATATTTGCTGGCATCAATTGCTTTTTTCTTTTGTGAAGAGGGTTTATTTCGAAAGTGACTAAACGTCCATACACTCTTATTTCCAGGAAAATGTTGAATGAATTCGTGATGATATAAGTTAAACAGAGATAATACTAAAAGTGTTGCATTTAACTGAGGAATTCGAGATAATTTCAAGTGGTTACTCAATCTCCTCTGAACAGATAAAATGCTTTCTCATATATTGCGCAATATTCTGTTCGCGTCCTCAAATTCGAACTTACGTTTTGAGGTTCCTGAATTAAAAAAACAGTACTTTCGGAAACATGTCTGTGTGTGTGTGTGGTATTAAAACATGTTATATTTGGGTTGTGCGGATGTTGACAGGAATTTAGGCGACGACTTTCTCTTATTCTTAGTGCCACTTTGAATAAAAAAAAATATATTTCTCGCAGTTTTCTTGTAGCATCACGAGGTGCTTATACCAAGACCAAAACTTAAAAAAAAATATTTTCTTTCCTAAAAATTCTATGAAGGGTAGTTATAAGCCAGGTAATGTTGCATTGCGAACAACGTTGACAACCGAATACACACTCCCTGCAATATTGCCTCTTATTCTACATCTAATATGCAGCTTACATACAGGTGTGAAGACTTTCATCAGTGATAAGTCCTTGTGAATTTACATGAAAACAAGTGCACGTAGGTGCGAAAAATGAAAGTGATAAAATGTTGACGACAGACACTTGCAATTGATTGAAATTCCACATAGCCTCATAGTACATTGGTACATTGGTCTTTTACGTTTGGGTATGAAAATACACAAGGGTACAAAATAATATATTTCATGAAATTTTATATTCATCGAAATAGAAGTTGAAGGAGAAATGCTCCTAAATGCGCCCCTTTTCCACTATTTCTGTTAGTCTATTATACGTGAAGAAATCGGTGAACTACGTAAGTTACTCGAAACACGTGGGAGCTGCAGCTGGAGAGCAGCTTTCAAGGGGAGCGGCCTCACACAAAAAAAACACGCGTCTTCACCAGCAGCGGGAAAATGTTACAACATTCAGGTTTAAAAAATGACTAAGAGCAAAAAGGTGAGCACATTACAGAAATAATACCGACTATAAATTCAATGCATTACGTCCCAACAACAAGCAATCCATGTTTAATCAGACTGAGGTGGCCTGAGTCTGCTAAAGTAACTCCTCTTGCTCACGTCCAGAGTTCAATCCCAGTGTGTAGTAACATATCGACACAGATTTATAAAGAATCAGTCTTAGGCCGATCAAATAAAATTGCTCTAGTAGAAGACGAATTATGCTTTAAAATATGCGCAGGAACCAACGAAGTATGCTCTATCATTTAAGTAATTTTAATACTTTAGCTGGATTACATTATAAATTAGAAAACAGAAGCTGTATATTATAGCCTATTACAAAACTTAAAAAGCAATATCAATGCAACAAATTTTAGGAAAATGAAAACTAATGAAGTGAAACGTTGCTTTAATATTATACAATCAGATCCGAAAACATTAGGCTATGCACTGTCAATTATTGTACAGTCTGTTCTAAAAACATTCACTTATACTCTGAACATTCTAAGAAAGAAACCTGAAGTAAACAAAACCCTCGCTCTTATAAATGTTTGAAGTAACAGAAATATGCACAACATTTAAAATCTGTCACAAATATCCCGTTAAAATGTGACAAATTAATAAAATATGATCCATTGTCGCAATAATAAAATATGCAAACAAAACTATAAATTTTATGTTAGAGTATTTTTATTCATTTGTGAAACACATTTTAACATTGCTATGTAATAGAGTTTATTCCTACAACTTGTTCGAGTGAAACATGTTTTCCCGGTGCTCACTGAGAGGAATACTGTGAGTATACACTTCATAAAATTTTAAGAAATTAATACAAGCAAAACCTTTAACTGTGTTATTAAATGAATGGCTACTCATGGAACAGCTGTCAGTGGGGGGGGGGGGGGGGGGGGAATTTATTAGGACTATTCTACAAATAAAATGTATCATATTATATAATACTAGCAGATCCCCGCGGTTTCGCCCACGAAAATTTGAAGATTAAAATTTAAGAGCAAAATAATTAAAACATAATATGTTTTAATTATTTTATTTATTTATTTATTTAAATATTATTTACTAACACGCCAATCATTCACAAACTAAACTACTAATAATTAATTAAACAGCTAAAAATCCGGCTTTGGAGTGAATTCCACGATTAGAAAGTGCAGCCGGGGGGGGGGACTACCTCATAATATTAGAGTTCTCTGGCCCAGAAAACTCCTGCACAGTGAGTTCCGACCAAATCGATCAAAGTTTGTCGATTTAGGCAGATATTCATTATCCCTCTTCCGTGCAGCTTGAAAATACCAGATGTTCGCGTGCCTTGAGAGTACAAATAAATGAATCGATCAGGGTGGGATTATAAAATGAAACGGTTCTTTTATTTCCAAATAATGACATAAAAACCGGCAAAGGCACCTCCAATTGATTTGACAAATTAAATGTATTACTGAAAACTGATGCTTGGACAGCAAAAAATGCACGTTTTCTGATGCACGTTTTTCACTCATAACTTGCCAACGAAAGCAAAAATTAAAATTCCGGCTTCGAGGTGCATTTTTCGGCCCTTCAGACCAGTGGCGGATGCAGGGGGGATGTTTAAAAAAGGTTATATATGTACTCTAAGTGGCCAGTTTTATAAACTAATTTATGCAAGTTGAAAGTCAAATCCCCCCCCCCCCCGGAAAAAATTTCTGCGTCCACCACTGCTTCAGACCACCTATGTTTAAAATTTCAGATCTGTGCGTTCAGTAGATTTCGCTGGGTATCACGGGCGGGCGGGCGGGCGGACAGACAGACAAACATTTCCTCTTATTAATATAGATTAAAATGAAATCACTATTGTGCAGCTTTACGTTTTATGTGTCGTGTCTGAGATTTGTTCATTTCAGAGAAATAAAACAGATCTGAAAGCTCAGTCATTCGCCTGGTGAAACGCCTTCGATCTGCTGCACGTATGAATGACTCACCACACGCAGATAATGGAGTGGCTCGTATCCATGAATGAGGATCACACTTTACATAAAACGATCGATATTCAATCATACGTCAGTAGCAGCAAAAAGGTTAAAATTTAATATAAAAAATTGAAGGTGTGTGGGTGCGTTTGTTCCCTATACAAATCTACTTGCTTTCACCAATTTCCACACACATATCCTCTCCAAATAGGGGGAGGAGGGAAAGCGGCCAACATTAAAATTCAAACAAACCACTCCTTCCCTTCTAAAAATCATATAATTGTTGAAAATATCACACTGAATTCCCAAATGCAATTCAGTTCTCATGACAACAGTGTATTGCTTGCAAAGTTCACAGGTAGCTTTGGAAGTAAATGATACGGGACTTTGACAAATTAGAGAAACTATCGATAGAATTTATTGGTGTAAATCAATAAATTAACAATGCAATCCACGAAAATAATGCACAATGTGATGCAGTCACATAACTTTCTCTACCTTGGACATAGAGAATACCATTTTCTCACTTCATATTTTGGTGTTGAATAAGAGGTCGTATTGCGGGGACAGCTGTCACAGCCTGAGTATGTCAACAAGTAAGTCTGTAAAAAATTCTATACATTGATACGTTATTCAAAGCTTTGTATTTTTAGTTGACAAACATGGAAATTTATCATAGGTCCTAAACATTTAAAAGGAGACAAAATTGGGATGGAACATTTTCAGTCCTGTGGGCGCAGTATAATATGTCCCAGGTTTTGGGGGAGGAAAGTATGAAAGTGGTCTTGAATTTATTTTTGATTTCTGTACCGAAACGGTTGTACTGGAGCATGAGAGTAAGAAATAAAACATTCCGCAAAGACAATACAATTTTATGTTACCGGAATTCCAGGCTCTACCAGTCGTGTAGAAGCAATGGGTTGTAAAATAATTCCAAGGCCTATTTTCTGAGGTAGTAGTTTGAGTGTGATCAGTTGTTCTTCCTCATTTAAAAGTCTAGATACTAGTATAAGGACAAAAGTTTTTTTTTTATTTTTTTTTATATATATATCGAAAGCCCTTCATAAGTTACTCTTGAATTACATTTGAAAAACCGGGCTAAGTTTGCTAAAATTTCATTTATTATATATAGTTCATTTTGTAACATATTCCTAAGAACACAAGAGGTTAAGGTTCTGTGTGTGTATACTAGAGTAACACAGCGATGAGTCATGGTAAGTAAATATCCAATTCGGCATTTCCTTTTACCTAAGACAAATTGGCCCGGGACCTCCCGAATGCGTTTCCAAGACAGTAAGAGCTGTTTGATATATGATTGTGCATCATGTGTCATGAATTAGAGAACCCAAGTGTGTAAACAGAACCTCAGATTGGATACCCTAAGCTAAGAATTATGTTATGTACATGAACGAATTAATATCCTTGATGTACACAAGCAGTGATGTCGATACAATAGACACACACACACTCACTTACTGGACTATAATATTACACACACGCACGCACACAAGCACACACGCACGGATCCGGCATCCACTACACTACAGGGCTTGGCTCCTGTCAGACGCCAGCGCTACCACGCGGGGAATCTCCGCACTATCACCACGCCGCCAGCCGTGTGTATCGATCGATTGCATCAGTCCAAGGCCCCCCCACCCTCCTTTGCATTACTCACCGGCCGACTCTAATCTCGTAGTAATAGTAAAGTCTAATAAATGCCGATCGCAACACTAATTAACAGGGGCGTAGGGGGGCTGAGGGGGCTACACCCTCCCCCCGAAACGTTAAATAATGCTAATAAGGACATTTTAATTTGACAAATAGTAGACAGCTTAATTCGTGAAATAGAAATGCCGTTACCGCTTTCTCTAATTTTTACAAATTTCAGTCTAACATTGAATTTTTACGTGGAATTTGTAAAATATGCTCCAGAAAAATTAGGTATGCTCTGTCATTTAAGTAAATTTAATACTAAACGTTCTGTTGTTGGCTGAAATACATAATGGATTTTTAATAAATAGTATAAGTTGTATAAATTACTTAATCAAAATTAAAAACAATTAACAAGGTTATTGCAGCAAATTTTAGTCAATTGAAAACTAATGAATAAAATGTTGCTTTAATAAAATATACAATCTGTTACAAAAATTAGGCTATGTACTATCAACAAATTGTATAGTCGGTTCCCACTTAGCCAAATAGCTGAACATTTTTGAATTAACAGAGACAAGCAAATACTTAAAATCGGACATAATAAGCCATTAGAAATGTGACAAATTGGTTAAATATTTTTGGTGTTTTACAGTTTCACTTGTAAAGAACTTCTATTTTAAAGAGTGTTCTCCTGTTTGCTCGCTTCTTCAGCTCCAAATACTCATAATATTGCGCGTTTCTATAAAATATGAACAATTGCATTAATTTTAAAATTTAGGTTACCTATTAATTTAGTATAAACATTAAATTAATGAAATAGATTTAAAATTTAACTCGGCCATGTAGTACACACACTGTATAAGTGTGCTCCTTTACCGAATTTATAACTCAAATAAGACTTTAAATTACAAATATGGCTAAAATACGACCAAGACCACAAAAATGACCAAAATGTGACTTTATATGCAAAAAATAATAATAATAATAAATATTTTTTTTTAGAAAGTCCGATTGGGATAACAAATGTGCAATTCGTGTCAGGATTAAAATATGACATTTCATAAACATCCGAACCCTACTTAATGACTATTATTATCATTATTATTACTACAAGTATACCATAAGAAAGAAGGAAAGTATCTGATCAGATCACACTGTAATCAATTCACGTAAACTCAAACTATTCATTTTTAGACCACTGTTCCGTGACTATAATATTAACAGAACGAATTTAGCCTACAACAAATTCCTCATGTTTCCATCGGTAATAGGCTAAAGGCAATATTACGATTCTAGCTATTTTGTAAGTTACGATAGTCAAAATTACATAATGTCAGGAGAACATACAAAATTTACTTTAAAAAAATCTAACTCAATCTAAGGTATAACCAATGGAGATAAGACAAAAAGTCATAGGACCAAACTTGTAGATCTTTCAAAATGCGTTACTGTTGTGCAATCGGTTTTTTGGTACAACTTACCATTTAGCTTCTACAAGACTCCAAAGAGGGTCTGGGTAAGCCATTTTCAATGTTTTCGAGGGTAAAGAATAAAAAATACGGCAGTTTTGTAATATTGGGGGGGGGGAATGAATTTTAAAAAATGAACTCTTACGAATATTTCCGTTGGTTGTATGTCAAATTTCCGCTTTGTGGCTCATCTGGAAGTGAGTGAGTTAGCCACGCGGCTTTATAGTATAGTGATGGGTAGACCTGGGATTTTAGGCACTAAAAAGAGAAAATAGGCACTTAAAAATGCTTTAAAAATGTGTAAATAGATAGCAAATAGACTTTAAAATATTACATTAAACACTTAAACTGTAACATGGTCTTTTTTGTACTGCAAGAAACGTGGTATACCTATTGTTAACAGAATTAACGGCAAAATTAGGCATCGCGAACTATATTCACTTAAACAGATGCTCTTTCACTGGAGACTTGGCACAGTAGTCCTTCCCCCGTCAGTCAGCATTCCTTTAGCGACAATTGTTTGGAATAATCAAGTTTCTGTGAAAAACCCACCTCTGTTGTTCTGCTTTTCATTGAGGGATGCCCATGATAAGATCGTAAAAATTACAGAAGTTGGATTTTATTTTAAATGTACAAAATAGGCTTTTTAGGCACTAAAATAGCAAAATAGGCACTGAAGGTCCAAATAGGCATTTTAGGGCACTATAAAACTATATAAATGTAAGTGAATTATCATGAAACATCCACATATTTAAAAATTTTCATGTTACTTCAAAAGGAACAAAATAGGCATATGCATTAAAATCCCAGGTCTAGTGATGAGAATAATGTGGCTGTTACTCCGGTATCGGTCAACCGATTTGTCCCAAAATCAATAGCGTTCTTCCTATGGACATTTTATGTGTGTATGCTAAGTTTCATGAAAATCTGATAAAGCGTATTCGAGTTATCGCACGGACAGGCCGATATTTCTCCCCTCCAGCATGAAATGTTGATAAATCATGACACGCTCAACACGAGATTCCTAGGGCATGTTCACATACACTGAAATATAAGAGCATGATTACCTGTGGAGGCTCCTCTTGCTGTTGGCTCTGGGTTCGATGTTGGTTTCCTTTCTCCCGGGCTGTTATTTGCCCCACAACGAGTCTTGACGGATGGAGACGCGACACAGGCATATTTCAACACACTTCACTGTTTTAAGTTCATCAGCAAAAATGTCTCACGAAACCCAGACCCCAGTCTTCACAACGTAGGACATTCCAGCGGTTTAGTCAACCTCGTCCTTGTCTGTTAATTCTAAATAAAATCAGGCAACAAAGTGCCAGAATGCTTTTGTTGAATCAGTGATAATCGCAATTACAAACACAAAATATTGTAATCGATTTCCGAGTTTAGCTCCAGATCGATTCATTAAGCAGGGCTTACGGAAGAACAAAGGTCTAAAGTTTGAAAAGTAAATGTGAAGGAATATATAGTGTTATTTGTCATAGCTAACTAACTGCATTGCAACTTCCAAAGCCATATATGAACACTGTAGAACAGTGGTTCCCAAACTTTTCAGTCCGCGGACCCCTTGAAAAAAATTAAAATTTCGCGGACCCCCTCTGGGTTTTGAAGGGGGGGAAAACTAAATAAATACTTTGATTGAAATGTATTAAATTCAATAGACAAAATAACACTATCAATGGTAACAAAGAGAGTTTACTCCTTAATGTGAACAGTGAAGCTGGTTTAGAAGATATGTAATTTGAGAAAATTACGGGATATCCTATTTCTTCTTAAACCTCCTGCGGACCCCCTGAAACACTGTCGCGGACCCACGGGGGTCCGCGGACACCACTTTGAGAATCACTGCTGTAGAACAATATGTTGTCATGAGAACTGATTTGCATTTCATAAATTCTTTCTAATACACTACCATAAAACAGGCACTAATTTCGGCCGGTCAACCGAGTCGGTCCAATTGATAGGCTTCTTCCCATGGACGTTATAAATGCGTATACCAATTTTCATGAAAATCCTATAAAGCGTACTTGAGTTATAGCGCGTGCAGACACACGGACAGACAGACATTTTCCATTCCCCACACAATATCATAAAGTAGCCCTACCACTCTGGCACTTAATAAATATCGGGTGTGATGCAGTCACATAACTTTCTCTACCCTCTACATTTTCTCTCTTCAAATTTTCATGTAGAATATGAGGTCACATTGCATGGACTGCATATTCAGTTGTCTCAGCTTGAATTCGTGCTAACGATGGGCAGCGAGTTATGCTACTATATCAGTATTCTATCCACTGATACGTTACTCGTCGCTGTAGGCTTTGTTTTAGCTGAGAAACAGGGATGTTTATTGTAAGCCTAAGCATGTAAAAAGAGACAAAATAGATGGAACGTTTCTAGTCCTGTGCGCGTAGTAAATTAATGTGTCCCAGATTTGGGGGATTAACGTGGGAAAGTGATGTTGATCTTATTTTGATTTTAGCCCCAAAACGGTTTTAAGCCAACATAAAAGTGAGAATTAAATATCTCGTATAGACAGTAAAATGTTATGTTACCGGGATTTCTTTCTTCATAATTGAACCCCTACGACGCATAGTGTGTAGAACCAATGGAGTGAAAAATTCTAAGTCCTGTATGAGTGATAAAAGCCATATCTAGCGTTTTCTGAGAAAATAGTTTGAGTGTGATAAGTCGTTCTTCTTCGCTTCAAACTCTATATCCCATATAAGGACTTGAAGCTTGGAAGTGAAAAGTCTCCATAATTTAATTTTGAATTACACCTAATTTCCACGAGTATATTATTTGTTAAAATGATTATTAGATACTGCTTGTTAATTAGGTAATATAACGACAGGTCCTGATTTTATCGATTAATTCACGAGCAAGGAACGAGATATGTTTGTTGCTACTATTTAGCGAGTCACGTAATGAATTAACTGAAATGAAACGTAACTTGATAGAAATATCCAATCCTTACTGACTAATGTCGAAGATGAGAAAGTGGACGAATACTGGAATGTCTCCCTATTAGGACCTCTAAGGAGCAGAATTTTGTGAAATGCTGAAATGATGTACAGTGTTTATGCTAAGTCTCATGAAAATGCAACTAAAATAACATTGTTTCTAACCCAAACATTTTTACGATGTTTTCAAATGCAAATTCCTTAATGAAAGTCACAAGCATACGTGAAATTTACTCCCAAAATCGTTAAAATCCAGGAATTTGCACATAATCGCGAATAGTTTCCAGAAAATCATATTTTAAAAAAATTACAGGAAATATCTGTTTTTTTTTTCGAAAATATTGTGCAGTACATTTACCAAGTTTAAGTCAACAGAAGCATTAAAATAAATCTTCAAATGTAATCTGCAGTGGATTCGGCTCGATCACTTGACATCTACAATATTGGATGTTAAATATATTAACATTATGTTAATATGTTTATGTTATTTTGAATCGTAAACATTGTTTAACACAACGTCTTTGTAAAGTTTCTTTTGGCGTCGGCCCTTTAAAGTACGAAATAAGGTGCTAGCACGTTACAGAGATTACACAGGGTATATCCAGATGTCACTGTCGTTCTCTACCTTCTCGTACAAATTAGTAATTATCCATTTCCATCATTTTACAAATACTATTATCCCTACTACAGTGCACACCGCTTATTGTGATCACTTCGGGACACAGCTAATCTGATAATATTAACCGATTGATAACAGTAGCCTAAATAATTAAATGCAGGGTATTTATTCATATATAAGATAATACGTAACTGTGAATCATTGAACCACTCATAATAGACTATTTTCCCCTTTAGGAGTCCATTAACAAATACTTCATACTCAGTTAAGAGTATTTTTGGATCTGTGCTGAACACCGCGTAGCAAAACATCTAACGCCTGTCTGTTCAAGTCTTTTCATTTTACACTAGCCATCACTGCATGTAAACACTGTTATTCTGATAAAACAAAAGCTGCAGCTTAACTGTGGGGTGAAACATGTTTTATTGCTTAAAAGAGAAAGTTAGGTAGGCCTAATGCCACCCCCTCGAACAGGTCATCCTGTGAGCTGGAATAATACGCTACATTCTAATGCAGTTGAGTTAGAAACGAAACCCTTAAAAACGAAATTTTGAATGACGAACAGTATTTGGAGCCGCAGAAAGAAAAAGTGATAACATAAACAGAATCTTTGAGTACAATAAACAGTATTTTTTCAATATATCAGTTTTAATCCGTACGAGACTTCATTAAAAGTATAACATTACCCGCGATTACATTAAGCGGGGTTCTCTGTACTACTATTATAGTGTATCAAAATAATATACAGTATATAACTATTCCAGCAATAACAGTTAGGTCCTTAACGTCGATACCGGCAGTTATGTTTCTGACAAAGGACAATCGTAAGCCAACACAATATATTTTAGCTTCGCTCAAAACATTACTTACGAACTTCTTTTCAAAGTCGCCAACTTCTTATCACCGGTTTGATATTACTTTATTAATTTTGTTTCGTATTTTTAACTTCAAAAGAGATAAACGTATTTACAAATACGTCACAATTCAATAGGCCTATATGCAGTTGATTCTCTTTCTGTTATCTTCAACTGTTTCAAATTGTTGCCAACCAAAAGAGCCTGAATTCCGCTACATACGAAATTATTTTTTAAAAAAGTTTTCTGAATTACTATTCTAAGCCCAAGCTAAATTAAATTACGATTGAATACAACAAAAACGTTGTGCGATGTTGGACCGATTCACAGCCTGCTTGCCTGCTAACTTGTAACGGTTTCAAATCGTAAATAACTATTGTATTAATTAATTTGCTGTCATGCACTTCACTCACTGATACTATATATAACACTGTACTTACTGCTGTAGATTTCCCAATCAGGTCCAGGAAGTGGACAAGGCAGCACCGGAAACAGGAAAGAAACAAACACCACATGTTAATGAGATTAAATGTAGTTAATAATTACATTAATACGTAACAACATCATGATATCCATTCAAGTACAGACTTTGTGGCATGGAACAGAGCAGCGAATCAAATTGCATAATAAACAACTGAATTTAAAATAAAATCCATTCTATTTGTGTTCATTTAAGTATTAAAATAACTTGAGTTCATTTCAAACCCGTTGATTCGACGTTAAAACGCTAACAGAATTTCACCTGCCATCTAACCCAGAAGGCAAGAACTACGAGTAGTCACAATACTGGCACAAATGGGCTCTTATGGCCCAAGCGCGAGAGAGAGATCTCAGAATATAATCCCTTTAGGCAGGCCTACAGGCTGAGGTAGATTTCGAAGTGCTTTTGGTTTAATTTGTTGTCGCTGCGCAGCACTCTTCTTCTTTGGCCTTGGCATGACAAACCCGCAATAATAACTGCAAAAAAGAGGAAAGAGCACTTTTTCAAACATTCAAATCTCGCCTTATATGAGAGCTATTGAGAAAGTAGTTATTGATTTGTAGAGTACTCATCAAGAGCTTTTCAACGATATCCCACAAGACGTGGTTTCAAAAATTTCTAATTTCCAACCCCACCAC
Source organism: Ectobius pallidus (assembly GCA_964059195.1). Lineage (NCBI taxonomy): Eukaryota > Metazoa > Arthropoda > Insecta > Blattodea > Ectobiidae > Ectobius > Ectobius pallidus. Next base: position 179,060,590 of record CAXKWD010000006.1, on the reverse strand, counting down.
CCCCACTCGTACCCCCAAAACCCCCGAATCATTGGTGTCACTGTGAACTCCATAGGGAGTACTCTAATTTATTCAAACAAAGTTTCCCTCTATACTTCATAGGGGTCGAAATATAAATGTTTTAAAATTTCAACCCCCGACCACCCCTTTAGGCCAATTTTGCTCTTTAACGAACTTGTCCGAACTATTGGGCCTAGAAATAACGTAATAAAATTTGGTTCAAATATCTTCAAAATTACGGCCGCTAGCGGTGAACGGGCGGTGGTTTCGTACTTAGGGAGGCATGAAACGTAAAGATATGAAAGAATTTTTCGAAAGTCATGACATGGTATCGATTGCAATAGGTAGATTTTTCTTCGAAATCTACCTAACATGTATTTCTCCATGAAATGTTATGAAGAACATGATGGTAGATATGAAAAGCTTGTATTTTAGTTTGCTTTAATACAAATTGGGATTTCTTTGTTGAAACAAAAATTTAACATTTTTTCGTTCTGAATCGTTTCTCTTAAGTAAATCAGCAAAATGCAAATTGTTTGTAATGGTAATAGTATGAAAACTATGAAGAGAGCGAAGTGAGTTTCAAATTCATGCCTTAAGGGGGGGACATACAGTTTTCAATGCTGGAAATAGGTGGTTTCACTTTTTTCTCTCTCTCAGCAATGAATTGGTCTGTAGCCTCAATCTGGCATGCTCTATATTGACTAGTTCTACAATTACATACTATTTTCAGAATTAATTTAACTATTACAGTTAATGGGTAATTATCATTTCAAAATGGCAGCCAAGTTTTGTGCCGTTTCCCTCATAACTCATAACATATTGGAGTGAAATTTTGCATACAAGTATATTTGTTATTAGTGAACAACACTATCTAGAATCATTTATGTAACTTTAACAGTTTATTTATTTTTTAATATTTCTGATGTAAACATTTCTACAAAAGCAATGAATTATTTTTTGTAATATGTATACTGCAGATAATCCAAAGATTCTAGATTATGTTATTCATATGATATTTACAAATAGATAGAAGAAAGTATCATTCAGAAATATTGGTATTTATGAAATTTATCAGGGAAACGGCACTTCAATGCACAAAATTTGGCACTAGAGAACGTGAAATTCTTTGTTTAGGGGAGAATTCTAGAAGAAATAGTTGTGCCTTATCCAAATACAGTACAGGTCGATGTTCGAGACGTATAGGGAAAGTGAACAGGTACCGTTTTAGAATTTCCGTAGCCACACGTGCGTTGAATTTCACCGTGTCGAAATGCATAGTTTCATTATTCATGACTTACTTCGATTTGGGCCAGGCATGTCAAAATAGACTTCTACTACGAGTTGATAAATTCAAGTACAAGGGCTGCAACCACCTTATTTTTAATTTTATTGACGGTTTTATGTTGGAAGTTAGAAGAAATGTGGGAATCTTTAAAATCCTGGTAGAGGAGAACTGATATGTAAATCAATTTTTGATTTGAGCATAGTCCTACCAGTATTATGAGTAGGGCCCGGATTTTTAGGCTTTTATAAAAGGCATTTTAGTCTTTGATTTTCGTGGAATAGCCCTTTAAACAAACGATTTTAACCGTCTTAATAAAACATAATGAGTATTAATATTAACACCCAAAAATTGTATTATAATTTTGACAAAGTTATTCTAGTTTTTTTATATAAAATAAACATGTAACTAGGCCTATTGCTTATATCGGCATTCGAAAAATAGCACAAACAATCGAGATATTTACTCTTTAATGATAATGATTCAATTCATTTCCGATCTACAAAAATAAGTAGACTCGAGTGTCACGAATTTGTTCCTTTGATATACTTCTATGTCGTCGATCGGCAACTTCGTATGGATTAGTTGCAGATTTCAAGGCTCAAGTTTTATTTCCTGCGACGGCGAGGTGGCACACTTTCGAGTTACAAAGACAAAGCGACAAAGTAACATATAGGCCTACATTGTTCATTTCAGTGCGTTGTATAAATTTATTTTTATTATGTCTTTTCTTAAAATGCACAAATTCACATATTTATTTTCCTTTGCATTAATTGGGAAATCTGTTTAAAAATCGTGTTTTTGTGCTAAAGTCCTCTTTAGCCCCAAGTTTTTCAGCAAAAGTCCTCCTTAGCCCCTTTTAGGCCTCTCAGTCCGATTTAGCCCTTTTTAGGTTATATAAGATTCATATATTCGGAAGCAAGGAGAATGAAGAAGAAAAGTACGTTAAAATGTTCTCATTAGGAAGCTGGGGAAAAAATTGGTTAAAACCTTCAAATCCGGGCCCTAATTATGAGACACTTCTGTATTGATAGAAACTTAGGTTGCAGCAAACTTTATTTTACATTAAAATTTTTAGCGTTTTTCTTACATTGAGTGCCCATGTTTGACACATCCTGATCTTGAATTCTGGCTAAGTGCCTGTTTGTAAGACAGGCATAAAGTTCAGCTTAGTGGAACTGTATTACTCTACACTCCCACAGTTATTTTCATTCAAGTGTCATTGTAAACCTCTCCACACCAACACCACTAATAGACTTTCATGTTTATATTTACGTCCCGTTTTACCTCAACTATAACAAACACACTCTACAAAATCCCTTCTATACTCTTGATGGGTTTGTAAATATTAAGATTGTGTGTGTTTTTAACGGTTGAAATGTTTGTATTTCTAGTATAATAAATAAAAAATAAAAATTTGAACTTTTTGGAATTTTCTCGTCAGTTATAGCCTAAAAGCTATAATCAGGGCCCGGATTCTAATGACATGTCATCTTTTTATTGATGCTGCATAGACATTGCCAACTTGTAGATAAATCCTAATCATGGCCTCTGGATTATAGAAATACATTTTTATTAGGTCATTTTTTGTCATTTTATGCAATTTTATATTTTTAGGGCATTTATTTCAATTTTAGGGCATTATTTTGTCATTTTCATGTCATTTGCTTCCTCATTTAGTCGTTTTCATGTATTTACATTGAGTGTATTAACTTTTTTTCGTCACTAGCGGTGCTGTCTTTGAAGTGTTGACATGTCTCAGTCGGAAGTGAGAATCAAAGAAACCCCAAAATGTTTTATTATATTACTATTGTCATTATATTGACTTGGCACCTGCTTGGATTTACCCTTATAAACAAAATACAATCCGGCAGACCACAAAAGGAAATGCCAAATTTTGACTCGCCAGTGCCTCAGTGCCAGTATAAATTTCCGTGAGAAAAGAACATTCACAACATTAATTATTTACAGTTTTTACAATTATGTACAAACTAGTCTATAACTTTGTGAGCACAAGAATTTTTTATAAATAAAATGTCAGTTTTAGGTCATTTTTTATAATTATTCAGTCATTTTCTTTAAATTTAGAGTCATTTTATGGGTCATTTTTCAAACAATTTTAGATCATCAGAATCCGGGCCCTGGCTATAAGTGTGCCAAATTCCAGGTTTCTAGCTCATCTGGAAGTGGGCAAACATTAATATCAGTTCGTCAGTCAGTCAGACATGTCGCGTCGCCCGGGTTTTGTATTTTGTAATTCGAAATTAACTTATGAAGGACTTTCGATTTTGAAACTCTAGGTCCTTACGAAATATGTATGTAGAATTTGAAATGAGGAAGAACGACTTACCACACTCAAACTATTCCCTCAGAAAACGCTTGATACAGTTTTTTATGGCTCATAGAGGATGTAGAATCCTGCACCCCATTGCTTCTACACAACATGCCTCGTACGCATTCAAATAAGAAGAAAAATAATTTCCGGTAACATAAAATTGTATTGTCTTGACGGAATATTTTATTTCTTACTCTCATGTTACCATACAACAGTTTCGGTGCTGAAATAAAAATGAAATTCAATACCACTTTCCTACTTTCCTCCCCAAAACCTGGGATATAATATATTTCGGGCTTAGGACTAAAAATGTTCCGTTCTATTTTGTCTCCTTTTACATGCTTAGGGCCTATGATAAACTTCCATCTTTGTCAACTAAAAATACAAAGTCTACAGCTCTGAATAACGTATCAGTGGATAGAATTTTTTTTACCGACTTCTGATATGGCTAAACTTACTCGTTGACACACACTCAGATTGAGACAGCTGTATTAAGCTTTCCCCACAATACGAAGTCTTATTCTACATCAAAATGTGAAGTGAGAAAACTGTATTATCTATGTCCAGCGTAGAGAAAGTTATGTGACTGCATCACATTGTGCATTATTTTCGTGGATTTGATTCTTCGTTATTTGTTTACACCAATGAATTGTATTGATAGCTTCTCTAATTTCTCAAAGTCCCTTTTCATTTATTTCCAAAGCCGTCTGAGACCATTGGCAACAACATGTTGTCATGTGAACTGTGATTTGGATTTGATAATTCTGTGTAAAAAGGGATTAAGTATTCTCAAAAACTTTTATTTTTTTGGTATTCGAAATCAAAATCCTTTCTTAGTGAGTACTTACATTACGAAAGGAAGGTACTGTCATAATTCAAAGTCTCTAACTAGTATAGTTTAGGCTCTACGTTGATTCTCTGTCAGTCAGAGAGTCTAGGGATAAACAAATACTGTACTTACAGAAGCAGCACACGGCATTGCTCATGATGACATGACAACACAAACTACAGGACACGTGCGGGTATAGCAGGTATAGCTTAGGCAGGAGAGAGTCTGCTGTAATCGATAACGCAGCGCCGAGAACGCAGGCCACGATTAAAGGCGTAGTCCTCAAACCAGAGAGCACACAGCCTATGACCGACTGTGTATTGCAGAATGCTTCTGTTTAATCAGTGATAATTGAAATTTTGATATGCAGAAAATAAGTTATTTTTGTAAACGATTTCCGAGTTAAGTTCCAGATCGATTCTACGGAAGAAGAAAGGTCTAGTCTAGATATGTGAAGGAATATGTGGCTAACTGTATTGCAACTTCCAAAGCTGTATATGATCACAGTAAAACAATATGTTCTCATGATAACTGATTTCCATTTGATAAATTCTTTCTAATATATTACCATAAAATAGGCACTAAATTCGACATTACTCCGGTACCGGTCAACCGATTTGGTCCAAATTCAATAGGCTTCTTCCCGTTGACGTCATAAATGTGTATACCAAGTTTCATGAAAATCCGATAAAGCGTATCTGAGTTATCGCGTCTTTCTAATATATTATCATAAAAATAGGCACTAAATTCGGCATTGCTCCGGTACCGGTCAACCGATTTGGTCCAATAGCAACAGGATTCGTCCCAGGGACGTCATAAATGCGTTCACCAAGTTTCATAAAAATCCAATAAAGCGCATTTGAGTTATCGCGCGTACAGACACACGGACAGACATTTTTTCGTCCCCCACACAATGTCATAAAGTATAATTCTGGCACTTAATACTTTCTTTGAAAAATACGACTATATTATTACGTATGTTAATTTCATTTTCTGGTGAGGTGATAATCAGGCCAAAGTCTATGCAGCGGAAATAATCCGAAATGTACAACGATATTAAGGTGCAGGCTGTCAAAGTAATAACCTTACGGAAAAATAGGCCATGATTTGGAATAAGGAACAACTGGAAGCTTGCTTTTCTCAGCGTTAAATAGACCAACAAACAAACAAACATCATTTTCCAGGAAGTGCATTGGCTACTATGACTATCAGGGATTCACGCGCTAAATCTGTAATCCACTAGATATTTATGGAGAGGAAGAGTTTTGCTCAAACCGATGGTTATCTTATAGATATCTGAAGATTCATGCAACTGCTTGTGGTTAAAATGAAGGAAATACTCAGTAGCTATAGACAATTCCTAAACAATCTAAAGGAATAATATGTAACCCGGAGGTTCATTGCCGCGCTTATATAAACCCGCCATTCAACCCTATTTCCTAATATTGTCCTCCCACCTACGTCTAGGTCTTCCAAGTGGTCTCTTCCCTTCGGGTGTCCCAGTCAATACTTTTAGGATATGTCTTTTCTCCACCATTTCATCCTCCGTGATTTAATTACCATTACCATATCCGGTGACGAGTACAGATAATTAATTACAAAGACCAACAGCCATTTTGGTGCCTTAGAATTTATACCTATTCTTGGGTATATTTAGGTGGCTGATGCCAAATGTGCCATTAGTTTTGCGAGATATTATGGTATTACCATTATGCATATTATTCCATTTTACGTTTGATATAAATAAAAAACAGTACCTATTTTTAGCTTCTAAATCACGTGAAGAAAAAAGCAACGCTAACATTACATTATCATGACAATAACAATATAACATGGGGTCCTTCAAAAAACTGATATCACATACTGCACGGTCGTCGATTTGAGGGCCAAAAAGTAATCCAGGTTTTAGTTTTTCTTTACTTCATACAATTTTCATCCTACGTGTCCAAAGTATGGTCAAGAACCTTCACTAGCTATATTATCAAGCAAGATTTTGTTTCGCTAGACTAAGAGTTCACGAATAAAATCTATGTACATAAAAGTAGAGCTGGTAGAGAAAAAGTGTTTACATATTTGGAATCAGCGGACTAAGTATAGCCAAAATCCGGTAAAACATCTGAGACACCTAACAAAAAGTTATTTTTTGTTGGGCTGTGTTATTTATTTGCACGAAAGAGAAGACAACAGTGACATCTGGTGATACCCTCTACAATTTAGCACCTTTTTCTTTACACTAAACAGCCCGACATACATAACCAGTATTTAAACACTTTCAACAGCAAAATAAACCTAAAAAGTTTATGCATATTTTTAAAACCCACTTCCCTGAAGACGGTAAGTCGTATAGTCCAGTTACTCATTGCATACCCAGGCGGCTTCCTTTCGTTAGGAGGAAAAGTTTGCCGACAGCTCAACCCATGTTCTTTGGTTTTACCGCACCAATCAGCTAGTTTACCCCAGCCAATCAAAATCTAAGAATGTCCTGTGGCGATTTTGACAGCTACTCGTCTACTCCGCGTGGAGTGAATGCGTTGTTGCAAGATCAAGTTACAGTAAACAATAACACGTGTGAATTGAATAAAGCGAAGGAAGAACTGAGGTCAGTGAGAACAATGAGAGAATATTGCAACGTTGCTTTTGTTTTGGAAAGCGGAAGCTCAAGACCGATTTAGTGAGATCAATTAACATAAAGAAACACCGAAACCTTTGAAGTCGACTGGCCATCCAATGAGGAACTCCACTATATCTAACCCCTTTAAAAAGTAATACACACCCTGTAGTTGAGCTTCAAGCATGGCGGACGCACAAGAAGCACTCAGAGCACAAAAACTGCGCGCATTCCTCACTCAATCACTTCCAGAGTTAAACTGTGCCCACAATGACCCAACTCCGGGTTATAATAGGACCACACAATGACGTCACACATCATCTGTTGTCACAAAACAAATATTGCCAAAGTTCATTCTCTAAATGCATTTAAAACTCGTCCGTGCATAAAATGGTGTACAGTGTTGGCCACGATTAAGCTTCAATGTATGCAAGTGTAGTATTGCTTAGTGAATAACTTGTACAAATTAGAGATAGAACTGCTCTTTATAAGAAACTTTGTAGAAATGAGTATTCCGTTGAGATACGTGGCAGACCCAGGATTTCAGAATGGGGTTCATCAGAGCATTGTTTCCAGGGCAGTCGCTTTCGTAACGCTAAAAATTTCTTTCCACGAACGAAGGTTTTCCTTTTTCCGATATTCATAAACGCAATTACGAGAAACCTTTTGCTTAGCTAGCGAAGGCACGACTTAGGCAAGCTTTGCGATGGGGAATTTATAAACTAGATGAAAAAGTAACTAAATTTATGGTTAATGCTTTCTCGTCACAATGACAATCATGCCAGCATTCGGGTAGTTGCGAATAGTGACGGAAATGCCCGAAGAGCACAAAATGGATTATTATCGAAAAGTAAAACCTACATCGTAAAAAGTTGCTGTACTTTATATTCTGACATTTAATAATAATTATTATTCAAAGTAATAATAAAAGTTAATTCAAACAAGTTCCACGAGTTTTCTTCGTAATCAGTTGTCTCCTGTGATACTTCAACAATTGTTAAGTGCCAGTGTGGTGCTTTATGAGATTGTGTGGGGGACGAGAAAATGTATGTCCGTCTGTCTGTCTGTCCGTCCGTCCGTGTGTCTGTACGCGCTCTAACTCAAATACGCTTCATAGAATTTTCATGAAATTTGGTATAAGCATCTTATGATGTCCATGGGTACAAAAGCCTATTGAATTTGAACCAAAGCGGTTGTCCGGTACCGAAATAACGAGTAAATCAATATTAATCTTGAAAAAAGGATATAAGACGCTACAATATTATTGCGTGGTCCACAATATATTAAAATAACATATTGCCAATCGTGTATTGATATTGTTAGCCCGCCTTGGTCGATTCATTTCTTCATAACGATGTCAGTGTAAATACATGTAAATAAAAGATTTAAAACACAACTAGCCGTTGAATATTGATATTATATTGTGCATTCTATCGACATGTATGACTCCCGATATCTAATGTATTTTTCTTATTCGTTCCTGTGCAGCAATATACCCAATGTAATTCCTGACAGATTTCAGATTGACTTTTTATTCATTCATAACCTACACGGCTGTTTTAAACTTGAAACAAAGATGTTAGTGAATCGTAGGCCTATTGCATCATAATATTATTGCCAGCGCATTTTGTTTTTGGAGTTTAACTCTGAGATCTATTACAAAAATAACTCATTTTCTGCGTATCATAATTGCAATTATCACTGATTAAACAAAAGCAGTTTTTATTTGATATAATTAATTATATCTAAACTAAATTAAACTCCGTGGCGCTACATCCCTGGAGGGACTTGGCCTACCACCCGACCGCTGCGTCATCTCCCGTAGGCAGATGGCAGGATTGGGGGGCATGTGGTCAGCATGCCGACACCCACGGCCGTTAATGGTGGTTTTCTTGACCGGAAATTAATTATATCAGGCGGCCTAAAATTAAGCCGAGAGCTACGACCCGCCGAAGGATGTGTTACTTTTAAAACCCCTTTACATGAAAACGCTTCAAACGATTTTGTTTAAATTTAGTAGACGAGGTGCTTATACTAAGAGCTAAAACTTTTATTTGAAACATTTTTTCGCAAACTTTCTTTGAAGGGTAGTTATAAGCACGCACAACACAAGTCACCCCTTGTCTTTCCCCATGCTGTGTTGCTGAATGAGGAAGTCGCGATTTCTCGCTGTTAATTAAGGTCCCGCCCGCGCTGTGACTGCTCTCCTAACCACAGGAGTATTCACACATTCCCATACCCAAAGCTCAAGTGGACTCAAGTGACGGCATAAGTCAATGCAGGATGTCTCGCCTCGAAAAGAACAAAAATAGCCTACTTTTATTTTCCATTTTACTCTTTAATTGTATTTTTTTAAAGGAAATTTTCATTATTTCCTTGCATTTTCCCTACTTTGTCTTCAGAATGAACTTTTTCAACATCCCAGACAATGTGCAAAATCGATAAAATTCTGCAAGGTAAAAATTTTGATTTTGGTGTATTTGTGGAAGACTATGCCCCCACTAACGCCATTGGACTATTTCTTCTGGGGTTGTATGAAGAGTATGGTGTACGAGACTCCTCTAGAGACCGAGGAAGACCTGATGGTCGCTGCACAAGATTAACGTGCGATGGATGATTCGTCGGTACAATGTGTGCAACGATGTTGGTGGTCGTCACATCAAGCCTCTGTATGGGACACATCCAGTGCAGAATACAGAAACAAATTTGTTTTTCCACTGTTGACAAGTGTTATTGTGATCGATGAAAGTTTTTTTGTTACTTTGGTATTGTTACCAAAAAAATTTGACTTTCGTCATTAATGAGTCAAACGTCATTTACTCCTGTACCTTACGTCATACCTCATTTCACATGGTGCTCTTCTGACGTCATGTACTGTCTGTCCGGTTGCAAAACAACACCGGCAAATCCGACACATTGTAATGGCTGTAGCACGGAAACGATACGTAATAATTTAATACCGTTTGAACATCTATTGTCAATATTTCCTTCAATATGTTGTTTGTGAGACGCGAAGTGGGTTTTTGTAGTCATCCTGTTCTGTAGAACGCAAAAAAATTAAGCAAATGTTCGTGTGTAAAGCGGTCTCACCTTGTACCACTCTTTGGACCAGCGTCTATTTAACTCTTCGATTTTTCTTTTTCGCCCAGTGTAAGAGTTAATGCCAGAAAATTCAAATAAGAACTGGAAAACATTTCGAAATCCACAAAAAACACAAATAGCCTCGATCATGTAGCACGGATATTTTTGCCAGAATTAATATTGGTGAGAATATTTATTTTTCTTTAAGCATATTGATGCGCGCTTCAATACAGACCGTCAATATTGAAGAGAATATTGATAGTATTATTGATCGTTTAGGCGTGTACATCGCAATACAATTCAAGTGAACTCACGTGACCCTAAGAGCAGTCATGGGCAGTCTGTTGGAAGCTATTTTATCGACAGCAGTCATCGCGAGGCGCCGCTGAGAGTTCTCTTATCGTCCCAACAAGTGCTTTCGAGGGTTGAACATTAATATAACACAGGTAGCTGTGGCGGACGCAGATATACCCCCCCCCCCCATTTGTTAAAAAAAGAATACGCTATCAATGCTAATGGTACGGTAAATTTTACACTTCTTTTTATGTTAAATTATTTCTCATCAACTGAAAAGAAAGCATACATTTACCACAAGGGTGCAAGCTCTTAGATCCATCCCAACATTATCATTCCATTCGCAACATGTCCAGCCCATGAGCTTTCTTCATTCCCCTGACATCCCATTCTTTTCGGTGCAAGTATTTTCCTTAAACATTTGTTTTCAAATGCTTTCAATTTGTGGCAATGTAAATGACTACCCTTCAATCCATATAAAACTACTGGTAACATACTCATAAATAGGGTTCGGATGTTTATGACATGTTATATTTTTCCCTGACCTCCATTCTCGCCGCAAACACAAATTAAACATGAATTGCACATTTGTCATCCTAATTGAACCGTTTATTTTGCATAAAAGTCATATTTTGGTCATTTTCATGGTCTTGGTCATATGTGTAATTTAACATCATATTTCAGTCATAAATTCAGGAGGTACACTAAATTGTCGAATTAAATTTTTCCAAAAAAGAGTCACAAATATTTTGGTTTTACTGTAACTGAAATGTGAAGGGACAATAACAATTAATTGCACAATTGCAAGTTGTTCCAATAGACATGTTTTAACACAACTGGAGTGGTATCTGGACACATTGACATATTAACTTACAAGTTCTTTACAAGTAAAACTGTAAATCACCTGTAAAATTGTTAAAAAGTTATTATCTGATTGAATTAATGTGATGTAATAATTTTATGTCTTTAAACGTTTCAAATTGGAACATTTATTTTTAGAAAATACGTTCTTTCATGAGGTCATATTTAGTCATTTTTAAGGTCATATTTGCAGTCATACTTTTCACTTTTTAAGGTCATAAACATCCGAACCCTACTCAAAAATATAAGTGAGCTTAATTTCTATTTCCTCTGCCCACATCGTAGGTACTACAGGTAGAGGAAGTATTGTTTTCGACCCCCAAATTCCAAGTCATAAATAAAAGCATAATGAATAGAGGAGAAAGTGTGATGACTGAGGTAGTTCACTGGTTCCGCCGCTAGGTAGCAGTTACTCTGCTTGAGATTCGCGGGAGCAAGATTACTACGGGCAGTATAGGAAAAATTGCAAACATTCTTAAACAAAATAATACATTAATCTATTTCAAAATGACTCACCTTATGTAAATTGAATTGTTAGATACTTTTGACAATTTTCGGGCTGCTTTACACGCCTTGGAAGATCTCATCTCCATAAATAAACACGGCCGTGTGTAACAGTAATTTCTCAGATTGCAAGAAGCTTGACCGTAACATTTCGTTCCACATCTTTCCAAAAATCGAAGATGTTCACAAGCAATGAACAATTATATAATATAGGTATGAAACAGCTAAGGGATGATTTGATCTAATATTTTGTTGCCTAGAAAATAGGGTAGATGGTATGTTAGTATAATTTGATGAGAATTTGTTAAAGAATGTACATTTGTATAGAAATAACGTATAATTAGGGTAGAAAACAGCTAAGGGATATTTTATAAATTAATATTAATATTACATTGTATAGAATATTACTGAGTATTAATTTGTATTAATATTGTATTAATAGTAATATTATTTATATTAGGCCTAATATTAATTTTCTCCTGGCTGTATGGGGTAAGTTATGTAGGTGAAACACGGTCAAAAGTGTAGATATGTGTACAAATTATGTGAACAGAGATAATATAAACTAAGGGATGGTTTGTGAATTGCAGGGCACGGAAAATTTCATAAGCAGCACTACAAAAATAGGGCGCGTGATCTTTAAAATTGGCGTTTCAACATCCGATAAACACGCACATACGCAAAAATTGTTTTGCAACGCATTCTACATATATCACACAATATTTCAAAGCATTTTCCCTGATTTTTTCATAAAAAAATTAAATCCTCTTGCCTTAACTACAGCCCGCTATTTGCTCAAACCCTCGACCATTCGCCGTTCGCTGTAACTGATGTACGTCTTATGTTGTTAAATTATATTATTAAAAAAAGGAACAAGATATGAAACTAATAAGACATTTGCAACGTTAATTATACATAAAAATTACTAACATAAGTGAACAGAAAATATGATAAATAAATAATCCAATAAATGCATAAATAAAAGTAGTGCAGACTTACTTAGTTAAAAAAAAGCTTCATTCACTCCTTTTCCTCAGCGGGTCAATCTTGCAGTATGGGTACAAGTAGTCAGTTAATATAGTATTATTATTGAGACCACGAATAAATTATGTAAATTTTTTTTTACGTTAATGCTGGTATTTTATGGAAATGATGCCTGCTAATACCTCAATACCATTCTGATAGCTTTAGCTTTAGAGTAATTACTATTACTCGTTAACCATTATAGATATATAGGTGGTACTCAATTTATAATAAGATCCAAATATTTCACTAAACATTACACCCTTAATCTCTTTCTGGACACAAAAATAAAATAATAAATGTCGCATAGTCAAATTTGCTTCACCCTCAACATTTCACGATCGTCCCACATCATTCAGAGAGCTGAGCGCCCGAAATAATTACCACCATTCAAGATATAAAGGTGGTACTGAATTTAAAATAAAGTTGAAATATTTCCCTAAAACTTTCTCGCTTGAAGTTTTTACGGGACACAAAAATGAAAAAAATTGTCGCATAGTCAAATTCCGTTTCACCCTCCATGAATTTTGTGTAATTGGTGATGTTTATATAATGAAATAAAAACATTTGTGTCCGCATTTTTTAAGTCTCTGTTTGAACCATCAGAAGGACTGTTGTGTGTAGATTATTTCTGCACAAATTTCACAGAAATAGGACCAGAGGTTAATTAAAGATTGCGAGTTTAATCATAAGATGCCAAACTATCATGATGCAGCATTGAGAAGTTGAAACGCAAACGAAGGTGCTGCCAGTGTTTCGGTGGACCGCCGCTCTCCCTATACCAGTGTCCGGCAGATGCTGCAGTTGTGACGTAAGAGCCGATCATCTCGCAAGAGCTTGAGAGAGCGAGCAGTTGAGTTGCATTCCTGTTAATACGCACTAGCGCAGTGGCGTTCAGTGCAGCAGTAGGGTTAGCCTAAGGTGAGCCGTGATGGTACATTGAATTGCGTGCATTAACCATGGCAAGGGTGCAGAGGTCAGTTAATCAGTGAAATGTATGGTAAATTTAGTGCATTCAGATTAATACTAGACTTGCGGAAACGTCAGGTCACCCTCGGAGACACGCCACATTTTCCAAAGTTGTCTACAGTATGTCATTCAATTACAGACATTAATAATTATGTACAAATATTAGAAGAACTGGATCAGGATATTTTATTACAGATTTCAAGATTTTGCAAAACTCCAATCCGATATTTGCATATTTGCGACACCATTTTCTGTGGATGTTGACAGTGTTCCAACGTCATTGCAACTAGAAGTCATTGATTTGCAAAAGAATATTGAAATGAAAGACCGCTTTCAAAACAAAAAGGATCTATCTATATTTTATAGAAGATTTCCCCAGGCAACTACATAATACTGTATATTTGCTGCTAGAATGTTGAGTATATTTGTATCGACGTATGTATGTGAATAGTTCTTTTCTTGTATGAAGATCTGCAAACCACAACATGGAAACCGCCTATCTGATCAGAACATGAAAAATGTTCTAGTTTGTGTGTTAGCCAGACTATGTCTCCTAATATTGCAAAATTAGTGCGCGAGAAAAGAGGGAAAAAATCTCGACAACGCCTTGAGCTTGGGCACGATAGTGACACAAAGTAAGGGTGTGTATCAAAAGTCTGAATAGGCCTATACTTGGCATAGTGCTCACAAAGGTGTATAGTTTAATTTGTATATTTTGTGTATTTTGTATATTTTGTATACTTTAACATTTTTCAGTTTCCGAGTAGACAAAGTTTTGCAGTACTCCTTAAAGTATTCTTATATTTTATGTATTTGTATGTTTATAGTAGTTTCGGAGCCTCATTTAAATAACCTGACGCATCCGCACCTGGATGCATTTCAGATTAGTGTAAGTAGGGCCTATATTAAATTTCATTACAAACAAAACTGTTCTGTTACATTGATTTATCACAGTTGTACTATTTTGTTTTCGTACAAATGCATTGTAATTGTGCTATTCCCATACTATCTACGAAGATCGGAGCGCACTCTGTCAATGCATAGGCGTCGTTCCGCCACTGGCCAGTTGAACCCTTCCTCCACGCTCAGTACGGAGATATTGCAGAGCAAAGAGCGCGGCTGCTCTGTAGTATGACGTCACAGAGCACGGAACATGCCGGTCACTGCCCTATACCCACCATTGTATTCGCGGCGAAGTCATCACACTTTCTCATTCTATTCATTATGATAAAAGTTTTAAGGTTCCCCGAGTACAAAAATACTATTATCGGAAACACATCTGTGTGTCTGTGTGTGAATAGTCTAGCTCCAGAACGGAAAATCAAATGAAAACGACATTTTTTATTTGGACTTTTAAGATGCGACAAGTTTCTCTTATTTTTAAGGGGACTTTATATGAAGAAATTTTCGTTTTTCGCGATTTTTTCGAAAACGGCTCCAACGATTTTGTTTAAATTTTACACATAGGGTGCTTATACTAAGACCTAAAACTTTTACTTGAAACACTTTTTGGAAAAATTATCTGAATACGTGCTCTTTGCAATATGGCGTCCTGTTCTACATTAGAATGTGAAGTGAGAAAAATGAATAGGCCATGCTTAAAGTAAAGAATGCATTAATCAGATTTTATTTGGGTTGTGTATCCTTCGGGGATGCGACGTGATGTGGTAACGACATTCTCTTCATTTGTACAGCCAATTTACACGAAGAGAATGCCATACACAATAATTATATTTTACTAAGAGGCTAATTTTTATTTGGGCAGAGGAAGTGACGTGAATTTCACATAAGTTTTTTTACTTTCTACCTCCCCAAATCCCCCCCCCCCGCCATGATAGGTAGAACAAGCATTGCCTTCTATGCTGAAACTTGTAATCTCGTGTGGGAATTATTAGGACTAATCCATGAATAAAATGTATCAGATTATACGAGGGCTGATCAACAAAGACTGAGACCTGTTGTTTCTTTCATAGTTACCTGTCTGTACCATGAATATTTGAAGAGAGCGGTGTTTCGTGTGGGTCATTCTCTAAAAAAGGGCAGATTTCAATGCGGACCATGTATTTTTAATTTATTTTTTTAATATTTCATTCTGCAGAGTACTGCTGAGGTACTGGTCCTACTTACCGAGTGGTATTTTGCATTAAATTAACAAGGTTAGAAAATGGCGGATAGAATGTAGTAAGGGAGTGGAAGTTTTGTGAGAATTAGATTAAATTTACTGCATTCTAAATTTGACATATTCGGTCCTTAATTTCACTGTCTTCTTATATATATAGCTGTTAAAAATACTATTGATCAATAGTATTTTAGCAGTTATGTATAGAACAATATTTATTACCGAACAAAAAGACTAACAAACAACTTTTTACTTGGAATGATAATTCTTTCACACTGGCCGTGTGTAGGCTAAGATGGACACGTGAAGTCACAATGAAAAATTCTGCACGGAGAGCCGAAGATCCTGGTTCAAATCCCGGCTATGGCATTGAATTTTTCATTCTGACTTCACGTGTCCAACTTTTTATTTAATTTTATCTACGTTGAAATAGATTATCAGTTATCACCTTCAAATCAAAACATGATATACTGTCATAAACTGTTATGCTATACCAGTAACTTCTTTAAACAAGAATAATAAATATGTCATCAATTACAAAATTAATACACCTCCATGGATAGGACTCAAGACTAACAGTAACGGAGGTGAGATTTTTCTCTAATTTGTTAAACAGCTTTTGAGAACATTTGAGGTTAGAAAATCCCATTTTTAGAGTTTAACTCTGCATTCCTTATTATTATAATTTATAGCAAAAGTAAATATAAAAACATACAACTTTACCGTTGGGTGTAGATTTCGGAGGTGAGAAAGTCCAATTACCAAATCTGGATTTAATCCTTTCACACAAACAAAACAACACAGGAAAGCACACCGACAGCTTGGCTTCATATAAATGATAAGAAAACTGCCAAAAGTTGGAGTCCAAGGAAACTAGAAAGACTACAGTGCCATCTCTGTGGGAATAATTGAACTTTTCACGAATGTGAGGTCTCACTTGAGGACAGGCATCTTTAGTGCAAAAAGTTGTCCTTACAAAATGATATACAGGATGATTCAAAAGTCACTATACATTTTGTATTTAAACAGGTATTATTACACAATATGTAATAGTACTGAAACATATACCACAGTAGGAGATAATTTCAATGTGACCACCTTCGACGTCTAGACACAACGACCATCGCTCCACTACACTCTGAAAAACTCTCTAATCCGCTGTTTTAACTGTCGAATGCTGTTGATCTTCACCTGGTACACCCTAGACTTTATAAACCCCCAGGCAAAAACGTCTAAGGGTGTCAGGTGTGGTGAGCGGGGCCGATCCTTCTGCCAGGAAAAGCTTCATTTAGGTAATCGCGAACCCTAATGGCAAAATGGAGTGGTGCTCTATCCTGTTGTGAAACATCAGTATCCATAATCCCATCAGATACCAATTGGGGTTCCAAAAATTGTTCCAACATATCGAGGTATGTGTTTCCAGTAACAGTTGATTCTGCAAACAAGAAGGACCCGTAAACTTTTGACCTAGCTATCCCCCGTTCCCACTCCTGCATCACATTTGGCTGGTCCTCTGTCCATATCCTGCAATTGTGTCTATTCACATGTCCACAAGTGTGAAATGTAGCTTACCACTAAATAAAAAATTGTCCATCAAATTGTCATTTTCCATAGATTCTAGTAGATCATAACACGCAGCTACTCTGGCTGCATAGTCCTCAGCTTCAAGCTTCTGTACGACCTGGATGTGATACGCATGTTTGTGCAATTTGTAGTGGAGAGTTCTTCACACAGTGGTTTGCAGAATGCCCAGCTCCCTAATAAGTCTCCTGGTAGATGCAGAGGGGCTACGAGTGATGGCATCCTGTACATTTTGCACAGCTTCTGGTGATACGGCTGGTCTCCCTGGACATTCTTCATCTGCAACACTACCAGTACGCCGAAATGTATTAACAAGATTCTTTATAGCCAGCCTGGTGGAGCCTGGTTTCCTAAATTTACGGGCGAAATCTGCTCGCATCTGTTCATACGTCATACCACGTAGACAAGCAGAAACAACAGCTATTCTTTCTTCTTTGTTCAGCATACTGTCACATTACTTGCAAGAAATAAGAATACAAGTAACTGTATCACTAAAATGTATACCGGTAGTGATTTTTGAATCACCCTGTATTTGCTTTTCAGTTATTAATGACTCATAAATAATAAAATAATAGCTATTTATGTATCAAGTACGCAAAATAACGCTTTAGCGGACGATTCTAGTATAGCGGCCGAGGCGAAAGCCGAGGCTGAAATACTGGATGAGTCCGCTAAAGTTTTTGCGTACGTGGTGCATACAATATTTTTTAGTAAAAGTTCTATAAATTATATGAAATAAAACAAAAAATACCGTATAATTAATATAATGAAAGGCAGTCAGTCATTTCTTTAAGTTATATTGTCATGGCCATCTAGATCATAAAACAACAATGACCGTACGTAGCAATAACAAATGTGGTAGTGTAGATGCATAATTTATGAGTCCCTTGTTTGTAAACAATATTGCATACGAACTAGTATTTATGAAAAGCTTGTGAAAATATAAATGATAATTCCGAGGAAATTTCAATCCAAGCCAGAAACATTGAATTGGAGCTGCTACCAGCAACTTCACGGCAGAAATAGGCTATGGGAAGGGATATATTACGGCATTTAAATGCTGTTCGTCCATGGTAAGGAATGTTTTTCAAGTGAACCAAAATGTGAAAAGTTGTTGGCTTATGTGATGTCATGTGATGAAGTGGGCTACCGTGTTTTGCGAAAAATCCTGGTAAAGTTTCTGATTATCATAAAGAAACGTGTTGGCTTAAATTTGTTGTTTTATGACCAATTATATGCGTAAATCCATGTTAAAGTTGGTGTGACTGGTCAATGGCGTCTGGGTTTTGTTTACAGATTGCCATGACGACTTTAAAGGACAAGGCCGCTAAAATTGCATTTTGAATGCAGTTTGAATGCACTTTTATGCAATTTTAGCAGACTTGTCCTTTAAAGTGCAGCTTTTCGGCGTGTTACCAGTCCGATAAGCAGCTGTTTTAGAGAGCGTGTACTAAAAAATGTATTTACCTTCTCTACCTCCCACAAAAGAAATCAGCTCACAGTGACAACTTCTACAATGTAATTACAATAACTAAAAAGTTAATTTCTGTAATGTACACTTTGACGCGTGAGACTAATTTGAGATCTACGGAATGAATAAAGAATTATTATTATGCATGTTGGTTTTAGCTTCGTACATGCACAGCTGATGGCCAACTCATTTGTTTGATGAAAAACATTTAATTATGGTCGACCAAAAACAGACCCTAACATGGTAATTAAGATACTGGACAACCCTACTCCATTTTTGGCATAATTCCACGAGTGAAATTTTAAATGACATTTTATTGTCAAGCGCAACGATGTGGTGTACCTGTGGCCGCTTAACCTTTAGCGACCTTTCAATGGCATTAAAAAAGGAAAAGGACAGGTTATTACAGAGAAAACTCGACTGGAAAGAACATCAGAGCTCAAACATGGACTACATGATGTACAGGAGCAGATCTTCAAAGAAACTAAATTTGTTTCTAAACTTACTGACTTTTGTAAAGCTATTTTACAGTCGCATTTGTAAGGCAGGTTTAACATTGCAGACCACTTGAAGGTTTCAACTTTTGCATATTGCAAAACTAACCAAACATTTTGTAACAGTTCTCAAGCAATAAAAAGAACTGAGTAATCTATCTATATAAAAACGAATGTATGTGTGTCTGTCTTTTATGCATTAAGTTACTACACCATTCATCCGATCGCCATGAAACTTTGGGAAATTGTTGAGTACACTCCCGCGCAGGTTCCAGGCATAGTACATTTTTAATTTTAGCTTTCGTTCACAAGTTATGAGCGAAAAACGGGAAGGAACGTGCATTTTTTTGCACTTTCGAAGCATCGGTTCTCAGTAATACATTTCAGTTGTCATATCAGTTGCAGTTGGCTTTGTCTATTTTTGTCATACTTTGGAAATAAAAGCATCGGAATCGCTTGAATGTTGTAAGCCCACATTAGTCGATTTGTTTATAATGTCAAGGCATGCAGATATCTGAAATTTTCAACCTAGAGGGAAGAGGGATAATGAATATAGGTCTCAATGCGTAAACATTGTTTGATTTAGACAACACTCATTACGCAAGGATTTTCTGGGCCAGGGAACTCGAATCTGAGGTTATTTTTCCCATGCTGCGCTTTCTAATCGTGGAATTCACTTCAAAGTCGGATTTATAGCTGTTTCATTAATTAGGCCTACCGGTATCAATCGTTTAGTTTAGATCTAATGTTTTGCGTGCAAAGTGTTAATATATATAATATTTAAATTATTTTGCTATTAATTTTTAATCTTTCGATTAATTATCGTGGGTGAAGCCGCAGGGATTTTCTATAAACCATAAAAAGCTATATTTATCGTTTTCTGAGGGAATAGTTTCAGTGTGATAAGTCGTTCTTTCTCATATCAAATTCTAAATATCTATATAAGGACCTATAAGCTATTTTCGAATTTACAAAATACAAAACCTGAGCGATGCCGGGTCTTTTAATCTAGTCATTTTTATAAAAAAGTTCTCGGACTGATGAGGAATTCGAGAACTCAGTACTGAAGAACTATTCAAAACTGATTCTAGAACTCAGATCATTATTTGAATGTTCAGCTTGGCAATATCATAATGTTACAAGACCCACTGCTATTGAACAACAAATCAATACGAGTCACATATATTGCACCAATGGCACTCATCTATTAGCATTCAAAGAGTAAAAGATTCATAAGATAAAATGCTGGCTCGTCTATTCTGTTAAGAACTGGCAGTCTGGCAACACTGCACTGGTAACAAAGTTAACTCAAATGACACGACTGAGAGAGGACTCGTCCTTCCTAGAATTAAGTCATTCAAATCATTTTTACGTTATTCTTGATGTCTGAAGAACTTTCAATAATCGAATGATTTTTTTTTTTTTTCCCCCACACACAGTAAAGGTATATTGACCCTATCCTCAGCCCACTCCTGATTCACAATTTCTTAGGAATGCGACAGCTATCAGGCATGCTGATCTGATACCAGCTACCATCCCCAGCGCTAAGAAATTGGTTTGCAATAACAGCTGTGTGGAGTAGGACAATGTGCTAAAGCCTTACATGTGCTGTTTGGATCGACACACATCATGTATGATGAGGGTAAATGGAGCAACAATAACAGGAGTTATTTTTTCTTGCCACATAAACATCACTTCCTTTTAGTTGAGAGATTCGGCTTAGCAGCACAGATATTGTAGATTGATCAATAGGCCTATAACCCATCTGAAGATGAAACACAGATACCTTCAACTTCTAACAAGTTCATTTAAAAGAAACTATAGAACACTACAACCGTAAATTAAAGTGTTTTGAGAAGAGAATTATCATTTCAGTGTTTGTGTTTGTATAATTTATGATTTTTTATCTCAAAATGTTCACACACATACGCTAGCAGCACTCTAAACCATTGGAAACAGGTATAGCCCCTGTATAACCCTATTGTAAGGATTTGGGTTCTATATGGCGAAGAAACTACCACCAAATATGAGGTGAGGCAACATTTTATAGTTTAGTTAGTAGCGCAGATCTAGACAGTGGCAACTGTACAGATTTACAAGTACTTTTAATTTCACACTTGGATTAAACTTCATATGACTCCAGAGTAGGCCTACCCACTGAATTTGTTTTGCTCTTTTATTTTCCTGTGCTCTTCAATTGTTATAAAAGGTGAGTTACATTCAACTGTTACAAGAGAAGAAATATGAGGGACTATGTTCCACGATCCTAGTTCAGAAGCTCAATGAAGACCGACCAATGCATTAGACGATTTGCTGAGGACCTAGAAGAACCCCATTTTTCTGGATCAACTGACAGTGCAATCGCCTTATTCACACCACGTGATGACAGGATCTATTTTCTTATTTCCCATTCCACAACTTCTGCCATCTCCACGTACTAAATTATACAACGTGCGGCAGAGGAAACGGATTTTTTTCAAATAACCATAACTCAGAAGATTTTCAAGTTAAACAAAATTTAATTACACAGAAATGAAGCTTGTATAATATGCTATTTCAGAATTACCTCCGAAAAATAAATACCGTCAAGTGACGCAACAATGGAATTATCTAACATGCAATCTCATTAATAATAATCTTGACAGTCCGGGTGGCGCCATGTCATCATGTTTAAAACCGACGTTAAGGCCCTTATGTTGTGGCCTTTTCTGGGTATACCCAGTAACAGTGTGGTGTTGCTAAATTTGGAAACATCGGTCCTTATTACTTCCTCTGCCCGTACCATAGGTACTATAGGTAGAGGAAGTATTGTTTTCGACCCTAAAATTCGAAGTTGAGTTTTTAGCATATATACACGTTTCAAGGCCCCCTGAATCCAAAAATACTATTTTTGGGAAACATGTCTGTGTGTGTGTCTGTCTGTGTGGAAGTTTGTGAACAGGCTAGCTCCGAAACGGAGAATCGTATGAAAACAAAATTTCGTATTTGGGTCAGGTACCTTCTGAAGATGTGATTCGAAGATTGGCGACAAATTTCTCTTGTTTTTAAGGGGACTTTACATGAAGAAATTTTCGTTTTTCGCGATTTTCTCGAAAACGGCTCTAACGATTTTCTTTAAAATTTGCACATGTGTTCCTTTTACTGAGAGCTAAAACTTTTATTTGAAACTTTTTTCGAAAAAATTCTCTGAGGGTAGTTACAAGCCACCCACTGTTCACCCACTGTTTGTAGAAATTTTGTCATGCGTGATGAACAACTGAATACGCGCTCTTTCACGGCCTTTTATTGTATATAAGAATGTGAAGTGAGAAAGATGTATTGTTGGCCAGGTATAGAGTAAAGAAGTATCTGAGGGAAATATTCGATAAATTTCGGAAATTATATTTTACGGCGGAAAGTTCAATAAACGTCTGCAGTCACTTGTTCTTTTTTTAAAGTTTGTTATCTAGCCTGCGGTTTTAGTCGCATCATTGAAAGAAGAGGTATTTACAGGATAATTAGCATAAAATTGTGTCTTACGATTCTGTAAAAGGATATGTGAATGCTGCTAACTTTTATTTGGGCAGAGGAAGTTATGTGACTTTCACATCAGATTTTTTTTTTTTTTTGTACATGTAAGACAGGTAAGCCATTTAAAAATGCAGAAAATTTATCGGCACCTAATATTAAACATGAGTGTGAAAAGTTTCCGGGTCATTCCATGTCAAGTGAACCAATGGAAAAACGTGACCACCTCCGATTTTAGTCATACTTGGTTGTCATGAAGTACCACCTGAGATATGTTGAAGTACAAAATATCAGATTTTTATGTGTTGTAGTTTTCCAGTTATACCCTTCTGAAATATGGAAAAAAAAACAAATTTTCTGCATAAGTGCAATCACAAAATGACGCATAAATCAAGCTGGAATTGACATAGATGAGTGGGAAAAGTATCAAAATGTAGCTTATATTATGAGCTTTAATTTGATACGTCACACGACTACTTTCGAAAAAAAATATTTTCAAGGTTACCCAAAAAAAATTTGAAAACTGAATTTTTCAAAAACCTATATTTTGAAAATTTTGAAACAATTCTCATAGAAACATACATATTTCAGCATCATGTCCTACAAGTTTTGATAAGGGATCGCAATGGGATCATATTTTTTTACATTTATAACAAATACTATGCACGCTGGGTAAGAATATATGACACAGGAATATTGCACTTAATTCTAAAATCCATTCCTTTGTCCAGGGAGTTGTTTACCAACATGCATATACCAACTTGTGCAAGTGGTCAAATGGGTATGAGTAAACACAGTCTGCAAGCATGTGAGTCAGCCAGGGAATGCAAGTTGTAACCTGTTGGACCTGGCTTCAGTTGTGCCTTGACTCTCATGCAGTGTGCTTCCTTTCTTCAAAGGCTGTACAAAGACTGTATTGCTGCATGTAAAGTAGTGGGTTCAGTGATTAAAATAGGCATTGTGTATTTCCCCAGTATGGCTGAAAAAGTAAGTGAAACAGCAAAGATTTTCTGCTGCAACCCTTTCAAGAAAGACAGACATCAGGGTGTGAAAAGAAGTGTGAGGCCTGTTACTGACTGGATGTGTGACATGTTTGACACCATTGTGGTAGGTATGAAAATTTGTGACAGTTGTAGGAAAGAACTATCAAAGCAGAAACAGGTTACAGATACAACAGATGACTGTTTAGTACCAGTAGCCAATACCACTAGGCCTACTAATGTTGATGAATCATTTGTAGCTTTAGATGTTACCTTAGAGTACCTTAATAAGTCTCTAAGCTCTCTAGAGGAGTCACCTGTTGCTAAGAGGAAGTTGCAAATGAAATCATACTGTGATAAAAAATACAGTAAAATAAAAAAATGTTTGACAGAAAAGGTACTAACAGCAGCAAGTACAAATACAGAGAAAACTGTTGACCATAAATCAGAATCATGTGAAGTCATTTGTCAGCTAAAAGAAAAGTTTCAAGAAGAAAATATAAGTGTTAGTGAAAAATTGCAAATTTTAACAGTACTACCTAAAAGCTGGTCATGCAGTGAAATACAAAATGAATTTCAGGTTAGCAACAGAATGGCAAGAAAAGCTAAAGCATTGGTGAAAGCGAAGGGTATTCTGGCAACACCAAATCCTAAACCAGGAAAGGTTTTAAATGAATCTGTGATTGAGAAGGTAGGTTCTACAACAGTGATGATGTCAGCCGTCTTATGCCTGGAAAAAAAGATTTTGTTTCTGTGAAAACGGGTGACAGTAGTAGAATTCATGTACAGAAGAGGCTAGTGATGGGCAACTTGAAGGAAGTGTACGAGCTGTTCAAAAACAAAAATCCTACTGATAAGATTGGATTTTCGAAATTTGCTGATTTACGACCTAAACATTGCGTCTTGGCTGGAGGAAGTGGTACCCACACAGTATGCGTTTGTACAGTGCATCAGAATGTTAAATTAATGCTACAAGTGTTGAAATCCAAACAAATTACACTGAATGATGGCACAGATATAAGTAATTATAATTCCTGTTTAGCGAAGTTAATGTGTGAAGAGCCAGGCACAGCATGCCACCTTAATGAATGTCCTTCATGTCCAGGTGTAGATAATTTGAAAGATGAGTTACAGTTGCTGCTAGATAATGAACTGGTGGACAACATTACATACAAGCAGTGGGTTTCTGTTGACAGATGTAATTTAGTAACCTTCATCAAAACTGCAGATGAGTTTATAGAAACTTTGTGTGAACAGTTGTTGATTTTGAAGAGACATTCTTTTATTGCAAGAAGACAGGCAGAATATTATAATCACTTGAAGCAGAATATTGGAGTAAATGAAGCTGTGGTATGTATGGACTTTGCAGAAAATTATTCGTTTGTACTACAGGATGAAGCCCAGTCTTTTCATTGGAACAATGATCAAGCAACTATTTTTCCTATAGCAGTCTACTACAATGATCATAATATACACTACAAAAGTATTGTATGTATCTCTGAATGTCTACAGCATGACACCACTGCTGTTCATTTATTCCAGAAAAGGCTTATCTCTCATTTGAAGTTGGAAGTAATTAGAGATTTGAAAAAATTTACTACTTCTCAGATGGTGCAGCTGCGCAATTTAAAAACAGAAAAAACTTTTCAAACTTATGCCACCATGTTCATGATTTTGGAATTGAGGCAGAGTGGCATTTCTATGCAACAGCCCATGGGAAAGGAGTATGTGACGGTCTGGGTGGTACTGTGAAAAGACTTGCAGGAAAGGCAAGCCTACAGCGGCCATACGAGCATCAAATCATGACACCAGCACAGCTGTTTACATGGAGTGAGGAAAACATCGACTCCATGCAGTTCTTCTTCTTCAATGAAGCACAATACAACAAAGAGGAAAAAATACTTGCAGACAGATTTCTGTCTACAAAAGCAATACCAGGCACACAGAAGTTCCACAGTTTCATCCCATTGTCAGATAAAGTGTTGTTGACAAAGGTATTTTCAAGAAGTGAACAGTCATCCACTTTTTCAGTGTTAGGACCACGTGTGCAACAGAGGCTGAAGCTAGCAGAAGTAAAAGGATATGTTACATGTGAGAACAACAATCATTGGTGGCTTGGTGTAGTTGTGGACAAAAATGAGACAGCACAGATAGTGGAACTGATGTTTCTGCACCCTGCAGGTCCTTCTCCATCATTTACTTTCAAAAGTGACTGTCCAAATAAACTGACTGTGCCTCTCTCTCAGATCCTCACCCTTGTGCAACCTACATGTCCCACTGGCCGTAGTTATTACCTCTCGAAGGAAGAGATGGATGCGGCAACCATGGCTCTAGAAAATTACTGTAGACAATAAATTCACGTTTTTGTCATTGAAGAAGGGAAGGTAACATGTTTTCTGTAAGTTTTTCTTTTTGATTGTAATGAAATTTTAGAATTAAGTGCAAGATTACGGTGCCATATATTCTTACCCAGCGTGCATAGTATTTGTTATAAATGTAAAAAAATATGATCCCATTGCGATCCCTTATCAAAACTTGTAGGACATGATGCTGAAATATGTATGTTTCTATGAGAATTGTTTCAAAATTTTCAAAATATAGGTTTTTGAAAAATTCAGTTTTCAAATTTTTTTTGGGTAACCTTGAAAATATTTTTTTTCGAAAGTACTCGTGTGACGTATCAAATTAAAGCTCATAATATAAGCTACATTTTGATACTTTTCCCACTCATCTATGTCAATTCCAGCTTGATTTATGCGTCATTTTGTGATTGCACTTATGCAGAAAATTTGGTTTTTTTCCATATTTCAGAAGGATATAACTGGAAAACTACAACACATAAAAATCTGATATTTTGCACTTTAACATATCTCAGGTGGTACTTCATGACAACCAAGTATGACTAAAATCGGAGATGGTCATGTTCAAAATTGACAAAAAATTGGTTCACTTGACATGGAATGACCCTTCCTCAGTTTTCAATCCGTGCAACTGACTTCAGCCTTCAACAAAGTAGTATCTACGATATTCATAAAGAGATATGGATATGACTCCCACACGAGTTTGTGAACAAAACTCTGCACGCTTTTTCTACACCCACAAACTCCCCTCATAAGAAAGGTCTGTCAACAGTAAATAGCAATCCTGATATCCTTAATTAAAATAGGTCATCGCTTCACAAACGAACGACAAATTGGTTTTGAACTTGTTAACCAAAAGCGACAGGAACTCTGAAGTGGATCGAGATTATTTATATGTCAGGTAAGAGAATTTAGAAGAAACTTGTGTTATCACGGGCCACACACTATTAAAAGTATGGAGTAACAAAACAGACTTTCCTATCAGGGTTATAGAACCCAAGAGCCAAGGGAAAACAAGAATGATCATTTTGCTTTGCTTTTCATACTTTAAGCGAGGCATGTTAACCTGATATCAACACACCTTAAAACTGTTTGCATTTTCCACAATAAAATCCACAATACATTTCACTTTGTTTACATCCACTTCATTCTTTGGCTGAACAACTGAAGGAAACTCTGAGGTTATTAGTTCTAACTGGTGATGGTTTGCTGAAAGACGGAATAACTACTCTCTTTTTGTACAGTACCGACCTTATTGCTTACTTTCTAAAAGATGACAGATATAAATACACAGGCATCCTCTCTTTGTCCCAGCTTGTATCTGTTTAACTATGTACAGGTTTACAGGTTAAATTCCTCAAGGTTAGAAATTTTTACAAGCAGATGAAAAAAGCCGGTATTGGTTGATCAAAGTTTGGATAAGTTGTATAGGCCTACTCGAGTACACGGAAACGTTCCGATATAAGTGGTTAATGTTGGCAAGGGAATTCGGTAAACATGTCCACTCCCCACCCCTGCTCCTCTCCTTTCTTTTTGTGATGGTGGATACGGCTAAGAGCCTCTGAGTTCGTTGAGAGAACATCAATCATTTCATAATTAATGTTAACTTCATTTCAAAGGAAAATAACTTTCTGTTTTTGTCCTTTTCATTTATTCACTTCAAATGACTGTACCTAAGTTATAATGTTAATAAAAGGAATTGTTTGTCTGTCTGTCTGTGTGCGATGCCCAGCGAATTCTACTGAATGCAGAGATCTGAAATTTTAAACGTAGATGGACTGAAGCTGTATTTATCGTTTTAGGTCATGCACTTGGCCCTCTCTCATCAACTCATTGACGGGACCCGCCTGGGGAAGAGGGATTTAGGATGGGGAAACAGTGAGACATCTAGCAGCTGCATCTGAACTACTAGCAGACGCTTCTATTCAGCAAAAGTTGAAACGGAGAAAAAATTAAATAATTTCTTTCTTTCTTCTCTTCTTCCCTTTCTCTTCACCCTACCTACCTATTTGGAACCAATTCCTAACCGTAAATTTTAAGCATCGACTGGTACCGTACTTTAACACAGGACCACTAGCATCGGAACTAGTAGCCTTAACCACTACGTCCCGAGTGATTGCTGAGCGGTGAAGGGAGAATTATTCTAATTCAGATTAGAAGACAAGGAGTAGGCCTACAAGTGACAAAAAAACTAGTTTGCAGAAAATGAACTCTATGAAGTTAAAATATGGGCAAGTGTGATGTTATTGTGGGTGGTCCCACTTATACCTTTGACCATTCCTGCACTTACATCGGGAAAATCCAAGAAAAGTCGCCTGCTTAAGCTCCTTCCACTCGACATTTGCTAGTAGTTCCTCCATAGTCACCTAGATGTCTTGTTGTTTAGCAGCAATGAAAGTTTGGAAAATTTTATTTTAATTTTTCTTTTCTCTTCTTTTCCTCTTTCTAAACTTCAATCCCTTCTCTCCTTTGCCCTACCTACTTATTTATAACCTATTCCTGCCCTACAAATTTTCCCACTTATCGCAATTCGAATGCGGGACAGCTAGCATGATAGCCAGTCGTCTAAACCACTACGCCATTGAGTGATCGTTGCAGTGTGAAGCGAGATTCATCTATTTAAATTTAGAGAGCTGCATGAAATAGCGGAGATTGATAATTTCATATTAATTGCAATTGTGAAATATCCTTTTGGTTCAAGGGAAGTTTTGGTTTTACTAATCAACTCGTCTTAAGGGTGGCATACCATAGAAATCTAAAACTCTCCCAAATGAGCCTCTACCATCAATCACGTGATAGGTCACCGTAGCAACTGAGTAGGCAGAGCTTAAGGGGGCGACCTGTTTTTGGATTTTGCCCTTAAATCACTTATTGGTCGCACATTTTAGGTTAGGTAGATCTACATGGTTTTACCTATATTTCTGGGAACAAATTGACTGTGCACTCATCACAAGCTTTCCTGTCAATGCGTATTGGCGACATTGTGATCCACAAGTTGATCTGTAGGCCTATTTTCAACCATAGCCAACAAAAGACTTTGTTTTTGGTTCTGGGTCTGAAAGGTCAGATGAATTGCTAGCCAATATTATTTGTACATATGATTTACAACTATTTCTATATCACGAATGTTTAGATAATAGCCTATGATTACATATTAGCCAATAATGACCACTTGTGTCAAAATATTGTAATATTTCCCTGCAGCCTATAAGCAGAGTTACGAACAAGTGGTAACATACTAGCTTAAGACGATAGAATTGCCTCGTAGTAGAAACCTTAGCATAGAAACCTAATGCGAATTGAAAATCCTTAAAAAACAGACTTAAGCCCTAGGCACGGAGGGGTCATAACACAAATCGGAGCCTGCATAAAATTCAATCAGAACGAGGCCGGTATGTCAAACAGGGTTTAGGCCTATTTCAATGGGTAAAGAATAGCTATGTTGTTATTCTTACGAACGGGAGCAATAGAAGTAAATTAAGATGAAATTAATCCCGTAAAGGTATTTTGCAAGCAGTAAAAAATGCAAATAATTTAGGTTTTGGCGCCATGCAAGGTATTCCACATTCAAGGCTAAACCCTGGAAAAATGTCTTTCCGAGAGATATGCTAAGCATAAGTCACAATGTTAAGAAATAATAGGCATAAAACAACACTTACCACTTCTTTGCATTTCCGTATTATCTGTTCCTGTCAAAAAAAATTTCACATAACGGCTGGATCGCCCACTGCAGTCTACACACCACCACAACTTTTGTGGAACTGACGCATTGCCAACCTACTCCGAACTGCCAACATTAACACAAAAACGTCTGGTTCAATAAATCTGTGCTATATAGGCCTAATGGAATTAACGAAATATATTAATTAAATTAAGACTGTATTTATTGGCTGTTCAATTACAAAATATGTTTTTCCTTACAAACGAAACCAAATATGCCGTCAAGTAAAATGACATGTAGCCTATGTAAATGACATAACAGCCTACAAGTAGGGAAGGGACAGGTATTCTCGGGGTGCTCCTGTTTACCCTGCCATATCATTCCACCCACAGAGGCAGGGGCGTATTTAGCTACTTAAGCACTCCTAGGCAGAGAAAAATATTTTTGCCCCCTTATTTCCACATGAATGTACCACATAGTAACCTACAATAAGCATTATTGTAACCGAAATAGTAGGCTAATAATAATATAACAATTAATAATAATAATAATAATAATAATAATAATAATAATAATAATAATTAATAAATGAATAAATAAAAAGGTGCGTATTGTTGTCAATGTTATTCGTTTCTATTTCATTGTGCATTACATTAGTTTACTATTTGAAGAGTTATGAATAAAATATTTAATATATTTTTTTAAAAACCAGTAACAGCTTAAAAGCCACCCCTTCAAATCTGCCACCCTAGGCAGCTGCCTAGTCTGCCTAGGCTTAAATATGGTACTTCACAGATGCCGTCTTTGGGGAGGGGCAAGATACATTTAAGTTTTTTCTATCATTTAAGGCCTATGTATCGGCTAACTATTCAAAAATCCAATTCTTGCCCCCAAAAAAACACTTTCAAGTATGCACCTCTCATTCCATCGTTCATTCCTCATAATATGACCATCTGGTTGCAATGTAGGCATTATTTATAAGACATTTCAGGCAGTCTTGTATCATTGATAAACTTCATATTTACCTTTGAGGGTCAGTTATGACTGATAGGCAGGGTGTATCATTACGCAGATAGCCAGGGAAGAAATCTATATAAGGAATTAACGAAGGAATGTAACCTTACTATCTCCTCAATGGTGAAGCCGGGAGCTAAAACTAAAGATATAATACCAGAGGATTGTAGGGATCTCTGCAAAAAAGACTATCTGGTGTTACAAGCTGGATCCAATGATATTTGTACGAATGATGCAAGGGAGGCATTGGTAACCCTAAAAAGAAAGCTAGGGATCTTCTATAACACCAATGTTATCGTATTTTCAATTCCACGCCAGTATGATCTGGCAAACTGGTCCTGTATTAATAAACTAATTGACAAAACCAACAAAGACATGCAAAAAATATGTAATTTGTTTCCTCACTGTAATTTTATTGATCTAAGCAAGATAGGAAGAAGATTCCATACTATACACGGCCTACACTTAAATAAACTTGGGAAAAGGTATGTAAGTGATAGAATAGTGGAGTGCATAGCAAGTAATCTCTCAAATTCTGAACCGCTTTCTAGTATCCCACTTAAAGGACCTTTTTTAGAATAAATAAGAACTTAAATGGGCATAATTTTAATCTAAAGATTGGTTATATAAACATACAAGGATTAAATAATAAGCATGTTGTTTTAAACAACTATGGTATTGATAATAATTTTGATGTTCTCTGTGTGTGTGTGAGCACTGGTGCTCGGATGACTACATACCTTTCATTAAACTCGATGATTATGCCTTAAAAAGCAGTTTTAATAGAATGCAGCATATACATGGGGGTGTGTGCATCTTTGTGAAGTATGATCTTTTATTAAAATGTAGTATTTTAAATCTTGACAACATTTGTAAGGACATGGACTTCGAAGCAACAGGCATTGTATTTAATGATCCAGAATTAGTGGTAATTTCCTTATATAGATCACCCAATGCCAGTGCTCAAATATTTTTAGATAAGCTTGATGAATTGCTTGTTTATATTACAGGGCCCAAATTTTGTAAATTTAAATGTGTTCTTGGGGGAGATCTTAATTCTGATTTTGATATTACAACAGATAAAAATTCTGTACAAGATTTTAATAATGTTTTGAGGCAACATAATCTAATTGCTCACAATACTAAACCTACTAGAAATAGGGCCTTTTTTAGATAATATTTTCTCAAACATTGAACTAACAAATATTACATGTGACGTAACAGTAGGCCTATTTCCGTTCTCTGACCACGAGTGTGTATGGGTACATGCAAAAGATTGGTGTATGAGAAGAAACCTACCTTTAGAAGTAAAAACCGTTGTAACCAGGCCAATTACTGTTGATAAATTACTTTTATTTAGAAATTCTCTTTTAAGTGTTGACTGGGATAAATTTATTAAGGAAACTGATCTTTTGAATTCTGGAGAAGCTTTTAAGACATTTTTTAATATAATATTTCAACATTTTAACACTTGTGTTCCGGAAAAAACATATGTAGTAAAAAGCAATACTAAGGGTAAAAATAGGTTTAATTCTAAAATATGGTACACATCTGATCTGGCACAAATGAAAAAAATGCTTCTGGTATTTCTTGATATTAATAGGGTAAAAAAAACAGAAGCATCAAGGAAAGTTTATATTGACACTCTGAAGGCGTACAAGCAAGCAGTTAATAATGCTAAGATGGAACACAACTCCTTGATAATTGAGTCCTCTAATAATAAATGTAAAGGGGCTTGGCAATTAATCAAATCTGTTCGGATGAAAAAGCATAAGGAGCCCTTATCAATATCTCCTGATGTAATGAATAACTTTTTTTTGGATTCAGTATCCAAGGTCCATGAAGATATCCTGGTGCCAAACGTAACAGCCTTGGACCTTATGAAACAAAACTGTAATAATCTCTTGGACCATGAGACGCTTGAATTTGTGTTCCATCATGTAACTCCACAAGATGTACATTATATTGTAAATAGCTTCAAAACATCAACTAGCTCAGATACTTATGGTTTTACTTGTAATACATAGGTTGGTTTTTTAGTTTTGGCACCATAGTTATAACTGGATTAATAACTCAAAATATATGGTTCCAAGTTTCATAGGCCCTCGATGTAGACCCCACCGTTGCGTACAACGTGTTGCCAGCGATGCGGAAGTCGTTGGATCCCGTTGGCACTGCCCATTCTATTGATGGTGCGAAGAGAGCGCTCGGCAGCCTGCTTAACGTCTTCAATGGTACGGAAGTGCTCCCCGCGCATTGTCATCTTCACCTTCGGGATGAGATCATAGTCGCAGGGACTGAAACAAACAGTTCGACCAACCCCCACCAATGTGAAGGTAATGTTGATTCTTGCCTATGATTGGGATGGTGTGATTATTCACCATACCGTTCCTCGAGGGCAAACCGTTAATGCGGCGTACTATTGTTCGTTTCTGCAAGACCATCTCCGAGGAGCTCTGAGAAGGAAACGGCGCCACCACATGGTTACACCGCCCATCGTTCTGCATGACAATGCTAGGGCACACACAGCAGGCGTTGTGTCGGCATTGTTGGATCGCTGGGGCTGGGAGGTCCTCTATCACCCCCCCATTCTCCCGACATCAGTCCCTGCGACTATGATCTCATCCCGAAGATGAAGATGAAGATGACAATGCGCGGGGAGCACTTCCGTACCATTGAAGACGTTAAGCAGGCTGCCGAGCGCTCTCTTCGCACCATCAATAGATTGGGCAGTGCCAACGGGATCCAACGACTTCCGCATCGCTGGCAACACGTTGTACGCAATGGTGGGGACTACATCGAGGGCCTATGAAACTTGGAACCATCTATTTTGAGTTATTAATCCAGTTATAACTATGGTGCCAAAACTAAAAAACCAACCCATGTATATTGAAACATTGCATTGATTGCTTCTTAGATCCACTTACCTACTGTCTAAATAAATGTATAACTGATGGTAAATTTCCGGATGTGCTAAAGGTATCAAGAGTCGCCCCGGTTTATAAAAAGGGTTCTAAAGACTGTCCATCAAGTTATCGACCAATTTCACTGGTTCCCTGTCTCTCGAAAATTCTTGAAAGCATAATGCACAAGCAATTGTATGAATATCTGCATCAATTCAATCTATTTAACGAATCGCAGTACGGTTTTGTAAAGGGAAGATCTACCATTGGTGCAATGGATGCATTGGTAAAAAAAATTCTTTGTGCCTATGAAAATAAAGACTTTGCACAGTATATACAGTAGTAATGTACACAAAAGAGTCTATAACCAATACACAGTTAAGGCAAGATATTCATCAGTATAATACGAGGAATTGCAACAAAATAGATTTACCATATTGTAGATTAACTAAATCTCTAAATAGTTATGAAATAATCGGAATGACTCTATACAATAAATTACCTATGCAAATAACAAGTGCGCCACCCAAGAAACTTCAAAATTGGCTCTTTAATTGACTTATATCAAACCCCTTTTATAGCTTAGATGTACTTCCTGAAGTGATCTCAATTTAAGGAATGCTATAAATTATATGCCTGTGATATTAAATAAAAAATTTTGATCATCTGGTGATAAATGTTGTGCATATTTATGTTTTTAAGGTTTTTATGGTTAATAATATTACTCATGTGTATGTTAATAATGACTTTGTATCTTATTTAATATGTGACTTTGTCTATTGTTCTTTGAACCCAATGACAATAAAATTTGATTTGATTTGATTTGATTTGATTTGATTTGATTTGATAGATAAAATTCCTCCTTATTCCCTCTATTTTCTACTTAAAATGAAAAAATATAAAATGATTTTTTATTAATATGAGTTGATTAACACACTTGAACTTCACTTACCAATCATTTGGTAGGGCGCGTTTCACAGGCCATGCCTGTATCTTCAACTACATGTTAACTGCGGGATCTTCGATGTTTGGAGGTTCAGCCTGTTCCCCTGGTGTTGGTTTAATGTACTTAGCTATTAGGTTGTCTTCTTTCGGAATATCAAAATTCATGAGTCTGTTTTCGAATTTTTTCCCAAATCCAGAGTTCTTTAGGTGTTCTTACAGACTTTAATAATTGTGCATCTCTATTAATTTCATGCTTCTACTCCCAGTGATGTGCAGCTACCGCCGATTTTTCTATTTGTTGTAATCTAATGTTCCTAAAATGTTCATTCACCTTGATATCAATGTATACCTTGTTGCACTCCCTACAGTCTATTTTGTACATAGGTTGTAACTTTAATTGTGGCAACTATTTATTTATTACTAGTATATAAGTGACACACCTATGAAACTTCTACAGTCCTTCAATATAGTACCCAGCATTGTCTACAACTCATTGCCAGCGATCTGGAAGTTGTAGTATCCCTGTAGTAGCCCCTGTTCTGTTGATGTTTCTGACGGACCACCCTACTGCCTGCAGAATCTCGGGAACAGTCTGGAATCGAATGTCACGAAGGGGTTCCTTCAGCTTAGGGATTAAATCGTAATCACAGGAGCTTAATTCCGGTGAATGTGGTGGATGGAAAAGCACTTCCAACCCCCAGCGATGGTACAGATCAGCTACAGGGTGTGGCGTGTGCGCCCGAGCATTATCCTGCAAAATGATTGGAGGGTTCTGCAAAAAATGTGGGCGCTTCCTTCACAGCGCTGGTCTCAGGTTATTCTCCAAAAAATTACGGAAATACTGCGCATTAACATTCTGTCTTTGCGGGATGGCATGCGTTAGAATGACGCCATCGCAGTCGTATGCAAGAATAACCATCATTTTGACATTTGAAGGGGTATGACGCACCACTGTTTTGTGTGGTGACCCCTGATGACTCCACTCATTGGATTGCGCTTAAGTAGAGGCTCGTATGACCTGGCCCAAGTTTCATCAAATTCAATAATGCGGCGTAAGAAGGCGTCATCAACATGACCATAACGCTGCAGGTGAGTTTGAGCAAAGTCGTATCGTAGCCATAACTGAGCCTCTGTCAAATTCCAGGGGACCGACCGAGATGCAATTTTTCGCTCCCAGGCGTTTATTTAGAATTTGAAAAACACTCATATGCGACAGTCCCATCTCCAGTCTGTCGTCGATGCTTGTCTAGAAGTGCAGAAACAGTTTCCACGTCCTCTTCACTAATACTGGAACGACCTAGCCTAGCCATGTGTTCCATGCGGTCATGCCCCTCGTTGAAGGTTCTAACCCATCTTGCCACAGTCCTGTATGGCAATACCGTCTCCCGACATTCTTCCACAAGACCTTCATGACATTGTCGTGCTATTTTCAGCCAAGTTCTCTGTTCCTGCTTTTTAAACATGGCGAAACACAACACAACACAACAGCTTAGAGCGGTAACTCACAGGAGACTAACTTTCTCTCTCCAAAGCTCATGCGCTTTGAGACGTACGGACGAGTCCGTTTAATGTGAGGTAGGTCAGACCCATATTAACATGTGACATAAGTTACAACAATAAACTCCATCTGGTTTCGCTTGCACAGCAGTGTTGCCACAATTAAAGTTACAGCCCACGTATATTTCAAGTTTTTGAAGTAAAACTTCTTTAATGGCAATAGAGGGTAAATCGGGGAAAATCAGTCACACTAAAACAGTCACAAAATCAGTCACAATCAGTCACACTAAAACTGTCACGAAATCAGTCACACTCAAAAAAGAACGAAATTACTTACTTGTTTCGGTGCGGACTGCACAGAAAACAATCAACACAATGATTAGGAGTAATCAAAGGAAATTTTTCAGACCTTACTTCCTCAATGGCAATAGACAATTCCTAAGCAATCTAAAGGTATATTATCTATTTTATGGAACCCGGAGGTTCATTACCGCGCAAATCCAAAATTTAAAATCCAAAAATAAAAAAATTAAAAATCCAAAATTAAAAAATACAAATTTCCAAAATTTAAAAAAAAAATTAAAAATTATAACATTCAAAAATCCAAAATTTAATAAATAATAAAATCAAAAATTTAAAAATCCAAAAATAAAAAATTTTAAAAATGAAAAAATAAATAATTCAAAGATCGAAAATTTAAAAAATCCAAAATTAAAAATTCAAAGATCCAAAATTAAAAAGTCCAAAATCCAAAATTTAAAAAGTCCAAAAACCCAATATTAATAAGTCCAATAATGCAAAATTGAAAAAATCCAATAATCAAAAATTGAAAAAAAAAAAAAAATAAAATAAAGTTTTACTTCTGTTGCGTGGCGTTCCACGCACTCTTTTTTTGTTCTGAGGTATGTGATATTAATGCTTATTAATTATAATGTTCTTTATGCTGTATTTGTTTCGATTGGGTAATGTTCATTGAAGATCTTCTGGAACTTGTGGTTTAATCCTGGGTGGTAATTAAATTTCCTGTATTTTGATTCCTCCTTTTGGTTCTGTAATGTAGTGATACTTTTGAGCTGTTTTTGTTTCTGGAATTTACTGATTAATTTATCTAATAAACTTTTGATATATCCATTCTTCCTTGCTGTGTTTATAATCAAATTATTTATTGTTAAATAATATAAAATAGGCCTTTGTGTAATGTTCACATGTGCAACTAAAACCAATGATAAAAACTGTCAATGAAGTAGTTTCCATTCAATATCTGTTGAACAAAGATAAAAAATATGTACATAAATGTCTTGATAAAAACTAATCAGTAGTGCTGCAATAGCAGTCATAATAAAAATCACTAATCAGCAATTGCATAGGTTACGTAATCAAAACACTATGTAATGAGGTTAGTTTGTCATAACTTTTCATTCAGAAACAAGCTTCTGTTAAGGTGGTGGCACTTGGAAATCAACCGATGTTATAGCAATCCCAAGACGTTGCATAGTCAATGCAGAATTTGAAGAAGATGCATTTCGGCACAGCAAGTTTTATGCCTGTGAGTAGTCAGCAGTCAGTGGTTGTGCTTTCGTTTCAAGTAGAAAATTGAGGGAGTAAGGAGGAATTTTATCTATTTACAGTTGAGCCAAACCTTTTTACTTAGGGTTGGTTCTACTACCCATCCACTGTCTAATAAAATAGTTGCACACCAACTATACAGTATGTACTTAAAGATAAAGATAAAGTGGCCTCTTCACAGGTCATGGAGGCCCTTAGGATTCCATGAGGCTGAGGCTCCCAGACGTCAGCAACATATATTCCCAGGATTGTTCCTGGTACTCATTTCTGTTAGAAGCTGAGTCAACCCCAGAGCCAAAGTGCCACCAGAAGGAATAGGCCAGTGAAAAAATCCCACAGACCTCATTGGGGATCAAACCCATGAGCTTCCAGTTTGTAGCACTGTGCCTCAATCAACTGTACCTAGGCGTATCCAAATTATGTGCCAAAATTATGGAACTATGTAATGAGTGATGCACTGGGGAATTAAACATGTTATTTCCATTAAAGACAAAGCTGGGTTCATCAGAGTTCAGTTGTCTTCATTATGCACTTCCTGCAGAGAAAGTGATGTGTCACATGAATACACAGCGTCACTCGTGCAACAGTGTTGTAGGATAAGTGTAATGGTAAACTTATTTCTACATAAACCATTAAATCTGATTGGAGGAATACTATTTGTTACACAACGCTAAAATCGGACACAAGAATGAACTTAAAAGGGCTTGGGAAGTGACATAATTACACTATATAATAGCTTTTAAACT
This sequence comes from Ectobius pallidus, assembly GCA_964059195.1. Lineage (NCBI taxonomy): Eukaryota > Metazoa > Arthropoda > Insecta > Blattodea > Ectobiidae > Ectobius > Ectobius pallidus. Next base: position 179,021,957 of record CAXKWD010000006.1, on the reverse strand, counting down.
GTGATTAACTTGCTGTGTTTATGTGTCCTATGCTCTTTCAGGAACTTAAAAGAGGCAGAAAAATAATTTAAGCAGGACCGAACATCTTAATGAACGTAACACACTCGTGCAGAGAGAAGCTCTTCTTGAATGAACATCTCGTTTATTTGAGAAAAGTCATGTTTGCACGGCGCTTTTTGTTTTAAAAACGGGAGTTTTGGTAAAAAATGAAGTGTAAAGTTTAGCTTCAGTATCAAGTGCATGTATTACAGTCACAGTCACAAGTGGAGCTGTGCTCACATTCAGTTTTCATCTCACAGCTTACTAGCTTAAAAGACACGGCATCACCCAGGTTTTGTATTCTGCTTCAACTTTGAAGTAAGCTTACAGAGTGCTTCCTATTTTCAAAGTCTAGGCCCTTACACAGTCTTTTGTTTTTTGACTGCAGGATTTTTCTTTGGTGGATTTTCAATAATTCTGGAAAAACGAGAAGCTTCAATAGCAATAAGGGAGAAGTGTGAGATGTGAATAAAACTGTAGATTTGTATGAAAGACAAACACATACAACTTTTCTTTATATATATATATATAGGTAGATTCATTCACAAAATGAAGTGAGGGTTTTTTAACTCAACCGTTCGGCATTTGATCTGTTTGTGACTCCTTCAATTTTCTTCTGATCTTGCACAAATATTCCTCGAAGTCATTAGAAACAACATATGTGAGTAAGGTTTATTTTCTGCTTCTGTTTCAAGATGGTGGCACGTCTTAGATTTTTTTTACTTGTCGAATTCAGTTGGTAGAGCATCAGGATGTAGAGTCAAAGGTCATGGGTTAGAATCTCATGAATGTTATACAACTTGTATGTTTCAGTTGTGGTCACTTGTAAGCATTGTTGTCTGTTGCTACGCTCTGCTGCATACATGGATCTTCTATGGGTTCACTCGTCACAGAAGAAGAATGACCGAGCTAGCAAGGCTGCTACCCGGTCCCAAACCCTTCTCTATATTCGGCAACACCATCAGATTTCTTGGGAACCCTGACTGTGAGTAATTCTCTTCGCGTCCCCTATGTAAGGCAGCGCCCGTCTGGTGCTTCATTATGTCAACTTGATTTGCAGATCTGCTGCAGAAGCTCATGGACGTCATGGACGAATATTCGACACCGATGAGAATGTGGCTAGGACCTACAGTTGTCGTTGTTGTCGACGATCCTCAGGATATAGAGGTAAAGCAGGCTCAAACTTTTACACTGACTTCAAAATTAACAAGTTTAACAAATATGAAAAATAGAACAAATCAGACAGTATTGTAGTGTTTCCAATTGTTGTGTAATGTGTTTTTCAAACTAACATATTTCTATCATGACTAGAGCCGGATTTCCATGCAAATGCATGTTTTTATATACTTTGGTTAGACTTCTCAAACTTTGTAGTTACTCATTACATGACTTATGGATTCCAAATAACCATATTTTTTCCGTGCATGTTTGCATATTTCGGCCTTTTTAAGGCAAAATTCATGCATAATGCATGTTTTGGATTCTTTTGGTTTAATGTAGCATATTCAGACGTTTTTAATGCATATAAACCCTCATTTTCTGGTTTTAGTGCATAATATCAAGTTACCATGCATAACTGTGCATATTGTGAATGTGCCTCCCTAAAATCTTGGCTTTTCAATGAAACGTAAAAATGTTGTATTGTATTATCATTGTTATTTGATTGACTTGGCAACAGAGTCTGCCACCTGCATCAATTTGAGAGTGCAAACCAAGGCTTGTAAACTACAGTATAGTTTACTGATCTTGAGTGCAAACTACTGTTTACCCTAAATAAACAGTAATATAATACACCAGGCTACAAAAGAAAATGCCGACTCGCCGACCTTCCATTGAAAGAAAACTGCTGAACAGAATGTTCACTGCTTGAATTCGTCAGTCACTTGCCATTGTTGAAGACGTTTAATTGTCTTTAGAATCGTGCTGTGGAGAAATGGGTGTGGCAGTTAGGGAAAAACTTAAGAAGGTACTTAGTTCAAATCCTGATCTTAAACATCTGAAAACAGTGAAAGACGCATTATGTGGAAAAAAAATGTACAAGACATGGAATTCGATCTCACCCTCAGTCCAATTTCTCCCCTTAAGTATGCACCTGTTACTTCTTGTGAAGTAGAAATATCTTTTTCTGCGTTCAAGAATGTCCTAACTGATAAACGCACGAGTTTAAGTGAGAAGAATTTCGAAAAACTCGTTGTATGTTGTTTTAAGAGAAATTGAAATATATTGCAGAACATTGCGGATTTTTTTATAGTGCATGTTTCGCCCTTCATTGTGCATATTTGGAGATACGATAGTGCATGAATGCATGCATGTTTTTAAGTTTGATAGTGCATGAAAATCCGGGCTTTAATCATGACAAACAAACAGGAGACTAATTGCCTTTTACATCTTCGATAATTTTCTCATAGAGGGTTTCATTCTGAATGGACTCTGATAGATAGTCTAGTTAAAAATTCACTACTCGATCGAACGGCTAAAATAATAACTGAAGACGAACATACAAGGTTCCAAGACAGGTCGACACTGAAATCCAAACCTATTATCTCGGAAAAAGAGAGGAAAAGAACATCAGAAAGATGAAGAAATGAATGGTTCAACGTACCCCAAAGAGGGTGAAACGAAGGAAGAAGAAAGTACTCATATATATTCATATTCAGTTAAATATTTTTCCTACACTCTTTTGGCAATGAGAAATAATGAGAGAATACGACGTGGCACGTTGTAAGGACTGTATTTGTGAGCCGTTTAACATGGAACAAAAGGTAAAGATCACTAGAGAAGTTGAGGGTGAACTGAAACAACAACACTGTCAGCTGAAGGACAAGAAAAAAGCCTCAGATGTATAAATGTTCGGCCAAGGCACAGTGAGTTGTGGGATAACTCTTTCTGCATTATTTATTCTAGAATCACAATGATTTCGTTTCAACCGGTTAAAAACATCTTTCGTTTCAGTATAATGGATAAATAACTGATATAAGGATAATAAAATCAGGTAAACTGATGTAACAAAGTGCCAGAATGCTTTTCTTAATCAGTGATAATTGCAATTATGATATGCAAAAAATAAGTTATTTTTTCAGTTAAGCTCGAGATCGATTCATTAAGCAGGGTTTATGAAAGAACAAAGTAAATGTGAAGAATGTTATTTGTCATAGCTAACTGTATTGCAACTTCCAAAGCCGTATATGATCACAGTAAAACAATACGTTGTCACGAGAACTGATTTGCATATGATAAATTCTTTCTAATATATTACCATAAAATAGGCACTAAATTGGGCGTTACTCCGGTACCGTTCAACCGATTTGGTCCAATATCAATAGGCTTCTTCCCAGAGACGTTATAAATGCATATACCAAGTTTCATGAAAATCTGATAAAGTGTATTTGAGTTATCGTACGTACAGACACACGGACAGACAGTGAGACAATTCCCATCCACCACAGAATCTAATAAAGTCCATTCTGGCACTTAATAACGAGATGGATTGTGACACATCTGATGGAGTCTAGCTGAGGATGAATGGGGATACAGTCCAGGTTAGTGTGTCACAATCCATTTCATTATCATTTGTATATAGTAATTGCTTCTCCTATATATCAATCATTTTAGTCTGGAAATAGAACTAGGTACTAAATGTTGTTTTTTTCCAGGTAATTCTAACTCATCCTAAAGCTCAGCACAAGGACAAGGTCTACCAGCTTCTGGAGCTGTACATCGGGAAGGGACTTATCACAAGTTCAGGTAACTGCCCTTTGTAGCAAAGAGAAGCCCTGTTCTCTGTTTGAATTGTAATACAACTACTTTTCATGAACATTGATCCACTGGTACGCTTTCACTGGTAGCCAATGATAGTATACAAGGCTGTGACCAATAAACTTGTGATTACCTTTGTTGCCATTAGATCTGATGTTTTAAAAACATTTCTCTGTAAATAAAATATTGTGACCTTTATATTATTTGAATAGGTCTTAACTGTATATTCATTGAAAAAAAAAAAGTTCTGTAAATAGACATTACAAGATGATGGAGAGTTTTGCACTTCTGCTTGGTGACCATCTATGAAGCAGGGTTCGTTACTCATGGAGGAAGTTAATTATAAATGTTACCGAGTGTATACTCTGTTACACACATAAAAAAATCTCAAAAAAAAAATTCAAATCTGCTCTAAGAACTACCTAATAGGAAAGGTACTGAACAAATTAGATTAATTACTGTAACTAGACTACTGAATATACAATGTAACTAATTTTAAAATTATTGTAAGTCTGCTTTAGTACCTAGCAAAGATTTTATGTACATACCTAGTTAATAAGTAACTAGTTTTAAAGATACTCGTATTGTAAGTTTAGTACCTAGAAATGCCTGCATGTGCTATATCTAGGCTTAACATTGTAAATATTCCAATTATCATGTAACCTATACTAGATTTAAGTTTATTGTAACACACTGATTTAGTCTGTAAGATAACATGACAATGCCAGAAACTTGTAAAAAAGTCTATTGGCTGCAAATAAATATTATTATTATTATTATTAATTAATGAAGTTACGACAGGGAAAATACAAACTCTTCTGATGATCATGACTGTAGCGAGGGCATTTTAATTCGTGACTCATACCAGACCGGAACTAAACTGTCTTGTTTCAGGTGACTACTGGAGGAAGCACAAGAAAGTGATTTCCCCCACGTTCCACACATCCGTGTTGGACAATTTCATAGAACCCTTCTCAGAATGTACTCACATATTAGTGGGGAAGTTAAGCGAGGAAGTTGACAAAGGCACGTTTGATATTATGAGATATGTCCATTCCTGCAGTCTCGATATGGTGTGCGGTAAGTAACAATGTTTCTTACTATGGTTACATGTCATTTTCAGAATACTGATGTATTAACAATAATAATACGCTTTCATATGTGATATTCTCATGTAACGTTCAGCAGAATTATTCTGAACACTTGTGCATTTCTGTGTTACAGAGACAATAATGGGCACCAAAATGAACACACAAAATGGGGATAACCATGACTATCTGCACGCAGTTCAAAGGTAATTACAAATTGTAATGTTTCCTCATATATATTGTAGAATAGTCTAAATGTTTTTAGTCATGGGACTAGGGTTAGTTGCACACATAGTTCACTTCTCCTACAGAATATCAGAGCCTCTATGAATTACTAAACTATGAGGGTCAGTCAAATGAAAACGAGACAGGTGGAAAAAAAGTAAGTAAATGGTTTATTATTTCAAAAGTAATCGTCATAACTGTTAATACATTTTTGCACGATGTAACTAATTAGTGGTACTTACGAATATTGTTGCTGTGCATTGTAACTTGATATTCCCACACACAATCTGGTTGCTATGAAAACAAAAGAAATCTCAGTGCTGTAAAAATTGGAAAAAGCACAAGTGGCATAAGTAAAACCATCATAATACAAGCCTTTATGGAAGACCGGAACTAAGGCCCCCCAGTTTGTGGCGACTTTAACAGGACAAATATTTGATTCCCATAACAACAAACACATGCGAATCAATTTCTGAAATATAACATCCATCTTCAAAAGTGTATATACATAATATTTTCAGCTAATATCTCAATTAATATAAATAAATTGATATAAATAATTATCGTGCAAAAAATAGCATGCAATACTCGTGCCGTAAGCGCATAACGGATCTCAGAAATTGAAAAAACTCGGCGCAAGCGCCTAGTTTTTTCAAACTCTTTTCTCGATCCATAAGCACCACTTATGGATGTTGCTTCATGGAAAAATGTTTGCAGTTGCCTACAGAACCATGATTCTACCCAGGCGTGCACCTCTTCGTCCGAAGCAAATTGACGGCCATGAATAATGGATGAAAATTGTCTTTTTATACAGAAATAGAGAAAATTCCTACTAAGTGTTGTGTTCCTGGCTAAAAGGTATCAGTTTGCTAAGTCTAAGTTTTCTAGATCAACTGGAAGTGTACAAACATTTATGGTGTATTTTATGGAGTAAATTTCAAATGATATTAATTTAAATGGACATGATACAAGATGAAATAGCGACTAAGATGCATGGTATGTAAATATTCAATTTGGCATGTGCCTTTACGCCCAGGGAAATCATAGAAAAACACATGCAAAATTGGTTATTGTGTTGTAAAGAATGCGAGAATAGTTATGAGTAAATAATATAAATTATGAAATTACTTTAACAGATGAAAAAATATGTTAATTGGATTTAATTAATATGAACCTGTGACTTCAGAATGTAAGTCCATGATGTTACTATCTCGACCACCCCGTTAGGTTTACGGAAATAATTATTTCTGAACTTTCAGAGCCCTTCTTGCATTTGGGGGTGCAAAGATGTAGATGCACAAAAGGAGCGTCCTCTGGCGGAAGCGTCTCCCCTTCAACGTCTGTAAAGACATTCATGATATGCCAGTCCATATCGGTTGCATTCGGCATTTCCTCGCTGCGTAGAATGAAGTAATCGACTACGTCGTAGTCGAAACGTATTCCGGATTCTTGAGTCTTCCACATTACAATTCCTTGTATGGGAGATTCCTTCAAAAATTCCGGAGACATGTAAACTAACTTACTGCGTACCTTAGTTGGTATGGGTAATCCGTCCTCCATGGCGTCGATTGCTTTCCCCTTCCTTTTCATGACAGAAGAAGTCGTGGAAGAGGACGCCTTGGGCGTCACTTCCTCGTCCGACAGCCCCTCAACGTCGTCCATGTTGCTACACGCTTCCGTGCTAGTCGATTCAATTACTTGGCTGGCCATTTCAGCAGCGTCGAGTTGTTGTATAATAGAGTAGATGTTGACAGTAGTAACACATTCCTCATTGGCACATACGAAGACCGGCAATTTTCTAACCTGTTTCGGAGGCTCGTACTTTACATCCACTGTTATGGCGTCGCCGTTAAACAGTGCAAGTAACCAAGCCCTTTTTCAGGGGTTTATAGGGCTGAAAATTTAAAAAAATAAATAAACTCTTTGGAATTTTCCTGTGATGTACAGCCTAAAAGCCATATGTGTAGCAAATTTCAAGTTTCTAGCTCATCTGGAAGTGGGCAAACATTAAGGTCAGTGAGTGAGTCAGTCAGCCATGTGGCTTAGGGATTAATAGTACAAAGCCTGTGCAATGTAAATCAGAAGCATGTGAAATAAGGATTATTAACTCCATCTTTGGGGATCTGACTGAACTGTTTGTTTCAGAGTGTACGACATAGCAACTATTCGCATGTTCAGATTCTGGTTGCACAATGACTGGATATTTTTGAAATCATCAATTGGAAAAGAATTCAGCAGAGCACTTCAAGTGGTACTTCAATTTTCTTCAAAGGTGAGCATTTGAGGAGTTTGTAACAAGAGCTAAAAAAGAACTGATTTTTCTTGTATGCAATGCTTCTGGTGTACCACATGAAGAAGTTTGACCGGTTCCATTCTCAGAGCACAAGCAGGTACACTTGGTCGCTTGAGGTGAGTAATTTTCATATTTATAGTTACTTATCTCATTTTAAGTTTCCTTGCCTTGCTCAGTTTGTCTTTTGTTAATAATTGTTGTTTCAATGACTAGGAACCTAGATTTTGAAACATTACTGGAAGACAAGAAATTGCAAACGAGTTTGAGAGAAATGGTGTGAAGAATTTGAAAAACTTCCACAATTTACAGATTACGTAACACATGATCAAACAGAGTCGACCAGTCACTGGATGATGATGGAGCTCCTGTTCACTACACAACGCTTTCTACATGAACAAGTGGATAGGATGACAAGGGTCGATCGACTGGCCACTAAGATCTCCAGATCTTACTCCTACAGGCTTGAACAAAAGCGTGTAAATGCCAAATTTGAAATTAACTTAGATCTTTATTCTGTATAATGTACAAGGGGGGACCCAAAAATAACCGGAATCGAACTGTTGCAGGTGAATGCTTTCTAGTTACGAGTTGTGCTGTTAGGTGGTGTTATTTGGGGGTCTCCCGCGACCGTTAGTGAGCTGGCGTCAATCTGAGTTAAGTGGCTTGGTTGTGGTGCGCTGTTGTGTGCGTTCGAGTTTCAACCCGTCGGCGATTGGTGAGATGGCCAACCACAAGGAACAAAGAGTGTGTGTGAAATTTTTTGTGTTAGGGAAAACTGCAGCCGAGATCGTCGAAAGAACATTGACCAAATGTCTGAGGAAACGAACGTGTCATGGAGCACGGTCAAGCGAATTTTAACCGAAGGTTTGAACATGAGAAGGGTGTCTGCAAAATTTGTTTCTCGCTTGCTCAGAGATGACCAAAGAGAAAACCGCGTGAATGTTTGCCGCGACTTGAAGAGCGAAGTGCAGAATGATCCGAATTTTCTTAAAAGATCTTCATCAATTGCACGTTTGATTTTGGCAATGTTTTCGTCACTTCTTCCTGTCGAAGGACGCCCGGGGCGTGGCGTGTCTTCAGTTGACACGTTGCCAGATTTGAAACGGGAAAACCACTCTTAGACCTGTGATTTCCCCAAAGGATCATCATGAAAGGATTGCCTAAGCATCCCAACGGTCTTGGCTACAGTTTTCCCTAACAGAAAACAAGATTTCACACACACTCTTTGTTCCTTGTGGTCGGCCATTTCACCAATCGCCAACGGGTTGAAACACGGACGCACACAACAGCGCACTTAACTCAGACTGACACCAGCTCACTAACGGTCGCGGGATTTGATACAGGGAGTTCCATTTTTTACAGAGTGGAATGTGGATTTGATGACAGGTGTGTAAGCAGCTGTGCTGCCTTTTTTTAGCTAATGTTTAATATCGTATGCCCTTCACTGTATATACCAACCCATGTAAGTGGAGTGAACACCTATTAGGGAAGCCAGGTTTCTCAGTTGGTAGAGCTGAAGGTTTGTGTCATCTGTGAAAACATGAATGTGTATCTCCATGCATTAAAACATTCCTAATCCTCTTTTCTGTGTATTTTGTTCTTGTAAATTTTCAATTTCTTGAATTTTCTTTGTGTGAATTGCACAGGTGATCCAACAGAAGAGAAGAGAATATACCGAGAGGAAGAAGGAAATCCTCGAGTGTGAACGCTTTGAAGAAGGTATGCAGGTCACAGCATTGATTACTTTTAGATATATTTTATAAACATATATTTGTATATTTATATCATTTTGTGCATTTTTTCGTGATTTTAAGTCATATTTTGGTTACATTTAAATGGTTGATATTTTTTGTCTATTTTCTGAAAATTATTACTAATTCCTAGAAAGAGTTAAGGCTAGTTTACACAACGAAATTAGGTTTGGTAACTAAGTTTCGCAACTGTTTTTTACTTGAATGCACAAGCGCGAGATGTACTGGCAACAATGAACTACAACACTACGCAGTTTCGGATGATTCCAACTTTTCATGACACTATAACAGTAATTATCAAATTTTACACATATTAGCTTGTTTGCGTTTCGTAAAATGAAGTGCGGAAGTAAGGAAATTGTGAAATGTCTCGATTCATTTGTGTTTCAAACATGTATGTGGGATTTCAACTTCAGAAATAAGGTGAAATGTGCGGTTGCATTGGAATTAGTTTTAAAGAAAATGAGTGTAATTAGTTTCACGAAAATCATTTTAAAGAAAGTATATACGAAACCTAGTGTCATCATGTAAACTAGCCTTCACTGATATCCTGGTCTCATGTCAAACTGCGCAGTCTTCCAAATCGTCCAGCTTTTCGAAAGAAGGTAGGTTTGGAAGTAAATGATACGGGACTTTGACATATTAGAGAAGCTATCAATATAACTCATTGGTGTAAATAAATATTGAAGAATGAAATCCACATGAACTCCTACCACGCATGATGTGTAGAAGCAATGGGGTGCAAATCCTCCATGAGCCATAAAATGCTATATCAAGTGTTTTCTGAGGGAATAGTTTAAGTGTGATAAGTCGTTCTTCCTCATTTCAAATTCTAAATACAGTAGAAGCCCGAAATTGCACGGTTCGAAATACCGTGGATTCAGATGTAACGCGAGGGAAAGTATGTCCCCCAATAAAAAAAACACCGTAGTTTTATAAATAAAATTTTTAAATTGGAAGTTGAGTTAGAACAGTAAACATTCTACAAAGAGTGGTTCTGAAGTACATTTTTTTTACCGTTAGACCCGCCCTCACCCACTAGTTGACCGTCACCACTGCATTCCAAAGGATTTAGCTGAAGTAACGGGACATGGAATAAATTGGGCAGCTCTATAAGGATTTTAAAAAATCTGCACCTGCCATAAATTCTTAAAACCTAGGAAAGTTGAAATATGATTTTAGTTTGAATCACGCATTCACTGTGGTAAGGTTATAACGCAGGGGAAAGCTTGTCCCCCAACAACTGCGTTATATCGGGCCTCTACTGTACCTAAATAAGGACCTAGAATTTGGAAATCGAAAGTCCTTCATAAGTTAATTTCCAATTACAAAATAGAAAACCCGAGTGACACTGGGACTTTTAAGCTAGTAGAAATATATTAGCAAAACTGGTTTTTCAATAGTAAAAAAAAAAAAAAAAAAAAAAATCACGTTTTCTGATTGTATTTGCTCATAACTCTTGAACGAAAGCAAAAATTAAAAATCCGGCTTCAAGGTGCATTTGGACACCCTTCAGTCTATCTATGTTAAAAAATTCCAGGTCTACATCGCACACAGGCAAACATTTCCTCTTATTATATAGATGTTTCAATTTCATATCGTGCCTATACACACACCTTGCACATAGATATGTAATGCGTTCCAGGAAACACACTGAAGCGCAGGAAGGTGTTCCTGGATCTGATGATTGAGCTCAGTGACTCGGACAGTATACTTACTGACCAAGAACTACGAGAAGAAACAGACACATTGATGGCAGCTGTGAGTGGATGCACAATGGCTTTGTCTATTCCGAGAATAAGGTATGACTAGATACACATGTCTCTTGTTCCTTGCAGGGCGTGGACACTATAGCAACAATCAGCTGTTTCACATTCCTCATGCTTGGAATTCATCAGGACTGTCAGGTAAGACAACAAGCACCAGACACAAGAATTCTAATGTTGGCTATGCTGTGCTATGCCAAGAAGTCGTTCAGTGCATGCAGAGAGCTAAGCTAAGCTAAGCTACATTTCAAACATCGCTGAGGAGGTGATTTTCATAGCCATAGCTCTCCGAAGCTGTTTAGACTTAATAGGCTGTTGTATTAAAATGATATAAACACAATCTTATATTCTTACCAACATATTCGTGCCAACATATATTGTTGTAACAGTAATTACAGGTTACAAATACCTAGTATAATTTAATTTAGACACATTAATCTGCCAAAACCACTGCAAATCAGCCGGGATAAATCATATACAGTGAAACCCCGATAATACATGCCTGTTTGTTACGCTATCCCCTGTTATGCACTCTTTTCATCCGGTCCCTTGACATCACTATATAAAACTGTATAAAATCCACCTCTTAATAGGCTCATCATCCCATTTAATACCCTCTTTCGTCTGCCAAAAATTCTAAAATATTGTGCTTTTAAGGATACTGAGAAAATATTTTCTAGACTTCTACATTTACTGTTAACGCCCGCACATTCAATAGAGTGGAATGCAACTCTTGAGTACCTGAAAGATTATTCAGTTCTCCACGGTCCTCCTTGCTGCCAGTTTTAAAATGTATTATGACTTGATCTAGTGTAGAAGTGTGAATTGATTTGTTAGTGCCAACATGAGTAAAGGAGTGAAATGGAAAGCTTTGTTGATATCGGAGAAATTAGAAATTCTCCGTAAACATGATGAAAACACCAGTATGAAACAGAAACACTTGGCGGAATCATTACGAATCCCTTCTTCGACGCTTAGAACAAGTGTAAAGTCGTGAAGCTGTTCACGAGGCTGCAACAGGTGGCTTCAAGCGAATGAAGGTGAAATCCGGAGAATACTACGAAGAAGTGGAAAACATTCTTGTGGAATGGCTTCACCAGTCTCGCGAAGCTTCCATTCCCTTGAGTGAGCCTATCATTCAACAAAAAGCCTGCGAAATCCCAAAGAAGATGAATATTGAGTTCTCCGCATCGAAGGGATAGTTGGATTGCTTTAAGCAACGCCATGGGTTTCTTTATCATCAGATTAAAAGAGAATGACCCTCAGCATAATTACTGTATTTAATCCTTAATTTAATTCATATCTTGGTATTAAAATTTTTAAAATGTAAAAATGACCCACTCTTGCTAATACGCGGCCCCTTGAAGAGCGTCTTGATGAGGTTTCACTGTACTTTTAATATGGATGCCCACCGTGAAAGTCTACACTTATTCATAGTTCAAAGTTGGTTTAATATAAAAATGACATCTGACATGGTTAAGTTTCATTGTAGAATATTAAGGGGAAAGTACTGTCACACCCAAAAACAAGCTCTGTGTTTTAATGCATTTTAGAAGAAAGTATACGAAGAACTGGAGAACATTTTTGGAGATTCTGACCGTCCTCCAGCAAGTGGAGATCTGCAAAGAATGACGTATTTAGACCTGGTTCTGAAAGAAACACTTCGCTTGTATCCCATTGGACCAATCATATTGAGGCAGTTACAGGACGACATCGGCATCAGTAAGCACATTCATGCTTAATTATTCAACTGTTTGAAAATCAATTAAAATTAAATAGAAATAACAGGTAATATATTTATTAGAGAGTTAATATTACCTGTGATAAATTATATATTATAGGCTTACTTGTGACTCTTGTTTTAGAGGCTTTGAAAATCATGCTTTCAGGGAACTACACGCTCCCTTCTGGCTGCTCTGTGGCTCTATTCCTCTACAGAGCCCATCATTCTGAGAAGAACTTTGACAATCCAGAGAAATTTGATCCTGACAGATTCCTACCACAGAATGCTGCAAAATATCATCCGTACAGTTTTCTTCCGTTCAGTGCAGGAACCAGAAAATGTTTAGGTGAGAAAACCTGCAGATTGGTTGGTATATCGTTATTTAACGGCAGGGTATGTACTGCAACTTAGGCGTATGACCATCGCCGGCGTGCCGGAATTTTGTCCTGAAGGAGTTCTTTTACATGCCAGTAAATCTACTGACATGGGCCTGTCACATTTATGCACATATAATTGCCATTGACCTGGGCCGGAATCGAACCCGCAACGTTGGGCACAGAAAAACAGCACCCAGGCCGACACACAGACATGTGTCCAAAAATAGTATTTTTGGATTCAGGGGGCCTTGAAACGTGTATTTATGTTAAAAAGTCAACTTGGAATTTGGGGGTTGAAAACAACAGTCTGCTTCCTCTACCTATAGTACCTATGGTACAAGCAGAGGAAGTAAAAAAGATAAAATACCAAAGAAAATATCGACCATTGCTGTGCATTAAGGCTAGTTTACACAAGGAAATTAGGTTTCATAACTAAGTGTGAGATATGAACTGGCGACGAAAAGTTACGACACTACCCAGTGAGTTTCAAGTTTATACACGTTTTCAGCTCGTTTGCATTTTGTTAATGAAGTGTGCGAAAAAATCTTTTTGTATGATTTGGAGTTTCAAAATTGAGGTGCTTATTAAATTTGAGTAAGTACAGCACTCTGACAATTTGCATGCAACAAAGTGACTACAGAAAATTCAACTGACTACACACACTTTGTTGTTACACTTACCATTTTTGGTAGTACATGTTTCAGGGATTCTCATCCTCATTTTCAACTGCCAGATTCTTCTCTGGAAGATCTGGAAATATGGAGAAAAATTTATATTAAAAAATTTGAAAACTCAGCGATGAATCTTGATACTGGATCTTGGTAATTAAAAATGCATTTGAAAATGTGGATGACATGACATACCAAAATAATGGTAAGTGTGTGTAAGACAACTCATGCCAGAATACTACTTCCGTACGCACAATAACTTCAATATGCTTTATCAGATTTTCATGAAACTCAGTACACACACTTATAACTTTATAGGAAAGCCACTATTGATTTTGGACGAAATTGATTAACCGATACCAGAGTACTGACCCACTAATGGTGACATGCTTTTCAAGAAAAGCAAATCTGCATCAATTGATACAACTGAATATGCTGTTGGAATTGATTTGTTTGCTTTCAGACGTTTTGGCAAAAATAAAGGAATATTCTTGACTGAGAAATTTATAGTAAATTCGTTCTGTTAATATTCTCGTGGTCCCACTTATTCCTTCACATATGCTTCATTAAATATGTGGTATATAACTCAATAGTTTCTGAAATATGGCTTGTTATGAGGTGCTACCCAGAGCTTCTCGAAATTCGTAAATAGCATGCAAAGAAATGGAAGTACTATGAGAAAATGCCACTAGGTGACACCTTTTGAGTCAGTATGCATGCGAGCGCATTTAGTATCTGTGAGCATTTTTATGCTGTTGCCTGTTGATCACGTTGCAATTCTGATGGCGACGGGCATGAAGAAGCAGCTCATCTGCATCAAATTATGTTTCAAAACTCGGGAAAACTGCTGTAGGAAAGCATAAGATGTTAATGAGAATATTATAGGAGAAAAATTCCTTCGACACTGAACCCAGGACCTGTGGCTATTCACGCCAATGCTCTACCAACAGAGCTAAGCCAGGTCAATTCACAGCGCCAGATGGCAGATGGCACTGTGAATTGAACTCCTCATGAATGTCCAACAGAGACAATAATCTGTGGTTCATGAATGCTTATATATCTATCTTAGATGTTAATGCATTTGGAAACGATGCCCCAGGTCGGATTCAAACCTATGAGTGGCTCAGTTGATGAAGATGATTTAATGGCAATACACCCCAAAACGTCTTTGTTGTTCGGGCTGTGACATTGTATGGCACATACCAATAAACTCAACCTGGTACCAGCAGGAGCAGAATCGCCTGAAGATCTGCAGGGATCTTAAGAATCAACTTCCTCTCCAAGGCTGTCACACATTTTCCCAAGTTTGAAACAGATTTTTATGCAAAGAGACATGTCATTGTGAAATCGCAATTTAAGCAAAATGCAACATTGAAAAATATGCTCACAAATACTCACTTAGAACAAAGCCACTTGGCACAATGAATCACAAGAGATCTAAAGAATGTCACCTCGTATTACCACTGGATCATTTGTACCTCGTAACTCTACCTCATAAAGTCAAACAGAATGATATCTCGATTTGTACAACAGAATCTTAGATACTAAAGAATTTACTCTGTCTCATATTTACACGCTTTGTGTAATCTGTTTCAGGTCAGACTTACGCTACGATGGCACTCAAAGTTCTAACCTCCACAGTTCTGAGAAAATATTTAATAACAACTGATAAGAAGATGGAAGATATCAGAGTGAAAGCGGAGATCAGCATCCATGCTGTAGGAGGATACAACGTCAGGATAAAACACAGAAACAAGTGAAGATGCTACTGGCTTGGCCATGGTTACCAACCATATATACCTGAATACTACCCGCCCCTTAATAATGCCTGGAAAATCTAGAGGTTCATACATAAAATTCTTTGCCAGTTATAATTAACATTACATATCATAAAAGAAGTAAATATGGCAGGCTAAATAGTAATTATAAAAATAACGTGCACGGTAACAGCCAGCCAAAATCTCGGATCTTTTAGGCATAGCCTATAACACTCCATTCATGAATCCAGCTGTGTAGCGGGAATCCACCCGACCTAAGGTCAAAGTCATGTGGAAATTCACCAAACTTTACTGAATTACTGCTTCTGCTTGTACTGCACTGTTACTTGTGTGGCGGTTCTTTGTGTAAAGCTTTGTTTCATGGGGACCATGTGCATAAAAAAGCATTTTCTTCATCTCATTTTCCTTCGCTACTGTTATACTGTACTGTGATGCTACTACAAAGCATCATGCTATATTGAGCCAATATGGTACAAAATATCAAAATTCAGATGAGAGGAGTCCAGTATTCAAATAATATCTGCATTACAGTTTTTTTGTTTGCAATTGGTAGTAATTGAGTATATAATTATGGTATTCGTAGGCAGATGGCAGCTGACACTCACTGATGTGCATAATATAGACCACGACAAGCCTAAGAAACAAATATTCAATATTCCTCACATTTATTAAAAGTATACCAGCGCACTTACATGGAACATTGCGTTACTTCTCCAGTTTCTTCAACAGCTCGGAAGCTTCTTTCTTTGCCTGAAACAAATTTCATAATTAATTCACGTGCAATGTTTACTGGGCTTCGACCACAGCTTGGATTTCTAAGCAAAAAGCAGATTTCTAAACATAAGCAGAAATATTATATTGCAATTTTAACTTTATTTCATAGTGCTTATTTTGAGAGATTTTGCTCACTTATTTTATGATTTTCAATTGAAATAGCATATTTTACTCAAAACTGTGACATTAACTGTCACTCCTAGACATCATTATCACTTATCATCACTTATTTTATTGACTAATAGAATTACTGAAAAATCTGGGTTATAAACACTCTGTCAGATTTCTGAAAAGCTTTCCGGTGAGGAAACATACTGAAAAAGAATTCATTGGAGAACTGTGTTGCTTTTCACATGCACCTGTGGACGTTTTCGTTTTACAAATTGTTCTTCATTCATAGCTTCCTTAGAAACTGTAACAGCCGTGAATAGAATAATTTATTTGATTTTCATGTACATTTCTTACAGTGGTATTAATCAGAGGCGACGTGAGGGAGTTGACACATGTAGGAGGAATCAAGGGGAGGGGTAAGAATGTTGCGAGAACCGATTGTAACAAGCAAGGTCTCTTGTTTCTTAATTACATTATACGGTCGACACAACTGACCCATACACCCCTCCATGCTTTGACTGCTACGTATGATTAATACCACTGTACATCTGCTTTGTTTCTCTTATAAACCCGAGCTCTAGTTAATACCAGGGCCTGGATTTTGATGACAGTCATCTTTTTATTGATGCTGCATAGACATTGCCAACTTGTAGATAAATCCTAATCACGGCCTCTAGATTAAAGAAGTGTATTTTTATTAGGTCATTTTTTGTAATTTTATATTTTTAGGGCATTTATTTCAATTTTACGTCATTATTTAGTCATTTTCATGTCATTTACTTCCTTATTTAGTCATTTTCATGTATTTACATTTTGTTGCTAGCGGTGCTGTCTTTGAAGTGTTGTTTGTTTAATGATAGAAGGAAAAATTCGGCATTAAAGTGTTGTCATGTCTTAGTCGGAAGTGAGAACAAAGAAACGCCGAAATTTTGTATTATATTACTATTGTTATTAGATTGACTTGGCACGAGAGTCTGCCACCTGCTTGGATTTGAGAGTGCCAACTACTGTTTACCCTCAATAAACATCAATATAATCCGGCAGACCACAAAAGGAAATGCCGAATTTTGAATCGACAGTGCCTTAGTGCCAGTATAAATTTCCGTGAGAAAAGAACATTCACAACATTAATTATTTACAGTTTTTACAATTATGAAAAAGTTAGTCTAAATCTTTGTGTGTACAATAATAATTTTTTATAAATAAAATATCAGTTTTTAGGTCATCTTTTATAATTATTAGGTCATTAAAATTTAGGGTCATTTTGTAAGTCATTTCTAAAACAATTTTATGTCATCAGAATCCAGGCCCTGGTTATTATGAGTCTCTACCAAGTCAAAATTTACATATTAAAACACTTTACAATAACCCAGTGTGTGTATGTTGTGTGATTGTGAATCTACATAATGTGAGTCATCATGTGATGACATTTAATTGATCAAAGTGGAGCGTGTGTAATTCGGTCCTGGCGCATGCAAAACAGTTTTATACGTAATGGAATGCGCTTAATGTGGAAAAAGAATGCAAATCTTAAGATTTAATTAATGATTCATTGTAAAATGTGGAAAAGCCACTTGACATGCACTACAATATCTTTGTTATTCACAGCCCTAAAAGTACTGTTACATTCTATTCAGCAATGGGATTTACCCGGCAAGAAATGCGCTACCAGCATTGACACTTGACTTGTAGCACTTTAAAGTGACTACAAGAATCCCTAGATGGAGGTGAGAAAGACAAAACTTTAAAGAAGAAAAATAAAATAAGATAAAAGGGAGGAGGCAATTAGCAAATGAAAAGAGAGGCAAGAAGATGGGAAAGTGTGGAAAAGGCATGTACAGTCGGTCAAATAAAAAACGTCGGGACTCGTATGCAGATAAAATTAAAGTTTTAACGCATTAGTTCACAAGTTTCCTATAAAAACATAAAATACAGGTCATTTTCGGAACATATGAGGCCATGCGACAGGAGGGAAAGAATGAACAACGAGGGAAAAATGAAAAATGCGGAAAGCGCAATACACAATATTCAACTTAATGTATTGTCATAATTCATTTTGCTTTGTCATCGCACCACATACAAATGCTAGCTTGAGAGAAAGTGTAGTTAGGACTGTAATTGACCTGCATTTTTTCGGCCTCTGAAGCAGCGAGAAGGTTCCATATTTCTTAAAGAGGTGGGTACTTCACAATAATGCGACCGGAAGTTTTCATAGGAATCGTGGATCTGGCCGGCGTATTTCGATGCTAGATTTGTGGCAGAAGTTGAACGTAAGTTATTGATTTTGCACTACAAGTACCGGTATTATAAAATAAAATCTTTAAAAAATGCTCCTTGAATAATCATATTACTTGCGAATTTATTAATTATTAATATTATAAGAATTTGCAACCAAGAATATGGCGGATGTGAGACATATAGCCACAGCCTTCTATACATGTTCGTTTTGGAACAAAACTGACTAAATAATCAAGAAAATACATGGAGAGATAAGAGGCAGGTGTGAACCTAACCTTAAGTCTTCCTGTACATGCGCATATGCTCGTTCGTTATACTTATTCAAATACCGCCCGACGTTTTTTATTTGACCGACTGTACGTGTACAGCTAGGAAATATGAGTGGACTGTTTACTGTGTTAGTGATAACATTTATGTAGTCTAGTGTATTTTGTGTAATCCGGAAACTTGTCAAATTTGGAAAATTATTTTGGTCCCACATGATTCCACTTTGATCAAGTTTTACTTACTTACTGACTCAATGACAATAGACAATTGTTAAGAGTGCTTACATGAGTTACACCACGAGTATGCGTATGTGTAGACAATAGCACTATCCCTCCTAACCAAATATAGCATGTGAGCAGAGGCGCCAACTTATATGGGCCCATGGGGCTAAAGCCCACCCAATAATTTGACGTAGGCCTATTTTGTTAAATTATTTATTAGATTACAAAAATACATTTCGTTGTTGAATCGCTGGAAAGCGAAAATCAAGCTATTGTCGTTGTTTAAAATTCATCAATCACACGGGTCTAATTCTGTACAATAAACTTCCCCACTCTTTTAAGCACACCAGTACAAAACTTTTCAAAACCAAAGTGAGAAATCTTCTTATGGAGCATGTTTTTTTATAGTACTCAAGATTTCATCTCCGCCAATTTACTGACTCTATAAATTTATTTTTACTGGATATTAATTTATGGAGTAATTGGAGCTGCGTGATTTCTCCTCTTTCTCTTTTCCTCTCCATTTCTATAAGTCAAAATTGAATCACAAATAAAATTCTAAATTTCCGTGTCTTATTGTACTCTGTATTATTTTGTTCTAATGTCTGCATTTTGTATGAGTGTGTACTGTATGTATAGGTATGTTTTGTTTAATATTTTTTTTAGTTCTTAAAAGCCTTTGGATTCTTGTAATCCCTAATGGTGAATAAATAATATTATTATTATTATTATTATTATTATACAAAGTACTATCTTCTCTTATTGTTTGAAGTCGTTTCTTAGTTCAATAATTTTTTACGTCTTTAATCTGTTAACTCAGTTTCCACATACACAACCATATTTTTATGCGTTCAGAAAAAAATTCAAAATATGTAAAAGGAGAATGCGGAAAAGTTAAATTCAGAATTTATATTATGCTTGTGGGACTAGAGTGTGGAGTACAAGACAATTATATTACAAAGTTTGTCATCATAAACAATGAAATCATTTCATGTAGGCCTACAATTCTATATTTAAACATAGTCATATCAATATTATATAAACCAGTTTCATGACCCAAGCGGCGGGAGTATGAAAATCTTTAAATCTTTGAGCCCACCCAATGTTTTTCAAAAGTTGGCGCCACTGCATGTGAGTCGTGCTACTTGCATGCGATGATATGTGTGAACATTTTATATTATAATTTGAGTCAATAAATTTATTATTGTTTAATAAATTGTTACTTTACCTGTGTATTTGTATGCCTTCTGTTTCCCCCCCCCCCCCCCAAAATGAAAGAATATTTTGATGCGAGCAGTGAATGTAGGATTTGGATTTGTTAAATGTTGTTGAGGAATGACGTACCTGCAGAAACCTTCGAAACGTTTCCTGCTAATGTCAAATCTTAAAAAATATATTGAATAGGGTATGTGATAAGAATGTATTATCATTATGTAGTTAAGTTTGTAAATATTTTTATATGCTACAGTTTCGAATGGATAGAGATTCTTTTTAAATTATCAATTGATAGGGTATTGGTATGCATGGATGGCTATTGTGAGATTTGATGTGTGTAATTGTACGTATATATGCATCTGTATCTGGTACCCTATGATCCCCAGGTGGGGCGAAGGGGCCTCCAATGGAGGTTTCATTACCTATACTAATTTTGATATGCTTATTTTCCGAGAGAGGGTAGAGGGACAGGTGGTAAGCCCATCGCCTCGCAACCTCCCTCTGGAAACTAAGTATTTCTGGACGTGAAAGGGCCGAGAAATTTTGTCCAGAGGCTCTAATTTAGGCTTGGAGTTCTTTTACATGCCGTAAATCTACGACACGGGACCCCCAGCTTAAAGTCCCTCCCAGAGGACTCCGTACCCAGGATTTTTGTAAATATGCATGACTGATATTAATTGCAACACTGCCACCTGAGTGTTGACCTACTTGTGAGGTAACAAACAAAAACAAAACAAAAACAAAAAACGTGTTAACAAAGTTAGCCGAAGCAATAAGAATGCACGATTACTCGAGAACTCATCCTCAGTTCCCGCTTTCCCTAGCATTAAACCATTTGAGTACTTTTTATACAATTCTTAACAACTCCCATGACTTGAGATGAGTACTGTGACAATACCTGCAAGTCATCATCTGTACGAGCCGGGTAATTCCAAGCTAATCTCAGGTAAAACCGAGCTTTTTCTTCCTTTTCCAAGAGCAGGTAAGTTTTACCAAGCATCAGCAGATTCTGGCTGAAACACAATTAAGTTCGAGTAAAGATCAGTAAGGGACATAATAACATTAATAATTGTGACGTCCATTAGTGATTTAACTTCATTTATTTTAGCAGTAACCAAAAAGCCAAACGTTTTTGAGCCCACCCAATGTTTGTCAAAAATTGGTACCATTGCACTCGTATGAAATTAGCATTATGCTTGTCTTATAAACATAATTGTGTTATACACTCGATACAAGTATTACTACAGGTTCGTGAAAGTGATTTTATTTTTATTCGATGTTATTACTAATTTTTGAGCATTTATTTAAAAACGATAATTCATCAATTAACATTGTTGTCACTCTCAGTTTACATTTTATTTCATAATGAATGAATGATGTCTGAAGAATTTAAGGAACAAACATTTGTGAAAATTTAAATAATGTTGTGGATTTTCTTAATAGACAATCTTGAGGAATTATTTTTAATTTACAAAAAAAAATTACATTGGCCAAGAGCATAGCATTTATGGAGCAGTGCACCTAATGTGAATTGTATCGCACATTGATCCTACATTTCTTCCTCTTTGATTTTGTTGCCCTTCGTTACTTTCAGAAATATTTTTCTATACCACCATGGCCATTGTATACAATACAAGGAAATAACAGAAATTAGGAAAATATTGTTTAAAAATGGATTAATTTATCATAGGTAATCCCATGAGAGCTGGATTTTTTAAGACTATTCTATGAATAAAAATGTAACGGATTATACAAATATTAATTATTTTCATGCTTTTTTGTATAAAAACAAAACTAACAGCTGCGAGATCACGGCATACTATGAATCAGCCATCCATAAATCGATTTGAGTTACCATGTTGTGACCAGTACTACCAATTGTGCATATAAGACATAGTTAACTTCATTCAGGTAAGCTAACAGAAGAACAGAATAAAAGCACACCAACTGGCTTGCACCAAATCGAAATTGTGTTTTTAATCGATGCACATGTATGTTATTTCAATTTCCAAACAAGTTATGTTGTATAACATAATCTGTTTTCGTACCGCTTAATCGCAACATGTGATGTATTAATCAGGGCACATTGATGCTTTCGTGTTCAGTAACAAGTTGACCATTTTATCAGATAAAATCCCTTCCTCATATTAATAGCAAGCATTTTACAAGATAAACAATTGTGATTGGTCTATATCCGACAAATTGCTAAACGTTATTGGTCAACATCAAACATGCGACATATGAATGGAATAGTCCAAATAAAACAATTTTTCTGAAATGTGTCTGTGTTTACTTTTTACATTACTTTGGAGTTACTGTAGGCAGTAATATGAAATTCTAATTATACCTGTAGAAGTTGGGATCCACCTCTTCAGCTCTGTTGAAATAGTAGAGAGCCTCTTCAAAGCTGGATGTAGGTGGAGTGGCAAAAATCGTGCTGGCTATTTTCCTCTGATACCACGGCATTGCCGATATGTTGTAGCACCTGGGGACATGTTACAGGATAAGAATACGCAATTCATTTTATTGCAAATGTCTGTATGTAAATTCACAATGAAACATCTTCAAACCTGTAGCTTCTTTGATAAAATAACAATCAATCTTTGAACACAGTGAATGGTTCCATATGAGCACAAAAAAACTAAATTAAACTCTGGCGCTACAAACGAGTAGTTTTCTTTCATTACCAGTAAATGAATGGAATTAACTGGAATGTTATTTTCTTATCAGATATTTATCAGAGGGTTTTCTATTTCAATGTTTACAAAATTTAAGAAAAGTCACTTTGTCATAAATTAGATTCTCACAGCACATAATTATGTCCACATCAAATGAATCCAAACTCTGAGCTAAATTACATATAGTCCAGTCAAATTATCACAAAAAAAGTCATGTGGATGCAAAATTTAGGGTAGAGCTAATTTTTTTATATGATGTCTGGGATGGTTTTGAGAGTAATTTCTGACATTTTGCCAACAAACTTTTTTGCCGCCGGAGCCGCCATCTTGAAAAAACTTCAAAATTTTCTATTTTATTTCTGTTTTTGCCCATTATATGCCGAAGTATGCACCTGACAAAATGTTTTATTATCTATCCTAAAAGTGGACTAAATTTGCCACAGTTTGAGATCAAATTGAGTTTTCTACCATGAATAGTTTCGGAAATACAGCTCTCCGAATTTCAGCAACATTTTGCAGAAAATAAAAAAATCTGAACTTTCAACTAGTTTTTGCTCGCTATCTTCTAAATGACCAAACCATCAGTAAAATTTCGAAGGATAACTTTTAAAGTAGAGTAAATTTGCAACAAGTTGAGTATTTAATGTTTTCATACCTATTATAGGTCACCAGATACAGAGGTATCTACAACTCCTCACATTTCAGAAAACTTATCGAAGGTAGGAAAGTCTAGTTTTGCCTAGGATATTCTAATTGGCGTTTATCAGTAAAAAACCTGTGTTGTCTTATAGTTAAGGTTTACATTGTAATTAACAACCAAAACAGTATTTCCAAGAATTTATATTGATAAAAGACTAAAAAAAACAATGTAAAAAGAAAATAATAAGAAAAGTACAGGTACAGCAGTTTGATTTGGAAAGAACGGCGTTTTATTTTAGAAGAACACTTTTGCAGTGTCCTCTGAAAAAAAATTACTTCCTATAGCAGATACAGTTCTCCGAAAATGGAAACATGTTATCAGAGGAATGGCGCTAAGAGGCTCTTTGTCACTGCTCCGCATACCGTTCTCTCCGGATAGATCTGTTTTAATGTGTTTGAACCAGGCAACCTTAGGCATTTTGAAATATTTGCAGACACATTATGACTCAAAGGTTTCAGTTATCTTCGATGGTTATCCTTCAGACGCTAATCAATCAAGCACAAAGAATTGTGAGACTCCGACGGGCTACGAGTCCATCTCCTGATGTCGTCTTTGATAGAACTACTGTTTTGAAAAGCTCACAAGAAACTTTTCTCACCAATGAAAACAACAAGAGGCGCTTCGTAGAATTGGAAAAAGCTGGAATAGGCTGTTAAAGATGCAGATGTCTTGTTAGCACTGCCTTCTCAAAAGCATCTCAATACGACACTGTCTTTGTAGTTGGGGAGGACATAGACCTTATTTCCTCACTGCATTACCATCCCCTCATATAAAGAATACATATATCTCCAAAAGTACGGAAGAGGCAAAGCTGCAGACATCTTCTAATCAAGGCAGTCATTTCGCCACAGCTTCTCCAACATGCTGCTGTTCATCCATGGTTGTGACACAACATCTGCAGTTTTTGGCCACGGGAAAACCCACTTCTGTTTGCCGATTTTGAAACATCCTGAACTAGAAGAGGAGGCTAATGTATTTCTGAACCCTCAAGCTACATCAGGAGAAGTGGCTGAAGTGGGCCAACATTTTTTGGTTCACTTATATGGAGGAGACCCTGCTACACAAACACTTGACGAACTTCGGTACGGAATATTTGTAAAAGCTGCAGGAAGAATGAAATTTTACTCAGCAAGGCTGCCCAAAACAGTGATGCAGTTCAACTTCATGCCATGCGAACATACCACTAAGTTCAGGCATGACTCGGTGAATACAAAGACCCTTTGAAGTGGGGCTGGGTGAACACACCAAGGGACCTCGTTCCCCTTAAAGCCAAGAAGGAGCCAGCTCCAGAATCAATTCTGAAAAGTATTTCCGGTACCTCCAAGAAGGGGTGTTTAAACACTTGTGGGTGTTGTAAAGCTGGATTGAAGTGCACAATCATATGTAAAACATTGCAATGGGCAGTCGTGTGACAACATACTAATAGTCCTGTCCTCTGACAGTGAGGATGACGACACTCCTGATGAGCCACTTAATTAATTTTCGGATGAAGACGCTGAAGAGAACTTTATCAACACTGGCGAGATTGTGAACATCACGGACGAAATAGCAGACGTCAACTGCCGAAGACTATGGACAACAAGATATTCAATGCAATGTTTCACCAGAACTCGAGCTAAATAAATATTTTTGTATATAAATGAATGTTCTGTGCCGTTATTGCTCCTAACTTGTACGCACATGTAATTATTCAATCGTTGAAGTAGATATATTTTTAAACCTCTGTATTTTGTGACCTGTAAAAGGTAGCATAAGTTTAAAGTACTCGACAAGTTTCAAATTACCTCTAGTTTAAGTTTCCATATGGAGTTTTACTATAGGTTTGGTCATTTTAGAAGATAGCAAGCAAAAACTAGTTGAAAGTTCAGATTTTTTAATTTTTTGCAAAATGTTGCTGAAATTCGGAGAGCTGTATTTCCGAAACTATTCATGGTAGAAAACTCAATTTGATCTCAAAATGTAGCAAATTTAGTCTTCTTTTAGGATACATGATAAAACATTTTTGTCAGGTGCGTGTTTTGGCAGATAATGGGCAAAAACAGAAATAAAATCGAAAATTTTGAAGTTTTTTCAAGATGGCGGCTTTGGCGGCAAAAAATTTTGTTGGCAAAATGTCAGAAATTACTCTCAAAACCATCCCAGACATCATATAAAAAAATTAGCTCTACCCTAAATTTTGCATTCATTCATGACAATTTGATTGGACTAATATGTGACCCAGTGTTTATTGCTAAGGTTTTGGAAAGGCTAACAGACTTCTTCCTTTAATAATGTAACTACTGTTTCTTCTAACAAACAAATAAATGGTTTAGTTTAAACTTCAGGAAATTTAAGGAGTCTCAGAAAGGCACCACCATGAGAGTATAGGTAGCATACTTGCCTTCCACCCTGGCGGTCCGGGTTCAATTCCTGGCCGGGTAGTGGGTTTTTCAGTAACGAAAAATCCCCAAGTTCAGGACTGGACATCACCCAGGAAAATTATAGGCTGTATTAAAAAGCCCTAAATTAAAGGGGTGACTGCTAGAATAGGGTATAGGCTATTCACAATAGATCTATTAAGGTCGCAGTGTTGAGAAGCCGAAGGGCTTACACTACCCATCATTAATCTAACGTCTAATCTAATCATTTAAACAAAATCTAATATATTGTTTAAATATAAAATATTTTCAATATGAACATTCTAATTGTCTTAAAACATTTTTTCTGAAAATAAATAGCAGGCATGACGTCATGTGTAAACTAGGCTTGCATACAATGGGCAGAGTGACGTGTATTACGAGTTGTATCTTACCTCTAGTAAGGAGTAACATGACTCTTCTAATCCGAGTAACTTATAGTTGCCAACATTTAAAAAAGTAACAAGTAGTTGAAATAATGACCAAGTTGCAAAAAACTTCAAAACACAACACATTTTTAAAATCCACAATGGATGTCACATAACCTATAAAACTCGACGTTTCGGCTCACCCACTAGGCCTTCATCAGGAACACTAAATGGAAGGAAATGGAAGTCCCACTTGCTGCTCTCCTCGGCTGTGACTCGCGCATCATGAAGCCGAATTGTCTGTTTCACTGCCTTCTGGATCATTTGAGACCTTAACTTGGAGACTTGTTGTTCTGCCAAATCTTTCAACCCAACCTTCCAGGATGTTATAAACGCAGTCCAAGCTATCGATCGCAGGGGGCGAGGGAAATTGTGAATTTTTAAACTGTGTTGTGTTTTAAAGTTTTATCTTGCATACAATGGAAAAAGGACTATCTTGAATTTTGTGTACAGACCTGGGATTGTTTTGAGGCTGTATTCAAGTTGTTTTTGCAGCAGTAAGCATTGGAAAAACTCTATTTCAGGTCCGATTACTTGCAAAAAAGCCAAACTTTTAGCCAACAAAATCGAGTTTGTTAGCAAAACAACTGACCAATTGGTATGGTCAAGACATGACACTTTACGTACATAAATAAACAAAGATTATGCTCACCAGAAGCCCAACATATGCAGTGTTGTTGCATCCTTGGGATTCAACTCGATGGCTCTCTGGAATCAAGCAAAAACTACTTTTAATTTTATGAATATTTTAATGAATTAACATATTAATGTATAATGAATTAAAATTAAATGGGTTTCTGTGGGATTAGAAAGGAAACAAAAGGAAAAATCTTTAACGCAATTATCAAAAGCATTATGACATATGGAACAGAAGTATGGACAGTTAAATCCCAATTAATGGCAACTGAGATGGACTTTTGGAGGGACATCTAGACAAGAAAGTCAGAAATGGTATGGACATACAAAAAAGATGCCAGAGGAGAGACTATGGAATGGGAACCACCAGGAAGGAAGAAAAGAGGGACACAAGGAATTCAGTTAGAAAAAGAAATATTGAAGAGAATTTATGGACAAATAAGACATAAATGGAGAAAGAAAATTAAATTATGTGTGAAATCTTGGGTTACCAGAAAATGGAAGTACATTGTAAAACCGGATAAAGAAAAAATATGTATTTCCTTCTATAAAAAGTTGCTTTGTGCAAGTTTTGTTACGCATATGTGACAGGTCTGTTGTCAATCAGTCCCGTTAACACTTTTCTAGAAGAAAATTGATTAAATAGTACATTATGTAATGACTAATGAGCCTATAATGGCAATTATTAAGAAACATGTAAAACGAGGCACTTTGCATAAGACCGTTTTTGTTAGACCATCTTTAAATGTAAGTTTCGAGATTATACATTCATAAAAAAGACAGCTGACTGTAGCAATCAGCTGTTAAAAAGTTCTTGCTTTCTGCACTAGATGTCAGCTAGTGGTGTAAGGTCAAGTTAAAGCTTCTTCTTGGCATAATTATTATATAAAAGTTGAATTTTACACAAGAACTTCACTTTTGGTATAGTTTACCTGAACTAGTTTTGGCGCTTTTGCTACCATTGTCAACAGCTATACTTCAACTGGTAGTACAAGTAAACTACCGGTATACCAAAAGTGAAGGTTCTGTGTAAAATTAATCTCCTGATCTACCACGCAAATCATCTGTAGCTGCCTTTAGACTCGCGACAGACCATGACTGCTTAGCGAAACATCTGCATAGACTTGGGATATTTCAGTCCCCAAACTGCCCACTGTGCAATTTAAATCAAGAAATGGACTTGGAACATCTCAAAACAAGTATGTACTTCATTGGCTTAATATGAGAACATCTACGAAAAATATTGGAGTGCAAGAGGACAAATAACATTGTTGCCAAACGTCTGGCATTAGAAAACAACAACAATAATTATTATGTTATATAACATCTGTGTGTTAACTTCCAATACAATTTAATATTGTTCTTGGCTGATTTTTTCAAAACAGCAGATTTTTATAAGACAAAATGAAGTCATGAAATTTATTTTGTTTCTTGTGCATTTTCATTTGCTATTCCCAAAGTCTCAATATCATTCTGTGTTCAGTAATAATCGATACCACACCATCAATATTATTATTGAGAACTGTAATAAGCAGGGCCCAGATTCTGATGACCTAAAATTGTTTAAAAAATTACCTATAAAACGACCCTAAATTTTTAAGAAAATTACTTAATAATTGTAAAGAATGACCTAAAAATTTATCTTGATTGGAGCATTTGAGAAGAAAAGTAAGAAAAGTGTTTTTAAAGTACATCCTACAAAAAATGTTGCAACATACTAAACTAGTAATTTATATTATGCTATAAGAAAAAATTCGACAAAAAAAATAATATACTAAATGTAAATGCATGAAAATGACTAAATAAAAAAGGAAATGACATGAAAATGACAAAATAATGACGTAAAAATGAAATAAATGCCCTAAAAATATAAAATTGCACAAGGTGACAAAAAATTACCTAACAAAAATGCATTTCTATAATATAGGGACCATGATTAGGATTCACCTACAAGTTGGCAATGTCTAGGCAGCATCAATAAAAAGATGACATGTCATTAGAATCCGGGCCCTGGTAATAAGCATATTACCTTATGTTTTGGACTATAAGACGCTCTGGACCATAAGATGCACCTTGGTTTTACAGGGTGTCCACCAAGTAATGCTGAAGAAATTCCCGACTTATTCCCTGATTTTCAATGATCATTACAGAAATTCCCGACCAAAATATGATTACGAAGCACTTTCTAATAACTGTGTAAGAAAAATCATAGGATTATACATACTTTAAATAAGAAAAAGAAGATAAGAAGAAAGCAATTTTTGGCAGGAAAAGTTTATCTTCAAGAGCAGTTGAGGTTTTTTGGAAGCTGGCAGAAGGTAAAATTGTATTCATTTTCACCTGTTTTATGTGTGCCACAAATTTTTCGAATTTTCCCGGATATTTTAACAAATTCATTGACTTTTCCCGGATTTTCCCGACCATACGAAATTCCCGGCCTTTTCCCGGATTTTCCCGACCAGTTTTAGGATGGAAATTTAAGGGGGGAAAAAGCAATGTGATTCTAAACGAAATGTTTCAAAGGGAATAATATACACAAATCATGACTTTCTACAATGGATTCAGTGCTCAATGTCAGGCTGTTTAGAGGTCATTTCCACCCCACAGAGACAACTCTTTTAGTATGAAAGAACCCAACATTTATTTCTTTTCACCTTGCATACCTGGCTACCCGCTATCATCATTTTATGATAATTGTGACAAGTGCACTGACGTACAGTCTGTGCCTAAATTTGCAATTTACTTAACCTCACAACACCTTCTTTATTACAGGCAATATTTATAGTAATTTTATTCTTTTAGTTTACTTCGGACCATTAGACACACCCGACTTTCAAGACTCTTTTTTCAAGGTAAAAAAGTGTGTCTTATGGTTTGAAAAATATGGTTCTCGTACATTTTATTTGCATTATTCTGCCAGTAATGTGTTACATCAGTCTTCCCCTTACATCCGTCAAAACAAAGACAATCATGTATTTATTGTTTATTTCACTGTTCAATCTGAAAATAATTATGAGACAGGATGAAGCATCGAACTACATTATTATTATTATTGTTGTTGTTGTTGTTGTTAACTTACCATCATGTGCTGCTTAACATTTTCCAGCTGCACGACCCTCGCTTTAATGCCATCGTATGAGGCTCGTGAATCCAGCAATATGGCATACCATTTGTGTACTGCAAAATGACTGTCCGTCTTCTGAAGAGCTCGCTCAATCACGTCAAACGCCTCCAGTATAAGTTGTTTCTTCTTATCCTTCACCGGTTCTTGTTTCGACAGACTGTAGAGCACTCTGCTGAGTCGCCAGAGCACTTCCACATTATCTGTGTCCTGCAAAATGTTGTTACGCTTTATCCAGTTTCCACATAGAAAGTGCTTTTATAGAGCTTTTAGAAATTTTATCTTAATTTATAAATGTGACAAGATGCAGTTTTGGTTTTAATTATTAAGACTCCAAACCAGCAAAAAAAAAATATTCTCTGAACATGGCAAAAATACGCAAATTATTATATAAAATATTGCTGACCAGCTGGTATTACGTCTACTTTATTTCTTTACAGTACTGTGTTAATTTTTATGGTTGTGAACGCTAGCACAAGGTTCACAGTCCTTTATCAACATGCTCATTGCCAGTGGTGCCAACTTTTGAAAAACACTGAGTGAGCTCAAAGTTTTTAAAATGTTCACACTTCCACCCCTATTAAGGTTTATGAAAAGTTCTTATAATGTAATATTGATGTGACTACAGATAAATATATTACTGTGCAAGAAACGATTTCAGTGTTTGTAATAACAATCACATTTTGTAATTCAGCCGCCAAGAAAGTGGTGTGTAGCCTAGTTAGCAAATTTTTTTTAAAGTTTATAATATTGTGTACAATTATTTTTTCAATTTTCAGTTTTAGGCAACTTCTAAAATAAAATTATGTAGCAAGGAGAGTTGCAAAATGTATTTCTCCTGACTGGAGTTCTCCCAATAAATCACTTAATCACTTAAAAAATTAACACATATACAATGGATCATCTAAAATTATCATACAACGTTTCGACCCCACCTGTGGGTCTTCCTCAGGTACATTAAAAACTCCCAATAAATTCGTCACAAGCAACATATCATCTTCTTTGTCAATAAAACTGCATTGACAGATGTAAAACTTGAATGGATTCGACTACAGTATTTCAAACGATTGTGAGTGATTTCGAGCAAGAGGAGATCATACTATATAAGTCAATAATAGCTTGATTGCCGCTTTTCAGTGATTCAACAAGGAAATACAATTTTTAGTAATAGCAACAAATAAATTATAATAATACAGACAAATTATTGGGTGGGCTAGAGCCCCACGGGCTCATATAAGTTGGCAACACTGCTCATCGCTCAAGGATGCAGACAGCTCCCTACTGTTGTGTGGACTTAAACTAGTTTGTAAGACACTAGCAGGTAACCGCAGCTTCGCCCACGATGATTAATTGAAAAATTAAAAACTAAGAGTATAACAATTATTAAAAGCATTCTATTAATTATTAACACTTGCACGTGATCATTCATAAACTAAACCATTAATAATTAATGAAACAGCTAAAATTCCGGCTTTAGAGTACACTCCACGATTAGAAAGCGTCCCCTGGGAAAACAATCTCAGATTCGATTATGCAGTTCCAAAGCTACCTGTGAACACTGATAATACATTTTGTTTCTCAACTGTTTGTTGACAGATGAATATGATGTGAATTTGATTTGATAAATTCAGTGTAATTTTCTAAATTATATAATTTATCAAGGGAAGGAGAGGTTTGTTTGGATTTTTATTGTCCCCAATACTTCCAGGGTTAAACTATCAATATATTATACCTGGTGCCCGCCATTCTTAATTGTCTCCAGGATTTTTAAGAAATTTACACTGTCAGTTTATTAAAAATGTTTGTGGTACAGAGCTAAGAAAATTGTAAGTAAAAATAAAATTAGAATATTTGTTCCTTGTGCTCATTTCACTTAGGCCTTATATAATAAAGAAACGGTTTTCCAAATTTTGTACTCTTCGTGAAAGTTTAGACTGCGAGAGACGAACATTGCTGAATATACCCGATGTCTCAGGAAGTGAGGGAGCAAGCACGCTATTTAGGCCGTTGAATTATATAAGAGTAGATAACAGTTCTCTCAATACTGTAAAGTGTATTACTGTACATTATTTCCTTTTTTATTTGCTTAAAATGTTATAATTTTATAACTCATAATTATAATTCATAACTCAGTGGCATAATTTTCTTCATTTAATTAACATTGTCTACGTTAAAAGTGCTTCATTTATCTTCAACTCTCTGAAAATAAAATTGTTTAAACTTTCTGGGTTAAGGCAGACAGGGGCAAAACACATGCCACTCACATTTTGCTCAGTGGGGCTGACTACTCCAATTCTTTTTCCTTTACTTTACAAAATTACCTGACTTTCCAGAATGTAGAACATGTGAAGTGTTACCTTGTGGGGAGCCAGCAACTCGTAGAGTTCGGAGTATTTGTTCTCTACGTACATCTCATCAGCTTCAGACAGCAGATGCTCTACAGCTTTCTCTGTGATGGACAAGCTGTCTGGTTCTGCTCGGTCTGTAGAGCGAAATATCGTGAAGCCAAACAAGGTGAGCCACGTTGCATGCAGCCCTCGTCTACCTACACACGGAACCTGCAAGGGAAAGACAGTCTCGTTAATAACAACTTGGTCATGTCATTGTCACCCCTGCAGATAAGAAAGACCTTCACCTACAGCTGTTGTCATTTGAAGTAGGCCCTTCCTCCCTGCCTTGAACATGTGTTTACTACGAACTTTGTCAAGGTTAGCAGCCACATCAAAATATCACTATTGCCAACTTCCACTTTGAATAATACAATGCACTAAAGTTTATTATTATTAAGGGGTTATGGCCAGCAAGGTCTCCAGATCCTACAATAGCCTATGTGATTTTTATTTTTGGCGAAAGATAGATTTATGCCACGCACCAGCGAAGCTCCACCCACTCTTGCCTGCCCGCTCGTTTCCCCTGCTGACTCTCGCTTCTGAGCCAATGCGCACGCTACTGCTTGCTTCCCCTACACCATGGCTTCCTTGACAGTTGTAACAATGTTTTATGAAAAGTGTGGAAGGGTAAATAGCTTCTGCATTTAGTTAAATAATGATAGGTAAATTCTAGGTCAGTGACAGGTTTTGTTAGGTTAGCAACGTTATGTTAGTTTAGGAGCAATATACTGAATAGCGCGAGGTTTATTATGTCTCACATTGAATCTCTTCTGTGATGAAACCCTAAACTCCGCCTCCCGAGGAGAGTCGCATTAGAGAGTTGGTGGGAGGAGCCTAGTGCAAGAGACGTTTCACATTGTGGTTTCTTTCATAGCAGCTCTAATTTGCTCTACGGAAAAAAAAAGAGCGCACCTAGAAATCCTAACTCTATTCATAACCAACGCCGAAGATGTTATTAAATATTTCCAATAATACAGCCACGTTTGAAGAAGGTTATACGCCCATGGTAAACAGCTACAAGCAGAATCCTTGCATGCTGCTTATCTTAGTACATATCCTGCAAGTTACCCTAACCAGCGAATGCATTTATATGGTAATTCCAGTCTCACAATCAGGAGCAAGTCGGAGGAAAAAATTACAAGACGAGTCGTACTACCGGTACTATACGTTCTTCAAGAATACTTTCAGAATGAAACAATTTTTATTAATAGGCTAAATAAAAACACACACACACAATCAACATAGATTTTTTGTTTTGCAGAACTCTTGTCCAGTTGTTCCTATACTAGGCCTACTTTAATACAAATGTGTTCATGTGACATATTATGATATGACATAGGCCTATGGATGCAATACATCAAAGTAGGCCGGCGCCAGTAGGCCTACTTTAGATGGAAATTGCACTATTAAAATAGCTGTTATCGGTTTAAATAATAATAATAATAATAATAGTGGTATGTCGCACAATGTGCATTGATTGTCTAATCATCACAGAACTTTACCAGCAACGATCCCAGTTCATCATATGATATTTGTCACAGTGTCGTGCACACTGACATTGCAGGTCCGCCGCAGTTCTTGTAGATGTAGATATCTCGTTCTGTAGATCCTGTGTTGAGTGGGACTCAAGGATATAGAACACGTCAGATTACAATATACAAGCAAGTAATAAATAATGATAAATATAATATACTACACTATATACTTATTACTGTATTGTTCTCTATTTGGGAAAATGATACATTGCGACTCACCCGAGTCCCCCACCCCCTACTCTCAATCCGAAATAGCTTATTTTGTTGCAAGGGTCGTTTTTATAATTATGAAATATTATGTAGAGGTGCAAGGGTATTTTTTTTATTGTGAAATATTAGGTAACATGGCAGGCGAGTGGAAAGGGGAATAGGGTGAGTCGCAAAGTATTCCTCTATTTTGTCATTCATTAGAAATAACTGGTTAACTGGGGCCAGAAGTTACGTTACCAATGTTAAGTAGGTTAGGTAACTTAAAAAGGGAAAGACTAAATTGATACGGTTTATAGGTTAGGTTAAAGTAATTAATGACCTTTCATACTATGCACAAGTTTACAAATCGCCATATCTATCCAAAATAAAAATAAAGTTTGCCAAACTTTTCGTCCAGAAATATTTACGGTAACTAAAACAACATATATTCAATGAAGTAATGGATAAGACTTCGGAAAGAGCACCCACTGCTTCACAGTTTCGAGTCCCATCAATAATATTACAGTAAAAATAAACGCTACATACCATATACACACGAGGATTGATGCTGCATTCCCTTCGTAAAATAGCTGAAATGACGTTGTAAGTCTTCTTAATATCGGAGAGTTTTAGATTTCGAAGTGTTGACATATTTGTTCCCCACAATAAGAGAACTTGTTTTGTTTGGAGCGCAGTGGAAGGGAGCAGTGTTGACAACTCCAAAAAATTTGTTCCGTTAAAACAGTGTTCAAAATTCGCTGAAATCCGCTAAATTATAATAATTAATTAATTGAAGTTCAAATAGCCGAAAGCACTTTCAACTTGTGCATTTGTCCATGGCAGCAATAAAAGCATAAGGGCAATTCCGAAATTTCTTTGAAAAGGTTATAATCACTTGTATAAAAATTCTCATTTAATTCAAAAAATTCACTTATATTTTGATTTTTTCCCAATCCAGAGTTATAAATTTCAACTAATTAATAATAGAATAGCGCAAAATATGCATGTTTGATGTGTTTATTCCATGGGTGTTTATTCACTGCAGAAACTAGTTAGTGACCACACTCTTCGGCTGCATGAGATGGCGTGGTATCTTTCATAGGCATCTTCGCACAATTTGCATAGGCTCGTGAAAGAACTGATTCCTTCCGAATGACTAGCAGTTAAGTTCACTGAGAGAAGATCTTTCTCGATACCATGCTCTTGAACGAACCGATTCCTTCTTATTGACTCGCAGTTCGATCTGTTAACAAACTAGATAGTTCACTAAGGGTAGATCGTTCACCATACCACGCTCTTAAACGAACCGATTCCTTCTGATTGACTCGCAGTTCGATCTGTTAACGAACTAGTTAGTTCACTGAGACTAGATCGTTCACGATACCAAGCTCGTGAACGATCTTATTCCTTCTTAATGACTCGCAGTTCGATCTGTTAACGAACTGGCTAGTTCACTGAGAGTAGATCGTTCACGATACCAAGCTCGTGAACGACCTTTTTCCTTCTTAATGACTCGCAGTTCGATCTGTTAACGAACTAGCTAGTTCTCTGAGAGAAGATCGTTCACCATACCATGCTCTTGAACGAACCGATTCCTTCTTATTGACTCGCAGTTCGATCTGTTAACGAACTAGATAGTTCACTGAGAGTAGATCGTTCACCATACCACGCTCTTGAACGAACCGATTCCTTCTTATTGACTCGCAGTTCGATCTGTTAACGAACTAGATAGTTCACTGAGAGTAGATCGTTCACCATACCACGCTCTTGAACGAACCGATTCCTTCTGATTGACTCGCAGTTCGATATGTTAATAAATAATTAAATGCGCCCACTGTCACTGATCACTTAGTCACTACATAAATGTACTATTGATACCGCTCTCTTTGAGCAAGTCAGAGCATGGTATTTACTGCACCAACCCCCACATCATGCACATTCACATTCAGGACCCGGGTCGTGATACGTCTTTTCAGTGCACACCTTATGGTGGAAACCATGAATCGCAAATCGTGTCACTGTGTGTCTCAACTCATAGTTGGTGTTTGTCCATTCCTTGTTGGTCATAGCCTCAGTCGAATAGAAACTAATGGAAGTTTATTTCTGACAGTGCGTCGTCTGGAAACCTCATCTCTTTAGCCGAAAGTATTATTGGTAATGTCATCAGGCTAAAACGTTAAAATTTAATAAAGAAAATTTAAAATATGGCATTATATTAGATTTTTTAAATATTCTGTCAAAGCACAACATCCACTAAAAAATCCGCTATCCGCTAAAACCATATTTTTCCCCGTTAAAAATCCACCAAATTTAACGGGAACTCCGCTAAGTTGGCAACACTGGAAGGGAGTCTAGTAAATCAGTGGCGGCTCGTGGGCGGAAAATTAGGTGAAGAGAAAAAAAATGCCACATGCTTAATGTTAATAACGGAATTCACCCAGTAGCGGCTCGAGGCTCAAAACGAGGGCGTGCTGCAAATACCATTTCATACAGCAAACTTAAAATATTTTTAGAAATTATTAGTAGGCCTATCTAAACTGCTCGTCTCTTAATCCATCTCTGGGAACTCTCACGCGATTTTCTCTGCCCTAATTATTTTTTTGCTAATTTCTCTCGTCTCGTCGAACGTTGTGCGAGTTGTGTGACGAGAGAAAATAGCAACAAAAAAATAATAAAATAATAATAATAATGATAATAATAATGATGATGATAATAGTAATAATAACAATAGCAATAATAATAATAATAATAATAATTAGGGCAGGGAAAATCGCGTGAGAGTTCCCCGAAATGGAATAAGAGACGAGAAAATAGTATTTTTAATGATCGAGGTAGAGGAAGTCGCTTAGTGTTCCCAGTGCGACAGAATACTTCATCGGGGTTGTGGAATCCGGGTTTTTCTGAATTTAACACATTCGAATTTGACGGCGTCAGACGGTGGAAGATCTAACGTGCCCAACTCTTTCTCCGAGCTGACAGTATGAGGTGCTGGCGAAGAAAATGGCTTCATGGGTAGTCTGTTCGCGTCGGTATGGGGACGTGGGATAAGCGAGAAAACTGCTGCTTGCATATCCTCAGTTTTAGTTGACCAGACTACCCATGCAACGGAGGGCGTGGTTTCCAGTTCACCTTCACACGGCCGACTTGAAGCACGCTGCCCTCTCAGGATCTCAGTGTCTCCTAGCTTTGGCATCAGATGGTGGCGTGGCGGGCAATTCAAAAATACAAATACATTTATAGTAAAAACCAATTCGTGATATGGAAAATAAACTTTAAAAATACATATTGTAAAGGGAAAATGCTGGTGAAGTGCTACTTCACCTACTTCCCCTGAATAGCCGCCACTGTAGTAAATACAAGCTTCTTGTTGATTATAAGGTTTGTTCGCAAAGCAGTCAGAAACCAGGAACATATCGTTCGCGCATGCGCTCTTTCTCCACACGCGTTCGCAAAGCGAGAATCCGTGATTCTGATTTCAATCTTCTGTTCGCAAAGCTCTCACGGACAGTTTCTGTACTATAAGAAAAGTTTGCAGGCTCTAGCATGAATTGTTATCAGAGACATGCGCAGTAACCTATTTTCACGCGCCTGACTCCTCCCTCCTATAACATTGCGCCAGATTTATAAACATAGGCTACTTATATGTATGAATAATGGAAGATAATTAAAAGTTTCCCAAAATATAGATTATATTGTCGATGTATATTGCATTTATAACATGTCAAAGGGAAATATATTTTTTATTTGCATATCATATCGATTAAACGCAGAAACTATCGATTCCAAATTCCTGTAACCGTTCGCAAAGTGCAAATCACGGGTAAGTTACAGACTGGACATGCGCAGTACAACAAATTCTCAAGCGGTCACGGATTTGCTTTGCGAACAAACCTATTAATAATAGAATAGCGCAAAATATGCATGTTTGATGTGTTTATTCCTGCAGAAACTAGTTAGTGACCACACTCTTCGGCTGCATGAG
This sequence comes from Ectobius pallidus, assembly GCA_964059195.1. Taxonomy (NCBI): domain Eukaryota; kingdom Metazoa; phylum Arthropoda; class Insecta; order Blattodea; family Ectobiidae; genus Ectobius; species Ectobius pallidus. The sequence goes on along the minus strand of CAXKWD010000006.1, from coordinate 178,983,612 downwards.
ATGGCGTGGTATCTTTCACAGGCATCTTCGCACAATTTGCATACGCTCGTGAAAGAACTGATTCCTTCCGAATGACTAGCAGTTAAGTTCACTGAGAGAAGATCTTTCTCGATACCACGCTCTTAAACGAACCGACTCTTTTGAATGACTCGCAGTTCGATCTGTTAACGAACTAGCTAGTTCTCTGAGAGGAGATCGTTCACCATACCATGCTCTTGAACGAACCGATTCCTTCTTATTGACTTGCAGTTCTATCTGTTAACGAACTAGCTAGTTAACTGAGAGTAGATCGTTCACCATACCACGCTCTTGAACGAACCGATTCCTTCTGATTGACTCGCAGTTCGATCTGTTAACGAACTAGCTAGTTTACTGAGACCAGATCGTTCACGATACCAAGCTCGTGAACGAACCTATTCCTTCTTAATGACTCGCAGGTAGATCTGTTAACGAACTGGCTAGTTCACTGAGAGTAGATCGTTCACGATACCAAGCTCGTGAACGAACTTATTCTTTCTTAATGACTCGCAGTTCGATCTGTTAACGAACTAGCTTGTTCACGGAGAAAAGATCGTTCACGATACCAAGCTCGTGAACGAACTTATTCCTTCTTAATGACTCGCAGTTCGATCTGTTAACGAACTAGCTTGTTCACTGAGAGAAGATCGTTCACGATACCACACTCTTGAACGAACCGATTCCTTCTGGTTGACTCGCAGTTCGATCTGTTAACGAACTAGCTAGTTCAACTGAGAGTAGATCGTTCACGATACCATGCTCGTGAACGAACGTATTCCTTCTTAATTAATAGGAGAATTGCGCACAATGTGCATTTCCTCACTCCTTACTGATATCAAATACTCTCAATAAGAATACCGCCCACTCTACTCTATTCCCTTTGTTCAAAATGTCCACTAGCACAGAGGTGCCATCTGTTGAGTAGGAATGGGCAGCAGTCTCAGAAGCTACTTAATGAACCTATATAGCTGCAGAAATAAATTTGTTTTTCAAAGTCCTGATGACACAGTAACTGTTGCTGGACAATACAAACTGGTGTGGTATTCTGCTGGCTGACAACGCTGAAGTGAATTTCAATTTATTTTTTGATCATTTCTTAAGACTGTTTGAACATTGTTTCCCCAACAAAGTTATCATCCAGAAAAATGATAATAAAAAACCTCTTATAAAATGGTATAATGACTCTCTACATATCAAGAAAAATTGGGTATTATTGGCATATAGCCTCTTCAAAAGTAACAGGACATTAGAATCCAAGAATATCTACATAGCCCTTAGAAAAGAATATAGACGTGAGCTAAATAAAGCAAAGTTTGACTCTAACGCCCGCTTTATCGAATTGGCTCCAAACAGGTGTTCTGCCGCTTGGCAAGTGATCCGTGGTGAATCAAGACAGCCACCACCAAGGACTAACTCCCTAAGCCCTGATGAGTTTAATAATTTTTTTGTGGATTCTGTTCAGGAAGCTCGCCTTAATATCAGCACTCCACACGTAACTGCTCAACAATTGCTGGGTATAATACCAAGACCCGACTGCCGATTCGAATGGAAAACGATAACCTGTCAAGACGTTTTAACAGTTGTACATAGAATGAAAAATTCAACTAGTAAGGACATTTATTCAATGTCAGCTAACCTGATAAAACAATTAATAAACTATATTTTGACACCATTGACCATCTGCATAAACATGTGTTTCAGGGAAGGGGTTTTCCCCTCAAAAATGAAGCTGTCAAAAACCATCCCTATCTACAAAAAGGGTAGCAGGGATTTGGCCATGAACTATAGGCCTATTTCAATTTTACCAGTATTCTCCAAAATAATTGAATCCCTCATGAAATTACAACTTTACAATTATTTCGAGGAAAATAATTTATTTGCAGCAGTACAATATGGCTTTAGATCAGGTCTATCTACCATTGATGCTGTCGACAAGGTAGTCAGCGAAATTCTAACCGGCTTTGAGACTGGTGGCCTCACTGGGGTCACTATGTGCGACCTCAGCAAGGCATTTGATACTATCGACCACGAAGTTCTTCTTGATAAACTGAGATTTTACGGTGTCAATGATGTATCGCTACTAAGATCATACCTGAGTGGCCGTAAACAGCTTGTTTATATCGATGGTCATTATTCCCAGGCAAGACTTGTAGAATATGGAGTCCCACAAGGTTCCGTGTTGGGACCCTTGCTTTTCATCATAATGATGAATGATATTAGTGTTGATGGTAATGTGGTGTGCTATGCGGATGATACTACGTTGATTAAAGTTAAGGACTCAAGACAGGAACTCCTGGAAGCTATGGCTCACTCACTTGAGGAAGTCTCCATATGGTTTAGTGCAAACTACCTTCAACTAAATAATGATAAGACCCAGTCAATAACCTTTTCTTTGAAAAATCTGCAATTCGAGGTGGAAAGTGTCAAGCTGTTGGGAATTACGCTGGATTGTAAATTAACTTGGGGTGCCCACATTGCCCTAGTTTGTGGTAGGCTGTCAAGAGTTATCTGCCTAATAAGGCGACTTAAGAGCTGTGTCCATAAGAACTATGTGAGAGTGTGTTATTTTGGTTTCTTTCAAAGCATAATATTGTATGGACTCACCCTGTGGGGTGCAGCAACAGAGGTCAAAAAAATCCTTATGCTACAGAAAAAAGCTATAAGACTAATTGCCGACGCTGGATACGATGAACACTGCAAACCAATATTTATGAGTGAGAAAATTATGACAGTATACAGTTTATATACATATGTATGTCTGGTAGAAGTGCGGACCGAACTAGACTCACTCCCATGTAGATCAAACACACATTTGTATAATACAAGAGGTAGTGGTATGTTGGAAGTGCCTTACTCCAGGCTGACTAGGGTAAAGAAGACACACTTAAAACTAAAGATGTTTAACTCACTTCCGCACATGGTCAGGAACTTGTCTCTGGCTAAGTTTAAAAAGTGTGCGTGGAATCTCCTTGTGTCTTCACCTCTATATTCTATTAATGAATTTTTTGAAATACCCACTGTAACAGTGTCTAGTTTCTTTTAAATTAATTTGACGAAACCTACACATGATAAATGTTTTTTAAGGTTAATAAATATTCTTATTCTTATTCTTATTCTTATTCTTATTTTTGTGCTTGGTAATGCAGGAATTAGGTCGGGAAATAACATAATTTACACTACCGCTAAACTAACTTAATTAAATGACGATAACGCTAATTTTTAAGTAAAACTTCTTTAGCCGCGGTAGGGGTAAATCGAGAGCTTGCGTAACGCTCAAAATCGTCACGAAATTAGTGAGGTGTGACGGAACGGACTGCACAGAAAACAATCAACTCAATGATTAGGCTTATCCAAAACTGAAAAAGTCCAAAAATTAAAAAATCAAAAATAAAAAAATTAAAAAGTTAAAAAATCCAAAATTAAAATATACAAAAAATAAAAAATCAAAGATCCAACATTTAAATAATCTAAAATTTCAAAATCAAAAAATTTAAAGAACCAAAATTAATAAGTCCAAAATTTAAAAAATAAAAAATCCAAAATTAAAAAAATCTTAATATCCAAAATTTAAAACATAAATATCCAAAATTATAAAATTCTAAAATATAAAAATAAAAAAATCCAAAATAAAAAATTAAAAAATACAAAACTAAAAAAATTAATGATCTAAAATGTAAAAGAAATTAAAAAAATAAAAATTAAAGAATTAAAAGATCAGAAATTTAAAAAATCCAAAATCTAAAAAGTCCAAAAACCCAATATTAAAAAGTCCAACAATCCAAAATTTGAAAAATCCAATGTTTCACTTCTTCCGCATGGCGTTCCACACACACTTTTTTTAATAAGTATCAAAAGAATTGTTTCACTTTAATATATTTTCGTGAAAATCAGCTTTAAATTTTAATTCATACGATTTGCAAGATACTTTGTACAATATATACTTTTTCTTCATTTGAAATTTTTACCTGTAAAACAAGTCGGATGGTAAGCCAATGAACATCTGAATGAATCAGTCTTGTACACACACTAATTAACGATTTTACTTATTTCACTCTCAAAATAATTATTACAACCATAGACGGCACATATCATGCCACCTACATAACCGGACATTTTCTTTAGGCCTATGTTGTATTTATTATTTTACTCAGGGGTGCCCACCCCCCAAAACTTCATTGCTCACCCCCAAACTTCATTGCTCACCCCCAACCCAATTGCCTGCCGACAAGGGCGCCCATTTGATATTTTCTAGGGGGGGGGCAATTTTTTTAATTAATTTATTTTTTGTCGCTTTAACTTCTTGGGCCACTTTGTATTTTATATTAATAATATAATAAGTAGCCAGAAAATAATTGCGGGGAGGGTCGGAAGTGCCGTGGGGGTTTGGAATACCCCCCACAAAAGGGGTCGGGGGTCCATCCCAGAAAATGTTTAAATATTGAACTACTGAAAATCACATTTTACGCTATTTTAGCACTGAAAACTAGTTATGAAATTTGTTTACCATACTCTAAGACATTTCAATGTACAGTCGGTCAAATAAAAAACGTCGGGGGTTATTTTATAAAGTATCACGAACGAGCATATGCGCATGTACAGGGAGACTTAAGGTTAGGTTCACAGATGCCTCTTGTCTATCCATGTATTTTCTTGATTATTTAGTCAGTTTTGTTCCAAAACAAACATGTGTAGAAGGCTGTGGCTATATGCCTCAAATCCGCCATATTCTTGGTTGCAAATTCTTATAATATTAATAATTGATAAATTCGCAAGGAATATGATTATTCAAGGAGCATTTTTTAAAGATTTTATTTTATAACACCGGTATTTGTAGTGCAAAATCAATAACTTACGTTCAACTTTTGCAACCATCTAGCATCGAAATACGCGGCCGGCCAGATCCCTGTGAAAACTTCCGGTCGCATTATAGTGAAGTTCCCACCTCCGAGCTGCTCTTCCATAAATATGGAACGTTCTCGCTGCTTCAGAGGCCGAAAAATGCAGGTCAATTACAGCCCTAACTACACTTTCTCTCACTTTAGCATTTGTATGTGGCGATGACACAAAGCAAAATGAATTATGACAATACATTAAGTTGAATATCGTGTGTTGCGCTTTTGGCGTTGTTCAATTTTTTCCCCTAGTTCTTCATTTTTTCCCTCCTGTCGCATGGCCTCATATGTTCCGAGAATGGCCTGTATTTTATGTTTTTATAGGAAACTTGTGAACTAATGCGTGAAAACTTTAATTTTAACTGCATACGAGTCCCGACGTTTTTTATTTGACCGACTGTACATAAGAAATCATTACCTAGGTGGGGGGTCCAGCCCCGGAAATTTTTAAAATATTGAATTAATGAAAATCACATTTTACGCTATTTTAGCACTAAAAAACTAGTTAGGAAATTTGTTTATCATACATGCCAATGTAAACAAGAAAATGTTACCTAAGTCGGGTGTCCACCCCCGGGAAATTTTTAAATGTTGAACTAATGAAAATCATATTTTACGCTATTTTAGCACTGAAAAACTAGTTAGCAAATTTGTTTACTATACTCTAAGAACACCTGACGATAATAATTAATCTTCATCTTTATAAAGAATTAAAAGAGACCTTTTGAAGTTATAGAAATTGGCTGTTTTTATTTTTAACATATAAAACTCTAATTTTGCAACAATTTTCAACCCCCGGCCAGAAAATTCATAACACGATAATATTCCCCCCCCCCCAGAAATTTCAATGACGCAGTCTGCGTCTTAACCCCCCCCCCCCCCCGTGGGCACCCTGCTTTACTAGAATTTATATTATATTTTCGTACACAAAACACAACAGACAAACGTTAACTATATCAGCTGACGAGTAACTGCCCACTCCTGCTCACTGGCGGCGCTAGTAGTAGCGTGTCCCGGAAAAAGACAGGGAGTGGACGGTATTACTTATTGAGAGTATGTGCTGATATCTGTAAGTGACATTGTTCTACTTTTGCATTTCTTGTTCGATTATCCCACCGGATTCCTATATTTCTTTTCTTTCGTCGTTCAAGGCAAATCTTCTTGGCAAGAACCAAACCCCAAGACCAAAATTTGGAATTGTTTGATGCATGCGGGGCCTTAACTTTTCTGTGTTATTTGTGCTAACGAAATTCTCTTTCAGAGACTAAATTTCTCTTTACAGATTAAAATTCCCTCGATTTACCAACCCAGATAACGTTTTTATTGCAATATAATGAGCAATTGTAGACAAACTAACATTTTACACATGAATTTACAGTCCATTAAAAATAAGGGCATACCCGGTAATAAGGCCTAGGCAGCTGCCTTATAGCGGCAGATTTGGTATAAGGCATCATGGCTGACAAAATGATTTTTACGGCAAAATTCGTGTACTTATTTCTCTTTATTTTCATTTACTTAGCATTTATAAAGCCATGTTACATAAGAAAAAATTCTGTGAAAATCCCTGGACGACTTGAGTTGTTTTTCACCTCCATAAAAAATTATGTTTGCATATAAATCGTAAACTTAGCTAAAGTGCACTTATACAGCAGAGGTATATTTTTAGGGACCCGGGACGGGTATTAAGGCCTAGGCAGCTGCGTTATAGCGGTGGATTTTAAGGGACCCGGAACGGCTTCTAAGCTGTCAGTTACCAATTAAATTGGTACCGGTACCTGAATTTTTCTTTCACTGAGTTTTACCTCCCAGTTTGTACAAACCTTTACGCCACCCGGGCCTTAGAGGACCGCGATCCTTTGAGGGAAGGAATTTCTATAGATGATGGATCAGATACAAAGTTTTTTGATGAGAAAAGAATATGCGTATAAGCGATCTGCTCAATGCCAAGACAACACACACAAACTCGTTTGAAACAAAGCGCGAACGGGATAAAGGTGATAAAAATGATATCCAGGGATCACAAGAGCCTAAATTTAACCAACGTATGTCTCACAGGTGAGGAAACACCTTGGAAGAAGAAGAAGAAGAAAAAAATACACACCTAGATAACTCGGGCCTGGCGAACACATCCCCATTCTGATACAAACCAGTTTTCATGCCGGTAATGGAGTTAAATAAGATCTCAATCTAATCCTATTTTTAAGGTGTAGTGACCCTGAGTCTCAAATGGATCTGAACCAGTGGCGGACCCAGAAATTTGAAAAAAAAAAGCTATATATGCACAGTTTTATTAACTAATTATGTACGTCAGTTAATTAAATTTTTTAGTATTCTTCCTACCTATTCAAATCCCCCCCCGGAAAAAAAATTCTGCGTCCGCTACTGATCTAAACCCCTTTTGCATGACAATTTCAATGTGATCAGCATATATATATAGAACATGTATTATATGGGAGTGAATTAATTATTATAATACCAGGACTAAAAATAAAATTGCAAGTTTACCCATAAACATGATATTCTAAAAGATGGCTAAGAATTTTGCTACCCGGAAACAGTAGTTTTAAATTTTTTACAAGATCCTTAGCAGAGTATGTGTGTGAGAAAATAGTTGTACATGCCATGCTCTGCATAGATTATGTATGTATGATAACACAAAAGAAATACCAACCCCATTGCATTTGGGATTCTTACTGAAGCAGATAGAGGCACCATGACCCTGGGATCGACCCATCCTCTAACAGAAATGATTACCAGGAGCAATCGTGGCTGACAACCTTACCACATTCCAAATGTCTCAAAATCTGGGATCCTCAACCTCCTGCAACTGTAAGTGCTTCCATGGCCTGTATAACGATCACTTTGCCTTTATTTCTATCATGATGAAATTCTGTTTTATGGAACCCGAAGGTTCATTGCCGTGCTTACCTGAGCCCGCCATTCAACCCTATTCTGTGCTAACTCCATCCAACCATCCCTCGCGAATCCTACTTCCCTTAAATCTATTCTAATTTTGTCCATGTCTAGGTCTTCCATGTGGTCTTTTCCTTCGGGTCTCCCAGTCAATACTTTTTAGATGTGTCTTTCCTCCCCCATTTCATCCTCTGTGATTTAATTACCCTTACTACATCCGGTGACGAGTACAGGTGATGAAGCTCGTCGTTATGCAGTTTTCATCTCTCTTTAGCTCCAAATATTTTCCTAAGCCCTTTGTTTTCAAAGTCTCACATCCATATAATACAAATCTTTATTTTTAGATTTCTGAACAGAAGATAAGAGTTTCTGAACTGCATAAAAGTAAGCTTAAGTGTGTGTACATAAATATAAAATGACTGGCTCGACTGATTCATCATCGTGCAGCTGAAACTGCTCATGCCATAATTATGAAACTTGGTCAGTAGCTTTATTTCATAACGCAGTGTCTCACTAAGGAGATTAAGGCCGGTATTCATAGTCGGCGACTTAAGAACCGACTTCATAAAGCTTTACTTATTCTACATATTAAAGTCGAACTCGATAATATGAAAAATCGTGCATTCACTGCCAAAACAACTGAAACAGATTTTTTTAAATTTTTCGTGTAATGCAAAGCCATCTAGGTACGTATTTCGCTGTCGTAATATAAAAATACAGATGGCGGTGTGAATTGTAAACAATCCATCCAGTCATATTATGCAGCGTGTAAGTAAACCGTTTAATAGTTTCTTGAGAATATTCTGTGTATATATTCGCTTGGACATCATACAGAATTAATACCAGTATGCTTATGTATTTATTTCAATATTAATTGAGTTCTAGAAATAATTAAAACAGCTTAGGAAGCTTTGGGTCGATATGAAATGGCAGTGGAGAGAGATTCTGATGAAAGAAAGCCGATTGGTATTTCCAAAATTGTGTTTTCTTCAAACGAAACCTCGTTTAAAATTTATTGTCAATGTAGAATTTAAATGGATTCCTCATGTTTCGCAAATAATACTAACACCTTGCCAAGATCCTCAAAATAACTGTCCATGGTTCTGTCTTAAACCGATAAAGTATGACTTATTTCGACAAATAAGTCATATTTTAGTGACTATGAATAGCAATAAGCTCGACTTGGTCAATTCTGACTTGATAAAGTAAATACGTCATAGTCCGATTTCTTTGTGTCAGAAACTGAACTTAAGACGCGATTCAAGTTCGACTTGGATATAAGTAGGACTTATTGCGACTATGAATACCGGCCTAAAAGTTTGTACAGAGAAATATTTTTTAACGGTTCTACAAAATCTAAACATTAAACACATTTTATTTTGTAGGAAAACGGGTATAAAACTCTATCTGTGGGCACATGTGAATAAAAATTGCAGCAGAAAGGCATATCACTGTGAATGAAATCGCTGGAAAACTTGCAGTTGGACATAGTGCGGTGCAAGAAATGATTCACAGCTTAAGTTATCGGAAGGTTTGTGCCCGTTGGGTCCAATGTTTATTGACCGAGGACCACAAACGTCAGAGACGAACCATTGCCCAAAACCTTCTTCAGAGGTTTTAAAATGAAGGTAATGAATTTTTGACGAGTATTGTGACTGGAGATGAAAGCTGGTTCCATCATTATGAACCTGAAACAAAACGACAGAGTATGGAATGGCGTCAGAGTCTATGGGCAGCTGGAACGGAATTCTATCACAAGGGTATTTTCAGACTTGCAGAACAATGGGAAACATGTGTGCAAAAAAAACAAAAACTCTGTGGGAAAGTGAAAGAAAGGTCTGTAGATTGACATTATATACTTGGTTTCACTTATAAAGATTAAGGTTGTGAAAAAATGTTGCTCACGACTTTCAGTATGTTCCTCGTACTTTGTTGAGTTTGGAGGTTCATTGCCGCACTTACATGGGCTTGCCAATTTAATAAAATGACATACTAAAACAAATTATGCCTAAACACGGACCTCTACGTTTTATAATAAACAAGAGTTTCTCAGACTACCATCTTCTGAGAAGAAGCGAGTTGGTTGGAAAAGGTGAAAGGAGATCTGCATAAATGAGAGATAGTACCTTGCTTCATTTCCTGATAAGGGGTTGTTAACAAAATGTGTTGGACAAACCTAATGCAATCTGTATCAATGGTCGGATATTTAATTTTATTTTAGGTATCTTATTTGTAATTTTATCTTGTTATTTTCTTGCAGGCAAGAATGGATTTGTGAATGCCGATGAATAGGTGTTGAGCTTCAGTGTCAAAATAATAAATTTACTTTAGCCCCATTTTTGCATACTTGTGATGGGCCAACAATAAATGTAACGAAGTCGACAATTATATCATTGCATTTTTTACATAAGCGTTTGTCAAACTATGGAAAGGAATTTTATTTGAAGTTAATGTGCACCGCAATGTCAAATGCTACAAATGAAAAAAAAAAAAAGCACTTACTACACTTGCCAATTCTACAGCTATATCGTTGTTTCACTGTTACCAATGGTAAAGAAAAACACTTAATCTAATTGCGTAACATGCTCTGAAGAGTATGGAACAGCATTAGTTTAGGGGGGCGTAAAACTATTTCCTTAGTAGATGACAGCAATATACTATTCATGATGGTCCGATTTTCCACCGTTTCGTCAAGAATAAAAAGTTAAAAAAACCAATAAAAAGAATAATTACCAGTGGATGTGATTTTGTTAGCACAACGTTTCGACTCTCTCCATCGGGCCTTCATCAGGTGACTGAGTAAAACTTGAAGAAGACGCCGCCTCACAACCCCTCCACTGGGGTGCGTTGTTAACCATGAAGCTAGTGTTTTTTAAATGTTTGTCAATCCACTCCTTGGGCACTCCATATTCGCATTCGGGGGGGCAGTGGAAATCTAACCTCACATTTATCTCTTACAGTTCTGATCAAGGCCAACCAATCCTCACCTATATCCCCTTCATATCTATTCATACATAAGTCCCTGTTCCCAACGATGTTCCAGGCTTCGACTACCTTCCTCATAGTCTCCTCCCCCTCCACCTGTACCAATTTTACATCTCCGATGCCATGCTTTTCTTCTATCATATGCTGGGCCAATCCCGTGGACACTCTCCCATTTTTAACGTCTCTCTCATGCTCTTTTAACCTTGTCCTCACACTCCTCCCTGTTTCCCCCACATAAACTTTCTCACATTTCTTGCATTTTATGGAACAAACACCTGGTAGACCCAACCTATCCTCCTTTTTCCCCAACTGCTTGTATTGTGAGAACATTTTTTCAATTGTCTTTTGAGTCCAACAGAGGGGGAACTGAGGATGAAGGGAAAAGGACATTTTCACCGGAAAGGAGGTATATAGGGATTCCGTTTGTCCCGGGGATTAGTGAAAACATAGCCCTCTTCCAAGCTAAAATATGCCCTATCGCCACATACGGCTTAGAACTAATATGGGAAAAACTAACTACATCAGACCTCATAAGTCTAGAAAAAGTAAAAGCACGTTTTCTCAAAAGAATGCTAGGAGTCGCCACCACAACTCCAAACTGACTCGCCTACGAGTTAGCAAAAGAACCCTTCTTCATCGAAGAAATACGCCATCTACCCCAGCAGAGCAGAGACCAGAAGAAAGAAGAGAGAGGATATATGGTTGGAATTCTACACGACAGACACCATGATGGACAGGAAATGGGAAAAAGAGAACCAAGACTTAAGACACCTATTCACAAAACTAGCCATCCACGGGTTCCATCATAAAATATGCAATAACGACAAATACCACACTCCAAGTGAAAATTGTATGTGCAGATTATGCGGGAATCGATGTGACAGATACCACATCAACATGTGCAAGAAAAGAGTTAAATCACTGATGGACTATGGAAAAGACTAAAGAACTTCCTTTTGCATGGTTGTGTGCGTTTATCATATTATTATTATTAGTGAAAACATTGGTAGAAGTTACTCTACGAACTTCCAATCTTTGTTCTAGAAAACGGAGACAGACATTCCACATCGCACCAATGACAATTTTAACAAGAGTCCACTTTTTTTTTTTTTTTTGAACGGGTCTAATGCTTATGAATTTACAAAGTGGATTTAAATATCTATACTTCACACATTATCGTTGTCGATACAAGTGTTCCTCTTGTGCTATATCGCTCATGAGGCTCGGACATGATGTTTTGTAATTCTGTCATGTGGCACTTGATCACAATTTAATAACGCGGATAACAAGTTAGCCAACGGAATCAATTACCTGTAATTAATTTAGAATATAGTAATCAGTCGGAATCAACACCACTGTCCATGAAGTCCTTGAGGTGCTGCGCAGCTTTGATTGGCATCAACCTGGAAAAAGTGAACACACATATTCCAATGACTTTCCATCGTTCTTCCTTCTAACGCCATATTTTTAAACAAAGCACTTTCAATGGTAAATATTAATTAAAATTATGCCACCGAATGGTACAAAATTATAACAGTCCAGGGTGACCAACTCTGTAAATTCAAACAATATAACAAATCACTGAGACTAAGAAGAAAGAGATGACCTACTCAGAAAATAAAATCCTTCTTTTAACCCTTGTATCATAAATAACTATTATGGGTCAATTTTTTCTACATTTTTATATTTTTTCTTTAATAGGATGTTTTGTACAGGTTAAGTCATCTTAAAGTAATTTTTAAGAACAAATCTAGGTTTTTGTTATTTTTAGCAAGTCTGGTTACATTATTCTTATAATGCCTATAGAATCAAATTTCAACAATTTACAATCTAAAAAATAATTAGAAATCTGTTTCAATGTGGCCTTCCCTATTCATATTTTATAACATTTGGACTCATCCAACTAAATATTTCACATCTATTGTCCTTTAAAGGAATGTGGGGCTGCTTTAGAGGAATGTTTCTTGAAAGATTTTAAGCTCGTACTTAGCTCGTATTCCATGGAAAATGAGCCAGACCGTAACAACCTTTTAATATTAATTTAAAATATATGTCATCACTAGACCTGGGATTTTAAGGCAAATGCCTTTTTTGTTCCTTATGAAATAACATGCAAATTTTTAAATATGTGGACGTTTCATGATAAATCACTTACATTATTTTACTATTTTAGTGCCTAAAATGCCTATTTTGTACATTTAAAATAAAATTCAACTTCTGTAATTTTTTGAATCTCATAATGGACATCCCTCAATGAAAAGCAGAACAGCAGAGGTGGGTTTTTCACAAAAACTTGATTATTCCAAACAATTGTCGCTAAAGGAATGCTGACTGACGGGGGAAGGGGAGGATTAAGGGGGAAGGGCTACTGTGTCAAGTCACCAGTGAAAGAACATCTGTTTAAGTGAATATAGTTCATGATGCCTAATTTTGCAGTTAATTCTGTTAAGGATAGGTATATCACGTTTCTTGCAGTAAAAATAAAACCATGTTACATTATTTAATTAATGTTAATTAATGGTTAATTAATTAACCATGTTACAGTTTAAGTGTTTAATGTAACATTTTAAAGTCTATTTTCTATCTATTTACATATTTTTAAACCATATTTTAAGTGCCTATTTTCTCTTTTAAAAGCCTATTTACTTGTTTTAAAAGCCTATTTTAGGTGCCTAAAACTAATTTTTTTTAGAGCCTAAATCCCAGGTCTAGTCATCACTGAAAAATTATGAAATTAATTTTGAGAATTAGTTCTTCAGTAGACTAGTAAGAAAATTAATTTCATAATTTTTCAGTGAATTAATATTAAAAGGTTGTTACGGTCTGGACACAGCAGGCTCACCTTCCGTGGAAGGCTGAAGGTGAAGGCTGTGAGATCAGATGTAAGATGCTCAGCCGCGTGCTGAAAGGTAGGGGAATGATGGGAGCCCAGTGAATATAATCATGCTGATTCCTGAACAGATGTAAGCGTGATACCACGACGAATGAAATGTGTGCATAAGTCACTGCTGACCAGAACAGAGAATGTGTCTTTATCACTTTACAGAATTGTAATGACATTTAAATGAACATTATGGTATACATTCTATGCTGTCGATATGACATATTCCAGTACAAATATTCACTTATTTTTTAATTATGTAATTTTAGTTAAATTTTAAAGTTTCAATTGTGTTTTCCTAAGAACCAGTAAAATGCACATTCGTGGTTCTAGCATATAGGTGACGAATAATGTTATGCGTCCACAAAGAAAGAACGACCTAATGTGCTCATCTCACCTCATGATATTGTTCAGATGCAGGAGCCCTGGAGGAATGGATACTTCGTGAAGGTTTCGTCTCTGAGCTGACACAATAGCACTTGCAGCTGTCCTTGTCGGCACATAGCCCAGGAGAAATGGAAACCTGCGACAGAAAATTGATTTCATGATTGTGTTGAAGATGATTTGACGCTTCTATTAGCAAACCCGGCTATCTCCATCTGAGGAAAGAATGCATTTCTTATCACCAGGGCCCGGATTTTAATGACATGTCATCTTTTTATTGATGCTACATAGACATTGCCAACTTGTAGATAAATCCTAGTCATGGCCACTAGATTATAGAAATGCATTTTTATTAGGTCCTATTTTGTCATTTTATGCCATTTTATACTTTTAGGGTATTTATTTCAATTTTAGGTCATTAATAAAATAAAAATAAATAAATAAATAAATAAAAGGCTAAAAATTTAACCAAGGTCAGTGTTGGGAAGTTTTTTTGTTTTTGGTGTATTTTTAATTAACACTTCTCTTTTTACCTGAAAAACCTGAGATTCCAAAATTCTTGCCAATGCTAAAAAAATGTTTCTGAAGATTTAAACAGTTATAAATTAACAATAATAAAAAACACGCTAAACAAAGCTCTTGTAGCTAAATGCCCATACGTAATATTCAAACACCTGTAACTCCGATTTAAGTGTCAATAACATTACTAAATTAGAACTTATGTTTTTATGTGAAGTAGAACATAAGTTATAACACCGTTTTATTTAAGATGTTAGTGTGGTGTTACTAACATAAGAATATCACATATGCCGTTGTCATTAAACCTAAATAAAGGAATATTTTTTTTTTATGTCAAATGTAGTACCATATTTGGTCACATAATTTGAGGAATTTTACAGTAAAAATCGCAGTCGTAAATTATGAGAATTCTTTTTAAAAATCTTGATAACTACATTTCTCAGCTCTTCAAAATAACATAGAATATTTCCTATCTTTCAGACCACAAAATGCCTCACTATCACTTTTTCCATTTTTAGCGTTGCATTTTGTTTCCTCCAATAATGCACATTAGACTCTTTCAGCTACAGCTATCACTTTTAATCAGCGCCGTCCATGCATCGGAACAACACCTACCATGTAGTGCGAGAACTGAAAGGACTACAAATCCCTAAATTCATACAAAACATGTGTTTAAAATATGGGGAGCAAAAATTAAGTTCACAAAAATTGTTTAAAATTACTGTGCATAAAAAAATTACAAGCGAATACAGTCATCTATAAAATTATTTCTCAAAAAGAAGTTTAGCTATACACAATCGTCTCATGAACCACCGGCCAATCCAATATAAGAATATGTGGAATTTCAACTATTCGCAAGTCTTATCGTTTTATTTTTATCACACTAACAATAAAAGTATGACGAGACATCTTTTTAAAAAAAATTCAGTTGTATTTCTACATGTTTGAGCATCAAAGTCAAGTTCTGTTTGTATTTTCTACTGTTGGTGTGTTTTCATGGCTTGATATTAATTTTAATGAGTCGTGACTTGCCTTGTTCGAGGTTTCTTGCACAGGCCAGTCTCGACGATGAAGGGGAAGATGGATGTGAACTTCACTTGAATATTTCTCGCATCCTCTCGCAGCTCTTCACTCAATGCTTCCATGAGACCTCGGACGGCGTATTTTGAGCCACAATAAGGCACAAGATTTGGGATTCCCATGACCCCTGCCATGGAGGATATAGCAACCACATGGCCATGGTTGTTCTGAATCATCGTGGGCAAGAAAGCTTCCAGCATCTGAAACACACAGAGGCGTCTAATTATCTGAAGTAAACTAAATTAAAATTCTGGTAAATATTGCCTGTAATAGTTTAACCATGAACAAGGTGTTGTACAAGGGTTGTTTTTTTAGTAGTGGCAACTATTTTATTTCTCCATACATAACATACGTACATGGTTCTAAGTTTTATAGGCCTTTGATGTAAACATCCCCATTGCATTCAACATGTTCCCAGCGATGCGGAAGTCTTTGGAATCCGCTGGCACTGCCTAATCTGTTGATAGTGTGAAGAGAGCGGTTGGTTGCCTGTAAAACATAGAGTGTACAAAAGCGAATCCCGTGAAGTGACTCCTTCATCTTCGGGATTAGATCGAAGTCGCAGGGACTTAAATCTGTAGAATACGGAGGGTGACAGAGCACCTCCCAGCCCCAGCGACTGAACAGTTCAGACACAACTCCTAGCGTTGTCATGCAGAATGATGGGTGCATTATCCATGAAGTGTCACCGTTTTCCTTTTAGAGCTGCTTGCGGATTGTTTTACAAAAACGAACAGTAGTACTCTGCATTATCGTTCTGCCTTGGGGGAACACACCATCCCAATCGTAGGCTTTCGTACCGTTAAAGATGTTTTACAGGCAATGGACTGCTCCTTTCACACCATCATCAGATTAGGCAGGAGACACCGACAAAGAACAGGTGCTCATGTAATCGTGTGGGTTTCCCCAGTGATGCCACTGTCATTCAGCTCTTCTCAAGTGAAGTAAATGTGCTGGGGTACGTATTTGGCATCATTGGACTAGACTGGAGACAAGTGTGAATACGACTAATTACCTTTCTATTCACTGATTGACAGGTTGAGGAGACTAGGGTGGCAGCAGGTAGAGGTAGTTCTTGGAAAAAAAGTCTTTAAAAAGTGGTTTGCCTTTCCAGTAGCTAAGGCAAAAGAGCAAGACCACCTAATTTTCATTTCATGACTGAAATGTGTTACTGAAATCTTATGCTTCGATATAGCTAAAAAATTACATTTTCTGCTTAAAACTCATTATCAAAAGCAAAAATTAAAATTCCTACTACGAGGTGCACTCTGACACCCCTTACTCCCTCTATGTTAAAAAAGTAAGATGTCTACATGTCCTAGATTTGGCTGTGCATCACAGACAGACAGACAAACTCAAGTTTTTCTATTTATGCCTACATTCATTATGCCTCTTCCGTCACCAATGTAAAAAATCAGATCTCTACGTACTAAAACATTATAAACAAATGAATCCCTTAGAGCGGGATAACAAAATCAAAGAAATCGACAATTTGATGCTTTATGTTGAAAAAAATTTGTAACACAGATGTTCTTCTTTCTCGGTTGTTATAACGCAGAGCATTTTACAACTGAAATATTTTACTGAAAACTGGTACTTCAAGAGCACAAAAAAATCACGTTTTCTGCAAGTTTTTCTTCATAACTTGCAAACTAAAGCAAAAATTAAAAATCTGGCTTTGAGGTGTGTTTGGCCACCCTTCAGTCCATAGATGTTAAAAATTTCATATCTCTGCGTGCCTTAGATTTGACTGTTCCTCTTATTATATAGATTGATGAGTGAATGCTTTTGAAACGGTTACAGGTGTCTACTGAATATAAACCTCAGGAAAAGTTTCAGAAAGTGATGTTAAAGTACAGAATCTTCTGCCGCGTTATATTTAAGATGTCTGTTGACGTTTCAACCATCTTGCCATGGTCTTTATCTACTGCAGCTCGCTACAAAAGGTCTTCTGTATACATAGGGGCAGTGTGTTTCCTTGCCAGCCAATCAAATCTCATTATTCAATGCTCTGTTGTGATTGGTTCTGTCACATGGAAAGAGAACGGTCCTTTTTAGGAACAATTATTTCCAGTAGGATGCAGATGTTGGGTCCATATCCCTGATAGCTTCTTACCCTCATCCCGATTGATGTTGTTCGGATGCTTGATGATCCCTATGGCCTCCTGTGAGTCCTGTATGTGACCATGGCCAGAACAGGAGATCCGTTGGCTGGCAAGGAAACACACTGTCCCTATGTATACAGACGACCATTTGTAGCGAGCTGCAGTAGATAAAGACCACGGCAAGATGGTCGAAATGAAGGCAGACATCTTAAATATGACGCGGCAGTTTCTTGGAAGTCAAAAAGAATCTATTGTCAACTCGGGCCGTGGAAGCCTACGATCTCTGATGTTATCATTCACTTCTTGAAGTTTTTACAAGTTTTTATTGTATAATTTGAAGACAAGTCCCTGAGACAGATAACTCTAGTACGCACCCAGAAATGAGCGAGGATATTGATGTCAAATATCCTGCGGATCTCCTGCGGGTTGTGATTAAGCAGCGGGTGACAAGGCATGATACCAGCGTTGTTTATCAGGATGGACACGTCCCCAACGTCTGCCTTCACTCTCTTAGCGAGTTCCAGGACAGCCTCTCTGTCGGACACGTCACACCTGTAGTAAAACGTACACAGTGAAGTAAGCAAATCTTGTCAAATCAATAAATAATCCAGTAAGAGTTATTCCACAACACACTGTGCCTTTAGCTGACACCGACCCATGTTGTTACTAACCAGAACAGAAAACAACTTACAAACATCTTTACAATATTTCAGTTCATTTATAAAAATAAAAAGAATAAAAAACCTTGATTCAAGTCTCTCTCTGTTTGACACTTCAACTAATCTTTGTTACTGTATTCTTAGTTACCTTACATTCTGTCATAGAGAAGAGCTACTTAGAAATAAAGTTAGATAAAATATCGCAGAGCTCTTCAAGAAGAGGGGATTGTGAAGTGTTTGAGGAGATGGTGTAGATATTGTTGTGATCAACTGATCCAGCAGTGCATTTTGAGAGGGACAGAGACCATTCAAAGAAGGCAGACATGGAAAAGAAGAATGGGTTCAGAGGTTAGGAAGTAGTTGGGTTGCTATTTGGGGCGAGAGGGACAATTTCAAAATTTTGAATGAATTTTTTCCGTTTTGGTATACTGTCTTCAGCCACATTACAGGAATTGGCCTTAAACATACTTCAAGACTCGCTCCACATTGTACATAATCTCTATATATATAAAAGGCTTTGTCCTGACTGACTGAATGAATGACTGAATGACAGGAATCAACGTACAGCCTAAACTATAACAGGTAGAGACTTGGAATTTTGACAGTAGCCTACCTTCGCTTCATAATGTAGATGCTCACTAAGAAAGGATTTTGAAAAATTCTGATTCTAAATGCCAAAAATTAAATGTTTTTGAAAATACTTAATCCCTTTTTACATAGAATTATCAAAACAAATTCACAGAACGTATTGTTACCAGTGGTATCAGGTGGGCTTGGATTAAATTAAATGGATGTTTGACAAATTAGAGAAGGTATCATTATAATTCATATTATCTATATTAATAAAAGGAATTCTCCTCGATGTCCAGCGAAATCTACTGAACGCAGAGATCTGAAATTTTAAACATAGGTGTGCTGAAGGGTCGGAAAATGCACCTCGAAGCCGGAATTTTAATTTTAGTTTTCGTTCGTGAGTTATGAGTGAAAAACTGGCAAAAAACGTGCATTTTTTGCGTTTTCAAAACATAAGTTTTCAGTTATACATTTCAATGTCAAATCAATTACAGTTGGCTTTGGCTATTTTTGTCAAACCTTGAAAACAAAACTTTCGCGATCGCTTGAATGTTGTAAGCCCTAAATATGGTCAAACGTTGTTTTATTTGGACGAATCTCACTATACAGAGGTTTTCTTGGCCAAGAAACTAGAATCTGAGGTCGCTTTTACCAGTCGATGCTATCTGATCGTGGTATGTAGTCCATGCGATTTAGGTGTTAATAAAGTAATGATTTAACTATTATGCTCTTAATTTTTAATTCTTGAAATAATTATCGCGGGCGAAGCCGCGGGCACATGCTAGTTATTTAATAAACAGGAAGGGAGTCCTTTATGAATATTGAAAATTTGGAAAATAAATTCATCTCAAAAGAATATATAGTTCTTAGAAATGATTTTATTTTGTTGTCCTTAATTTAAGGCAGCCATCCTAACAGGATTTCCCCCCTTTAATTAGCTGTATATCAAATATAGTGAACACAATTGAGCTGCTCGGGGAAACAAAATGGTAACTGCCACTGCCATGAAACAAGTAATTTTTGTCTTTCCAGCTTGTTTGGTTTAACAGAATGGTAGGTGATAGGTATTGATCTCTATATGTTCAAACGTATTGAGTACAAAATTGAGCTGAAAATAAAATTATTCAGATTTCTAGGTTAATGAGAAATTATTTGTTCTCTTTTTCAACACACCCAATTTGGCACTTACCATTTTGTTCCCCCGAGCGGCTCAATTCATGCACAAGAACTATATTACATATAAACACAACAAACATTCATACAAGGAAATAAAGAAAGGAGACTCACTTGTATCCATAAGCTTTGGCACCGAGTTTCCTCAGTTCCTGTACTGTCTGATCATTCAACTCCTTATTGATGTCCCAGCACACCAGCGTGGATCCCAGTGCAGCGTACTGGTGTGCCAGCTCCTTCCCAATCCCGTGTCCTGTTCCTGTTATCTGGAACAATTAAATATAATAATAATAATAATAATGGATAGATTATAAGAAAGCCTTTGACAGTGTCTGCCATGACTGGATTTTGGATGCTTTAGAGCAGGGGTGCTCAAACTTGAACTGCTGGCGATCTACCTCAATATTTTTAGACTACTTACGATCGACTCTGAGAGACTGCAAGTGTGTGTGATGCAGGGTTGTCGTACATACACGATACACCCTACCTACCTAGGTAGGGCGTACCGTAGCATATATAGATATTAGCTTTCTGCGCAGTATAGGTACATTATTTTAGTCAAGGTTTGGGTTAGGTTTAGTTAGGTTCTTCTCTACAATATCAATGAAAAAACTCATAGTTATTCAAAATTGCGAGTTTATTGGTTGTTACAAAACAAAAGAGTTACTAAGGAGTGGCTTTGGATGTTGAAGCGTGGCACTGCATGTCCTCAGCATACTTTTCATAAGATGGTACGTAACCACTGAGTGCTAATCGCAAGCATGATGACATATGATCGTCAGTTAGTCGATTGCGATATTTTGACTTAATTATCTTCATTTCAGAAAATGCAGACTCGCACAAGTAAGTTGACCCAAAAAATGCCGTCAGTTGAAGGGCGATTTGCCTTACATTCGGATATTTATCTTCAGATATAAAACACCAGAAATTTGTATCAGATGCTGTAGCTTTGAGATGTATATCTGATATAATCTGCACCAACTCATTTTCAACAGAACATGAGTTCATATTAAACTGACTGGCTATTTCAGTAGCTAATTCCTCAATGTTTTTACATGAAAAAGGATAACTCATAAATGATGCTATATTTTCCAATTTACTGCAATCATGAAAACGCATTTCGAATTGTCCCAAAATATTTGATAATTCAGCCTCATACGTATCATAATTCAACTGAGGAATCCTTGCTTTCAAAGACGGAAAATGTTTCAGATCCTTTCTTTTCAGTTGATCTATCATAAGTTGCAATTTACTTTTGAATGCGTTTACTGCGCTAATCATCTCAATAATAGTTTTTCCTTTACCTTGAAGCTCCAAGTTAACGGTGTTTAAGTGCATTGTGATGTCAGTCAAAAATGCCAAATCATTTATCCATTTTTCGTTTTTCAAAATCTGAGTGTAATCACCTCTTTCGTCTAGAAAAGCTGTTATTTCGGGCAATAATTCTTGAAACCTTTCTAGGAATTTTCCGCGACTCAACCACCTGACGTCCGTGTGAAGAACTAAATCAGTGTGTTCAGCTGACTCCCTATCTTCCAACTGCAACTGAAAGAGCCGCCGTTGCAAGCTACGTGCACGGATGGAATTCACAATTTTTGTCGCAATGCCCATAATTTCCTCCGTGTTTAAAACTTTTGAACACAAAACTTGTTGATGTATAATGCAATGGAATGAAAAAAATGAAGGGAATTCTTCATTAGCTCGACACAATGCCACAAAACCGTTTTTGTTTCCAGTCATTGCTGGTGCTCCATCGGTTGTAATGCACACTAATTTATATATTGGTAGCTCGTAGTTTTTTACAAAATTGAAGAAAACGTCAAATATATCTTCGCCACGGGTCTTCCCCTTCAGAGGTATGATTGTCAAAAATTCTTCCTTAGCCAACATGTCATTGAATACCATCCGAATAAAAATACACAGCTGGGCAGTGTCTGTCATATCGGTGGATTCGTCGAACTGTAAAGAAAAGTATGTACATTCCATGATATCATGTTTTAGTTTATCTGCGATGTCCTGGCTCATGACTTCAATACGCCTTGTGACAGTCGGACGAGATAACTGAAGTTCTCTAATAGCAGACATGATTTCTGTTTTATTTTTAAAATCTCCAAATAAAGTCTCACCCGCTTCAATAAATGCTTCCTTCACCACCGATCCATCTTCGAATGGTTTCTTGTGTTTCGCCAATATATGAGATATTTTAAATGACGCGATCGTAGCAGCTTTTGATTGTTTGACTGGTCTTGTGAACATGGATTGTTCTTTTTTCAAACAAGATATCAAATCACGTACCTTTAGTTTTCTTAATTCACTCTGTGGCGGAAAATCCTTTTCATAGTTTTTATGAACCGTTTTATGATGCCTCTCTAAGTTACCACGCTTAGGTATTGCAACTGACGCACGACAAATAACACAAATGCACTTATCCTTCACCATACAAAAGAAAAATTCTTCCTCCCAATCCTTATTAAAATGATACGTTTTAGATTTCTTCACTGCACTCATTTTCCACTATTTAATAATAAACTTTGTACTTATCGACGTAGTATCGCCATCAAGTTACAATTCAGAATGACTCCAATTCCTGCAGGCGCAACATTTATATCGGCGTGAACGAAAGTCTCGAATGTTCCCGTCAAACGCGCCGCCCGAAACTAGACTGTACTGTCTCTCGTTGTTTCTAGACTAGACTCCACTGTCTAGTCTAGAAACAACGCGGCTTTTCTTTGACAAGTGCCGCGCGTTCCTTTGATAAAGCCACCTTTTGCCGCAAGCAGTGTTATTTTATTAGTTACCTACCTACTTATTAAAATTTTTTTTCTTCTCGAGATCTACTCAAAAAGCACTCGCGATCGACTTGTCGATCGCGATCGACCGTTTGAGCACCCCTGCTTTAGAGCTATATCGTATCCATCCAAAATTAATAACTTTCTGCAAGAAGAGTATGAGTAAATGGTGTAGAAAGATCCTGATGAAAAATGAGCAAGAGGAACTCAAATCTTTGCTGTCCGGCTTCTAAAGCTCAGCAGACAGTGTGACTTTCTTCTCAATGGTGTTCAGTTCAAATGCAGAAAGAGGCCAATGCTACGGAAATTCCTTTCAAAAGATGTTTCTAGTATGTGCACTTAATTTCATTTTGCAACATCAGGTATTAATTTTACGAAAATAATTGTGGCCTTACTGTCTAGTGCTTCTAACAGTCTTCTTGTGAAATATTGAAACTCCAACTGAAAATGTGAGTTATCACCCATGGAATAGACAATTTTAAGACGTAACATTTTACGAAAATCTATTTATGAGACCATCATAGTAATACAGTGAGTCCCATGCAAGAGTTGGCCAATGCGTTGCGGCGGGCACAGCTCCAACTCCCGAGCGATCGGGTGAAATATCTACGCAAATAAAGCCACAATCGGTGTAATGATTCAGCTTCTCACATTTACAGTTGGAATTACAATGAAAATAACCACGTACCTCATCACAAGAGATGTTGGAAATGTCCTCTTCTTGCATCCACACAATACTGGCACCTTTTTAGAAAATTTTCTTTCATGCACATAATTTCAACTTCCGAGATAGAGTTAATTTCGCTGGTGATATTGTCTTTACGTTCTTCTAACAGTAGCGTATGTGACTATTACTTATGGGGGAACTTGAAAAATAAAGTGTATAGGTCAATTTCCCATACATTAGAAGAATTACTTCATTATTTAGTAACCTCTTGCTTGCAATGGTAGTAATGAAGTGGTTATTGAATCATTATACTGAACATGAAGGGGACAAAAACTAGAAAAGAAACTTTATGGAATACAGGGTGTGACAGAATAACAGATCTTAATATACTTGAATACAGGAAAAAGAGACATAGCACCTGCTAGTAGTAAAATAAACTGAGGTAACAAAGTGCCAGAATGCTTTTGTATAATCAGTGATAACTGCAATTATAATATGCAGAAAATATGTTATTTTCGTAATCCATCTCAGAGTTAAGCTCCAGATCAATTCATTAAGCAGGGCTTACGGAAGAGAAAAGGTCTAGTTTGATAAGGAAGGAATATGTGGGTAGTGTTATTTGTCATAACTTCCAAAGCCGTATATGAAAACTGTAAAACAATATGTTTCCATGAGAACTGATTTGCATTTGATAAATTCTTTCTAACATATTGATGGATTTGACTCACCAGAACGATTTCTCCAGCCACAGACTTCTCTGCAACCCCGACGATGGTCTGATACACGGACTCCAGAACTGCGAAGACGAGCTTGACGAGGAGGTGCAGGATGTCTAGGAGGAGGATTGTGAGGGAGTAGACCTTGAGGAAGACACTCCCCCCCGTCCCGCCACTCGACGCCGTCATGTTGTTATTCCTGACAACACACATACAGTGAACATTAGGCTTACATCTGTTCAGGAATCAGCATTATAATATTTTACTATGTATTACCATGAAATAAAATAGATGTGACACCAGCTGCTCAACAGTACCCGATATGTATTACCATAGTTCAGCAAGTCGGCCGCGGTTTTGTAGAAGTAGTGTGTCCACCTCTGGATCCGAAAGTCACGGGATCAAACCCGGATTTTTCAAGACATAAAAATCAAGGGCACGGGAGGGTCTTTAAGCTAGGGGGCTCGTGTCGTAGATCTACGGCACGTAAAAGAACTCCAAGCCTAAAATAGAGCCTCTGGACAAAATTTCTCGGTCATTTCACGTCCAAGTAATACCTTAGTTTCCGGAGGGGGTTGAGAGGCAATGGGCTTACCACCTGTCCCTCTGCCCTCTCTAGGAAAATAAGCGTAACAAAATTCACATAGGTAACAGGAACCTCAACTTGGAGACCCTTCTTCCCAACCTAGGGGATAAAGGAAAATAGATCCAGATAGTTCAGCAACGTTGGCACTTAATAATTGTAATCACCTCCTGTAGACATAACGTCAACAGCAGAAACAAAATAAACAAGATAGCAAACAATACTTGAATAAATGGATGTTTACTGACTACTGGGTTCCCCCCCCCCCCAGTCTACGATCGTGTTTTGTTCAGCAACATTTACTCGAATTTAATGTGCACTTAACATTTTGAAAATTAAAATCATATAAAAGTTTTTAAAAAAACACCTAACATGTTGAAAATGGATGGCAATGTTGAAACAAAAAGACAGTCAATGTCTCTCCACTATGAAATCAAGCCAAGCACATAACAGCTGTTGAAGTAGTGTGTTGTAAAGCAAGCAAAATACAGAGGTAGGTTAGGTTATTGCCACTGGGTGAGGGAGTTTGCGTTTGCACCATGACAGCGTCAACCGGAAATGGATTAAAAACAATATCATACCTTAAAAAAATGTGGATTCACATCACTATAATGTAAAGCTGACTGACTCGTTAACATAATTGCTTGCCCAGTTCCAAATGATTGACTCACGAACAGTTTTTTTAATCGCCGGAAAAATTCAAAAAAGTTCACACTTATATGCTTTTACCACGCAAAAGAAAAAATCAAAATGGCGGATGCAACTTTAAGGTCTGTGTAGACCACCTTGGAGGCTTGTAGTAGCTAAATGGTAAGTCGTATCAAAAAACGGATTGCACAGCTATAACGGATTATGAGAGATCTACAATTTTGGTCCTATGGCTTTTTGTCTTATCTACATCGGTTATAGCTTACAGTGAGTTAGATTTATTAAAATTTTAAGTAAATTTCGTACATTTTCCACACATTATGTACCGTATTTTACGGACTATAAGACACACCTTAATTTTAGGATGGGAATTTAAAGGAAAATAAATCTAATTTGACCCTAAACGAAAAATTTTAAAGGAGATAATGTACTTCACTCGATAAACAAATTATACAATGGAATCAGTGTAAATCACTTCTAGCTTAAAACCTGCGTTGTACGAAAATATCTTCTGTACAGGTGGCATCGCGTAAATTTTAACATCTCAACTGATTTCTCATGAAATACTGAAAATACCTTTGCACCCTCTAACCCTCAATTCAGCGTACGGTTAGTGTACGGGAAAAGGCTATCTAGAGGTTATGCCCTTAATTTAAACCACCCGGCGGAGACAACTCCTTTCGTACAAAAGAACTCAACATTCCTTTCTTTTCCAATTGTACACCTGGCTTCTAGCTACCCTCATTTTACGATAGTGACAAATGCACTGATGTGCAGTCAGTGCCACCTTGTTTATAATTATGGTGTTCCGGCAATAATTACCCATTATTTCAATTTTTTTAGTGTACTTCGGACCATTAGACGCTCTGTTTTCAAAGTAAAAAAAAGTGTGTCTTATGGTCCGTAAAATACGGTAATTTTTAACGCGTTCATAGGACAGATAAAATCTTAAAATGTGGCAGGAATCCAACAGCCATAAGCTTGCCGAATTTCGTGTTTCTATCTCCCTTACAAGTGATCATCCATTCATTAACGTTGATGTTTATTCATTTTCAGATGAGCTAGAAATTTGAAATTTGGCAAACTTATAGCTTAAAGCCTGTACAAAAAGTTAAAAATTGCAATTGTTTACCTCCCCCCCTAAGAGAAACATATGACAACTGACTGTAACAATGGCTTCGTTTTCCGTATAATCATAGTCGGCTATGCATAAACATTTCAAGTATCCCGTAATATTCCAAATATTAAAATTAATTTTCCCGCGAGACAATTTCATTGGAACAGAAATCAAACAACACATTCCTCATGCAAGTTCAGTAGTGTCTCGCTAATCCGGACTAGATCGGACCGGAATTTGCCTTAAAATGCATGTACTGTACTGTAATGCTATGTTTGTTCCAAACATATAACTTTTCCTACAACTTTATTTTAGTTTCAAACAGATTAAAGTTTCCAACCTACGAACAGATGTAGGGTTAACAAAACAAAACACCTTTCCCTGGTTAAAATTCAAAATTTATTGACTGTTCAGTACCAAAATCCCGTCCGGATTAACCGGATAAGTGGGACTCTGCAGGAAGTCACGGATCGACTGACTTCAAAGTCGTCAATTATTGTCATATCGATTGCTAAGGACTTGCTTTCACTTGCGGCTTTTTAGTCAAACTATTTAGTTTATCTTAACTGAAAAACGTGGATTTCGAAATAGCAATGGATTGCAGATATTCGACTGACTGTTGTTTGTCTAAAAACATGTTTTTACGCCCAAAAGTGCGGCTCGATTTTCTTCCAATTTGGCATGATTGTTCCTTAAAGTCAGTAAAAGCTACCTAAGTGGAAGGATTTCTTATTTTTTGACTCCGACTGAAGATGAAGAACAGATCTAACATCTCTTTGTCGTTTACAACGCCGGCCGGTTTCTGAGCTAGTTGTTATGACAACACATGGCTTGTTATGTTCATGTTTTGGTGAAACCTCTGTAACAGTTCATGCACTGTTACTTCACTTTCTACACGTAATAACAGTAATAATAATAATAATATAACAAAGTATCAGATGGAGTTATATGCCTCTGATGTGCACAGACTTTGTGCTATCAATATTCTTATAAAACATAAATGTTTATTATCAATAGAGCACCCTACTTAATATTGCAGTAATACGTTAGTAAGCAATTCATTAGCAGTAATGTAAATAATCACAATTCCTACCACTGTGTGGGTTCAACAAAATACTGACAAATATTTATCATTACCGTTTTATCATTTTCAAGAGATGGGTCATTTTTTGGGAATCTTTCTCATTTTTTGCATATTCAGGTCACTTTTTTGATAATTTTTAGGTCATTTTCGGCATTTTTAGGTCATGTTTCTGGGTCCACCCCCAGAAATCCGCCATGAAGCGAAATGGGGGTCTGAACACCCTGAACCCTCTTTCCTAATCCACTTTGGATTCTGCTTCAATGTTGTCGATATGGTAAAACTTCTGCAAACTTTTTATGTCTTAACTGACTTTCAAATAATTGTCTTAAAAGAAAAACACCTGACTATAATTATTAATATACATTTTTTTTCCCTTTCCCTGAGAGCTAGGGGGGGGCGCCCTTGGCTATATCATAATTTAGCGTTTCCATAATCTGCAAAATGTACAGACTAATCACATGACTGGTCGCCACTGCATTAGTATTTTTTTTATTCATAACTCCAGTGTTAACAACGAAGTTCCTTTGTTTTGAATTTTTTACTAATGTTAGAAGTCAGTGGCGGCCATGCCCTGGGGCATTTTATGTTGTAACATGAAAAAATGAATCCTTTTTGTATCATTTTTTCATTAGTTTTAGGTGTAAATGGATTTTTTATTTTGCCTTTTTTCATTATTTTATGGCCATTAAATGCCTTGCCCTACTTATCAGATATTTTCTCTATTTCAGTATAAAAAGGCAATTTTCATCTAGCATGTGATGACGTCTTTGAGCAGGAGGCCGTGGTGCTTTAGAAAAGAATAAGAAGAAACAACAATCCAGACTTAACCTCCAAATCAATCAACATATCTCTATGAAAGAGAACCCTGATGGCATTTATGTGTGCATAGCCTAAATGTTTACAGATCATTTCGTCTGTAGTTTTACTCCGCGACGGTCACATGCCTAGATTACCAACCGGCCCTTTTTTCCCTCTAACAATAATTCACGTCCACGACTGTTATGCAGAATCCAGAAGAAAGGGGAAAGTCTACTTTCATTTGCCTCACAAAAGAACAGTCCAGTCATTCGGAAACAAAAGACTGGCAGAATTTCATTGTCACTGCTGGCGAAAGTTGGTTAAGGGTTTGGGTGCCTTCAACATCGGCCTCGACTTTCTCTTACTTTTAATGCCACTTTACAGAAAATTTTGTTTTTCGTGATTTTGTAACGATTTTGGTTAATTTTTGTACATGATGTTCTTATAACTTACTAAGAGCTTTGAAACTTTTTTTTTACGACAAATCTTTGAAGGGTAGTTATAAGCCACCCACCGTTTGTATAAACTCTGTTTTGCCTGGTGAACAATAAAGCTTTGCATCAGGTCAAAACAAATGAATACGCGCTCTTACTCTACATCAGAACTCGCTTGATACCGTTGCCATGGAAACCGAGCCCTTTTTCGGGGGTTTTAGGGCTGAAAATTTAAAAAAAAAATAAACTTTTTGGAATTTTCGTGTAGTTTACAGCCTAAAAGCCATATGTGTACCAAGTGGGCTAACATTAATGCCAGTCAGCAATGTGGCTTTATAATGTAGGGAAGGTGTATTGCCCACACTTAGGGTAAAGAAAGTTACGTTGCATTAATCAGGTTTTATTTGAGTTGTGTATCCTTCGGGGATGCTATTCCAAACGTAGTTATTACATGAAGAGAATATAAATCTATTTGCTTTCTATGCGTAAGTTAATAACCGTAAACTAATTAGTTTATTAAATTATATTTGTTAAGGTTAAACAACAAAAAAACAACAATAAAGGGCACTTCGAATGTTTCAGCCCTTTCAAAAAAAGAAGAAAACAGAACACATCCGATACATAAGATTGCTGTAGAACTGAAAGCATTATTCAATTATTTTGAACATAAATTAAATCCAGGACTAAATGTTTATGATTACAATATCAGAATTAACATAGGTTACGAGTTTATCTGATGAAACTCGTCAACTCGATTTAATCCATGAATAAAAATGTAACGGATTATACAAATAACAATTACTTTCGTACTTTGTGGTATAAAAACAAAACTAACAGCTGCGAGATCACGGCCTACTATGAATCAACCATCCATGAATTGATTCAAATTACCATGTTGTGACCAGTGCTACCAATGGTGCATATAAGGCACAGTTAACTTCATTCAGGTAAGCTAACAGCAGAACAGAATAAAAGCTGACTTGCACCGAATTGAAATTTGATCAATTTCCAAACAAGTTATGTTGTATAAAATAATCTGTTTTTGTGCTTGTTAATGGCAACATGTGATGCAATAATCACGGCACATTGATGCTTACGTGTCCAGTAACGAGCTGACGATTTTATCGGATAAAATCCCTTCCTCATATTAATAGGAAGCATTTTATAAGATAAACGATCGTGATTGGTCTATATCCGAGGAATTGGAAAACGTTATTGGCCAATATCGAAGACGCGGCGTCATTATCATAATAAACAAACAAATGTTTTCTTTTTACATAGCTTTAATAACCTGACTAAGAGAGTGGATATTGTGTATATTAAAATCCAATTCGTGATTCCCATGTGGTACATGTAATTATTTGCCGTTTTTCTTTCTCTTCCGGTTTATTGCTGTCGGTTCAAGGTTCTACTTTCTCGGGTGGGTGAGCGAGAAAGTAGTCTGTCCTGACCTTGAAACAGGAGAAGATCGCGGGAACTCTGCATCTTCTTCATTTATCGGTATAAGTACACTTGAAATGAATAGTAATGAAATTATATACACGCCGCTTATTGTGATCACTTCGGAAAACAGCTAATCTGATAATAATAATAAGCGATTGAAACAATAGCCGAAGGAATTAAATGAAAGTAATTTATTCATAGCCTATATAAGATAATACACTACAAGGCAGAATAAAAAAATATTTATTCATAAAATAATACGTAACTGTGAATCATTGAGCCACACATAGGATAATACAGTAATAGACTGCAAGGAACTATTTTTTCAACCAGTAACAAAGTGTTTTTACTTCTCTTTACGAGTCCATTAACCAATACTCCGTACTCAGTTACGAGTTACGAGTGTTTTTGGAAGTCTATACTGACCTGTGGTGAACACCGCGTAGAAAAACGTCTAACGCCTGTATGTTTGAGTCTTTTCATTTTACACTAGCCATGACTGCATGTCAACACTGTTATCTTCATAAATCAAAAGCTACAGCTTAACTGTGGGATGAAATGTGTTTTAATGCTTAAAACAGAAAGTTAGGTAATGTCACCCCCTCGAACGGGTCATCCTGTGAGCTACATTCTAATAAAACACAATACAGTTGAGTTAGAAACAAAACCCTTAAAAACGAAATTTTGAATGACGTAAAAAATGTGATAACATAAATCGAATCTTTGATCACAATAAACAGCATTTTTTCAATGTATCAGTTTTAATCCGCACGGGACTTCATAAAAGTGATAACATTATCCGCTATTACATTAAGCGGCGTTCACTGTATTCTCATTGAGCTGGGGTTTCCGAGTAGATCGTATTCAATTGTGAAATTAATTTAAGGTGGCCTTGCTCGGTTGCCATAGAAAGCGGGGGAAAAAAGAGCATCGCTGAAATCGATTATTTTGCAATATAACATAATTTGTCGATCGCTTCGATGTTGTTAGCCCACTCTACTTGATTCATTTGTTTACGATTGGACCAAACGGGATCATGAACGCACTCGTAAATGGGAAAACCTGGAATGATTTGGACCAAACTCGCTATGCGGGGCTTTAAGCTTTTTAACTATCAATAGTTTTAAAAGTTTTGGAGTTCATTTTTAAAACATCCTTTATTTAATTTGTATCAAACTATTGACCAAAAAATTACACCGAATGGCTAGGGGCCATATTTTTTGGTAACAACGATAAGCGCGAAATTTTATAAAACAACCTCCCTTAGCTATATTTAGCTTTTATATGCTTAAAATACCAATATGAACCAAACTGAATCCACGAAATATCGCGAAATTTACTCGATTCCGCGAAATGTGTCTATAAGCGCGAAATATGCCCCTTCTGTCCGTAAAGTGAGAAATGAGCACGAAAATGTGCCATAAAATCACAATATTGTGTTTTGGTGTAATGTATTTTTTATTTCTTACCAGCATGTTTTTCTTTCTGCTGTCGAAGATTTACCGATAGCCTATTTGTGATCGATTACAAAGATTGCAGAATTTACGCAAAGATTGTCTGTGACCTGGTTTGTACTGTTGGGTACACTCCTTTCCTGCTATGTCTTTGCCAAGTTAGCGATACCTATGATCGATTACTACAGAAGAGTATATAATGTTTGTACTTGTATTCAACAGATTTCGTCTTTTATGGTTGGCACTTCTGTTTGCAAATGGCTATCTGATGGTGTTTACTAGAAATTACGATAGTATTTCTCGTCATTATATTTGAACATTAACTCTAATTATGCCTAAATCGAAAGTTACTTCAGTTCATACAAGGGCAGAAGAATATAGAAATGGGGGGGGGTGTTAGTTCATGTAAATAAAGAAGCAAAGTTTATCATTCGCAATGTTCCCAATGTAGTATAAGTAATTTATTTCACGAAATACCCACCGAAATAGAAGGAAGTTAACACCGAAATCAGCCATTTTATTTCACCAATAAATCAGGGCCCTACGAATGGCATATTCCAAAGCGAAATTAAAAAGTAAAGGCGATAGTGAATCTCCTTGCTTCAAGCCACTTTTAATGGCGAACCTATCTGATATAAATTTCCCTATTTTGACTCTGCTATAGGTTTCATTTAGACACAGTTTGATCTGCCTAACTAACTTCTTTGGTATCCCAAACTCAATGAGGATTTTGTACAGTTTGTCTTGCCTAACTGAATCATATGCTTTCTTTTAATATATGAGTATATGATGATTAGGAAAGTTCAGGAAAACAAGGTATTATAGGACTAGAATTAAATGGCATTCACCTGACTTCAGCGTATGCAGAAGATGTTGGGGATGACAAACACAATCGAGAGAAATGCAGAAAGCCTTTTCGATGCCTGCAGGAATGTTGGATTGAAAATTAATACAAAAAAACTAAGTAAGTTATATGGTCATGAAACATCAACATAATGCGTTAGAAAATATTAGAATAGCCGGTAAATCGTTTGAACAAGCGAAGAAATTAAAATATCTGGGAATAATAATTCCAGATACAAATAATATTAAGACAGAAGTTAAGTGTAGACTCAAATCAGGAAATGCTTGTTTTTGTGCAGTTCAGAAACTTTTATCTTGTCTTCTGTCCAGAAATCTAAAAATAAAAGTTTATAAGACAATTATCTTCTCGGTTGGGAAGAACATAATCTGAGAGTGTTTGAAAACAGGGGGCTTAGGAAAATATTCAGACCTAAGAGAGAAGAAAACTTCATAACGACGAGCTTCATAACCTGTACTCTTCACCGGATATAGTAAGAGTAATTAAATCAAGGATGCTGAAATGGGGGAGGAAAGACATATCTAAAAAATATTGATTGGGAGACCCGAAGGGAAAAGACCACTTGGAAGACCTAGACGTAGGTGGAAGGACAATATTAGAATAGATTTAACCTCCGGGTTCCATAAAATAGATAATATTCCTTTAGCTTGCTTAGGAATTGTCTATTGACATTAAGTAAGTAAATAAATAAGCATAGCTGATGAATACACTTATTATATTCCCACTTTTTCTCCAAACTTTGGCGAATACAAAATATTTTATCAATAGTTGATCTATTTCGCCTAAATCCACACTGGTGATCTCCAATGATTTAGTCCGCATATGGGGTTAATCTTGACAGCAGTATGGTTATTACATTCGGCCCTTAATAAAAACAACAGATTGAACTTACTCATTAAGGACACGGCCCTTGTTGAAGAAGCTAGGATCTGGGAGTTGGAAACGGACTGCACAGTTATCCTTGGTAATCATTTCGGACACTGGACTTTCACGCTATCTCCATGACAACCGAACAGAAACTGAAAGTAGCGGGGAATAAGACGCTTTCTAACTTCTCTCCCCCAGCATCTTCTCTGCTCCTGTCTTATGTCATTCCGGAGAAATCTTTTTTTCTATCCGTATTAGAGATAATTCATTTAATTTTGTATCTGTTCATACTTTAAACATGGGCAATACATCTTTCTCACTTCACATTCTGTTCTATGATAATAAGAGGAAGTGTTTGTCTGTCTGTCTGTCTGTGCGCAACGCCCAGCGAAATCCACTGAACGCAGAAATCTGAAATTTTACACGTAGGCCTAGATGGACCGAAGGGTGGGCGAATGCATCTCGAAGCCGGGTTTTTTATTTCGCCTTCGTTCGCGAATTTTTTTCGTTATCTAAGCATCAGTTTTCAGTAATACATTTCATCTGTCAAATCAATTGCAGGTTAACCCGCTCATTTTACGATACGCACGTCTAAATGGGAAGACAATAATTTGGACGAAAGTCCCTTTGCGGGTCTTTTTTTTTTGGAGGGGGGGGGGGGGTTAGGGAACTTGAATCTGAAGTTTTTGCCGGGCGGTGCACTTTAATCGTGAAATGCATCTCGAAGCCGATTTTTTTTTAATTGTCAATGGTTTTAATTGTTTATGCATAATTTGGGTGAGGTTGATGAGCCTGTGGTACGTTTTAATCGTTTCATTTCGAATCTTTATGCCCAGATGGCAGCACAAGATTTGTCCAATTGTTTATATATCTTACGGAAAACAATACAATTAAGAATAAAATTATGTAACTTCTGCAATTTATGTAAAAACGATGTTAGTGTTAATATTTTAGAATTATTTTCATGTTAAATAAATTATCTAGGAGTGGAGTGCACATCTAGAGTCAATATAACCATCTCCCTGGCGATAAGTTATATAACGCTAAGCTAGAGATAAGATAACACGCCAAGCAAGATAAGCTTAACACGCATTTAAATGAGGGAAGATCACACACATGAAACATTTGCTTCATATTAAAATATTTGTGCATATTTTATGAATTCGTCACATTTTAAAGACATATTTACGTCAGATTTTAAATATTTTGCATACATCTGTTAATTCAAAGATTTACAGCATATTTGAGAACCGACTGTACAATATATGTAGCCTAATTTATACAACTTCTGCTCTGTGTTGTAATTTAAAATGTAATTCAGGTAACAAAAGAAAGTAAAGTATTAAAACTACTTAAATTACAGAGCATTCTTCATTGGTTCCGGAGCATAGTTGGGTTTCTATTAGAACATTAACTTCCGGGCATTGGTCACTACACTTATGTAAAGTTGTCAGAATTTATGAAACAATGGGCGTGCCTCAGGGTTCTATCTTGGGGCCACTTATTTTTCTTTTATATATTAATGACTTGCCAAACTTTATCAATGGCAGAGAAGTTTTATTACATGCAGATGATACTGCTATTGTGACGTGAGTAAAAAATATGGAAGACCTTGTTAATAAATTGGAATTAGTGTCTGCACAATATAAAACATAGTGTGATATAAACAAAGTTGTTTTGAATGTTGACAAAACTGTAGCCTATGTGTCAAGCTTAGTAATAGATTAATCGACCATAATGAGATTTATTTTAATTTTAACAATACTGTCATTCATTCAGAGCCCACCGTCAAATCCTTAGGTGTCTATCTCGATAGCCTACCTAACTGGAACCCGGAATCATGTAATGTCCAACACAGACAACAATCTGTGTGGTACCGTACATGAATACCTATGTATATATCTATCCGGAAATACAGTTTTTGGTCAAGAAGTTGAATTCTGCTGGCTTTGGAATTTCACAGTTAAGATATATCTATATTAATAAAAGGAAGTGTCTGTCTGTCTGTCCGCGATGCCCAGCGTAATTTACTCAACGCAGAGATCTGAAATTTTAAACATAGGTGGATTGAAGGGTCGGAAAATACACTTCGAAGATGGAATTTTAATTTTCGCTTTCGTTCGTGAGTTATGAGTGAAAAGCGGGTAAAACACGTGCATTTTTTGCGTTTTTGAAGCATCAGTTTAGAGTAATACATTTCAATGCCAAATCAATTACAGTTGGCTTTGGCTATTTTCGACATACCGGTACCTTGGAAATAAAACCATCGCGATCGCTTGAATGTTGTAAGCTCATGCTGGTCGATTAATTTGTTTAGAATGTCAAGGCCCGTATGACATTTTCAACCTACACGGAAGAGGGATAATCAATATAGGCCTAAATATGGTCAAACGTTGCTCGATTTGGACGAAACTCACTATACAGGGGTTTTCTGGGCCAAGGAACTCGAATCTGAGGTCGCTTTTACCAGGCGACGCTATCTAATCGTGGTATGTAGTCCACGTGATTTAGGTGTTAATAAATATGATTTAACTATTATGCTCTTAATTTTTAATTTTTGAAATAATTATCGCGGGCGAAGCTGCGGGCATATGTTAGTTGTAAATAAGAATGTTTTAATTTCTATTTACCATTCCTTGGTATATTCATAGGTCTATTTATTGTATGGAATATGAAACACGCAACTGTCACCTGTCAGTTGTAACTTGCTACGTAAATATCACTGAGGGGAATAACCCTGGCGGAAACACGCGGAACCTAAAAATAACTGACACGAGCGAGGCGCAGATTCAAGATCACGATCATCTTTCAATTTCAAGTCTGTGGTGTAGTCCCAAGTCTTAAGTTTATCTTTACTTCTGAACTTGGCCTACACAGAAGTCAGGCAATGACAATAAAAGTCACTACTAAGTAGTAGTGCTACTATTATCGTGTATCATTTACAATTCAAAATACTGCAACATAAATAACTATTTCAGCAATAAAAATTTGGTCCAGAAAAAAAAAAACTAGATAGTTTAAATGTTTTTGACAAAGCACAAACGTGAGCCAACACAATATTTAGTTTACCTCAAAACATTACTTACGAATTACATTTCTCCCCATTCTTTCAAAGTCTGCAACTGTTTATCATAGTTAGTTATTTGCCTTAGGCCTACGTATAACGTCAAGAGAGATATAAATTTCTATACAAATTAGATCACAGTTTAATATAAGCAGATGTTTCTGGCATGTTTAACTGTTTCAGTGATTTATTTCGTAATAAATTGTTGCCAACCAAAAGAGTCTATATTCTGCTACAATACGGAATCTAAGCACAAGCATAGAAGCAAAAGATGCACGTGATACGCTAGAATACTCACATGCCGGCCGGCCGCCACTCTACAGTGCACTGTCACAGACAAACTAAGTCCTGGCAATGGGCATGCGCCTCTGCCACCCCTTACTTCATCATACACTGATCTGATAACATAAGCCACGGCCTTCTTGAACTTCTTTATTAAATATATAAGAGGCTTTGTCCTGACTGATTGACTGACTTAATGACTCACAATCAACGTAGAATCTAAACTATAATAGAGACTTGGAATTCTGACAGTACCTTCCTTTCATAAGGATTTTGAAAAAATTTGATTTTAAATGCCAAAAATCAAATGTTTTTGAGAATACTCAATCCCTTTTTACACAGAATTATCAAATTCAAATCACATTCCATGTACACTTTTTTTCCCCATAAGCAATGCAAATTACGTGAAATTATTTCTCAATTCAAGCAATTTATCGGCTGTAGAACAAATTTCAATACATTCCCTGCTGTCCTGTGAATGCCGCTAGGCATGCGCAGTGGCTCATATCGGCAACTTAGATAATTATTTTAGTCGGTCCGCTTTTTCCCCCCTCCCTACAGTTCACATGACTACTATTGTTGGCAGTGTTCACACGTAGCTTTGAAAATAAATCATACAGGACTTTGACAAATTAGAGAAGCTATCAATAAGTCACTGGTGCAAATAAATAAATAAATCCACAAAAATAATGCACAAAGTGATGCAGTCACATAACTTTCTCTACCCTGGACATAGAGAATATCATTTTCTCACTTTACATTTTGATGTAGAATAAGAGTTCGTATTGCAGGGACAGCATTTTCAGTTGTTTCAATCTGAGTGTGTGGCAGCGAGTAAGTTATGCTATATCAGAAGTCTGAAAAAAATCCTATCCACTAATACGTTATTCATAGCTGCAAGCTTTGTAATTTTAGTTGAGAAGTATGGATGTTTATTATAGGACCTAAGCATGTAAAAGGAGACAAAATAGGATGGAACTTTTATGTAAAACGATGTCAGTGTTAATAAATATAATGTTTTAATTATTTTTCTGTTAAATAAGCAATTTAACCAAAACAACTAGCAGTTAAGTAAATAAACGCGGGCGAAGGCACGGGCACCTGCTAGTATTACATAATACGCGCATTACATTCATGTAACAGTGTGTTACTAACAAAATGATGTAACAAATTGCCAGATGGAGTTAACAGGACATATTCCAGAAACTGTTGAGTTTTAGACCACAGGTTTAATAAGCATATGTGAAGGAATAAGTGGGATAACTAGAATACTAACTGAACGAATTTACACCAAATTCCTCACGTCAAAAATACTAATTTCTTTTTGCCAAAAATTTGAAGGCGTACAACGTACGCTGTCAATTTTTTTAATGAAAAAAAAAATAAAAAAATAAAACTTTGTGGAATTTTCCCATCGGTTATAGGCTAAAAGCTTTAAATTTACCAAATTTCAAGTTTCTTGCTCACGTGGAAGTGGATAAACAATGAGCTAGACTGTCGTAGATGTACCCTTTGAGGATGTGACACGAATATTGAAACGACATTCTCATTTTAATGCGTAGTATCAGTATTATGAAGTGAAGATACATTTTAATTGCCAGCGACAAACCCCACAGCTTTCCAAGGAACCAAAACAATTCCCATACAGGTGGGCTTTGGCTGAATATTATAATCTCTTTGCTTACGAATTCAACTGTCAGGTAATTGTTTATGTAAGCAATGGACGAAATCCTAACAAGTTTTATTAGTTTTCAGTTGATTTAGCGCACTCTATGAGAGAAATTGCGTCGCTGTGGGCATAAGATATCTACAGGTAAGCTTTCCTAATATCTTATTTAAATCTAAACCTATCATTTCACAAGATCTAAGTTTTCCTTCTGCTCAGAAATTTGTGTGTTGGGATCTGCACACCAGAGGACGAAATGATGATTTGCCATGTATTAAGGGGGTAGTGGTCATACCTACATTCTTTTTGCTTTGTACGCTTTGTGAAAAAGTTCCATTTCTGACAATCGTTAGTAAAGAATCTGCGTGTTTCAAATTGAAACTATACACGCAGCTTTCCTGTAAAGTGTCTTACATTTTTAGTAGGACCAATGACTTGTTGAAATAAAACGGCTGATTTTGGTGTTCACCTTGTATATCGCAGATAATTCGCGAAATAAAATATCTTACACAATTCTTATGGGGATGCTACGGCTCTCTGCACGCTGTAGCCTAATCGTTTCTAGAACCGCGAAAAATGGCCACATTTGAGATTTCAATGTTTTTAAAACCTATAGAATTCCTCACTTTGTCGCTAAAAAAATACGCGAAATGAAAGAAAAATTTATACGCACAAAGTGCCATCTACTGTGGATAAAATACAAAATATGTAGAATCCACTCATAACCGCAATTTAACATAGGCATCCCAAACTCAGCACGGAGATAGCAGAAAAGGAGGGATCACTGGATAGCGTACCTTCCTCAGTCTTTGCTGTAATCGATCGCAAGTATCGATAACTTCTCAGCAGCCATAGAAATAAGACATGAAGGAAAAAATCACACTAAAACATATTGTACAAGTTTCTCTGTTTGAAGTAAGGAATGGGCATATTTCCCACCATTATAATAACCATTTTATTAGCCCTAGATAGATTTCCTGAAATTTAAATTTATTTAAATTCTTAGAACCATTTTTTTTACAAACCAAAATTTGGAAAAACGCTTTCATGAAATGTCCTCTTAACACCCCACAAGGCTGACTCACTGTAACTTAATTGTAATAAGAATTTCTTATGCGGCGATAATTTCCATTAATAAGTTACGTTTTACAATTTTTTTTAAATGTCAAATAAACGAAAGTGCCTACATTTTTAAAAATATAAATTAAGAAAAACATTCATTATACCAAGTTTTGATTTCTGTGATTTTCTGATTTAAACAGTAAGTTGTTTCAAAGACTGCAATGTGTTCATAATGCATGTGTCACATATACGTGCACATAACCCCGTCACTAGAACCATGTCCCATTCTACTCTACAGAATCCTGTCTCTCAGCTACCTCAGGATATCACATTACAAGTTAAGAGCGATGTTAACAAGTATTTGTATTCACTTATTTAAATTTCAGGTGTTGTTTAGATATTTTTTATTTTGTATTTTGATTACAATTTGTATTCATGCCGAGTGGTCGCCATGTGTTAAGTAACGACAGCAGTATCTGATTTGTTCCACCAAAATATAATACGCTTATTACGTGTCATTTCGACATTGGTGTGGTATCTATTATAATCGAACACAGAACGAACTTGAGACCTTTTGGGTAGCATGCACCGTATTTAAAATAAAATCAATTATATTCCTGTCTTACTTACTCAATGGCAATAGACAATTCCTAAGCAAGCTAAAGGAATATTATCTATTTTATGGAACCCGGATGTTCATTGCCGCGCTTACTTGAGCCCGCCATTCAACCCTATTCTGTGCTAACTCCATCCAACCAAATAATCCTACATCTCTTAAAATCTATCCTAATATTGTCCTCCCACCTACGACTAGGTCTTCCAAGTGGTCACTTCCCTTCAGGTCTCCCAGTCAGTATTTTTGAGATATGTCTTGCCTCCCCATTTCATCCTCCGTGATTTAATTACCTTTATTATGTCAGGTGAAGAGTACAGGTTACGAAGCTCGTCGTTATACAGTTTTCATCTCTCTTAGGTCCGAATATTTTCCTAAGCCGCCTGTTTTCGAACACTGACTATTTTAGTATGATAGTAGAATGAATTCATTTCGTGTTGTCAAAAACCGTTGGTTTCATGAAAATTACGCAAATTATAGAGACAGTTAAATATTATTTATTACATTTTCATAAAACTAACTAAAATCTAAAATCTCAAAATTTAAACGTTTAGAGCAATTATGGTGGAATATTGATATGTTGCAGGAATCGCGACATGGAGGAGATCCGCTTCAAGAAGCGGCACAGCGAATTGTTGCACACCCTGGTGAGGACGACCCACTTCAACTACGACGAACTGGAGTCCCTCTTCCTCATATACCTCAAAATTACTAAACTCGGTCCCATTGACAGGAAAAGGTATGCTCTTCTACTTCCTCTCTTCCTTTTGTGTGTCACTATGGACAGCTTAGCACCAGAATGAAAAAAACCCTACAAAAACAACATTTTATGACTTATTTGCAATATACGTTTCTAGAAACGGCTCTATTTACTTTTTTAATTTATCCTTTTATTTGAAGCATTTCTTAGCAAAAAAAAAAAATAAAAAATCTGAAGGGTATTATATCAACCCGAGCTTTAATTCCACATCTTTGTAGGAGCTGAGACAATACGGTCTATATCAGAATGTGAAGTGAGAATCCTGTCTTGCCCAGATAGAGAAAGTTATGTGAGTGCAACAGATGTAATTCGTGTTGGCTTGTGAAGCTCTTGTAACGATCCAACATAGCGTACGACTTTTCATGTTATTTTAAAAAGAAAACAATTTAGTTTGCAACATTCTGTCGTAGTTTCGTATTGTAGCGGAATTCAGGCTGGTTTGGTTAGCAACAATTTGCTTGGAAAGAAATCAGTGATTGAAACAGTTGAACAACGCAGAAGTAACTGCTTAAAAGACTCACCTATTTGACATGTATAAATATTGTGTTGGTTTACGTTTGTGTTTTGTGGAAATAGCTTTTTATGTTACTTTGATACACGGATAATAGTAGTACTAGTAATTGTAGTGGTTAAAACGAAGGAAATCGATAATTACTAATTAGCATGAAAGGGAAGGTAACTCCATATCGGACAGACATTGTTTGTTCAAGGTTCAGAG
The DNA here is from genome assembly GCA_964059195.1 of Ectobius pallidus. Lineage (NCBI taxonomy): Eukaryota > Metazoa > Arthropoda > Insecta > Blattodea > Ectobiidae > Ectobius > Ectobius pallidus. The sequence goes on along the minus strand of CAXKWD010000006.1, from coordinate 178,941,800 downwards.
AAATCCTGCACCAGAGCTTCCAGATGACCGAAGAGGTTCTGATGGACAGAATATTCTCCTACTACGACAAGCAGATGCATCAGGAGCTGGACCTGGAGAACTGGGTTCAAATGCTGTCCCTTTTCATGCGAGGGAGTCTGGAGGAGAAGATAGACTACTGCTTCTCGGTAAGAAATACAAAGATGTCATTAATAAATAGGAGGAAAAATAAAGGACCAAGATTTGATCCCTGAGGAACACCGGAATTTACATTTATTATGTTTGATCCTGAGCTATGAAACAGTATGTGTTAGTAAGGGATGCCATTGGTCTACTTTATCAAACTCTTTTTGAAAGTCAGTATATATCACGTCGACTTGTTTTGTTTTATCTATTATCTAATCCCGATGAATCATAGTGAGTAAAATTAAAAAGGTTGTGTTTTTCTTCTAGGCTGATTTGTAGAAATAATAATTTTGACGTGATTGAACATAGACGCCGATAATATGGATATTGATTTATAGTATTCCACTAATTATGTATAATAATAAACAGAATATTAATAACACTATATTATTAGTTATACAAAGGAGGTTAATCTAAAAAATAAAACAGCTGATGAAACCTCGGATATATCATAACTAGGGTCCGGATTTGAAGGTTTTAACCTAAAACAATAAAATTATGATCATGCACACTTGTGATATTGTTACAGATTTACAACATAATGAAAGATGGCTTCCTGGTGAAGGACACGATAGTCCCGCTCATGCGTGGGTTCCTGGTTCGAGAAGCAGATGACGACGATGTGGATGGCGCTGTCAGGGTACGAGACATCTCAAATAGCATAGCATGACTTCCCTGTTTGCAGTGTACACAGATGGCTTCGGAAGTTGCATGATACTAGGATTTGCTAATCGATCAAATTAGACATGGCATCGATGTAATTAATTCCGACAAATCATCAACAGTGCAAAGACCTGAAACATGTTTGGAAGGGTAGTTATAAGCTTCCGTGAACTGAGGTCAGGTATTGTCTGTGGTGATGCTGTCACGTCAGTAGCGGTCATGTCCAGTTCAATGAGAACTAACAAGCTTAACATGAACAAGCTATTAAAACAACCAGACAGCATGCCATCCAGTGTGCCACTCGCTGACATGACCTAGAAACTTATAACTTTTAGCCTGTAACCGACGGGAAAATTCATTTTTTTTTTTATCCCGAAAAGAACTTTCAAAAGGGAGGATGCACTTTAAAGTCTCTGCTCGGTTCCCATGACAACAATTACCTACAGTGTTCACATAGGGCTTTGACATACTAGCGATAGAAATAATTTCCGTGGCAGAAATAGTAGGCCTAATTTATTGGTCTCGGATTCAGGAAGTCCCAGGTTCAAATTCCGTAGCGGGCCAATTTGACATCGATTTTTCATGACTTCCCCAGTCATAAAATATATTGTTGAGGAAATGTCAGAAATGACTCCGGGCGTGATATGTCAAACATGACTCTTCGCCACAGAGTATTGATCATAAAAGAAGCCTTCAGGTCATAGACCTTAATACATTTCCAAACTTCAGTATCGTTTTCACATGACCTTTCTGTTAACCCAGAACGTAAGACTTTCTACTTCCACTGCGTGCTGTAGCATTATTCCGCGGTTTACAAAATATTATCTTCATTGCAGTTTCGTTCCCAAATTTTGCAAAACAACACATGCTAAGGGTATAAACAGTTTAGCTTATTTGTGAAAGCCAGGTATGTAGTTTATCTAGGGGATATTAATTATAAATTCTACATTTTTCATACGATTTCAATCATTCTTTACCTAAAACTTTGAGGGGTGTAAATTTATTAGATCTTGAGGGGAAAAAAGTCTGTGATTTTTATTGGGTCCTTGGGATGTAGTTTTCAAATTTCCGGGTTCATATTGCAGATTTGATGTCTAACACTTTGTAATAGAATGGAAAGAAATAGCTGAAAATTGTTTTGCTTAATTCTGTTAAGTTTGAATAATAAACAATATTTTACAAGGGTAGGAATTATTTAATTAACAGTTCATTTCGTAAGTATTATTTGCGGGTATGTTTAGGGGCTTTGAGAAGATCTATTTTAAAGTTGAGTCTCCTTAGAGTAATAATACGCCTACACGAATTCTGTTCTTTTTTTAAAACGACTGGAACAAAGTAGCGACAAGCTCTGGTGTTCCTTTAATGTAAATAACGCTTTAGCGGACGAATCTAGTAGGCTATAGCGGTCGAGGTTGAAATACTGGATGAGTTCGATAAAGTTTTTGCGTTCGTGGTGCATACAATATTTTTTAGTAAAAGCTCACTAAATTATATGAAATGAAACAAAAATATCGTAAATAATTAATCATAATGAAAGGAAGCCAGCCATTTCTTAAATGAACCGTATGTACCAATACGAAATGTGGTATAGATGCATTATGATCAGGGCCCGGATTCTGAAGACCTAAAATTGTTTAAAAAATGACCTATAAAATAACCCTAAATTTTAAAGAAAATGACTTAATAATTACAAAGAATGACCTAAAAACTCATATTTTATTTATAAAAATTATTATTGTGCACACAAAGGTATAGACTAATTTGTACATAATTCTAAAAACTGTAAATGTAGAAAGGATATCGCAAGTCTGAAAGCTTTGTTCTTGAATGGAACATTTGAGAAGAAAAATAAGAAAATTGTTTTGAAAGTAGATTCTACAACAATGTTGCATTATAGTAACCTAGTCATATATTTAAAGTAAATGCATAAGAATGACAAAATAAGGAAGAAAATGACATGAAAATGACAAAATAATGACCTAAAAGTTAAATAAATGCCCTAAAAATATATAATTCCATAAAATGACAAAAAATGACCTTATAAAAATGCATTTCTATAATCTAGAGGCCATGAATAGGATTTATCTACAAGTTGGCAATGTCTAGGCAGCATCAATAAAAAGATGACATGTCATTAGAATCCGGGCCCTGATTATGATATATGAGTCGCTTTTTGTAAACAGCAAGCATATGAATTAGTATCTATGAAAAGCTTGTGGAAATATGAATGATAATCCAAGCCAAAAACATTCAATTGGAGCTGGTGCCAGCAACGTCAAGGCAGCAGTAGACCAAGAATAGGAATATAGGCTATCGCAATTAAATACTGGTGCATCCATGGTAGGCAATGATCTCTTGTGAACGAAGATGTGAAAAGTTGCTGGCTTATATTTGTTGTTATATGAAGAAGTAGACTATCGTGTTTTTAAAAAACCTGGTAAGTTTTCTGATAATCATAAACAAACATGTTGGCTTGAATTTGTTGTTTTATGACCAAATATATGCTTAAATCCATGTTAAGTTGGTGTGACTCGTCAGTGCCATCTGGATTTTGTTTATAGATTGCCATGACGACTTTAAAGTACTAGCCCGATAAAACTGCAGTTTAATGCAATTTTAGCGGCTTTGGTTGCTAAAATGCAATTTTTCGGCGTGTTACCAATCCGACAAGCAGCTGTTTTAGAGAGCGTGTACTAAAAAAATTATTCAAACATTATATTTATTAACATTGACATCGTTTTACATAAAAGTTCCATCCTATTTTGTCTCCTTTTACATGCTTAGGTCCTATAATAAACATCCATACTTCTCAACTAAAATTACAAAGCTTACAGCTATGAATACAGTAACGTATTAGTGGATAGAATTTTTTACAGACTTCTCATATGAAATAACTTACTGTGACAGCTGGATTAAGCTGTTCCCGCAACACTACCTCTTATTCTACATCAAAATGTGAAGTGAGAAAATGGTATTCTCTATGTCCAAGGTTGAGAAAGTTATGTGACTGCATCACATTGTGCTTTATTTTCGTGGATTTCATTCTTCAATATTTAATTACACTGATGAATTTTATCGACAGCTTCCCTAATTTGTCAAAGTCCCGTATCATTTACTTCCAAAGCTACCTGTGAACACTGTTGTCATGAGAACTGTACGTGGTATTTGATTTGAATTTGATAATGTGTAAAAAAGTATTATGTCTCCTCTAAAACATTTGATTTTTGGCATTTAATTTTTTTTTTTCAATATCCTTTCTTAGTGAGCACCTACATTATGAAACGAAGGTACTGTCAAAATTCCAAGTCCCTACCTGTTATAGTTTAGGCTCTACGTTGATTCTCTGTCAGGACAAAGCCTCTTTTATATACAGAAGAGAGAAGAGATGTAACACAAATATTTAATATGTTACAGGACATGGTGGAAGTCGTCGTGAAGAAGCTGGACTTGGACAGAGATGGCAAAGTCTCGTACAACGACTACAGACAATCCGTGTTGAGGAACCCCATGTTACTGGAGGCTTTCGGGCCCTGTCTGCCCACCCGCCCAGCTCTGGACACCTTCCTCACCACCTTCACACCCCACGTTCACTTTAAATGTAACGCAATAAAATAAACTTTATCATCATTCCGTTATTCAGACACTTGTAACGGGAAACCAGTTTTCGTATTCCCAAGTCAAACAACGATGCCGCATGTGATGAAAGCCAAGTCTGCATTTCTTGTTTCACATCATCACCAATGAATTTCTTCAGATGAAGAAAAAATGTTTTCTTCCACAGCTTGCACCAAATCATCCGAAATCACAGACGATCGGCTCATCAAGTGCATTTTCACGACCTTCGTTAAACTGTCAACCCACTTCCTCACCATCCCACCATGTTCGTTGGCGTAACATTTCTCGCATTAATAAAAAAAAAAGAATCACTGATCTGATTTCACAGTGTGGAATAAAAAAATATATAATTCTGTATTATAATTAAGAAAATCGGTAACTTAAATGGAATTGATTTAATAATAGAGCCTATCTCCCGATTTTAGATCGTATTTAATAATTATTCAGAGCCTAGACATCACCTGTAATATTATTAATCTCATTCTTCCTGTTGCAGCTTTACACCAATGCAGTTAGAGTTGTACAATACTATTGTAAATTACTGACTCACCTACACATGTAGTTGAGCCCAACACCAGATCCGTTGGATGTCGCCATGATGTATCTGTAAGAAGAAAGATCGTCGTATAGGAGGATTTATTCTGGACGGGAAATCTAGTATGCCAAACATAAAAACCTGACGTGAAATCTGACGAAATAACAGCCTCTTAGTAAAATATAATTATTGTGTATGGCATTCTCTTCGTGTAAATTGGTTGTAAAAATGAAGAGAACGTCGTTACCACATCACATCGCATCCCCGAAGGATACACAACCCAAATGAAACCTTTCTCACTTCACATTCTGATATAGGACTAGAGGTCATATTGCAGAGAGCACATATTCAGAGTGAGTGGCTTATAACTACCCTTCAGATTAAAGCTTTAGCTCTTAGTATAAGCACCCCATGTGTACAATTTAAACAAAATCGTTCGAGCTGTTTTTTAGAAAATCGCGACGAACGAAATTTCCTTCATGTAAAGTCCCTTTAAAACTTAGATAAATCTTCATGTCCTTAGAAAGCACCTGGGCCAAATACGAAATATTGTTTTCATTGCGTACTGAGTTAGGAAGCTGGAAACACTTGTATATTTGGGATTCAATTGTGAATCTGGTTTGTTTACTGCCACAGGTACTGTATGTAAAGGAGGTATTGTGTTCCACCCACAAATTCCAAGTTGAGTGTTTGGCATAAATACACCTGTTGAGGTCCCCTGAATCCAAAAATACTAATTTCAGAAACAGGTATGTGAACAGCCTAGTAACAGAACGTAAAATTGTATGAAAACAAAATTTTGTATTTGGGTTATGTATCCTGCGGGGATGCGATGCGACATTCTTTTCGTTTTTACAAGAAGACAATATCATACATAATAATTATATTATAATAAGAAATAAAACTTATTTGGATAGAGGAAGTTATGTCAGTTTCACATCAGATTTGTTTTCTATAGAATATACACTAAATGTTAGAACATTAAAGTTGTACAGAAAATTAAAATGAACATTTTTCTCAAGCACATTTCTTCATAAAATTAATAGATAACGAGACAAAACGAAATAGAGTGGGCGCCACTTTTTAAAGTATCTTTCTCCAATAACACTCGTCTGCAGTCCAGTACAATGTTGCCAAATGACTTACTTTACTTAAGAAACAGTGAATGACAGCGGCAATACTGGGGAAAGCCACGCGACTACCAGAGCACCTGTTCTTTGTCGGTGCAGATTTTGGGATTAGGGAACAATGCTATTGTATTCTTTTGTAGATGGACGATGGTTTTGGGACGAGGCCTTCTTAAAATGGCACCAACTGTATTCGTTTTTACATACATTAAACACTGGCAGTGTAAGTACCCGAAGAAATTTAAATAGGTCTATAGGTTTACAATGATCGATGTGTTTAGCCTTAATACAATCCCTAGAGCAAAGAAATTGCAGCACCACAACAAAGTGCCATACTGAAGATGACTGCCAACCTACGCATGGTCAACATTAGCTGACAAACAACGCAACATAAAAATACATTTTGCTATTTAGCAATCATTTTCATAGGGTCACCCCAACTCAATCTACAATTCCTAAAACCTTAACACGAGTGTGTGAATCTTCACTTTTTGTGTCCAAAGTAAATTTCAGATTAGTGACTTTGCTATCATTAATGCATACGTAAAGGTAGTCCACCATTTCTTAGTTAAAAGGTCCTGTGTTAATAAACAATCTGTTGATTCAACGTGGGAATCAAAAGCTATATTAAAAAAAGGCCCGGCGTCGCTCGGATTTTGTATTTTGTAATTAGAAATTAACTTATGAAGCACTTTCGATTTTCAAATTCTAGGTCCTTATATAGCTTGAAATGAATTTGAAATGAAGAAGAACGACTTATTTGACTCAAACTATTCTCTCAGAAAACACTTGATATAGCGTATTATGACTCGTAGGGGATGTAGAATTTTGCATCCCATTGCTTCTATACACCATGCCTGGTAAGAGTTGAAATAAGGAGAAACACAAATTCCGGTAACATAAAATGGTATTGTTTTTGCGGAATATTTATTTCTCACTCTCATGTTACCATGAAACCGTTTTGGGGATGAAATTAAAAAGAAATTCAACATTATTTTCATACTTCCCTCCCCAAAAATCTGGGATATAATAATATACATATTACCATACCTCGTATGGTATTCTCAATGTCCAGGGTAGAGAAAGTTATGTGACTTCATCATATTGTGCATTATTTTCGTGGATTTCATCTTCAATATTTATTTACAGCAATGAATTATATCGATAGCTTTTCTAATTTGTCAAAGTTCCGTATCGTTTATTTCCAAACCTACCTGAGGCCACTGCCAACAATACACTGTTGTCATGTGAACTGTGTAAAAAGGGATTAAATATTCTCAAAAACATTGATTTTTTGCATTAAAAATATTTTTTTTTTCAAAATCCTTCTTAGTGAGCACTTACATTACGAAACGAAGGTACTTCGAAATTCCAAAGTCCCTACCTATTATAGTTTAGGCTCTGCGTTGATTCTCAGTCATTCATTAGTTAAGTCAGTCAGGACAAAGTCTCTTTAAGAGTAGAAATTATTTTTAAATGGCCTGTTTTTCATATGGACACCCTACTTTATATGTGTACGTGTGTCCCAACAGAATCGAGGACAAGTTAGAAGAAAGACGCAGCGATACGAGGGAAATTTATTTAACTTAATAAAAACTCGCCGTCTTTTTACAACTATTTGTGGAGGAACTACAACTGTAATGGCAAAGCATTCCGTTAATACTGCATTTCATCACGGCATAATTATGTATTGCAAAGCTCTAAGAGAAAGCAACGCAAAACAGTATGCAATTAGGGTCACCGACCTCACTGCACTGCTACCATTCTGATAAACCATAAGTTTGTATATTTAAATATGGCATCTAACCTGTGCTGTTTAAAGCGAAGATAATTAAGTTACTAGAATCTCGCGCAGGATAGCGAGGGAGGATTTGCTGTCCTTGTCACTAAACAGCCTTCTGCACCTCCGCCCTCTCCACTGCGCATCCAAAGTCGAGTTTCAAGACCGATGGAACGGCATCTAGATATTTTCTTGTTTGATTCATCAGTTTCTTTTTTTGTATACTCATACGCATGAGCACACGAAAACAAACCGTAAATGCAGAAAGGATGTTGTAGGTCTAAAAGTTTGTTCTTTGTTCTTAATTGGAGCATTTGAGAAGAAAAGTAAGAAAATTGTTTTAAAGTAGATGCTACAAAAATGCTGCATTAGGGTAACCTAGTAATTTATTTAAATATTACCCGTATGAAAAAAAGCTTGTAAATCCTACCTTATTTAGGATTGCAGGGAATTACTGTCAGCATACGGAGATTATTGAAGGTACAAAAGTGAATATACTCAATGTACATGTATGAAAATGAATATATAAGGAAGCAAATGACAAGAAAATAACAAAATAATGACGTAAAATTGAAATAAGTGCCCTAAAAATATAACACTGCATAAAATGACAAAAAATGACCTAATAAAAATGCATTTCTATAATCTAGAGGCCATGATTAGGATTTATCTACAAGTTGGCAATGTCTATGCAGCATCAATAAAAAGATGACGCCATTAAAATCCGAGCCCTGACTAATCATAGGCCTACATGAACTGAATAAGGATAAAGACAACGTGCAAAAGAAAACGCAATGTTGTGTTGAAATCTGTAATGGACGGCAATTACGTGAGATTGCTTTCAAGATACTTATTAAGTGCCAGAATGGTGTCCGTCCGTGTGTCTGTACGCGCAATAACTCAATGAAACTTGGTACACGCATTTATAACGTACATGGGAAGAAGCCTATTGATTTTGGATCAGATCGGTTGACCGGTACCAATAAGGACCAATTAACGATCGCATCTATTATAATCTGCATACTCCCAAAATCCGAAGCATTTTGAATCGTTCGCGGATAGCCAATCAGCGACCGAGCTATCACAAGCATTAGTATTCGTAACTAACGTAAACAAGACAAGTTCAGATTTATCGGTTTCTGTACATACAAATAATAGACGACATTACTTATTAAAGAGCATGCTTTCATTTCCAGAAGTTCAATCCAGCTGGCACTTTACATACAAACACAACGTTATTTTATACTGGCTATAAAAATGTGCATGGCCCACAACATATTACACCTAACGTATCTTTTTACTCATGTTGTTAGCCAGCCTTGATTGATCCATGTATAGTGTAAATAAATATAACTTAAATCTAGCCGTAGAATAATAATTATCAAACGTTGATATTATTGCCAGTGCATTTTGTGAAATGTTGACATATTTTTAAAATTTCTTATATTAAGTATCAATTAAGGTTGAGAATCAAACTTTAGACCAGGGACTACCAAACGATATCAAAGTTTAAGGACAATTTAATCAAATTAGTATACAGGAACACTTAGCAGATTAAGAGTGATTTTAATACATATTTTATAAGTTTTCAGTATTTATAGTCAATATTGTATACATTTACTTAATTTCATCTATTATTCAGTTTTTCTTTTTCTTCCGTAATTGTATATTATAATTGAGTTGTATAATTATTATTGTATTTCATGCATTCCCCTTGGCTGAGTGGTGCAGAAGGTATTATGGCCTTAACTCTTCCAGATTAAGTAAATAAAATAAAACAATTACGAAAAAGTCGCTTCAATTAAGCAACTTCTAAAACAGATGGTTTTCTGTATATTGTACATCCGAGTTAAAAAAGAAAAGTATTCATAGGCGTAGCGAGGGGGGGGTTTTGGGGGTTTGAACCCCCCCCCCCCCCATTGAATAAAAAATGGAAAATTGTATAATTTTTTTAAGTCTGCCCATAAATTGCTTAATACAAGTATAAAGCGTGGGAAGCTTAAAACTCGTTATTTTGCGTCTTAATTTTTAAAATTTTCCGGGAAAGGACCCCCGGAAGCTTAAAACTTGTTATTTTGCATCTTAATTTTTAAAATTTTCCGTGGGAGAACCCCCGGAAGCTTAAAACTTGTTATTTTGCATCTTAGTTTTTGAAATTTTCCGGGGGAGGGCCCCCGGACCCCCCTCTCCTTCCATACTCGCCAGACCCCGCGGATGTTATAACCCCCCCCCCCATATGGTCGGCCTGGCTACGCCTATGAAAGTATTGTGGGAATATGAGATTATAACAAAAGATAAAAGTTTTCAATCAGTAACTTTTATAACAACTTGCTTCGTGCAAGTTTAATTTTCGTTCATCCGTAAGACCTGCTTAATGAATCAATCTGGAGTTTAAATCGGTGACAGATTACAAAAATAACTATTAGTGATTAAACAAAAGCATTCTGGCACTTTGTTATATCAGTTTACCTGATTTTATTTTACATTATTCTCATTAGCCAAGCCATTGCTTCAATAGCTTCCCATTTAGGACCGCATTCGTCATCCCCCTTCCGTCCACCTATGTAAAATGTAAAATAAAAAAATCAGGCGGCCTTACAAAATCAAAGCAATCGACGTTCTTGTTGTGAAGATGACGCAATGATTCATGGGATACTGCCCAGCCTGTTTTATATTCAAAGTTCATGATAAGAAAAAACACACAATGGAAAATTCTCGGAGTTGTAGAGGAATAACCAACTTCCTCTGGGCTCTGGCTACTATGAATTGACTTCCAGGGACTTGGCATGACCACACCACATCCTCAACTGATTAGCCTTGCGTATCCATTCCACGGCCTTCTCAATTACTCTGCCCAAATAAAGGTTTTGCCTCTTAGTATAACAGGCAACATAAGCCCAAAAAAGAGGGTGTAGGCTAATCAATTCCCGGAAAGCTGAAAATGGTTTTAATGTCTTCATTTGGATGTAAAAAGGGTTCATTGAAGTTTGCACCAATTTTCTGCTTGTGCTGTATCAGGGGTGTCCAAAATACCCAGAAATGTTCGGAATATTTTAAGTTTTCACTAATAACTCCTAAGTGATGCATTTATATTAAAAAAAATATCGTTTATAAATGAAAGTACATAAAATTCTGCGTCGAATGATCACCTTGCATTTAAAATTACGTCAAGTCGTTAGAAAGATATGTGAGTACAAAGAACAACCATTTCCCCCATTTTTTTTTTAAATCGTGTTTTGAATTTTTAAACCTTATTTTCGCATTGTAAAATATATTACATGTAATAATAGATTTGGACCACTCATATAGCACAAGCAGAAAATTGGTACAAACTAACATAAACACTTTTTACACGCAAATCAAAATATTATAACCGTTTCCAGCTTTCCGAGAATTAATTAGCCTACAAACTTTATGTCCTGGCCTATATATATTATGTATGACATTCTCTTCATGTAAATTGGTTGTAAAAATGAAGAGAATGTCGTTACTACATCGCATCGCATCCCCGAAGTATGCACAACCCAAATAAAATCTGATTAATGCACTCACATGACTTCCTTTATCCTAAGGATGGCTGATAAATCTTTCTCACTTCACACTCTGATATAGAATAAGATGCCGTATTGCAAAGAGTGCGTGTTCAGTTTCAACCTGATGCAAAGCTTTATGTTCATCAGGCAAGGCTGTTACGTTCTGCAAAATCCGGGTCTAAACCAGAGACCATCAGATCAGAATGAGTGACAAATTATATTTAGATACATAAACACAGACTGATAACAGAGAAGGGGAAAAACAAAAATAAGGAAAGGGCGATGACATCAGATAACACAGCGCTTTATACTCCATTACGGCATTGGGCATTCATTTCTTTGCTATGGGATCAGTAGATCATTCAAGACAAAGAAACATGGCTACTTTCGTAGTTGCAGGTTTTATGTTAAATGTAGCCTTTTACTTTCTCGCATATAGGCCTACGTAGTACAGAGCAAGTATTGTGATCGTGACAAAAAATCGAAATAACACCGGAAGTACATGTTTCGCAATGCCTAGAAACCGAAAAAAGTGTTTTTGGATTGACATCTGTCCGTCTGTCTGTGGACTTCATTTTTTTAATTAAGGACTTTTTTTCGAACCGCCCATAATTTGAGTTTTATAACTGAAATATTAAAAGGACTTTTCATGAAATTTTTGATTTTTTTAAAATTGGCTCTAACGATTTTAATAAAAATTTAAAATTGGAAACTCTTATGTATGACTAACAAAATGGCTATATTCGTTTTTCTGCAAAAAATAACTTAGAGGGTACTTAACTCGCATCCATTTTGAATTTTTCCAGGCTATCTCCATCACATTGGGCAATACATGGAAACTTAGTACAGTCAAGTTGTAGAGAAAATTAAAAAGAACGTGTTTTGTTAAATACATTTTTTTATAAAATTAATAGGTACCAGATAAAAACGAAATAACATGACTTAAATGCTAATTTCAGAACATACACTTTGATTCAAGTATGAACATTCTTCTTTTGCCCATAGTAACAAGATTACTATAATCTAGATATTGTTGTGAAATGTAGTCAGTTTACCACAGTCTAATGAACACATCAAAATCAATTAGAGCGAGGTGGTATGGGATAATACTGTTATCGATCTTAGTAACCGATATTCATATCAATATCGATATTTTGTTTCTGATATCCCATCTCTACCCCTCCAGATACGGAGATACCCTGTTTTTTGGATATTCCAAAAAATCTCACATCCCCAGTAAAAGCAAACTTTTATTTATGTCTGCCCCTCTCTTCAAGAAGTCCCTGACCTCAACAGACATTTGTGATAATCATACATTAGTTCACAGATTTGACACAGGTTACATTTTGCTTTTTTTAAATATATGTAACAATTTTCTTTTTTTAATACAAACCAAAATTTCACAGATGTATTATGTAACTGGAAATGGACTATGTTTGGGTGTCAAGATTAACTTGTGGTAATTTATCACCTTATTATCATAGGTAAGATTACGAAACAATCCATATATTTGTAAGAACAAAGTTCTGATGAAACGTGTAATCTCAAGTAGGAAGATAAAATGTCATGGATTTTGTAAATAATAATTATTTTGTTACTTTAATGTCAATATTCTATCAGGCGTTAAGATCACGGAATACTAGATGAATGAACAGTCCACAAATCAATTCGATGAATCGACCCGAGTTCCCAATGCTACCAATAGCGCACATCACAAGATGAGGGTGTCGTGGTAGTTGCTTACATGTGGTAACCATCACACATTGATGCTTTACGTGTCTAGTAACAAACTGATGTTTTATCAGATAAAATTGCATCCTTGCGATCTGAGGAAGAGTATTATAAGACAAACGATCGTGATTGGTGTGTTTCCGAGGAATTGCTAAATGTCAATATCAAACATACAACGTATGAGTGTAACAGTCTATGAAAAATAAGAAACTTAATTTTCTCTATACTATTTCCAACTAAAGAATAAAGTAGATGTAAACAAACACACTGATATGTATTACTCCGCGACCACGTGTTCGTTGACACATTGCAGACGTCGCAATTTCAATACAAGAGGAACTCGTTAATATTGATCAAAGTAAGCTAGCATCTACAGAAACAAAGCTGGATTTCACAAATATTGCATATGCCTACGTTTTAAATGCTAATGCATTGTAATATGTCAATGTCATAATGAAAAATCTACCTACTGCAAAATGTATTTAAAAACATTCAAGATCACAGTTTTTCGCCACTATTTAACGGCTTTCCCCGCTTGTGCTTGACAACACGAGGTGGTGAGGCCTGATTAGCTTCAGCCATTGAACTTTGTTGCTGTATTTTATTATATAATAGCTGTAGTAAGCTTGTTTTCACCTATGAATTAAACGTTATCTGTCTTCCAGGAATACATGACAAGTGACTGTGTTATTTTTTCATACCTTTGTTGTCTTCAGGCATGCGCGTCGCATTACATTCAACCGATAATATCAAATAATAATATTGGTATTGCTTAAATCACATAGAAAGGGTTGCAACAAATTTGAGAAACGTGCTTAATTTAGTCCTACATCAAATACATTACTTACTTTTTATGTTTTGAAGAAACTACATTAATACTCGGAAGAAGACGACAAGCAAGAGCCTGAAGGGTTGTGCGTCCAACTGCCAATCAGAACCCATCATGTCACGTGGTTTTGTTTACATCTACTTTATTCTTTAGTTGGAACTAGTATATCTGTGCTACAAGAGCTTAAAATGCCCTGTCAGATATAAATATGTAAAATGTTAGAAATCACATAGGCTACATTGGTCATCTTCAGTGAAAAATACAGGTGCTGTAGGTGGAGGATGTAGGCTATCGTGTGTCACCCTGAAATTTATATTTTAGTTAGAAACTGTCTGGGGGTATGCGATGACTTTCTCTTACTTTTTCTGCCACTTTATACAAAGAAAATTTCATTTTTCATCATTTTCTCAAAGACAGCTCAAACAATTTTGTTTAAATTTTGTACACGAGGGATAAAATTTTTATTTGAAACAATTTTTCTTAAAAATTGTCTGAAGGGTAGTTAAAAGCCACCCACCGTTTGTAGAAACTCAGTCTTGCCAGGTGAACAATAAACAAGTGAATACACACTCTTTGCAATGCGGCCTCTGAGAAAGACGTATTAAGGAGGTACATACCACACGGTCCACTGTGCTACAGACCACACTCTACACTGCAGCTGTGGGGGATTTCAAGGGCAAGACATAATCACTTCTTCCAATCATATATACATGTCACACTTCTCTCTCTGTCTACCGTCATTGTGTTGTGACTAGGGCCCAGATTTATCGGCTTTTATATTAAAGCTCGCTTTGCTCATTGGGGACTCTGCCCCCAAACCCCTCTGAGGTTCTCAGGAAAGGTTTTTTTAAGGGATATAGAGTGTGTGTAATTAGTCTGCTGTATTGGCTATTACCTTTTTGCCACAATAAACCTGAAAAATTAAAAGATAGAAGAAAATCTTGTTATTTCTAGATAAAAAATGTTAATTGGATTTCATTAATTATGAACCTGGGACCTCCAGAATGCGAATCCAAGAGTTACATTCTGGACCACCCCGTTAGGTTTACGGAAGTAATTATTTCTAAACTTTCAGAGCCATACGTGAACACTGTTTGATAATAACGCTGCCATGGAAACCGAGCCCTTTTCCGGGGGGGTCAATCCATACCAAGTGGTCCAGCACTGGTTGCTTGACCATCTCAGAAAAATTTGATCTTTGCTGGGTTAGTTCCCCAATGTTTAGTGGTCACAAAAATATTTTTTTTAATTTTTTATTGTTTATTATTTTGAAACGGCAGCCATTTTTGTTCCAGGCCGCATGCGTTTTTTGGCATTTGTAAGCATCTGCATTTTTAAAAATTATTCAGTAGTGGATTGTCCTAAGCCTTTCAGATAAAATGCATTTAGTTCAACACACTCTGGCCTACAAATTAACATCATTATCACTTAGCTGAATGTATTCTTTAATATATTTTTAATAGTTCAAAGTTCTCAGCTACAAATTAAAAAAACTCAATTTTTGAACAGTATTTTTCAGAACAAACAGTAACTTCTCAGCTTTAATATTTTTTGTGCTATTACTCTGTATAGTATAGTTACTTTTTATAGAGTATCAATGGTGAGCAGCTTACACTTAAAAAATTACACTATTTTAAAAAATGGATTTTTTGAATTTTTCCATTTTCTGGCCTGTAATATCTTTGTTGGGGGACCAGATAAAAATCTGAAAATTACACAGTTAATAGATCTTTATGATATTAAACTTCAGTATAAATTACAACTTTGAGATTCAATTGGAAGTATGGAAAAAAAATTATAAACATGAGTCAAAAATACGTTTTTTAACATCTGCGATATCTAGGCTAATGGAATAAAATATATCAATTACAGTAAATAATTTAATCATATCTATGATTACTTATTTTTTTTATTGAAAATGAGCCAACTACTTACAGTATTGTGTTATCATGTTATTTGTTTTTAGTATATCGCTCATTGAACATTTGAGAAATTTCTTCACTCAGTTTGGGTGAGATTTAAAGTTCGCCCAGTCACAGTTGTAAATTCCATGGGAGACAGCTTCTCAACTTTTTTAAAAGATGTCCTTGGTCCTGGAGGGTGGTAAAAAAAACATGCACATCTTGGTTTTGACAATCAATATTATCAACTTCGGCAATCCACCACTGTTCATCGTAAACACAAGCCACTATGCCTTTATTTTGAAGAGCCAGTTGTACAAGTTTTCCACACTGATGAAGTTCACTATCAGGCGATATTGATGTGATCTTACACTTCAGCAAGTCGTGTGAATGGGGTACAAAACAATGAAAAGATTGAGTGCCTTTAATCTTCTGACAAGTGTTGAACCTTTCTTCAAGACATTGGCATAGACTTCTTGAATTTCCTCACATTATACAAAAACATAGGACCTGCAGAGGACCGATGACAATCATATCATAACACCTCAAGAGATGTTTAAATTCTGTAAAGAACATATAAAAGGAATTACCTATGGTTTTGTAAAATGTGAGGAAATACAAGAAGTCTATGCCAATGTCTTGAAGGAAAGGTTCAACACTTGTCAGAAGATTAAAGGCACTCAATATTTTCATTGTTTTGTACCCCATTCACACGACTTGCTGAAGTGTAAGATCACATCAACATCGCCTGATAGTGGACTTCATCAGTGTGGAAAACTTGTACAACTGGCTCTTCAAAATAAAGACATAGTGGCTTGTGTTTACGATGAACAGTGGTGGATTGCCGAAGTTGATAATATTGATTGTCAAAACCAAGATGTGCATGTTTTTTTTACCACCCTCCAGGACCAAGGACATCTTTTAAAAAAGTTGAGAAGCTGTCTCCCATGGAATTTACAACTGTGACTGGGCGAACTTTTAATCTCACACCCAAACTGAGTGAAGAAATTTCTCAAATGTTCAATGAGCGATGTACTAAAAACAAATAACATGATAACAATATAATGTAAGTAGTTGACTCATTTTCAATAAAAAAAATAAGTAATCATAGATATGATTAAATTATTTACTGTAATTGATATATTTTATTCCATTAGCCTAGATATCGCAGATGTTAAAAAACGTATTTTTGACTCATGTTTGTAATTTTTTTTTCCATACTTCCAATTGAATCTCAAAGTTGGAATTTATACTGAAGTTTGATATCATAAAGATCTATTAACTGTGTAATTTTCAGATTTTTGTCTGGTCCCCCAACAAAGATATTGCAGGCCAGAAAATGGAAAAATTCAAAAAATCCATTTTTTAAAATAGTGTAATTTTTTAAGTGTAAGCTGCACACCATTCATACTCTATAAAAAGTAACTATACTATACAGAGTAATAGCACAAAAAATATTAAAGCTGAGAAGTCACTCTTTGTTTGGAAAAATACTGTTCAAAAATTGAGTTTTTTTAATTTGTAGCTGAGAACTTTGAACTATTAAAAATATATTAAAGAATGCATTCAGCTAAGTGATAATGATGTTAATTTGTAGGCCAGAGTGTGTTGAACTAAATGCATTTTATCTGAAAGGCTTAGGACAATCCACTACTGAAAAATTTTAAAAAATACAGATGCTTACAAATGCCAAAAAACGCATGCGGCCTGGAACAAAAATGGCTGCCGTTTCAAAACAATAAACAATAAATATTTTTTAAAAATATTTTTGAAACTACCAAACATTGGGGAATTCATCCAGCAAATATAAATTTCTTCTGAGATGGTCAAGCAACTGATTATTTTTTTCCTGGACCACTTGGTATGGATTGACCCGGGGGTTTTTAGGGCTAAAAATTACAAAAAATACACTTTTTGGAATTTTTCTGTGGTTTACAGCCTAAAAGCTATGTGTGTACCAAATTTCAAGATTCTAGCTCATCTGGAAGTGGGCAAACAATGTCAGTGAGTGAGCCCTTTTTCGGAGGTTTTTAGGGCTAATAATTAAAAAATAAACTTTTGGAATTTTCCTGTGGTTTACAGCCTAAAACCTATGTCTGCACAAAATTTCAAGTTTCTAGCTCATCTGGAATTGGGCAAACATTAATGTCAGTTCGTCAGACAGTCAGCCATGTCGCTTGATACTGAGGATACTGACACCAATAAACCAGCAGATGGAGTCTAGCTGAGGATGAATGAGGAAGCCATTCGAAACTGCAGTCCTGGTTAGTGACGATTCTAGTGAAGTTAGTGTGTAACAATCCATCTCATTATTTTTATATAGTACTAGCTGAAAAGGCCCGGCGTCGCCCGGGCTTTGTATTTTTTAATTTGAAATTAATTTATGGAGGACTTAATGTACGTAGAACTTGAAATGAAGAAAAAGATTTATCACACTCAAACTATTCCATCAGAAAATGCCAGATATAGCTTTTTATGGCTCCTAGAGGATGTCGAATGCTGCATTCCGTTGCTTCTACACATCATGCCTGGGAGGGGTTGAAATAAGAAGAAACATAATTTACATAAGATTGTATTGACTTGACAGAAAATTTTATTTCTCATTCTCATGTTAAACCGTTTCGGGCCTGAAATAAAATAGAAATGCAGTATCACTTTCATACTTTCCTCCCCTAAAACCCGGGACATAATATACTGCGAGTATAGGACTCAAAATGTTCCATCCCATGCTTAGGGCCTATGATAAATCTCAACTAATACGAAGCCTACAGCTATGGATAACTGACTATTTACAGACTTCTGGTATAGCATACTCACACACTTAAGTTGCTCCTGCAATACGACCTCTTATTCTACATCAAAATGTGAAGTGAGAAAATATTTCTTATGTCGAGGGTAGAGAAAGTTATGTGACTGCATCACACTGTGCTTTATTTTCGTGTAATTCATTTTTCAGTAATTATTTTCGCCAATATATTACATGGAATCATAATTCGTTAAAGTCCAGCATTATATAGTCGCCAAGGCCCTGTGTCATCACAGTAAACAATTCACTGTTGTCATGTGAACTGAACAGCACTTCATTTTTTTCAGTATAATATTCTCAGAAATTGTATAATTTTCAAGGGAAGGAGTATTTTGTTTGAATTTTAATGTTGACCGCATTACTCCCCGGGCTTAACTGGGTATGTGTGCAAAATTTCGTGTAAATTGGTAAAGAAATGTGGATTTGTATAAGGAACATACATACATACATACATACATACATACATACATACATACATACATACATACCCACATATCCACAAACACACATTCGACTTTATATATTAGATAGATTCTTGTTAGTAAACGAAATAAAGGATTGTGTGAGACCTCACCAGATCCCTCATCATGAGCTTTAAGCGGTAATTTACTATGGGCATAACCCCCACCAGGGACTGGGAGTGTGGTAATTATTATAAACAGTAACAGGGCACCTAACCAAGGAAGAAGCAAGGAGATGAAAGATTGTCAGCAGCCTATGGGGTGTCGGAGCAGAGTGTTTGCCATTTTATTGCATTATTTACTGCTCATGCCTGTTTACATGGCTATCGGTACAACTGTTTATATAGAGTTGAGAAGACGATAGAAGTGTTGGATCCATTCTGGGTTTCTGGATGGAGATAATTCTTGCAGGTGGAAAGTACTGTCTCCTTAGGACTGCATTAAAAGTTTGTGTGATGAAGATGAGCGCTTGCTTTGGGAGATTACTCAGAGCCCTTTTGGGGACACCGCTAGGACCCGGAGCCTTGCCAAGCTTGGCGACCTCTGATGGAGATGTCAATTCAGGTTGACAGGTCAGATCAAGCTCGAATGATGCCAACTCCCTTTCAACTGTCTTTATCACAGCAGGATCCGAAGGATCATCAACCGGCGTAAACCGAGACTCAAGACTGTTGGCCAGCATAACAGCATCTATGAGAGCGAGGCCTCCTGGGAGCATAGGATCAGAGATTCACATCACCTGCTTTGTAATCCGCTTTCCTCATTCAAGGATGAAGCGTTTCAGTCCAATCGCCATTCTATCACTTCTTCAGCTCGAAGTTAATTGACCGCTGGAGCCTAGCAGCCTGCGACTGCCTTCTCAACCTGTTCTTCTTCCCCGGGAGTCTGTATTGTAGATGGTTCTACTGACTCGGAGGGCAGAGAAGGATGTCAGATCATACAAAGGTGGTTACTGAGCTGTGAGAGGGCCAATAAGAAAGCAGTACATTGCTGGCATGGAGTTCTTGTCCACCGCTGGATGACAACTATCTTTAAATCATTTTACCCGATTGGAAGCTCAACTCCAACTTACATTTTTCAAGAAAGGCCTATGTTGTGTTTTTACAGACATCAACCTATTTCTTTCTTCTCTTCATTCACAAAATTGGCATTGTGACCAGATGGGGCAATACGAAAGAATTTGTGACACCTTAGCTCTCACTCCACTACCTTCCCTTAGCCTGGCCTTCAGCCTTGAACCTTTCCCCTTGCAAGCTACTAAATGCCAGTAATGCAGGGCAAAAACGACCCTTGCACCAAAACAGAACTTTTCAGAGCCAACTTAATATTTCATAATTACCGTATAAAAAAACCCTTGCACCAAAATAGCTACTTCTCATGTATTAAAGCTACCTAAACATAAATAGATGAATTTTCCCTTCACCGCTCAGCAATCACTCATGGCGTAGTGGTTAAGGCTGGTAGTGGTCCAGTGTTCAAATACCGGCCGATGCGAAAAAATTTACTGTTAGGAAGAGAAGCAAGGTGGAATAAATTATTTAATTTTTTCCCCATTTCACATTCTGCATACAGTTACAGACTGGCTTTCCTACTTAGTTCAAATCACACCAACAAGCCGATCCTGTTAGTGAACAGGAGTGGGGGACTAGGGTGCCACAGATTCTTTCTTTTTTCTGAAATCGTGAAATGATACTGAACAATTTTATGTAAATGTCTTGCTAAGTTACTTAGCAAGAATTTAAACTATCCGAATTGATCAAAGTTGTAGTAAAACAGTAGAGTGGGGTGAGTTATACAGAGTCTGGTCGAGCAGTGCGAGGTGTCCCAACCTGTTATGCGGAGTGCAGGTTGGCTACCAACACTCCCATCGGCTGCCAACGATCTTCCATCTTCATTCGTTCTTCCCGCACAGGTTTAACCCGTGTATATTTTATTTTGTACACGTACATTTAGTTATATCATGATTAGAGTCCCCGTTACTGTTACAATAATTACAATACTTACAGCTCCTGGTGAAGGGGATCCGAGAGAAACTTGGGGCAAAGCCCCCAACCAAGAAAAACAGGAAGGAAATATGTGGCCAAACGGAGTTACCACACTCGAAGCTCTTGATGGATGTATGCAGGGGGCTGGGGGCTAAGTCCCCAATATATAAAAACACGAAGGGGTTTCAGGGCTGATATTAAGTTTCTGTATCCGGTAGAAATCCTTGATTAGCAACTGAGCCACCAAGACCACATTTTTCACCGTTAGGTTTCCAGCATTGAATAATGTCTCACCCCAACAATTGAACATCATCCAGCACAAGGAGATCGTGATTTCACAGCTGTTCACAGCATTATTTTAGGTTAATTTTGTGTCCACTTTTTAACAATTTTACTACATTATTAGAATCTTTGTACAAATGTAAGATGCTTATAAGCTTATATGGAATCAATAACTTTTACAGAATAATACATCAAACTTGGCTGATTTCCGTGTTCCTAAAACAAAAATGGGCAAAAGATAGATTTACGCCATGCACCAGCCAAGCTCCGCCCGCCAGCTGATTCCCCTCCCTACCGAGCCTTGCTATTGTACCATTGGCTTCCTGAGGACGCCATGATTGTACCCTTCATCATATACGAGTAAAAATATACAAAAACACAGTGTTAGGAATATTACCCTGCCACCATATCAAAAGTACTCAAAATAAAATATTGGGACACCCCATGCGAGTCCCCCACTCCTACTCTCAATCCCTCCCCTAGCGGCGGCATTTGAACTAGCAGCGACGGTAGCGCCATCTCTTAAACAACTGATAAAACAATTTATTTCTTCTTTATTCTCTTCTCTTCCTTTCTCGTTTCCTTCCTCTCACCTCCTCTTCACCCTACCTACCTATTTGAGACCTATTCCTAATACTGGTAGTAAATTTTGGATCGATCAGGATTCGAACTCGAGATCTCAAGACTTCTAGGCCCGTAGCTAGGAGTCTTAACCATTACGCCACGAATGACTGTTGAGGATTGAAGGAAACTTTCGTATATTTGAGTTTTGATAGGGGGATTTCATGAGTTTTAACGCAAGAATCGGTCTTTATAATTTTGAGATATTTTGTTAGTTATGAAAAGAGTAGTGTTGGTGCAAGGGAATTTTCTTGTATAATTAATGTTATAATACAGCGTTTTTTATAATGGTGAAATATTATGTATGGTGCAAGGTTATTTTTGTATTGTGAAATAGCCTATTTTATTGCAAGGGTCGTTTTTATAATTGTGAAATGTTGAGTAAAATTTACGTGGGCATGCTATCCAAGAGACTAAGAAAATGGGTAGAGAAATTTAACGTAATTTCTGAATTCCAAACCGGATTCAAGGCTGGCAAAAGAACTAGCGACAATATTTTCCTAATTAAAACATTGATTGATAAATATATATATGTAATAAAAGGGGCAAAATTTATTGGGGTTTTATAGATTTTGAGAAGGCGTTTGATACCATAAATAGAGATCATCTATGGTATAAGATGGAGAAACAGGGAGTAAGTTCTAAATTTATAAGTTATGTGAAAGCGATTTACAGGAAGACAGGATTTAGCATTAAATTATCTAATGGTGAAGTGTCTAAATGCATTGTGAATAACAAAGGTGTAAGACAAGGCTGTAAATTAAGCCCTCTGTTATTTAATTTGTTTATTAATGATATAGTGAGTGTTTTAGGAAGGGAAGAGTTTCACTGCCCAATAATGCAAGGTAAGGAGATTGTAGCCATTCTATACGCTGATGACATTGCAATTGGATCAGTGACAGCTGTAGGACTACAAAGAGCATTAAATGAGGTGTTGAATTATAGCATTAAGTGGAATTTAAAAATAAACATAAAGAAAACAAAAATAATGGTCTGTAGAAAAGGAGGGGTAAGAAGAAAGAACGAGAATTGGTTTATGAAAGGAGAAAGGATAGAAGTGGTTGATATATTTAAGTATTTGGGAGTTATACTACGGAGTAAAGGAGATTGGAAAGAGCACATAAGATTAATGAAAAATCAAGGGAATGTGGCGTTATTTAACATAAATAATTGCCTAAACAAGTTAGCAAACATAAAAATTGGAAATTTAAATAATATTTTTAGGGCGTTAGTGGAGTCAAAAATATTATATGCTGCGGAACTATGGGGAGAAACTGAAGCTTGGGAAAATCTAAATAGAGTTAGGGCTAGATATTGTAAAAAAGTGCTGGGTATACCGATCAATTCAGCAAATATTGCAGCTTTATTGGAATTGGGAATAGGAAGTAGTAGAGGCACATTTTTAGTAAAAAAAATTAAATTTATTCATTATATTTTGTCAAACCCAGAGGATAGTTTTGGGAAAGATTGTTTAAAATTTTTACAAAGTACAAAGGTTGTGAATAATTGGTGGAAAAGTTTAGAAGAGAATATAAACTGTATAGGATTAAATTGGATATGGAATAGAATGGGTTCATGGAATATACAGATTATATGCAAATTAATAAAAAAAAAAAGGTGTAATGATATTGCTAGGCAGGAAATGTTTTCAGAAATGAGGAATTTTAAATCATTACAATGTTATGCAGAGATGAAATCGGAATGGGGTATGGAAGCTTATCTATTTTCATGTAATCGGGAGGAAAGATCCAGTTTGGCCTGGTGGAGACTAGGAATTTGGAGACTGAAAAACTTGAGAGGATCGGTACCTAGGGGAATATGCCCATTATGTAACGAGGAACAGGATGCAAAACATATAATTTTAGAATGTAAGGAAACTGAGAGGTGGAGGGTAAATTTAATTGGTGATAAATTACTAAAAATTAATAAAGGGGTAGCATATAAGAAGCTTTGCATAACAAAAAATAGGGATTTATTGAAAAGAATGGGAAATTTTTTAATTGTAGTTAAAAGAAAATGGTTTAATAAAATAGAAGATAGTAGCAGTAGAAATTCAAGTGAAGTAGGAAATAATATATAGCATACTTGGGTGTTGTTTTAAGTAATAGATAGAAATAGTTATAGAATGGTTGTGTAGTAATCAAGGGACTGATTGGTAAAACAGAAATGTAACCAAAGTCCCTGTTGTATGAAGATGAAATAAACCTATGTTTATGTTAATTGTGAAATGTTATATGGAGGTGCAAGGGTCTTTTATTACTGTAAAATATTAGGTGACATGTCAATTGCAATTATGCATTACCTGGCGTTGAACAGATGCTGGGGCAGGGGCACAAGGGAAGCAGCCAGGCGAGTGGCAAGTGGAAAGGGGACTCGGCTGGGGTGTTAAGTTCCAACTTACTGATGAAATTCTCCCTTCACCTCTCAGCAATCGCTCATGTAGTGGTTTAAGGCTACTGCTTAAGGTGCTAGTAATCACAAGTTTGAATCCCGGTCGATTCAAAATTTACACATGGTTTCTAGCTAATAAAATTACACTTAATATTGATAAGACCCATTTTATACAATTTAGGACAAAAAAACAGATGTATCTCAAATCTTGAAATTAATTATGGAACTCAAATCATACAAGAAATTAGCAACGTAAAATTTTTAGGACTGCAAATTGACCAAAATCTTGACTGGAAGACACACATAGAAATGATAAGTCCAAAACTGAGTTCAGCATGCTTTGCTTTAAGAATTTTGAGTAATATATTAAAACAGGATGCATTACTTATGGTATATTTTGCATATTTTCACTCGGTAATGAGGTACGGGATCATATTCTGGGGCAACTCTACCCATAGGGAGAAAATATTTAGTTTACAAAAGCGGGCAATAAAACCGCTATTTGAAAAATTAAAAGTCCTCACTCTTACAGGGGAGTATATATACTGTTATGTGTTATGTAGTGAATAATATTGATAAATTTCAAACTAAGTTTAGTGTACATGGAAGTACTACCAGAGACATGAATGATCTACACAGACCAAATAACTCGTTAAAACTCTTTCAGAAGGGTGCTTATTATTCTGCAGTACAGATATATAACAAGCTTCCAAACAACATTAAATTATTATGTATTCAAAGAAAGAGCAAACCTTTCAAAACAGCTGTCAAGGAATCTATATTAATAAAAGGAAGTGTCTGTCCTCCGTCTGTCCGCGATGCCCAGCGAAATCTACTCAACGCAGAGATCTGAAATTTTATACATAGGCGGACTAGAGGGTCGGAATGTGCACCTCGAAGCCGGAATTTTAATTTTCGCTTTCGTTCGTGAGTTATGAGTGAAAAACGGGCAGAAAACGTGTATTTATTGCGTTTTCGAAGCATGAGTTTTCAGTAATACAAATCAATTACACTAGGCTTTGGCTATTTTTGTCATACCTTCGACATAAAAGCATTGCGATCTCTTGAATGTTGTAGCTCACGCTGGTCGATTCATTTGTTTTTAATGTCAAGGCACGCAAACATAATATGAAATTTTCAACCTACACCGAAGAGGATTATTATTATTATTATTATTATTATTATTATTATTATTATTATTATTATAGGGATAATCAATATTAGCCTAAATATGGTCAAACGTTGTTCGATATGGACGAAACTCACTATACAGGGGTTTTCTGGGCCAAGGAACTCGAATCTGAGGTCGCTTTTACCAGGTGACGCTATCTAATCGTGATATGTAGTCCACATGATTTAGGTGTTAATATAATGATTTAACTATTATGCTCTTAATGTTTAATTTTTGAAATAATTATCGCGGGCGAAGCCGCGGGCACATGCTATCTTAAAATAATAAAAGGACGTGTTTGTCTGTCTGTCGACGATGCCCAGCGAAACCTACTGAATGCAGAGATCTGAAATTTTAAACATAAATGGGCTGAAAGGTGGGCGAATGCGTATCGAAGCCGGATTTTTAATTTTAGCTTTCGTTCGCGAGTTGTGAGTGAAAAACTGGCAGAAAACGTGATTTTAGCGCTGTCGAAGCATCAGATTTCAGTAATACATTTCAATGTCAAATCAATTGCAGTTGGCTTTGGCTATTTTTGTCATACTGTGGTAATAAAAGCATCACGATCGCTAGAATGTTGTAAGCCCACGCTGGTCGATTCATTTGTTTAGAATGTCAAGGCCCGTAGACATATGAAATTTTCAACGTACACGGAAGAGGGATAATCAATATAGACCTAAATATGGTTAAACATCGTTCGATTTGGACGAAACTCACTATACAGGGATTTTCTGGGCCAAGGAACTCGAATCTGAGATCGCTTTTACCAGGCGACGCTATCTAATCGTGACATGCAGTCCACGTGATTTAGGTGTTAATAAATATAATGATTTAACTATTATGCTCTTAATTTTTAATTCTTGAAATAATTATCGCGGGCGATCGCTTGATTTTGTAAGTCCATCCTGGATGATTCATTTGTTTAGAATATCAAGGCCCGAAGACATATGAAATTTTCAACCTACACGGAAGAGGGATAATCAATATAGGCCTAACTATGGTCAAACATTGTTCGATTTGGACGAAACTCACTGTACAGGGGTATTCTTGGCCAAGGAACTCGAATCTGAGGTCGCTTTTACCAGGCGACGCTATCTAACCGTGGTATGTAGTCCACGTGATTTAGGTGTTAATAAATATAATGATTAAACTATCATGCTCTTAATTTTTAATTTTTGAAATAATTATCGCGGGCGAAGCCGCGGGCACATGCTAGTTTTTAATAACTCACACCTTCTACAATTTGGAGGAATATTTCTGAAATACAAGAAAAACACAGGAAACGGAAACTTTTTTGAAGGGACCTATTCCAAAGTTGAGTCCAAGTCTGCTAATACATTTTCACTTTGGCTGCTATTCACACACTTCTTAATATATTTATATTACGTAGTTATTTAGTTAATTGGTTGATTTACATTAGTTCAACAAGGTCAATTAATACTGGTCACTTATTGTCTTCATTAGTTTTTTTCTAAACACATTTACTGATATTGAAGTTCGAATGTCATTGTTCAATTTGTTGTATTTAGATACGCTTTCATAAAATATTGATTTAACTCTTGTTGCATTACTAACACTTAGATAGTAGTTTGATGCACTCCTTGTGTTAAATCCATGAATATCCAAGTTTCTTTTCAGCCAATTATGTAGATTTCCTTGTAATAATCCATTCTCAATTTTGTAAATGAAAGTCATCGCATCAAGGTAAATCTGATCTTTAAAGAGGATCATATTGAGAGCTTTCAACATGTTCTTTACCGGTTCATAGTGAGGTACATTCAGGATTGCCCTCATACCTTCATTAAGAACTAATTGAACTTTTGCCATTATTTCTAGATTTGCTTTAACAAAAACTGTACTGCAATACTGGATGTTTGGCTTAACTATTGTGTTGAACAAACACTTTTTTGTCTTTTCTGGTAGGCAGAATCTTAATCGTTTAATTATTGATACTTTCTTTTTAAATTTTTTTAATGTATTTTCATAATGAGATTTGAATGATAGTTGATCGTCTATTAAAATGCCTAAATATTTCATCTCATTCAACACTTGTATTTTTATACCATTTATTATAATATCACTATCCATTTGATTATCTTTATTCTTTTTGTTGATTATCATTGCTTTGGTTTTGTTGACATTAAGGCACAATTTGTTGCTTTGAAGCCATTTAGCAATTTCTTCCAAATCTTCATTAAGTTTCTGAACACCATTACTGTTATTGGCCGTCTTTATATATACAAGAGTGTCATCCGCAAACAATTTCACAACCGAATGTTTCACTACTTTGGGTAGGTCGTTTATGAATAAAACAAATAGTAGTGGTCCAAGTCTACTGCCTTGAGGGACACCAACATTAACATCTAGCTTTTGTGATGTAGTATTTCCTATTTTCACCTCTTGCTGCCGATCTGTGAGATAGTTTCGTACCCATTTTAATATATTTCCTCTTATACCCATCCTCTCTAATTTCATACATAGCATCTCACGATTTATAATCTCAAACGCTCGTTTCAAGTCTAGAAACACTGATATAATACTGCCATCCTCTTGCAAATGTCTTGACCAATCTTCAATGACAAAATTTATGGCTGATTCTGTTGAGTGTTTCTCCCGAAAACCGGATTGTCCTTCATACAGTATTTTGTTGTCCTGAATGAACTTTAGCAACTGATCATACACAATAGATTCAATAATTTTGTCAGTCGCTGGAAGCACATTAATAGGCCGAAACTCTTCCATTACAGTGTTGGTGGGAGGAGCCTAGTGTGCAGCATAAAACTATTTTTCCCCCAAAAATGTCTTAGGGAGCCGAGTGCTCGATCATCCCCGTTATATACAGGCCTTATGTGGTAAAAACTTAAATGTTGGGACAGGGCAAAAACGAATGGTATCTTGCCCCCAATGTCGGAGCCGATGCAAACCGGCAACAAAGTCAAAGGCCTTCATATTAAGTCGAATGATTTTCATGAAATCCATAAAATGTGGCAACCCTACGTCCACAAAAATAGTTTGTGACTGTGTGAAACATGCTTGAGATAGCCATACAAATGGATGAAGAGACTTACCGGCGAACATTATTCTTCTGCATGTGTCCAACTGAACCACTGAAGAATATTCAATTCATCACTCCGAAATGCCTAATGTCACATTTAGACAACGCGCACTGCCTATATGACGCGTCGCTTTTCATTTAAAGCCTAAGATCCAAAATTTTGCCGGCACATTATAGAAACTTCTTCTACCTCTCCGCCATGTTAATTAACAGTGAGGCCAACAGCCAGTGTTGCCAACTCCAAAAAATTTGTTCCGTTAAAACAGTGTTCAAAATTCGCTGAAATCCGCTAAATTAAAATAATGAATTAATTGAAGTACAAATAACCGAAAGCACTTTCAACTTGTGCATTTGTCCATGGCAGCAATAAAAGCATAAGGGCAATTCCGAAATTTCTTTGAAAAGGTTATAATCACTTGTATAAAAATTCTCATTTAATTAAAAAAATTCACTTATATTTTGATTTTTTCCCAATCCAGAGTTATAAATTTCAACTAATTAATAATAGAATAGCGCAAAATATGCATGTTTGATGTGTTTATTCCTGCAGAAACTAGTTAGTGACCACACTCTTCGGCTGCATGAGATGGCGTGGTATCTTTCACAGGCATCTTCGCACAATTTGCATACGCTCGTGAAAGAACTGATTCCTTCCGAATGACTAGCAGTTAAGTTCACTGAGAGAAGATCTTTCTCGATACCACGCTCTTGAACGCTGTGGAACGAACCGACTCCTTCTGAATGACTCGCAGTTCGATCTGTTAACGAACTAGCTAGTTCTCTGAGAGAAGATCGTTCACCATACCATGCTCTTGAACAAACAGATTCCTTCTTATTGACTCGCAGTTCGATCTGTTAACGAACTAGATAGTTCACTGAGAGCAGATCGTTCACCATACCACGCTCTTGAACGAACCGATTCCTTCTGATTGACTCGCAGTTCGATCTGTTAACGAACTAGCTAGTTCACTGAGACTAGATCGTTCACGATATCAAGCTCGTGAACGAACTTATTCTTTCTTAATGACTCGCAGTTCGATCTGTTAACGAACTGGCTAGTTCACTGAGAGTAGATCGTTCACGATACCAAGCTCGTGAACGAACTTTTTCCTTCTTAATGACTCGCAGTTCGATCTGTTAACGAACTAGCTAGGAAGATCGTTCACCATACCATGCTCTTGAACGAACCGATTCCTTCTTATTGACTCGCAGTTCGATCTGTTAACGAACTAGATAGTTCACTGAGAGTAGATCGTTCACCATACCACGCTCTTGAACGAACCGATTCCTTCTGATTGACTCGCAGTTCGATCTGTTAATAAATAATGAAATGCGCCCAATGGGCATTAAAGAAGAGCACTGTCACTGACCACTTAGTCACTACATAAATGTACTATTGATACCGCTCTCTTTCAGCAAGTCAGAGCATGGTATTTCTGCACCAACCCCCACACCATCACATTCACATTCAGGACCCGGGTCGTGATACGTCTTTTCAGTGCACACCTTATGGTGGAAACCATGAATCGCAAATCGCGTCACTGTGTGTCTCAACTCATAGTTGGTGTTTATCCATTCCTTGTTGATCATAGTTTCAGTCGAATAGAAACTAATGGAAGTTTATTTCTGACAGTGCGTCGTCTGGAAGCCTCATCTCTTTAGCCGAAAGTATTATTGGTAATGCCATCAAACTCAAACGCTAAAATTTAATAAAGAAAATTTTAAATATGGCATTATATTAGATTTTTATTCCATCAAAGCACAACATCCACTAAAAAATCCACTATCCGCTAAAAACCCTATTTTTCCCCGTTGAAAACGTTAAAAATCCACCAAATTTAACGGGAACTCCGCTAAGTTGGCAACACTGCCAACAGCTCGACAACTAAGTTACCTAGTTTGTTTTGTCTCGGGTCGATACATCCAGCTCAATGGGTCGATATGCGGGACTGAAGCATTACGTGATCTGTTGAATATTGCCAATGGCGTCGGGCGGGCTAAATTGAAATCGTGTAAGAAATGTGTGTTATAAAATATGTGGATGCAGTTTGTTTTGGTGTAAGAAAAAATATTTTGTTCCTTTATATTACTGTATTTTCATGCACAACAATATTAAACAGTTATAAATAGTGTATGGAGTAGAGATTTATGTTTAGGGGAAACTTCTGATATTCTGCAAGCATTTCTACAAAAGAAAGCCTTTAATATTAATGATGAAAGCAAAATAGAGACTTCTTTAATTTTAATTCCAAGTATTACTATATGCTCTTAATAGCCTATATGCATACCGAAATTACATATAGATAGTACATTAAAGTGACCAAATCACTAGTCCCCTTGTCCCCACTGTGTTCTGACAGGACAGCTTAATGCTCTAGTTTTTTAAAACTAAATCAAATTCCTAACCATTTAAGAATTAAACAATTTTTTTTTTGTAACAAAGTCAGTCATGAATTCTGTTAAGTTGCTTGATAACTCATACCATACCACTCCGTATGTTCACACTCCTACTTGATGTTGCATGATGCATTCAAGTTTGACAGGTTTAATAGTAATTGCACTGAATTTGGTATTACTGGGTACTTAACGTTAAAACAGATATTTCATGAAAATATTTTATCATTATGGAATTTGTATTGTATGTTTGTGGTACAAACCAAGTAGATGAGCGTGGACAGCTGAAAAAGCTGAAATCACTGTACAGTGCACGCCGCTTATTGTGATCACTTCGGGACGCAGCTAATCTGATAATATTAACAGATTGATAACAGTAGCCAACTGAACCTAGTTTAGTTCAGTACGTTGTACAGCACGCGCCAATAAAATGTACCTGTTTTTCTAGTTTAATATTTTGTGAAGTTGATAATATATCTTTCTGTTCTTTTCTACACATTGCTGTGCAAGCCTGGGAGAAAATTGCACAATGGTTTTCACTATGCCAGAGAGAATTATAATAGTCAAATTTTATTTGGAAATAAAATGTATAGTAGAGAAATAGAGGAGATTCCGCAATCACTTCCATGTTCGAGAAGCTCCAACACCAAAGACAATTCGCAGATTTCCTCTTGTGGGGCTACACAAAAGACAGTGTGTACATACACGACACCCGAACACAATCTGCCAGCTCAAGAGAAGAATCGAAGAATTTATTCACGCAATTCCGGTGGAAATATGTGCTAGAGTAATACACAATTTTGGGTTTCATTTGAATCGTATGGGTCTTGCTGATGGACATATTGGACATGTTGTTCTTAACAGATGATTCTCCCATCTTTTTTCTCCATGTCTGTATTTTTACAATTGATTTATGTAATTTATTCTTGCATTTAAAAACGGGTACATTTTATTGGCGCGCCCTGTATAATGCCAACCATAGATCACGTACAAACCAAACATCATAGAAAGACTATAACAGCACCAAGTTTGAGGAAAATCATATCATTGCAATAAATACAAACTGGTATGCTATTAGATTTTCTTTTGTCTCAGCAATGTTAAGTCTTTTGTTGTATGCTCTTAAAGTACAGGTACAAGCAAAATTAATTGTGAAAGGAATAAGAGATCACTTACAACAAATTTATCACCATTCAAATTAGAAGTGAAGTACAAATGAAGCAAATTTGTCTAATGGTATTATAATTTTCCCACTGTAGCTGTCGACTAGGACCAACTTACTCAATGGAAATAGGCGATTCCTAAGCAAGCTAAAGGAATAATATCTATTTTATGGAACCCACACTTACCTGAGCCCACCATTCAACCCTATGCTAAGTCCATCCAACCATCCCTCGCAAATCCTACTTCCCTTAAATCTATCCTAATATTGTCCTCCCCCCTATGTCCAGGTCTTCCAAGTGGTCTTTTGTCCATGGGTCTCCCAGTCAATATTTTGATGATATCTTTCCCCCATATCCAGTCAAAGTCATCCTCCATGATTTAGTTACCCTTGCAATATCCGGTGAAGAGTACTCTTCATGCAGTTTCATCTCTCTTAAGTCCAAATATATTCCAAAGCCCCCTGTTTTCGAACACACTAAGATTATGTTCTTCGCAAAGAGCAAGCGACCATGTCTCACATCCATATAATACAACTGGCAGGATAATTGCTTTATAAATTTTTAATTTTCGATTTCTGGACAGAAGATGAGAAGATAAAGAGTTCCTGAACTGAATAAAAATAGGCATTTCCTGATTTGAGTCTACAGTTAACTTTTTCCTTAATATTATTTGTATATGCAATTATTGCTGCCTGGTATTTGAATTTCTCCACTTGTTCATATGCTCTACTGGCTATTCTAATATTTTGTACTGCATTATTTTGACCTTATACTTGGGTTTTTTTTTTTTTAATGCATTAATTTCCAATCCAAAATTCCTGCAGGCATCAAAAAGACTTTCTGCATTTCTTTCAATTGTGTTTGTCATAGTCCAACAGACAAAGTCATCTGCATAAGCTACAATTGGGTGACCGCCATTTAATTCTAGGTCTATGTTGTTTCCCTGAACTTTTCTAATGGCATATTCCAAAGCGAAT
Source organism: Ectobius pallidus (assembly GCA_964059195.1). Classification (NCBI taxonomy): domain Eukaryota; kingdom Metazoa; phylum Arthropoda; class Insecta; order Blattodea; family Ectobiidae; genus Ectobius; species Ectobius pallidus. Next base: position 178,908,615 of record CAXKWD010000006.1, on the reverse strand, counting down.
TTTAAAAAAGTAAAGGCGATAATGCATCTCCTTGCTTCAAACCACTTTTAATAGCAAATCTATCTGATCTAAGATTCCCTGCCCTGACTCTGCTATAGGTTTCATTTAGACACATTTTGATCAGCGTAACTAAAATTTTTGGGTATCCCAAACTCAATGAGCATATAGGCTACGATAAGTCTCACCTAATTTGGTGAAAACAAAATGTTTGATCAATGGCTAATCTATTTCACCTAAATCCACATTGGTGATATCCCATGTTGCACTAAGGTAATGCTGTATCAAAAAAGGAAGTCAGGAACTTAAGGGTTAATGTCAGTGGCTATAAAATAACTGTGCTGATGCTCTCAGTCCTACTCGTGCCCTGGTGACCGAAGCTGCTACTTCTTAATCAAGTAGCTCCTCAGTTCGTATCAACTCCATGTTCACCAAGAGAAGAAAATTGAAAACAGGTCTATAAATCCCGTAAACATTAGGCTATATCCCTATAAAGTTGATTTTTTAACTGTTCCATTTATATTTCACAATTCCAATGAATTCAGCTTATAGTGAAGACTGCATGTTGAGCACGATACTCAAGAGATTGCACTTCCTCAAATTAAAAGAGGGTTTTTTTTTAGGCAAAAGACAACCAACTGTTTTGAATTTTCCCCCTCCCAATAAAAAACACCGAAATTTTACTCCTGGCTCCCTATCTCAGAAAAGTCTGAGAGGTATCGGGGATTTAATCCAGGCCTCCAGATCCATAGCTAAGTACAAGACCACAGAGTTGGTCAAAATGGGCAAGCAATGCGCAACTGTTGATTTCCTACAGAAAAAGAGCACAGCGTGGATTTCAAGAGGAGTATACAGTAGTGCACACTTTCTTTGCAAAAAGTGGATGATCAATTGCATGGTCTGCTTGCAACTAAGTAACATCAGACGTTATTGTATAGCCACATCTCTTTACTAGTCATGAATTGAACACCAAGTTATGTTTATTTAACGTCTTTTTATTAATTTTATTTGCCTTGTTTATTCAAACAGTGGAAATGACTGACAACTGTTTCATTCGGGAATGGTATTCATAATTTTTTGTGCATTTGCGATAGTCTGTCTTTCTGCTCAACAAAGTGGCAAAATATAAATTACATAATAAATCTTTACAATTAAGGACTAGAAGCATCAAGATAGCTGAACAAAATTCCTCCTCTTCAAATACCGAGAGGAGAACTTGAACATCAAAATGAAACAATAGCTTCCCAATAAAAGTAAACTGTTTTAAAAGGGAGCGAGTGATTGCGTGTCACACAGAAGGAACTATTAACAGCTACCGACGTAGCGCTAGTTAGTTAATACACGAAATGCTGGATAACCTTCCAGCTCCCCCACTAAGCAACAGCGACAACATTTTAGTGTTTTAAACTATTGTGATCTACGCTTTAACGTATCTCGCACCCCACATCCTTAACTTGTTGACAGAATAATCATAAGTTGCATAAATAAAGAATAGAACGTCTATTTTCTGCAAAAGCAAGAGAAAATAAACACTGCAGCGATGACAGTTTCAATAAATTAAAACACCCGAACCTTCAGTTGTTCTTAATTGCTGCCGTTAATATACTAGCCTTGCAATGTAAATATCTCGAGCCAATACTTTAGCAAATACTTATACGATCCTTAACCATGTGTGGTTATATTATAATACGTTCACAATACAATACTGACGAGTGTTATCCTGGCTTTGTATAACTGAACGATACGGGACAGGGAAAATGAAGAGAGAAGAGGATATGGGCCGCAGAGGGACAATGCGTTTACAAAGAGCTCTCAATCTTGATAAGCTCGGCAATGCCGTCATTCATCTCCTTGACTGCTTCGTACTCTGTCAGACCCATGCGCCTCTTGTTTGAGATATCATAGACTCCGCCCTCAGCCTCCGTGTGCTCACCGCGTGTGCCACGCACCTGCAAACAATCACAGCATTCATCAAAATGCACCGCAGTCTTTATGTCTAATCAAACATAAGCACCGCAATATAATGAAAATAGCCATTTATGTATCATACATGCAGCGTACGTGGTGCATGCAACAGTTATTAGTAAAGTCAACTGAATGATAAAATAAAATAAAATAAGTAAATTTAATATAAGTATAGATATAAAAGGCGTAGTCACCATCTGAATCTTATGCTATGAACCGTACCGATATGAAGTGAACTAGTTTCTGAAAAGCTTGTCAAAGTATAAGTGATAGCCCTAATTGTGAGTTTCTGCAATACGAGAAGGAATATATTGCATGGTAAGCGTGTTTCTCTTGTGAACGAAAATGTGAAATTATGCTGGCTTATATTTGTTATACGACGAAATGTTTTGTGAAAAACTCTAATAAGTTTAAGAAATAATGTTGGCATATGTTTGTTATTTTAAGATCATCTAGTAAAGCATTTCTTACATCAACCAGATGACCAGTAGTTCCAGAACACATCTACACATTTCTATGGACAGTTTTATTTTAATGACTGACTACAGATCTGCAAGTCTGGGTTCAATCCCCGGTACCTCCTTGCATTTTTCCGAGAAGTATGTACAGGTAGGGAAAAAAGCAGACCTACTAAAATATCCAAGTTGCCGATGTGAGCCACTGCGCTTGCTTTGAACTTAGATATTTTAGTAGGTCCGCTTTTCTCCCCCCCCCCCTATCTGTACAAACTGAAGAGCAACTCGATAAAGTGCTAACTGTCAAGAAAGCCCTCCAATCCTGCTGTCTGCTTATGGTAGATGTAGCATCATGCAGATCAGTTTAGTTTCAATAGGTCTAAAACTAGTTTCTTTATCATTTTATTACTGAGAACGTGGATTTTACAATAGTTTTATTTGTGGACAATCTCATGCTCTCATTTAGAAGATCAAGCAGCCACCATCCACAGAGGCTCAAAGAAAAGAGAAAGAAAAGGAAAAAAAACTGTATCCAAACCGTGTCTCTCAGTTACTTGGTGTAACAGTATTTGTAGCGTATCAGGAGGAGATGTGCAAAACAAAGAACCCAAAAATTAACCGAAAATCCAATAGTGGTCAATTTGTTTTCAAACTTACTGACTTCTGTAACAAAAGCCTTTACTTCTTTATACTTCAATACTGACTTGTTTAATATCATGCCAAGCTTAAGCCATAGCTCAGTCAGAGCTAAAATCAATTCCTTCCATCCACAGGCTGAAGTTCTGGTTTGAATAACAAACTTCAAAATAATGTTGTAAAAGATAAATAGCGAAAGATATGTATCATTAAGCTGGGGAATGTTGCAAGACTGCTTAAAATATCAGTAGAAGCAGGTTTAATGATACATGAACAAACTCACTGACACACGAGGCATACTTATAGCTTTTAGTCTGTAAATGAGAGACTTCAAAATTTTAATTTTTTTAATATGTTGTAAGTTATCCCTAAAAATTTCTTTTACTTTTATTATATTGTCTATAATAACCTCACTGTTGCATCCAGCAAAGCGAGTCTTCATTATACAAACGTTTGAGTGTACAAGGAAGATTCTATATGAATTCTAAACAATATTACATTATTTTAAAATCTGTAGGGAAAGAATTTTGAAAATATGTCTAATGTCTCCAAATATTCCTTAACTGAACATTTCAAATGAAAATAGAAGATGTAGATTTCTTACCTGCAAGTTGTACTTTCCAGCGACCTCCTCCAGCTTCTTATAGTCCGCTGCGAGCTTGGGCACCTTGATGTGCACGGACGCACGTACGGTGGTTCCCAAGTTTGTGGGGCAGAAAGTAAGGAAGCCCAGACGGTCATCGTGTGAGAATGGAATGCGCTTCTCAATGTCATTCACAGCTGTCACTAATCGGCGGTAAACCTGTAATCAGTGAATTCAGTTGTCACTGCATTATACAGGAATGCGCTGGTATGCATTCGTCTCGATATGGTTGGGATAGTCCTTTTTTTCTATACAGCCATCTCAGAATTTTATGCACCTTTGTTGGGATGCAAAAGTCCTTTTTTTTTATTTATTAAAAAAGTACCGATTTTGTCCAGATTTATTAAAATGACCTGCATTATGTGAGTTGGGACAGAGAATAAATTACACCCCACTGCAAATCTATTTTATTATAATTATAAGACTATGAATTATGGAAAATAAAGCATGTTTCAGTCAGTAGACCTATGATATCATTACATATGGTCACCACAGTCACTGAAAATCAAGTGAATATTTTAAAAAGTTGTTAATAGTCCTTTGTTGCAAAGAGTACAGTGGTACCTCGAGATACGAGTGCCCTAACATACGAGTTATTTGAGATACGAGCTGTCGAGCGAGCGAAGTTTTGTTTTGAAATACGAGCGACATTTGAGATACGAGGAACAGCCAGCTGCGACACTGCACACGGCCCACCAGTTTACTGCGCCTGCGCCTCGTGCGTCTCGCACATTATCCCACATATTCCCCCAGTGGGCTTGTTTACCTCGCTGTCGAAGCATCTTTGCTAAGTTTTTCTAGGACTTTGCGCTTTTTGTGCATTTACGTACTTTATCACATTTTTTTTTTTATAACCATGGGTCCGAAGAAAGTGTAACAAATATGTATGTACACTTTATAAAACCAGTTTTTTTTTGCTTTACATTCTCTTTTATTTTGTTTTTATACAATATTTGTCACTTATAAATACATTTTTCTTATTCAAAAACATGTAACAAAAACAATTGGGGGTAGCATTTTTGGGGCTGGAACGGATTAATGGCATTTCAATTAATTTCAATGGGGAAAATTGCTTTGAGATACGAGCAAATTGACATACGAGCAAGGTTACGGAACGAATTAAACTCTTATCTCGAGGTATCACTGTAATGTTATTAGATAACAAAATCTTGTTTCATAGACATGTTGATTGTTGTTTCTGTACCACAGCCTACACATACATTTATGAAATCTCGTGGCATCTGTTTTCATATGCCTTCAGATTGAATGTTGCATTTCTATTTCTTTTTGACAAACAGCTATTGTGGATTAGAAGATTGTAACTAGCTCTGAGAAATCAATAAACCTATCAAACACTTATTCAAGATAGCTGTGGGCTTAGGTACTAAAATCTAACCTCAAATTCTATAATCTTGTTAACACTAAAATTCCTTTGACGGCAAATGTAGACACTTTCTTAATGGATAACAACAATAGGAGTGACTTGTTTTTTCACAATTTTAAGATCACGAAATCTCATTTGAGAATAACTTATTGTCCAAATACACTCATAGAAAAACGCCTGATGTGAGTAAATTTTATTGCCTTTGCAGTCTATCAAACAGTTCAGCAATAACATAGGCTATTAGTAACATTTACATGAACTCATAACTGATAATTAGGGTTCGTATGTTTATGACCTAAAAAGGTGGAAAATATGACTGCAAATATTGACCTTAAAAGTGACAAAATATGACCCAAAAATCCTAAATATGACCTGACAAAATAATGTATTTTCAAAAAATAAATGTTCCAATTTAAATCGTTTAATGACACTAAATTAATACATCACATGAATTGAATCATATAATCACTTTTTAACAATTTTACAGATGATTACCGTTTTACTTGTAAAAAATTTCTAATCTGTTAATGTTTCCAGATACCACTGGAAATGTGAACTGAAAATATTTTTAAAACATGTCTATTGGAAGTTGTTAACAACAAGGAGTTACCCATACAGTCTTAATGTTTATGTCTTTTGCATATTTCTTTCTTTCCTCTCTAGCATTCTTCTTTTCCCAGTTTCCTCCCTCTTGCCTTCTTTCCCTTTATTCCACCTTCCTTTCTTTCCCTTTCCTCCTCTCTTCCCTTTCTCACTCTCAATGATTTCCGTTCTATCCCTCCCTCCTATCTTCTCTTCCATTTTCCTTTCTCTATTTTTTTCTTTTCTCCTCTCTTCCGTAGTACTATGCTATTATTAGTTATTGTCCCTTCACATTTCAGTCACAGTAAAACGAAAATATTTGTGACTCCTTTTCGGGAAAAAATTGAAAGAAGACTATTTATTCGCCTTATTGCATGATTGTGATCTTTTACTGAATTTATAACTGAAGTATTATGTTAAATTACAAATATGACCAAAATATGACCAAGACCATGAAAACGACCAAAATATGACTTAATATGAAAAATAAAATCAGTCTGATTAGGATAACGAATGTGCAATTCATGTTTAATTTGTTTTTGCAGCAAGAATAGAGGTCAGGATAAAAATATGACATGTCATAAACATACGAACCCTACTGATAATAATAAGAGTGCAAAAGTTCTTTGAAACAGAGCCCTGTTAACTGTAATATAATTACTTTTCATGAACATTCATGCACTGGTATCCATTCCACTACAGAAGGCTGTGACCAGTACATTATGATGGCCACTGCTGCCATCTTAATGATCCGATTTTTCCAAACTATTTCTCGGTAAAAAAATACTGTAACTTTTGTATTGTTTAAATAGGGTTTAAATATTGAAATAAAGTTCTGTCAATCAACAGTAACAGAAGTTCGTGACTACAACATCTACAAAGCAGTGTCGGTTACTCAAGGAGGAAAATAATTAAAAACACAGCAGAGTTGATAATATGTTTGTCTCTCACCTGTCCCAGGTCGCCTCCCATCTGCATGGAGATGATTCTCAAGTGATCTTCCTCGTTGCACCACACCAGGAAAGTCTTAGCATCGTTGTGATAGATGCCTCGTCCAGTGGGCCAGAATCTGCAAGCGTTGGCGGCCTGTAAGTACACAAAACCTGTTTTAGTTGAGAAGCTGCTTCACATCACGTGCTCCAAATTTGAAACTTAGAATCATAGAAAAATAAAATTTAAAAAATAAGAGCTTGTTGGTGAATGCAATAGGATATTAATTGTGTTCACATCGTATACTTGGATAACTGGGGGACATTGTCAGACTATACTCTTTAACACATTTGCTACCGTACACTCCATATGGCGTGAAGTCAGCACTTCCCTCCTGTCCATGCCAGCTGGCATTTAAGTGCCCGCATCAATTTTTTTCCTTACATATATTTCTTTAAGGAAGATGGTGAAGGTGGTAGTTTCCATTTACGGCAATAGATAGGGGGCGAATACACTTGCTGGATTTATAGAAACCATAAAAATTATGTTGTTGACCTCCTAACAACAAATGAATTCCATGTGCTTTTGAAGATCAGTTTCACAATGCCGGTCACAGAACTGGTGGTGTATTATTAAAATTGCACGTTATTCTTATTTACCAAATAACAAAACTTTGGACTCAAGGAATAAACCGAGGATTTAAATAAAAAATAGGTTAATCATTTCGAATATCCTAATTCTGTGAGTCCCGTCCGTCTCTTGTGGATTGCATAAAGAGAAAGCAAATGTACGACACAGCTGTATTTGATATTGACCAATAACATTTAGCATTGCATAAGATATTTACCAATCACATTTGTTTATCTTATAATATGATTGCAAGGATGTGATTTTATCTGATAAAAGTCTGCTCGTTATTGGAAATGTAAGTTATCAATTATGCAGTGCCAGTGAAGAGATTGAAAACATTATTTTATACAACATAACTTGTTTGGAGATTGAATAATACAATTGTGCATTGATTAATATTACAATTTCAATTCCGTGCAAGCCAATCTTGATTAGGTTAACTATTCCTCATACGCACTGGTTAGACTTCACAACCCATTCGATGCCATGACTCAAAGCTGATAATGTCTTGACTTTAGACAAACTAATATTTCCCCGACCACAAGAATCAATGTTTTCAAGGTTCTTTGCAAAGAAACAAACAAAATTTAGCCTCCTCCATCCCCGTGACAAAAATAAGAAACTAAAATTGCTTACAGCAAAACGCATGCCTCTCTCATTTCCATGACTGGGGCTAGTTATATTCCCTGACTATTCCATACATATATTTTTTTATAGATTTCCCTGACTTTTTCCTTACTTAACAAAATTTCCTGACTGACTTCAATCTTCCTGGTTTTCCAGAAAGCTGACACATTTCCTCACTCCACGGTTAATAGGTTGCATATAAAGTATGTTGTACCAATTTCCTTCCTGAATCTTATTAGCTATCACTTCGTGCAATTTGTTTGGGCTAAACATAAATCGGACCTTTTAGCCTCTACCCAGTACACATATATATGTACAGCATATTTTAACAGACGATTTCAACATGAACATCAAATTTAATTAGAGCCACTATTTCAGATTTACTTTAGTCTTTGTAGCAATTTTGATATATTTTTATCTAATCTCTCCAACAATTTTGCTATTTTTGTTAAGATTTTTAAGGACTAAATGCTTCAGGAAACAACTCTGTTTAATCTAAAAAAGACAAACTTGTTTTCACCACAATTTCAAAAGAGGAATGAAACACGCACCTGCAAGAAACGGTCACCCTCCTTGAAGAGGAAGTGGTCATCAATGAGTTTCTGCTGGACTTCCTTGGTCATGCCGGTGAGAGGATAGAACTGGCCCTTGAGTTCGCCCTCCAGACCAGACAGCGTGCTGGACACCTTGTCTTCCATCTCCTTGTACTGGGCCTCAGTCAGGCAGGGGTTGAAGGGGTAGCCCTGCATGGAGCGACCGCATCGCACTCGTGTGGAGATGATGTACTCACCCTGAAAAACCATGCCAACCATTCTATTGAAATTTAGGGCCCACATACCCATACAAATTCAGTTAACACTGCACAATATAATATTCTCATGTAATGTCCAACAGAGACAATAATCTGTGGTTCATGAATTCATGTTTATCCATAATAATGAGTCTTTCCCATCCTCACGTAATGGCCAGTCGGCCAGTTAATTAAAATACTATACTGATAATGCCCCTCTTTACAATGCCACCCTTGCACTGCACCAATAAATGCAAGTGAAGGGATCTTCTCCCATATAAGATACATAAGAAACCTTGTTACTGTGACAATTCATTTAGTGCCAGCGAATATAGGACAAGAATTTTACAAAATACAGACGCAGTAATTTTTTAAGCTTCAAAATTCTTTTAAAACTAGCATGGATATTAGGAAGAAACATACTGTACTGTATTTCCAAGAACTGAGTGTTCCCCTGCCACTAACTGTAAATGGAATGAGGAAGCTATGTTAAGAAGTGTGATAGACAGCCTGTGTGACCTGTTGAACACTATACTACAGTTAGTCAGTTACAGTTAATCGCTTACTTGATTTTCAACCCCTTTGTGTAGTGTAGCACTGGACATATACTATAATAAATTGAGTTACTGTACAGTATTTTATTTTGTGCTAATACAGTACACTAAATTAACACAACATTCTACTACGCCATTCTTATCTATATATATAAAAATGAATGTATGTGTGTGTGTGTGTATGTGTGTGTGTGTGTGTGTCCTTTATGCATTACTACACCATTCATCCGATCGCCATGAAACTTTGGGAAATTGTTGGGTACATTCCCGGGAAGGTTTCTGTCATACTACATTTTTAATTTTAGCTTCCGTTCGCGAGTTATGAGTGAAAGACGGGCAGAAAACGTGTATTTTTTGCGTTTTAGAAGCATCGGTTTTCAGTAATAGATTTCAATGCCAAATCAATTATACTAGGCTTTGGCTATTTTTGTCATACCTTGGAAATTAAACTTTCGCGATCGCTTGAATGTTGTAGCTCACGATGGTCGACTCATTTGTTTATCATGTCAAGGCACGCAGATATATGAAATTTTCAACCAACACCGAAGAAGATTATTATTAAGTGCCAGTATGGTACTTTATGAGATTGTGTGGTGGACGAAAAAATGTCTGTCCGTCTGTCTGTCTGTCTGTCTGTCTGTCCGTGTGTCTGTACGCACCATAACTCAAATATGCTTTTTTGGATTTTCATGAAACTTTGAAAACACATTTATAATGTCCATGGGAAGAATCCTATTGATATTGAACCAAATCGGTACACCGGTACCGGAGTAATGCCCAATTTAGTGCCTATTTTAATAGATTATATTAGCAAGGCGCCATAGCTCAAATACGCTGTATCCGATTGCCACGAAACTTGGTATACCCATTTATGACGCCCATGAAAAGTGCCCTGTTGAATTTGAACCTAATCTGTTGACCGGTACAGGAGTAAAACCCAATTTAGTGTATATTTTAAAGGCGCAATAATTCGAATACGCTTTTTCGGATTTTTATGAAACTTCGTACACGCATTTATAATATCCATGGAAAGACGTCTATTGATATTCGACCAAATCGGTTGGCCAGTACCAGAATAATGCCCAATTTAGTGCATTTTATGTTAATATATAAGAAGTCGCGATAACTCAAATATGCTTTATTGGATTTTCTTGAAACTGTGTATACCAATTTATAATGTACATGGGAAGAAGTCTACTGATATTGGACCAAATCGGTAGACCGGTACCGTAGTAAAACCCAATTTAGTGTCTATTTTAAAGACGCGGTAACTCAAATACACTTTACCGGATTTTTATGAAACTTGGTATACACATTTATAATGTCCATGGGAAGACGTCTATTGATAATGGATAAAATCGGTTGACCTGTTTCGGAGTTATGCTCAATTTAGTGCCTAAGATGGTAACGTCTTGGCGTCACATTCTGGAGTTCCATGGCTCAAATCCCGAAACCGGCCAATTTGACTTTTCTTTATATTCTGCATATCATAACTGCAATCATAACTGATTAAACAAAACATACTGGCACTTTGTTATATCAGTTTACCTGATTTTATTATTATTATTATTATTATTATTATTATTATTATTATTATAAGAGGGATAATCAATATAGGCCTAAATATGGTCAAACGTTGTTCGATTTGGACGAAACTCACTATACAGGGGTTTTCTGGGCCAAGTACCTCGAATCTGAGGTTGCTTTTACCACGCGACGCCTAAATGGGGTCAAACGTTGTTCGATTTGGACGAAACTCACTATACAGGGGTTTTCTGGGCCAAGTACCTCGAATCTGAGGTCGCTTTTACCAGGCGACGCTATCTAATCGTGGTATGTAATTCACGTGATTTAGGTGTTAATAAATATAATGATTTAACTATTATGCTCTTAATTTTTAATTTCTGAAATAATTATCGCGGGCGATCGCTTGATTTTGTAGGTCCATCCTTGACGATTCATTTGTTTAGAATATCAAGTCCCACAGACGTATGAAATTTTCAACCTACACGGAAGAGGGATATTCAATATAGGCCTAAATATGGTCAAACATTGTTCGACTTGGACGAAACTCACTATGCAGGGGTTTTCTGGGCCAGGGAACTCGAATCTGAGGTCGCTTTTACCAGGCGACGCTATCTAATCGTGGTATGTAGTCCACGTGATTTTGGTGTTAATAAATATAATGATTTAACTATTATGCTCTTAATTTTTAATTTTTGAAATAATTATCGCGTGCGAAGCCGCGGGCACACGCTAGTTTTAAAATAAAATTTCGTTTTAGTGCAACTCTTGCTTTGTGGCACTAAATGTTAGAGAATGGATGGTGGCATTATATTGAGGGTTGACTTTACTTTTCCCAGAGTTTGTACATGCCCGGGCATTACAGGGAGATTCTTTGGATCACATACATACTATTGCCTCCCCGGAATGAGTGATCAGCCCAATGCCAGGGCCACCTTCAAGACAACATGAACACGTAGGACACTATCACACACACTCGTGCTTAACTAGGCGTGGATGGGATGAAAACGATAATGATGGCCAGATGGTATCTGGGGACTAGACGTTTGTTTCAGAGGTGAGGGAAAACCCCAGAGGAAAAAACCCCATTTAAGTAACTTGTCCCGACTCTCTGCATGAGAGGATAGACATTAATAACAAAACTCACAGCAGGGTCCAGGTTTCCCAGGGTGTCCACATCACCCCAGTCCTTGGGGGGGTGCTTGTCTGTCTTCTTGAAGCCACCATGGTAGTCTTCAATGATGGGGTCAAACAGATCAGCGAACACTGCGTACGCCTCTGCATCGGGAGCATAGATACCAACACCAGAGTCATGGTTCTCCAGACCTGCAAACATAATAATACATCACATGCTGCCAGTGAACAGAATAAAAACATTTTATAACTTACAACATAACTTGTTTGTCAATTGAAATAATTTAAATGTGCATTGATTAAAAACACAATTTTGATTCGGTGCAAGCCAGTTCGTGTTTTCTGACATTAGCTTATCTGAATTAGATTAACAATTTCTCATATGCGCAATTGGTTGGTTAGAATATGGTAACTCATTTTATGACGTGACCCCACAGCTGACATTTTTATTCTAAACAACAAAGTAATTAAATAATTGTTTCTGTTGTGGTATGTATAGAAATTATATTTAATCCGTTACATTTTATTCATGGAATAGTGTTAATAAATCCCACTTGATATTACAATTTTCATTAGCTCTCATTGGCCAGGGTCTTCAAGTGCTATCTCTTTAAGATTTCATAATCCCCAACGAACAACAAACATGAGCATAATCAACTAGAGTTCGTTTAAGTGATCACTTGAAATTAGTTGACACCATGAAAACTGATACCAGGGGAGATAAATAAGTTAAAATGTTTCTATAAGTAGATATTGTGTTTCAGTCTTGAGGTCCCTGCATAGCTCGACAAAGAAAACAAAATTATCTTTTGTGGATGTGACACGACTTCTCTTACTTCTACTATTACGTGGAGAAAATATAATTTTCAGTGTCATTTCAAAACTGCTTTAACGATTTTGCCAAAATTTTGTACACAATGTGAAGTGAGAAAGATGTATTTTATGCTTTAAATTAAGAGAAAGTTATCAGAGTGCATTAATCAGATTAAAAAAATAATAATTTTGCTTGGTTAAACATGTTCAAAATTGATGAACAGTAATTATGCTAAAATATAATTATAAGAACAATTTTGATAAGGTATGGTTTGGCGTCAATCTTGAATTCTTTTTGTTCTATATTAAAATACTACCTTCGCCCGCGATTATTTCTCAACTGCTAGATGTTTAGTTTAAATTACTTATTTAACAGAGAAATAATCAAAACATTATATTTATTAACACTGACATCGTTTTACATAAAAGTTCCATCCTATTTTGTCTCCTTTTACATGCTTAGGTCCTATAATAAACATCCATATTACTCAACTAAAATTACAAAGCTTACAGCTATGAATAACGTATTAGTGGATAGGATTTTTTACAGACTTCTGATATGGCATAACTTACTGTGACAGCTGGATTAAGCTGTCCCTGCAATACGACCTCTTATTCTACATCAAAATGTCAAATGAGAAATGATATTTTCCATGTCCAGGATAGAAAAAGTTATGTGACTGCATCACATTGTGCATTAATTTCGAGGATTTCATTCTTCAATATTTATTTACACCAATGAATTCTATCGATAGCTTCTCTAATTTGTCAAAGTCCCGTATCATTTATTTCCAAACCTACCTGTGACCACTGCCAACAATACACTGTTGTCGTGTGAACTGTGATTTGGATTAGATAATTCTGTGTAAAAAGGGATTAAGTATTCTCAAAAACCTTTGATTTTTGGCATTTAAAATAAATAAAAATTCAAAATCCTTTCTTAATGTGCACTTACATTATGAAACGAAGGTATTGTCAAAATTCCAAGTCTCTGACTATTATAGTTTAGATTCTACGTTGATTCCGTCGGTCAGGACAAAGCCTTGTATATAGAGAGATAATATAGACACGGGGCTGTCGCAGTTATTCACCTTTGCTGGGATCGAACCCGCCATCTTGGCACAGAAAGTCAGTGTCATACTGACTGCGCCACCTGGGGCTATGACTACTGTGCAATGAACGTAAAAATGTATTAGGATCGCAATTATCAGAATTGAATTTCGGATTTTTAATTTCTTTTATTTAGTGATAGCAAATACTGATGTTGACTGCAGCGGAGCAGATCCTGTATTCTGTACTGTATTTATGACGCAGACAGCAGCTGCTGGCATTGTTTTTACAGCAAAGGAGACAGATGTTTGCTTTGTGGAGGGACAAGTGCATCGTCAGTAACATCACACACACTACAGTACTCTCTGGCATATTCGAAACATGACCAGGGCCCGGATTCTGATGACCTAAAATTGTTTGAAAATTACCTATAAAATGACCCTAAATTTTAAAGAAAATGACATAATTATAAAAAATGACCTGAAACTGATATTTTATTTATAAAAAAAAATATTATTGTACACACAAAGATTTACACTAACTTTTACATAATTCTAAAAACTGTAAATAATGTTGTGATTGTTCTTTTCTCACGGGAATTTATACTGGCACTGAGGCACTGGTGAGTCAAAATTCGGCATTTCCTTTTGTAGTCTGCCGGATTATATTGTTGTTTATTGAGGGTAAACTCCAAGCAGGTGGCAGACTCTGGTGCCAAGTCAGTCTAATAACAATAGTAAAATAATAGCGACGAAATGTCAATACATGAAAATGACTAAATAAGGATCAAATGACTTGAAAATGACTAAATAAGGATCAAATGACTTCAAACTGACTAAATAAGGATCAAATGACTTCAAAATGACTAAATAAGGATCAAATGACTTCAAACTGACTAAATAAGGATCAAATGACTTCAAACTGACTAAATAAGGATCAAATGACTTCAAAATGACCAAAAAAGGATCAAATGACTTCAAAATGACCAAAAAAGGATCAAATGACTTCAAAATGACCAAAAAAGGATCAAATGACTTCAAAATGACAAAATAATTACCTAAATTGAAATAAATGCCCTAAAAATATCAAATTGCATACAATGACAAAAAATGACCTAATAAAAATTTATTTCTATAATCTAGAGGCCATGATTAGGATTCATCCACAAGTTGGCAATGTCAATGCAGCTTCAATAAAAAGATGACACGTCATTAGAATCCGGGCCCAGCTAATGACTATTGACTATGACAATTTTTGTAGACTGAGTGACGAAGAGGCAATCACTGATGGCATGTGATTGCTTGTGTATAGTTTCTTTTCTATTAGTTGTCTTCTACTATAGATCGTCCCAGCCTTAAAAGACAGTATTGAGTTAAAAGTAGTATTTGCATCTCACTTGCACTCGTACGTTCTGCAATTAGCTTCGTCCTTTTCTATCCCGACAATGTTGCCATTTTCCAAAGTGATAAATGTAATAATGTGATTGCGTGGTCTGATAGGGAATTTTCCGCCCTTTCTAATGATGCCAATTGTAAAGCCATAAATAATTAATATGAGGCCTATTTTTCATAATTACGTTATTTTGGCGGAAGTCAATATTTTTGCACATTAATAACTTATCACGCGATAGACAGAAAACTAATAATCAAAACAAGTAAAAATTTTTTTCTTGGACTGCCTGATGGTGAAAGAAAGTACTCCCTTTCCGTCGGCAATAAATTTTACATAAGAAGAAAGCTATATATTTTTTTATTAAGTGCTACCTGAAAATTCTCGGACGGCAACACAGAAAAGTTAGGTAGTGAGTAACATCCTTTGGTATTGACTTTACGTTGGTGACTAAGCGAGATGAAATGTTTATAGATGTCTGAAAAAGTATTTAAAACAAACCAGAGCTCTCTATCATGTAGCATTAATAAATTATCACAGTTTTCCCGAGCTCAGCATTCTCGCGCTCATGACTTGGTTGCTTTGAGATTTTGTGTACTCAGATGTTTCTAAGACTATCGTGTCTTCTTCAGAGCTCATTGTTATATAGTAGCTGTGTAGTGAAGTTTAACTTTGATGTTAAGTGGTTCTTGTGTTTTTTAAAATTAAATTTTATATTAATTAATATTTTATATTAATTATGAATAGAGGAACTAGAAATCTTAGTGTTGACAAATTGCGCAGTAAAGAGCGAATTATAGTATTAAATATACTTAATTATTTCTTGAAGAAAATGAACGTTACCCAGGCAATTAAAGAGATAGCAGAAGCTACCGGGTGTCCAGAAAGTTTACTGTATAGAATAAGAAAAGAAAAAACGAAAGGCCCTCTGAGAAGGAATAATACTACTCCCTGAGGATAGTGAACAGGCCTAAAGGCTTGTAATGTATTTTAACTATTACTTCCCTTTATAATTATATTCTTGAAAATTATAACACAATAATAGTAATAATAATATCAATAATAATAATAATAATGATAATAATAATAATAATGATGAAAAATAATATTATCGAAAAGAAATTTAATATTAAATTTAACATTTATAAATTATTAGCTTAAAGGACCCGGCGTCACCTGGTTTTGTATTTTACTTGTACTTCGAAGTCAATTTTGGAGGAAGCCCCTTTAATTTTCAAAATTTAGGCCCTAGAGAAAGCACAACTTGTCACACTCAAGGACCCTATTACTTCTAAAGACCATGGAGGGTGGGGTTGAGGTAAGAAGAGACAGAAATTCCTATTAGTATTTCTTTTCTGTGTGTCAAGTCGTAAAATGAGCCAAAAGAATGTAGATTTAAACGTCATTTAATAGGGATTAAAACATTTAAGGGACTTTTTTTCCCCCAAATTTAGTTTTACCTAAGTTTTTCTCCTGGTTCTGTTAGCTCTGTGTAAAGTCTGGCAAAAATTGATCAGAGAATTTAGATTTAAATAACATTTATATAATAGGGGTTGCAACATTTAAGGAGTGGTTTCATCCAAATAAACTTTGGTTAAAAATTTCTCTTGATTCAATAGGTTCTTGGTATAAAGTCTGATAAAATTGGTCAAAGGATGTAGATAAATATATATCACAAAATAGGGGTGAAAGATCTAAAATGTGGTTTGTTCCAAAATTAGTTTTCCTACCATTTTCTCCTGATTCTATACGTTCTGTGTACAAAGTCTGTTAAAAACACGTCAAGAATGTAGATCTAAATTTTGGTGGTGTAATAGGGGTAGAAACATGTAAAGGGTGGCTTCTTCCAAAATTAACTTCGCCTAATTTTTCTCTTGTTTTTATAGGGTCTGTGTGTAAAGTTTGGTAAAAATCGTTCAAACAATGTAGACTAGTAAAAAGATCACAAAGTAGGGATTGAAAATTTCGCAAGGGGTGTTTTTTTCGAGAATGATTGTCTCGTAGAATTTTTACTTGATTCCACAGGGTACACGTGTAACATTTTGTAGACATTGGTCAGAAAATGTAGATTTGTGGGCCTATAGAGAAAATATTACTCATGGGGGTTGAAAATAAGGGAAGAAGGGTGTGCCGTCGTTCTATCTGCAGGGCATGATTTACATTAATTATTATGTACAAGAAACAAATTTCGATGTTTTCACGAGGTTTAAGAGCTTTTTCACATCATGTGCCGGGCCTTGTAATGTGAGTAGATCTGGCATCAGTGCGCTGCATAAGACCAATACTGTCATTTAAGGTTGGGACGGTCTATAGATCTGAAGTGCAGTGTTGTTAGTAGGCCTAATTCAGTCTGCGGTAATCAATATAGGGATTTGAAATGTGTCCCTAGGCCTATTAATGTTATTTTTATATTAAAGAAACTACTGCAAGCCATTTCTGTCTAAAATTACTTTTATAAAACGTTGAAAGCGACCCTGGGTTCATCGGCAAAATAGGACACCTTATTTTATTTAACTTCCCGTTGCCTCAACGTAAGAGAGTACTAGCAAATGCCCGCGATTGTTGACTCAACTGCTAGATGTTGTATGGAAGTAATTTAACAGAAAAATAATTAAAACATATTTATTAACACTTACGTCGATTATACATATATTGCACGGATTACATAATTTTATTCTTAAATACAGTAGTCAATATAAACGATGATAAAACGAATCTTGTGCTACCATATGGGCATAGACATTCCAAACGAAACTATTAAAACGAACAACAGATGCATGAACCTTACCGAAATCATGCGAGTTTCGTCCAAATAAATGTTTTCCCATTTAGGCCTGCATTCGTGATATTTAGGCTTGTCCATCTATTTAACAACAACAGATCGCTGCGTGTCGTAATGTTTGAAGCTGTAATAAGATATGACAATAGCCTATAGGCATATTTTAATTCAGAAATTATTATTTCAATATAGAAATTTTGATTAGTAAGTTAGAAAAGCTTAATTTCGAGATTTTATCATGTTGCAATCAGGATGACGCTGTACTTGTGCCTGTTATATCCTAAGGTACAACTAGTAACGTGTGTGAAGGGAATTCCCCATTGAGTCCGCTTAACAGAATTTTCAAAGAAGGACGCTGGTTCATCATCATCAGGATCTAAAGGCAATGCCTTGTTGTAGTAGCCATGTCTTCCTCTTCATCGCTGTTCTCTTTAGATTTTCGTATGACAGCACGTCCATATCCTTTATCATGTTTTTAACAAAATAATTTCTAGGACGTCCTCTTGATTTCTTCCCCAGTATGTTCCCTTCAAAAATTTTGATGAGTAGACCATTGTGCCGAAATGTATGACCCACTAACTTTGCTCTTCTACTCTTAATTGAATTCAGAAGGGATCTCTCTTCCATCACTTCATTAAGCACTTCTTCATTTGTTTTCCTATCCACCCAACTCGACGCTGGTTACAGTTGAATAATTAGCCAATGGCAGAGCCAGATTAGTTATGGGATTAAAGTTGTAAACCCTTTTATATGCGAGATATCGCGGCTCACGAGAACTAAAAGTGAGGCTATATAAATCGCAATCCTTCAGCACAAGCACGCATTACTCTTCTGCCATCGCCATGTAAAGGGATTATTCACTCATCAGTCGCCATGTAACAATGTATTATTTGATCGCCCCTCGCCGAGTACAGACGTCCTCCGGATTCACCAAACTGCAGCCTCATTGCATTAGCTTTATTATAATACTACAGTGGCTAATATCGGCGTACAAGTTTTAAATAAACTACAATCAACATCATAAGTGTGTATTATTTAAAAATATCGACCACACGAAATCCCTGAGAGAGTTTCACAAATAGCTGAGGAAATAATCGGCGACCGTACTTCTTCATGTTATAAACAAATTAATCAAGAGGGGCGGGTTAACAAAATCGAAGCGATTGACAAATCGATAAAATCGATTTCAGCGATGCTCTTTTTTCCCAGATTGCTATGGCAACCGAGCAAGGTCACCTTGAATTAATTTCACAATTGAATATGCAGCTGAAGTACAATATTACCATAACAACTGCTGCAGGAAGTTCCTATGTTACAGCCTGGCAATAAGATTCGTCTCTCATGTAGAATAAGAGCCCATATTGCGAGGAGTACGCATTCAGTTGTTTCAACCTGATTCCTCAAGCAAGTCACAAACCTGACTTATAACCAACCTTCAGATTTGTTTACGAAAAAATGTTCCAAATAAAAGTTTTTTGTTTTAATATAAACAACTGGTGCAAGATTTTAAAGAAAATCGTTAGAGCCGTTTCCGAGAAAAACGCTAAATATGAAATGTTCTAAGTTATGTAAGAGAAAGTCGTCCCAATCTATAGTAGCTATTGATCCAACCTACCGCAATTTCTCTCGTTCACATCTGCACAACTTGCACGCCATATATCCTTATCTAACCAATTTGTTTCTTTTTGTCTCAAATTTCTTACTTTCATCTCTATTCTGTTTCTTTCTTCGTCGTTTTTTCTTATTTCTTACTTTTCTTTAGTCATCTTTCTTTCTCTTTCTTCTTTCTTGCCATCCTTCATTCTGTCTTACTGGTATCTTCCTTTTTTATTTCTCTCGTTCAGTTTTTCCTTTCCTTTTTTATCTTTCCCCTTTCCAGATGGGAATGACGTGGAGGGAATGGAATTTCTGTGGTAGCCGGACCGGATATTGCGGTGTAAATACCATCATATCCGGCCCGTGTTCTCTTTTTGTTCATGCTCGATAATTTACTTGTATGAGGGGAAGAAGCACTCAATGACCACGGCTGTTTGTGGGGCCAACAACTGCCAGTGCCATAGATAGCCTAAGATATAGTATTGTTTTCTACCCATAAATTCCAAGTTGAGGTCCCGTGCGTGGGTGAACGTCCTAACTCCAGTTTCTGGGGATGTGACACGAAAATTGGCGACGACTTTCTCTTACATTTAATGCCACTTTACACGAAGAAAATTTCGTTTTTCGTGATTTTCTACAAAACGGCTCTAACGATTTTGTTTTGAATGTTAATATATTATAATGCACTAACAGCTAAACTTTTAATTTGAAATTTTTCCCAATAAATTCTCTGCTTCACAACTAATGTCGCTTTGAATGAGGCTGAGACAATACAGCCGTATATATGTTATGCGATTATGTTTACCTACTGCAGTCGTTCTCATGCTGCCACATCCACAACATTTCCACCACTTTTAAGTTTCATAGATTTGCCACATTCAACTAAAAAATTTATGAGTAACTTTTCATGAACACTGTAACTACTGTATTTTGCACAAATAAATTCAGATTTATATATAAAATATAAATAAAAAGTCTAGGTGGAGTTCATTAATGGCCAAAAATGGAGCAGGGGGTAGAGATTGGGAAAGTTTTTTTTGAAAACTGAATAATCCCTGTTAACTCCCTTAATATGAACAAATATTGCATCCCTTTAACATTTTCATCCCTAGTAAGAATAGTACCAAAAAATCTGTTTGGAAGGTTTTTTGATAACTTCATCTATTAGCTCAAGGGGTGGGAAAAAATCCATAGCTCCATTAGCAGGCACTGAATCATATCCATTTAAAGTTATTCTAAACCTTCTGAATATTATTTGATACAACAAACTCTTTATCGCAAGGTGTGGACCAAATTGTAATAGATCTTCTAAACATTACTCAAATCTTGCAGAAAAATTAACTATGTACCAATACTTCATGTAGACGTACAATCATAATTACTTTTAAATTTAAAAGTATAAGTTAGAACTTCAATGTATGAAACAACAAACTTCCATGATTCAGTGGAAGGTTACAGTTATTTACGATGTAACTGGCTTGAAAATATGCAAAGTAATCAGCATGGTTCGTATGTTTATGACCTAAAAAAAGTGGAAAATATGACTGGAAATATGACCTTAAAAATGATGAAATATGACCCAAAATTCCTAAATAAGACCTGATTAAATAACGCATTTTCAAAAAATAAACGTTCCAATTTAAAACGTTTAAAGACACTAAATTATTACATCACATGAATTGAATCATATAATCACTTTTTAACAATTTCACAGGTGATTTACATTTTTACATGTAAAGAACCAATCTGTTAATGTTTCCAGATACCACTGCAAATGTGTTAAAAACATGTATACTGGAAGTTGTTAACAAGAAGGAGGAAGAGGTAATTGTGCTATTACTTGTTATTGTCCCTTCACATTGCAGGTACAGTAAAACCAAAATATTCATGACTTTTTTGGAAAAAAAATTCAGGTGGGCAATTTAGTGCACATACTGAATAATTGTGCTTTTTTTTTACAAAATTTATGACTGAAATATGACATTAAATTACAAATATGACCGAAATATGACCATTACCATGAAAACGACCAAAATATGACTTTATATGCAAAATATTACCGAAATATGACCAATACCACAAAAATGACCAAAATATGACTTTATATGCAAAATAAAAACGGTCCAATTATGATAACAAGCGTGCAATTCATGTTTCATTTGTGTTTGTGGTGAGAATGAAGGTCAAGATAAAAATATGACATGTCATAAACATCCAAACCCTAGTAATCAGATATGACTGACGTGTAATAAATGCTATGAATTATTTGTGGATAATTCAATCTGTTGTTTATGTAGCCAAAGAGTATTTATTTAAATATTCAATTTTGCATATTTATAAGGGATATGATATGCTGTAATATTTTGTATGTAAAGAACAGAATAAGGCAGGGGTTAGTCTTCATAATGCTCTTGACAATATAAACCATCACTGACAAAAGTCAAAATGTTTTACAACCACATGGATGTTGAGACAGAGGATGAATTACTTACCAGACTGGATTACATCAAGAAGTGATGAGCCAAAAGAAGGGGTCTTCTTGGTTTTGAGGTTATCGAACACTTCCTTGGTCAGATACTTCTTGAGCAGGGATTTGCTGTCAGAGGCGGCGATCTTGGCAAAGCCCGCCTCCAGCTTCTCCAGCACTGCGGCGTCCACCATTGTGTCTTCACTGTAACAATGCAAAGTGTACAAGTCAGTCGTGTGAGGGGAAGTACGGAATATCGCACACACATTTATTAAAAGTGAGTTTTTAGGTGTTCCCTCCAAATTTCTAAGCAGAATAAAACTTTTTGCCCAGAATTTTAGTTCTATTGAGCAATTTGTTGATTTTACATATTACCAGTACATAATTTAAATAATTATGGCTAATCAGATATCATACTTTTTACCTTTAACTTTTAAAAGCAAGTTCTGGTCTGAAATATTTCAGAAGAAATAAATCATTTATAACAATATTAAAATAAAGATAAGGAACTCTAACGACTGTCTTGTGGCATCTAGAATATAAGTAGGCCTACTACTCAACTTGCATTTTACAATCCTCTTGTTGAAATACATAAATACTTTTATTTTATTTTACGTTTATTTAAATTTAAATGAATCAACGGAAAATAAAAACAAAGGTGTTGGGCATCTACATGATAACCCACTATGTGCTGTTTATGCTCAAACATTTCCACTTTTTCGAGGAAGCGAAGATGCAATGAAAATTATACCATAACCATAAACACTGAAGAATTCTGCATCTACCAAGCACTAATTTCATCATGACTAGGATCGGAACGAAACCATGGGATGATGGCCACGACTCGTCAAGAGTTCTTTCAGGCAAAGGAGAGTTTCCATTGCCTCTCGAGAGATCGGGATGAAGGAACGAAAACACATCATCCAGTGCTGAACCCGGGAAGGAAATTTTCCAGTACTGAAAAATCCCTGACCAGACCAGGTCGGGAATCGAACCAGGGTCGCTATTAATTCCACCACGGCGGTGTACGTTAATTTCATATGTTAAATAAGGTAACAATCACTAAACTGTTTTTCAAGCAGTAGGCCGGTAATAGAATAAAACTTCAAGCAATCTGCAAGTATTCCTTCATGTCAAGATGACTTGCAAGATTATTGTTGTAAATAACGGCCATTTTGGTTATCCCAATCAATTAGCTCTGTTTTACATGAGAACCGACACTATGGCATTATTTTTATTCACAGACCACAGATTGCATGAAGAAGACTACGAACCCTTGCACGACGAGTTGCTGGCGAGGCTTCAAGTCTGTGTCTGAGGAACACAAACATTCTTCACGAGTCTCTGGACACAACATTTTTTTCTGTTTCCTCAAAAATTCACAACCCGGCGACTATTACAGTGTGAGTGTGCTACACGAACGCGTGACGTAATAATTATTTGCAAGTACTGGAACGTTGACAAAACAAAATCTCCCTGACAGAGTTACCCTTCACCTTGGAAACCAATCTTTCCCACAAGTTGAGTAATACGTAGGGCCTATGTGAAAATTGTAACAGAGAGAATGACGATGTGTTAAAGTCTCTGTAGGCTAAAAAGATGGTGTACTTTGGCATATAAAAATCAGTAACATTATTAAATATAATCCTTTATTGCTTAAAAATATAAACACTTCAGAAAAAATATGTAAAATGCCCATATCTTAAAATAGGTTATAAAATGGGTGCCTAATAAAACACCCGTCGCCTTGAAAAATAAAATTATAGGTGAAAGACACTATAAGAACAGGCGAGGACAGAAAGTTGCTCTGTGACGTCAATGCAGTCGGCTCTTGCTTCACGCGGTAAAGTTCTGCGAGTAGCGTGTGAAATGTAGGCACCATTGAACAGGAAGCGAAGAGAGGGGCATTGTTATTGCGGCAGCGGAGCGCTCTTGCCTGACGTTACACATTGTGACTTCATAAACATCATCACGGGAAGAAGCAGTTTTCCACTGGTCTATATTAAGAAAATAAGATGCGCTTTTTGAAATTGTTTCTCTATAAACAGTTGAACCCAAGTTTGTATTGACGGTATCACCAATCTACTCTTATACAATTCAACGGCCCTAAATAGCGTGCTTGCTCGCCCGCTTCGTGAGACATCGGGTATACTCGGCGATGTTCGTATCTCTCAGTCTAAACTTTCATGACGACTACAAGATTGGGAAAACCGTTTCTTTATTATATAAGGCCTAAGTGAAATGAACTCAATGAACAAATATTCTAATTTTATTTTTACTTAAAATTTTCATAGCTCTGAACCACAAACATTTTTAATAATCTACCAGTGTAAATTTCTTAAAAATCCTGGAGTCAATGATTAGTGGCGGGCGAAGCCGGGGGCACCAGCAGTAAAATATTGATGATTTAACTCTTGAAATATCGCTGATAATAATAATCCAAATCAATCACTCCTTCTCTTGAAAAATTATAAAATTTCTTAAAATTACACTGAATTTATCAAATAAAATTCACATCTCATTCATCTGTCAACAAACAGTTGAAAAACGCCATTATCCACCGCCGTCTCGAGAATTACGCACGAGAATTAGCCTATACAGTTTAGAAGGCAGTGGATCACAGTAGTTATCTTTGGAACTACATAATCGAATCTGAGATCGTTTTCCCAGGTGGCAATTTCTAATCGTGGAATGTACTCTAAAGCCGGAATTTTAGCTGTTTCATTAATTATTAATGGTTTAGTTTAAGAATGATTCGCGTGCAAGTGTTAATAAATATAATGCTTTAATAATTATTATACTATTAATTTCTAATTTTTCAGTTAATTATCGTGGGCGAAGCCGCGGGCACATCCTAGTATACAACATTTCTAAGGGAATACGACACGCTCTACCCAATGTGATTCTCTTCCCATTCCGAGTGACGACATGATGTCTCAACCACAAGCAAAGATGCTTTTAATTTAATTTATTCACTTATTTCCCTTCTCTTAACCAGAGGCGAATACACACAAACACAGATACGTGATCCTGATAAAGACCAGAAATTAACCTGATAATAAATAGTCACGTGGTCAACTATTATAACCTTGTACGTTCTGTTTAGTAAACTTTTATATCCTCAGGTAAGCAATTCCAAAGGCGCGCTGTCCCGACAGGATACAGTATGTAATGTTAACAAAGAGACACCCTATGTGTGTATATATATATGTATATATGTATATATATATATATATGTGTATATATATATGTATGTGTATATATATATGTATGTGTATATATATGTTTTGTATGCCGGAATACAAATTCAAGCCAGTATTTAATACATATTTATTTCGTAAATTCTTGCAGATATCAAAACCCAATTACTAACATTCACTGAGAGCTTAGGAAAATTTCGAAATTAATAAATATTTTCCACAACGAACAAAATGAAAGCTGCGGAAGTGTGATATATAAGATAACAAATACATCTGCTTTTTAATTGGCTAATTCGCATTTAATTAATGGTTATGCGTGGATGATAAAATTTACATAGGCTTAAATGGGTATTTTAAAAATAACACCACCACATTAGTAATAACACCGAGATAATGACATTCTTAGAAACAAAACCATTTTCATGGGCGCCCGCTCGATCGTTTTGTCCATGACTGTACAATACATGTACCAATAACACGTTAACGTGTAAACACCGGGTTTCACTTGTGTTAGTTCCACTAGGCGTGGATTTAGGACAGCATTAAAACACGCAGAAGCAGTTGAGCGAACAGAGAAAGGCTTTAAGAAAAAAATGTATATTTGTATCTAATACCATAATATAAGATGTCAAACTGGGAATTTCCCTCTCTCATGCATTTAGAACAATTTTATTTTCTTATACTTTTTAAAATATAACAAATTGGTATGCTATTTACATCAGTGGGCTCTACGCTTAGAATCGATGTGGACAAATTCAGTACGAAAGATGGTTTCTATGAAAGACGATGTTATTTATCTTTTATCTCTTTTAAACAACAGTTTTAAACGAGGAATTTATACATCAGTGACAAGGAAAAGGTTAGCATAAATTCCCTTGATAAATGGGAGCCTGTTTTGATGGCTTGGAGATGACTGTCATATTGAACGCGTGCGCGCGCATGGGGAGCGGCCACAGCCTCCTAAGACCTAAATCAATGATGAAGCAAACGCGCGGGAAACACATCCCCCTAAACTTCTAGAATCCTCATATTAACCACAACAGTCACAGGTGCCCTTGACTACGTTCAAATACCATCGAATGTTGATATTGTTGCCATGGAGAGATATTTCCATTTCATTAAGTTTATTTCGCTGCAAAAATTACTTAAATATCTTGGTCATTTGCAAAATTATGAAGTGAAATTCAAGATGCTATCAATTACTTTTGTAATTTTTTAACAATTTTCCTACAACCTACGTTTTTCAGATCATTTTCCCTCATAAATGAAAAAAAAATACTGGATTTTGTAATATAAAATTGTAAGTTACCACATAACACGATCTACAAAAATGACCAGTCAGGGGTAAAAATATCTTTAAAATTTATCGAGTCATATCAGTCACATCAGGAGTTCAGGTTCTGTATGCATACCAGTAGGCCACGCAACCGTTTCTATTGCTGATGTGTTTATGGCTTCTGTTAGTTTCAATAATTGATATTAATGAATGTGATACAGGATGAAATAGCAGGGGTGACTTATGGTAAGTAAATATCCAATCTGGAATTTGCCCTTACGACTGGGGTGACCGTGAAGAAAATCAGGTCAAATTAGTCGGCCAAGAGTTTTGCTTACATAAATTTACGCTTGAAAACTGAACACGGAATTATAAATTAGGCAATTGTAAATACTGACAAAGCAAGCAGTTACCATTTTGACCCAGGCAAATGGTGAACATAAAGAGACCCCTACTCGTGGAAGTTGTTGGATGAAGCAGAAAATAATTTCCCAGAAAGCAAAAGAAGACTATATAAATAGCAGACACTGACAAAGACAATATATAAGACACACAAGGACACATGACATAAGACATAAGACGAATTACAAATAAAAGACAAAAACACCCGGATACGACTTCGTGGTGCCAGGATGACCCACTGGTCGACGCCGATGCCTGAAGTCTGGCTTCCAGACTAAGGATTCCGGTGACGACTGGTATTCACCTGGTTGATGATGAAATAGTGGTGAGGACGCGGAAGTGTACTGCATCTGTGAAGGTGTGGTTTGCTTACACGTGATCTCCCATTCATCATCACAAATCCACAAAAATCCCGGACTCGACATGTACTGTAGTTAGTAGGCCTATATTATTAAATTATCTATGTTTTTTTTTTAAATTTTTCTCCTTAATTTGTTATCTCATATATATATATATATATATATATATATATATATATATATATACACAGACACACACATACAGAAAGGAACCAACCCACATGATTTTTAAGGTAAAAAACAGGTATTTAAAGTTAAATAAAAAGCCACCTGGATATTTTCAGTGTGTTTCGTTTGCTCCATAGATGGCATACAAATGGAAGAGGAGGGTTGGTTAGTTTGCACAACGTAGATATATAGTCCAGTAGCAAAAATTTAGATTCTCAGGTTTTTTAAATTTGAGGGTTGGTTCCTTTCTGAAGAATGTGGTCCAATTAGTAAATTGAAAATTGCATGTAGAGGCCTCTGATACAAATCTAGGACAGGGGCCAATAAGTATCAAATAAGCATTAAATTAAAAAGTTACTATTTTGAAGTTACCCCTTAAATGAAATAGAGGATGTGTTTTAGCCCGCTAATACTACCCATATCTTATGTGTAGAACAGGCAAAGGAAGTGGCCAGCATAAATACAGGCTCTGAGGCCTAGCTCTGGAGATGTACAAGACTTTCTCTTACCTTGTCTATCACTTTCTATATAGGCTATTGAAGTCAATCGCTTAATGTTATTCGCATTGCTGCATAGTAATTATGAATATATAAAGAAACCATTCTGTACATGAAATGCACTAATGTATAATTATTTACATTGTCTGGGTTCGCAGACATGGCGCGACGCCTACGTAAAATCGATATCAGAGCCCCCAGTTGCCGGCAGAGCAAAATTTCCCATTAGACAGACAAGGCCCACCACGCCTATCCTGCCTGCATGGCCGTCATTACAGTCTGTACCTACCTCTTCTTGAAAATACCAGTTCTATGTAATGATCTAAGCACAATTTGGCGAAGGCTTCTGAAATGCATCCCGTATCGTGATTAAGCAGTTACATTTAGCGAAATCTGATGTTAAAATTTGTAACTTCGAAGGTCTCGTGCGTTTATTTTCTAAATAATCTAAAATAAATGGAAATTACCTCTTGATGTCGTCTTCGTTTGTCGCCGGAGCCGGCGTGTTGGAACCGTTGGCACCAGGTGTCTCAGTTTTCGCTTTATCTTTCGATGCACATCCACCCATTATTTTACAAAATATTACAAATTACGGTATAAAATTATAAAAATAATCGTTGTTTACAAAAGGCTTCGGTATAAGCAGAGAAGTGACTACTACGCTAGTGAGATCTAGAGGAGAGACTAGGGGCTAACCGCTAAGTCAGGAGATATCCATAGTAGCTAGCACAACCGACTAACCAACGCTACGCACGCTTAGCTACTGGCTACAGGCGTCACCCCACCCGTGCTCACAGCGGATCGATATCCACAGCCATGCCCAGAAACGTGTACGCGAACGTCCTTGGTTCTTATCTGATTTCGAGTACTTATGTTAGGATTAAATCTGCTATCTGCTCTCTGATAACATTATCATCATTACAGTCAATTACCACTCGTTATTTTCCAGTCAATTTGCGTGCGATTACACCACGCAGATACTTAAGTGTGTCCGAAAGCAACTCCAAGCCGGATTTTTAATTTTCGTGAGTTATGAGAGAAAAACCGACAAAATTCGCTATCGAAGCACCAGTTTTCTCTATTATATTTCAATCGTGAAATTAATTGCAGATGGCCTTGCTTTGCTGCCATGGCAACCGGTTAGGAAGAGATACGTAACGCACTAAAATGTAGACTTCTTCGATTCCGTTATCTTGGTCACGACACGCAGGCCTAGGCCTAAGTAGGAAAACATTCAATGACTTGTGATGGAACTCATTTTGCGGGGGACTTTTGGTCCAGAGAACTTGAATCTGAGGTCTCCCCCCCCCCACTTTAATCGTGAATTACACCTATAGGCTGAATGCTTACCATTTTCAGGATGTCCGCCAGGACATTTCATGACCAGAAACTCACATTTCCAATCGTTGCTTGATTTCGGTAAGGTTCATGAATCTGCGGTTCGTGTTAATCATTTCATTTTAAATCCGCCCAAGATTAGTTTCGTTCGTTTAATTATTTATATTTTTAACGTTAAACAATACAATTAAGAATAACATTATGTACTTCATGAAATTTATGTAAAAAACGATGTTTTAATTATTTTCCTGTTAAATAAAACATCTAGCAGTTGAGTAAATAATCGCGGGCGGGCACACCTGCTAGTCACTGATGTTTCATTGTTTTGATTTTAAAGGACGAAGCTATTAAATATAACGAATATACTATATCAGACATGAAATCATTTCAGAATTATGGCAATCCCTATCATGGTAACACTTTGTTCAGGCAAGTCACTGGTTCGTTAGATAAATGCTGAGGAGTTCCCAAGACAGATCTCCTGCAAACATAGAAGATGCAACCCGCAGTACAGGCGTGTACGAGAAGTTGCTGGCCTACAACGGCGCACATCGATTCCTATACAATCACAGCCACGATAACATACGAGAATACTTAATACACAGACAATAGAAACAATTTACTAGCAATAGTTCCATGGCCTACCCTACAGTACACACACATATCCCGTACTCCTGATATAGCCTCGAAGCTAAAAGCAGTATTAACACAGCTGAAAGAAAAAAAATCTCTTTAGGCTGAGGTAGATTTCGAAGTGTTTTTGGTTTAATTTAGCATAGGCACCGACTTAGGGGGGCAAGGTACTTTCTGCCCCCCCTAAAGACTTAAGATTTTATCATGTAAGGCCTATGTATAGCTACTGAAAATCCAGTTCTTCCCCCCCCCCCCCCAGAAATATTACCAAGTCAGCGCCTCTGTAATTTAGTGTCGCTGCGCAGCACTCTTCTTCTTTAGCATTGGTATTTCTATACCCGCAATAATAACTGCCTTATATGAGAACTATCGAGAAACTAGTTATTGATTTGTAGAGCTTTTCAACAATACCCCAAAAGACGTAGTTTCAAAAATTTCGAATTTCCATTCCCCCCACCCCCACAACCCCCGAACCGTTGGTGTCACTGTGAACTCCATTGGGAGTACTCTAATTTATTCAAACAAAGTTTTCCTCTAAACTTCATAGGTGCCAAGATATAAATTTTTCAAAATTTCAACCCCCCTCCCCTTGGGCCAATTTTGCTCGTTAACGAACTTGTCCGAACTATTGGGCCTAGAAATAACATAAAATTTGATTAAAATATCTTCAAATTCGGCCACTATCGTGTAAAGATATAATATATAAATATATATCACAATTCTTTTTTTTAACAGGGGGTGGTTTCGTACTTAGGGAAGCATGAAACGTAAAGATATGAAAGAATTTTTCGAAAGTCATGACATGGTGTCGATTGCAATAGGTAGATTTTAAAAAGAATATTTCTCATTTTAAGGTAATGCAACAAAAACTGCTCGGAGCCACAGAAAAAGAACATTCAGGAAGTGCACTCTGGCAATATCGTAGTCTGCTCCATAAATTCTAAGCTCTTTGCCAATGCCAATATTTTTGTTTTGTAAGTTTAATTTTTTTAATATAATTATTTTTTCCATTAAGATTAAGAAAATCCACAACAATAATTCAATGTTCAAATAATGTTTACTTCCTACATACGTACAAAGTAAAACCATATATAATTACATATTTTTTAAATAACACCGCCAAATTTGTAACACCGCCAAATAATTAATTTTAAACTAATTTTCCCTAAAAATAAAACACTTTGACGGTCACCATGGTTCAACATCTGCACAGTGAAAAGAAAGCACTGACCTGTGAAGTTTGCCAAAAAAAAAAAGGCCCAAAAACTCGTTAAAAAAATTTGCATATTAACAGCAATTCTTGGCTAATCAAAGAAGGCAGAATATTTTAGCTTAGGTGCATTTAGATGTCTATTATTACAATACAGTGAATGCACCTTAATGTAATCGCGGATAATGTTATTACTTTTATGAAGTACCGTACGGGTTAATACTGATACTGTACATTGAAAAAATGCTGTTTATTGTGCTCAAAGATTCGGTTTATGTTATCACATTTTCCTTCATGTGGCTTTATTTCAAAGTGCTGTACGTAATTCAAAATTTCGTTTTTAAGGGTTTAGTTTCTAACTCAACTGTATTGTGTTGTACTGGAGGTAGCAATTCTGTTCCCAGCTCTCAGGATGACCAGTTCGAAGGGGTGGCATAACTTTCTTTTAAGCAATAAAACACGTTTCACCCCACAGTTAAGCTGCAGCTTTTGATTTATGGAGATAACACTGTTGAGATGCAGTGATGGCTAGTGTAAAATGAAAGTACTTTAACAGACAGGCGTTATAAGTGTTTTGCAGATGTTTCCTTGCTTAGATACGCGGTCCAATCAGAGACGGCGAGACGGAGGGAAGACTCTTACTGCTAGCGGTACTTCGAAAGCTTGTGATTGGCGGTGAAGGAATTGGCTTCTCATTTGAAAAATACTAGGCTATAGATGTTTTGCTACGCGGTGTTCAGCACAGATCCAAAAATACTCGTAACTGAGTATGGAGTATTTGTTAATGGACTCCTAAAGGGGAAAATAGTCTATTATGAGTGGTTCAATGATTCACAGTTACGTATTATCTTATATATGAATAAATACGCTGCATTTAATTATTTAGGCTACTGTCAGTGGCGGACGCAGGGGGGGGATAGGGGGGTTACATCCCCCCCCCGAAATTTGAAAAAAGTACTCTAATTGGCCAGTTTTATAAACTAATTGTGTATGTAAGTTGATTAATTTTTTTTTGTATTCTTTCTACCTATTCAAATCCCCCCCCCCCGAAAAAATTTCTGCGTCCGCCACTGGCTACTGTTATCAATCGGTTATTATTATCAGATTAGCCGCGTCCCGAAGTAATCACAATAAGCCGCGTGCGCTGTTCACACTTTTAAATTTGTATCAGAGCAACGCTGGACAGTTCATTATTAGCAACATTTCGTTTTCACTGCTTGCCTAACAATCTTTACACAAATACTTTGAAATTAAAATATATGCCAGCAAAACCCCTTACTAAATTAATTAATATAATCATTTAATGCTTAAAACAACTGTTTATTATTAAAATAAAACAAAATAATGTTTATTATTTCTAAAAGAAATAGTCAATTCTATTCCGAATGAAATAGTAACTTATTTTGGTTGGAGTGTCCACGCATGAAATCTAATAAATTGACAGAGTTTATTGTGGCAAATGCTTCCAGTGTCCAGAACGTAATTAAATCTTTGACAAACAGAGTGAAGTGAGATCTGTGTTATTGTAACATGAGAGATTAGAAGAATCTTATCTGTGTACATTGTATTCAAGTAAATCACCTGATAAGACCTGGCATGGGCACATCTATGAAAACCGTACAAATACAAAATTATATATTATACATTTTTATATCTTGCTATTAAATACAAGTGTACCGCAAGGGATAATTTTAGGTCATATATATATATAACTTGCTTGAAATTAATTTAAGAAATATAACTATACGCAAACGACATGCTAATTTTTAGCCAAGTGATCTTCTTGCGATGGTACAGTGAAGTGAATGTCTCTCCGCAGCTCTGGTTGGTATTTCTTCCTTTCGGACCGACAAGAGGTATACTAGAGTAGGCCATGCTAACTACTGTTGTGCTTCCATTTGTTATTGTTGAGTCGAAAACTAGAAATATTACGTAATTACACCTTTTAATAAGTTTCCAAAAATAAATCCAAGCGCGTGAGTTTGTGTCCTTAAGAAAACTGTAAACATTTTCAATATTTTCAACATCTTCTGTAAATAGGAGTGTTTTATGTTACTTTTATTTCTTACTTATAACGAAACCAACTGAATTCCGTTTCTTAGTGGATTCTCGCCTGCACAAGTGCTGCGGAGCGACTTCCTGGTGGCACTGTACTTATTAATACAAATTTAGTATCAAAATGGTTATATTATAATTAATATAAACGAAACATCGCTGCACTGTTACTGAACCATGTCCTGATTTAACTTCAAGTAACTGTTCAAATTCTCCCTACATTCCTAACTCCAATAAAACCAAATATGCAGGCACTGCAATTGATTGTATGAAATGGGGAGGAGCTCAGCAACTGTAACCAAATGTTTGAACTCTATATGACACGAGCCGCCACTGAGTGACGCAGACTCGCACCTGATGAGCACGGCCATGAGCAAAGGGCTTGCACAACTGCATTCTTATCAAGTCAGTCATCCAGGCAGCGTTGCAATATCTACCACCCGTGTGCTTTCAATCCATACATAAAAATACTTCATCTTAGTTGGCATTGAAATTACCCATAATTCACGAAATCACGCTCGATTATCTTTCACGTCATCAATGTTCCCCTTCCTTGGGGACATATTTACGCATCTTCTTTCATCTTAAATCTGTATTCTATTTTGCGATGTTCGGTGCCCAGAAGCATTTTGATTGGTTCTTGAAGACAGCCAATCAGCGGCGAAGCTGCCACAAACGGATCATAACGTACGTGTGAGGTAGCAATAGAAAGATTTTTCCTTCTCCGGTTTAGCTACGATGTTAAGTATTTTCATAAATTTCATCTTTCAAATTCAAACAGAACGTTTCGTTTCGATATCTCGATCCAAAGCCCCCCCAGGCGATTCATTCAACGAACAGTTCATAAGCTCCACCGCCGTCTAGAGAATTACACTGCCTGTCCTATGCTTAATTTTAACATGGAGTTCAGAGTATTGTTAAATTGCCTAATTTCTCCAGTAGAGGCGACACAGTTCACACCCCGATAGCATGAATTCCAGCATATTTCAGTTTTCCAGACGGCGGTGATAAGCTCACAACAATGAAACAAAATAAATGCTAGCGATATGGTCAACTTTGAAGCTAAAATTACTTTTAAATCTACACCAAACTTTAATCTGAATATATTTTATTTTAAACACTCCTTGCTTATTTACGTGCAAATATTAATGTAATGTTTACAGCTTGAAGGTGGTTTCGGTGTTCTGTATTACTATAACCTGTACCGCAATGTTCAAGATACGGTATAACCTACTGTTCAGTGAATCATATACAAACATCATTAATTGCCAATGCATATATTTTATGCATTTGTTATGTGATTATAAACGATTGTATAATGGTGAACCAAATTGCCGAACCAAAATTTCGGTTTCCTGGCAAAATTTTCGCAAGAGTTAAATAATACGGAAACCTAATGACTAGGGCAAGGCATTTGATGGTTTTGCATCTTTTTATATGGAGGTTAAAAGAATATATATAAATGTGTACAATGAAAGCATTGATTAAACAAGAGCAATTTGTTTTTTGCATTTTTTGCTTTATCTTGCATTTTTCGTCATTTTCAAGTGATAGGTATTTTTTGGATATTTTTAGGTCATTTTTTTCAGTGGAGATAGAAGAGATTTTCCATATATAAATCGTTAATTTCAGACAGCAGACAATCTTTTTTTTTATTTCAGAATCTCCAAGTGTTTTTAAATTCAGGTTTATTGTAAACACCTTAGCAGTTTGTATTGTAGCAATAACTCATATTTTCATTTCCTTCTAAATGGCACACATTTGCTTGGGGCAATTTGATGGGCATGCCAGTTCAGAAAGAATTTCTTTTTTGCTAAAGTTGTCCAAGTAGTACAATTTTAATTACTTTAATAACAAAATAAGTGTGTTTTATATTTTAAATTCATATATAGCGCACTGACATCCATTAAATTGCTTTCAGCAATTCAGTACTTTAAAAAAACTAATAAGTAATAACGGTAATTTTTTTTGTATAATTTTCACTATTTTATGGTCATTAAATGCCTTGCCCTACTAATGACTATTGTGTTACCTTTGGAGATTAAGTGTCATATCCAAAACAGATGTGAATTCTGTGTTTTACTAGAACCCAAGTGCAGCGTTCATTATTCACAGTCAGTGCTAATTTGTCCAGTAGGTTGATTTTATATTAAACTGCTACACGTTGCAGGAAATAGTGTAATGTATGCAGAAAAACACTTCCGTAACATTTCCCTCTGATTCTTCGAAGGGGAAAAAAAACCAGTAGCCTTCAGTTAGGAATAATGCGACATCCCATTATCCAGGGTGTTTCTAGTTCGAAAGCAATAATGTCTATTGAGATAAAAATCATTTCTTATTCTGTCTTCAAATGTTCAAAAGTTATAACAATTTTAGGTTTCAAACTTGATCAGCTTGAATTTTCTATGTAGTAACTTTTACTCTACAAAGCACCGTCGTTTAGGTATAAACGAAAAACCTATAAAAGGAACCATCTACGACCCCCCCCCCCTGACCCCCGCTCACCCAAGGGGACTTTTAGTGTGTTGTTCAGGACACTTCCCCCGACAACGCTGCAAATTTCATAACTACACGATACTTTTCTATTCGCTGTTTTTCGACCTTATCCATGTTGTACGCATTGGGAGTTGAATCGATTCATTTAGTTTGCCATGATCTTACGGCTGAGGATATTGTCAACTGTAATTCCTAGGGTTAGGATGTTTATGACCTGGAAAAGTGGAAAACATGACTGCAATTATGACCAAGACCATTAAATTGACCAAAATATGACTTTATATGCAAAATAAAAACGGTCCTATTAGGATAACAAATGTCGAAACCATGTTTCAATTTGTGTTTGCGGCGAGAATGTCACAAACATCCGAACCCTAGTTATTACCAGGACCCGGATTCTGATTACCTAAAATTATTTTCAAAATGACCTATAAAATGACCCTATATTTTAAAGAAAATGACCTAATAATTATGAAGAATGACCTAAAAACTGATTTTATTTATAAAAATTATTACTGTACACTCAAAGTTATAGACCATTTTATACCAAATTGTAAAAACTGTATATGCAGAAAAAAAGCTTGTAAACCCTTTTGATTCTAGTTTCCGACTGAGACATGTCAACACAGAGTGTATCCTCCTTGCATTAAGCAAACCACTTCAAAGACAGAACCGCTGGGGACAATGATAGCTAGACGACAAAAAAAAAGTGAATATACTCCATGTAAATGCACGAAAATGACTAAATAAGGAAGCAAATGACACGAAAATTACAAAATAATGACCTAAAATTGAAATAAATGCCCTAAAAATATGACAAAAAATGACCTAATAAAATTTATTTCTATAATCTAGAGGCCATGGTTAGGATTTATCTACAAGTTGACAATGTCTCTGCAGCATCAATAAAAAGATGACATGTCATCAGAATCCGGGCCTTTGTTATTAGGCCTACTATTTAAAAAATCCGTTAAACTTTATTATGGAATATTATCTACGAAAATATCACAGGATTTAATTTCTGAATATGCAAAATTAAATAAATAATTAAGAGAACAAAACGCTAACCGAAATATATAATAGATCAGCGACTGGAAAGACAGGAATATTGAAGAGTGCAGCTGCTACCTGTGAGAAATGCAGATTGGTCAAGTACAAAAGAAAGCGAGAGTGCCCGTGACCTTGTGTAGTGTGTAACCAAGTCTGTTTCCCTGTTCTCACACACGTAGTCACCTGAATGCTAAACAGAACTAAAGCACCGGGTCTTTATGAAGCAACTTCCTCAAAATTTTCACTTACTATTCATTGAACCAGTTTTCGAGAAAAGCGCGGGAGATTTAAAATTTCTTCATTTGAATTGGTAGTAAAAATAGTCTTCAGTTTTCGTGTCACATTCTGAGGAAGATACCTAGCCCAAATATACAAAGTCTACGATGTTCACACAGACATGTTTCTGAAAATATAATTTTTGAATTTAGGGGCTCAAAACTTATATTTATGTTGATTTGTGCACCAGTAAGTTAGCACAGAAAGTAACAAATTCAGCCCAAGTACGAATTTTAAATATCTAAATCAGGTAACATTTCTTGTTCATAAAAATGTATGGGGGGGGGGGGACACAGCTTCCGGTGAAATTCATTTTTTCCCTAGCAATAAATTGTTTTATAACCTCGTAATGTGACATACTCTTTATTGACTACTTCTACAATTACATGCTATTTCCAAAATCAATCAAACTGTTACAGTTACGGGCAATTATCGTTACAAAATGGCAGCCACGTTTCGTGCACTGAAATGCAGTTTCCTTGATAACTTCCGCAAATGTCGATATTTCTGAGTGACTATTTTTCTGTGTATTTGTTAATATCATATGAACAACACTATAACCATCCATTTAACATTAATAGTTTATTTTTTAGAAACAAATATATTTTAATGAAAAAGAAAAAATTATAAAATTGATTTTTTAAAAATATTTATACTGTAGACATTCCAAAGATTGTAGATGATCAAATGATGTTTGCAAGTAGATAGAAAAAAGAATCACTCAGAAATACTGCCATTTGTGGAAGTTATCACGGAAACCGCATTTCAGTGCATGAAACGTGGCTACCATTTTGAATCTATAATCACCCGTAACTGTAAAAGTTTGATTAATTTTGAAAATAGTGTGCAGTTGTAGAAGTAGTCAATAAAGAGTATGTCAGATTGCAAGATTGTAGAGCAATTCATTGCTGAGGAAAACAATGAAATTCACCTATTTCTCACCTAGGAATTTCAGCAAAAAGATGTATGTCCCCCCCCCCTTAAGCCTGAAATACTTTTCCCAAAAATTTATTTCGTATGGATAGTAGGAAAAGCTTGCAAGGTTTTAGGTTATTAATCAGAATCCATTTGCCTGCTTTTACGGTCGTAGCCCAACAGAAACACAGCAGTTGTGTGGCAATAGAAGGCTGGGACATCAATCACTGGGAACATTTGAAAACAAAGGGAGATTTGAAATCCTCCACTGAAGCAAGAACAATGCAGCCTTGAAACAAAAGAATTAGGTAATGCAGCACTTCCTCAACGAGGGCGACGTCAGCAACGAAGAAGGAAGGCGAGGTGGATTCCTTAGAGCGGATGTGACAGAGGAAAACTCTGCTGATTCGAAGCCATAATATCCATTGCCATAGATACTGTTTCGATATAGATTAATGGCGAAATCTGAATTAAATTGAAACCTTGAGAGTATCAAATGAAACCGTACAATAAACAACCTGTATCTTATTTGTCTGTGTGCGACGACCAGCCAAATGTCCGGAACGCACAGATCTGAAATTTTGAACCTCGAAGCCGGATTTTTAATTTTCGCTTTCGTTCGCGAGATATGAGCGAAAAACTGGCAGAAAACATGATGTTTTGTGCTATCGATACATAAGTTTTCGGTAATACATTTCAACTGTTAAATCAATTGCAGGTGGCTTTCCATTTTTTGGTCATAACTTGGAAATAAAAGCATCGCGATTTTTCAAATATCTCGCATGGAATTATCGATTGCCTCGATTCTGTGAGCTCACCCTGGTCGATTCGTTAGTTTATAATGTCAATGCATGCAGACATCTGAAATTTTCAACGTAGTCTGAAAAGGGATCATGAATATAGGCCTAAAGGGACAAACAATTGATTTGGACGAAACTAACTATGCAGGGGTTTTCTGGGCCAGGGAACTCTAATCTGAGGTCTTTTTCCCCAAGCGGCGCTTTCTAATCGTGGAATTCACTCGAAAGCCGGATTTTTAGCGGTATCGTTGATTATTAATCGTTTAGTTTATGAATGATTCTCGTGTAAGAGTTGATAAATTTTTAATTATTATGCACTTAATTTTTAATTCTGAATTAATTACAGGTGAAGCCGCCAGCACCTGCTAGTGATAAATAAAATAATTATGTTCATATTAATATTTATATTCTACTAAATTGATTTATTTCGACATGCAAACATCTGTTTATTTCAAGAAAACGAGAAAAAAAAAATGCTTTCACTTGACCAGACGCCATCAGTTGTCATCCGTCGCAGAAAACAAGAACTACGAGAAGGGCAGCGTTTCCATGTGTTTGAGAGTGTCTAAAACCCGAAAACTTAAGATTTAATTACGGTCGATCTTACAATGGTAATTAAGATACTCGTATGCAAATTATGAAATGAGCGAAGCAAGTTTAATAACCAAAGACCTAATCTTACCTTAATAAATGCCATAATGTACTTATTTTCACTGGGTTACAGATTCTGGCTGCAAGAGTAAACGTTTTAAAGTCGAACATGATGTTTTGTTTAAATATCTAGATTCAAATAAGGCAATGCTACACAGAATGACTGTTATCAACTTATGTTTTACAAGACCTAAACCTGAACAATAAATTCTGGTCACTACTTTAAGTGTTTTACGTCCCTTACAAGAAATATGTCTCCATTACGACAAAAACTGTGTTATGCAATGCTCAACATCCTGCCATTACAGCGTTGCCATATGGGCATACAGATTCGCAAAAGAACCACAGACTCATGAACCTTACACAAATAATAAAATATCACGTGAAAAGGTAAAAATCCGGCTTCGAGGTGCATTTCACTATTAAAGTGCACCGTCCTGCAAAAAAAGACTTCAGAATTAGAATTACCTAGCCCCCCCCCCCCCCCCCCGCAAATAAAAACCGTATAGTGAGTATCGTCCAAATCACTCGACGTTTTCCCATTTAGGCGTGCATTCATGCTCACGTACGTAAAATAAATCAGATCTCTCCGTGTCGTAATGTTATAAACAAACGAATCAAGTAGAGCGGACTAACACCATCGAAGCAATCGACAAAGGATGGTTAAGTTGAAAAATATATTATTTCAGCGATGCTCTTCTATCCCGGTTGCTTAAGGCATCTGCAAACTTATTTACAACTGAAATGTATTGGCTGAAAAAATTAAGTTTTCTGCCATTTTTTTCGCTCATGACTCGCGATTACTGCTGCATGTAAAGTGAAAACCTTGCCAATGAAGTAGGTACCGAAGTCCGATCTGATTTAGCTTGCAGTCCAATTCACAACATTTCAAAGAAATACAATTACTTTCATAATAAAATAAAATATTTGGTTTCTTTGCGACTGCACCGCTCTGAGCAGCGGAAAACAAAAGGGGAAAGATTATCGCAGTAATCGAATTTCCCAGCGTAGGAAGAGATTCGAAATGTTAAATAATGAACCTAACTTAACACTGACACTAGAATCTAACTATCACTACTATACTAGGCTACTAAATCATTATTCCACACTAAATAACACACTGACATTTCGTTTATAATCCACAGATTACTCTGCCATCTGCTGAGTTCAGGCGGCAAGCAGTCATGTTTGTGGTTGCAATCCGCACGGCCTGGCTGACACAGCAAAAATGTTAAAATAATGATCCATGTAAAAGTGAATATCACCATTTCTGAATTTATCAGCTTTGTAGATTTAATCATCACGAAACCCCATAACATTACATGGTTTGCGTATTTGGTAGAGCGTAGCACCGGAAATCACGGGTTTGAATCCTAGTGTATCTCACAATTTCCATCACGCCCAAACAGCAAGTAGTGTTCTGAACACTTCTAGGTGGGTCTGGGTGTATGGTGGTTTAACGACGGGGGTGTACAGCAACTTCTTTTACACGCTTGTAAATCTACAGGGCCGGGATCGAACCTGCAAGGGCACAAGAAAGATATTGACTGCGTAACACAGCAGAAAATACTGCAACCTTTCCCCTGTTAACTACATTCAAGTTTATATTTTTCATCCCAGACAGTTTTAGAAAGAAAAAAAAACTGCATTGCGTAGCTGGTAGGAATTTCACAATCAGAACAGATTATCAGCTTATCAGAACACACCTTGGCTTACGTAAAGCAGAATTAACTCTTTCAGAGCTGAAATATACAGAAGAACTAACTATTCGAATTAATAGGGACCGCACCCGATACATTATGGATAAAATTATAAAAAAGTAACTTTTTAAAAAACTTTTTTTGTGTAAATTCAGCTGTCTTTATACTCCGTTTAGCTGCGAGATCATATCAGGAGTAGGTAAGGCTATGAACTTTTGCTTGTTATTAGTTTCTATTGTTAGTGTAATTTTAGGGAGTAAATTTAAACTGATAATTTTAAAATGGATATGATACAGGATTAAATGGCGAGGACGATTCATGGTAGGCTATGCAAATATCAAATTCGGCATTTGATTTTACGACTGGAAAAACCCATGAAATTGGCCGGCCCCGGGATTGGAACCTGGGACCTCCCAAATGAGAGTCCAAATCGTTACCAAAACTAAACTGTACAATGCTGTTCAGATCTTGAAACTATCTGTTAGCTTGTCAGAAATTTGCTTTTTAAATAGCAGTAGTTAATTTTTAAATGCTTTATTTTACTTGTATTTGTATAAATAATATATATATATTTATAATTATAAATTGTCGATTTTGTCAGCTAAAAACTTGCTTTCTAGCAAATAATTGGCCCTGAAAGAGGGTGTCCCTATGTCCCTTTCTCGCTGCGGCAAAAACCACTTGAACACGGCCTCGATGCGGTCCGGATAATTGAGTTCTACTGTAGTTGAAGCAATGAGCTCTCAAACTTCGCATAAATTTCCACGCCAGCAGCTAAGTTAACAAACTTACAAACTTACAGATTGATGTTAATTGAGTAGTCGACGTGGCGAGACAAATAAGTCAACAATCTTATTCATTTAAAAAAGAAATAAACTTACATCTTTGTGGTAAGTTTCGATAAGCAGACGTGGCTACGTACAACTTTAGTAGCGAAGTATACGGATTTCCTAATCATCTGATCTATTTATAGCTTTGCAGGTTTTAAAAATCAACTTCGTTAGAACAGACCTCCGTAAAATAAGTAAAGTTCAACTTATTAAATGTTTTAGTAGCCTTTATAAAAGCAGAGTAGGCGTCCGACGTGGCTTTGCACATTAGGGGGGATGCAACCTCCGACATTCAAGAAACGTTCAACTCACCTCAAGCAGATTCAGTAGCCTCTCCTCAGTCTCGCTGGTGTTTGCCGGCGAGCCACTATGAGAAGTGAATCAAGTACCCGAGGGGCGACCGGTTCCTTGCAGCACTGCTCTGACGTCACACAACGTCCACCAATCACGACGCCCAACCCGGCTGAGGCACGCAACAACAACCACCCAAGTCACAGCCCCTCCTAGCGGCTGCCTGCATCTAATTCGGATGTTTCGATTCCGATGGACGATGAGACAATTATAAACAACTATAACCGATGTCTTATAAAACTCCGGTTTCTTTGTTGTCTAACAGACAGTGCAATCATAAAAGTTCCTGCGTCTGATCGCTGTAGACCTCTATTTGCAAGAGACAGTTGTCAATACTTATATTTTAAAGCGTTTAGTATATACCAAAAAACATCTAACTCAATTAACTGCATAACTACAGTACGAGATTTAATTTTCGTGTTCATAGAGCACCGTAAGACACTTAATTCCTATAAATCTGTGGGCATTAGGCTATTCAATAAACTACCACCATTTGCTTATCATGTAAACATAAAAAGATCTGAAAGGGTATTGCAGATAGGCTATGGTCGCTTGGATCACCCAATGTAGTAGTAGTAGTAGTAGTAAATGATTTATTTTGCCTGGCAGAGTTAAGGCCATAAGGCCTCCTCTTCCACTCAACCAGGTTTCAGAAAATATATACAATGTAGGTTTACATAAATAGCAAATTAGTGAATAAGAGAGTTATGACTAATACTAAGACTAAGGTTAAGGCTAATCATAATAATAAATTAAATAAGTAAAAAGCATAGGTTTCATAAAAAGCATAGGCTTCAATGTATGATATAAATGAGGCATTTCGTATTTTAAATTTATCCATGCCAATGTCTTGCATGTTTATGCTCAATGACAATAAATAAATAAGAATAACGATTCAATATTTTATAGGTAGAGAAGTATTGTATTCCAAAGTTTGGCCCCCCGAATACAAAAATGCTGTTTCCGGAATTGTGTCTGTGAACAGCCTGTTTGACTTCGGTACCTTCTGGGGATGTGAGACACTTTCTCTTACTTTTAATGCCATTTTGCATGAACATCATTTCGTTTTTTTGCTATTTTCTCGACAACGGCACTAGCGACTATGTTAAAATTTTGTACATGAGGTGCTTATAGTAAGAGCTAAAACTTTTATTTGAAACATTTTTTCGCAGAAATTCTCTGAAGGGTAGTTATACTCTAGACAAACTCAGGGTTTTTAAGCCTTGCCTGGTGAGCATCAGGTTGGAACAACCGCAATGCGGCCTCAAGTCAGAAAACTTGTAATGGCTGCGAGAGATCAAAATGCATTCGCTTTATAGGATTTTACACCAAATTGCCAAAAATCACTGGAACTTGGCAATCCATAGATCATAATAAAAAAAACCGCTATAAAATATTAGAACGGCAGATAAATCGTTCGTACAAGTGGAGGAATCCAAATATCTGGGAGCAATAATTACAAACACAAATAATATTAA
This sequence comes from Ectobius pallidus, assembly GCA_964059195.1. Classification (NCBI taxonomy): domain Eukaryota; kingdom Metazoa; phylum Arthropoda; class Insecta; order Blattodea; family Ectobiidae; genus Ectobius; species Ectobius pallidus. The sequence continues at coordinate 178,864,985 of CAXKWD010000006.1, read as the reverse complement.
GGTGCGGCTAGAAGTTAAGTGTCGACTCAAATCAGGAAATGCTTGTTTTTATGCGGTTCAGAAACTCTTATCTTCTCATCTTCCTTCAGAAGTCTGAAAATTAAAATTTGTAAAACAATTCTTCTGCTAGTTGTATTATATGGATATGAGACATGGCCCTTACATAATCGGAGAGAGTTCGAAAACAGGGGGCTTAAGAAAATATTCGGACCTAAGAGAGATGAAAACTGCATAACGACGAGCTTCATAACCTGCACTCATCACCGGATATAGTAAGCGTAATTAAATCACGGAGGATGAAATGGGGGAGGAAAGACGTATCTCAAAAATATTGACTGGGAGCCCCGAAGGGAAAATACCACTTGGAAGACCTAGACGCAGGTGGGAGGACAATTAGGATAGATTTAAGGGAAGTAGGATTTGAGACGGATGGTTGTATGGAGTTAGCACAGAATAGGGTTGAATGGCGGGCTCACGTAAGCGCGGCAATGAACCTCCGGGTTCCATAAAACAGATAATATTCCTTTAGCTTGCTGAGGGATTGTCTATTACCATTGAGTAAATAAGTAGTAATCCGAAAGAGAAGCCAAAATCCTGGCTACGTCCCTCCAGAATCGGAGTAAAAATGTTTATTAAGTGCCTGAATGGTACTTTATGAGATTGTGTGCGGGACGGGAAAATGTCTGTCCGCGTGATAACGCAACATATTGTTGTACAGTGTTCATATAGGCCTACGGTTTTGGAAGTTGCAATAGCCTACATTTAGCTTTGAGAAATAACACTATTCCTTCACATGTGCTTATCAAACTAGACAGTTAAACTAAGAGAGGTGGCCGAGATGGTAACGTCTTGAACTCACATTCTGTAGGTCCCTGGTTCTTATCACGTATCCGGCCAATTTGACTTTTTTGTTGTTGCATTTTTATGCGAGTGTGCGATTGTCAAGGTAGAAGAATTTATCACAAATCTGTAGACTATAGTTCTGCTGATTTTAATCTGATTTTTCTTTTTTTTTTTAACTAGACCTTTGTTCTTTCGTTAGCCCTGCTTAATAAATCAATCTGACATTTAACTCGGAAAAAACCTTTATTTTCTGCAAATCATAATTGCAATTATAACTGATTAAACAAAATCATTCAAGCGCTTTGTTACATCAATTTACCTGATTTTATTAAAATTACAACAATATGTAAATAATAGAAAAAACGATTGTTACGTCATTCCTACGAACTGTTTCCGCTGAGACAGAATAATGGAACGGGATACGTAGGAACCTAAATCTTGCACAATGTTGCCATATCGTGAGCACGCTACGCGATCCTCTCTTGTTACGTAAAGCGTTCCTTACTCATCAGTGTTAACAGTATTGGTAAATAGGAGGCTTATGTAACAACTCATACAGGATCAGAAAACCTTCAACATCTCTCCTGTGGAAAATATTATATAATGGGGCACGGGAGCCTCGTTGTCAATTCATAAACTCTAAAACTCCTCAAGTTCGTGTTTCTAGGAATAATACAAGTAATATCAAAGTAACAAAGTAATTGTTTTTATCAAAGAAGCTAAAGGTATGAAGATGTTTCAGTGTTCAGTCCTTGTGATTTTATCCCAAAAGACAAGCGCACGTAGGGGTGATAAAAATAAAACAATAAAAGTATGAAGATAGCCACTTGCGACTGGTTGAATTTCCACACAATCTTACACTGGATTCACTGCAAACCCAAATATAAAACCCTTGGGTCAGGCCTAGGTCTGATGAATGCATTACCTTGGCTGCGTTTTTCCACCTTTCTCAGCTATGACTTCTTCGACAGATATTTCTTCAACAGAGAATTCTTCACTAGAATATTCTTCTTCTTCTTCTTCTTCTTCTTCTTCTTCTCCTCCTCCTCCCCCTCCGTCATCACCAGACGGCTCTACAGCTGCTGTTTTCTCGGCGGCCATGTCTTCCACCCGACTGTTCAGGACGGGGAGAATAGAACAAAACAAAAGGAAATAAACAATAAATAACAAACAAAGAAAAACTTAGAATGATAAATAAATAAATAAATAATATATAAAAAATATTAAAGAGAATTTGACAGGTAATTTAAAGAAACTGTGAAATCATGTGATATATTGAGGGGCTAGAAAACCATCCAATGAAGCGAAGGCAAAGCTAAAACGAGGGATCTTCATCAATCTTTCTCTATTAAAAAAAATAGCAAGTGTGAAAACCTCAACATTTTGTTGGAAAAGGTTATTTCTAACAGTTTCATCGTTGCTAATATTTAAGAAAGAAAAACTTTAGCTGTAGTTTTCACATTTTACCACAGAACATATTTTTTTTCATGAAATTTATGATCACCAGGGTCGGATTTTGATGACTAAAATACTTTTAAAAATGAGCGATAAAATTACCGTAAAAATATAAAAAATGACCCAAAATCTACACAAAAAGACCAACAATTCTGTATGAAAATACTATTTAGCAGAACTGTGCCTAATCTACATTTATGTTGTTGCTTGTAATTAATTAATTGGTATATACAGTTAAATGCAAACAGCAAACACCATCTTTCTGTATCCAAATTTAAATTATCTTTCTTTCTTTCATCTTAGTTTTACCTCTCTCTTTTTTAGGATAATTAAAATTATAACAAGATCTATTTATTTATGCTCATTTAGAGTTCCGATAGTAGGCTACTGAATTAAGTAAATTCACAAACACACTATATAATGCAAGGAACAACGCAAAATAAGAAAATAATGACTTCAAATTAAAAAAAAAATACCTAAAAACATGAAATGGAGGAAGAGAGACCGTAAAATTGCCAAAAAATGAACAGATAATAACATTATATTTTAAAAATCACGTAAAAGTAAAACATGGGGGAAAATGACCAAAAAAGACCCTAAAAATCACCATTTTTATAAATTAGGAGTCATGCTCAGATTATCTGCATTAGTGGTCAATGCCCATGAGGTACCAGTTAAAAGCAGTGGCGGATCCAGAGAGACATTTTGGGGGGGGGGGACCAAAGTAGAGAGGGAAGTTTTTACTCATAAAAATTAATTATTCCCAGTACACAATTGAAAACAAAATGAAAATTTCAGCATTTTCTTTCAAACGTATTTCAAAATAATGAATGTCGTTGCTTTAATTTAAGTATTTGGGTTATGTTCTAATAAATTTTCAATAATTTGTGCTTAATGTTACAAATTTGGGGGGGGGGAATTTCCCCCATTCCCCCCCCCCGTGGATCCGCCCCTGGTTAAAAGATGCCATGTCATCAAAATCCGGGCCCTGGTGATCACAATTTAACACTTTTTAACTGTGACTTTTAGGACTATTTACGTTAGTATACACATAACACACAAGTGACTTATCTTTTAGATTAGTCCAATGTAATATGTTAATTCAAACAACAAGTGAAAGGAGGACAGAAACTCACATTCCCGACCCGAGCCGAAACGATTATTATCGCAGTAATGAAATATTCCGGGTCGTTTCGTACAGTGCTACTGCACAGATATATCGACTAGATCAATTTGAAACATCGTGCAATACATTTTAAATATTCATTCAAGTTGTGTATGAGAAACGCATTTATAAATACGAAACTGGAAAATCGGGTCCTACGACCACGTGCGTGTGCGAGCCCTAGATGGTGGTACACGGGTTCCAATCATATATTTTTTTAAGGATTTCATGTTTTTCTGGCGACAGGAAATTGTAGTGAAGACACTTTAGAAGATAATATTTGACTGGCGTTAGCTGAGGCCATATGTTACGTTATGTTGTGGGTGCATTCCTAACCTAATATATATATATCGATATAAATCATACTGGCTACATGGCTTAATTTTGGCCGAAGCCATTACACTGAAGAAGCAGAAGAATTAAATATTCCACCACAGGAAGAAAATTCAATACTAAGAAACATAACCTATCACTATTCACTACTTACCGCAATGCAGCAGCTTTCTTACACTGAGAAGTGAAATGTATTTGTTTGTAATAGTTTCCTAGTAAAACTGATTTCATTCACCTCTTTGTAAATAACACACCGGCGTGTCGTTTATCATCCATATCCTAGTCTGCTCATGTTTGTGGCATCAATCGGTACGGTCCGGCTGACACAGTTAGTAAATGAGGAATTCTGTGTTCGGATCAATATAAACAAACGAATACATAAATGTCTCAGAATTGAATAGAAAATGTTAGGAGGGTTGAAAAACCAGCGACTTGTATTTTCGTCACATTTCATACCGCTCAGATGCAAAGCTTATCTTGATTTATTCCTCTGAACAAGGATGTGAAGTGGAAGTGACAAACAACTGGACCGGGCTGTACCACTAATTGTGACAATCAAGTGAAATTGAGTCTGGGGGAGTGCGTCCCACACAAGCGTAACCAAGCAACGCACCTCCAAACAGGATTTTTCATTTTCCATGACTTACTACATTTCAATTGTGAAGTCAGTTCAGACGGCCTTGCTCTGCTGCCATAGCAACTGGAAAAGAAGAGCATCGCTTAAATAGATTTTTCAAAATAATCCAAGTCATTGCCAATCGCTTCGATTTTGTTAGCCCGCTCTGCTTGGTTCTTTTGTTTATAACATTACGGCACGCAGAGATCTGATTTCTTTTTACGAAATCAATTAAAACTAGAACTCCTAGCACAAGACACACGAAGTCAAAGTTGCACAGGGGTTTTTCATGGTTCCCCCGTCGGAAAGGCAAATGCCATGACTGAGGCTATAGCCGCTATTTTGATATGTACCTTATTCATTAAAAATTTAATATCAATTGAAATTAATACACCCCATAAACACATCAACAATAGAAAAGAGTGGAACATTAATAGTTACATACACACATAACCTGAGCCCTGATTAAAACGAGCATTAATAAAGCTGAATTACATGGTATTTATTATCAACAGCTGTATGACACATGTAACTGTTTACACAGGTTCATGACCGCATGATTTTGATGGGGTTTCGTGGGTCAGGGAACTCGAATCTGAGGTCTTTTTCCCCGGGGCATCGCACTTTAATCGTGAAATGTACCTCGAAACCGGAATTTTAGTTTATGCATGATTTGGGTAAGGTTCATGAATCTGTGGATTGTTTTAATCCCTATGTCTACACGAAAGCACAAGATTCGTTTTGTTCGTTTAATTATTTATATTTACTATACAAAGCCTACCATTAAAGTAAAATAATTTATTCCTGTAATTTGCGTAAAAACTATGTCAGTGTTAATAAATATAATGTATTACATATTTTGCTGTTGAATAAAACATCTAGAAGTTGCTAGTTATAAAATAAAACGAAAGATTACAAGAACATTAAACCTACCAGTTGAACATGCTTACTTACTCACTCAATGGCAATAGACAATTCCTAAATAAGCTAAAGTAATATTATCTGTTTTATGGAACCCGAAGGTTCATTGCCGCGCTTAGTTCAGCCCGCCATTCAACCCTATTCTGTGCTAACTCCATCCAACCATCCCTCGCAAATCCTACTTCTCTTAACTCTATCCTAGTATTGTCCTCCCACCTACGTCTAGGTCATCCAAGTGGTCTCTTCCCTTCTGGTCTCCCAGTCAATACTTTTGAGATGTCTTTCCTCCCCCCTTTCATCCTCCGTGATTTAATTACCCTTCATTACCATATCCGGTGAAGAGTACAGGCTATGAAGCTCGTCGTTATGCAGTTTTCATCTCTCTTAGGCCCAAATATTTTCCTAAGCCCCCTGTTTTCTAACTCTCTCAGATTATGTAAGGGGCCATGTCTCACATCCATATAATACAACCGGCAGGATAATTGTCTTATAAATTTTTATTTTTAGATTTCTGGACAGAAGGCAAGAAGATAAGTGTCCTGAATTGCATAGAAACAAACATTTCCTGATTTCAGTCTACACTTAACTTCTGGTTTAATATTATTTGTATCTGTAATTTTATTATTGCTCGCAGACATTTGAATTTTCCACTTGTTCAAACGATTTACCGGCTATTTTAATATGAAATAAAAACAGTAAACATAGGCTACAAAATTGTATTGATGTATTTTTACCTGACCTATGACGAATCTTGGTTTGAGTGAATAAACAGTTATTTATTAAACACTAGCATAAAAGGCCCGGCGTCGCCCGGGTTTTTATTTTGTAATTTGAAATTAACATATGAAGGACTTTCGATTTTCAAACTCTAGGGCCTTGTATAATATGAAGGCCTACATAGAACTTGAAATGAGGAAGAAAAACTTATCACACTTAAACTATTCCCTCAGAAAACGCTAGATATAGCTTTTTATGGCTCATAGAAGAAGACGAATGTTGCATTCCGTTGCTTCTACACACCATGCTTGGGAGGGGTTGAAATAAGAAGAAACATAAAATTCGGTTACATAAGATTCCATTGTCTTTATGGAAATTTTTATTTCTCACTCTCATGTTACCATACAACCGTTTCAGGGGCTGGAAATTAACAAAAAAAATCAATATCACTTTCATACTTTCCTCCCCCAAAACCAGGGACATAATATACTGCGGGCGTAGGACTGAAAAATGTTCCATCCTATTTTGTCTTTTTGTATATGTTTAGGGCCTATGATAAACATCCCTATACAAAGCCTACAGCTATGAGTGACGTATCAGTGGATAGGATTTTTTACCGACTAGTGATATAGCATACTCACTGGCACACACTTAAGCTATCCCTGCAATAAGACAACTTATTCTACATGAAAATGTGAAGTGAGAAAATGATATTTTCCATGTCGAGGGTAGAGAAAGTTATGTGACTGCTTCACGTCGTTCTTTATTTTCTTGGATTTCATTCTTCAAGAATTATTTTCACAAATGTATTACATCGATAGCATCAGAATTTGTTAAAGCCCAGTATTATATAGTTCCCAAAGCCCTATGTGAACACTGTAAACAATACACTGTTGTCATGATAATTGAATTGCATTTCATTTTTTCAGTATAATATTTTCAGAAATTATATAAATTTTCAAGGGAAGGAGTGGTTTGTTTGAATTTTAGTGTTCGCCGCGTTACTTCTCGGGCTTAACTGGGTATGTGTGCAAAATTTCGTGCAAATTGGTCAAGAAATGTAGATTTGTGTACGGAACATACATACATGTACACACTTTCGATTTGGTTTGGTTGCAAGACTCACACGTTTTTTTTTTTTTTTTTTGTTGGAAATGTGAAATGAGGCACAGTTAGAGAAAATCCACGTTGATATTGAAAAGGTATACAAATAAAATAAAACTCAAACAGCAAAGATTAACGATAAACTAAACAACACTTTACAGTTTGTCCTATCTTCTCTTGTGTTATCTTACCACAATGGGCCTACGGTCCTTCAGATATGGTTGTTTCTACCTGTTTTTTATTTGTTTTAAAAATGTATAACCTGTAAAGTGTTGTTTAGTTTATCGTTAATCTTTGCTGTTTGAGTTTTATTTTACTTGTATACCTTTTCAATATCAACGTGGATTTTCTCCAGCCACAAGTCAGAACTCTAAACTTATGGTAAACGTAAAGTTGCTTAATAAATATGTGATCCCAAATGAAAAAGTTTATTCAGGATAGAGAGAAATATAATGAATTAGGCAGTTTGCTATCGTATACTGGTAGGCCCCAGGCCCCAATCACTGTTGGTACACCATTGCTTTAAAGTAGATAAAGAAGAATCTGACAGAGCGGGCGGCGAGTAGGGCCCGGATAAAAGCTATTTTAAAACATCCAGCAGATGTGCGATTGGCATATCTCCCACAAAGAATTAAGCTACTTGAGGATTTATGTTGGTAGCATTGTTGGCACGTTTAATCAGAAGTTTCTACTTAGACATGCAGGCACTAGACAGACAGTGTAGTGAAAACTGCTACACAGACAAGCAGTTCGTTAATCTCCTTCGGCCCGGGTATCAAGAATTTAAGGGGGGACATAGAGCTTTCGGTGAAATTCATAGGTTGGAAATAGGTGAATTTCATTATTTTTCCCCTCAGCAATGAAGTGCTCCACAATCTTGCAATCTGACATACTCTTTATTGCAGTGGCGGCTATTCAGGGGAAGTAGGTGAAGTAGCACTTCACCAGTATTTTCCCTTTACAATACGTATTTTTAAAGTTTATTTTCCATATCACGAATTGGTTTTTACTATAAATGTATCTGTATTTTTGAATTGCCCGCCACGCCACCACCTGGTGGCAAAGCTAGGAGATACTGAGATCCTGTGAGGGCAGCGTGCTTCAAGTCGGCCGTGTGAAGGTGAACTGGAAACCACGCCCTCCGTTGCATGGGTAGTCTGTTCAAATAAAAAATGAGGATGGCAAGCAGCAGTTTTCTCGCTTATCCCACGTCTGCTAGGTGACGAGAACAGACTACCCATGAAGCAGTCCCCCTTGTTCAGGCATTTTCTTCGCCAGCACCTCACACTGTCAGCTCGGAGAAAGAGGTGGGCACGTTAGATCTTCCACCGTCTGACGGTGTAACGCCGCCAAATTCGAATGTGTTAAATTCAGAAAAACCCGGATTCCACAACCCCGATTAAGTATTTTGTCGCACTGGGAACACTAAGCGACTTCCTCTACCTCGATCATTAAAAATACTATTTTCTCGTCTCTTATTCCATTTCCGGGGAACTCTCACGCGATTTGCCCTGCCCTAATTATTATTATTACTGTTGTCGTTATTATTACTATTATTATTATCATCATTATTACTATCATTGTTATTATTGTTATTATTATTATTATTATTGTTTTTGTGCTATTTTCTCTCGTCACACAACTCACACAACGTTCGACGAGACGAGAGAAATTAGCAAAAAATAATCGCGTGAGAGTTCCCAGAGATGGATTAAGAGACGAGCAGTTTAGATAGGCCTACTAATAGTTTTTAAAAATATTTTAAGTTTGCTGTATGAAATTATATTTGCAGCACACCCTCGTTTTGAGCCACGACCCGCTATTGGGTGAATTCCGTTATTAACATAAGCATGTGGCATTTTTTTCTCTTCACCTAATTTTCCGGCCACGAGCCGCCACTGCTTTATTGACTACTTCTACAATTCCGAACTACTTTCCAAATTAATCAAACTGTTTCAGTTACGGGTAATTATCGTTACAAAATGACTGCCACATTTTGTGCACTAAACTGCCGTTTCCGTGATCATTTCCACAAATGGCAATATTTTTTAGTGATTCTTTTTCTATCTATTTATAAACATCAATGAACAACATCATCTACAATCCTTGGAATATCTACAGTATGAGTATTTTAAAAAGATAATTTTAATTTTTTTTCATTAAAATATATGTTAAAACTATTAATGTTAAATGAATGATTGTAGATAGTGTTGTTCACGTGATATTAGCAAATACACAGAAAAATAATCACTCAGAAATATCGACACTTGCGGAAGTTATCAAGGAAACTGCATTTCAGTGCATGAAACGTGGCTGCCATTTTGTAATGGTAATCACCCACAACTGAAACAGTTTGATTAATTTTGAAAATAATGTGCAGTTCTACACCTTTTCAACCTCAATTTCGGAAAAAGTTATTTCAATTTCGGAAAAAGTAATTCCAATTTCGGAAAAAGTAATTTTAATTTCGGAAAAGGTAATTTCAATTTCGGAAAAAGTTACTTCAATTTCGGAAATACGAGGGCTATGAAGAGGGTATAGTAAAGTTGGTACCACGCTAGGACAAATGACTCAATCGGAGCGAGATTATGTAGAGAAGTAGCTAGAAGGTGTACCTAAATCTTCCAAATAAAACAGTTTTGATTTTCACTGTGGTTTTCATTTTATGCCGCATCGAATGTTTTAAAAAATAGCCCTCGTATTTCCGAAATTGAAGTTACTTTTTCCGAAATTGAGATTACTTTTTCCGAAATTGAAATTACTTTTTCCGAATTTGAAATTACTTTTTCCGAAATTGAAATTACTTTTTCCGAAATTGAGGTTGAAATGGTGTAGAAGTAGTCAATAAATAGCACGTCAGATTGCGAGATTGTAGAGCAATTCATTGCTGAGGAAAAAAAATAATGAAATTCACCTATTTCTCACCTAGGAATTTCAGCAAAAAGATGTTATGTCCCCCCCTCCCTAATGTTCCTGGTTACTTTACTTGTACGTCATATATTTGCATTTAAGTTTAGGTAGGATTTCGGACACGATCTTGCATTCACAAGCGAAAATGACTGATATTTTGAAGGAAAAAAGTCTATATTCTTTGACCGTTCACGTAGCATTTTATAAAAATAGGAACTTACTACAATTTACACAATGAATGTAATGTGAATTTGTTCAGTTATAACTAGGGCCCGGGTTTTAGCCTTTTATTTTCGTAAAATAGCCCTTTTTAGGCTTTTTAAACAAACGATTTTAGACGTCTTAATAAAACATATAATGAACACTAATATTAACACCGAAAATTGTGTTAAAATTTTGACAAAGCTATTCTAGTTTGTTTCTTTTTTTTTTCAAAATAAACAAGTAACTATCCCTTATATCGGCAATCGAAAAATTGCATAACCAATTGAGATATTTACCCTTTAATGATACAATGATTCAATTCACTTCCGATCTACAAAAATAAGTAGACTCGAGTGTCACAAATTTGTTCCTGTAATATACTTATCTGTCATTGGTCGCAACTTGTTATTTTAAAGTTGAAACGACAATGGATTAGTTGCAGATTTCAAAGTATTGCATACGCCTCAAGTTTCATTTCCTGCGACGGCGAGCGGCACATTTTCGAGTTAAAAAAACAAGCGACGTTTTTAATTTCAGTGCATTGTATACATTTATTTTTATTATGTCTTTTCTTAAAATGCACAAATTCACATATTTATTTTCCTTTGCATTAATTGGGAAATCTGTTTAAAAATCGTGTTTTTCATCAAAAGTCCTCCTTAGCCCCTTTTAGGCCTTTCAGCCGATTTAGCCCTTTTTAGGTTCTATAAGATTCATATATAAATCGGAAAAATACGTTAAAATGTTCTAATTAGGAAGCTGGGGGGGGGGCAGGTTAAAACCTTCAAATCCGGGCCCTAGTTATAAGAAGGGAACTTGTGACATATTCGACATTTGCAGCTACTTCGTCACGTGATAGCCAGACTGGGTCACGGTGCTAGATCTAGTATTGACCCGCTCCGGTCCTCGAAGCTGGAACTCACGAACCCCGTGGGATGACACCGAACTACATTCCTTAAAGCGGACGTACGCTAATCAATACCCTGGTCTCCTGTTGGCTCAGATGAATTAACGATTCGAATCTGATAAATCAAAGCCCCATGGGAACGTACAATCAGGTTCATAAAAATGACGACAGACCAATCAAATCCAATAAGAGGAATTATTCAAACATTAATTTTTAGTTTTTTTGTAACTTCAATATGAAGTGTGAACATGAGAATTGAGAGAAGTTCAGGTGTAAAATATCATTTTAAAAATCATAAATATTTATTCCGAATGTAAGACCACATTAAACTTTGAAGTGAATATTTTTATGTTGAGTAAATCCGGACCTGGAATTATATGTATTGAGACTATTTAGCGACCGCCGGCGTGGTCTTGTGGTTGGCATCGCTGACTACAAAACCGTCGGCCCGGATTCGATCCCTGGTACATCTTCGGATTTTTCTGAGGCAGGCAGGTCTGGAACGGGGTGCACTCAGCCTCGTGATTCAAATTGAGGAGCTACTTGGTAGAGAAGTAGTGACTTCGGTCATGGAAATTACCATTAACGGCCGTGGGTGTCGGTATACTTCCCAATCCTGCCATCTGCCTATGGTAGATGTCGCAGCGGCTGGGTGGTAGGCCTTGTCCCTTCAGGGATGTAGCGCCGCGGAGTTTAGTTTAGTGACTATTTAGCGAATAAAAAGCCGGAATCATTAACATCCTACTTACTAAATCATTAATTATACTTAGAAAGCCTTCCAGATGGGCCTTAAACTTAAATTTCTCACACTTGCAGCTTTCAGCCTGTAACTGACAGGAAAATTCCAAAAAAGATCGAATTTTTATTTTTTGCCCCTCAAAAAAGCCTTGGACATGGAGAACTCAGCTTTATAATAGCTAAACGTATCAACTTATTTTGAGAGATCTATTATTTTTTGTTGGTATCGCCATCGGTTACACCTTAGAATCTTAGATAGTGTACGATAAGTTATAGATGTTGATGAATGATTAAGAATTAGGTTTTTATCGATCACTAAGAAGGCAAGACGTCAATTTATCGAAAATTTGAACCCTATTTCGCTTTATTGTTGACCAAGGGTATCAAATTATAATGACTTTAATATCCTGTAGGTCATTTTAGGTCATAGAACATGTTAATAAAAGTTGCTTTCTATAACTCTATACAGAGGTAAAATATTTCGGTGTTAATTATTAACATCCTGTATATACCCAATCACTGTGTTCAATGATTGTTTCTGATCCAAAAAGCTAAAGATTTTTTTTTGTGCCCACCCTTACCCCCGGAGTGCTAAGCAATTAGGCCTAAACCTCCGGTCAAACCAAATTTTGGTAACCATATGTGATGTGTGTCTACCTATTGTGCCCTTATATACATCCGTAGGGGATGTTGATGGTGTGACGTGTTTGGGCTGTGTACTTGTGTCTTTGTATTTTGGCGCAGGATAGACCTAAGTGCGGATAGGTCTTATGTGTAATATTTTCGGAGTTTTTAGTGACTTGTAGTTATGTATTCTAGAGATTTGTAGTACGTGTATCTGTTTGATGGGATTATTGACCAGTCCGACATTCACCTTAGAACGAGATGGACATGTTTCCTTGTGAATTTACATAAAAACGAGTGCACGTAGGTGCGACCAAACTATTTTATAGCCTTTACTTCACGCCAGATAAACAGAATTCTGGGCCAACTTGTACTGCGGCAAAGATGTGTGGAAAATCTGAAGCTACTTGAACAGAGTCCAGATCCATTAACTACAGTGAGTGGCATGAGAAACTCATTCCTAAACCCACTCAGAATAGAATCTCATAACAACTGAGCTGAGCAGACTCGCAGCAACTAACTGATTTATATTTTATTATGTAATAATGCATTTCATTCCACTAGTGCTGATTTAAGCCTAAAAGCACTAGAATAAAACCTAACTGAATCGTTATAAAAATCCGGAAGCGTAGAAATTACAGGTTTGATTGAAATGTTATTGATATATGTTACAAATGCGTTAATCATATATTAATAGAGTTCTTGCATATACGTATACATGTGTAGGTAGGCCTATATTATAGCACTGTGATTATACATAAAGTAGCAGGTGCTCACAGCTTCTCCCGCGGTAATTATTCAGAAATTAAAAATTAAGAGCAACATACTTAAAACATTACATTCTTTAACACTTACACGTGAATCGTTGATAAACTAAACTATTAATAATTACAAAAAAACTACTAAAATTCCTGCTTTACAGTGCATTCCACGATTAAAAAGCGCCCCCGGGGAAAAAGACCTCATATTCGAGTTCTCTGGCCCAGAAAACCCCTGCATAGTGAGTTCCATCCAAATTGATCGATGTTTGTCGTCCATTTAGGCCTATAATCATTATTCCTCTTCCGACTACGTTGAAAATTTCATATATCTGCGGACCTTGGCATTATAAACAAATGAATCGACCAGGGTAGGCTTATAAAACGAAGCGATGCTTTTATTTCCAAATCATGACAAAAAAAAACAAACAAACAAACAAACAAACAAACAAACAAACAAAAAAACAAAAACAACAAAACAAAAGAAGGTAAAGCCACCTACAACTGATATGACAAACGATATGTATTACTGAAAACTGATGCTTGGATAGCGAACAAAAATGCATGATTTCTGCCAGTTTTTCTCTCATAACTCGCGAACGAAAGCCAAAATTAAAAATCCGGCTTCGAGGTGCATTCGGCCACCCTTCAGTCCATATATGTTCAACGTTTCAGATCTCTGCGTGCTGTAGATTTGGCTGGGCATCGCACATAAACAGAGAGACATTGCGTTGTATAGAATATACCAACTCTAATACTGGGCAGTGTGTTATTGCTATTCTTGGCTGGAGTGAGAATCCCATAAGAAGGGTCAGAGTGGAGAGTGTGGGATTAGAACCCGCATCCTGTTAATCAATTTGAAAGCTTCCCGTACCACCACTTCAGCAATGCGCACGCCTTCAACACGCAGCACTGGTCATTTAACTTAACTCAAGGTTCTATGTTGGGACCTCTTTCGTTCCTGGTGACTAATGAATATTTTGAACATCATTTTTAATATGCTGTACACTAAACTAAATGCACCCTGTATATGTTCGCTGAAACTTTACTAATATTCACTATAGCACAGTCGGTTCGCCCACACTGAATGTTTTATTTCGGTTAAGGTTATTTGTTGTGCGTTATGGAGTCCTGTACGGTCATGGTACGTATTCTAGCGGCGGTGTTGCTAACTTGTAGCGTAAAAGTCACATTATTAATTGCCAGTACTTTATGAGAATGTGTAGGGGATGGGAAAATGTCTGTCCGTGTGTCTGTACGCGCGATAACTCATATACGCTTCATCGGCTTTTCATGAAACTTGGTATGTATATTTTAAAGACGCGGTAACTCAAATACGCTTTACCGGATTTTTATGAAACTTGGTATACACATTTACAATGTCCATGGGAAGAAGTATATTGATATTGGACCAAATCGGTTCACCGGTACCGGAGTAATGCCCAATTTAGTGCCTATTTGGTAATTTATTAGAAAGAATTTATCAAATGCAAATCAGTCATCGTGACAACATGGTGTTTTACAGTGTTCATAAACGGCTTTGGAAGCTTTGACAATTAACACTAGCCACATATTCCTTCACACATGCTTATAAAATTTTAGACCTTTGTTTTTTCGTAAGCCCTACATCAGTTTACCTAATTTTATTTTACTATTGACATGTCCGTATCATTTCCTCTGTCGTTTACGGAAACGAATTATTCCCCAGAAATTTTCCTCGCAGACTTCAAACTTAGAGCCCTGGCATGATTGCTTATACAAATATTGAACATTTACACAAGTCAATCACAGGGGAAAGTTAGGCCCACCTCAGACTTCAAGATGTGATCCGGCCAATAACGGCTTATGTCGTCTGCTTTACTCTGTTCTTTGCTTCATAACCAAGCCCCGGAATTAATGGTCTGCCAAAAGACGAATTATGCTTTAAAATATGCTCCGGAAACAATGAAGTATGCTCTATCATTTAAATCATTTTAATACTTTACCCAAATTACATTATAAATTGAAGCGTTTACTTTTATAAGGGTCTAAGAGCCAAAATCGTGATTTTTCAGCTGATAATTTTAAATGGATCTATGAACCCAGACCAATGGATTTCAGAGGGGTCCAAGGTCCAGGGAAAGGCAATAAATTGCAAGATATAACGCTGGGTCTATCTCCGGCACATCTTTCTGTGGGTCTATGTCATGTTTTCTACACAATCATGATTTTGGCACTTAGACCCTTATAAGAGTAAAAGCTTCAATTAGAAAAAAATAGTTGAAGTTGTACAAATTACATTACAAAACTTCTTTAAAAAAAACCAATGCAACAAATTATTAGGAAATGAAACGTCGCTATTATACAATCAGTTCCGAAAACATTAGGCTGTGCACTGTCAATTATTGTACAGTCGGTTCGCAAAACATTCACTTAACAAAATATGAATTAACAGAGATATGCACAATATTTAAAGTTGACAGAAATATGTCGTTAAAATGTGACAAATTTATAAAATATGCACAAATATTTTAACATGAAGCAATTATGATCACCAAAGTCACAAAATATGCAAAATGAAACCATCAATTTTAACACTGGCATGTGATAGAGTGCATTATTAAGTGCCAGTATGGTACTTTATGAGATTGTGTGTGGGGTCGAAAAATATCTGTCCGTCTGTGTGTCTGAACGCGCCATAACTCAAATACGCTTGATCGGATTTTCATGAAACTTGGTATACACATGGGAAGAAGCCTATTGATATTGGACCAAATCGGTTGATCAATACCGGAGTGATGCCCAATTTAGTGCCTATTTTATGGTAATATACGTATTCGAAAGAATTTATGAAATGCAAATAAGTTATCATGACAACATAGTCAATTGTTTTACTGTGATCTTATAAGGCTTTGGAAATTAAAATACAGTTAGCTATGACAAATAACACTATTGCTTTACATGCGCTTATTCAACTAGACCGTTAAACTGACCCAGGTGGCCGAGATGGTAACGTCTTGGCCTCACATTCTGGAGTTCCATGGTTCAAATCCCGAAACCGGCCAATTTGACTTTCTTTTTTTATATTCTGCATATCATAACTGCAATCATAACTGATTAAACAAAAACATACTGGCACTTTGTTCCATCAGTTTACCTGATTTTATTAAAATATGATTATCATAAACTTCCGGGCCCTAATAATTACGAAAACATTCGGGAGGCAATGGATAAAGCCACTACGAGCTCTCAGATCTCTGAAGCAATACAGTTGAGGGTATTTATAGCAACGCACGTCCCTAGCATTTCTAAACAGCCTACTTATTTATTGTACGTTATTATTAGAATATTTCACTAGCAGGTGCCCTACAACTCCTACATGTTTTATTTAAATCATTTCTTTAACAGAAATACTTATACTTATTTACACTGACATCGTTTTTACGTAAATTACAGGAATTATATAATTTTATTTTTAATCGTACTGTTTTACATGATAAATATAAATAATTAAACGAACAAAACGAATCTTGTGCTGCCATCTGGGCTACAGATTGGAAATGAAACGATTAAAAGATTCACAGATTCATGAACCTTACCCAAATAATGCATAAACAATTAAAACGATTAATAATTTCGAGGTAGGCCTACATTTCACGATTAAAGTGCGCCGCCCGGGGAAAACAGAGCTCTGATTCGAGCTCCCAAACCATTGAATGTTTTCCCATTTAGGTGTGTATTCATGATCCCCTTCATATTCACCTATGTAAAAACATCTAGCAACTATTTTCGAATCTTCTGCTCCACCTCCGCCTAAGAAACCTTTCTCTTCGAGTGAAGTTAAAGAAGGAAAAAAAATGTGAAACGCACGTAACTTCCTCTGTCGAAATAAAAGTTAGAAGTATTCACATATCCTTGTACAGAATCGCAAGACACAATTGTATGCTAATTATGATATAAATACCTTATAGCCTCTTCTTTGAATGCTGCGACTAAAAACGCAGGTATGGACAAACTTTAAAAAAAAAAGTGACTTGAAACATTTATTGAACTTTCCGCCGTTAAGAATAATATCCGAAATTTATAGAAAATTCCCCTCACATATTTCTTTATTCAGAGCATGGCCATCAATACATCTTTCTCACTTCACGTATTGATATAGAATAAGAGGCCGTGAATGTCCGCGTATTGAGTTGTTCACCAGGCAAGACTTTTTACAAACAGTTTTAGCTCTTGGTGTAAGCACTCCATGTACAAAATTTAAAGAAAATCGTTAGAGCCGTTTTCGAGAAAATCGCGAAAAGTGAAAATTTCTTAATGTAAACTCCCCTTAAAAATAAGATAAATTTGTCGCCAATCTTCGTGTCACATCTTCAGAAGGTACCTGACCCAAATACAAAACTGTATGAACATCTAACCTGTAGACATCACAAGAAGCCAAACTAAAGTTTAAACAATTGTACCGCTTATTAAATAAGCAATCTCAGCTAAAGTTAACCTTTACAAGAACGTAATAAAGCCATCTTCAGAATGCTACGATTTGGACATCCCTACCATTAAAGAAGACATCACCTAGTACAGCATTCGATAGCAGCAACGCCTAAACAATCATCCCATTCCTCAATAAATTGGCATTCCGATTCAGTGACTCCAATATCATTACTGTGTCATTTATACCATTCTGAACAGATTGTAAATGTGCAGAATAAATTGCGAATCGTAAACAAATGAGCAACCGAGCAAGGCCACCTTGAATACTGTCTTGTTACGGTAATAGGAGGCATTGAATATACACTGAACGCCGCTTAATGTAATCGCGGATAATGTTATCAATCGGGTAATGTCTCCTACGGATTAATCCTGATACATTGAAAAAAGGCTGTTTATTGTGATCAAAGATTCGGTTTATGTTATCACTTTTTCGACTTTTTCGACTTTATTTTTGGTACTGTACGTCATTCAAAATTTTGTTTTTAAGGGTTTTGTTTCTAACTCAACTTTATTGTGTTTTATTAGAATGTAGCGTATTATTCCAGCTCACAGGATGACATGTTCGAGGGGGTGGCATTACCTAACTTTCCCTAACATGTTTCACCCCACAGTTAAGCTGCAGCTTTTGTTTTATGAAAATAACAGTGTTGACATGCAGTGATGGCTAGTGTAAAATGAAAAGACCTGAACAGACAGGCGTTAGATGTTTTGCTACGCGGTGTTCAGCACAGATAGAAAAATACTCGTAACTGAGTATGGAGTATTTGTTAATGGACTCCTAAAGGGGAAAATAGTCTATTATGAGTGGTTCAATGATTCACAGTTACGTATTATCTTATGAATAAATAGCTTTTAATTGTCTTTTGTAGTGTATTAGCTTATGTATGAATAAATAACATTCGGCTACTGTTATCAATTAATTACCTAGGTAATATTACCAGATAAGCTGATCACAATAAGCGGCGTGTATTAGATGTTATGTAGACGTGGAATAACGCGCAGTATGAGGGTGCGGTCTCAATGCTTCCTGTGCCTTTCACATCATCAATGAACTTAGGTGTGTTTCCGGAAATCCGCCCATGTGATGTTACAAAATAAAGTAACTTCCCAGGCAAACTGGACAGTGTTGCAGTTTGCTATAACAACATTGTCCGGAAGTTAATGCTTTATCAGAAGACGAAATATGCTCTATCGTTTAAGGCGGGACATTCTGCTTTCGATGCTGGAAAATAGGCCAAGTTTCATTATTTTTCTTTCTCAAGCAATGAATTGTTCTATAGCCTATGCTCTATGTTAACTAGTTCTACAATTGCATACTATTTTTAGAATTAATTTAACTGTTACAGTTAATGGGTAATTATCATTACAAAATGGCAGCCAAATTGAAGTGCCGTTTCTGTGATAATTTTCATAAATATGAACATTTGACTGATTCTTTTTTCTGTCACATGAACAATATAATATAGAATCTTTGGATTATCTGCAATATAAATATCTAAAAAAATAATTCATCACTATTTTTAGAAATTTTTAGATTATTATTATTTTTAATTTTTATTTTTTAAATAAACTGTTAAAGTTACATCAATGATTCCAGACAGTGTTGTTCACTAATATCAAATATACTTGCATACAAAATTTAACTGCAATATGTCAATAAATGTTTGAGTTATGAGGGAAACGGCAGGTGAGTGCACAAAATTAGGCTGCCATTTTGTAACGAAAATTACCCATTAACTGTAATAGTTAAATTTATTTTGAAAATAGTATGTAATTGTAGAACTAGTCAATATAGAGCATGCCAGATTACAAGGCTACAGAACAATTCATTGCTGAGAAAAAAATATTGAACTTCACCTATTTTTAAGCATCCAAAGCTGTATGTTCCCCCTTAAGTAATTTTAATATTTTACCTGAATTATGAAATATCGTAAAGGTCGTATAAATTACAATTCAAAACTAAAAAAAAGATAATATATATATCAATGCAACAGACTTTAAGTTGAAAACTAATCAAGTGAAACGTCGCTTCAATATTATACAATCAGTTCCGAAAACATTAGGCAATTATTGTACAATCGGTTCGCAAAACGTTCACTTATACTCTGACCATTCTAAGAAAGAAATCTGAAGTAAACAAAAACCAATGTGTCTGCCTCGCTCTTATAAATGTTTGAATTAACAGAAATATACACAACATTTAAAATCTGTCACAAATATGCCGTTAATAAAATATGACTACAGCAGAACACAACGGTTTAAAGGCGGACCTTTTACGAAATACTTTCTTTCATATATTCCCACTCTCGGAATGAAATTCATTAATACAACAATTTCATGTTATTTCTCTCATTTTAACACTAACACGTAATACAGTGCATTATTAGGAATATCATAATAATTTATTATTATAGCAAAAGGCTGCAGTTTCTCTTGGGTGTCTTCCATAAGTGCTAAGATTCCAACCTATGCATGGATGTGTATCATGGTTGTTGCAATACACCTCAAGTTTACTATAATTATGAGGTTTCTTCTGTTTACAAGAATCTGATGCATGCGCACAACACCAGTCACGTGACGTTAGCTTAAGCTCTCGTTCAATTTTTTTTTTTTTTTTACTTTTACAAGAAAATTAACAAATGAATAATTAAAGTAACCGCATCGACACGACATGTAGCCATAGGAAACAATATCTTGCGCTTGGTGATTATAGTGGCCAAGAACGAACACGTAATCCCGCAATGCGGGACACACACACAGGTCTAGGTCTACGGCTGCTTGTGGTGAAAAGAACAATAAAATCAGAATTTTCGCTCTCCAGTTCCCTTTTCAACAGAAATATGATGTAATATTTTTTTATTTCAGGGTTCTGTATTTATGGCCTAGCTGTTTGATAATTTATTCCTCTGCTTTCACAAAAAGAATGCTGAATGCTATTATAAACTTTTCAAATTAACGTTTTTAATGAATTTCCGCAATATTGCATGCTTTACAAATACAGTACTGACACGCGTTGAGCAAAATATTTCCCTGGATTTATCCCTCATGTTGGCAACGGACCGCAGATTTCATAATTCTCTCGCGTGGTTTATTATTAGATCTCGTCGCTAGCCTGCACGGCCCAGGTATCCCATTGATAAGAATGGACAGAGGATTTTTAATTTTCGCTTTCGTTCGCGAGTCATGAGTGAAAAAATGAATTTTTCCGCTACAGAATTACCAGTATTGGCTAATATACATCGATTCTGGAATTACTAGCAGATGGCCTTGTTCTGCTGCCATAACAACCGGGGAAGAAACAATTTGTTGATCTCTTCGATTTTTTATTCATTTATTTATAACATTACGAACTGACGTGTTTTTTTTTACTTAGGTCGACAGAAAACGGGCCCAAATGGGAAAACATTGAATGATTTGAACGGGGGGGGGGCAAGGAACTCGGATCTGATGTGTTTAATCGTAAAATGCGTCCCAAAGCCGGACTTTTGGCTATTTCATTACACAGTCCAACAAAATAGAACTTTTTGTTTGGTGTCTCAGATGATTTACCGGATTTTGGCCATATTTAGTGTGCTTATTCCAAATATGTAAACAGTTTTTCTCTACTAGCTCTACTTTTATAGATTTTATTCGTGAACTCTTTGTCTAGCGAAACAAAATCTTGCTTGATAATATAGCTAGTGAAGGTTCTTGACCATACTTTGGACACGTAGGACGAAAAATGTATTTTTGACCCTCATAAGTCATAAACGACCGTACAATATGTGATAATATCAGTGTTTTAAAAGACCCCATGTTATATTGTTATTGTAATGTTAATGTAATGTTAGTGTGTTGCTTTTTTCTTCACATGATTTAGAAGCTAAAAATAGGCACTGTTTTTTATTTATATCAAACGTAAAATGGAATAATATGCATAATACTATATCTCACAAAACTAATAGCACATTTGGCATCAGTGACCTAAATATACCCAAGAAAAAGTATAAGTTCTAAGGCACCAAAATGGCTGTTGGTCTGTGTTATCAATCGAAGAGCTTTTAGCAAAAACAACCTTAGTCCAAAGTTTGAAAATTGAATTTTCTGTGTCGTTGGGTGCTACAACCTACTGGTCATTCCCTACTTGGCCAGGTTCAGTGCATGATTTGCGCATTTGGAAAATTCTGATGTGTATAAATTAACGATGAAAATCGAACAAATGCATATTTTCTGGGCGACGTCCGCAGAAATTTTGTCAAAGGGGGGGGGGGGCAAATGAAGAAGTTATTGCCACCCCCACCAACACTATGCTACTATAATAATCCACATCCTTGATTTAATGTAGTTGGCCCATGAGTATGGATACACAGTACAAATTTAATATATTATCTACCCCTTACAATTTCACAGATTGACCTACTATTCACATAAAATGGGTCAGACTACATCCATTGCTTTAGGCTGTGTCAACCTCTGATGATAACAGCAGTAGAATCGAGGATCCATAAACATCCTAGCTCATACAAGAGCTACAGTCTGATTTAAACAACCTGCGACTTTTAACAGTCCACTTGAAGTGGAAAAGTGGGAAAACTGCGCTGTATTACGCAGTATTACTTGTATTAGAGCTTCAGTCAGCTGTTTAGCATCACTCCAAAATGCAAACATCTCGCTTATCTTAAGAAAAACCATGAAAACATACCCTTCCATACCCTGTCACTAGTCGCAGGTTGTTTAAATCAGACTGTAATACTGATATCTTTCAATAACATTAATAGTGTGACGTGTTTACAATTAAGAATTTGAATAACATTTTTCTTGTTTATTATTTGATTTTATATTTTTTCTTTGCATTCTTAAAAAATTCTTAGATCGTGGATTAAAATTTGTTGGCAAAAACAGCCATTGTCCATGTCTCTTCAGCTTTCAGGTCTGGTTTCAGGGCACTGAAGTTTCACATAAAGGAAAATTATTACATCAAAATATTTGTATATATGTTTACTCAAATATACAATAAATTTTAAATATGGAGAAAGTTTTTTTGCTTCTACTGAAAAATTTGGTTTTTGGACGATGGTTGTTTTTCCTAAAAGCTCTTGAATCGTTTTAATTGTTTATTGATGGTTTGGGCAAGGTTCGTTTATGGCCATATGAGAGTTGAATTAACAAGAAGCCCCACAAGAGTCTCGGCCAGTTAACCCTTTGCAGATGTTTAATGGAAATGACCTCAGTGAAGGTCGATGTCATGTAGCTCTATCCGGCGCGGCGATAACTCATCCCAATGTCGCTGGTTCGAAGCCATTCACTGTCCCGATGCAATTTGATCGGTATCATAGTGTTGAGTTACAATATTCGCGATTCATTCAATCAATATTTCATAAGTAGACCTGGGATTTTAGGCTCTGAAAAAAGTAGTTTTAGGCACCTAAAATAGGCTTTTAAAAGAGAAAATAGACACTTAAAATATGCTTTAAAAATGTGTAGATAGACATAAAATAGACTTTAAAATGTTACATTATACACTTAAACTGTAACATGTTGTCTTGTTTTTACTGCAAGAAACGTGGTAAAAAAATTCTTAACAGAATTAACTGCAAAATTAGGCATCGCGAACTATATTCGCTTAAACAGATGTTCTTTCACTGGTGACTTGACACAGTAA
Organism: Ectobius pallidus; assembly: GCA_964059195.1. Lineage (NCBI taxonomy): Eukaryota > Metazoa > Arthropoda > Insecta > Blattodea > Ectobiidae > Ectobius > Ectobius pallidus. Next base: position 178,841,579 of record CAXKWD010000006.1, on the reverse strand, counting down.
TCCTCCCCCTCTCCCGTCATTCAGCATTCCTTTAGCGAAAATTGTTTGGAATAATCAAATTCTTTGAAAAAACCCACCTCTGCTGTTCTGCTTTTCATTGAGGGATGTCCATTAAATGATTGTAAAAGTTACAGAAGTTTAATTTTATTTTACATGTACAAAATAAGCAGTAAAATAGGCTCTAAAGGCCTTAATAGGCAATTTAGGGCACTATAAAACTATATAAATGTAAGTGATTTATCATGAAACATCCTCATATTTAGAAATTTTCATGTTACTTCATAAGGAACAAAATAGGCATTTGCCTTAAAATCCCAGGTTTATTCATAACAGTGAAACAAAAAATAAATGCTAGCCATTATGGTCAACTATGAAGGTAAAATTAATATTAAATCTACGTCATACTTTGATTGAGTAGCCTACATTCCATTTTAAACACTCTTTACTTATTTATGTCCCAGTATTAATGTATTTTCACAGCTTGAAAGTGGTTTCGCTGTGCTGTATTATTATAACCTGTTCCGCAGTGTTAAAGATACGGTATAACCTACGCCACGTTCAGTGAATCATATATAAACATTAATTGCCAGTGCATTCTGTGAAACGGGGATATATTTTAAGCATTTCCTATGTATTGTAAACTACTGTACAAATGGTGAACCTAAATACTTAGCTAAATTCCGGTTTTTGTATTAAAAAAAAAATAAAAAAATAAAAAAAAGATCTAGTAATGAATATAGAACGGACCGTTAAATATTACCGTAAATTATCTTGAGAAATTCCGGACCTGGAATTATATTTATTGTGACTCCACATCACAGATTTCTCTACCTCCTGGAGGAAAGCTGTGCAGGGAGTGGAAACATTTGACATTAGTTTGAACTCGAGTATAATCTGCGGTTTAGTGGTTAGCGTTGCTGACTACGATCCTCCGTATCTACTTGGAGGTCTAGAACGGGGTGCACTCAGCCTCGTGATACAAATTGAGGAGTTATTTGGTTAAGAAGAAGCGGTTCCGGTCTCGGCATGCTGACCACATGCCCCCAGTCATATGACACGGCCCTCTCGTACCACATGCACGCTTTCACTTGTTACAGCAAAATAACTAATTTACCAAGGAATTGAGGAAAAGCATGCAAAAAAGGAAAATAGACAGTTTCAGGTAATGCATAATATATAGGCCTACAAGTTTTTTTGCGTTTATGTCTTTTAAGTATTAAAATAGAATTTTACTTAATTCTGAAGATTACTGATAATACTGAATATGTTGATTGATGAATCACACGATGTCATTCTACACGCAACGACGCAAAACAGCAATTCAGAAAGTAGAATTTATTAATGATAGGCTTTCTTATGTTATTCTAAGAGGACATCATAGTTATGAATGTATATTTACCGTAAAGTGGGGTTACTTTCTTAACACTTTGCTCCTTTTTTTAAATATGAAAATAATAGATCCACTGAGAGAAATTCGATGAAGAAATCAAACACATCGTTCTAGGGATATTTGCTGAAGACATGGTAATTGTCTCACAGTGTCTGGACACTTACAGCAGAAAAGAGTTTAGGAACAGAGTTGCATCAAAACATTCAAAGCGGGAAGAGAAAAAGATCAGAAGTGAAAGAATGAAGAAGAAAAGATTAACCAGAAAGCCTTAGGTTCCATGCGGCCAAAGTCGGGAAAAGAAGAAGAAACTTACACTACAGATTTTAACTAATTTTCTGCTCGTTATTTACATTTTATCACAGGTTATCCGACGAGAGATATACACGACTATGATTTAACAGTATTCCATTAATAAAATGCAACGGATTATATAAATAACAATTACTTTCTTATCAACTGCATACTAAATGAATCGAATGCCACCAATGGTGGGTATAAGAAATGCTTAACTTAGCGATTCTCATCTATCAGAACATTATAAAAGCACAGGAACTGGCTTGTACCGAATCGAAATTGTGTTTTTAATCAATGCGCATTTATAGTATTTCAATTTCCAAACGAGTTATGTTGTATAAAGTAATGTGTTTTTATTCTGTTCACTGGCAACTTGTGACGTAATAATCAGTGCATATTGATGCCGTACGTTTCCGGGGTGTTTATTTAGTTGTGCATGCCAACATTGAATACAGGATGCTTAAAAGGTTTCACCAAACATAGAACACACACAGTCACTTACCCCTTAATGAATTTAAGCACCATTTCCCAGCTGGAACAGAGAGACCATATCATTCAGTAAGACTTGTATAAACATTGTGAAATCAGACAGGCCGGTATTCATAAAGCTAAAGTCATTGAACAAGTCGACTTATATGTTTTCCGTATTCACAGTCTTCTTTAAAGCTGTACTTATTCTACATATTAAAGTCGAACTCAATAATATGAAAAATCACGCGTTCACTGCCGTAACAATTGAATTAGCCAATCGTGTTTAAGATTTTTTCAGATTTTATGTAAAGCAAAGCCGTCTGAGTACGTATTTTGTTGTCATGATATAAAAATACAGACGGCGCTGTGCATTGTAAACAAAGAATTCAATTAATCCAGTCACATTATACAGCGTGAAAGTAAGCTGATCAGTAGTTTCTTGAGAATATTCTGTGTATATATTAGCTTGGACATTGTTCAGAATTAATGCCGGTACGATTATGTATTTATTTAGATATCAATTATTGTTTTAGAGAGATTCAAAATAGCTTAGGAAGCTTTGGGCCGATATGAAATGTGAGCAGAGAGAAATGCCGATTGATATTTCCAAAACTGTAAATTCATGTCACTGTAGGATTTAAATGACTTCAAATAACGCTTTGGGGCGCGATTTTCTTCCGCAAAATCAATGTCCATGGTTCTGGCTTAAACTGAAATGAGTCGGGGGGACCCTTGACTTATTTCGTGCTTTACTGAACGCGACTTGTTTGTGCCAGAAATTCAACTTAGGACGGGAGTAGGACTTACTGCGATTATGAATACCGGCCTTAACCTAATATCAAGACAGCTCCAGGGATATACAGTGCGTTCCTGAATTCAACAGAAAGTTTTGGGAGGACTGAAGAGTGCACTTCCGGTATACGCGGCATATTGTTTCCTTTGCATACGATATCATTATTAAGGAATATGGAGGACATTCTTCGTCCCATTGTAGATAAGGCTTTTTTGTTTTGGTAATGCATGTACTTAGCACGGCCGACTGTCTTATAAACTGAAGGCCTCGATTGTAAATAAAATCAGGTAAACTGGTATAACAAAGTGCCAGAATGCTTTCAATATCAGTGATAATTGTAATTATGATATGCAGAAAATAAGTTATTTTTGTAATAGATCTCCGAGTTAAACTTCAAATCGATTCATTAAGCAGGGCTTACGGAAGGACAAACGTCTAAAGTGCTGTATAATATGCAATGTTTTATAAACTAATTGTATATGTAAGTTAGTTAATTTTTTTTAGTATTCTTTCTACCTATTCAAATCCCCCCCCCCCCGAAAAAAATTCTGCGTCCGCCACTGACATCAGGTATTAAAATATGATGTAGATATCGATAACCATACATTTCGATAGAATGCACAATATTATATCAAGAGCAGCTGCGTTTAATTTATTCAACGACTAGTTGTGTTTTAAATAATTTATTTACATTTATTTTCACAGACATCGTTATGAAGAAATTAATCAATCAAGGGGGGGGGGGTTAACAATATAAATAAACGATTGCCAATTTGTTACGTTACGTTTAATATATTGTGGGCCATGCAATAACATTGTACCGTTTATATCCATTACAAAGTTAATGTTTATATTAAATTGGAAATGAAATCATGCTCTTTAATAAGTATTATTTTTTCTACTTACAGAAACCGATACATCTGAACGTGTCTTATTTATTTACGTTAGTTACGGGAGCTCGGCCTCTGATTGGCTATCCGCGAGCCAATCAAAATGCTTCGGGTCTTGGGATAACGCAGAACATATTATAATAGATGTGACCGTTAATTACTCGTTATTTCAGTACCGGTCAACCGATTTGGTCGAATATCAATAGGCTGCTTTCCATGGACGTTATGAAGTACCATCCTGGCACTTAATAACGAAGACTTATGCAGTGCATTGTTATAAATCATATTTTCGATACATTGTAAATACAGTTTTCTCATCAAACTACTGAGATTATTTCTCATTAGCTTTTATTATGCTTTGTATTTAATTCACTAATAATAAATTACAATTACAACGTCAGTGACATATTTTACGCTATATCAAAATGTTTAGCTCAGTCCATTCTACAATCCCTCCATCTGGGACACCCTGTATATATTTTATTCCAGCTTTATTTATACTCCTTTAAACATCGAGGTCGTATCAGCAGCTCAGGTTGTGTGTGTATAAGTTACCAGTAACCCATGCAACTATCGATGTGCATCTGTTTGCTATTGTTGATGTTTTTGAAACTTGGTGATTTTAGCCAATAACCAACTTAAATGGATAAATAAAATTTTAATATCGTGATGAATAAATATCCAATTCGGCATTTGTTAACCCCATAGATTCTAGACTTGTTATTTTGAATCGTAAGCTTTGTTTAGCAGAATTCTCTTCGTCTATGTAGTTTCATTTTAGGTAAAGATAATCTCTATAAGATGGCGCGTCGTCAGGTTAAGAACCTTAAGAAACGCTTGCCAGATTTATGGATTCTATCAAAGTAAAATTTCCACCATCATCTCCACAGTGTTTGATGTATATCTACATCTTCAAGCCTCTCTATCCTCCCACAGATCCTGAGGAATGTTTTTCTCCTTCTTCTTGTATCCCAATCAGTGTAAAATAGTCCCTCGTTCGTATCTCCGGGTAGGAACTACGTTGAGGGAGTCTAAAAAGCGTCCACTTACTGACATTAATGTTCCACTTGGAATTTGAAAGAATTATAGCTTTTAGCCAACGGGAAGATTCCTGAAAGTTCAAATTTTCAATTTTTTATCCCCCAAAAAATCATAATGTCCTTCTACACTTTGTTTAGATTTATTGTGTCTAAACGGCAATATACGGAAGTCTAAATGCACGGACATTGGCATGACAGATTGTAATAACAACGAAAGTCTGGGGTGTTTATGTAATATTGAGAAAGTAGAGGTAAGAGTTAAGAGTTATGTAACGCATAACTCAACACCCTCATCGCCTTAACCCAGACCTTGCTACTTAAAAATAAAAATCAAGGGCCCCCGGGTCGTTTTATTTCTGGAGCTACTTCTCTTAACTAATGTGACCACGCCCTCTAAAACCACTCAGTACAACAACCAGCTAAGTCTGTCTCACCAACTCCTGGAAGTGGACCAATTGATACCTTCAGACTAATCCATAGATATTGTGACTCTGATCAATTCCAAGACACAATCATGTAAAAATTACTTTTTAGAGAGGCCTTTTATTATTATTATTATTATTATTAAAAAAAAAATTAAATAAAACATTATTTGCTTTTACACATGTTAAAATGGTTACATAGAAACGTATTGTGTGTTTAACCCATGCGTTTGAGTTGCATTTAATAGCTATAAAAAGAAAATATATATATATTAAATCAAATCTAACGCGCGAGCGATCGCGAGTTAACTGATTATATAAAAAATTCTAGATACAGTGCACGCCGTTTATTGTGATAATTACGGGACGCAGGTGATCTGATAATATTAACTGATTGATAACAATAGCCGAAGGAATGAAATGAAGGTTATTTATTCATATATAAGGTAATACACTACAAAACAGGATTCACCAGGTGAGGATTGTAAAATGCAAGTTGAATAGTATTTCCAGTTCCCTATACTGTAATTGTTATAACTTAAATTATTGATTTCTTGTCAACTGTTTCACTTACTTAGGGTTAAAGTAAAAAATTTGGTATTTGATTAACGATTTTAATTTTTATGTAATATGTAAAACCGAGAAACTTTTCTTTCTTTCTTTATCTTAGCTTTACCTCTCCCTTTTAGGATTTAAGCGACCCAAGCCGCCCGGGCCTTATAGGGCCGCGATCTGTCGGGGAGGGATTATCTTTGGATCACATACATACTTTTTTGACCAGACAAGAACATGGAGGGCCTCCCTATATGAGTGATCAGCCCAATGCTGGGGCCACCTCCGAGACAACACAAACCCACACATAGGACGAGACACACCATTCACACACACTCTCTCAGAACAAGGCGAGGATGGGATGAAGATGATAATGACGGCCAGATGATATCCGGGGACCACAAGGGCCTAAAGTTACCCGACATTTGTCTCACAGGTGAGGAAAACCCCCAGAAAAAAAACCCACCTAGGTAACTTGTCCCGATCCCGCTGCATGAGAGGAGCGAACGCATCCCCTACGCCACAAACCTAAAACTCGGGGCAAGGTTAGTGACTTATTTGTTTCCATTCTGGATCCGCCACTGATTAAGACAATACTGATGACACATTATAATCAATATGGCTGTTTTCTCTAAACAAAACATAACGATATTAACCGAAACAAGAGAGGGGGGGGGGGTTGGATAAAAATGAAAATGTTATTCTTGGATATTAAGAATCAGTTTTGAGAATTAGGTGAAATTAAATGAAGACAATACACATAATAAGCCTATGTTTTTAATTATTTTAATTGTTTCTAAAATGTCTTCTATCGTTTTGTTGACAAATAGACGGATGTGAACAGAGTTGGCATGTGCCTTTATAACAGATAAGGTCAGAGCCCTCGCTTTGGGACATTCGCTTTCTATTCATACAAACAGTACATCGTAACCTTTTTTCCTCGTTTCGGATAACAGATGCTCTCGGGGGCGCCAACTTTTGAAAACCATTAGGTGGGCTCAAAAAAGTGTGTGTTTTTTTTTTTATTTGGGGGTTTAGATCACTACTAAAATAACATAAAACTGAACTGTACATGAACCCACCATATGTAGCATGGGTTGTTGCAAAATATGTCCCGAGTAGAGTTCTCCTAATAAATTTGACACAATCATCGTTTTCTTCTTATTTCCTTAGACCTGTTTTCCTTAGTCACACCGTCTTTTTCATAAACGATCCTAGTTCTTTCTTCAGTAGTTTTGGGGGCGCCCTTGCAATTAAGACATTTCAACTCAGTGTAATTTGAATTTCCCAACACCTGTATATACAGTAGCCTACTAGCTTAAAAGGCACGAAGTCGCCCGGGTTTTGTATTTTGTAATTTGAAATTAACTTATGAAGGACTTTCATTTTAAAATTCTAGGTCCTTATAGGTATATGTATTCAAATTTTGAAATGAAGGACGACTTACCACACTCAAAATATTCCATCAGAAAACGCTTGGTATAGCTTTTTATGGCTCATAGAGAATGTAGAATTTTGCATCCCATCGCTAATACATACCAAGCCTGGTAGGGGTTAAAATAAGAAGAAACAGAAATTCCGGTAACATAAAATTGCATTGTCTTTGCGAAATATTTTATTTCTCACTCTCATGTTACCATAAAACCGTTTTGGGGATGAAATTAAACAGAATTTATTTCAAAACCCATCTGAGACCGCTGGCAACAATATGTTGTCATGTGAACTGTGATTTGGATTTGATAATTCTGTGTAAAAAGGGATTAAGTATTCTCAAAAACATTTTATTTTTGGCATTTAAAATCAAAATTTTGCAAAATCCTCTCTTAGTGAGCACTTACATTATGAAAGGAAGCTACTGTCAAAATTCCAAGTCCCTACCTGTTATGGTTTAGGCTCTACGTTGATTCTCTGTCAGTCAGTCAGTCAGTCAGTCAGGACAAAGCCTCATACCCTATTTAGAACAGCCCGCACAGAAAACAATCAACTCAATGATTAGGAGTAATCAAAGGAAATGTTTCAGACCTTACTTCCTCAATGGCAATAGACAATTCCTAAGCAATCTAAAGGTATATTATCTATTTTATGGAACCCGGAGGTTCATTACCGCGCAAATCCAAAATTAAAAAATACAAATTTCCAAAATTAAAAAAAAAAACAAAAAACAAAATTATAACATCCAAAAATCCAAAATTTAATAAATAATAAAATAATAAAATAAAAAATTTAAAAATCCAAAAATCAAAAATTTAAAAAATAAAAAAATAAACAATTCAAAGATCGAAAATTTAAAAAATTAAAAATTAAAAATTCCTAGATCCAAAATTAAAAAGTCCAAAATCCAAAATTTAAAAAGTCCAAAAACCCTATATTAAAAAGTCCAATTGAAAAAATCCAATAATCAAAAATTGAAAAAATAAAATTTTACTTCTGTCGCGTGGCGTTCCACGCACTCTTTTTTTTACAAAATAAACAAAGAATTATTCCTTATACCGGCAGTCGAAAAATAACATAAACAATTGAGATATTTACCCTTTAATGATACAATTAATCAAAGCGACGTACACATTGTTAATTTCAGTGCGTTGTATAAATTTTTTTTAAGTCTTTTCTTAAAATGCACACATTCACATTTTTCTTTTGCTTTGCATTAATTGAAAAATATATTTAAAAATCGCGTTTTTCGGCAGTCTTCTTTAGCCCCTAGTTTTTTCGGCAAAAGCCCTCCTTAGCCTCTTTTAGGCTCTTCAGTCCGATTTAGCCTTTTTTAGGTTCTATAAGAATCATATATTCTGAAGCAAGAGACATGAAATGGAAAAATATGTTAAAATGTTCTAATTAGGAAGCTGGGGAAAAATAGGTTAAAACCTTCAAATCCGGGCCCTAGTCATGAATGAAATTGGACAAGACAATATCATACTATATATTATATAAAAAATAGCCTCATTTTTGCTTTACTTCAACAACGAAACACGATTTTTAGTAATAGCCAAAAATAATTATGGTAATAATGCAAGAAAAATTATTGGCCCATATAAGTTGTCATAGGAGATGGTAAACATTGATACCGATAACCAGTATTTGGAACTGTCGATTAGTAAGATTGAAATCCGGGACAATTTCACATCATAGAGACAAATGCCGGATTGGATTTAATTTACCCGCTATTTCATTCTATGTCATATTCATTAAAATTGAAAATCAGTTGAAATTAACAGAAGCCATAACATATCAACAATAGAAACAGATGCAGATGAATAGCTGCATGCCACACTATGAGAGGAGGCAGCGACATACCGCAGACGTTACAAAAATAAAGTTGGTCCCCTATGTTGGTGACGCCAGACAGCAGCCAGGATGTTTAACATATTTCATGTTTTCTTCTTCTCATTTTTCTTTCTATTATTTCCATCGAAAAGACAAGAAGGATGCCACCTGGACCTTGTTAACAATTAGTAAATCCATGTGAATCAGATTCACTCAGATTGATGTTATCTATTAACAAAGTGTCTACATTTGCGTTAAAAGAACTTTAGTGTTAACAAGATTTTAGAATTTGAGGTTAGATTTCAGTCCATAAGCCCACCGCTTTCCTGAATACGTGTTTTATAGCTTTTTTTGCACTCCTTAGCTAGTAAGTGGTACTTACGAACGTTGTTTACATGGATCGTAAGTTGACATTCCCACACAGTCTTGTTGCTAAGGGCGGTTGCGATGAGGTTAAATTACTTACGGTCCAAGCGCTACGTCATAATTCATTACGATACACTTCATAATACAAGTCTTTATGGACACGGCCCCCAAGCCAAATATTCGGTTCCCATAACAACAAACACATGCGAATCACTTTCTGAAATAAACATCTCTCTTCAAGAATGTATACACATAATATTTTCAGGTAATATCACAATTAATATAATTAAATTGATATAAATAATCATCGTGCAAAAAATAGCATGCAACACACGGGCCGTAAAGGCATTTACGGGTCTCGAAAACTTAAAAACCCGAGGCGCAGCCGAGGGTTTTCAATCTGTTTCCTCGACCCGTAAACGTGCCTTACGGCACTTGTATCGCAATATACTATATTAAGTGCCAGTATGGTACTTTATAAGATTGAGTGGGGGACGAAAAAATGTCTGTCCGTCTGTCCGTGTGTCTGTACGCACCATAACTCAAATACGCTTTTTCGGATTTTCATGAAACATGGAAAACACATTTATAATGTCCATGGGAAGAACCCTATTGGGGAAAAGGTAATCTGCGCACTAACATTTTTCTTCCCACTTCTTCAGACTTAAGACTGGCTATGAAATTGCATAGATGAGGTTAAAAATGTTGGGCTGAGTAGCTTTGTCATTTAAAAAAATGTTAAAAACACTACCCTAAATTTTTGCATGAACACTTCGTTCTTATATGACGCCTTCTTAATAAAGTCAAAACGGGATATTTCATTGTTTATATAGGCTATTGTTCTCTCCACTTGAGTAGACGAGAATACTTGTCATTTATTTCAGATATCCCTTGTACAATACTTCTCAGTTTTATGTAGGCACTTGTTTGGAACTGGGAAGTGCATCTAACACAAGGAAGATGTTGGGAGAAGCGTGGTAGAACATCGAATTATATTTTGCGTGAAATGACCTACTTATTTCCGTGGCGCAGTTTACATATCTCAAAATTAGGTGTCAACCGTGGCGCAGATTACATACACCCCCCCCCTATTGATATTGAACCAAATCGGTTCACCGGTACCGGAGTAATGCCCAATTTAGTGCCTATTTTAGTAGATTATATCAGAAAGGCGCCATAACTCAAATACGCTGATCGGATTTCCATGAAACTTAGTATACGCATTTATGACGTACATGAGAAGTACCCTATTGAATTTGAACCTAATCTGTTGACCGGTACCGGAGTAAAACCCAATTTAGTGTCTATTTTAAAAACGCAATAACTCAAATATGCTTTATCGGATTTTTATGAAACTTCGTATACGCATTTATAATGTCCATAGGAAGATGTCTATTGATATTCGACCAATTCGGTTGGCCAGTACCGAAATGATGCCCAATTTAGTGCCTTTTATGTTAATATATAAGAAGTAGCGGTAACTCAAATATGCTTTATTGGATTTTCCTGAAAGTTTGTATACCCATTTATAATGTACATGGGAAGACGTCTACTGATATTGGACCAAATCGGTAGACCGGTACCGGAGTAAAACCCAATTTAGTGTCTATTTTGAAGACGCAGTAACTCAAATACGCTTTACCGGATTTTTATGAAACTTGGTATACACATTTATAATGTCCATGGGAAGACGTTCATTGATAATGGATAAAATCGGTTGACCTCTTTCAGAGTAATGCTCAATTTAGTGCCTATTTTATGGTAATATACGTATTCGAAAGAATTTATGAAATGCAAATCAGTTATCATGACATCATAGCCTATTGTTTTACTGTGATCTTATAAGGCTTTGGAAATTAAAATACAGTTAGCTATGACAAATAACACTATTCCTTTATATCCAACTAGACCGTTAAACTGACCCAGGTGGCCGAGATGGTAACGTCTTGATTTTGTGTGTGTGTGTGTGTGTGTGTGTGTGTGCGATTGTCAACATATCACAAATCTGTACAGTTCAGCTGATGCTGGAAGATTTTAATCTGATTTTAAAAAAACTAGACCTTTGTTCTTCCTTAAGCCCTGCTTAATGAATAAATCTGGAGCTTAAGTTGGAAATCTTCTTCTTCTTCTTTTTCGTAGTTTTACCTCTCCCTTTTATGATTTAAGCGACCCAAGCCGCCCGGGCCTTACAGGGCCGCGACTTCTGTCGGGAGAGGGATTACCTTTGGATCACATACATACTTTTTTGACCAGACAAGGACATGGAGGGCCTCCCCGGATGAGTGATCAGCCCAATGCCGGGGCCACCTCCGAGACAACACGAACACACAGGACGATACACACCAGTCACACACACACTCACTCAGAACAAGGCGAGGATGAGGATGAAGATGATAATGACGGCCAGATGATATCCGGGGACCACAAGGGCCTAAAGTTACCTGACATTTGTCTCATAGGTGAGGGAAAACCCCGGAAAAACCTCACCTAGGTAACTTGTCCCGACCAGGAATCGAACCCGGGCCCGCTGCGTGAGAGGATTGGACGCATCCCCTGAGCCACAGCGGTGGACAAGTTGGAAATCAATTAAAAAAAAAAAAAAACATATTCTCCATATCATAATTGCAGTCATAACTGATTAAACAAAAACATACTGGCACTTTTTTACATCAGTTTACCTGATTTTATTTTTCCTCATTCTGTAAATCTAACTTGACACAATTTTCAGCTGAAGATAGACAACCTATACAATTTGGGTCAATATATTGTAATAAGTCTTCCATTTAAGGGGACTATACCTTTTCCCTGGGGATGTCACACGACGTTCTCTTACTTTTAATCAGGGCCGTAGCTTGGCGGTGGCGAGATGGGTCACCACCAAGGGCGCAGGTACAGAGGGCGCAAAATTAACCATGAAAAATCCCACTTTTTTTTAGACTGGTGCAATTTATCAAGCAATAAAAATTTCACGTTAATGGAAGAAATCTTTCAGGTTATTAAAAATCACTCCACGTGAACTATCTGTAGTATTATGCCGATTGGCTACAGTCATGCAGTCATGCAACGTTCTTTTATTAACACGTTTCTTATTGATATAATCCATGAACAGTATGGAAAGATATAATGACAATAAAAATCCGAGGAGGTACCGGGGATCGAACTCGGGACTACAGATAGATTTAACTGTTAATACAAAATACTATGAATTTTTTTTCATTTTCTCATTGCATATTGCAGAAGCTGTTTTAAAAAAGTTCCTATACGAAAAAAATACTTTTACCAATATTACTGTATTAAACATTTTCGTAGGCCTCAGGCGTATTATGTACTTTACTTTTGATACTATATTTTATGATTTAATTAATTTTTAAGTAGTTCAATCGTCTGAAAATAAGGTTTTAGTAAATGAAAGTTCAACACTTAGTTCATTTTTAAATTGAGGTTTAGGTTTTCTTTGATAATAACAGTGTTTTTATATTAAAATAATAAACAATTTTACGGGAAATTTAAAAAAATTGTTCAGACCCCCCAGATTTGTCAAACTCGCCGAGGGCGCAGAAGGATGTTGCTACGGCCCTGCTTTTAATACCACTTTACATGAAGATATTTGTTGTTGCTATTTTCTCGAAAACGGCTCTAACGAAATTTTGTACATGAGGTGCTTATACTAAGAGCTAAAACTTTTATTTGAAAATGATTTCTGAATAAATTTTCAGAAGACTAGTTATAAGCCACCTACACTATCGGCCAGATGCCAACTTATCCATGGCAGTCACAAATTATCCCTAGAATCAATGCCAATAGCCGGCTGATCCCACGACATCAATGTTTACTTTCGCGATCCACCACTAGACCGCCACCATCCAGTGAACCATCTCGCCGAGAATCCGAAACAACTGTCGTACAGAGAAGTTAACTAATACAAATTATGTTGATAAACTAAAAGCAGTTGCGCAATTTTTACAAAAGAAAATTCAATATTACAAATACAGAAATAAATTTTACAAATATATTGTATTCAGGACTGCCATACGTACGACTATTAATTCGTAGATTTGTACGACGTGCGACACAATCATTAGTCGTACGCCTATTTGTACGACTATTTTAAACATGACGTTTTATATTTTTGTTAATCAATCTACTGACGATTTGTAGAAGAGTGATGATTTTCTATTTAAACCTTTAATTGGTAGTTACTCCGGTACCTGTCAAAATACTTGGGATTCTTTCTATGGACGTTTCTATGCATAATCTAGCTTGTGAGTTTAAAGAAACTCCGATAAAGCGTATTCGACATTTTTCCCCTTCACCTTGCATTCTGGCACTTAACAGATGTTGCATGCGTTTAGCAAAACAGAAAGCACAAATGTAAACCTCACTCCTAGCCAGTAATAACCTGGAACGTATCCACTTCACTAAGACATTATCATCGGCGTACAATTTTAGACCACTGACTGATGCAACCGAAGCTAAAATAAAACGCGTTTCTTCGAGACTCAACAAGGCATCCGAATTCACTTTCTGTAGCTTATGACTACCCTGCAGACAATATTTTGAGAGAGAGAAAAAAAATGTTTCAAATAAAAGTTTTAGCTCTTAGTATTTAAACAAAATCGTGAAAATGTAAATTGGTTTTATACACGAGGGAGAATGTTTGCTTGTACATTATTTTCCACATAGTCCCCTCCCAGTTCAATGCATTTATGCCATTGGATAGGAAGAGCTTCGATACCGCATGAGAAAAATTATTTTGGTTGACACTGTAGCCACTCCTGCAACATCAATTTGACATCTTCATCAGATTTGAACTTCCGCCCTCCAAGGAGATCCTTTAATGGACCAAAGATTTGGAAATCTGATGCTGACAAAGCGAAGGGGATTGCTGAGTGCAGGTGTTTTGCTTCAACATGATAATGCCCGTCCTCATGCTGTTCGTGCAACCATCGAAGACATATGCTTCAAGTGCCTTCCACATCTGCCATACTTGCCAGGTTTGGCACCATCAGATTTCCACATCTTCAGTCCATTAAAGGAGCTCCTTGGAGGACAGAGTCCGCCGGCGTGGTCTTGTGGTTAGCGTCGCTGACTACAGATCTGTCGGCCCGGGTTCGATTCCCGGTACCTCCTCGGATTTTTCTGAGGTAGGGAGGTCTGGCAGGGGTGCACTCAGCCTCGTGATTCCAATTGAGTAGCTACTTGATAGAGAAGTAGCGGCTCCAGTCAAGAAAACCACCATTAACGGCCGTGGGTGTCGGCATGCTGACCACATGCCCCCCAATCCTGCCATCTGCCTACGGGAGATGACGCAGCGGTCGGGTGGTAGGCCAAGTCCCTCCAGGGATGTAGCGCCACGGAGTTTAGTTTTTTTTTTTGGAGGACAGAAGTTCAAGTCTGATGAAGATGTCCAATCGGCGTGTATATGCGAGAAAGTAATAGCGATGTGTTTTATTCATTACATAGTCACAACAAATACTGTATAATTATTTCCAGATCTCTCGTTAATTCACCTAGTTCAATGACGAAACAGATAAAAATGTTATTTTAATTTGTGTTGCTTTATTACGTAGTTTCTTTATGGAAGGCGATTTTTAATTATGGCGCTACATCCCTGAAGAGACTAGGTCTACCATTCGCCCGCTGCGTCATTGCTCATTCACCACAGACGCATGGAAAAATTGGGTGGGGCATGAGGTGAGCTTGCCGATATTAACAGCCATTAACGACCGGAGTTGCATTTATGACTATTTAGCGAATAATACGTAATAATTAATTAATAGAATACATAGACATTGAATTATTTGAGCAGCGTTTCAGATTAAGACAATAGTATTCATGTCGTACGTAAAATCAATGTTGCTGTTTTTCTCCGAACAAAACACGATCAAACCCCGCCATCGGCGATGGTTTCCATGACTACGCACTACGCTTATTCACATTTAAGAAGTTGAAAATCGGCGATGTTTAGCTTGTTGTGTTCTTCATAAACCATAGCCTATAGGCTGACTGATTTGGTTTTTCTGGGAAAATGAGAGCGAAGACGTCGCTTTTCTAGTCTGTGAACAGAAAACTGCTGTTGGAATCAACACTAACCTAACTGCTGATAACGGGAAACCAATGAAATGTCAGCCAATCAAAGTAATTTAGGCAAACATAGCTCTGACGCAACAATGTGAAGTGTGTAATGTATTCAAGTATTGTTTGCTGAAATGCTGAAGATATCTTGTGTAAAACATAATTACAATATTCTTATAGTTCTTAGCGATGCACTGGTAAGCAAGATATTACGCACGGAGGAACAGTTCCTGCTGTTGAGGTTATGGTTTTATAATGTTTACAGCAGGTGATTACAATTATTAAGTGCCAACGTTGCTGAACTATGGAATATATTTATAATGCTGATTCCTGAACAGATGTAAGCATGAAACTGTATTTCCAGAATAAATCCACCACGACATTGGTGACGTCTCTGACCTGATTAGAATGTAAAGAAAAGGGGACGTGTCTTTATCAGTTTTGTAGCAAATTCCATAAATATTGAGTGAATTAGGTTTGTGGTTGGCTGATTGCAGACTCATTCTGATATGTTACTGATCACAACAATTACACACAGCAGTGGTTAGGTTAGCATATTATTTGGTGTAAGTTCGGATGTTTATGACCTTAAAAAGTGAAAAATGACTGCAATTATGCCCTTAAAATTACTAAAATATGATCCAAAACCCTAAATATGACCTAATTAATTAACGTATTTAAAAAAACTAAATGTTCCAATTTAAAACGTTTAAAGACACTAAATTCTTACATCACACAAATTCAGAAACTGTAATAACTTTTTTAAAAAAAATTTGGTGATTTACAGTTTAACTTTAATGAACTTCTGTTTGCAATCATTTAAAAATTTAAGTTACCTATTAAATTGGCATAAACATTAAATTAATTAAATAAATTTCAAATTTAACTCGTCCATGTGGTACACATACTGTATAATTGTGCCCCTTTGCCGAATTTATAACTGAAATATGACGGAAATATGACCAACACCACAAAAACCCCCAAAATATGACTTTACATGCAAAATAAAAACGGTCCATTTGTGATAACAAATGTGCAATTCGTGTTTAATTTGTGTTTGTGGCGAGAATGGAGGTAAGGATAAAGATATGACAAACATCCGAACCCTAGTTATTATTATTATTATTATTATTAGTTCTTACCATATTCTGCACATAGGTCATATCACGTGTTCAGAACGTAGTCCGATATTCAGTTGATACCTATTGATACGTATTATCAATATTTCCAGCTTGGATAAATTTCGCAGCTTCAGTTTCTGTAGGCCTATATTATTGTTATAACATGCATGTATTTTTTGATCTGACGTGTTCCATATCCTTGAGCCTCGCTCAACACAGGATCTACAGAACGAGATATCTACATCTACATCGTTTTTTTTTTCATGTAAATATAAAAAAAATGTTACGACCTTTTCAATTAAATGCATGATTTATTTAATCCCCATTCTATCTGAAATGTTATAATGTCTTCATAAACACAAACCTTTCTCGAATTCCTCCAATTCAAATCAATTTTATTTCAGCACTTACCAATACCAGGCTATAGAACATGATATTGAATGTTTCATCAACGTGAAAAATGGAATGATTGAAGTGGCCCTGATAATGAACTAACCTCAACATTGAAACATACAATTGTAGTGAACGAACATAAATAATCTCGTCTAATTTCGGTTTCCATCCACATTAAGGTTAGTTACATGCAACACTGCTTGTATAGGAGTTTGCTATAATCGTGGTATTCATTTGTTTCAAAAATGCATATCCAAAGCCCCCTATAATAATGAAATAGAATTCTTACCTCACTTCCTTCCAGGCGAAAAAGACGTACCACAAGGTAAACATGATTAGGGTTGGAAATCTGGGTCACTCACTAATGTTACCCGAGAAAAGGGTAGTCCACACCTCTAACCCTTACACGCGAACACAACGGGGTCACAAGGTCGATGAACAGTAGCAGTCAGATGTTTTTCACCCCCCTCGGAAGTCGATTCATTAAATTCCTAGGTTCGAATCTACGTCACAGATGCATGTTCGTCACCTTGGCTGTTCCCCCAAGCTCTTGGCGCCGTCTACCGAGTGTTCGTCGCTTTATCGACCGTCACTTGGCAAATTTAAAAGGTTCCGAGATGTCTAGAGTGTAGCCTACTCTATCATATACCTGATGCTGATGCTAGGGGTGAGTTCATGTCATCCGCAGGGGTGGCAGCACGTGGGCACCTGCCCAAACAAAACATTTTGCCTCCTAAAACGCATTTTTGTCCGACTATATTATAAAACATTTATTACGTGTGAGATAATGGTGTCACAATGACACCCATTACAACTCTTTTTGATTACTACGTCGGCGTGGTATCGATCTTGGAACCTTGAAGGACACTTCCGATGATTTCTTCGGGGGAAAAAAGTTTCAAATAAAAAATAATTAGTACTAAAAAGTTTTTCTAAATAAAAGTTTAACTCTTAGTAAAAGCACCTCATTTACAAAATTTAAACAAAATCGTAAGAACCGTTTTCGAAAAAATCGCGAAAAACTAAATTTTCTTAACTTTGTTTTCCGTTCTGGAGCTAGTCTGTTCACAGACAAATAAGTTGATATGCTTGAAACATCTTATTAAAAGAATAAATAGGGAATTTCCCTAGCATTAGCCTGTTTCTGCGCCATTCAGAAGGAAGCCACACTATCTGCTGAGCTTTGGAAGTCGGACAACAGAGATGGCGATGCGAAAGTCATGCAGTTTCCCGCTAGATGGCAGGGAATGCAGTTTTGACAATTCACTTGGTTTTACCAGTTTTTTTTTTCAATGGGAACCTTTCTGTCAGCGACTCCCGATAGGTGGCAGCAGGGTCAAAAGAGGTCCAAGCATGTCGTCTGCTGTCCATTGAACATAATGGACCAGACTATTTAAACATCAATCAGAATGCCAGAAAACATGTTGTGGCGATCATCTGTGTAAAACAGAGGTGTACACATATGCTTTACGAAATATATGGTTATAAAATATAAGGAAAATTAAACGGATGCTAATAGTTAATAGTCTATGATTTCTTTCAAATCTCCTCGCTCAACACTTTCAAATCCTCAGAATTGACTCACTATCTTAATCATTTTTACAAAGAATAAAACTTAACAAGAAATAGTATTCTCATTATCTACAACAGAAGGCCATGTTTCAAATATCTTCATCAAATGGACAAGATTCACTTATGTTCTGTTGCTTTAAACAGAAAGTTCGCCCAGCAGGAAACTCAACCATTTATTCTCTTTCAAACTATGATACAAAATTACTTCTATGGACAGTATTTGATAAATACAACTTACTTAATTTATCAACTTCATAACAAAAATTCACATATTTCTGTTTCACATTTTTTATAATTTGTATAATAAAATTATTAATATTTTGATTAAATTCGTAAGTTTTTTCATTGCAAACATTAAAACAAATCGTAAAATTGAAACAATTTCAAAACTTAATTATTCTTACAGACATTGGTTGTTCTTCTAAATTGAAGATTAAAATATATATATATATATTTTTTAAAGAAGACGTCAAAGCATATTTTTCCTTTCTATACTAGCAATTGGCACTGGCTATTTTTTCCCTCTAAATACAAAAAATAAAAAATAAAAAGATAAATAAATCAACTACACTGTTATTATATACAACTCACTTTTATAATGCACATTAATGATATTAAAACACTATATTAGAACTGGAATTACCGATGCACGTAGATATTTTAACTCGAATCGAAGAGAACATAGTATTTTGAATTATTAGCATATGAGAACCCAGTACAATGAATAACAATTCCCTGCGAGCCATAATTCTGAAACTTATGCAATATAATTCTAAAACAAAAAGTATGAACCTATATTATGGATGGGCGTTGACGTTAAAAATATTACGCATTTAGGCCTATAGTAATAATCACAAGAAAATCATTTCCTTATTACCTTATTTTGACATTCCAGCTTCTTTCAAATTACGTTGACTTCATGAAATGAACATTCTATTACTAATATGATACACTATTCAAATACTTTTATTTTTATTTGTTTTCCACACAGAAACTTAATGACAGCTATAATTCTGGAGCATGTCTTATTCGTAAGCCTTTAAAGGATATTATTTAGAAGCAAACAAACGTAACCTAAATTTATTTATAAAATATTAATGATAATAGGAATAAAATATTTACACATTTGTATCCAAGTTCTTTACTTTCTATAACTACTGTGTTATATTAATCAAATATTAGCATCTGTTTACCACACAGTAAATCCATAACCGAAAGCTGAAATATATACAGAATATTGTGAAAGCAAACAACCATGAACCTAAATTACTTTTTAAAAATGACTTAAAGTATAAAGAATTTTTTTAACATATTTACGACTATGGTTATAAATCTAAAGAAGATGGGATGTTTTCTTTGTGAAGTACTGTACAACAAGTTTTAAATGTTTCATAAAATTTGAAATATTTCTTCACCATTTAACGAATACAAATGTCATCGCGATATACAGGAATAATTTTAATATTTTGAATTATTTGTCACTAAGCTACACATGTCTCTACCACTGCAAAATAATTATTGTTCCTGTTTTTGCTGACACACCCCACGGGTTCTTTTCGACTTAATAATTACAACCAATTATTACTTCAGACAGACATTAATTATTTAATTCTTTTAACAAATCAATACTTTTTCTGGCGATCTCACACTCTCCTAGGCAGAATATAGGTATCTGATTTCTGGAATATAACTTAAACGTTATTAATCGCCAGTTTTTATAGGAAAGCCAACATTATTCACATGCGTATTGATACGCATAAGTATATGGCAGAACGAGATGGCAGGACCTCCTCAGACCCTGCTGCGCTCTGGTGGACAAATTTTTAACTGCACGCAAAAGGTTCCCATTGATATGTGTTACAGAATTGACATTACCGTCGCTGAAGAGATTCAATGTGATACATAATAAACCTCGCGCTATTCAGTATATTGCTCGTAAACGAACATAACTGTTCCTAACCTTATATAACCTGTCAATGACCTAGAATTTAAATATCATTATTTAACTAAATGCAGAAGCTTTTACCCTTCCACACCTTTCATAACACAACCGTCGTTTATATGCCGAATTCAATCGGCATGTAGTCATGTTTGTAATATTGGCTACATTGTCCCACTTGGTACGGCCCGGCTGGGACGGCGGTCACCTTATTCTCAAGTTTAGCGAAAATTTTCATTAAATTGACTTCATGCCTTCTTAAAACCAGATTCTTAATCATTCATCAACGACTAGCCTGTATATTTTTAAATCTTAACCTAAACTCAATCTAGTAATTGTCGAAAACTTGTATTGACTTAATCAGTGCTATTAATGTAATTCACTTGAATGTACACAGGGGCGGATCCACGGGGGGGGGGGAAATGGGGGAAATTCCCCCCCCCCAAAATTTGTAACATTAAGCACAAATTATTGAAAATTTATTAGAACATAACCCAAATACTTCAATTAAAGCAACGACATTCATTATTTTGAAATACCTTTGTAAGAAAATGCTGAAATGTTCATTTTGTTTTCAATTGTGTACTGGGAATAATTAATTTTTATGAGTAAAAACTTCCCTCTCTACTTTAGTTCCCCCCCCAAAATGTCTCTCTGGATCCGCCACTGAATGTACATTGAACTCATAATCTAGATATTCAAACCGTTAATTTGTTTGGAATATGTTGTGCTTTTGTTGTCTAACATGTATTATCATTTTAATGATCACGAGGACGTAAATAAATAAACAAAATAAATATAATTTAGTGTTTCCATAATCTGCAAAATTTACAGAGTATGAGTGGCCGCCACTGCATTAGTCTTTTTTTTTCATAACTCCAGTGTTAAAAACGAAGTTCCTTTGTTTTGCATTTTTTCAAATGTTAGAAGTCAGTGGCGGCCATGCCTAGGGAGATTTTATATCGTAACAGGAAAACTGAATCCACAGAGCAAAAATCTCTTAATAAAAGTTGCTTGTCTATGTCCCCTCTATACACAGGTAAAATATTTCGGTGTTATCCATTAACACTCTGTATATTGAAAACATCCGTGTGTCTGTACTCTAATATGCTTCATTGGATTTTCATGAAACTTGGTATACACATTTATAACATCCATGGCAAGAAGCCTTCTTATTTTGGACCAAATCAGATGACCGGTACTAAAGTAACGACTAATTAAAGGTCACATGCTTTTTAAATGGGAAATCATGACTATACTACAATGCTGTGTTGCTAATCATTGAGGACCTTAACTACCATGCAGTCAGATGTTTGTTTATTTCATTCTTCAAGTTGAAATGAGTAGTGCATTAATACTGTTATATACAGAAGGTATATTACTCTGAAATAATTAGGCCTCCCTACATTAAGCAGAGTTCTCTGCCAATGCATTTCGAGAATTGTTGAGATAATTTAAGAATGTCTTATTTCAGTGTATACTAGTATGAATTAAGGTTAAGTATCAAACTTTAGACGTTTGTTCTTCCGTAAGCCCTGCTTAATGAATCATTCTGGAGCTTAACTCGGAAATCGATTACAAAAATAACATATTTTCTGCATATCATAATTGCAATTATCACTGACTGAACAAAAGCATTCTGGCACTTCGTTATATCAGTTTACGTGATTTTACTTTTAAGGGGACTTTAGATGAAATTTTTATATATCGCAATTTTCTTGAAAACGGTTCTAACAATTCTGTTTAATTTTTGTACGTGAGGTGCTTATACTAAGAGATAAAACTTTTTTCCCGAAAAAAATTATCTGCAGTTATAAGCCACCACTCTGAGTATGTGCTCTCTTAGTTTACCTGATTTTATTAAGTGCCAGTATGGTACTTTATGAGATTGTGTGGGGGACGAAAAATTGTCTGTATGTTCGTCTGTCCGTGTGTCTGTACGCATCATATCTCAAATACGCTTTTTCGGATTTTCATGATACTTGGGAAACACATTTATAATGTGCATGGGAAGAACCCTATTGATATTGAACCAAATCGGTTCACCGGTACCGGAGTAATGCCCAATTTAGTGCCTATTTTAATAGATTATATTAGAAAGGCACCATAGCTCAAATACGCTGTACAGGATTTCCATGAAACTTGGTATACGCATTTATGACGCCCATGAAAAGTACCCTATTGAATTTGAACCTAATCTGTTGACCGGTACCGGAGTAAAACCCAATTTAGTATGTATTTTAAAGGCGCAATAACTCAAATACGTTTTATCAGATTTTTATGAAACTTCGTATACGCATTTATAATGTCCATGGGAAGACGTCTGTTAATATTAGACTAAATCGGTTGGCCAGTACCGGAATAATTCTCAATTTAGTGCCTTTTATGTTAATATATAAGAAGTCGCGATAACTCAAATATACTTTATTGGATTTTCCTGAAACTTTGTATACACATTTATAATGTACATGGGAAGACGTCTACTGATATTGGATCAAATCGGTAGACCGGTACTGGAGTGTCTATTTTAAAGACGCGGTAACTCAAATACGCTTTACTGGATTTTTATGAAACTTGGTACATACACATTTATAATATCCATGGGAAGACGTCTATCGATATTGGATAAAATCGGTTGACCTGTTTCGGAGTAATGCTCAATTTAGTGCCTATTTTATGGTAATATTCGTATTCGAAAGAATTTATGAAATGCAAATCAGTTATCATGACAACATAGTCAATTGTTTTACTGTGATCTTATAAGGCTTTGGCAATTAAAATACAGTTAGCTATTATAACACTATTGCTTTACATGCGCTTATCCAACTAGACCGTTAAACTGACCCAGGTGGCCGAGTTGGTAACGTCTTGGCCTCACATTCTGGAGTTCCATGGTTCAAATACCGAAACCGACCAATTTGACTTTTTTTTTTCTGCATATCATAACTGCAATCATAACTGATTAAACAAAAAGATACTGGCACTTCGTTACGTCAGTTTACCTGATTTTATTATTATTATTATATTATTATTAAATAATGTTCAATATGGCATACCATCAGACAGGACTCCGAAGAGGACTGCAATAGATTATAACAACATATATATACAAAAGGATATTTTACCCATTCCATATATTTATTGCACTCTTTGTTATTGGCACTTTGAATATCATTATCACAAAATATAAATTTTTAATATGTATATACATAGCACATGGGTTCCCAACCTGGGGTGTATAACTGTCTTATGCTACGTTCACTCTGAGGAATTTGTTGCAAGGACATGTATCTGGGATTTGTGCGGGGTGTTTGTGTCTGCACCAGATTTCTCAGTGTGAACTTAGCATAAGGGGGACGCAGAACAATTTGGAATTAGCAACTTTTTTTATACAAGCATGAAAAAATTGTACCTTCTTTTAGAATCTTAAGAAAATTGATACGTAATTAAAAATGGTGGCTCGTTGCCTGCCTTGTTTTTCTTTTCTCATCGCAAGCTTCTGCACAGCTAACTGTCAGTTCAGAGATGGCAAATTCTGGAAACGAGCTGAATCAAACAACTTTTTATCCTTTCATCACATGAATGAAATTCTTCCTGACAACGAATGTGATCGGAATGAAATTGTGTCTCATTTGAATTCAATCTCTACTTCTCTAATGACTGGTCCTTTGCTTTTGACATTGACAGTGAAGTGTGATTCAAAAGCAAAAGATAATTTTGAAACTCACAGGGCAAGAGGACTTCGGGATAAATCATCTTGTATTTTATTCTCAAGTTGTTAGAATTGCAATGACCGTTACTGTGCCACTTTCGTCCACATACTGAGTATTTCTGCAGATAAGAAGACCTTCAGATAAGACAAGGCATAAATATATACCACATATCTGTCCTATATCAACAGCCTATTAATTTAAATTAAACTTTTTGAAGTTTCGTTTTTGTTTCAGTTTTCTGATTGATCGCAACCATCACACATTTATAATCCATAGGGTGGGTAGTAGAAGTTAGGGTAAAATAACTACAGTTAGTTCCAAGCTTCCTCGATCTTTTTTTCAAAATGGCATCACTGAGCACAAGTGGCACGACACTGAAACAGAACGATACGTGCATGAGCCATGTGATGCACATACCAGTATATTACCAACAATAGGTTTTATTTAACAAATTATGGCATTTGTGGTATTATTTATGAAATTCGCGTTATTTCAGGGCTTACGTTTGCCCGCAAATGGTACCTAACATCTTAATGTGTCAAGATAATATAACCTTGACATCAGCATACCTGATTGTATAAATGGTTTTAATTTATATAAATTTCAGTATTTTTTCGTATCTGTCCTATACGACGACCCCGGATTTTTGGGGCCTTTTTTATGATTCAACTATAGTCTTATTTGCAGAAATATACAGTATTTATGTAAGTCAGGATTCTCAAGTTTGACTGTAATGAAAACAAAAGTGTTGTCGTTCTGCATTGTCTGACACAACAATAGGCTGTCTGTCCCTCAAGAATTGGTTGGGAACCCCTGACAAAGCACAATATTTGTATGCTCCATTAAAATATTACAATTTAAGCTTTTTATCTGTACAGAATTCAACACACACAGTACATCATTATAATAGGTGGTGCTGCACTACATGATGGACTGGCAGGTGGATGCCGCCATAATTGCTTAAGAGGGAATTGTACGAAACCCACCCTCAAATTTTGCATATCGATATGCCTTCATTACAGATAGATACAGGCAAAATACTAGGTTTGTTCGCAAAGCAAATCCGTGACCGCTTGAGAATTTGTTGTACTGCGCATGTCCAGTCTGTAACTTACCCGTGATTTGCACTTTGCGAACGGTTAGAAGAATTTGGAATCGATAGTTTCTGCATTTAATCGATATGATATGCAAATAAAATATATATTTCCCTTTGACATGTTATAAATGCAATATACATCAACAATATAATCTATATTTTGGGAAACTTTTAATTATCTTCCATTATTCATACATATAAGTAGCCTATGTTTATAAATCTGGCGCAATGTTATAGGAGGGAGGAGTCAGGCGCGTGAAAATAGGTTACTGCGCATGTCTCTGATAACAATTCATGCTAGAGCCTGCAAACTTTTCTTATAGTACAGAAACTGTCCGTGAGAGCTTTGCGAACAGAAGATTGAAATCAGAATCACGGATTCTCGCTTTGCGAACGCGTGTGGAGAAAGAGCGCATGCGCGAACGATATGTTCCTGGTTTCTGACTGCTTTGCGAACAAACCTATTAGCAGCTCACATGAATTGTAAGTGAGTGAAAACGTGTTTGTTATGTTCCACAAGGAATCAACGTCGGGCAGTAACATACAGAGCAGAGAAGGGTAATATTATCTGCTCCCATAGTGAGAGGGGTACGCCGTAGCGTAGTGGTTGAGGTGCTGCACTACAAACCGGAAGGTCGCGGGTTTGATTCTTGATGAGGTCGTTGAGATTTTTCAATTGGCCTAATCCTTCTGGTGGCACTATGGCCCTGGGGTCGACTCAGCCTCCAACAGAAATGAGTACCAGGAGCAATCTTGGGTGTAAAGGTGGCCGACAACCTTACCACCTTCATGTGCCAAATGTACAAAATCTGGGAGCCTCAACCTCCTGGAACCCTCTGGGCCTCCATGGCCTGTATAGGGATCACTTTACTTTACTTTACCCATAGGGCTAACTGCAATACTCCGAACACTGTGACAGCCGATGTGCTCTGGGTACAGAAGATCTAAACTCCTCCCAACGACAGCTGTGTGAAGCTACTCAATATTCAGAATTAATTTTCACCCACTAAAAGTTCATACGAGCAGATAATGTTTTGCATATGTCTATTTGCATTGAAGACCTACAGAGGGTAGGTTTGACATGACATGACATAACATTACTTTTAACCTGAGATTATGTCTGAATGTATTTTGCTGCAGAAACATCGTAACAAAGTCAATGTACTTGGTTCATTGTACACCTGACATTCTGTTGTGTCTAGTGGCAAAACCACTCCCTAACATAAAAAGAGAGATCTTACTGTATTGAACAGCATTCAAGTCCCACCAACAAATTTCTGGATCGTCTGACATCAAGTAAGTATAGGAATGTTTCTAATCAAGCAATGGGCGTCACTCTCTCCCCGTGCGAAGTACAAACATGGCAGCTAATACCAAGGGGAGTCAAGAAGACTAACAGATGCTAGATCACATTATTACTAACTGCTAGGCGATCTTTAGAAAATATAGCCTCAAGTCTGTAATAAATTTTATGTCAGGCCTGTTACAAATATTTCAATTTTTCATTATTGTGATGGATGCTTTTCCAAAATCACAGAGTTTTATACAAGTCAAAAGTTATGTCCATATATGATCACATCTGTTACAGTATTTACATTATCATGGTGAGCACTCGAAGCCTATTTGTACCCTCTGATATGTTTTACATGAGTTTCTAAACACCAAGTACGTAATTTGTAACATGTGCAGGGACCGGCAGAATAATCTGACGATTTTGAAATGCACATAAAAATAATAAACACCAGTGTAATGCAAAGTTTAATGATCACATTTGTTAGAGTAATAATTGCCATTTACAGTTCTTTCATTAGTTTCTATTTGAATTGAAAATTGTGTCTGATAAATGACGACTACCATTTTGTAGACATTCAAGTTTTCCATCGCTCTCATGAGCATGTTTTATTTTCAATATTGCCACTATTTTGTTCTGAATAGCTAATTTAAGTTATCCAGTTGCGTGAGGTCTTCCAACGTATACTTTGGCTAGAGATAATCCCAGAGGAAATAATCACACATCGTCAGATCAGAAGTCCACTGCGCACACAGCAAAACTCTCAATGGGAAATGTTTCCTGGACGTGTTCTGTCAAGAAATGGTAACCTCCCTTGGCCTGCTCGCTCCCAGAATCTGACAATGTGTGACTATTTCCTCTGGGGTTAACTCAAGTCAAAAGTGTATGTTGGAAGACCTCATGCGCTGGATAACTTAAAATACTAAACTAAACTAAACTCCGTGGCGCTACATCCCTGGAGGGACTTGGCCTACCACCCGACCGCTGCGTCATCTCCCGTAGGCAGATGGCAGGATTGGGGGGCATGTGGTCAGCATGCCGACACCCACGGCCGTTATTGGTGGTTTTCATGACCGGAGCCGCTACTTCTCTATCAAGTAGCTCCTCAATTTGGAATCACGAGGCTGAGTGCACCCCTACCAGACCTCCCTACCTCAGAAAAATCCGAGGAGGTACCGGGAATCGAACCCGGGCCGACGGATCTGTAGTCAGCTACGCTAACCACAAGACCACGCCGGCGGACAGGATAACTTAAAATAGCTACTTGAATGTCTACAAAACGGTAGTCGTCATTTATCAGACACAATTTTCAATTCAAATAGAAACTAATGAAAGAACTTTAAATGGCAATTATTGCTCTAACAAATGTGATCATTAAACTTTGCATTACACTGGTGTTTATTATTTTTATATGCATTTCAAAATCGTCAGATTATTCTGCTGGTCCCTGTAGATGTCACATTATTGCAATAGATTGATTCATTTTTGTTTCGGGTGAAGAATTCAACACACTCTCGTGTACAGAAAAGCTTCCCTTTATATTATATTATTTCTATTCTTTGATATATAGTGAATCCCCAAACCTTGCTATTTCTTACTGAAGCGTTCCCAGTGCAGCTCCTGCAAGAGAGAATCATAATGTCACTCCAAGTTATTCATTCCCATCGCCTACAGCGACTGTAGCAATGACAGCTGTAAGTCTTCAAGAGTTTCATTCATCAAAACATTTCAAATGTAGAGTGTGAAGATGTAGGTTCGTCTCCTTGACAGATTCAGAAGGAATTTACTTTATTTATTTCTCAGTTTGATGATTCCTTGTGTTTAACAACCCTATGACGGCAGAAAAACCAACACGTGTATGTGAGTTAGTAAAATACGCCTCTAGTTCTCCCCATTTTATAATTTTAATATAATATTCTGGTCTGAAAATTACTGTATTTTACGGACCATAAGACGCATTTTTTAACCTTGAAAACAGAGCATTGAAAGTTGGGTGCGTCTAACGGTCCAAAGTACACTAAAAAATTAAAATAATGGTAAGTATTGCCAGAATACCATAATTATAAAGGTGTTGTAAACGAAAAGGTATTTAGAAATTTTGGCACAGACTGTACATCAGTGCAGTTGTCACAATCGTAAAATGAGGGTAGTTGGAAGCCAGGCATACCATGCAAAAAGAGAGGAATGTTGAATTCTTTTATATGCCGGATGGAAGGCAATGACCTCTACATGCCTTGTCCTGTTACACTTACTGTATGCTGAATTGAGGGTTAGAGGGTGTAAAAGTATTCAGTCTGTCATGAGAAATGAGCTCAGTTGTTAAAATTTACGCGATGCCACCTGTACAGAAGAGATTTTCGTACAATGCAGGTTTTAAGTTAGAAGTGATTTACACCGATTCCACTGTACAAGGTTATAATTTGTTTATGCAACGAAGTATATTATTCCCTTTAACATTTTTCGTTTAGAGTCACAATAAATTTCTTTCCCTTTAAATTTCCATCCTAAAACCAAGGTGGGTCTTATTGTTTGTAAAATATTATTATTATTATAAAAATTATTAAAGTGCAAGGGCCATTTCTGTTTGGTGAAAGACTAGCAATTATATGACACTTTAATAATTTTTATAATAATAATAATATTTTACAAACAATAAGACCCACCTGTAGTATAAATTAGTATTTGAGCACAGGCGGGTTGTTGCATTTAGCTGCAGTAGGGAGGTCTGGAATGGGGTGCACTCAGCCTCATACCACAAACTGAGGAGCTACTTGATAGAGAAGAGCCGCTCCGGTTCAGCAAGCCGCAACAATGACCATGGAAGTCGCATGATTGGCACTACAAGTGTAGGAGTAATCACAGTATTGCGAACGTTGTCAGTGGAGTATTGTTGAAGTGGTGTTTCCATGTACACCGTATTTAAATGTGAAATTAATTGAAGGTGCCATAGCGAACTGGGTAAGAAGAGCATCGCTGAAATATATCAATTGTGATCAAAAAGCCGTGAAGGTGTTGAAAAAGAGAAAGAAGAAGTGACATGGATAATGAAGTTAATAAAGTCAAGAAGACAATCGTGGGTGAAGTAAGAACATAAACTTGATTGAAGGTGGAAAGACTTCATAACTTTAATCTGTAGTATCACTAGAGCATTCAATGGCGCTAAAGCTATGAACATGTGATATTTCACCGTTTCATTACATATTTCTTTGTTTTTATGCATTATCCGATGAATTCCAGGCCCAAATTCCACTCTTTGGACAAACAAAAGAGCAACCAAAACAGACCAGACAAGAACCAAGTTGTAGTGAAGACGTTCTAATGCAAGAAATCAAGGAAAACAGATCACAGAATGAATCAGACAGAAGCAGGCTAATGCAGCACAGGTGACAGAAACACATCAGCTTACTCACTTACTCAAAGGCGATAGACAATTCCTAAGCAAGCTAAAGGAGTATTATCTATTTTATGGAACCTGGAGGTTCATTGCCGCGCTTACCTGAGCCCGCCATTCAACCATAATCTGCGCTAACTCCATCCAATCATCCCTCGCAAATCCTACTTCCCTTAAATCTAGCCTAATATTGTCCTCACATCTACTTCTAGGTCTTCTAAGTGGCATTTTACCTTCGGGTCTCCCAGTCAATATTTTGAGATATGTCTTTCGTCCCCATGATGTCTATGTATAGCTGGTGAACAGACTTAATATATTCCCACTTTTTCACCAAGAGTTGGCGAATACAAAATATATGATCAATGGTTGATCTATTTCGCCTAAATCAACATTGGTCATCTCCAATGATTTCGTCCGCGTAATCTTGACAGAAGTATATTAGATAGAATTTCGTACGATGTTGACAAGAGAGAAATTCGGCCCTATCTCCCTTCTTATGGATCGGTATAATAAAAGATTCTTTCCATTCCTTTGGCAATTCCTCCTTTCTCCAAAGCATAAGAATGAGTTTATGGATCTCTGAGTTTTATCTTTCCCCACCTGCCTTAATTAATTCTGCTGGAATTTAGTCAACGCCTGGAAATCTGTGTTTTATTCTTTAGTTTATCTATAGCTGAACTGTGAGTAATTTGGCTGTACATTATTTTGTGAGCATTGACATGAAGCAGGGTTCGATCCTCTTCTTGTGAACGAGACGCGCCAAGCTTATTTTGCATAAGAGAAAGGAATCGCATTATATAAATATTGGTCAAGCCTGGAGATTTGTGTGGTTTTAGTTTACCTATAGCTGTTTCTACTTCTGTTAGAGTTGGTTCAGCAACCAACGGCTCTGCTGTGAATATTTCACTTTGGACATCTCCGTGTACATTTAATAATTGATTAAAGAAATGCTTTGACCCACTCAAAATATTATTCGAAGCCGTGCGTATAGTGCCATCATTGTCCTGAATTTTATTTATTCTAGATTGAAAATCTTTCTTGAACTCGTTTATTCCCTTGTACAGAACCCTAACATTTTTGTCTTTACTATTTTCCCGTAATTCATTTATGTTGTCTTTGAGATAGTTTCTTTTCTTTGTTCTAATTGTTCTAGCATTGGTGAGATTTCCGATAGTAGTTTCATTCGGATTCTGCAACCACTGTAGTTTTGCCGGCTTTCTTGCATTTACTAATTTCAAACACTCATCATCTAACCACGGTTTATTTGGCTTCAGTTGAAGTGGACCTAATTTTTCTTTTGCGAATACTTTAATGTTGTCTTTAATGCTTTCCCAGGTTTTATGGATATTCATATCATCCCTAGATTCTTGTTCTACAGTGTTTTCTAGAACTGCAATTCTATTTGAAATCTCGAGTCGGTAAGCGTTTCTGGTCTTCACCTAGCTTTTTCAGGTTCAATTCCCCTATATATAAGAACTTTGCCTAGTTCCTTTTAAGTTTCTCCCAAACAGCCGCAACTACCAGATAATGATCCGAATCACAGTCAGCACCCTAAAAGTTTGAACGTCGATTGTACTAGACTGCCTCCTTGCATCTATTAGCACAAGGTCGATTTGATTATGAGTCATTCCTTTGGCGAGGTCCATGTGTGTTTATGAATATCACAATGTGGGAATTTTGTACTCTTTACGATTAAATTTCTACCAGTGGCAAAATTCACCAGTCTAACCCCAATTGTCGTTCCTCCAAACATGGTCTACTACTTATTTCTATAAAAATGACTTTTTGGTTATTAAAAACCTGAAGAATGTGCGTTGCATGCTTAATGACTTCTAGCAACAGTATCTGTACTTACTCGCTACTGTTGCAGAAGTTTGCTGAGCTTTTGAAGATACAGTTGTCTGCACTCCATGTTGTCGACAGGTCTGTTGTGCGGAGTCCACACCGGCTCTCCAATGAAGAATCGCTTTGCTTTGATGTAGTTCTGTAACACATACAATGGAGATCATGTTAACAGACAATATATATTACTAGCAGGTGCCCACGATTATTTACTCAACCGTTAGATGTTTTGTTTAAATTATTTATTTAACAGAAAAATAATTAAAATGTTATATTTATTAACACTGACATCATTTTCACATAAACGTTCCATCCTATTTTGTCACCTTTTACATGCTTAGGGCCTATGATAAACATCCACATTTCTCAACTAGAAGTACAAAGCCTACAGCTATGAATAACGTATCAGTGGATAGCATTTTTTAGACTTCTGATATGGCATAACTTACTAGTTGGCATAAACTCAGAGTGAAACAACTGAAAATCCTGTCCTTGCAATACGACCTCTTATTCTACATCAAAATGTGAAGTGAGAAATGATATTTTCCATGTCCAGGATAGAAAAAGTTATGTGACTGCATCACATTGTGCATTATTTTCGTGAATTTCACTCTTCAATATTTATTTACACCAATGAATTCTATTGATAGCTTCTCTAATTTGTCAAAGTCCCGTATCATTTATTTTCAAAGCTACCTGAGACCAATGCCAACAGTATACTGTTATCACGAGAAATGTACATGGAATGTGATTTGGATTTGATAATTCTGTGTAAAAAGATATTTCATATCCTCAAAACGATTTTTGGCATTTAAAATCAAAATTTTTTAAAAGCCTTTCTTAGTGGGCACTTACATTATGAAAAAAAGGTACTGCCAAAATTCCAAGTCTCTGCCTATTATAGTTTAGGCTTTACGTTCTTTGTCAGTCATTAAGTCAGTAAGTAAGTCAGTCAGTCAGTCAGTCAGTCAGTCAGTCAGTCAGTCAGTCAGTCAGTCAGTCAGTCAGTCATTCATTCATTCAGTCAGGACAGAGACACTTATATATATATATATATATATATATATATATAGAGAGAGAGAGAGAGAGAGAGATTTCAGTTGCCATTTCACACTTTTCAAAGCAAATACTCAATCAGTAATAACGAGCAAGATATGAAACAATTTTTTTTTTTGCTTTGGTTTGATTAATTTGCATACTGTTGAGTTTTAAGAAGTATTACAATGAGAGACATTACTGAAATCAGTCCACACACCTGCAAAAGTTTTAATTTTGGGAAAAATCTACATGAAAGAATTTGAAAGTAAATTTTGACATTTTTTTAAATAATAATAATAATAATAATAATAATAATTTTTATCTGAAGACAGTCTGCACAAGTACTTAAAACCACCGCATACATAGAGTTTCTTCTAGCAAACAAGGACCGGTAGTTGACATACGAAACATGTCCTACCAAAAATTTGGTAAGTGGAGTAACTAAGCGTGTTAGTCAATTCACATTACGTTTATAACTTCACTGTGAAAATTCCATCATAACTTTTCAAAACAGTTACACTATTGGGAAAGGCAAGGAAAAACAGTTTAGATATCCCTGCGCAGAAGGCCATTGCCCTTAAGGGTTTTTTAACCTATTTTATTTATTTATATATTTAATTTCAATATTAAAAATTAAGAGCAAAATAATTAAAACATATTTATTAAAACTTGCACGCGAAACATTCATGGGCCTAAACTAAACAATTAATAATTAATGAAACAGCTACAAATCCGGCTTCGAAGTGAATTCCAAGATTAGAAAGCGCAGCATGGGAAAAACAAACTCAGATTCGAGTTCCCTGGCCCAAAAAACCCCTGCACAGTGAGTTTGGTCCAAATCGAGCAATGTTTGCCCATTTAGGCCTATATGCTGTTCTTTTTTCCTCTTCGGTCTATGTTTAAAATTTCAGATTTCTGGGCATCGCGGAGAGATAGACAGACACTTCGTTTTATTATTATAGATTGTGTATTCAGTTGTCTCAACATGAGTAGCGAGTGAGCTACGTCAGACTATCTACTGATACGCTGTTCATCACGGAATGTGATATCTAACCTTGGAATCCAATGTGAAGCGATGGTATATCCCAGCCGGGATCACAATCATATCCCCAGGAACCACTTCAATACGAATCCATTCATCATTCCCGTCCCGAACATCGAAATAGCCGGAACCTTCCAGAACCAGCCTTATTTCCTCATCGGTGTGCAGGTGCTCCGTGAAGAAATTACGTAGCTGCAACAAACAATACGATTCACAATTATTAGGAACTGCAATCAATATGGGATATAACAATTCAGCTTTAATCAGCTTTTAGATGTTCCACCCTGAATATATACCTAGGCCTATACACATACATATATACAAAGCATGGATGATCAGTTCTCGCACTGCTCAAATTAACTGTGGAGTGCCACAGGGATCCATCTTAGGCCCACTATTATTCTTGATGAAGATAAATGATCTATCTGGAAATATCAGTAGCAATTCAATAACATTTGCAGATGATACCACCCTCTATTCTTCAAATGAAAATATGAATGTATTAATTGATAATACGAAAAGTGTGCACAGTGAAGCAGCAAAATCGTTTCAGGCCAATGGTTTTTGTCTAAATTTAGGCAAATCTCAAAATACACCGTGTCCGGGAAAGACCTGACGAAAAAGAAATAATTATATATCAGAAACTATTACAGTTACTGCCTCAGTATTTTCACAGTTAGAAAGACTAACACAAAAAGTTTTGTTTTGTAGCATCCCGTAATGCGCATGAGCATGCACATTGTTGTTGCACGAGGAGAAACGAGAAAAAGCTTGTTCTGCGCAGCGTGTGTAGTCAGTCTTATTCTGAGAACTGGGAATGCAAGTTGTGCGTAGGCTACAACGTCGTTTCCAAACAGACAAAGTCCGAAATCCTCCTGCCCGAAACAGCATCCTTCATTGGCACAAGCAATTTCTGGAGATAGGTAATGTTGAGTCAGCAGTAAAAGGCAAAGAAATCGCGCATAAACGACAATGACATTGGAAGGGTACGGGATGCTTTTGTAAGAAGCCCGAGGAAATCCATTCGTGAGGCGGCAAGACAACTGCAAATGCCAAAAGCCACAGTTCATGGGAGAGAAAGACCTACACCATGGCCACCAAGGTCACCTGACATGACCCCACTGGATTTCTTTCTCTGGGGTTTTGTGAAAGACAAAATGTATCGCATGCCTGTGACCGATAATGCAGATTTGCGTGGCCGAATCTACGATGCAATAGCACTAGTCACACCGGAGATGCTTTTGCGTGTGTGGCACGAAATTGATATCGGGCCACAAATGGTGCTCACATAGAGGCTTATTAAAACTCATCGTGTTTCTCTTTGTAACCGTGAAAACATCACGTCAATAAATGCAATAGTTTCAGATATATAATTATTTCTTTTTCTTTTTCGTCAGGTCTTTCCCGGACACCCTGTATATTATTTTCACTGTGGGATCCTATAAATGAAAATTCAGCCACAAATAAAATTATTAGGAATTCTATTGGACACTAAATTCTCATGGGAGCTACACATAAATGTGATACGCACTAAACTTTCGAGGGTCGTTTATTTATTAAAAGACACCTAAAGCTCTTTATACCGTACTCGTACCTTAAAAACTATTATGCATTATTCTTTAACAGTATAACGTCCTATGGTATACACACAGTGCTCTCGTTGTGATGCACTTTTTAACAGATGTATATATATTAACCAGCTCATCACAAGTCAAAGGTTTATCAATCGAGTTACCTATTGCACAAGGTGACTTTAGCTCGAATGCCATTGCCATGTTCAACAAGTTACCACAAGGGTCACATGACTTCCACTTCAATAGATTTAAAAACATCTTGCAACGCTGGCTAACAGAAAATCCCTTTTATGATCTAAAGGAATTTTTTGACTCTTCTGTTAACATCCTATTGCATACCTTATCAATTCATATTAATTTGTATTTCATTCTATGTTTATAATTGTATTTGTATTGATTGTATTTTATATGGTCTAAATAATCTTCCTGATGCCCTTGGCAAATTAAATATTGATTGATTGAAACAGACAAACATTCTTCCTCTATACATACTGACTGATTTGCCAATGTTACTTAAGCAATGAATCATAACATTCTTTCTCGAGCAAAGGAGTTTGTCCATGCATAGCAACCGCATACATTACGTCATGTAATATCAAGAGCATTAAATAAGAGTACAATACTTTTTCCCTTCAAAATGAAATGTTGACAGTCCTTTTCCTCATGTTTTAAAGGCTAAGTGTGTAAAATTTCATTGAGTTTGAAATGAAACAGCAATGCCGCTTAATGTAATCGCGGATAATGTTATCAGTCAGGTAATGTTATCAGTTTTATGAAGTCCCGTACAGATTAATACTCATACATTGAAAAAATGCTGTTTACTGTGATCAAATATTTTAAACGCATCTTTTATTGTATATGACTTGGTGGAAATTGGGACCAATACGGATGTTTTATTTGGTTTATGTAATCACATTTTCCTTTTTGCAGTTTTATTTCCAAGCACTGTAGTCGTACAAAATTTTGATTTCTAAGGGTTTCGTTTCTAACTCAACTGTATTGTGTTGTACTGGAGGTAGCAATCCTGTTCCCAGCTCACAAAATGACCAGTTCGAGGGGGTGGCATTACCTAACTTTCTCTTTTAAGCAATAAAATGTTTCACCCCACAGTTAAGCAGCAGCTTTTTGGGTGTTAGATGTTTTGATACACGCTGTTGGCCACAGATCAGTATAGACTTCCAAAAACACTCTTACGTGTTTTCTAGTGTATTATCTTATATATGAATAAATACCTTCATTTAATTCCTTCCGCTACTGTTATCAGTCGGTTAATATTATCAGACTAGATGCGCCCCAAAGTGATCGCAACAGGTGACGTGCACTGTAAAATATTACTCACTTTTTCCTCGTAGTTCGGGAGACATTCCTTGGAGCACGTGATCTGATCCTCATACGAGTAATTCCTTTGTTGTTTTATCTTCTCCAGTTTTTCATCACTTACAGGATCTTCAGCATTCAGCTGCAGAAAAAATAAAAACTGTAATTATGAACTCTTACATTCATACATCGTGTATTTGATATGACCACTAAGTACACACCGTATTTTTTGGTAAAATAAATGTCTTATTTTGGTATTAACTTCCTTCTGATTTGCAAAATACAATTATCCTTACGGGGATGCTAAGGCACTCTGCACGCCACTCTGTGTTCTTTTTCGGAATCTGAGGTTATAATGTTCTTTAAAACCTATAGAATTCGTATAAACTAAGTTTGTTGCTAAAAAAAATGCGAAATGAAAGAAAAAAAGTGAAGAAGTGGGCATGTACATAACCTAACAAGTGCCAATTACTGTGGATAAAATATGAAATGTGTTTAATCTACCCTCTTTGCCACAAACAAACAGCATCCCAAACTTGGCATAGAAATAGCAGAAAAGGAAGCATGCTATAAGAAATGAAGGAAAAAATCACATTACAGCAAAATAATATGATCTTGAATGATATTTTTATACATAGCCTATTTCTCACTTTATAATATGGAAGGGGTGCATTTTGTGCCTTATTTATTCTATTTTCACTTTAAGTTCAAAGGTGGTTTACCCGACGTGGAAAGAAACGGAATGAGGATTTGGTATATTCCAGTGTTCTCAATAGTATTGTATTTACTTTTAAAATTATTTTTTTTATCACATGCACCATTCTTGAAAAATGTTGTAGTTATTTTGCAAAGATCAATACATCTGTACAAAATTAGTAATTAAGAAAGTCATAGACAGTTAACAAGAAGATAATGAGTATAAAAAATTACTCTCATTTTGTAATGTTGGCTGCCCTCTTCTGCCCTGTTTGAATGTTGTTCACTTTTCTACAGCCGATATAAATAAATAAATGAACGCACATTCAGCAGCTCTTACCCATTTCTTGGGAGGGGGCTGTGGCATGTTCATTCCATGATGGCGTGCATGAGCATGCGCATAGCCGTCGTAAACGCCTACTATTTACATTCTGTTGTAACGGTTTAGTTAGTTCACTTAGTTATTATGCGTCAGGTAAATCTGACCAAATTAATTTTGTTTCAAAAACGTGTTTTTATATTTCTCTGCACGAAAATAGCACAAAAAGGTTCGGTTTGAACCGAACTATTTTATTAAGAGCAAGAGTGTGCATACTAAGCAGCAAACGTCCACCAGCCAATGAGGCGCTCCCTTGTCATGTGGCTTTGTTTACAACTACTTTGAACTTAAAGTGAAATTAGTATGCACAATCGAACAAATTACATGATAACCTATTTCGTGAATTCAATTTGCTTGATATTGGTATTTTACGCATGTACAAAGCTAAATATAGCAGAGGAAAGCTGTTTTGTAAAATTTCGTGCTTATTGCTGTTACCAAAAAGTACGATCCCTACACGTATAATGTTTATTAATGCTTCAGATATCAACCAACCATGGTCTTTATTTTATAATATGCTTGCTAGGAACACAAGGATGCGATTTTATCTGTTAAAACATCAGTTCATTAGTGGAAACATAAGGTATCACTGAACAGTGGTTAATATGTCACATGCTGCCAATGAACATGATAAAAACACATTATTTTATACAACATAACTTGTTTGGAAATTGGAGAAAAAAAAATTAATGTGCATTGATTAAAAACACAATTTCGATTTGGTGCAAGCCAGTTCGTGAGCTTTTATTCTGTTCTGCTGTTAGCTTAGGTTTGAACTGTTGGTAACATCTGATCACACAGCACAAGTTAGAAAGTAATTATTATTATTATTTATATAAAGCGTTACATTTCATTCTTGATAAATCCCACTCAAGATTATTACTAACTTACTTACGAGTTTCATCATCTTGCAAATCTATCAAGAAACTTGCAAGATTTTGAGTAGGATTTATTAAAACTATTCCTTGAGTAAAATGTAACAGCTATTGCAAATAATAATTTTCTTACTTTTTTGTCAATATTCTGTCACAAACATTGAAGGAGGCCATGGTTTTTCAGTTGGTTTCAATTGTGGAATGTGCTGTGTTATTATATAGGTTTTTCCTGTATATAAAGGTTTGAAATTTATATTCGTGATTGTAAAGTGTTGCTTTTCTACTGGTTTCAATGTGTGAGTGTTTGCAATAACTTTCTTGTGGGTTAAAGACTGTTTTCATTAATTTTAGTGTTGATATTTTTCCATATATTTTTCTTGTTTGTGGAGTAAAGGCCTCCTAAAGAGACTGATTGTTGAAGACATTGCCTACTGTGTTGGTAGCAGTAGGTAATAAAAATAAATACCATACGCCATAAGGCAGTGAACTCCGCCACAATAATGTTGAAAGCAAATACATCTGACAATACTCAAATGGAAGAAACTCGCGCTATGAGCAATCATTACATTCGTGCTCCAAAATTTACTTATAATGCAAATGTAACAAATCCCAACAGTCTGGAATTGCATACCGATGATTCAAGTGAATATGAAATGAATCAAGACATGGATA
Source organism: Ectobius pallidus (assembly GCA_964059195.1). Taxonomy (NCBI): domain Eukaryota; kingdom Metazoa; phylum Arthropoda; class Insecta; order Blattodea; family Ectobiidae; genus Ectobius; species Ectobius pallidus. The sequence continues at coordinate 178,802,071 of CAXKWD010000006.1, read as the reverse complement.
GTGAGTTACATCATGAAAATCCTCATTCACCAAATTCAGCTTCAAAGCGCTTGTGCACTGCTCCTACAATGCACTCGAGCTCACTGCCAGACGAACAATGGCAACAGGATAAGGTCCCACACTCCAAAGGCCATAGGAGAAATTTAGCTGATACCTCAAATGTAAACTATACAGTACCAGTTTCAAATAGATTTTCCTCACTGACTGATGACTCAGCACAAGATGATAACACAAACAGTAGGCCTACACTGGAAGTACGCATACCAAAACCAGAACCTATTTTTGTAACAGGTATTGTTAATATACAAGAATTCAAGAAAGTAATGAGTGGCATAGTTGCCAATGACAAATATACACTGACTACATTGAGAGCAGGGCATCTCGTCAAACTGATGCCAATAGATATAGAAAGCTATAAAATAATAAGAGAATGTTTCCTGAAAAACGACATTAGTCATTATACGTACCAGTTAAAACATGAGCGTGCTTACCGAGTAGTTCTCAGAGGTATGCATCACAGTGAAGATGTAAATATTATAAAAGAGGAACTAAAGGCACTAGGCCATGTAGTCAGGAACATTACTAACATACTACATAGAGTAACAAAAGAGCCTCTGCCTCTCTTTTTCATTGACTTGGAACCTGCACCCAACAACAAGACAATATTTGATATAAAGCACTTATTTCATACTTTGGTAACATTTGAACCCCCTTACAAAAAACGTGAAATTGTGCAATGCAAGAGATGTCAACGGTTTGGACATACAAAAAATCACTGCAATCGGCCGTTTAGGTGCGTCAAGTGCGGCGAAGATCACCCAACAACAACTTGCCGTAAAAAACCCGAAACTCCACCAATTTGTGTAAATTGTAGTGAGAACCATCCAGCCAGTTACAGAGGATGTAAAACTTATAGGGAATATAAACAAAAGACATTTGAACCACTGAGGGAAAAAACCGTGTCCAAACAACCTCTAACAACAACGGTAACGCAAGTTCCAACTAATGAACATCCGAGTACCACTACTTCAGACAAAACTTATGTAGAAGCTGTTAAGGGAAGTTCTCAGTGGCAAGAGCCACAGCAGTCAATTAACATCATCACTGCAATGGAACAAATGTTCTCTAGGTTTGAAAAAACCATAGAGAAAGTTATTGATAAAATGATGGATCGCATGTTCGATCTAATCAAAGCCATCGCCAATGGAAAATAAAATGGCTAAAACTCTAAATATTTCCTCTTGGAATGCCAACGGCTTGTCTGAACGTAGACAAGAATTAGAATTATTTATAAAAATGAACAAAATTGATATAACACTCATTTCAGAAACAAGATTTACAGAGAAAAACTATGCTAGATTTCGAGGATATGTTACCTATACAACAAACCATCCTTCAGGAAATGCCCATGGTGGTACGGCAATCATAATTAAAAATTCTATTAGACATTACGAATTGCCTAAACATTGTCAAGATTTCCTGCAAGCTACTAGCATAAAAGTTGATACTGCTCTCGGGCCAATAACTATTTCTTCTACTTATTGTCCACCTAAACATAAAATCAATTCCCAGGAATTTGAAAACTTCTTTAGAACTTTGGGTTCAAAATTTGTAGCAGGTGGAGATTGGAATGCAAAACACACTCACTGGGGATCACGACTGATCACAACCCGTGGAAGACAGCTGTATCGTGCAATCACTAATAATAATTTAGAAATCTTATCTACTGGTGAACCCACTTACTGGCCTTCTGATACAAGTAAAATACCAGATCTATTGGACTTTTTCATAACAAAGGGTATTTCACAGAATTATCTGCACATAGAATCCCTTTTTGATTTATCGTCTGATCATTCTCCAGTTATGATGTCATTGAACGCAGAAGTAATACTCAGGCAGAGACCTCTCACTCTCTGCAATAGACGAACTGATTGGGAGTCTTTCCGAGATATCTTACAAGAAAGAATCACATTGAAAATCAGTCTCAAAACATCTGAAGAAATAGAAGACGCAGTAAGCAATTTAACAAAGTCGATTCAATCTGCTGCATGGGAAGCCACTCCAAATTTAAATCTAAAACTGCCTCCTGTAAATCAGTACCCATCATGTGTTAAAGAAAAAATAGAAGAACGTCGTAAGTTAAGAAGAATATGGCAGAACCACAGATATCCTGAAGATAAAAGGCGATTCAACAGAGCTTCCCAAGAACTAAAAAGGCTCATACAAACAATGAAAAACCAATCCATCCAAGAATATCTGGAAAATCTAACGCCTCTCGAAGCTAGTGATTATTCTTTATGGAGAGCTACAAAGAAATTGAAAAGACCTACAGACCCCATACCACCAATTAATAAAGAAGATGGCACTTGGGCTAGAAGCTGTGATGAAAAAGCTATGTTATTTGTCACCCATTTATCACAAGTATTCCAGCCATTTCCTTCAATGGCACAAGACGATGAGACTGAGATAGATCAGTACCTTCAAGCCCCTTTCCAAATGTCTCTACCGATTCAGTCAGTATCTCCAAGAGAGGTCAGAAAAACTATAGAAAATAATTTGAATCCTAATAAGGCTCCTGGTTATGATCTAATAACTGGTCGTATCTTGAAAGAACTGCCATATAAAGCTATGATTTTTATTGCATTCGTATTTAATGCAATAATAAGGTCGGGGTACTATCCAGGAGCTTGGAAAATATCACAAATTATCCTCATCCATAAAGCAGGAAAACCTCCAAATGAAGTTAAATCTTACAGACCTATAAGTTTATTGCCTGTTATTTCTAAATTGTTTGAGAAAATACTCCTGGCCAGACTTAAACCACTCCTTACTGACATAATTCCCGACCATCAATTTGGATTTCAAGCACAGCACTCAACCATAGAACAAGTGCATAGAGTAACAGATGTCATTCACAATGCATTTGAAAATAAAGAATACTGTTCAGCAGCATTTCTTGATGTTAGCCAAGCTTTTGATAAAGTATGGCATACTGGATTGCTATTCAAAATAAAAAAGTTCTTACCCCATTCTTTTTATAGTATTCTGCAATCATACCTAGAAAAAAGATTCTTTCAAGTTAAATTTGAAGACAGCCTATCGGATCTTTACCCTATCAACTCTGGAATTCCACAAGGAAGTGTCCTTGGTCCTATGTTGTATTTACTGTACACTGCAGATTTGCCCATAGATGTACCGACAACTATAGCCACTTTTGCTGATGATACAGCAGTTTTAGCAGTCCATGAAGATTTAACCACAGCGTCACAACACATACAAGATTACCTAATTAAATTGGAGACTTGGTTTAAAAAATGGAGAATAAAAATTAATGAAGATAAGAGTCTACATGTAACTTTCACGTTAAGACGAGGCACTTGCCCTCCAGTAAGAATCAATGGTAAGACTCTACCTCAGTCAGAAGAAGTTAAATATTTGGGTATCCATCTTGATCGTCGTTTGACCTGGAAAAAGCATATAAGTACCAAACGCAAACAACTAAATCTAAAATTCAGCAAATTGTATTGGCTCCTAGGACCCAAGTCAGAGTTGTTAACTACGAACAAACTTCTAATTTACAAATGTATCCTTAAACCAATATGGACATATGGAATTCAACTTTGGGGTACATCAAGCAACTCCAACATAGAAATTCTAGAACGTTTCCAATCCAAAACGATACGAACTATTGGTAAAATTCCCTGGTACATCAGTAACAAATATATTTATCAAGATCTTGAAATACCAACAGTAAAACAGGAAATAAGTAAATACAGTATGACCTACCAGAATCGTCTAAACAAACACCCCAATTCATATGCAGTGAATCTCCTGAACAATGGGACAAACACGTGTAGGCTCAATAGAAATAGAGTTTTGGACTTGATCTACAGATTTAATTAAATGTCAAACAAATTTGTTATGTTATACAAATATTAGCCACTGGGCTATATTTGTAACATGTTCATTCTTGCATCATTATTACTTATTGTTCATTATAGAACAGATTGTAATGTTGAAGAAAGGTTATTAAAAAAAAAAAAAAAAAAAAAAAAAAAAAAAAAAAAAAAAAAATATTCTGTCACCTGTTAGATCGATCCAAGTTACCAATGCTACCAATAGCGCGCATCACAAGATGGACAGCGCCGTGGCAGTTGCTTCCATCAGAATGCTATAAAAGCACACAAACTAGCTTGCACCGAATCAAAATTCTGTTTCTAATCAATAGATATTCATATTAATTTCAATTTCCAAACAAGTTACATTGTATAAAATAATGTATCTTTATTCTATTCACTGGCAGCTTCTGATATATTTAATAATGACACGTTAATGCCTTAAGTGTCCAGTAACGAGCTGACTTTTTATCAGATAAATGATCATGATTGGTCGATATCCAAGGTTTCTGGTCAACATTGAATACACAGCGTATGAATGCAATAGTCTATGATATACTTTCACACTGACACTTATTACTGTTAGGTCAAAAACCCAATTGGTCAAAATATTTTTTTTTTCTTAATTTAACATATTTTAATTCTAATATGGTCTGTGTAATCCAGGCCCTAAATAAATTTTTAGATCCTTAGAAGTGATAGTTTTTATGACATGGAGTTCAAAGTATTTGCTTTAATCCTTTTGTATTTATTTTTTCCAAACTTCACCATAACTTAGTTCTAATGCAAAATTCTATAAATGATTCAAGATTTTAATTGACATTTTGTATCTCATTTCGTGCCTTACATTACACTTCATTATTGCCAACTTACTTATATTTACTGTCATCTGCAGCACCCAAGGCATTCTCAACCGATATGCACAAACGTTAACTCAAGTCGAACACCAACCAGAGAGACCTATCTGCTCGACATTACAATTTTCCTTTTTTGCAAATCAACAAGTACTTACTTTCGTTAAAAGAATTGATTAAGAGGTGAAACTAGTCGTATTTAAAACTTTTTCAAGTATTTTTACCTACTTTCAATTCATTTTTATTACGCATAAAACACGCCAGCCATATTATAATTCTGAGCAAAGCAGGATACCAACTGTCTTTCTTGCATTAAGGTAAGAAGTGGCTCAGCAACAAAACATTGTCACTTTTATATTGTTAAAATACCGCTGGCATGGTCTTGAAGTTAGCATCACTGACCACCGATCTGTAGGCCTGGGTTCGATCCTTGGATTTTTCTGAGGTAGGGAAGTCTGGAACAGGGTGCACTCAGCCTCTTGATTCAAATTGAGGGCATAATCCCAATGGCGCAAACCCATTCATGCGATATTCACATTTCCACAGACTGTTTGATGTTTTTTTTGTTTCTGAGCGAGGTATAACACTAACCACATAGTTAAGTGCGCGAAGCGGAAGTGGTAGCTGTAGTGAAGCACCCTTGCATTTTCGAATAATGTACGATACACTGTTTGTAGGTTTTGAAAATGTGCCATCTTATATCTGCAGCAAGGTTTGTCAGCCTGTTCACCCACAATCATAGCTCGTTTAGCAGTTCAAACCTCCAACGTCCAATCACGAGTTTCTTTATAATACGAGGTCAGAAAAATGGCGGAGAACAAGCAAGTTTTTGCTAGATCGTGATATAAAAGAAAGGGTATCATTTAGGGTGGGAGGGTCGGATCGAATCATTCGCCGAGACAACATCTCCTCTCCACATAACTATCTATAACAAAACACGTGTGATATTAAGTGTTTTATGAAGAGAATCTCGGTTCTAAAAAACAGGTCTGCAACTGTGGGATTTTACCAAATTGAGGAGCTACTTGATAGAGAAGTAGCGGCTCCGGTCATAGAAACCACCGTTAACAGCCATGGGTGTTGGCATACTGACCACATGGCCCCCAATCCTGCCATCTGTCTATGAAAGATGATGCAGCGGTCAGGTGGTAGGCCTGGTCTGTTCAGGGATGTAGAGCCACAGAATTTAGTTTAGTTTATATTGTTTAAATAGGTATTAAATACTTTTAAAATATTTTTATTATAATAAATAAAGATCTGTCAGTTGACATTACACGATGTTCTTGACTTTTACGCTCATTTTTACTCATGTAATAAGTTAATTAAAAACACCACCGAATGTACAGAACAGTTTCCTACTTATCACACAATAATTATGTTGTACGGGAGGGGGTTTTTTCAAATTGTGGTAAGACAAGGAAAAATCTTGAGACAGCCCATGGATAATATGGATTGTCGGAAAAGTTCAAGACTCTTCCGTATGATATAATTACCTGAAAGTATTCCACTCCTGTTATCTTGTACAAGTCGTTGAGTTGGAGGAAGTGCGGGGGATTTCTGTGGTGCTCCAATCTCTGATCTTCTTCTGAAGAGTCCATGTACCAAGCTCGAACCATACTGAAAACAATGAGGATATGTTTAGCAAAGCAAACTGAATTCCTTGCATTTTGTAAATGTGCCAAATTTAATCTTTGCATGGTTTGGTTGCGTTTGTCAACATCTTTACCCAGCATTCTCGCTGAGTGACGTTACATCACCACCATCAATTTGGTTTGTTCTGGGAACTAAGTATTATTGAAATTTTGCTGCTTTCCACCAAATCCCGGAATAAAAGGAAGTGTATCATTCGTCAACACTTCTTCTCGCCAATGAACGACACACAACAAAATATGAAGAGAATCTTGGTTTTTAAATATGGGCCGTTTGAGTTTACAGAAAGAAACTGCTGTCTTTTAAACGCTATTAACAATAAATAAGAACTGACAGCCAAACAAGACGTGAGAGTGGTACAAACGCTAGAAAATAGTTATTTGTACTCTTCTCTTCCTCTTTTCTTCCTTTCTCTCAGTTATTCTTTACCCTACCTATGGTCTAACCTACAATTTTACGTCTTAAGCGAGATTCAAACTTGGACCTCTGGTTTCGCCACCGTAATCGTTGGCCTGTGAGGTGAAAATTCTATTTGAGTTTAGCCGCCTTCACACAGGAGCAATGAAGGCCAACGAAAGACAACCAATGCACTGAGGTGAATGTTGGTTTGCCAATGCGTTGGCATTCAACCTCTCGTCCACATCAAACCAAGGGATTCTACACTATGCTATGTTTACACCGGGAGAGGGGACCCAACGCCAACCTTTTGATGTTACTACCAGAATTCCAAACCTGAACCAAGGCCAACGAATTCGATGGCTCTAATTTCTCCCCTACACACAAGGCCAACAAATGGGTTGGTTGGCCCTGTGTGTATACGGCTTTTAGAGAACTTTAATGATTTGGTACAAGGGGCACAGTGAATAGTGAGCTGCTTGATAGCCAGGGGAAGGAATGAAGTCTAAGGTGAGTGGGTCATCGCATTGGAGAGCACATGAGAGTGGACAGAGCTTAGCAAGCAATAAGTATCTATCTTTCGCGAAAATTTTAAATTTTAAAATATGGTGGCAAATAATTAACAATGTTACAAACATTCCTCTCTACTATAGTTACCTGTATTACCCATGTTCAGTCACGGGCCATGCCAGGACTTCCAAGTAGGCCAAGATCTCCTGTCAAAACCAAGGTCAAATGCGAATCTACACTAAAACATGGCATTTTGGCTCGAGTTTTGATTACAACATTTAAATAAATAAGCTAAATACTTAAAAAAAAAAAAAAAAAAAAAACACCACGGAACATTACTACCAGGAAATAGCAGCATTACACTTAGTTCTAGTCATAAGGTACTTCAGGTTAAGGCTGGCATCCAGGCATTATTAAACGAGGAAGGATTCGCGAAATCGACAGAAACGCGAAGTAAATAAAAAGATACTAAAAATCCACTCTTAGTGTTGTTAATTTCATACATGCAATCAAACATAAACCCACCTGCTTCAAAAAAAAATTGCTACCAAATAAATCTTATACGGTACGTCTATTTGCTTCCGGATCGGACGAGCACGTGGGCCGTCAGAACAGCCAACAGTAGGATATTATCATTCCTATTAATTTTATGATGAAAATGGAATTAAATTAAAGAAACCCGGATACTTCAAGTTTCCGGCTAACAAGTTGTAAGTAGGCTATTTTATCCCTTAAAAATAAAATAGCTTGAGTGAAGTTGTAGAGCTCTAGCTGAAGGGGTTCCTTCACGAGTATGTTGGCAACAGTTGCGGAAATCTGCAAACTCCGTTTTGATTGGTTGGTTGCACAAACGTGGTCGGTCTTTTCATTGGCTGGATGTGCCACATGTTTTGACATATCCATGACCTACCGTATCTTTTAGAAATAACCTATAACCTGCTGAAATTAAATTAGATTAAATACCAATAACGCAATTGTAGGACTCACAAATGGGAAATGATGAATGCTGAAATTAAAAATCCTGTTAGGCTTCACCACGTTTATAGCCAACTAGCACGTGCCCGCGATGATTTATTAAAACTAAGAGCAAAATAATAAAACAGCTACGTGCGTACCATTAAAAAACAAAACGATTAATTATTATAATGAAACGGCTAAAAATCCGAAAGCGCCGCTTGGTCAAGACAACCTCAGATCAGTGTTCCCTGGCCCAGAAAACCCCCTGCATAGTGTTCCATCCAAATTGAACAATGTTTGCCCATTTAGGTCTAATTCATTCAGATCTCTGCATTTAGTAGTTTTCACTGGACATCGTGCACACAGACAGAAAGAAAGACAAACACTTCCTCTTATTATTATAGACAGCTGAAACCTTATCACACCACCACCATGTAATGTTCACCGCAGGTCTGTATATTGTCATGTCTGGCTTCCATTAAAGAACAGGCAAGACTTTGAGACTGGGTGATAAAGAATACAAATAAAGGAAGTTGACAAAGTTAACTCCTGACTTTCAACATGATGCAGGTGGCAAGTTTCTTTATTCTCATCTGGCATTTTACCTTTCTTCGTAGAGATGAAGAATACGTTGTATGGTTTTGGGAAAAACCAAGAACAGGTCGCTCCCTTAAGCTCCTCCCACTAGATAGGGTGCTAGTAGTTCCACCATTGTCACCTAGATGTCTCTTGTTCAACACATCAAGTGGAAATAGGGGGTGCCTATACACGAGCCTCCTGGGGATGTGACGTCTTTCTCTTACTTTTAAGGGGACTTTACATGAAGAATTTTTTGTTTTTCACTATTTGCTCACAAACGGCTCTAACGACTTTCTTTAAATTTTGCACATGGGTCCCTTGTATTATAATAATAATAATAACATCATTTATTGTATGTGTTCTGCAATTCATATTGTTGTAAATATTTGTAGATGTTGGCAATCTTATAGTTAAGAGGGGGACTCCTTGCTTAGGCTGAGTCTGCCCAATATGTCACGGGCATAAGCTGAGCCTACCTATATGTCAATAAAAAAAAAAAAAAAAAAAAAATAATAACAACAACAGCCTGTTACGTCCCATGAAGGGCAGAGGCCTCCTACTAGAGAGTACCTTATTTCACTAGTGTGGTGAGCTATTTCGTGATAGGGTTGCTTATACCAAGAGTTAAAGCTTTTACTTGAAACATTTTTTCAAAAAATTATCTGAAGGGTAGTTATAAGCCACCCACTCTGAATATGTTCTCTCTGCAATACGGCCTCTTGTTCTATATCAGAATGTGAAGTGGGAAAAATGTATTGCCCATGCTTAGGGTATAGAAAGTTACGAGGAGTGCATTAAGTAGATTTTATTTAGGTTGTGTATCCTTCGGGGATGCGATACGGTATGGTAATTTTTACAACCAATTTACATGAAGAGAATGTCATACATTATATTAAGAGGCTAACTTTTATTTGGGCAGAGGAAGACATGTGAGTTTCACATCAGATTTTTTTAAGGCTAGTTTACACGACAAAATTAGGCTTCGTAACTGTTTTTTACTTGAATGCGACAATGCGTTAAGACACTACACAGTTTTGGCTGATTCCAACTTATCACGAAACTGTAATAGTAATTTTGAGATTATACGCTTATTTAGCTTGTTCGCATTTCGTAAAATGAAATGGGGAAGTGAGGAAATTGTGAAATGCCTGTATTCATACGTGTTTCAAACATTTATATGGGATTTTAACAACTTCACCTTCAGAAATAACATGAAATAAATGTTGGAAAGAAAATGTGTGTAACTAGTTTCACGAAATCACTTTCATGAAATTGGTTGCGAAACCTAGTGTCATCATGTAAACTAGCCTTTAGTTTACGTTGAGCAAATAGCTAAGTCAAACCGTGTGAAGATTAAATGCCAGGTTGATTGTTTAAGAGATATACACGTTTGTTTCTGTAAACGGCCCCAGGGAAACTTGCTTTAAGGATGCGCCTCGTAGATTTCAACAATGCACTCACGTTATGTCATCATGGCTAAGGTTTCATAAAACCTCCTTTCCAATGGACATTAGGATAAAACAATACAGTTTCTGTACAACATAGCTTTCACCCGTCTAACAGTTTCTCAGCTTCTAAAAAAATAATATTTGGAGGTCAACCGTGTAGTGTGTATGGGAGGGTCTAGAGAGAATCCTGTGTTGTAATACATTCAGCATTTTTATTACATGTCACATACATGTACAACATGCACCGTTCCTCACTCTCTCCTTGACAAACTGTTTTTTTTAGACTATAATTAAATGTTTAAGTTTTGAGATTTTAGACTCACTTAAACAATCAGCTGTTCTCACAGTTTTTGCCTACTGCAACAGATAGAAGCTCGTGGCCTCTTTTTGGTTTTCTTAAAACCAGCTGATTTTGACAACCCAAAATGAATTCATTTTAGCGTAACACAAAGATAATTAATTTTATTTTAAATACAGGTTGTTTTCGGTTGCTACCCTCAAAGTTTCAAGATAGTTCCGTGTTCAATCATAATCGATACCACACCAATGTTATAATGAAAATCAGTTTTGAAATTAATACCATTATGATACTGTTATGTTGCAAGTAATAAGCATGTTATGGAATGGTCTCCTTCATGCGACCTCCCATTCATCATTATCATGATATTCATCAAGAAATAAATATTCACTCACAGATGTGCAATTTCAAATAAGTTTAATACACCTTCTGACCCCCAGACAACCCTCTGAATTACAATACAGGAGTCCTGCAATCTCGGCAGCCACGACAGGAAAAATAAAAATGGTTGCAACCCTGATTGTCAGAAACAAATGAGCATCTAATAACTATTTTGTTGTAATTTACTGACATGTATAATTTTTGTTTCATAGAAGAGATACTACATTCGTATTAACATGTTTTATGATGATTTTTAAGAAAGTTTGTTACATTTGAGGCCAATATAACAGTTTTAATTTTTAAGCCCTTATTCCCAGTTTGCAGGACCTTGCCAGTAAGCTGCCCGACAAGATACACTTAACTAATACTAACACTCAGACATGGAAAATGTTTCCAATCATCCAGTTCAACATTTTTCATTTTGTAGACATTCATCTCACTGAAGCTCTTTCTACAATGAAAGACAGTAAAACCCAAACAAACCGGTTTAGAAATAATCATAAGAAGGGCCCGGATTTTGATGACATTCATCTTTTTATTGATGCTACATAGACAATGCCAACTTGTAGATAAATCCTAATCATGGCCTCTAGATTATAGAAATACATTTTTAATAGGTCATTTTTTGTCATTTTATGCAATTTTATATTTTTAGGGCATTTATTTCAATTTTATGTCATTATTTTGTCACTTTCGTGTCATTTGCTTCCTTATTTAATCATTTTCATGTATTTACACTGAGTGTATTAACTTCTTTTTTCATCGCTAGCGGTGTTGTCTTTGAAGTGTGGTTTGTTTAATGCAAGAAGAAAAAATTCGGCGTTAAGTGTTGTCATGTCTCAGTCAGAAATGACAATCAAAGAAACGCCAAAATTTTGTATTACATTACTATTGTTATTAGATTGACTTGGCACCTGCTTGGATTTGAGAGTGCAAACTACTGTTTACCCTCAATAAACAACAATATCATCCGGTAGACCATTTTAACTCGCCAGTGCTTCAGTGCCAGTATAAATTTCCGTGAGAAAAGAACATTCACAACATTACATTTATTTACAGTTTTTGCAATTATGTACAAACTGGTATATAACTTTGTGTGTACAATAATAATTTTTGTAAATAAAATATAAGATTTTAGGTCATTTTTTATAATTATTAAGTCATTTTTCTTTAAAATTTAGGGTCATTTTATAGGTCATTTTTCAAACAATTTTAGGTTATCAGAATCTGGGCCCTGATCATAAGAAAGAATTTTACTACATTCTGAAATGTACGGACTTGTTCCAATTTGTTGAATTGCTCAGAGCCACGCCAGTTTAAACTTTAAACTCAAGATGTCTCAAAACCTGCGTTCTAGCCCTATCACAGTTTGAACTGGACGATTGTTGTGGTGTTTCTTCGGGCCTGCATTACCACCGCCAAACTGCTATCGGACAGAATGCAGTGAAATTCCACAACTTGGACAATAGTTCAGTGGCCTCTGCTACGTGCGACAACTTAATGACATAACATTTGAAGTATTATTGCATAAGTGGCTACCATTTTGTTTCCTCCTCATATCGAAACTGGTTCACGAGGCCACTGGAGTCTGAACAAAGTATTATGTCAGTAATAGCGCCAACTTCAAGTTTGATATAATTAACCCTTCAAGCCAAGAACTCACGTACGTTCTTGCAAGGTAAATATGGCAACCAGAGACCCTACTCGGGAAGAGTCTACATATAGAACTTTCGCAAACAATATGCAAAATAAAACAATCAATTTTCTGTTAGTTCTTTCAGTGCTGTACACATTTTAACGCTGGCAAATAATAGAACCGAAAAACGATCGTATCGTAGTTACACATGATGTTGTTAAACCTCACAACATACCGGTATCAGATAACAGTCGAGAGTACGAGGTGTTCCAACCTGTTACACGGTCATCAAGACTCTTCCATCTAATTGGTTCTTCCTGCACAGGCTTATCCATTGCTGCCAATGGTTTTATTTACACATTCAGATTATGGTTATGGCCCCCAACAAGAAAAACAGGAAGGAACAACATGTCTGTTACAAAAGCTCCCGGTGGGTGTTCAGGGCAAAGTCTTCAATGTAGAAAAACAAGAGCTGATATTAACTTTCTGTATTGATAGAAATCCTCGATGAGCGACTGAGCCATTGAGACTACGTTTTTACCATTAGGTTTCCAGCACTGAATATTATCCACGTGACTCAATGCCATCTTACAGCGCAAGGAGATAGTGATTTCACAGCTGTTTATAGGGCAATTTTAGGTTAATTTTGTGTCCACTTTTAGCAGTCTATCATAGTCGTGCGTTATTACCTGGTTCGGCACAAGCGTGTGCAACAGTTTGCTCTTTTTATATTGGAAATTCGTTTTAATGTGCCTAGCTATAAACGGCAAGAAATTTTGAAGCGCCGTCTATGTCCGTGCTTTACTTGCAGTGGTTGCAACAGAACTTAAATTCTGGCTTGAAGGGTTGAGACACAGAAATACTGCAACAATCACATATACAGGTAAAGAGAAAATAAAAACTATATACAATATACATCTATAAGTTTAAATAAAAATATGTTTGATCTCTTAAACTACAAAGTAATGGAAAGACGTATCACAAGTTATGTTTTATACAATTCAGCCTTCCTTCTTGTAATACAACTTACACGAGATATGGTTACATTGCACAGTGCAAACACCAAGTCCACATGTTTCAAAAGCACCCTTGTGTCCATCTTCAGCTGAAACCTGAATCCAAATGTGTTAAAATATACACTCGTGTACGTGCATTCTCCCCTCCACATCTGGTTAGGGTGCTCAGACACCTACAGGCCAAAACTAGAACCATGAGGGGGGAATCAAGTGCAATGGACACTTGCATTACTGACGTGTTTGTATGAATTTGAAAATGATCTGATTTTATTCTGTCCATCGAAACATATTACATATTATGGGATGCGTTCTTAGGGATGTCAAAATATCTTTGTTTTTTTCTATGTACACTTTTTCCCAAACAGTTAAGTCAAGTGGTTTCTGAACACCTTCAGGAATTTTGCTTCCCTATTGAAATCATGACTTGTAGACCAATATTTAATATTTCTCATGTGTTCCTTGTGGCACTGAATACTTTATCACAGGTATTGAGTTGACATCGCTACGTCTAACCTCCTGTTAAATGCATAACATATATATTCAAAGCAAATATTGGTCAATATGTATGAATAACTTTAGTTATAGTAAGTGTTTTGGCTAAAATCTTTAATTCAAACAGAATGTTTTCATCCAAAGCCCCATGGAACAATTCATAATGACGATACAAGTGATATTCGGTAGCGATTATGGCCAACTTGAAGATGAAATTAATGTTAAAATACCTCAACTAGTTTTATATAAGTTCTGAATATTAAATATGAAAAGATAAATTGTAAAATATGTTAACATGCTCGTGTGTTTATTAAATGTGAGTAGCCTACACTTATTCATTTGCCAGCATTAACGCATTCGGTCACGGATTGTTTACAGCTAGAAGATATTATTTTAATCTGTACCGCAGTGTTAAAAATACGGTAAACGTAAGTTCGGTGAATCATGTACAAACACCATTAATGGTCAGTGCATTCTGTGAAATCAGCGTTTAAATGTTTGTTATGTGATTATAAACAACTGCATAATGGTGAACTAATTCCGGCTTTAGTCAAGAAGTGGAAGTGCGAAAGTGCCTGGCGTTTGCACTGTCATATGTTACAGCCCCCTTACAGCTTGGTGTGTTTCACGCTGTCTGTCCAGTAGTTCTGGATGGTCATCGCCTCCAAGCTGTTGAGGAACGAGTCGTTGTCCAAACTGTACATCTCTTCAGAGTTTTCCTGGGAAATCACAAGAATCCCTGTCATTAATGCTCAGAACCAAAATCAATCACATTAGCAAAGAGGAAAAGCAACAAATCTCGGTCCCTCTACGCCTATGTGTTCGATTTTAACCCCTTAAGCCAGACCGAGAAGCCTCTTTAAGATTTCCCCTTCCCCAGTATTTAAATGCTATGCCGAGCTTAGTATTTTAATAGGATGTAAATTCTAGCAAATTTGTCATATCATATCTGTGTTTTCATTAACAATACTACAGTGAGTCCCACGCAAGAGTTGGCCAACGACGCAGGTTTCTGCATCGCGGCAGGCACAGCTCCAACTCCAGAGCGATAGGGTGAAATATCTACGCAAATAAAGCCACAATCGGTGTAACGATTCAGCTTCTCACATTTACAGTTGGACCTCATCACAAGAGATGTTGGAAATGTTCTCCTCTTGCATCCACACAATACTAGCTCCTTTTTAGGAAATTTTCTTTCACGCGCGTAAGTTCAGTATCAGAGATAAAATTAATTTCTCTTGTGATATTATCTTAAGTTCTTCTAATGTATGGGAAATTGACCTATAGGGCTACATTTCATTTTTCAAGCTTCCCCATAAATAATAGTCACATACTGTTAGAAGAACTTAAAGACAATATCACAATTGGAAGCTGAACTTATGCGTGTGAAAGAAAATTTCCTAACAAGGTGCCAGTATTGTGTGGATGCAAGAGGAGAACATTTCCAACATCTCTTGTGATGAGGTCCAACTGTAAATGTGAGAAGCTGAATCGTTACACCGATCGCGGCTTTATTTGCGCAGATATTTCACCTGTTCGCTCGGGAGTTGGAGCTGTGGCCGCCGCAACACAGAAACCTGAGTCATTGGCCAACTCTTGCGTGGGACTCACTGTAGTACTTTTATAAATTTGACCTGTTGGAGATGGAATACGAAAAAACAGGAGCAAGATATTACAAGCCACAAGCCTGGTGTTGGGACTACATTACAATAGGAGATAACATTGCTCACTGTACCTTGTACTTCATGTCCCTTACGGCTCCGCTCCTCCCACCCTGCAAGTTATCAAGCTATTATTGGAATCACTACACAACACTTGCGGAGCAGGAAACTTCTTTCATTCAGTTTCATAAGTGCACATGATAATCTAAGCGAGATAAAAGTGTAACATCAAATATCTGCAGTGTCTCTAACAGATAAAAAATAAAACACTACCTTCTGAATTAAAAAAAAAAAATCACGTTGCAGACTCACCCGCAGAGTGCTGTCGTCAATGTAACCACTAGAGTCAGGATTACTGCATTTGTCGTTCAGTGTTTGTGGCTTGTTCAAGAAGCGACGTCGGTACAACACAAAGCTCACAGCACCTGAAACACAATCAGAGCATCGCTACATCTGTTAAGTTGTACGAGAGCTATTTTTCTTCAACCTCTGATGGGGCATAAATTAAAAACCACAGTGAAAATCAAAACTGTTTTTATTTGGAACATTTAGGTACACCTTCTAGCTACCTCTCTACATGGTTTTGCTCTGATTGAGTCATTTGTCATAGCGTGGTAACGACTTTCCATGAAAGCTGCCACCAGCATATTGAGAAGGGTCTTCATGGCATTTTGAAGTGTTTTGAAGTTCTTCCTTCGTGTGCAAGCGTTGTCTTCCCAGATCTATCTTCAGCTGCCGGAAAAGGTGAAAGTCATTTGGCATGGGAACGAGTTTTTTAAATCCATTGTGACAGGGGATGAAAAGTGGATTCGTTACGACAATCCAGAATCAAAAGAACAATTCAAACAATGGATGCACACAAATTTCCTGAACAAACCCAAGATCCGGCTTCCACACCAACGAAGAATTTCAAAACACTTCAAAATGCCATGAAGATCTTTCTCATATGCTGGCAGCAGCTTCTGTGAAGAGGGTATAGTAAAGTTGGTACCAATTGTCTCAATTGGAGCGAGATTATGTAGAGAAGTAGCTAGAAGGTGTGCCTAAATGTTCCAAATAAAATAGCTTTGATTTTCACTGTGGTTTTCATTTTATGCCCCAACGGAAGTTGAAGAAAAAATAGCTCTCGTATGTAGAATGGAATAAGAATATCGTTGGAAAGCATTAAAACCACTGACCTATATCAGCAGCAAAGTGGCTACAGTCGTAGTGAGCAATACTGATCATATGAACAAGAGTCAACCCATGACTGTACATATGATTTCATTTCCGCACGAGGTTTAGTAATTATTGTAGGTAAGCTGCGACACAGCCACGATACAAGGCTTGAGATCAAGGCCACCCATGGCAATGGTTATTTAAAACCTCGGCTGTATAGGCAGAAATAATGCATCACATGAGCACAGTGACGTTAGCAAACTGATATTACAATAAACAGAGTCTTTGTCTGTGGCAGTACATTCACATAACACTGAGAAATGTCAATTATTTTCAATGTTGCCAGTTGTAGCAACCTACCCAGTGTTTGATTTCCCTCCAATGGCATTCCAGATGTTCGTATCTTTATAAATGCCAGAATTTTTATCTGGGAGGTGCAAAAAATTATAAAATACATGGTAATAAACAATTTGAAAAATCATTTATTATAAACTGGTTGGAATTAATTGTATTGTATTAATCGCAACTGAATCTGCTTGGGTTCAGCGTGAAGCGCTGTAGAGCTGAAAGACGAGATTAACACAATCAGCTGATAAAAGAACGGTTGTTGTTACTGCATACTAAACTGTGATGACTTGAAATTATTCCCATCAACAGAGGGTTTTCATCACATTCTGCCATTATGAATCCTGCAGCAAACTTTGTGCAGCAGGATTTAGACTCGAGTCGACAAATGTAAAGGACACTGAAAACTAATGAATTTGAAATGTTACTTAGTATTATTCCAAAGATGTGAAAATGTGACTCTAATTTAATTTCTAATCTGTTGCATCTCTCTTTTCTGTATCGTTATTGAAACAGAGTCCGAGGGGAAATAAGATCAACTTACCAACTAGGGCAGCAAAAACCAGTATTCCCAGAGAGATGCCAGTAATGGATGCAGCGTCAAGACTGTGATGCGACGCTGGTGTCACAGGAGCAGCAACTCTGCCATTGCTAATGGGAACAACAGTTGGTACCACTGTGTTATCATCAACACTTGCCGCAGTTGTGGTGTTTAGGTCATGTTCGGTCTTTCCTCTAGCTGTTGTTGTTGAGCTCAAGTTCACGGAGGCCATTGTTAAATTGTTGGGCAGTTTTCCATTCTGAGAGGTTGTATTTAAAGCTTTTGTGGTTGAAAGCCAAGGAGGTGTTACCCTCGCAGACTGCCCACCACGGGTGCTGTTGTTGATATGTTGATGGTCTGGGAAGGTAGAACTCTCTGGCGGATGATGTGGACTGTCCCCCATTTCCTTTTCGAAAGTGGAACTGGCTCCAGGATCCTCGTGTTCAGAAATGGCGTCTGTTCCAACATCCGGTTTGGTATAGACTATTCTGCCTTCATAGTTTTCAGCAATAGTTTTATCTGGTCCCAGCATAGAGCCTTGTGGAAACGATGACGGTGGGAGAGTGGAGATGATCGAAGGGTGAAGAGGTTGATGTACATAATTTACAGCTTTGCCGGCTCTTGCATTCATTGGCAAGAAATGAGGAACTGGCAATGATTGACTAGCAACATCTACAACACTGGACGAAGTATTATGTAAAGATAAGGAACTGTTTTTCAAGTCTCTTGTGATCAGGTGTGGGACATTCACAACAGGCTTATCTACTCCTTGGCTGTGAGAAATGAAAGTGTCTACAGAAACCTTAATGCCACTAGCGTCACTAACCACTGGTGAGGGTCCATTGTTTGTATCCTCTGCAGAGCTACTGTTCTCTACAAGAGAAATGTTTAATTCGCTTGTATCTTCACTCGCAGGTACACTCACAACACTGAAAGGGAATACTGTGGGATCCAGCTCGGTCTCGCTAGATTCGCTCGAAGTAGCAAACACAATAGTGTCCGCAGGGAGATATGTACTGTCTGTCACTTGCCACCAGCCGCTGGTAGTTGTCCACTCTGCAGAAACATCTTCAACTTCTTCCCGTAGCTGATATGGAGGCGCTGAAGCGACCACAGATATCAGGAGCAGGACAAGCAAGACTGGAAAATCAAACAGTATTTTAGTACAATGAAATACACAACTCCTTCAGGATTATGGGAACACGGTCCAACTACTACGCACTCAAAATAAGCATGCGGGCGGAGACCACAGAGAGTGCTTCAATTTTAGTAGTAGTTCCATCGGGTTGCAAGGGACCCCTGGTGATCCCTTAATGGAATATTCTAAGCGGATGTTTCCGCGGTGCGCCAATTAAACCTAAAGACAAGACAAACACCCAATCCACTATTGGAAAATCCCCAACCTGGCCGGGAATCAAACCAGGATCGTCGGGGTGGAAGGCAGGCGTGCTACTGACTCACTTAACAGATTACAGAAAGATCAAATGAATGTAATACGGGAGTTACTTCTCGTTTTAGTTACTCATGATAGATGGATTTCCTGGTGTAATAAAATATTATAATTTAAATATCCCTCTTAGGGTTGTTGGGAACGGGATTATTTCTGTTAGCACGAAAGTTCATCCTTCACTAATGAGTCACATGGTTTCATTTGAGAGTCAATTTTTTATCTCTGTATGCTTCCAAGGAACCCTAATTCCACAACAACATAAATTTGACATTAGCTACGTCAGTCATCGAGTTTTACCCTGGTCAAATACCACATGAAACTGAGAATGTCAAGTTTATGGCTCTAAAATGTTCAAATGAAGATTGGCTGTTTGATTGTTAAGAACTATCAGATACAAACAAAATGCGATGGAAAGATCACAACCAAACTTATCATTTCTGTTGAAAATGGGTAGTGACCTTATACACTGACTATGTAGCTCATGAATTGGCAACCAATCACAAATGTCTAACTCATCATTTTATCACTTTCACTTTAATGCACCTATGTTCACTTGTTTTATGTAAATTCACAAGGACTGAACACTGAAACATCTGCATCCCTCTAGCTTCTTTGATCAAATGAATTAACCATTGAAAACAGGGATTGGGTATATATAAGCTGCATACGAGATATGGAAATTATGTATAATTATTTATATGTGTGGTGCAACATTATAAATCTCATTTAATAATAAATGAAATATTAATAAAAATCAGGTAAACTGACATAACAAAGTGCCGGAATCCCAGAGCTTAACTCTGAGATCGATTACAAAAATTAACTTCTTTTCTGCATATCATAATTGATTAAACAAAAGCATTCTGGCACTTTGTTATATCAGTTTACCTGATTATTTATTTATCTGAATGCATTATAGTAAAAAACCTCACGGCTTTGTAGTACAGTCATGATTTCCCATTTCAAAAGCATGTCACCTTTAATTAGTCATTACCCCAGTACCAGTCAACTGATTTGGTCCAAAATAAGTAGGCTTCTTCTCATGGACGTTATAAACGTGTATACAAAGTTCCATGAATATCCAATAAAGCACTTAATAAAATCAGGTAACCTGACATAACCAAGTGCCAAATGGAGTTAATGGGCCATATTTAAGAAACTATTGAGTTTTAGACCACGGGTTTAATAAGCATTTGTGAAAGAGTAAGTGGGATATCTAGAATATTAACAGAACAAATTTACAGCAAATTCCTCACGTCAAGAGCATTTCTTTATTTTTGTCAAAACATCTGAAGGTGTACAAGTCACCTGTCTCAGTTTGATGAATCTAAAATCTTAACGGAACAAAAAGTCTAATACAACTTGAAACTCGTTCTCATACTGTACTATATTCCTACCTCTGTGAATGAATAGGAAGGCAGTTGTCTGCGCCATCGACTCTCACTCAATATTAGCAAGTGAGGAAACCTTTCATGCGACTGCTTACGAAGAAACCTTGCAAACACTTCCTTGTGCGCATCACCTTATACATTACTCAATATTAAGCCCAGGATTTTTAGGATTCTATTCTCATGGAAAGTCCTGTTTAGGTTTTAAACAAACGATTTTAGCCGTCTTAATAAAACATAATAATGAACAATAATACTAACACCAAAAATTGTATTAGCCTATAATTTAGACAAAGTTATTCAAGCTTTTTACAAAATAAATAAGTAACTATTCCTTATTTTGGCACTCGAAAAATAGCATAAACAATTGAGATATTTGTCCTTTAACGATACAACTATTCAATTCGCATGCGATCTACAAAAACAAGTAGACTCGAGTGTCTGGAATTTGTTCCTTCACTGTCGTTGGTAGGCAACTTGTTATTTCAAAGTATTGCACACGGCTTAAGTTTCATATCCTGCAACGGCGAGGCAGCACATTTTCGATCAACAATGACAAGTAACAAACTGACATACAGTATTATGCTCACACTTTATCTTGAGCCAAAAAAATGCAGGGGTGAGGGGAGCTGATATTGCATGCAGTATAAGAGACTGACTATTGCAGAAGGCGGTGAGTTGAAATTGGCGTTGTTTCTGAAGGGTTGCCAATTACCAGAAAATATAACGTGTGTAGTTTTATGCTGGGTCACAATGGAACTAACTGTAATCTGTAGCACTTTCAACTCTCGCTAACAAACTAAAGGTTTTATATTGATTCAGATATTATAGTAGAATATATCGCTGGAGAAATGAATGAAGTAATATATTTAGGCCTATTTAAACAATTTCTCTCCCGGTCTTCAGAATATAGAAAATCGTTTAAAAGTCGTAGCATTGTACATGTAGGCCTACTTGGATACGCACTTTCACATGCCTGAATTGATGTAATTTAACTAAATGCCTTTCGCGAAAGTATGTAGGTAATTAATACAACACAATTCATACAACGAAATAATAAAACTTGACTTGTTCTTTTCTCCACCGACAGATTCAGCTTGAAACACATTAAATTGTTTTTCCCATTTCATTTATTTGGTTCATTATTTCGCTGATTTCCGATACTTCTTGGTTTAAAGAATCTTTATTCTTAACTTCGTTGTCACTTATATTTACCATTTCCACAACACCACTACTGTTCTTCTAATATCCCTGGATTTATTATGTTATTTTCAGAATAATATGATGTAAACAAATAAAAAAAATTGACGGTAGCTCAAGAATGCCTCAACGGGAAGTTTTTGGGTACGGCAATACTGGGGACGGGTCGCGATCTTCATTTTTCGAGTGAGGCCTTCTTTATATGGACGGTTTTCAGGATTATGGAGTGTGAAGCTCAAGATAAAGTGTGCGAATAATATACGTTGTTAAAATGCACAAATTCACATATTTATTTTCCTTTGTGTTGATTGGAAAATCTATTTAATAAAGTCCTCCTCAGCCTCTTTTAGGCCCTTCAGTTCGTTTTAGCCCTTTTTAAGTTCTATAAGATTCATATATTCGGAAGCAAGGGGAATGAACAAGAAAAGTACATCAAAATGTTCTAATTAGGAAGCTGAGGAAAAAATAGGTCAAAACCCTCAAATCCAGGCCCACTTATTACCTGGTGTCCTGGTGATCCAGAACCAGTGAATCCACCAGTGCAGTGTCATGTCGTCTGCATTCTACCTGAAAAAAATTACAGTATCAAAGCCCTCCTTATTCTGTTGCAAAGTCATCTTTATCCAATAACAAGTATAGCCAAAGCTCTCTTTATCCAATACCAAGTATAGCCAAAGCTCCCTTTGTCCAATAACAAGTATAGCCAAAGCTCTCTTTATCCAATACCAAGTATAGCCAAGGCTCTCTTTATTCAATAACAAGTATAGCCAAAGCTCTCTTTATTCAATAACAATGTAAGCTCGTACAGCTTAGAGCCTATTTTTTATACTTTTATAGCAATTACTAGTAATGAAGTATTAATATAAATCACTAGATGGCACTGATGCCAATTACCAGTAGACAGAATTCTTGGCACTCTTGTACCTATTTATTTACATTTAGTAAAAGAAAATATTTACTACATTCTGTATTGTAATAATCTAGGGAATAATTCTGCATATTTATTCCTGTTACTATTAGCTATTATCATTAGATAATATAATTAATGTCAATTAGCAACAGAAAGCTGCATTGCCGACATCGAACTGATATCGATAAGTCGAGTGCCAGCTCATTATCATTTACTTGGCGCTACAGCCAGAATACACTAGCTTACTCATATGCGTCATATCGATTAGTGCAATCGATTATAGAAGCAGCTTTATGAATAGATCGATTATTCACCGCATTAAAAATATTAAATTTCTCTGTAATTATACATTACAATTATAATGCAAATGCTCACATACCAATTTTTTATGTTACAGAATAATTACAGCATGTCATTCTCTTTAAATGTACCCTAATTACGGATGGAAGCTACTGGATACTTCTAGAAGAGACTTCCATAGGATTCTAGAACTTGACTCTTTGTAAGATGATTATGTGAACGCATTTTGGCCGTTAGACTTTCACTCACTCTCTCACCGATCGTCGCTTCGTAAGGGCACAGCCCAATTTAGCAACAGACCACAAGTCTGAATATATAATAGTACAGTTTCTACACGACTCAGCATGGAAACAGCGTTATCAGCCACGACTTAATCTACCAGGAGGTGGATATTTGGACATCACTAGAACTTCAGGGAGCGTAGCTTGCAGCCATGGAAGGACTCGCTACTGGCCACAGTTCAGGATGATCCACAGCAACACAGAACTTCAGCTTCAATAACTGTACATCCCTTAACTTCAGTCCGGCTAAATGCAGTCACATTCTCATCAGATGTAATCACAAACGAAGTTAAGTAATACAAATCCTAATACTGTATCATTACACAAAGGCCAAATAAGGCTTAGCATCTTTGTGTTATTTAAAGTAAAAGACTGTTTGTATAATGCTAGGGAGTTTTGGCATCCATGCAGCTCCTCTTTTCACTACGTGCAAGCCAAAGATGCTGCCGTATTAAATCTTGAACAATTTATTAAAGACTGAAGATATGGTCTAACATTCTTGCTTGTAATAAAGTAGTAATTCAGTGTTTATCACGTTAAGAAGTTTTGGCAAATATTTGCAGCTTCTCTTTTCCTACTTGCAGATAAAGTATACTGCAGTAGTATTCTGAGCCAATACAGCTCAATTATTATATTGTAACTATTTGAACAAAAAATAAAGTTACTTGAATCGTTGTTGTGGAAACAAACCATATTATATTATAATAATAAATCAACCTGGCAACTTTCCTGAAATCTACTTAGCAAAGATAGCAGATCATAATAAAACATTGGTTATTGCCAATTACAGCTAAGAATAAGAAGAATAAAGCAACAATTTTCTCTATCCATTATTCCTGCTTCCTTCAACATTCCTGCAATTCTAAACTTAAATATTTTCTGGATTATAATCCAGTGGTCCTCCGAAAATCCTATTGCAAATTCTGTTAGGGACACCAGCCTACTTTCTAGTCCTGGGCCTGGAACCCTACAAACAAGTATAGCCAAATCTCTCTTTATCCAATACCAAGTATAGCCAAATCTCTCTTTATCCAATACCAAGTATAGCCAAAGCTCTCTTTATTCAATAACAAGTATAGCCAAAGCTTTCTTTATTCAATAACAAGTATAGTCAAAGCTCTCTTTATCCAATACATGAAGGAAATGCTGTACATTAAGCAGGCCACCTGTGTTCACTTTTATTAGAAACGTAGTTATCAGGTAATTTTTGTTTGTTATTCAAAATAAAGTGTCCAGAATTTAACTGTAACATTCGAGCTACTGTAAATTGGACGATATGTGCTGACGCAGTAAAATGATTATTTATTAAAATTCAGAACACATTAGAGGGAACATCTCTGGCCGGAACTATCCATAATATGGAACTATAAATATTGTAAATTTTATTAACTGGCTTTGTCGCGGACCGCCAGTTGCCTGAGCTACACATTCACGGGTATTTAAATAACAGCACAACACGGAGAAAAAAGATGACAACTGACAATGTCTTCATTTCCCGTACAATCACAGACGGCCGTGCCATAGCGTAAACAAGTTCGTTACTTTCAAAATACTCTTATGTAAGTACTAAAACGCACAATGAAGAGAAATCTCTGGGTATGATTCATCATAGGTAATCACACTCGAGATTACGAGTTTATCTATAGATTAGCGAGTACGAACAGCGAGCGAGTTTATCTGATGAAAATGTTAACCTCGAGAGGGATCTATTATATCTATTCCATGATAAAATGTAACGAATTATATAAAGAATAATTACTTTCTTACTTTGTGCTTTGAAATCAAATCAACTTTCTGTCGGCTGTGAGATCACAGAAGACTAAACGAACGAAAAATCGAGTTACCAATAGTGCATATCAGAAACAGTTAGCCTAATTCAGATAAGTTATCAGCAGAACAGAACAAAAACTGGCTTGCACCGAATCGAAAATGTGTTTTCATTCTGTCACTGGCACCATGTGACGTATTAATCACTGCATACTGATACCTTACGTTTCCCGTAACTACCGTAGATATGTTTCATGAAATAAAATCGCATCCTTGTGTTCTTAGCAAGCTACTGCAAGATAAACGACCGCGATTGGTCGGCATCCGAGGCATCGCTAAACGTTATTGGTCAATATCAAACAGAATTCTGGGACAAGCTGTATGTGAAGCGTGCCACTGTTGTTACACGATAGCTTCCCACTGAACACAATAGCGTCTTTGTTACACTGCACATGCCGGAACTAGCTCGTCTTTTGTTTCACTTTATGCATTTCCATTCTTATGCAGTCATTATCCTATTTCACCGGGTTCAGATCCCGTGGCCGACCAATTTGGCACAGGTTTTTCCATGGTTTTCCTAGTTGCAAATTCCTGATGCTTAATTCCAATAGAGCATCGCCTTAGTGTCAGTATATTACAGTTAGCACCAGATTATTCAAAAGCTTTATATACCTTGATTCAAAAGAACCCTGAATTAGCAGCAATGTTACAAACTTAAAACATACGAACTTCAAACGTCACTGAATGATTTATAAGAAATAACAACACGGAGTGAAATCCGTGTGCATTATTAGGTCAAGAGAGCTGGTTTGTTATATTGTGAAAGGATCTTTTGGTTGGCAACAATTTGTTTGAAACAAATCACATAGTAGTATGAAGAAGTTGAACAAAGCAAAAACATTTCCTGAAAATATTAAATCCTGACCAAGTTATAGACAAGGAAAATATCGAAATAATATTGAAAAAACTAAGATCGTAAGTAATGTTTTGAGCGAAACTATAAAATTGTGTTGGCTTTGTAGGCCTATCTACTTTATAGACATTCTTTACTGCCGATGAGTCAGGGTAAGTAAATATCCAAATCCGACAGAGGAACCATGAAAAAGCCGGCCACGATCTCAAGTTTCAGGTCTAAACATTTACAACTCATCTAAGATAATTTCATTTTGCTGAAAATGTTACCCAAATGGACAAAAAATGAGCAAATGAGAAATTATTTAGAGGAAGAAGAGTTTTAGCCCTTTATAAATTCAGTTCCGTGTACGAAGTTTAAACAAGACCTGAAAGTAAGAATAACAACAAAGCTAGGACTGATTGTTGTCAAATGCAAATACATCCATGTCGTAATGAACACAGGAAGTGGTTAATATCACCTGGCTGTAATTCGGTAAAGGCCTTAAAAATTATATATACTGTACTGTATAAATAAGATAGGCCCAAGAACAGAACCCTGAGGGACACAATGATATTAATGTCATTCATTACAGGCACAGAGCAGGTCTCTGTCATGTTCTACTCAACTGCACAGTTTTTTCCTATGACGAATAATAATTATTGATCACGAGTGTACACCCCTCATTATTGATTTATGGTTGAGGGTCATAGCTAGCCAAGCACGGAGATTTGGAACGGTATCCATGGCAGTTGGTGTGTTTTCCGGTGCCGCCACTCCACTGGAACAAACTGCTTCCTCCCTTTCATTCATAAGGTCTGTTACACATGGCCAATACACCTTTCTCTCTTCATAAACACACTTTTGAGGTTCCCTGAATATAAAATGCCATTTTCGAGAAAAAAAAAAGTCTGCTTGAGCGACTCCTGGCCAACTAGTTCCACAGTCCCTAGACCGCATCAGAATTTATACAACTTTTCTATGGACTGCCGTAAATTAATTCCACAATGATACATAATATACAGGGTGTATCATAATTAATAGCGCAAACCGAAACGGTTTCAAGTATACGATAACAGGAGCAAAAAACGTTCATGAAACATGGGACTACACATTTTTAACTTCAATTTCAGAAAAAAGTAATTTCAATTTCGGAAATAGTAATGTTTATTTCGAAACGGCGGTCAAAATCTTAAATGCTGTATATTTCAGTGAACAGTTATGACTTTATGTATTGTAGGCCTATGTTAATCGTTCATCTAATTTACAGTATTCCGACATAAAGGACATGCCTCTGGGAAACTGAAGAGAAGTGTTGAATTCTGTGTAGTTCATAGCAATATTGCTAATAACTACTCTGTTAGGAAGATTTAATTTTAATTGTCATTAATTTAATTCAGGCCTATGTGTTTATTATAAGTTTCGAAATAAAGATAACTTTTTTCCGAAATTGAGGTTGAAAAGGTGTAAATTTATTATTGCGAATGTGTGGTACTGAGCCGCCACTGACGTCCTTAGTCGTGCTTCACTCGTTAGAAACTGTCCGCGATGTGCTCTTGTTTACAAAACCGAACATTGCCACAAGGTGGAGTTGTAATCGACTGACAATGAACAGAGTCAGGTTGTACGAGATGATCCGGGGTGTTTGAAAGAGACGAGTGCAGTATTGCATTGAGGTGCAAGGACGACACTTTGAGCAGGAAGAGTGGACAGTATTAATAACATGTAACATGCTAAAGTAGAATTGTGAAACAACTACACGAAAAGTCTACTTTTCAAATTCAATTGTACTAATTAGGACGATGTTTCTTAATGAAGACACTCGCGGCCCATAACCACACATTCGCAATAATCTCGCAAACCCATGTTTGCTGGAACTTTTTTGCTTATGTTGTATACTTTCAGCCGTTTCGGTTTGCGCTATTAATTTTAATACACCCTGTATATAGAGATGAAAAACGACGTAGGCTGAGTTCCTTCATGGGCAACATCGGACCAATGGGAGAAGAAACCACTACAAGTCTCTTAGAATCCCAAGAGTCGCACCAAAAACATTTCTTAACATTAACTATTAGCTCAAGGGGTGCAAAAGATAAGGGTTGTAATTCTCTTAGAAGGCAATAATACCCTCATTTTCAGGCTACACAAAACAAACTGGCACTAACACGGCTGTGTAAGTGAGACATATGGTGTTGTGAAGGGTCTTGTGAAGGGAAGGTAGTGTAAATATGCAGAGAGCAAAACCGGTCTCACGTCCTTATGCTTGGTTCATATATATATATCACACAAAAAAATGAACGGGCGGTGGTTTCGTACTTATGGAGGCATGAAACGTAAAGATATGAAAGAATTTTTCGAAAGTCATGACATGGCATCGACTACAATAGGAAGACTTTTAAAAATAGTTGATTAACACTTACCAACTGGATTCCCGGGATATGATCTCAGATGGATCCACTTTTCTGTAAAAAAAGAGAAGACTTAATGAATGTCAACTTACCCGTGTCTTTACTTCACGATCTAAGCTAAGAACGTCCTCACATACATACACGTACAAAGATAATATGTTTATGAAAATAGTACTTTCGGATTCAAGGGACGATTTTCTATTATCTTGAAAAGGACTTTGCATTAAGAAAATCTAGCTGGTCGCGATTTTCTCGAAAACAGCTCATACGATTTTGTTTAAATTTTGCATATGGGTTGCTTATACTAAGAGCTAAAACTTTTATTTGAAACATAAAAAAAAACTTATCTAAAGGGTAGTTATAAGCCACCCACTCTGAATACGCGCACTTTGCAATATGGTCTCTGTTATATATCAGTTTGTGAAGTGAGAAAATGTATTGGCCAACCTTAAGGTAAAGAAAGTTACGAGAGTACATTAATCAGATTTTACTTGCGTTCTGTATCCTTCGGGGTTGCAACATGCAGTAACAACATTCTTTTCATTTTTACAACCAATTTACATGAGAATGTCACACGTATAAATTATAATATATTAAAACGCTAACTTTTATTTAGGCAGAGGAAGCTATGGCAGTTTCAAATAAGATATTTTCTTAAATTCGTTTATTTTGCAAAAATAAACTTGACTTTAAACATTTATTTACCAATAGGTCCATCCATGACAGTATTTTAGGTACTAAATATTTTGAAAGAGGTCAAAGTCAGTGTTATTTAGTCACACTGTTTCTCTTCTAAATGAATTTTCGCTTGTAACAGACAGAACACTCATTAAGAAGGAACTTTTAATAATTCAACCCCTAAAGTGGACATAACGGGATTAAAAGATTATACGGCGAATCATTTAAACATTGGTAACGTACCGGTACTACAAAACACAAATAACGAAACAGGATTTTTTTCGTTAATGAATTCAACTCCTCTTCTATGAGGTCGTTAGAGATGTCACATAATTAGATTTCTATTAGCCAAGTCTACCGGGGTACCGCTATTCTTTTAATAGAAGGCTAGAATCGACCCACCAGAAATCCCCGAAGGAGACCAGTTATTGTACTAAATGTGTTGATCCATGGATAACACCAGTGGATCAACTCCAAAAATTAGCTTATTTCTAAGCATTGATTGTGTGTTATGGCATGATATTGATTGAACGTATCCCATCTTGGTACACCATAGCAGCATTCAAACATGTTCAATGATTATAACTCGTTTAAACGTGCAAATCATTTTTTAACGACAAATATTCCACATCTGCTGACTCGATAGTATAGTGGAATTTTTTCAACTGTTAGAGGTCTACTATTGCCAATTCTGTGACACGTATTAATGAAAAACTAGTAAAACCAAGAAAAATCTCAAAACTGCGTGCCCTGTCATCTAGCGGGAAACTACATGACTTTCACATCACCATCTTTGTCGTCCGTCTTCTAAAGCTCAGCAGATAGAGTGACTTCCTTCTGAATGGCGCAGAAACAGGCCAATAATAGGGAAATTCCTTATTTACCCTTTGTCTGCATTGCAACCATTTAAAAAGTAAATGAAAGTGAAACAAAAGCGGTAAAAGTGTTGAAAAGCAGAAAGTGATGTCCTCTGTCAATGCAAGGTCTTGTTAGCGCTGTGTTAAGTGATGACATTTCATAACCAGGCTTTGATGAATTGATCCACTATAATTATATACAGGGTGCTCAACTACGTGACAGATTCTAAAAGAGTTTAGCTACTTTGATATGTAACACATCAATGTGAGTGTTTTTATTTCATCTGCCAATATCATAGGGAGAGAAGTTCCAAATTGAGTTTTTATCATAAATACTCTCCTTGAAATCCCATTTTCAGACATGTCTGGCTGTGTGTGTGTGAACAGCCTAGGTCCAGAACGAAAAATAGCATAAAAACAATTTTATATTTGGGCTAATTACTTCTGGGGAATTGACACAAAGACTGGAGACGATTTTCTCTTACTTTTAAAGCCACTTTACATGGCTCTCACTAGTCTCTCGTTCAATTTTTTCAAAAATTAATTTCAGCTGTGATTATACTCCTTTTAGTTAACTTCGAGGCCATATCAGAAGTTCGGGATGTGTGCCTATACAATAGGGTAGGCCATGCAACTATTGATTGTCAATTGTTTCCATTATTGGTGGACTTTTATAAAGTAAATTTCAAATGATATTAATTTATATGGATATGGTGAGCAGGGCCGTGGAAAGAAAGCAAGGACCCCTGAGACAAATTTTCCCGCGCCCCCGTCAAATATTAAATTCACTACCCAACTCGCCCTTTATAATGTTTCAAAACAAAAAAAATTATGTAATCTACTCTTATACAATTCAACGGCCCTAAATAGCGTGCTTGCTCGCCCGCTTCGTGAGACATCGGGTATACTCGGCGATGTTCGTCTCTCGCAGTCTAAACTTTCATGACGACTACAAGATTAGGAAAACCGTTTCTTTATTATATAAGGCCTAAGTGAAATGAACACAATGTACAAATATTCTAATTTTACTTACAATTTTCATAGCTCTGAACCACAAACATTTTTAATAATCTACCAGTGTAAATTTCTTAAAAATCCTGGAGTCAATGAATAATGGCGGGCGAAGCCGGGGGCACCAGCAGTAAAATATTGATATTTAACTCTTGAAATATCGCTGATAATAATAATCCAAATCAATCACTCCTTCTCTTGAAAAACTATATAATTTCTGAAAATTACACTGAATTTATCAAATAAAATTAACATCTTATTCATCTGTCAACAAACAGTTGAAAAACGATACGTATTATCCACCGCCGTCTCGAGAATTACGCACGAGAATTAGCCTATACAGTTTAGAAGGCAGTGGTTCACAGTTATCTTTGGAACTGCATAATTCTAATCGTGGAATGTACTCTAAAGCCGGAATTTTAGCGGTTTCATTAATTATTAATGGTTTAGTTTAAGAATGATTCGCGTGCAAGTGTTAATAAATATAATGCTTTAATAATTATTATACTATTAATTTCTAATTTTTCAATTAATTATCGTGGGCGAAGCCGCGGGCACATCCTAGTGATATTACATAATTATTAAGTGCCAGAATGGTACCGGTACTTTGTGAGATTGTCTGACTTGGTATACCATTTTCATAAAACTTGGTATTTTCATAAAATACCAGGATTTTCATAAAACTTGGTATACCATTTATAACGCCCAAGGGATCGAAGCCTGTTGATATTGGACCAAATCGGTTAACTGATGCCGGGCAAGAAACGGAAAAATGCATTAAAATGTCCTAATTAGGAACAGTTTTATCTGTATGTACCAATTTAATCTTTTGAAAATTATGATTTTCAATGCCGAACGTTAGTCAGGCCTACTGTTGAGTCCAAAAGGATTTCTGCTTCTACTTTTTCAAAAAATAGCAATTTTTCTTCAAGAATAATCCGTTTCAGATTAATTCCGTGTTACCGTTATACGACAGGACAATGCAGATAAAATAAACACATAAAACATAACTTAAGCTGTTTATTGACTTAGAACCAATTTTATTTTAGAGTAAATTTAGAAAGTAAAAGATAAAACCTGGTCGGCCGGGCCCAGGGGCTGCCCCTCCCTCTCGTCGGGCCTGATGGTGAGGATGATTCATGGTATGATTCATGTTTCATGGTATGTTTTTTTCCAATTCGGCATTTGCCTTTACGTCTGGGGAAACCATGAAATTGACCGGCCATGGGATTTGAACCTGGGACCTACCGAATGCGACTCCAAGATGTTACCGTCTCGGTCGTTCAAGTCTGCTACAGAAATTGCATAACCTAACATACGGCGTATTATGTATTACAGCAAGTTATAAGCCACTCATTTCCAACAAAAAGTCAGGTTTTAAGTGTTGCCTGTGAAAGTGACGTCATTTGCTAATTTCGTGTACAATAGAGACAGGCCTCGCATGAGAGCGTACTTTCATTGTTCCAGGCACAGACGACATTCTCCTACTTTTACTAACACTTGAATATGTTTAGGATTGTTTTGCTATGGATTTTACCGATAAAACACTGAGGTTCCGAAACAGCAATGATCGATGCGCTCAACACGCTACAACTTAGCAACGCCGCAGCTACAGCACGTTGTATGCAACCTATACCATGCATAAAGCAACACAAACAACCTTAACCAAAATTTAAAACAATAAATCTGTAACACACAAATTGCTTTTGAACGGCATGACCAGCTTGGCAAAGACTGAGATTGTCCCATAAGAGGGGTTATGACTGGCTGTTTGCTTTGTTACGGTGCCTTTTGATTGGTTGAATCAGAGGTCAGTTCTGTCAAACATGGCCCAGATGACAGGAGGCTGTGTAAAGACTACAGAAAGAAAGTTGTAAAAATGACAGAACACTATCCACACCATGGGTACATGATTCCAACACAAAAAATGGCAAAACAATGTCAATACCAAAAGCACAACAACAACAAAAAAAATTAACCGAACCGACTGTGCTGTCAGACTAAACTTTTCACCGTAGACATTCCCCAGGTCATGGAGAACTTATGGTGAAATATTTAGACCCCTAGGTCAAAAGGTCTCTGAGGAGTTCGATTACAAACATTGTCGCATATTGTAAGGCTCTTTTAATATAGTATAGGTGTGCTGGATAGTTATATGAATGTATCACAGGCGGCTTAGAAATTACCGACAAGTCCAATTGATCAGTGTATTTCACGCTATACTGGAATGGCGAATCGCGTGCAGTGACAATGAAGAATCTACAGCTGTCTATTCCAAATCATGACATACAATCTCTGTTCTCTGTGAACAAAAGACGGTCGTAGGTACTATTGTTGAAATATGGACGACATCTGCAGTAAAATATGGCGATTCCTACAAAACTCAGTACATGAGAAGTTGAGAATAAAGAAAGTCGTAATTGTGTTGTGACACTGGATCTCGCAATCTTCCGGCACACAAACAAACAGCAAGCAGGCCATGAGGAAGGAAGCTGCACCGCCTTCACGTCGTTACCAGCTTTATTCATACAGGATTTTAACTACATGAGGTCATATTGCGTGACAGGATACACTACTAGGCCCCAAGGTTATCGTAATAACTTTTTAATAATTCTATTATTGAAGGATAAACTATTTTAACCGTTAAAGTCATACCTCGTGTGATACACGATGGAAAAGATTTTTTTTTTATTTAAGGTAGAAGAAAGAAATTGTGGACCTAATGACTGTTACATATTTTCTGTGCAGTCCGGCAAGGGTTTGTATGTTGTGTGCATTTAAGGCTTAAAATTAAATAACCCGTAGAAATGAGAGAAAATGCCAAACCCCGGCACGCAGAGATGGAAGAAGGATTTTTAATTTTCGATTTCGTTCGCGAGTTATGAGAGACAAAATGGTTTTCTGTGCGCTATTGAAGCATCAGCTTTCGCTATTACGTTTCAATTGTGAAATTAATTATTATTATTGTTGCAGATGGCCTTGGTCTGCTGCCATAGCAACCGGAAAGAAAGAACATCGCTGATATCAATATTTTACAACATAACACACCAATCTGTCGATCGCTTCGATATTGTTGGCCCGTTCATTTGTTTATAACACTACGAAATGCATCAGAAGGAGAAAAAGAATATAAGCCTAAATGGGAGAACCACTGAATGATTTGGACGAAACTCACTGCGCGGTTTTTTTTTGGGGGGGGGGGCTAGGGAACTGAGAATCTCGAAGTCGGGATTTTAGCTTTTAATTATCAATCGTTTATAGTATTCTTACAACATTAGTGAAAACTAACAAGTGGAGAGCTAGTGTAGGTTTATTATTAAAGACTGGAAGGATATTTCTATCAAGTTATGAAATCCAGGCGAGCAAAGCTATGGGCAACAGTTAGTTACGAATAAAAAATAAATAAAAAAATAAAAAAAAAAGTTATTATTTCTTGTATTTCATACATAAGGCTCCTTGGCTAGACCTCCAATATTGACATAAATGTAAATGTAAATGTTTCACACTGGGGTCTGAAACTCAGACCTTGTTCTGCCACTTGCGGTACCATGGCAACTTAAATTTTCTAATTGACTCACATATCCTGGTCGATTTTTCCAGGCTTATCTCCGTACGTGAAAACTTTGCACAGAAGAAGTACAGAAAATTAGAATTAACATCTTTTGTTCAACACATCTCTATATATAAAAGGCAATGTTTGTATGTGTGTCCATTATACACTAAAAAAACTACTGGGCCGAAATACAAGTTTTCTTCCAAAGTGATCCGTGTTGTCCGGAGAAGATTTGAAGCTACTGACTGACATCCTCGATGTGACCAGTAGAAAGAAATTTAGGGTCCTAATTTCTGAAATTATTACACTGAATTCATCAAATGCAATTCAGTTGTCATGACAACAATATTGTTTCCAGTGTTCACATAGGGCCTTGGGAGCTGCAATACTCTGGACTTTGACAAATAATTATACATGCTAGCGATAGAAATCATTTTCGTAAATCAATAATGGAGAATGGAATCCACGTAAATAAATATCGGGTGTGATGCATCACCAAACTTTCTCTACTCTGGCCATAGAGAATATCATTTCCTCACGTCACGTTTTGATTTAGAACAAAAGGCCGTATGCCAACAATGGATATGCTGTAGGCTTTGTTTTAACTGAGAAACAGGGATGTTTACTATAATCCCTAAGCATATAAAAAGAAACAAAATGGGATGGAATGTTTTTAGTCCTATGTGCACAGTAAATTATTATGTCCCAAGTTTTTGGGAGGAATGTGTGAAAATGATAGATTTTCTCTTGATCTTAGCCCCAAAACGGTTGTATGGCAACACGTACCCAAATGGGAAATAAAATATCTCGTAAAGACAGTAAAATCTTATGTTACCGGAATTTCTGTTTCTTCTTCTTTCAACCCCTACCAGGCGTGGTGTGTAAAAGCAATGGGTTGCAAAATTCTTACTCCTGTATGAGCGATAAGAGTCAGTGTTTTCTGAGGGAACAATTGTTCTACGCTTCAGACTCTAGATACCTATAGGACTTACAGGTTGAAAATCAAAAGTCTTATATAATTTAATTTTGAATTACATGCAAAATACAAAACCTGGGAGACTAGTTTCATGTTTCATATTGTTTTATTTTATAATAATTTAATTTTCAATAAGAATATACTATTCCGAGTTTGAAAACGTCATCACAGCCAGAGGTAAGAGGTCCTTCTGGCTGGGGGTTTTTCATCGATTCCTCATTCACAAAGACAAATGCCGTAACTCATTGCTGCTATGTCATATAGTTAAGAAGATGTAGTAAACACATGATATGACCCGTGTGCAGTTAAACTAACAGAAATAATAACAATAATAATAATGGAAAGGTGAAGTCAGACTGAAAAATTCAATGCCATAGCCAGGATTTGAACCAGGATCTTCGGCACATTGCCATGGTAGGTCAGTTGGTTAGAGCATCGGCATGGAGAGTCGAAGATCCTGGTTCAAATCCTGGCTATGGCATTGAATTTTTCAGTATGACTTCACCTTTCCATCTTAGCCTACACACGGCCAGTGTGAAAGAATTATCATTCCAATAATAATAATAATAATAATGATTATGAAAATAGTTGGCTTAAATATAAATTACTGTATTTTCTTAAACAAATCTGAATATAATAAAATATTCAGATTTTGTACAACATAGTAGGTCTATAATATCCCCCTTAAAACATCATTAACTAAAGTGGACCTAGGCCATATATTTGTTACATCTAGCTCTATTGAATACTTAAATTCTGTTAACATGTGTGATGCTGTTAACAGAATCTTACATGAATAATTCTGCACAATCCCTAAATCTGTTTAACCTGGTGTCTGAGCTAACCCACCTTTTATCTTACTTTTTGTGGGAAATGAGAATGAAGATGTCGCTTTTCTAACTTACAAATGACAGTCTGTAAACAGAAAATGGCTGTTGGAAGGCGAGAATTACGACTGGCAGTGAGTTTTTTATCTTTAATTTTTCTTTAGTTTCTTCATTTGAGTCATCTTTATTACTCTTTAAGGGGAGCACTGCCCTGTTGGGTCATGTGATCCAGAAACAGGGCTGTAAACTTGATGGTGATCAACACTAACAACATTGTTCCTAACCTAACTGCAACACACTCAGAATCGTGAGTAAATAGTGAAGGAAATGCACAATGGGAAACCAATGAGATGCAGGATCTGTGTCAGCCAATCGAAGTTATTACAGAAAACATAGCTCCAATGCAACTTAGTATTAAGTGTATAATGAACAAACTAGATCAGAAATCTCTCTTCCATACATTTCACCGGCTGACCAGTGATACATAGGTAAGCGTATTTGGAAGATTTTAAAACACTTATAAAAATCTAACTTGTGTTGACCACCTCTGCTCCATGCGGCTGGTACCAACAAGCACATTTACCACACTGAAACCTACTGAAGGGTGTCTCCTTGCTCGTCATGCTCTATTCTGTCGTGACATTTATTGGCTGTCAGTTGTGCACCGATCATCCACAAGAGTCCTCCTAAGAATGTTTCCTAATCCAACTAATTTCATACTGTGGAAGAAATGTCAAGGTAAAAGATATGATGATACTGACTCAGATAATGGAAATTCAGGAAGAAATGGAATTATGAAACAGAGGATCATATTACTGTAACAAGGACGAAAAGAAATATATCAGACATACTGGTACACCATTTAAAGCATCCAAATATATCGACTACCCCTGGCTTTATCGCATGAGGAACGGAGGAATGACAGCAGATCACCGCACCACTTCTACACGATAGAAATCTGAATTACATCCTATTGCAAGGTGAGCACACCTAAAAAGTAAGACTGGTAGCATAAAAATGCTACTGAATTCAATTCAATCTCAATATGCTGAAGCAGGTCTTTCACTGGCCCTCACGTCCTCGTGTTGTGGCACAAAATGCTTCATTGGTTATCGAAAGTGAGACTAGCATATTCTGTGGATTCTCTATGAAACACGGTTTTGAAAACCGTATGAACAATTGCATTGGAATGGGACTGCATTCAGATTGATTTGAATTCTGCATGAAAACATAGTTTTCAAGAGACTCCACAGAATGCGCTAGCAGAACATTCGATGGCCAACAAAACGCCTGCTATAGAGTATTGGGGGATTCTTTGGCACTCTGGAAGATTTTCTTAGAATGACGAAAAATGGCCGTATTTGTTTTAATGTTGTTTAGAACCTATAGAATTCATATACAAACTCTTAAAAATCTGCAAAACGAAAGTAGTGAGCACTGGTCATTTCAGGTAGTTAACGATACACAGAATCGGTATCATTGTGAAAGAGTGCAGGCAATCTGACAATATTGACAGTGGTTATGGTGTTTCTGCCCGAGCTACCTGTCAATAAAATTAATCAGCCTTATCTAACCTAACCTGTGACAAACCTAGATTATGTTGCAAACCTCATTCTACCTGTCATTCAAAATCAGTCGATCAATCATAACCCACCAATCAGTCTTGGAAACAATCTACAGACAGCATAACATCCAGTATGGGGATTAGTGTTTTCATGGGGTTGAATGCGATCTGAAACCAATCCAATTGGTGTATTGCCCTTGAGACTCGGTTCCTTTTGAATTCCTGAGTTCACAACAAATTCAATACAGTAGTTCTAAGCATTAATTCTCCAAGAAAACGTAGTAACTGTCCCCGAAATTTTGTCTTGAAGTGTGCCTAACCCCATTACTGTCATCTCTCAAGTTTACGAAATAGGCCTTCCTGTTTTGTTGAAGATCTTAAACTACTTTGAATTTATCATATTTACCTTGCCTGGAAGCTATCCTACAGCGAAGACTTGAACACACCAACTGGTAAACAACACCGGTAACGTCAAAGTGATGTCAAGGCCGAACAAACAAGACGTTGGTTACCTAACCACTCATCCTTCAGACAAGCACAAATACGCGATGTGCAACTTCACTTGTTCAACTGAGAGGGGGGAAAAGATCATTATTAACATGACAATACCACATCCACCTGTTTGTTGTACCTGTGAAATTATCATTCATTCCAACTCAAGAAAACATGCAAATAGTGGCTTGCTCACCTCACAGTAGACTGCGAACGTATTTTTCAGCTGCAAAGCATAAACATCAGTCGAAACAACTCACAGTCTGCTTTTGCTCTGACAGTCAATCGTTCTTCGTATTCACCTGCTCCATCTAGTTTATTTACTACGAAGCTTGAAAGAGGGCAGCACTTGCTCGACGTCCATTTTCAGTATGTGATTCACACTGTCACCGCTAGGGAACTTCAGCGCATTTAACAATGGCACTGTTACCTCAAATACCGGTACATAAGAATGTACCTACCGGCCAATTTTAAAGGGCAGACTAGGCGAGAAACCTAGAAAAGGCGACAAATTTTTGAGAGGGAGAATTTTTTATAGCATTACAAAAATTGTATTATATAAGAACATTTTGCATCTAGAGACTTTTAGGTCGATGTGGTATTACAAGGCAGCTTGTATGATTTGAATGATTATTTCCTCAGATTCCAGGTCATTCCATAAGAAAAATGCAGGAAATAAACGTTACGCCAATTGAATTTAAGATTAGAATTGCAAAGTAAACATAAAGCAATCTGAAATTTTTTGTTCTAAAAATATTGGTTTTAATATACATATATTACACATGTTATATATTATTTAGCATATCTCTTAAAATTACCAAATATATTAAATATTTGTGTAAACTTCAAATGTTGACAATATTTTTAGCATTTTAGGCAAATTTTGTAAATGAAATTGTAATAGCAATCATGCATTTTTCGCCAAAATATTATTACTTTTACTTCAGAAAAAAATATTCTTAATTTTTATTGTGTAGTCTAGGTAGTAACTGGGTAAAACTTTAACAATAAAGCAATAACTTTGGCTGGGGATGCATAGGTAGGGTGAAAAAGTAAAAGCTTTGCCTGAAAGTGGATGCCTCATTTTACTTTGGGGTTTTTCATGGTTTCCCCATAATGTTTTAAGAGAAGATCTTTGAATTGAAGAATCGCTCCGCTCCCGAGTTTGTTATATTTCCTTGGAAATGGTAACTAGGGATTCTGAGTTTGATTATATATAATACAACGCATAATCTCTTTAAATATTGTTGAAAAAGCTAGAGTTCTGAAGATAAGTTAAGACTAAACATTTATATAAGAATAGGGTTCTTTAGAAAGATAGTTGAGACAAAAAAGTGTGCGTGGAACGCCACGCGACAGAAGTGAAACTTGTTTTAATTTGTGGAGTTTTTCAATTTTGGATTATTGGATTTTTTCAATTTTGGATTGTTGGACTTTTTAATATTGGGTTTTTGGACTTTTTAAATTTTGGGTTTTTTACATCTTTTATCTTTTAATTGTTTAAATTTTGGAATTTTGGATTTTTTTAATTTTCGATTTTTAATTTTGGATTTTTTATCTTTAAATTTTGGATTTTTATTTTTTTAATTTTAGATTTAGGATTTTTTAATTTTGAATTTTTTGATTTTTTAAATTTGGATATTTTGATTTTTTAATTATGGATTTCTATTTTTTTAATTTTGGATTTTTTTACTTTTTAATTTTTGATCTTTTAATTTTGGAATTTTTTAAATTTTGGAATTTATAAATATTGAATCTATGAATTTATTATTTTTTGGTTTTTTTAATTTTCGATTTTTTAATTTTGGACTTTTTTTATTTTTAAATTTTGGATTTTTAAATTTTGAATTGTGGGATTTTTTAAATTTTGGATAAGCCTAATCATTGAGTTGATTGTTTTCTGTACAGTCCGTTCTGTCACACCTCATTAATTTCGTGACGATTATGAGCGTTACATTAATTTCGTGACGATTTTTGAGCGTTACACAAGCTCTCGATTTACCCCTACCGCGGCTAAAGAAGTTTCACTTCAAAAAGTCGTAGATATTAATTAAAGAAATGGCAAAATACAAAATCATTTTCATGAGCAGAAATGTTATCCTTGACAAGGAATTTTAAGTTTATATGACAGTGTTTCTTTTGAAAGAAAACAGTTTATAATTAAAATAGCATATTTTACTTGTAGATGTCATAATAAATGGTTTCCTTTCTTTGGTTAGCTAATAGAATTCCGGGTCATAAAACACTGATTTCTATTAAAAGAAGAAAAAAAAAATTGTAGCACAGGAACAGATATTAAAGAGGAACTCATCGAAGAAAAGTGGAATGTTTTTCACATGCGCCTGTGTCGTTCTTCACTGATAAACACTGGAGCTTCAAACGAGAAAATCTGTGGATGATCTTCCTTGCATAACATGTTGCAGTTACCTTATTCAAACATTAATTTGTTTTCGCTTATTTCTTACATTTTCATGCCTGCTTTATTTTGTTTACAAGTCCGGGGTCCAGAAATGACTACTAAGAGAAATTCATGGGGTAAGTTTTAACGATATTACGGGTTTGTGGTTATGACCTAAGAATGTAAAGTGAGAAACTTGTATTTCCCAAGCTTCAAGCACAAAGAAAGTTACGAGAGTGCATTAATAAGATTTTATCTGTGTTGTGCATCCTTCGGGGATGTGACAACGACTTTCTCTTCATTTTTATAATCACCTCACATGAAGAGAATCTCATTTTTCGCATTGCATACTATAAATGCGGCTTTTTTCAAAAAGAGCTGTCATTCTTCAATTATCTGAAGGGTAGTTATAAGCATTCATTTCCATATAAAAATCTGAGACAACTATACTCCATACTGGAATATATTAAGTGTTTCAGGTCAGATTGTTTTTAACTGACAATTATAAGGATTTTAGATCTGTACCATCCACTTAATTAAACCCCTATAAATAGGCAACACATTGCACATCAATATAGTCGTCATGGCAACGTAACGTGGAGCAGTAAACAAACGTCACCTATCTCCATGGAGTCAATTTCTGAATAGCACCTCCTCGGATTGAGCAAGTTTCGTCATTAGCGGGGTTTGTATACGCGATTGCGTGCCAGGGGGCGTTGCACGTTGCATGTCTGCTAGTTAATTCCCCCCGCCCGCCCCCCTCCACAAGGTTTTTAATACATGCATGTACGTAATGTAAATAAAATGCAAGGAGTAGCCATTTGCATGTAAGCATTCCAAAGCTCGGCAGGCACGAGATTTTCATTTGTTTCTTATGTCAACAGAACTAATCTAGAAGATATTAAACACACGCAAGTTAACAAAT
This sequence comes from Ectobius pallidus, assembly GCA_964059195.1. Taxonomy (NCBI): domain Eukaryota; kingdom Metazoa; phylum Arthropoda; class Insecta; order Blattodea; family Ectobiidae; genus Ectobius; species Ectobius pallidus. The sequence continues at coordinate 178,760,376 of CAXKWD010000006.1, read as the reverse complement.
GTCTTTTTGTTACAATCGATTATCTGCAAAGGATAGGTAGTTCAAGGCGGCCATGGACAATTTCGAAAATAAAACTGTAATGTGAAAATTAAAAAAGGAACATTTTTATAGGAGGGGCTAACAACCTGACCAAAAACAGTGTTGGGCATTTGTTGTTTTTGGTGTATTTTTATTTTAAATGTTCTCTTTTACCTTAAAAAACATGTTGAAAAGGCCAAATTCATTGTTAAAAATCAATTTTTCTGAAAGTGGTGAGGTTAGGAAGAGGTACCAAATGTCGTGGGGAAATAACATGGATCAGCCTCTGGCCTCAGAAACTGACTCTTGCTGCATTCTAGCGGCACTTTAGGAAACCAAATTTAGAGCCATGTCTGCAATTCTCAGACATTCGGTTCCATTTTCTTCTGTCTGAAACAATGATGTAAAATTTTGCCGACAAATGGTTTCTTTCTATTCTTAACATTATTAAACAGTTATAGCACAGCATCTCATCCAAAATTAATCATTTCTTAAATGTAAAATAAGGAGTTAGGCCTATTCTTTGTTCAATAAAATTTAACCTGTTTTTGTCAAAATACAACTTTTCCACACGTTACATTCAAACTGTATAGTTCTGCTACATTGTAATAGATTACATTTTGGTACCTTATTATTGGGAATATATCGCTTCATACCTGATTACCCGTGAATTGGTGTTTCGCACAATTTTTAGATAACTCGAGAAACACAAGAAAGAAGGCTGAGCGTGTTTTTCAGATCCAAATAAGCTTCCATAAATGTTTTTAGAGAGCACATGGAGACCAAGGAAATTCCAGTGGAGTTTTTATCAAGAGCTTTCAGTGTAATCCACATTATCCCCTACATTCCAATTCAACAGCTTTGCCACAAAACCCATCAAGAAGAAACGCTACGTTTCAGTACAACGTTTGAAATTGTATAAAACTCTCGTTGCTGACAATTCTGATGTCAACTAATTTAACTTAAAAATAAAATCAGATAAAATTATTGATATAACAAAGTGCCGGATGGAATTAATAGGCCATATTTCACATACTTCTGATATACATGGCAAAGAACTTTGTACTATTGTACTGTTATTTTATAACATTCTTGTAATTATTAAATTTCTGAGTGTATCAGACATTTGAATTGTGCCGGTCTTGTAGTGTTATCGTCCAATCTGACAGACCGCCCAGCCATCCGGGTCGTAACGGTCTTATATAACAAATTCCAACCAATCACAGTGTTCCTCTCAACCAATCGAATTTCCCCTACTATGGGTTTCAGACAATCACAGAGCAGACCACATTTCCGTATTTAAGCCAATCAGATGCATTCTTGTATATGGCACCATTTATTTATTTTATTTTTTTATTTATTTATTGTAAGATGATTAGTACATTATAGTTCCATGGCCTATCCTACTGTATAGACACACATCCCGAATTCATGATATGGCCTCGAAGCTAAAAGGAGTATAAACACAGCCAAAATTTAAAAAAAAAAAAAAAAAAATTGAACGAGAGCGACTAGTGAGAGCCATGTAAAGTGGCTTTAAAAGTAAGAGAAAATCGTCTCCAGTCTTTGTGTCAATTCCACAGAAGTAATTAGCCCAAATATAAAATTGTTTTTATGCTATTTTTCGTTCTGGACCTAGGCTATTCACACACACAGCCACACATGTCTGAAAATGGGATTTCAAGGCGAGTATTTATGATAAAAACTCAATTTGGAACTTCTCTCTCTATGATATTGGCAGATGAAATAAAAAACACTCACATTGATGTGTTACATATCAAAGTAGCTAAACTCTTGTAGAATCTGTCACGTAGTTGAGCACCCTGTATATAATTATAGTGGGTCACGTCATCCAAGCCTGGTTATGAAATGTCATCACTTAACACAGCGCTAACAAGACCTTGCATTGACAGAGGACATCACTTTCTGCTTTTCAACACTTTTACCGCTTTTGTTTCACTTTCATTCACTTTTTGAATGGTTGCAATACAGACAAATCTGTTGAATCAGGTTATACGCTAGAACCTTCTTACGAAAAGGATAAATAAGGAATTTCCCTAGTATTTGCCTGTTTCTGCACTATTCAGAAGGAAGTCACACTATCTGCTGAGCTTTAGAAGTCGAACAACAGAGATGGCGATGCGAAAGTCATGCAGTTTCCCGCTAGATGGCAGGGCACGCAGTTTTGAGATTTTTCTTGGTTTTACTAGTTTTTCATTAATATGTGTCATAGATTTGTCAGTAGAATACTACACAATAATTTTAAAAATTCTACCATATTAGAAATTCATCTTCTGTGGAATACTTTGTGTTAAGAAATGGTTTGCGCGTTTAAGTGAGTTGTATCCATTAGACGTGTTTGAATGCTGCTGTGGTGTACCACATTGGATACGTTCAATCAACACTCTCAAAACTACCAAATATGCTTTAAAATAAGCGAATTTTTGGAGTTGATCTACTGGTGTTATCCATGGATCAACACATTTAGTACAATAAATAGTCTCCTTCGGGGATTTCTGGTGGGGCGATTCTAGCCTTCTATTAGAAGAACAGTAGAAAAAGACTTTGCTAAGAGGAATCTAATTATGTGACAACTAAAATGTTATTTGCTCAAATAAACACAGAATCATTATTAAATATTGTTTGTCAATTACGTAATACAACAAGAGATCCTGATTGTATCGATAAATTCACGAGCAAGGAACGAGATATATTTGTTGCGACTATTTGGCGAGTCACGTCATGCAGCCAATTAAAGCAACAAACTGATATTTCTCCTTCCTGTGTCTACTATTCATATAAAATGTAAAATGTAATGTAAATGTAAACGTAGACGCCTAGAAGATTCTCTTCGGTGGAGGGCCATAGGAAGAATGGAAGCAGGACAGTCTCAAGCTGACGTGGCTAGATGGCTTATTGGCTTAATGCAGGGGTGCCCACAGGGGTGGGGGGCAAAATATTATCGTTTTATGAATTTTCTGGGGGGGGGGGGGTTTAAAATTGTTGCAAAATTAGCGTTTTATATGTTAAAAATAAAAACGGCCAAGTTCAATAACTTCAAAAGGTCTCTTCTAATTTTTTATAAAGATAAAGATGGAGAATTTCAACAGCCATGGGCGCCCATACCCGGGGGCGGGGGGGGGCGCAAGGAAAAAAAAAATATTAATAATCATTATAGTCAGGTGTTTTTCTTTTAAGACAATTATTTGAAAGTCAGTTAAGAAATAAAGAGTTTGCAGAAGTTTTACCAAATCGACAACATGGCCACAGTGGATTAGGAAAGAGGGTCCAGGGGGTTTGGACCCCCCAAAAGTCAAAACCTAAAATTCTATATTTGTATTTAAAAAATGAAATCTATATTAATAAAAGGAAGTGTCTGTCCTCCGTCTGTCCGCGATGCCCAGCGAAATCTACTCAACGCAGAGATCTGAAATTTTATACATAGGCGGACTAAAGGGTCGGAATGTGCACCTCGAAGCCGGAATTTTAATTTTCGCTTTAGTTCGTGAGTTATGAGTGAAAAACGGGCAGAAAACGTGTATTTATTCCGTTTTCGAAGCATGAGTCTTCAGTAATACAAATCAATTACACTAGGCTTTGGCTATTTTTTTCATTCCTTCGACATAAAAGCATCGCGATCTCTTGAATGTTGTAGCTCACGCTGGTCGATTCATTTGTTTTTAATGTCAAGGCACGCAAACATAATATGAAATTTTCAACCTACACCGAAGAGGATTATTATTATTATTATTATTATTATTATTATTATTATTATAGGGATAATCAATATTAGCCTAAATATGGTCAAACGTTGTTCGATTTGGACGAAACTCACTATACAGGGGTTTTCTGGGAAAAGGAACTCGAATCTGAGGTCGCTTTTACCAGGGGACGCTACCTAATCGTGGAATGCACTCCACGTGATTTAGGTGTTAATAATTATAATGATTTAACTATGCTCTTAATTTTTAGTTTTAATTTTTGAAATAATTATCGCGGGGGAAGCCGCGGGCACATGCGGGCACATGCTGTTTGTCTGTCTGTCCACGATGCCTATCGAAATCTACTGAACGCAGAGATCTGAAATTTTAAAGATAGACGGACTGAAAGGTGGGCGAATGCACCTCGAAGCCGAATTTTTAATTTTAGCTTTCGTTCGCGAGTTATGAGTGAAAAACTGGCAGAAAACGTGATTTTAGCGCTGTCGAAGCATCAGATTTCAGTAATACATTTCAATGTCAAATCAATTGTAGTTGGCTTTGGTTATTTTTGTCATACCGTGGAAATAAAATCATCGCGATCGCTTGAATGTTGTAAGCCCACGCTGGTCGATTCATTTGTTTAGAATGTCAAGGCCCGTAGACATATGAAATTTTCAACCTACACGGAAGAGGGATAATCAACATAGACCTAAATATGGTTAAACATCGTTCGATTTGGACGAAACTCACTATACCGGGATTTTCTGGGCCAAGGAACTCGAATCTGAGATCGCTTTTACCAGGCGACGCTATCTAATCGTAGTATGTAATTCACGTGATTTAGGTGTTAATAAATATAATGATTTAACTATTATGCTCTTAATTTTTAATTCTTGAATTAATTATCGCGGGCGATCGCTTGATTTTGTAAGTCCATTCTGGACGATTCATTTGTTTAGAATATCAAGGCCCGAAGACATATGAAATTTTCAACCTACACGGAAGAGGGATAATCAATATAGGCCTAAATATGGTCAAACATTGTTCGATTTGGACGAAACTCACTGTACAGGGGTATTCTGGGCCAAGGAACTCGAATCTGAGGTCGCTTTTACCAGGCGACGCTATCTAATCGTGGTATATAGTCCACGTGATTTAGGTGTTAATAAATATAATGATTTGACTATTATGTTCTTAATTTTTTATTTTTGAAATAATTATCGCGGGCTTAGCCGCGGGCACATGCTAGTATTTATTAAATTAAACAAGATTTGTTGGTGTGTCAAATATGATATAGCAGTTATTTTCTTTTCATAACATAATGAGTAGGCCTATTATGTCCACTGTCCCATGTGTTATTCAACTTTTCTTATAAATAGTAATAAGTAGGCCTATTATAACTTAGGTAACAGTTTCTTGTTTAAGTTGCCAAGTCTTAGAGTATAGTAAACAAATTTGCTAACTAGTTTTTCAGTGCTAAAATAGCGTAAAATGTGATTTTCATTTGTTCAATATTTAAAAATGTTCTGGGGATGGACCCGTGACCCTCTTTTTGGAGGGTATTCCAAAACCCCCGGCACTTCCGACCCTCCCCGCAATTATTTTCTGGCTACGTCATTGTTGCACTTATTATATTATTAATATAATGTTACAAAGTGACCCAAGAAGTTAAAGCGAAAAAAAATTAATTAATTTAAAAAATTGCCCTCCCTAGAAAATATCATAAGGGCGCCCTTGTCGACAGCCAATTAGGTTGGGGGCGAGCAATGAAGTTTGGGGGGTGGGCACCCCCTGCTTAATGTGAATCGTTCTGTTGTTTCTCGGATGTGGAGTCCGAAAATGTATCCCGAAGACCAGGGCAAGGACGACCAAGAGTGACATCAAAAAGAGAGGACCGTTATTTGGCTAAGTGAATGTTTTGAGAACCGTCTGTACCTGTAATTTATACATCTTCTACTACTTTCTAATTTATAATGTAATTCAGTTAAGAAGAGAATGAAAAGGCAATGAGCATATTTGGAGCATATTTCGTCTTCTGATAGAGCATTAATTATGTCTTGAACGTCCCTTAATAGTATAATCTCCGTTTCCAACACAAATAATTAGTTAGTGATGCCATTTTATTCCTTAAATAGTCCTAATAAATGCAATGATTCTTGTGATAAGACACTTTTGCTGGGAGCAGGAGTTGAACTTCTTTATTACCTTCCATTGAACAGCTGCCTTCCTGACAGTCGTGGATAAATAACTTGGAATTATTTAGTGATGGGCGGAGACTAGGAAATCGATGTTCTTCCACATACATGGGATCAGCATGTACCATTTCGCCAACCATACGTATCAGCTTGAATCAAACGTAAATACATTACTTTATTCTTAATCATATTGTTTTACGTATTAAATATAAATAATTAAACGAATCTTATGCTGCCACAGGCTCATGAACCTTACCCAAATCATTCATAAACAATTAAAACAATTGATAATTAAACAGCTAAAAACCAGACTTCGAGGTTCATTTCGAGGTTCGAGGTGCGATGCCCGGGGAAAACAGATTTCAGATTCGAGTTCCCTAGCAAAAAATAAATAAATAACCACCCCGCATTGTGAGATTCGTCCAAATCATTCAATGTTTTCCCACTTAGGCCTGAATTCATGATCCCCTTCTTTCCACCTATGTAAAAAAAATCAGATCTCTGCGTAACAATGCTATAAACAAACGAATCAAGCAGAGCAGGCTAACAAAATCGAACCGATCGACCCAGTGATTGTTACATTGCAAAAAAAAATCTACTTCCGCGATGCTCTTCTCTTCAAATTGCTACGGCAAAAGAGCAAGGCCACCTTAAATTAATTTCGCAATTGAAAAGCATTGCCGAAATCTGCCAGTTTTTCGCTCATAACTCGCGGCGAAAACGAAAATAAAAAATCCGGCTTCGGAAACAAAAACATCTGAATGTGAATTACTATTCAATCGTCTTCAGTTCCCAACAGCGCATTCGATGGATGCAAATTTCCTGTTTAAAAAGCATGTGTCTGTTAATTGGTCTTTACTCAGGTAACAGTCAACCGATTAGGTCCAAAATAAACATCAGGTAAACTGATATAACAAAGTGCCAGAATGCTTTTATTTAATCAGTGATATGTTAATTGCAATTATGATATGAACAAAATAAGTTCTTTTTGTAATCTGTCTCCGAGTTCAGCTCCAGATCGATTCATTAAGCAGGGCTTACAGAAGTACAAAGGTCTAAAGTTTCATTCTTAACCTTAATTCAAACTCGTATACACAGATATGAGAAATTCTTAAAATATGTCAACATTTCACAAAATACAATGGCGAAGAACTCCACTTAATTTACGTAGACCTAATTATCATCTGTATATAAACAGTATTCAACTTGATCAACGAAACAAACATCTGACTAGTTTGATAATCAAATGCGAAGGGATATGTCAAGGCTAACTGTATTCCAAATTCCAAAGCCGTATATGAACAGTGTAAAGCATATGTTGTCAGGATAGCCGATTTGCAATTCTAATATATTACCATAAAATACGCACTAAATTGGACATTACTCCGACACCGGTCAACCGATTTGGTCCAATATTAATAGGTTTCTTCCCATGGACATTAAAAATGCGTATACCAAGTTTAATGAAAATCCGATTAAGCGTAGGCCTATTTGATTTATCGCGTGTACAGACACACGACGGACGAACAGAGATTTTCCCGTCCCCACACACAATCTCATAAATTACCACAATGACACTAAATAACTGATTTCGCCGATCCGATAACTAAGTAAATGAAACGATCCTTGCCTTTTCCCGAATCGATAATTTAGAGTACAGAAAAAAAAAAAAACTAAAACTTTCAGCCTAGTTGTAGCCTATATTCTCCTTAATCCAGTCAATAAAAGTAAAATATAAAGTGCCATCAATAGTCAGAAAGCCTATTAGTAAACCCAAAGACCCTAAACATGTGACTAAATAAACTCTACCATGGCTTCACAAAGACTGAGGTACGCCTAATGTAGCTTCTTTATATTTAGCTACGTTTGTGATTTATCCACGCAAAGATTGGACGTTTTTATCGACTGAATAAATCCTATTTAAATTACAAACCAATGCATCTCATTCCAGACATTCGTCTCAATAAACTTCGACATTCCTTTATTTTTGTAAATTCTGTTTCTTTCCTTAGCAACCACGAAACAAATCAATCCATTGGTGAAAGAGCGGTTTATGTCCAGTCCAATCAGTTCACAGAGCATAACTACAGGTACCAGAGAGAATCATCTTAAGGAAGAGTGTTTTAGAAAAATCAATTACCCGTAATTATAGGCCTTCAGTTAATGAATCAGTGGATAAAGTAAAATTCAAGAACCTAGAAAATAATTTCACTTCTATTGTGCTTAGAATATTAATCAAAAAGGCTTCTTGGTAATTTCGTTTGTAGCGGAATTTAGGCCCTTTTGGTTGGCAACGATTTCTTTGAAACAAATCATTTACGAAAACAGTTCAACATAGCAGAAACATTTGCTGAAATCTATTGATCGTGATCTATTTGTAAAGAAATTTAAATCGTTCTTGAAATTATAGAAAAGGCAAATAATCATCTAATAAAATCAGGTAAACTGATGTAAAAAAATGTCAGTATGTTTATGTTTAATGAGTTATGACTGCAATTACGATAAGCAGAATATGTTTTTAAAAAAATTGATTTCCAAGTTAAGCTCCAGATTTATTCATTAAGCAGGGCTTAAGAAAGAACAAACGTATAGTTTTCTTTAATCAGATTAAAATCTTCCATCATCAGCTGAACTGTACAGATTTGTGATATCTTGAAAATCGCACACTCGCATAAAAATACCCCAAAAAAAAAGTTAAATTGGCCGGTTTCGGGATTTGAACCATGGAACTCCAGAATGTGAGGCCAAGACGTTACCATCTCGGCCACCTGGGTCAGTTTAACGGTCTAGTTGGATAAGCGCATGTAAAACAATAGTGTTTTTGGTCATAGCTAACTGTATTTTAATTGCCAAAGCCTTATAAGATCACAGTAAAACAATAGGCTATGTTGTCATCATAAGTTAACTGATTTATATTTCATAAATTCTTTCGAATACGTACATTACCATAAAATAGGCACTAAATAGAGCATTACTCCGGAACAGGTTAACCGATTTTATCGAATATCAATAGACTTCCTCCCATAAACATTATAAATGTGTATACCAAGTTTCATGGAAATCCGATACAGCGTATTTGAGTGATGGCGCCTTTCTATTAGAAAGGCGCCATAATCTATTAAAATAGGCACTAAATTGGGCATTACTCCGGTACCGGTGAACCGATTTGGTTCAATATCAATAGGGTTCTTCCCATGGACATTATAAATTTGTTTTCCAAGTTTCATGAAAATCCGAAAAAGCGTATTTGAGTTATGGTGCGTACAGACAGACGGACAGACATTTTTTCGTCCACCACACAATCTCATAAAGTACCATACTGGCACTTAATAACATGAACTTACATAATGTGCGGAAAACAGAAAATGTACTTTAAAAACCTAACAAACCGATAGAGATACGAGAAAAAGTCTTAGGACCAAACTTGTAGACTATAAGCTATAAGTGTTCCAAATTTCAAGTTTCATTAGTAGGCCTACCGTTGCAGAGGATGTCGTCATCTGGGGGGGCTCGCATGGGGGGCGGGGCGGTGCTCATCAAGAGCGTCTCTCTCTTCGTGACGAGTGGACGCAAAGCGTCGGCGGCAGCAGCGGCGGCGGCATCGGCCTGGAAGTCGCGGGCTGTGCAGAGAGGGACGCCGGAGGAGGCGGACGCCAGACAGAGAAAAGCGCGTCTGAGGAGGATGGGCGACGAAGGCAAGAACGGCGTCGGCAAATGCTCCCCCAGGCTCATGGAGATGCTCAAGAAAAACACCCACTTCAACAGGTAATCACGTTAAGCAACTGATGCAATTCCATATTGTTTATACTTTTTGTTTTAAAATATTTTAAACAGAAAAGTGAAGTGTGCGTGGAACGCCACGCGACAGAAGTGAAACTTGTTTTAATATCTGGATTTTTCGATTTTGGATTATTGACTTTTTTAATATTGTGTTTTTGGACATTTATAATTTTGAATTTATGGATTTTTTAAATTTTCATCTTTTAATTTTTTAATTTTTGGATTTTCTGAATATTTTAAATTTTTGTTTTTCGATTTTTTAATTTTGTATTTTTTTAATTGTCTAAATTTTGGATTTTCTTGATTTTTTTATAATGGTGAAGGGCTCACCACGCCACTAGCTCTAAGCAGTAAATGCATAATACTTTTCCCTCCGCTCCCGTAATTTTTTTTTAAATTTTGGATAAGCCAAATCTTTGAGTTCATTGTTTTCTGTGCAGTCCGTTCCGTCACAGCCCCACTAATTTCGTGACTTTTTGTTCGTAACGCAAATTTGGGTTAGCTCTCGATTTACCCAAACTTGCGTCACTTCAAAAATCCCACGGAATTATACTACATATTAATAAAAATCTGATGTGAAACTCACATAACTTCCTCTGCCCAAATAAAAGTTCTGCCTCTTAGCATAATATAATATTATTAGGGCAAGGCAATTTTTTATATGAAGATTCAAAGATAGCTCGAATATATATAAACGTGTATAATGAAATAATTGATTAAATAAAGGCAGTTTGTTTTTGCATTTTTCGTCATTTTCAAGAGATACGTAATTTTTTGGCTATTTTTAGGTAATTTTTTTCTGTGGAGATACAAATCGTTACTTTCAAACAACAGACAATCTTTTTTATTTCAGAATCTCCAAGTGTTTTTAAATTCAGGTTTATTGTAAACACTATAGCAGTCTGACTTGAAGCATTAAATGATTTTTTTAATGCTAGGGGCAATTTGATGGGCACGCCAGTTCAGAAAGAATTTCTTTTTCGCCAAGGGTATCCAAGTAGTATAAATTTATTTACTTCTTTAGTAATAAAAAAAGGGTGTGTTTTATATTGTAAATTCTTACATAATGCACTGTCATCCATTAAATTGCTTTTAGTAATCCATTGCTTAAAAATAAACGAATTATTTAAGTAATAATGGAAAAATTATTGATCATTTTTTAGGTCATAAATGATTTTATTTTGCATTTTTTCACTATTTTATGGTCATTAAATGCCTTGCCCTAAAAATTATGTACGACATTCTTTTATGTAAATTGATTGTAAAACTGAAGATAATGTCGTTACCACATCATATCGCATCCCTGAAGGATACACAACCCAAATAAAATCTGATTATTGTACTCACATAACTTTCTTTATCCTAAGCATGTGCAGTACATTTTTTTCACTTCACATTCTGATATAGAATTCAGTTGTTTCAACCTGATGCAAAGCTTTATTATTCACCTGAGTTTCTTTAAACAGTGGGTGGCTTATAACTACCCATCCGAGAATTTTTTGGGAAAAAATGTTTCAAGTAAAAGTTTTAGCTCTTGGTATAAAAACCCCATGTACAAAATTTAAAGAAAATAGTTTGAGCCATATTCTAGAAAATCGCAAAAAACGAAATTTTCTTTATGAAAAGTTCCCTTAAAATAAGAGAAAGTTGTCGCCAATCTTCTCGTCACATCGGAAATATAAAATTTTGTTTTATACGATTTTCCATTCTGGAGCTAGGCTGTTCACATACAGACACAAAGATGTTTCTGAAAATAGGGGCCTCAAAACTTGTGTTTATGCTAAAAACTCAACTTCAAATTTCAGGTTCGAACACAATACTTCCTCACCACCAAGCACTCTCTTCCCGAATTAAACGTATGTTTATTTTGACAACAGCGATAAGTAAAGTCTTTTATAAAAGAAACAAGTAACCATTCCTTTTATCGGCACTCAAAAAATAGCATACACAATTGAGATGTTTACCCTTTAATGATACAACTATTCAATACACCAGTCAATTCGCTTCCAATCTACAAAAATAAGTAGACTCGAGTGCCATAATATACTTCTCTGTCGTCTATCGGTAACTTCGTATGGATTAGTTGCAGATTTCAAGGCTCAAGTTTTATTTCCTGCGACGGCGAGGTGGCACACTTTCGAGTTACAAAGACAAAGCGACAAAGTAACATATAGGCCTACATTGTTCATTTCAGTGCGTTGTATAAATTTATTTTTATTATGTCTTTTCTTAAAATGCACGAATTCACACTTATTTTCCTTTGCATTAATTGGAAAATCTGTGTTTTTGTGCAAAAGTCCTCTTTAGCTCCTAGTTTTTTTTAGCAAAAGTTATCCTTAGTCCCTTTGAGGCCCTTCAGTCCGATTTAGCCCTTTAAGATTCATATATTCGGAAGCAAGGGGTATGAAACGGAAAAATACGTTAAAATGTTCTAATTACGAAGCTGGGGAAAAAATAGCTTAAAAACTTCAAATTCGGGCCCTAGTCATAAGTGCATAAGTGACCTGTAAAGCAAATTACATCCAATGACTGTGACATGGACAAAAGAAGCTGTACTTTGATTGCCAAATAATGTTTTATAATAATTACTCTGTAAGATAACTCATTTCGTTATTATTATTATTATTATTATTATTATTAAATACTGATACAAAGCCATAACACTGATTTAACTTAGAAACTTGAACTCATAGCTTTTGCCCTTTAGCGGATGGGAATATTCTAAAAAGTCCCATTTTTAAATCTTGTATCCTCGACAAAAGCATTAAGGTTGCTCCACATTTGTGTCTGTGAGACAATTATATGCGATGACTGTATAGACTGTTTTACAAGGATTTTACTATAAAAATTAGAGACTGTATTATCTATATATAACTCCGTTGGTTATGGAAAATGATGAGAGAACTACAGCGAGATGTCTCATTAAAAAAATTATAACAATTCAATGTTTTGGTCATGGTCACCCGTTACTAGAACTATTCACATTATATTTATCAAGACTAGGCAGTTTTCAATATATCCGACATGTTTCATGAAATGTTGAAAGAGTATATTGCTACTCATAACTGAACATAGCTTATATATAGGGCAACACATTTGATGATTTTGCATTTTTGTTTATATGAAGGTTAAAAGATAGCTTGAATATATATAAATGTGTATAATGAAATAATTGATTAATTAAGGGCAATTTGTTTTTGCATTTTTATTTTATTTTGCATTTTTCCTCATTTTCAAGAAAATGGTCATTTTTGGGCTATTTTATTTGAGAACCTTCGCCAAGTGTTCAAAGTTCATTTTAATTCAGGTTTATTGTGAACACCATAGCAATAAAGAATTATTTTGCTTTCTTTTTAAAAGGCACATATTTGCTAGGGGGCAATTTCATGGGCACGCCAGTTCAGAATTTGTTTTTTTTTTTCACTAAGGGTATCCAAGTAGAATAAATTTACTTACTTCTTTAGTAACAAAATAAGTGTGTTTTATATTGTAAATTCTCACACAACGCACTGTCATCCATTAAATTACTTTTAGCAATTCTATAATTAAAAAACTAATTATAAGTAAAAATGGTAAATTTATTGCTACTATTTTACGTTTTGTGTCATTTTTTCACTAGTTTTAGGTCATAAATGCATTTTTTCTCTCTCTATTTTATGGTCATTAAATGCCTTGCCCTACTTATAAATGGCAAGATTGTAGCTCCTAAGTCACATGAGGTGATGGCATGTCTATGTACAAAATAAATATTCTACTTCACTGAAACAACATCGAGATAAGACATTTTAGTTCACCAGAAAATCAGGTTTTTACTAATTTTCTAAATAAATGTTAAGTCGTTCTAAAACTCAGAACCACAAACTTGTATGCACACGAGAAAGTTTGTGTGTTATTTTAGTATTTCCCTTTTGTAAGAAAACTTCCCCGTAAAAACTGAGTGGATGGGAAGCCAATAACAGAGGGAGACAAGAGCGTGTGGGAAACAACAGGTGAAGACCACAGCCAGCCCTGTTCAACTGCCAAAGCTAATATTGTAAGAGAAAAATGGTTCTTTATTCTACAAGACGATAAAATTAATTTTTACCATGAGTCGAAGATTTAACATTGAGACAAAACTGTGTATGATATAAAATTTTATTTGATTTGTGTGTTTTGTACGTAGAATTTTAATTAGGACTTCTAAATTTCAAAATGCAAATGTTTATAATCTACTCTTATACAATTCAACGGCCCTAAATAGCATGCTCACTCGCTCCCTCACTTTATGAGACATCGGGTATACTCGGCGATGTTCGTCTCTCGCAGTTCAAACTTTCACGAAGAGTACAAAATTAGGAAAACCGTTTCTTTATTATATAACGCCTAAGTGAAATGAACACAATGAACAAATATAATTTTCATAGCTCTGAACCACAAACATTTTTAATAAATTGCCAGTGTAAATTTCTTAAAAACCGTGGAGTCAATTAATAATGGCGGGCGAAGCCACGGGAACCAGCTATTGATTGGAAGTATCGCAGAAATAAAAATCCAAACAAACAACGCCTTCCCTTGAAAAATTATATAATTTCTGAAAATTACATTGAAATTATCAAATCAAATTCATATCATATTCATCTGTCAACAAAGAGTTGAAAAACAATACGCATTATCAGTGTTCACAGGTAGCTTTGGAACTGCATAAAACTTACGATATAATTAGGCTGGGGTCTTAGGTAACCAATAAATTACATAAGACAAAATATAAAAAAACATGGATTGAGTATGATACAGGCCTCGTACTATGTGTTGTAACCCGTGTGTGTGAGTAAATCCTTTCTAGGACACTGTCCAATGCAAAAATGTCTCCAGTGTTTCTGAAGCGGGAAAATATATTTTGGAGGTTGCTGACACTGAAACAAAGGGAGATTGTGCTAATAAAAGTATGACGTATATATGAGTCACCAAAAAACTGCGCAAAAGCAGATATGTTCCAAGTGTTCCATTATAAAGCTCTACATTGTTTTCAAACTTATAAATCTGCTGATATTCCTGAAAGGGTTAAACAAGAAAATACGATTTTTAGTAATAATTGTAACTTATGCAAGGAAAGTTATTGGATGGGCCAAACAGATCTATATAAGTTGTCACCACTGATAACGAGTTAGAATGGCTGCTAACATAATGATGTTATACCTTAAAGTAAAAGTGGGATAACTAGAATATTAACAGAACAAATTTAATTCCTCACATCAACAATATTCCTTTCTTTTTGTGAAAACATCTGAAGTCATACAAGGTTTGAACTTTTTGAAGTATCCCACATCGGGTACAGCCTAAAAGCTATAAGTTTTCCAAATTTCAAGTTTCTAGCTCATAGACACTTCTTCCATAATTATGGCGCAGCTTCTTTACATAATTGCAAACCATAGTAAGGTGAATAAATTTCTGTTCCAATGTAAGGAAATATGAGCTTGACAACAATGGGCTCTTTGTTAGACAGGAGATCGAGGCACTGATACGTGTGTACCGCAAACTCGTGGCAAGCAACGCCAACACTCTTCCCGGACCAGCAGTGAGCGCAGCCTCTGTCGTGCCTACGCCAGGAATATCTCCAGCATCGACCGTGTGCGAGGTACGACAATACCAACAGTTCAGTTGTCTCATTTGTAATGAAAAGGGACCAGAAAGTAAGTTCCGATGGCATGATTAATAGCAGTAGAATGTGGGAATGCTGCAGTGCAGTTTCAGTCTTGTGAAGTCAATATATGTTGAACAGTGCACTGACATTGTCTCCCGCCAAATGCATTACGCTTTTGCACAACAATACATGGCCCCATACAGCCAACTCCACTCGGAATCAGTTGCTTCAGTTTGAATGGAAGATCTTCAACCATCCACCCTATAGCCCCATATCTCGCACCAAGCGATTTCCATCTCATGAAGCGCTTTCTGGCATGAAAACGTTCCCCTACTGACGCTGAGGCACAGACGGCAGTGATTTCATGGCTCCAGATGTTGGTGGCAGAGTTCTATAACATGGCCATACAATGGTTGGTACACCGCTAAGATAAACGCCTCAATAACAGTGGTGAGTATGTAGAGAAGGAGCCAGTGAATCTCTGTAAACACTGCAATAAATATTTCTTGGTTATTAATGCTTTTGTTTTATATATTGGCGATCGGAACTTACTTTCTGGATGACCCTTTAAAATATAGCTGATAAGTATGAAAAGTTTACATAACAAAAGAATGCCTTATTTTATATATTTCTGACATTTAGGAAATGATAAATAATTATGGATACAACATATTTTTTGTACCATAAGATGCACTTTTTTACCTTGAAAACAGAGTCTTGAAAGCTGGGTGCCTCTAATGGTCCAAAGTAAACAAAAAAAAAAAGTAAATTTATACTAATAATAAAAAAAATAAATTAAAATGGTGATAAATATTGCCGGCAATAGCATAATGATAAAAAAAGGTGTTGTAAATGTATAACTGTTAATAATGTTAACAACGAAAAGGGATGACATTGTTCCAGTATTGGCAAACAGACAGACAGCATTTTAAATTTGGTTTATTAAAATGTCACTAGAATGCAGCACAATGTCACTGTGTATGTTTACAGGGTCTAGACAGGGTTGTGTTCCGAGAACTCCTGCACAATACGTTCGACCTCGTTACAGAAGACGTCCTCATGGACAGGATTTTCTGTGCTTTTGATCGCAACAGCTGTGGAGTAATCCGATTGGAAGATTGGGTCTGCGGTCTGTCTGTTTTCCTTAGGGGAACGCTGGAGGAGAAGATGGCTTTTTGCTTTTACGTGTACGATCTCAACAGCGACAGCTTCATCGCCAGAGATGAGATGTTCAACCTGCTCAAGTAAGTATAAATGCATCATGCAACAAGCTGATTTGTGAACAGTCTTTAAGTAACGAAGGATGTTAAGAATAGGACAATGAATGCTATGCTGAGCACATCGGAGCCGAGGTATTTGTGTTTCACAGCAGAGGGTGGACAATTTATTGAGTCGAGAGCAGGGTTCGAGTTAATGGGGAGAATTTCCCCCTCTTGTAAAAATAAAAAAAAATACCTTCCTTACCAGAGATATATTTTTCTACATTTCACAAACCTTAGTTTAAAATTCCATTGCAATAACTGGACACATGAGTTATTTTTCTTTATAATGGTCTCACCAGCGAAATGCATAGCAACAAGCACTTGACATGTGACAATGGACATAAGGTTTATATTACTGCTTTGTGTTGGTTTTCTTTGTCGGCAACAATACTGTTGTGACAGCGAGTGTAGTAGTGATTGGTGTCCAGTACTGGTATGTCTTTTACAGAGAGTGGAAGTTCGGATTAATAACATGGATAAGTTTGGTCCAACATTTAATTTCCCCCATCATTAACATGTTTGATTCGAACCCTGGTCGAGTTAGCGTTTTTGTTTTTTTATGTGTGAAGACAACTTTACAAAGAAGTAACAAGTTCTTATCCTGGTGTGCAACTAAGAGTAAAACTATATCGACATTTCTATGTATATGCAGAGTACTGCTTCAATAAATACGAGTGAGATTTGCAGACCACTGAGTTATAATAAGTCTTTAGTTAAAATGTATTTTAGAGTCGAACAGAATGTTTTGCCCCGTACACGATTTATTCATAACAATGAAACAAAAGGTAAATGCTAGCGATTGAGAACAACTTTGAAGTTAAAATTAATATGAAATCTACACTAAACTTTAATGTGAGTAGCCATATTTCATTTTAAACACTCCTTACTTATTTATGTGCCACTATTAATGTATACAGTTGGCTGTGGTGGTCTAGAGGTAGCGTACCCGCCTCTAGATCCGAAGGTCGCGGGACCAAACCCGGCCGCAGTCGATGAATTTTTCAGGACGTAAAAATCCTGGGCACGGAGTCCTTCGAGAGGGACTTTAAGCAGGGGGGCCAGTGTGGTAGATTTATGGCACGTAAAAGAACTTCAAGTCTAAATTAGAGCCTCTGGACAAAATTTCTCGGTCCTTTCATGTCCAAGTAGAACCTTAGTTTCCAGAAAGAGGTTGAGAGGTGATGGGCTTACCACTTGTCCCTCTGTCCTCTCTCGAAAAATAAATTCATATCGGTAACAGAAACCTCCACTTGGATGCCCTTTGCCATACCAGATACAGATTTAGATTAATGTATTCCCTGTGCTGTATTACTATAACTGTACCACAGCATTAAAGAAACGGTATAACCTACATGTCATTAATTGCCAGTAAATTCTGTGAAATCGACGCGTATTCTTATGCATTTGTTATGAGATTATAAACAGTTATTACCCTAGCTTGTGCACTACCACGAAGCCACTAGCTAGATTTACTTGCATTCTAGGAATTGTCTGATGAAGCAGCCGGGAGATGACGACCCGGACGAAGGTGTCAAGGATCTCGTCGAGTTGGTTCTCAGGAAAATGGATATTGACCGAGATGGAAAAATTTCCTTTGACGACTTCAATAAAGCCGTGAGAGAGGAACCTCTGCTTCTGGAGGCTTTTGGGCAATGTTTGCCTGCCGATGGTGCTTGTCAAACATTCATGGCAACGCTGTGTTCATGAACATTTGTCTGTATGTTTTGCACTCAACTCCTTAGCAAGCGCTTACATGAGCCCACCATTCAACCCACCCCTCACAAATCTTAGCCAATTCCAGCAAAAATCGCTCTATTTGGATCAACTCTTAAGTATATTGTTTCCTGGTGATTTTGTCAGCCATTTTACTATTGACATCACATATGTTGTGTGGTGAAGAGTAGGACTCTCTTTACACTCTCCCACTCCCAGCCTAGACAGATTTGCTTCCTTCTTTATTGCGTTCAGTGCTGTCACATTTGCTTATGATATAGTGTGTGCTTTGATATACCGGAGGATTATGGATGGAAAGAAGGACATACGAGACTAAAAAGACAGGACATAAGCAGGACACATTAAAATTATTGAACAGGTGTGATTTGGGCTACATCTGAGCTTGTAAAGCATTTATCTAATGAGGCAGACTCCATGGTTAGCTTCGTCATTAGAACGGCTCTTTTTTAAGCATTTGTATCCCGTCTCCAACTAGGCAGTAAACTTGCGTATTCTTCTCACCGTTTGTGAACTGAACGCATAAAGTAAAACTTGCAGCATAATACAGTACTGAATATTCCATAGCATTGCTACCAACAGCAGGGTCTAAATTAAAAGTGATACAATGCTCAGAGAGTCCCATTCATCCCCAATCCTGGCTTTTCACACCTTTCGTTCTTTCCTTTTTAATTACTAAAGTATCACAACATGCTATAAAATAAGAATGTAACTGGGGCCAGTTACTTTCCCTCATTGCCTGTGTGGTTTCGTGGTTAGATCTGCAGGTCTGGGTTCAATCCCCAGTACCTCCTCAGACTTTTCTGAGAGAGAGAGGTTTGGAACGGAGTGCACTCAGCCTCGTGATACAAACTGAGGAGCTATTTGATTAAGAAGTAATGGCTTTGGGCACAGAAACCATCATTAACAGCTGTGGGTGTCTGCATGCTGACCACATGCCCCCCAATCCTGCCATCTGCCTATGGTAGGTGATGCAGTGGTTGGGTGGTACGCCTAGTCCCTCCAGGGATGTTGTGCCATGGAGTTTTTTAGTAGTTATTTTCCCTAACTATTCCTTATCTACTCTTATAGAATTCAACGGCCCTAAATAGCGAGCTCACTCGCTCCCTCACTTCGTGAGACTTCGGGTATACTTGGCGATGTTCATCTCTCGCAGTCTAAACTTTCACGAAGAGTACAAAATTAGGAAAACCGTTTCTTTATTATATAAGGCCTAAGTGAAATGAACACAATGAACAAATATTCTAATTTTATTTTTACTTACAATTTTCATAGCTCTGAACCACAAACATTTTTAATAAGCTGTCAGTATAAATTTTTTAAGAATCCTGGAGTCAATTAAAAATGGCGGGAGAAGCCACGGGCACCAGCTATAATATTATTGATAGTTTAACGATGGAAGTACTACCGCGGACAATAAAAATCCAAACAAACCATTCCTTCCCTTGAAAAATTATACGATTTCTGAAAATTACACTGAATTTATCAAATCAAATTCACATCATATTCATCTGTCAACAAACAGTTGAGAAACAATACGTATTATCAGTGTTCACAGGTAGCTTTGGAACTGCATAAAACTTATGATATAATTAATTTCTGAAATCTACGTCTTGGTGGAATACTACATATGTAGTATTCGTTACATCAAATTGAACTGTCTGGCGTCTTTCTCACAAGGATATGCACATTTCAATAATATTCGATCATCATCAGTCCTTTTTAAGACTTGCAGGTCCGATATGCCTAAGCACGTAGCACTGATTCGCAATCAGACTCCAGCTGATTCAGTAGATACAAACTCTCACGTAAATCCTCTCTAACCGTCTTGTCTGCTTCCTCTAGCTTCAATTTCTACAGTTTAACCACCGCCACCACGCTACACCCCGGTATATAAAAACATACATACTGCTTAAGAAGAGTTTTGATTCACACGTATGGCATGCACAGAGCAGCAGAGTGGTCCACGCCACAAGTCACTTTCTTCACCAACGCACCCACCGCCACCTGAAACAAATCATATCATGAACTACGGCATGTAGATACAACATATTACTACACTAAAACCTAAAACATTAATATCTGTTACAATATAGGCTACAGTAGAACTTGATAATAGCCGAGATTCATGTTATCAGCCGACCCAGCAAACTTGTTAATTAGAAGAACATGTTCACATGCCAAAGGTGTGTTTATTACAAAGGTTGATTTTTTAGTAATGGCAACAATTTTATTTCTCCATACATAGAATACGTACATGCTTCTAACTTTTATAGGCAACTTCAGGTCACTGTAAATTTGTATCATAGTTGTAAAGAATTTCTCACTTACCGGTATGTACTAACAGAAACGTCACAATCTGTGTGAAATACCAGCAAGAATTTAAAAGTCTGTAACTTCTGTGTGATATCTACCTTAAGTGGGAAGTATTGATCCTTGAAATGTCCCAGTCCCAGGCGTCCCTCCTTGTTGTGTCCCCACATGTAGAGATCCCCGTAGTTACTCACGGCAGCCAAGTGGCTGAGTCCCGCGCTCACCGAAACAATGCGAGAGTTGGGCTGCAGTTCGTTGCGACCAAACAGCGTGGAAGGAATTTGGGTGGGCTCCTTTGCATGGTCCACAGCTGGACCTTTACCCAGAATTCCATACCCCCACACAAACACATCCCCATTTTCTGTGAACAAACATATCAAGTGTTTATATACCACATTTTATGGACCACAAGACGCAATTTTTTTACCTTCAAAGTTGGGTGCGTCCAATGGTCCGAAGTACACCAAAAAATCAAAATTATGGTAAATATTGCCAGAATACCATAGTTATAAAAAAGGTGTTGTAAACGATAAGATAGTTACAAATTTTGGCACCGACTGTACATCAGTGCACTTGTCAAAATTGTAAAGTGAGCTGGAAGGCAGGTATACAATGCGAAGAGAAAGGAATGTTGAGTTCTTTTGTACGAAAGGAGTTGTCTCCGCTGGGTGGTTGAAATGAAGGCAATGATCTCTAAACAGTCTCCTCTTGTTACACTTACCTTATGCTAAATTGAGGGTTAGAGGGTGTAAAGGTATTTTCAGTCTTTCATGAGAAATCAGTTGAATTGTTAAAATTTACGCGATGCCACCTGTACAGAAGAGATTTTTGTACAACACAGGTTTTAAGTTAGAAGTGATTTACACCGATTCATTGAACAAGGTTATATTTGTTTATGCAAGAAAGTACGTTATTCCCTTCAAAACTTTTCGTTTAGAGTCACAATAAATTTCTTTTCCTTTAAAATTCCATCCTAAAAATGTGTTTTATTGTCCTGAGTGTCTTATAGTACATTTTTAGACAACTTGCGTCTTGTGGCCAAGGATTCTGCAGGCCTGGGTTTGATTCCCAGTACCTCCTCAGCATGCTGACCACATCTATATCCTGATTAATAATATGAGCGTATTCTTACCATTTACTACGGCACACAGACATCCTCCGGCAGCGACATCTACAATCTTGCCAAGCCCTTCCAGTTTGTCCAAATGTTTCGCTGTGTTAACCTGCTGCACATCTTCGGAGAACAACTGACTGTACTCGGAGTTACCCCAGCCAAACACCTCTCCTTTGTCTGGAAAACAACAATGAGTCCCAATTAGTTCACTGTAGAGGCAAAGGGCTTTGATCTCTCTAAATTAGTGTTCCTTGGGGTGAATGCATAACAATGATGATACATACGAGGATCATCCAGAAAGTTAAGTCCTGATCGCCGATAAAGAAAACAAAAACATCAATAAGCAAAAAATATTTTTTAGTACATGCTCTGTAAAACAGCTGCTTATCGGACTGGTAACACACCGGAAAGCTGCACTTTAAAGGACAAGTCCGCTAAAATTGCATAAAAGTGCATTCAAAATGCAGTTTTATCGGCATTGTCCTTTAAAGTCATCATGGCAATCTATAAACAAAACCCAGATGGCATTGACCAGTCACACCAACTTTAACATGGATTTACGCATATAATTGGTCATAAAACAACAAATTTAAGCCAACACGATTCTTTATGATAATCAGAAACTTTACCAGGATTTTTCGCCCACTTCATCACATGACAACAAATATAAGCCAACAACTTTTCACAATTTGGTTCACTTGAAAAACATTCCTTACCATGGACGAACAGCATTTAAATGCCGTAATATATCCCTTCTCATTGCCTATTTCTGCCTTGAAGTTGCTGGCACCAGCTCCAATTCAATGTTTCTGGCTTGGATTGAAATTTCCTCGGTATTATCATTTATATTTTCACAAGCTTTTCATAAATACTAGTTGGTATGCAATATTGTTTACAAACAAGGAACTCATATGTTATGCATCTATACTACCACATTTGTTATTGCTACGTACGGTCATTGTTGTTTTATGATCTTATGATCAGATAACTTAAAGAAATGACTGACTGCGTTTCATTATAATTAATTATACGGTATTTTTGTTTTATTTCATATAATTTATAGAACTTTTACTAAAAAATATTGTATGCACCACATACGCAAATCTTTAGCGGACTCATTCAGTATTTCAGCCTCTGCTTTCGCCTCGGCCGCTATACTAGATTCGTCCGCTAAAGCGTTATTTTGCGTACTTGATACATAAATAGCTATATTGCAATATTTACAGAGATTCACTGTCTACTCCTTAACATAGTTGCCATCGTTATTAACGCACCAACATTTGTATGCCCGTGCCATAGGACAACATCTGAAGCCTGTACCTCATGTCATTGTGGAAACATTTTTCTGCCAGAAATCGCTTCATGAGACAGAAAAGATGGAAGTCGCTTGGCATGAGGTCAAAGCTGTGAGGTGGATGGTTAAAGATCTCCCATCCAAACTGAAGCAACCGATTTTGGGTGGCGTTGGATGTATGGGACCGTTCATTGTTGTGCAAAAGCATAACGCATTCCACGTCTCTTGTTTTGGATCACCCTCCTCAGTTTTTTCACCCATGTTTCATCCCCAGTGACAATATTGTCGAGAAACTCACCACCGTTCTCTGCGAACCACTAGAGGCAGAATTGTTGGTACACTGATAAGATAAATTCCTCGATAATGGTGCTGACTATATACAGAAGTAGCCAATGAATCTATGCATATATTGCAATAAATATTTCATACTTATTAATGTTTTTGTTTTCTTCACCAGCAATCAGAACTTATTTGCTGGATGACACTCGTAATATAATATGACCCAAGTGAGGTGGCTGAGATTGGATGTCCCAGGTTCAAATCCTGTGACCGGCTAATTTGACATGGGTTTTTTCACGGTTTTCCCAGTTGTAAAGGCAAATACTGAATTGGATATTTACTACCACGACTCATCCTCATTGAAATTAATATCAGTTGAAATTCTTGACACCATAAAAATACACCAGCAATAGAAAATAGTTGAGAATCAATAGTTACATGGCCTATTGGCCCCACAGAACCTAAACTCCTGATATGGCCTCATACACAAAGGACTATAAATACAGCTGACTTTTAAAAAATTGAAAACATAAAATGGGTCACACTTTTTAAAATGATACCACCAAATTAGTAATAATACCAAAATACTTCCAGAAGAACTCACCGCTTAATGCTAGGACACAATCGGCTGTAGACGACACTTTAGTGATGTTTTCACCCACAATGTCACCGATGACTCTGCTTGGTCGCCACTCAATGTTAAAGTGACCTAACCCTGTCTGTCCGTCCGCTCCCCAGCCGCACGCATAGACTTCTCCGTTCTCACATATGAAGAGGCTGTGGTCCTGGCCACACTCGATGTCTCTAATAGCGAGTCCGTTGATGTGGGGAATGTTGTGAATGTACTGACTGCTTGAATAGTCCTCGCTCTCCACAATCCTGCGACCACACTGCCCATAGGCATTGTTGCCAAGTGCGAAGACACCTTCCTGGTTTGTCAGAGCCAAGTGATGAGCTCGACCAGCTGCCACCTTTGTTACTCTCGTGTTGGCAACATCTGCTAGAGGCAGTTCAATTGGAGCAGGTGCCATGATGAGCCCAAGAGGATGATCTCTGCGAGGGGCATGGTAACCTGTAACATGCACAATGTCAACTTCATGCCTTGTCTTATGTGTATCAGCAGTTGCACACATCTGCACGTTGGGGAGGGGGGAGCAAGAATTGATACAATGAGACAGCGAGAGAAGAAAGAGTCAAATTTTCACTACCACAATCATGTTCACTATGTCAAGGAATCAATTCATACCTCCAATCTTTGTTGAATATTTCAAATACTTCATCACTCAACGCCTTTTTAGAACAACACCTACTTTTATTCATGTCACAAGAACTGGCAACACCACTTTCACCTCCACTGAATGCGGCTTGGGTCGATGGATTTTACGTGTTTTTCCAAACACAAAAGAAACCTCAAAGAAAGCTTGTTTCTATCTGGGAAGAAGGGAATATATGCATGCAAGCACAATGTATTGTCACGTCACGAGATATACAGCAAAATGTTATCACCCGTCCTTAAGTGAGATACAGCGCCCTTGGTACACTGGAGCTGAGACTTCTTGGGCAAGTTAAGTCGCACGTGGGAGTGAAGGTGTTGGTATCTCTAATAAAGGTTTTTATTTTTTTATTTGTAATGACTTGTAGTAATGGTGAAAGGCAGCAAGTGGACAGTAGCCACATCACTGTGGCATCTCAAGGGGTGTTTTGAAAAACAAATGGAATCTACTGTCACTGCCACAGTGCGTAACTGGAGAGCTCCATTGTTGGATTCAGCAGGATAGGAACCAGATTTTAATAATATACTAGTATGAATGAAATAAGTAAGTAAAAGCCAATTATTAATTTACTTTTATAAGGGTCTAAGTGCCAAAACCATGATTTTTCAGTTGGTAATTTTAAATCGATCTATGTACCCAGACCAATGCAATTCCGAAGGCTCCAAGGTCGAGGAAAAGCCACATTGGTAGCAATAAATTCCAAATATAATGCCATATATAAACAGTCTTCTTTTAAGAAGTGTTAAGGATAGGGGTAGTATTCAAAATCTTATATTATTTATTCTTGGGTTTTTCTGTGAATGAATGTGTTGTTTTCTACACACTTATGCCCGAGTGCACCATTCTCCGGTTTTCTCAGCCGTTTCGTTACCGCGGTAAACGTAATACCGGGGTATTCTCAAAATCTCTGTGCACCATTGCTAAAATATCGCGGTTTGCTAATGCTTGGAAATATCGCGGTTACTCTGCTATGAATTTCTCCCATGGAGAAATTTTGTGTTGGTTTGTGTTAGTTTCTTCCATGGCCGCTAGGTTCGCTCTCTCTCTGCACGTCTGCCAGTCACGGTGGCTCTGGCAGGCTATTGGGGTCCCGAATTCAATGTATTTGTTCCCTTATTATTCAATAAAAAGATGTTTATAAGGATAAAAGGGAATATTATATTGCGTATATATGTCGTCTGAATTCATACTTTGCATACAAGCACCATAGATACCGTACCAATCGTGAAATGACTCTATTTCGCCTACTGGTTTGGTTGAGGTGAGAAAGGGTAATTTCAATCGATGTTACAGCACAGTATTTGCAAAGATCGTTCATTCCTCAAATAGACCCCACATGACTGTACATTTCAATCAAATAACATTGATGTTTTAAAGAATAATTATCTCACCTGTGATATCTAAGGCAAAGCAACACCATGAAATCTCTTTTCTGAGTTCGACATAGCCTCACTTTTATTCCCGTTCGACCAGTGGAAATTTTAGGTGCAAAATCATCTACATAGCCATGAAAGGGCTGTTATAATTATGTTCGTGTGTGTGTGCAAGTATGATAAATTGATTACATGCACGATATATACCGGTACATAGGCTATATCGTGATGCATGTAGCCATTCATTGCAAAGTTGGCCTAGGCCCACAGGTTTTCCATTTTTCATTTATTTCTCGCTTTATTGTTCAGTAATAAATGTTCATAAGGATAAAATGGATTATTATATTGCCTATATATGTCGTCTGAATTGAAAGTTTGAATTCAAACACCATAAATACTGTACTAATCGTACTAATCGTGGTTACGCCCACTAGCCTACTCGATGGACCTGGTTTAGTTGAGGTAAGAAAGGAAGTTAATTTCAATCGATGTTACAGCACAGTATTTGCAAAGATATGCACCATCGTTCATTCTTCAAATAGATCCCACCTGTCTCTCATTATTCTTTATATTCAATTAGCTTTTGGCCTAGATATCATAAATATGATACATTACGCTGATCTCCATCTTGGAAAGAAAACAGCGGTTTTCTCACTTTACAGCTCCTTCACGGCCGGTTTGCATCTTACCGCGGTAAAAGTCGAAACCGAGCACGATGCAACGAAAATAGACTTTACCAGGGTAAGCTAAGCAACTTTACCGCGGTATTCTGAATACCGAGATTGGTGCACTCGGCCATTAGACCCATAAAAGTAAACACTTCAATTGTTAATGTTTAAATGCTGACTTACCTATCTGAGAATCTGTGTTGATACCACAACCAAACAATTTATATTTCTCTCTCGTGCTGGCTGCCATTACTGTAAACCCGTATCCACAGGCAATGTCCACAATCTGCAAACACAAAAACAACCAAGTATGTAGTTTACAGGAAAGAATCCGATGTCATTTAAAAGTAACATAAAACTCAAATGGAACTTCACTTCCTGTTCTGTCTTGACTTGTGCTCTGCTGATTCAGGGGTGCACAGGCAAAGAGAGTTAAGTCCACAGTCCTTAAAAATTGAGATATGTCCATAGAGTTAAAGATAAAAATGTTATCTACATTTGTGTTAAGTACAGTAAGTCATTCAAAAACGTATGGTAGTTATGGATGTGTGCCTCGTAGGTTTATCCATCTTTAAAGTTATGTTGGGCGGATAAAGTGTGTTAAGTCACTCTAATTCTCAGTAACAAGAAAGTGGACTTAACTCACTTTGCCTGTGCACCCGCGAATTTTTACGTTCCTTTTTCTTTTTCCAATGTAAATTCTGTTGATATCTTTTCCATTTGGGTTTATTAGATTTTTCACATTCTTGTTTTCTTGGGGCCAATGTTATGTTGTGGTGATGTAAATGCTTCTTTATTTATGGCAGTCAGTGTGGTATTGTCCTTTATTAGTTTCTGCTATTTTTGGTGTTTAACTTTCTTGTCCACTAGGCTTTTGGTGTACCCATTACTGAGGACGAATACAAGAAATAAACAACTACTTGCACAAACTTGCCATTCCTAGCAAGAAAATATTCAAAAAGGACAATAGCATTGAATTTAGCATCCACACAATCCAACAGTTTAATAAAATCCGACAGTTTTAACCACTGCCTAGCACGATACACTGACTTTCATTCCATCCCACTTAAAATATTGCCACTCACTTTAATGTATTTTTGTAAAGTTTAAATTTGGCAATTTCATATGTAACAGAATTCATGCTCTTGGTTGGCAACAATTTGTTTGAAAGAAATCATCAGTGAAGACACTTGGCTGTAGCAAAAACATTTGCTGAACATACTATACTATTTTCACTTTAAGTTCAAAGTAGATGTAAACAAACTCTAAAGTACCACTCCGCCGAGCATGTGACAATACCACGTGGAGATTTACCCGCCACGGAAAGAAAAGGAATGAGGATTTGTGTATATTCCAGTGTTCTCAATAGTACTTTTAAAATATTTTTTATGACATGAACCATTGTTGAAAAATGTTTTATTTATTTTGAAAAGATTGATACATCTGTACAAAATTAGGTTTAATATTAGTATTTAAGAAAGTCATAGACAGTTAACAAGAAGATATTAACGAGTATAAAAAATTACTCTCATTTTGCAATGTTGGCTGCCCAGTTCAGAGGCGTTTTCTTTTAGAATTCATTAATTTCTGTTTGTAACCGCCCCAATCCTATCAGAGCTGTAAGTTACGTGTAACTTTTGACGAAATTTTTGTTTTGTTCTAGCACACGACTTTCTTGTCCTCACGTACGTGTTGTATAACCGTTATAAATAAATAAATGAACGCACATTCAGCAGGTCTAACCAAGTTATTGGGAGGGGGCTGTGGCAAGTTCATTCCAAGATGGCGTGATTGAGCATTCACACAGCCGTCGTAAACGCCTACAATTTACATCTGTCGTAACGGTTTAATTAGTTTACTTAGTTATTATGCGTCAGGAAAATCTGATCAAATTAATATTGTTTCATACACAGATCTGCTTCAGAAACGTGTTTTTAAATTTCTCTGCACGAAAATAGCTACAAAAATGTACGGTTTGAACCGAACTATTTTATTAAGAGCAAGAGTATGCATACAAAGCAGCAAAAGTTACAGTTCGTCCACTAGCCAATGAGGCGCTACCTTGTCACGTGGCTTTGTTTACATCTACTTTGATCTTAAAGTGAAATTAGTATAAATCATGATCTAATATCTCTCTCTCTAAGTTATACAGAAAGCAAGTAACTGACTGATATTGAAAATTTCCTCTGATAAAGTATTGGAGTCTTTGAATGAAGTTCATAAGTAATGTTTTGAGCAAAATTCTCAATGCTGAAATATGGTATTTTGAATCTGAGTGATTAATAGGTGGCATTAGGTATAATAGTATTTGTAGTGGTTACAATGAAGGAAATGGATAATTATTAATTTGTACGACAGTGACATCTGGTGATATCCACAATAATTGCTAAAGTGTGCTAGCCACCCCCTGTTTGCAGTTGTATACATGTTCCTGGCGAGGCATCGCTTCCTGCTTGTTGTGTGGTGCAAGAGTCCGCTTGACGATCACAGGAATATCAAAGAGTCTGAAAGCGTTCCCCTTGTTTGCAGTTTTATTTTATAAACCTGTTCAGAATTTAACAGAAATGTACTTTTGTACTGAACAATCAATACATTTTTAATTTTAATCACAAAGGTGTCTTCTAAATCCTACATCAGTTCGTAGGTAAAAAACTTAGGTCTACATGTACAGTAGTATTGAAACTAAAATTAAGTTGTAGGAAAAGTTATATAAGAACAGCACAGTATGTGCATTTTAAGGCAAATCCCGTTGAATCTGGACTAGTTACCTTGTGCTGCTCTGCAAAGTGAGTTCGCACTGGCTTCTGGAGGTACAGGAGAGGTTTCCGGTCCTTCACCAACTGTAGATTGATGCCAAGGGCTCCGTGTTCTGCCAACCCCCACACGTACACTCGCCACTTCGGAGGAGAATTGCTTGCATACTGGAAAACTGTAATATTAAAAATCATCCATGACATAATGTGAACACAACAAAATCAGTTAATAAACATCCATAAAATCAAGTACTGATTCTGAAATATTGAAGAATATTATGTAAAACAATCTCTATATATACAAAAGGCTTTGTCCTGACTGACTGAATGACAAGAATCAACGTACAGCCTAAACTATAACAGGTAGAGACTTGGAATTTTGACAGTACCTTCGCTTCATAATGTAGGTGCTCATTAAGAAAGGATTTTGAAAAATTCTGATTCTAAATGCCAAAAATTAAATGTTTTTGAAAATACTTAATCCCTTTTTACATAGAATTATCAAAACAAATTCACAGAACGTATTGTTACCAGTGGTATCAGGTGGGCTTGGATTAAATTAAATGGATGTTTGACAAATTAGAGAAGGTATCATTATAATTCATATTATCTATATTAATAAAAGGAATTCTCCTCGATGTCCAGCGAAATCTACTGAACGCAGAGATCTGAAATTTTAAATATAGGTGTGCTGAAGGGTCGGAAAATGCACCTCCAAGCCGGAATTTTAATTTTAGTTTTCATTCGTGAGTTATGAGTGAAAAACTGGCAAAAAACATGCATTTTTTGCGTTTTCAAAACATAAGTTTTCAGTAATAAATTTCAATATCAAATCACTTACAGATGGCTTTGGCTATTTTTGTCATCATACCTCATACCTTGGAAATAAAAGCAACGCGATCGCTTGATTTTGTTAGTCCATCTTAGACGATTCATTTGTTTAGAGTGTCAAGGCCCATAGACATATGACATTTTCAACCTACACGGAAGAAGGATAATCAACCCTAAATATGGTCAAACATTGTTCGATTTGGACGAAACTCACTATGCAGGGGTTTTCTAGGCCAAGGAACTCGAATCTGAGGTCGCTTTTACCAGGCGACGCTACATAATCGTGGTATGTAGTCCACGTGATTTAGGTGTTAATAAATGTAATGATTTAACTATTATGATCTTAATTTTAAATTTTTGAAATAATTATCGTGGGCGAAGCCGCGGGCACATGCTTTCTTATAATAATAAAAGGAAGTGTTTGTCTGTCTGTCCGCGATGACCATCGAAATCTACTGAACGCAGAGATCTGAAATTTTAAAGATAGATGGACTGAAAGGTGGGCAAATGCACTTCGAAGCTGAATTTTTAATTTTAGCTTTCGTTCGCGAGTTATGAGTGAAAAACTGGCAGAAAACGTGATTTTAGCGCTATCGAAGCATCAGATTTCAGTAATACATTTCAATGTCAAATCAATTGCAATTGGCTTTGGCTATTTTTGTCATACCGTGGAAATAAAAGCATCGCGATCGCTTGAATGTTGTAAGCCCATGCTGGTCGATTCATTTGTTTAGAGTGTCAAGGCCCACAGACATATGACATTTTCAACCTACACGGAAGAAGGATAATCAACCCTAAATATGGTCAAACATCGTTCGATTTGAACGAAACTCGCTATACAGGGGTTTTCTGGGCCAAGGAACTCGAATCTGAGATCGCTTTTACCAGGCGACGCTATCTAATCGTGTTATGTAATTCACGTGATTTAGGTGTTAATAAATATGATTTAACTATTATGCTCTTTATTTTTTATTTTTGAAATAATTATCGCGGGCGAAGCCGTGGGCACATGCTAGTCATCTTATAGCAATGCATACTGGTAAGTTATGCATGTAAAAACAGATTTAAGATCCTCAGTGACCTGGACGAGTTTATTAATTTCCCATCTGTGAACAGCATTCTGTTCGACAGCATACATTCATGTTGTCTTTACGATGTTCACAGCAGATGATTCGGTCTACAAATAAATGCCAACGTTGCTAAACTGTGTGTTGTACAGTATAGTTAATATTTGCAATGTACCATTTCATATAGTCGGGCCTGGACTATGAAGAAATAGATGTTCTATTTAGCTTAAAGAAGCGTGTTACTAAAGAGAGAAGTGCTCAACATTGATGCACTATGGAACATGGAACTTAGTGTTGTGTATTTTCAAATACAGTAAATACCAGTATAACAAACACCAGTATAACAACATTTTGAGTATTACAAAATTATTTATTGCCCCCTCTCTTTTCCCTATTTAATGTGTGTTGAAACATTTCATTATAACAAATTTAGAACTTTCAGTATAACAAAATAAAATTTTGCTTATTTACCTGTATAGAATATTATTTTTTCTGGCATATGCTGTGTAATATTGCCTCAGGGAGAGATGTTAAATGATGAGTGTTGAATGCTGAATGAAAATAGCTTAAAGAAGGAATAATAATCGCAAACTGCTTTAGAAAAGCTGGAATAAAATGCTAGATGACACAGAATGAGAAGAGAAGTGGAAAAGTAAGATGAGCCTGCAAGGGCGAATCTTAAGGACTATGTCAGTGTGAACTGTGATGTGAAATCAAAGATGATGGAATTATGGCAGACATTTTGAGGTTGAAGAGGAAGGTGTGCAACACAGTGATCAACAGAGTTTGACACTTGGCACGTAGTCAAGATTTTTTTTGTATCACAACAGCAATATGTCAGATTCTGTTTTAAATTCATGTGCATTGGTTGGTGACTACTTTGACTTTTTCAAAAAATGAAGTCCAGAATAGTACACCTGTAACATTTCAGTATAAGAAATTCATTTCTGAGGTCCCCTAAATTTCGTTATACTGGTATTTTACGGTAAAAGTCTTTTCTACACTTTTATTGTATGTCTTCTAATTTATTTCCAAGGAAATAAAACTCACATAAAATGAATTGTGTGAGTAAATAGGTGTACATCTACAAGAGCCACTCTCCACATCTCGGCTACTTCAAGAAACAATTAAGGTCAATAAAAATATGTGAAATGAAGGGAAAATAATAATTATTGTGTAAGAAGTGGAAGTTATAATATACTATGGGATATCATAAATCATGTTAAATATGGTACCTAAGCTCAATTGGCAACTATGGATAATCAAAATATTTCAAAACCATAATTTTTTTTACACAGAATTTTCATTTTTTCCCTGTCTTTAAACAAAATTAATTCATTTTCATTTTCAGAGGACTCATGCCTTCCACAGCTAGACCTCTTCCTTTGACAGCGCATTTCATTAGCTTTCGCACGAAAATAAAGTGAATTTATTTATGCTAGTGGTAACTCCATGCCTGTTAACTCAGTCTGGCAAACACCGACAAGTTTAGAAACAGTGACTTTACAAACAGGCTCATGTAAGAATCATGCCTAAGGATCCACGTGCATGGGAAATCAACAAACTGTCACGGCAGGCAATGGAGAGGAATAAAAAGAATATTATCTTTTATTTTTTGGACTAATCTGTATTTTGCAGTGCAAGCCAAGGAAGAAGGCCCAATCAACCATGAACCGGCTGCAGCAAGAGTTCAAGTAGAGTGGTGCTGATGGAACCATACAACTATGTTCCAACGCTTTACTTACTGAAAATGGCCACCGTTGTTGTCCATACACTTTTGGCATCTTTTTAAGAATCCTTCCAACACTCCCGTAGTTTGTGTTGCAAAATGCAATTTCCTGGCGGATGTTTTGTTTAAATAAATCTTCCTGGGTGTGTGGGTTTTCGTGTATACTTTTTATGTTTAAATTTGCACCAGAGATACCTCTGGCCCGAATATTATACAGATTGTCGATTGTTGTATTTGACTGTGTTGACACATAAATACGCGCGGTGCAATAGTAAACACATACAGGACACAATAACAAGTAGATAAACAGCAAACAGCTGGTTCACAGTTCATTGCGTCACTGTCTATAATTATATTAAAGTGCTACTTTACCTGGAAGCGTCTTTTCCTCTTCACGGTCTATGGGGTATTTTCTT
Organism: Ectobius pallidus; assembly: GCA_964059195.1. NCBI lineage: Eukaryota > Metazoa > Arthropoda > Insecta > Blattodea > Ectobiidae > Ectobius > Ectobius pallidus. Next base: position 178,726,958 of record CAXKWD010000006.1, on the reverse strand, counting down.
TTGACATAACATCGTACAAAACCCCGATGAGATGAGAACTTATTCAGTAACCATTTAGTTCTGCACCATGACAGGTCCAATGCCTTTGTTGCGTTCATGCTGATCTGAAAAACATTACACAGTACAATTAACAAACAATGACTTCGATGTTAAGTTTAGTGCATTTTGTAATAATTTTAAGTGTGACCGTGTTGGCCACGGAGGTGTAGGGGTTCGACTCAGTGAACATTGAACTACTAACGCATAAACTCACTGCATTGCATCTATCAGACAACGTAGTATCCTGGTTCATCTCCTATCTCACTGATCGCCTACAATGCATATCAACTCCAAACCAAAACTCAAAATGGCGGCCAGTACAGAGGGGAGTACCCCAGGGTTCCGTATTAGCACCATTACTGTTCTCTATCTACATAAATGACATTTCTACATCCCTAAAACACTGTATATATCATCTGTATGCTGACGACTTCCAACTATACATACACTCAAGACCGGAGACAATACACCATGCAATTGAAAAACTCAATAAAGACATAGACACTACATCCACATGGACAGGAAAGTTTGACCTAACTATCAATGCAGAAAAGTCACAAGCAATCATCATTGGACGACAGCAAATGTTTTGCCATTTGGATATGAACAACATTACTCCTGTAACAGTAAATGCATCAATTGTCCCTTTTGTACATCAAGTAAAAAACCTTGGCATCATTATGGACAAAAATCTTAACTGGAAACTACAAACTACTGAGATATGCCAAAAAGTCTTCTCTACATTACACTCGTTAAAGCGACTCAAGAATTTCCTCCCCTTTAAACTAAAAAAAATCCTGGTGCAAACATTAATCATGCCCCATTTTGATTACTGCGACGTACTATATACAGACTTAAACACCGACTTGGGACAACGACTGCAACGGGCTCATAATCTATGCGTTCGTTACATTTGCAACATCCGTAAATATGAACATATCACCCCCTCTTTTGAAATGCTGTCCTGGGCTAGACTAAACGAACGACGATTGACACATTCCATCACTCTACTATTCAACATCCTCAAGTCCTCTACACCAACTTATTTGTATGAACGTTTTCAACGGTTATCTTCTAATCATGATCTCGGTACTCGCTCACAAAGAAACTCTATTCTAAGTATCCCTCGTCATAAAACAACCCATTACTCTTGCTCCTTTGTTGTCTCCATGTCGCGATCTTGGAATGCTTTACCTGAGAACTGTAGGAACTGTCAAACACAAATGCAATTCTTGCGTAAGCTGACCAATGATGCCATAGTTAGGGACTTGGTTTTACATTAATAACAATAAATCATCACATATCTAAATACTGAAAACGTTTCCAATTGTTCACAACTTTTCATTTTTATTTCACATTATATTTCTTAGTAATAGTTAATATTTTAGTAATAGTTTAAATCTTAGTAAGTAGCAAACTATTTTAACATATTTTTTTTTTATGTATTGTATTATCTCTAGTGAACTAGTTCTAAGTCTTAAATGATAATAATATAATCATGTTCCTGTGTATTTGTAACTTTGTACTTGTATCATACTTATTTTATTGTAAGATTGTAAAGCTCAGTTGTATTAATCCTGGTTGAATGGAAGAGAAGGCCTAATGGCCTTAATTCCACCAGGTAAAATAAAACAATTCTAATTCTAATTCTAAACCCTGCCAAATCCTGGGAACCAAGTCTCTGGGAAAGACTAAATAACTACATGCCTAAATTAGGGCCAAGAAGGGTTGTGAGGCGATGGGCTCTGCTCTCTCTAGGAAAATAAGCTTAACCGAGCTGGCCTAGGTACTGGAACCTCCAACTGGGTGTTCTCATTATAAGTGACTTCATTACCATTCTGATCGATGATCTTTCATAGGTAGAGAAAGTTGTGTGAGTGTTTTAAACATCCCCATCTTGAATATGCCAGTGATTGTTCATCTCATTAGTTACCACAAATATGTATTTCACATATTATTATTCTTACGCCATATCAAGTGGGACCAAGTGCATAATGTCACCAGTATTTCAAACATGATTAACGGTATGAGCAGATGGTCGAGGAGTCTATGGATTATAAACAACACATTATTTCGTACGGTGAATAACATCAGTGTTAATAGGAGTTACCGTAAGAGAGGGATTGGGCGTCTTAGTGTAACATTTTTCCTCCTTATTCCCTCTAATAACGACAACACACTGTGAGGGGCAAACCTAGTTTATTGACTTGTTATACATGAACTTATATCGTGTAGTACATTTATAGACATGAGAGATTATGAGGTCAGTAGATTGTCTCCCGAGTCTGTGATTGGCTGGCTAAGATCCTTCAACTTATTTTGACTGTGTCGTACAATGCTCCCAAGCTTTACACGTTGGTTCAACAAGTGACGGTTTGCAACATAATCAAGGTTTGTGACAGATTAGATTAGATTAGTTCAGTTTAGTGACAGGTAGCTCTAGCAGCAACACCATAACCAATGCCAACATCTGTACACTGTTTCACCCAGATTAACGTAATACAGGGTGCGGCAAAACATCCTCCATATTTTACAGTTCAAATAAAAAACAGATGGATCAAAATAAAGAAGCTGTATTAACATGGATGATTCTACACAGTAGAAAGTTTCATGTTTTGAGCAATGTGTCACTTAAGAGGTGATGTATTGTTGCATTGTTGAATGCAACTTCGGAAATTCTCGGCAAAAGATAGATTTATGCTGCACCCCAGCCAAGCTCAGCGGGTTTTGTTAGGTTAGGAACGTTTATGTTAGTTTAGGAGCAATATACTGAATAGCACGAAGTTTATTATGTCTCACATTGAATTTCTTCTGTGACGAAACCCTAAACCCCACCTTCCCAGGCAGGCCTCATTAGAGAGGAGCCTAGGGTGCAGCATAAAACTATTTTTTCCCAAATTCTCCATTGTTCTAACCAACATTTCTTGAGGAATAAGACCAATCTCTTCCTGTATTGCATTTCTTACGGCTGGCAAACTCCTCGGCCGATGTTTATACACCTCAGCCTAAAGATATCCCCACAGAAAATAATCGCAGGGTGTAAGGTCTGGTAATCGTGCTGGCCAGGGAATGTCGCCATGAAAAGAAATTAAGCGTCTGGGAAACATGTCTCAGCACTCGGAGTTTGAACGCTGCGTGGCCTTCCCCCTCCCTTTTTAATCATGTTACCACTTGCTCTAAAGTTTGACACCCATAAGCTAATGCTTTTCCGATCTGGAACTGCACCACGAGGGGGAATTTAGAAGCGAATCCGGAAAGTGACAACGGAATACCCATTTACCAGAAATGATTCCACAGCTTAAGCACATCCCACGGCTTGGTTGGATACTGTACTGAATGGCAATTTCACAATTTCTGTCGTTATGGCAACACAAGTTGACTGCTACTCCCATCTTGTGCGAATGTTGTGGCATGGATATAGTGCCTAATGATATGGTGGAGCATTCTTTTCGTGTCGTACCAAAGTATTTGCACTAATTACTACAATATGAAAATTACCCTTGTATCAAATCATCACCAGAGCCTCTTTAGCGTTACTCAGGACCCATCACGTGAGTTTTTTATTTCAATGGTATGCCACTCACAAGACGAGTCCATTAATAAAACCAAAATGATAATTCACAATTGCAATTAATACAAAATTTTGAATCTCCGCTATATCATGCAGGTCTCTAAACTTAAATAGATGAATTCTCGCTTCACACCTCAACAATCACTCGATGGCGTAGTGGTTAAGACAACTGGCTATCATGCTAGCGGTCCCGTGTTTGAACCCATTAGGTGCAAAAATTTGTCAAGTACGATAAAGTCCCAAATAGGTAGGTAGGGTGAAGGAGGGAAAGAGGAGAAAGGAAAAAATAATAAAATGTTTGAAATTTTCATCGTTGCTAGTAGTTCCACCATTCACACCTAGATGTCTCTCATTGTGGGGGCCGGTGGTATTCTAGACAGTGATAGCGACAGACCACGTCTGTGGCATCATGATTCCAGCACCATGTGACCCATCAGTTTCTTCCCTGCATGCACCTTCGCTGTCTAAAGCAGCCAATTCTGGTGTGTGCGCTTTCTTTCTGAGTGCTAATTTAGGTTAGTTTTCTGTGAACTTCTCACCGATTTTACCTACATTTAAAATATTCTTAGAAACAAAGGCTGCCTATATTTGTATTCTACAACATGAAATATGGGAGTTTTTCGTGTGGGGGGGGGGGGGGGGAAATGAAACAATTAACCAATCCAGCAAAGTGGGAAACTGTCCCCTTCCTGTTTTGACTGGTGGTGTAGATGTAGATGTAGATGCACTCACGCAACGGAGCCATACATTCTAATGTTAGGTTAGGTTAAGAACGTTGATGTTACGGCAGAGGATTGCCCAAACTACTATAATACTAGAAAGATTACATTAACCTTAAAATTTTACTTACATACTTAGGTACCTACACTTAATCGGTTCCTTTCGTTTAAACTGTAGGCATTCACAAACTTTAATTAAACATTTAGAACATTTTTCTATAGCACAAAATATCAATAACAGAAAGTCAATGCCTAAAATCTGGAAGCTGTGTGCAGGCAATAGGCATGTCGCCCGCCATGATAATCGCGCAGTGTAGCCAAACTTCAGATTCAGAATACAAATTTCCTTCGGACCAAATAAATCCCTTCGTCCACAAGCTATGAACTGGCTAAACCAAATACCCGAAATATTAAAGGTAAAAGGTATTTGGTTAAACGAGAACAGATGAAAGCGGAGAGATCATTTTCTACATCACGTAATTTGATACGAAAGTCACATAGGCCCCTAACTTTCTCCACCCTAAAAAATAAGGTCCATGATCAAGTAAGCTGCTCAGTTCGAAACACGAGGCTGAGGGCACCCCCTCAAAAATATCCTCTACACGTAAATTATATAATACTATGTTACAATAAACTAAAAATCTAGACACTCATTGCTTCTGTGCTGTAGAATGCACCAGCAGCAACGGATTTTGAGAAATCTACAAGTGTGGTTTTGTATATTTTCCACAAAAATAATTTTTGACACACTTATGTAAAAGGGAGAATCGTAAAATTTGTCAAGAATATTAACACATCCAATCGCCATAATCGTACAAATTTGGGTGCTTATAGCTGCCCTATAAGTATAGAAAAACTGGCTGGATAGCCGTGACGTCATTTGCATCTATGAAAGTCTAGAACTCATTGATACGAAAGTTCACTCACTTCCAGAGAAACTTCAAATTTGGCAGACCTACAGCTTTTAGCCTGCAACGGATGAGAAAATTCCAAAAAGTTAATTTTTTTTTACCCTAAAAATTTTACTGTATTTATAAGGACTTCAGACGTTTTGACAAAAATAAAGGAATATTGTAGACATGAAGGATTTGTTGTAATTCGTTGTGTTAATAATCTAGATATCCCATTTATTCCTTCACATATGCTGTGGTCTAAAACTCAATAGTTGCTGGAATATGGCCTATTAACTCCACCTGGAACTTTGCATATAGCAGGTACATTATATTTATTAACACTGACATCGTTTTTACACAAATTACAGCAATAAATAATTTTGTCCTAATTGTATTGTTTTATGAAGTAAATATAAATAATTGAATGAATCAAACGAATCTTATGCTGCCATATGGGCCCCAATTCGAAATAAAAGGATTAAAACAAACCACAGATTCATGAACCTTACCCAAATCAGTTCCCTAGCTCAAAACACTCCCGCATAGTGAGTTTCGTCCAAGTCATTCAATGTTTTCTCATTTAGGCCTGCTTTCATGAGCGATTTTGATGCGAAAATTGATGTGTTACACTGCAAAAATTCGATTTCAACGATGCTCATTTTTTTCCGGTTGCTATGGGGAACCACCTTCAATTAACGGACTTGTTAAAGGTGGCATTGGATGTACACGGAAACACGAGTTCAAATTATATTGGATAGTTCCGGCGACTTCCATGTGACTCAATTACTTACTTACTCAGTAACCATAGACAATTCCTGAGAAAACTTATAATAAGAAAATTATATATTTTATGGAACCCGGAGTTCATTGCCGCGCTTACCTGAGCCCGCCGTTCAACCCTATCCATCCAACCATCCCTCGCAAATTCTACTTCCCTTAAATCTATTCTATACCAGTGGCGGCTCGTGGCCGGAAAATTAGGTGAAGAGAAAAAAATGCCACATGCTTATGTTAATAACGGAATTCACCCAATAGCGGCTCGTGGCTCAAAACGAGGGTGTGCTGCAAATACAATTTCATACAGCAAACTTAAAATATTTTTAGAAATTATGAGTAGGCCTATCTAAACTGCTCGTCTCTTAATCCATCTCTGGGAACTCTCACGCGATTATTTTTTGCTAATTTCTCTCGTCTCGTCGAACGTTGTGTGAGTTGTGTGACGAGAGAAAATAGTACAAAAATAATAATAACAATAATAATGATAGTAATTATGATGGTAATAATAACAGTAATAACAACAACAATAATAATAATAATTAGGGCAGGGCAAATCGCGTGAGAGTTCCCCGGAAATGGAATAAGAGACGAGAAAATAGTATTTTTAATGATCGAGGTAGAGGAAGTCGCTTAGTGTTCCCAGTGCGACAGAATACTTAATCGGGGTTGTGGAATCCGGGTTTTTCTTAATTTAACACATTCGAATTTGGCGGCGTTAGACCGTCAGACGGTGGAAGATCTAACGTGCCCACCTCTTTCTCCGAGCTGGCAGTGTGAGGTGCTGGCGAAGAAAATGCCTGAAAAAGGGGGACTGCTTCATGGGTAGTCTGTTCTCGTCACCTAGCAGACGTGGGATAAGCGAGAAAACTGCTGCTTGCCATCCTCATTTTTTATTTGAACAGACTACCCATGCAACGCAGGACGTGGTTTCCAGTTCACCTTCACACGGCCGACTTGAAGCAGCTGCCCTCTCAGGATGTTAGTGTCTCCTAGCTTTGCCACCAGGTGGTGGCGTGGCGGGCAATTCAAAAATACAGATACATTTATAGTAAAAACCAATTCGTGATATGGAAAATAAACTTTAAAAATACGTATTGTAAAGGGAAAATACTGGTGAAGTGCTACTTCACCTACTTCCCCCGAATAGCCGCCACTGTTCTATACGAAGATCGGTGAAGACTTTCTCTTAATTCTAATGCCATTTTACATTAACAAAATTGTATTTTTCACGATTTTCTCGAAAACGGCCGTAACGATGTCGTTTAAATTTTGTACGTGAGTTGCTTACAGTAGGAGCTAAAACATATTTGAAAAAAATATTCCTAAAAATTCTCTAAAGGGTAGTTATAAGCCACCCAGTGTTTGTAGAAACTCAGTCCTGCCTGGTGAATGATAAAGCTTTGCATCAGGTTGAAACATTTGTTTAAATTTCTTACATGAATTCCATAATATTCAGAATATAACTTACTAAGAGCCAATTGGGTACAGGAAGTTATGTGTATGATATCAGATTTTTAATAATTGGTCACCACACACTAGAATAGGCAGTTATTTACGATGTAAGACCATGAAGAACTTAAGAGGTAAGCACGAAGGCTAGCTTATGACGCTGTTAAAATTCTTTACAACGGTCTAACATCGTACGACGTTTCATGCTATTTTGAATCCTAGATTTTAAAAGGAAAATAATTTCAGTTCGCTTGTGCTTAGAATAGAAATAAAAAAAAAGGTGGAATTCAGGATCTTTTGGTTGGGAACAATTTGTTTAAAGCAAAACAGTTGAAGAAAGCAGAAACAAGGAAATGCATATCTCTCTTGAAGTCATAGAAAAGGCAACATTGTTTACTATTCAGCCGAGTATCCACTTAAACTAGATCAATCAGAGTAGGTCATGGAAGATCTGTCAGATAAAAATCAAAATTTCGCCATTGTTGTGTTTCGCAATAGAAAAAAAAAGTCACGAAATGAAAGCATTTAAGACACATGAATTGATTTACGGCTTTGGTGAAGGTCAGAACAATTAGACAGTTTAATGATGGTTTAAACAAAACACGACGCAGCGTGCCCTCTGGTGGTACCTTTTGTAAGGTCATTACCTTCTACGTCATATCCAGGTAATAACACGTCAACAAGCGAATAAATAAAACGCTTTTCAGTAATGATTACAGAATTACAGTGTACAACTAACCTGGCGTTATTTATGGTTAATGCAAGTATCTTCAGGGTCAGGCGTATTATATAACCCTGATCATCTCCAATTTTATGGAAACACTACAATTACCTCTTCGAATATGAGACGTTCACTTTTTATTGACATTTATTTCGTCTGCGAGTTTTCTAAATGCAACATGTGAGGTCCTGTCGCACCCAAATATGTTTGTTTCTTCTATTTGGCATAAATGTTCTCTGAAATCATTAAAAACTACGTATGTTTACTTGTTTGATAGCGTTTTAATGCTACTCTTTCAGGTATTATTGACGTAACTCTTTGTCTGTTTGCCTTTAAATGTGTTTGTTACGCAAACAACACCAAACACGTTGTTCGATTTTCTTTCAATCTGGCATGAATGTTCCTTGAAGTCGTTAAAAAAACAACGTACACGTAGGAGTTTTTATTTTACGATTCCGTTTCAACATGGTGGCCAATTTAACTGATGAAGAGCAGAACTATTAGATATCTGCAATGGCTCTTCCCCTTAATGTTATAAACACTAACTGCATAGTATCAGATGAAGGGACCAGACGCCTCGTTGTCCTCTTTTGTCCTCTAAGGGTTTTAATTATTATACACACTAGCAGGTGTAGTCTTTCGACTACGTTGAAAATTTCAGATGTCTGCGAGCGTTGGCATTATAAACAAATGAATCGACCAGGATGGGCTTACAAAATTCAAGCAATCGCGATGCTTTTATCTCCAAGGTATGACAAAAATAGACAAAGCCACCTACAATTGATTTGGCAATTGACATGTATTACTGAAAACTGATGCTTGGATAGCGAAAAAATCACGATTTCTGCCAGTTTTTCATTCAAAATTCGCGAACGAAAGCGAAAATTAAAAATCCGGCTTCGAGGTGCACTCGCCCTCCCTTCAGTCCATCTACGTTTAAAATTTCAGATCTCTGCGTTCAGTAGATTTCGCTGGACATAGCGCACAGACAGACAGACAGACAGACAGACAGAAAGACAAACACTTCCTCTTATTATTATAGATTTTCAAATTTTCAGTGATAATGAGGGGAAAGAAGTCCTGCAATTGAAAATGTAGCTTTCCAGAGTAGCTTTATAATACAGTTGCCTTGAGTTTTTCAATTAGGCCTAAACTCCGTGGCGCTACATACCTGGAGGGACAATGCCTACCATCCGACCGCTGTGTCATCTACCATAGGCAGATGGCAGGACTGTGATCAGCAAAACGACATCGGAGCCGATACTTTTCAATCAAGAAGCTCCTCAGTTCGAAGCAAAGTGAGATATGTCTGAAAATATGCCCAACAATTTGATGAGTTACAATATAACTTAAACTGGTGTTTACATTTACACTAGGAGTGATGTTAAAATGCAATAATTTTGATAATTTTGCTTTACCTTTACAATTTAAAGAGACACGTCACACTTTCTGATACAGAAAACCCAACTTAGGACATATTACACCCGTGCAAACTGCAGAACCCCGAGAAAACCCAGTGCCGATGACTGTGAAGATGTTTCTCGCGTTCTTGACATTTAAGTATAATCACTTTGTTGGAGAAGACAGGGTTTTTGACATTTACTCTTTCTAAACTTGGTCATAAAATGGGGAATATCAATAAAACATTGCATAAATTAGGCAGACTGCAGGCGGCCATGAAATGTCACGGCAAACTCTTTATTTTTCTTCTTCAGATATTTCCAATTTGGGTGCTCAGTCTATACTAAGAGCTAAAATTGTCATTGCAATCTGAAGGTTACTTATATAATACTAGCTTAAAAGGCCCGGCGTCGCTCGGGTTTTGTATTCTGCAATTCGAAATTAACTTATAAAGGGCATTCGATTTTCAAATTCTACGTCCTTATATAGGTATTAAAAATTTGAAATGAAGAAGAACGACTTATCACAGTCAAACTATTCCCTGAGAAAACGCTTTTTGTGGCTCATAGAGGACGTCGAATGTTGCATTCCGTTGCTTCTACACACCATGCCTAATAGGGGTTCAAATAAGAAGAAACAGAAATTCCGGTAGCATTATTGTATTGTGTTTCCGGAATATTTTATTTCCCACTTTCATGTTACCATACACCCGTTTCGGGGATGAAATTAAAAAGAAATTCAATATCACTTTCACACTTCCCTCCCCCAAAACCTGCGATATATTAATATACACATTACCATACGTCGTATAGTAATCTCTATGTCCAGGGCAGAGAAAGTTATGTGACTGCATCACATTGTGCATTATTTTCGTGGATTTCATTCTTCAATATTTATATATAACATGAATTATATTGATAGCTTCTCTAATTTGTCAAAGCCCCGTATCATTTATTTCCAAAGCTACCTGTGACCACTGCCAACAGTAGCCTACACTGTTGTCATGACAACTGTACATGAAAAGTGATTTGGATTTGATAATTCTATGTAAAAAAGATATTTCATATCCTCAAAACGATTTTTGGCATTTAAAATCAATTTTTTTCAAAATTCTTTCTTAGTGAGCACTTACTTGATGAAACGAAGGTACTGTTAAAATTGCAAACTCTACCTATTATAGATTAGGCTCTACGTTGATTCTCTGTCAGTCAGTCATATATAGCCTATATATATATATATAGATGGTACTAGGCTAAGTACCTACTGGGGATATGACGCGAAGATTGGAGACGATTTTCTCTTATTTTTAAAGCCACTTTACAAGGCTTTAACTAGTCTCTTTCGTTCAAATTTTATTTATTTATTAAGTGCCAGTATGGTACTTTATGAGATTGTGTGGTGGACGAAAAAATGTCTGTCCGTCTGTCCGTCCGTGTGTCTTTACGCACCATAACTCAAATACGCTTTTTCGGATTTTCATGAAACTTGGAAAACACATTTATAATGTCCATGGGAAGAACCCTATTGATATTGAACCAAATCGGTTCACCGGTACCGAAGTAATGCCCAATTTAGTGCCTATTTTAATAGATTATGGCGCCTTTCTAATAGAAAGGCGCCATCTCTCAAATACGCTGTATCGGATTTCCATGAAACTTGGTATACCCATTTATGACGTCCATGAGAATGGCTCTATTGAATTTGAACCTAATCTGTTGACCGGTACCGGAGTAAAACCCAATTTAGTGTCTACTTTAAAGGCGCAATAACTCAAATAGGCTTTATCGGATATTTATGAAACTTCGTATACGCATTTATAATGTCCATGGGAAGACGTTTATTGATATTGGACCAAATCGGTTGGCCAGTACCGGAATAATGCCCAATTTAGTGTTTTTATGTTAATATATAAGAAGTCGCGATAACTCAAATATGCTTTATTGGATTTTCCTGAAATTTTGTATACCCACTTATAATGTACGTGGAAAGACGTCTACTGATATTGGTCCAAATCGGTAGACCGGTACCGGAGTAAAACCCAATTTAGTGTATATTTTAAAGACGCGGTAACTCAAATACGCTTTACCGGATTTTTATGAAACTTGGTATACACATTTATAATGTCCATGGGAAGACGTCTATTCATAATGGATAAAATCGGTTGACCTGTTTCGGAGTAATGCTCAATTTAGTGCCTATTTTATGGTAATATACGTATTCGAAAGAATTTATTTAAAAAAATGAAAATCAGTTATCTTGACAACATAGCCTATTGTTTTACTGTGATCTTATAAGGCCTTGGAAATTAAAATACAGGTAGCTATGACAAAAAACATATTGATTTACATGCGCTTATCCAACTAGACCGTTAAAATGACCCAGGTGGCCGAGATGGTAGACCTTTCTTCTTCCGTAAGCCCTGCTTAATGAATAAATCTGGAGCTTAACTTGGAAATCAATTTAAAAAAAAACATATTCTGCATATCATAATTGCAGTCATAACTGATTAAACAAAAACATACTGGCACTTTGTTACATCAGTTTACCTGATTTTATTTTAAATTTCAGCTGTGTTTATACTCCTTTTAGCTGCGAGGCCATATCAGGAGTTCGGAATGTGTATCTGTACAGTAGGGTAGGCCATGGAACTACTGATAGTAAATTTTAACCGATATTAATTTAAATGGATGGTGAGTATGATTCCTGGTATGAAAATATCCAATTCGGCATTGGCCTTTACGACTGGGAAAGTAAAATTGGCCGGCCAATGAACAAGATCTTGATGTGTTTTGTTACCCCTGAATCGATAACGTGCCTGGAACTATTATAATCAAATAAGACAGTTCCGTAAGGTTTCCGTCCCTTCATAGCGTGTGTGGATTCCAGCTAAGGTAAGCTAAGCTTTTACACAGATCTTATCTCAATCAGGGAATATCATTTGTTAAGTGGCATTAAAAGTTGTCACATCCCCAGAAGGCACTCAACCCAATATAAAATTACTGAAGTTTTTAGATTGACGAAAAAAACCTATGTGTACCGTTCAAAAACTACGTACAACCACGAGGACAAATAGATTTAGGGATCTTTCATATAGTACTAGCAGGTGCCCGCGAATATTGACTCAACTGCTAAAAATTTTGTTTCACTTATTTATTTAACAGAAAAATAATTAAAACATTGCATTTATTAACACTGACATCGTGAAATGCGAAATGTGAAATGACTCACAGTTAGACAGTTCTGCTGTCAATTGTTTACATAACGAAAGTATTGTTTACAGTGTTCACATAGGGCTTTGGAAACTACATTATAATATGACTGTATGGCTGGTATTTATTGGACCACTGCCACCGGGTTGTTGACTCATTTGCAGTGCAAGAAAATAAATAAATAAAAAATAATACTGAGCTCTAACAAATTCTGATACTATCGATGGAATTAATACATTTGTCAAAATAATTCTTGAAGAATAAAATCCACGAAAATTACGCAGTCACATAACTTTCTCTACCCTCGACATGGAAAATATCATTTTCTCACTTCACATTTTCATATACGAATAAGCGGTCGTATTGCAGGGACAACTTAAGTGTGTGCCAGTGAGTATGCTATATCGGAAGTCGGTAACAAATCCTATCCACTGACACGTCACTCATAGCTGAAGGCTTTGTATTAGTTGAGAAATAGGCATAGGGAGGTTTATCATAGGCCCTAAGCATGTAAAAGAAGACAGAATAGAATGAAACATTTTCAGTCCTATATGCGCAGTACATTGTTATGTCCCAGGTTTTGGGGGAGGAAAGTTTTAAAGTGATATTGAATTTCTTTTTAATTTCATCCCCGAAACGGTTGTATGGTAACATGAGAGTGAGAAATAAAATATCCCGTAAAGACAATACAATTTTATGATACCGGAAATTCAGTTTTTTTCTTATTTGAACCCCTACCAGGCTTGGTGTGGTGAAGCAATGGGGTGCAAAGTTCTACATCCTCTATGAGCCATAAACAGCCATATTATATTTTACATACTTTAAGGACCTAGAGTTTGAAAATAGAAAGTCCTTGTAGATGTAGATGTAGTTATCTCGTTCTGTAGATCCTGTGTTGAGTGGGACTCAAGGATATAGAACACGTCAGATTACAATATACAAGGAAGTAATAAATAATGATATATAATATACTACACTATAAACTTATTCAAACTGGAAATACTCATCCATATTGTAGAAGGTGTGAGTAATTAAAAATTTCTTGAGAGATCCTTTGAAGGATTTGCTTTTTCTTTGAATACATAATAATTTAATGTTGTTTGGAAGCTTATTGTATATCTGTATTGCCGAGTAATAAGCGCCTTTCTGAAAAAGTTTTAATGCATTAACCGGTCTATGTAAATCATTCCTGTTTCTAGTAATATGTTCATGAACACTGCTATTAGTTTGGAATCTCTCAATATTGTCTACCATATAGGCCTAACACATAACACTGTGAGAGTGAGGACTTTTAATTTTTCAAAGAGCGGTTTGCATGATTCTCTCCTTTTCTTTCCACACATTATTCTAATTGCTTGCTTTTGTAGCTTAAATATTTTATCCCTATGGGTCGAGTTACCCCAGAATATGATTCCATACTTCATTATCGAGTGGAAATTTGCAAAATACACCATGCGTAAGGCATCCTGTTTTAATACCTGATTCAGGACTCTTAAGGTAAAGCATGCTGAACTTAGTTTTGGAATTATCATTTCAATATGTGACTTCCAGTCGAGATGTTGATCAATTTGTAATCCTAAAAATTTGATATTACTAATTTCTTCTATGATTTGTGTTTGGTAATTAATTACAAGGTTTTGGGCACATCTTTGTTTTGTTCTGAATTGAATAAAGTGGGTTTTTTCGATATTAAGCGTCATTTTATTGGCCTGGAACCATATATTCAATTCGTGAAAAGCCTTTGTAGCTACTCTTGCCAGTTGTTCCTGGGATTTTCCTGTTACAAAAACACTAGTGTCATCCGCGAAAAGCAATACCTTTGTTTCGTCACTTAAGTTATGTGGCAAGTCATTGATGAAAATTAAAAATAGGAAAGGTCCTAGTATTGATCCCTGTGGTACTCCACTTCTAACTACTCCTAGATTAGATTTGTTTCCATTTATTACGACATTTTGAGTTCTATCAGACAGGTATGATTTGAACCAATTCAGTGTTAAATTATCTATTCCATAATGTTGCAATTTTTCAATGAATAGTTCATGATTTATACAGTCGAATGCTTTAGCTAAGTCACAGAAAATTCCCAACGTATATTTCTTTTTGTCTAGCGCTTCCAGTATTTCTGTGGTGAGTTTAAATGTAGCATTTTCAGTAGACATGCCACTTCTAAAACCAAATTGCGATGGTGTAAGAATATTATTCAAATTAAGATAGTAAACTATGCGGTTATATACAACTTTTTCGAATACTTTTGAAAATGAAGTTAAGAGCGATATAGGCCTGTAATTTGATGGTAAATTTTTGTCTCCTTTTTTAAACAATTGCATGTTTCATTCTTTCAGGAAATATTCCAGTTTCTAGTGAACAGTTAAATATATGGCTAAGGGGTTTACTAAGTTCAGAACAGCAACTTTTTAATAGCTTATTACTTATGTCATCCCATCCAGATGAGCTTTTACTTTTAAGCAATTTTATTATATTTTCAATTTCTATAGAGGAAGTCAGTGTGATTTCAAATTTATGGTTACCAATTGTAGCTTTTGTCAGAAGGTCTATTGCCTTGACACTGGTATTGTTAGTGGGAACACAATTCTCTGCAATATTTATGAAGTGGTTATTAAATGCATTTGTAATATCTGATACATTGTCTAGTTTCTTATTTTTGTATATTAATGACGTACAATCACTTTTTTCCTTTGCTTTCCCTGTTTCGTTTTTTACTATATTCCATATAGTCTTAACTTCACAATACAAAACCCGAGCGACGCCGGGCCTTTTAAGCTAGTCTACAGAAAAGATCTCGTCTTATCGATGTTACTTGTGCCCTTCTGCCTCTGTAATCTACATGTGATGAGTTCTAGGAAAACATTTTTGTGGTAATTACAACATGCCTGGGGTGTCAACACGATTCCTCCCACTCATCCCAACCTTGACCTTCACAACAGGGCCAATAGCATTCAGAATTAAGCCCAAATTCGCTTTAAAGCAGGTGCCAACCACAAGAAACACCCTAATACAAACAACTCGGAAATGGACACGTGTGATTAACAGTGAGACCTGCAATACAAGTTATATTGGCTTGACCTTATGACAGCCATCACAAGGTTGAGTAAAGGTCAATTTGTATATGACTATCCTATTAGCTTGCCAGATTTATAGCCTTGGATAAGACCAATCACGGTCGTTTATCTTATAATATGCTTCCTAGGGCCGCAAGGATGCAAATTTACCTGATAAAACTTCAGCTCAATACTGGAAACGTAAGGTATCAACATGCAGTGTTATATAACATGGTGCCAGTGAACAGAATGAAAACACATTTTATACACTTTGAGTGATTCACTTTGGATGTACATGAAAAGTGATACAGTATAAATCCCGCTTTAGATAAAATAGTTACCGTGTTGGTAATATAAGATAATGGTGAAATATTTCATTGTCATGCATATTTATTAAGTGCCTGAATGGTACTTTATGAGACTGTGTGGGGGACAGGAAAATGTCTGTCCGTACACGCGATAACTCAAATACGCTTTATCGGATTTTCATGAAACTTGGTATACGTATTTATAACGTCTATGGGAAGAAGCCTATTGATATTGGATCAGATCAGTTGACCGGTATTGGAGTAATGCCCAATTTAGTGCCTATTTTAATGGTAATATAACAGAAAGGCGCGATAACTCAAACATGCATTTTCATGAAACTTGGTATACGCATTTATGACATCCATGGGAAGAACCCTATTGAATTTGGATCAAATCGGTTGACCAGGTAATTAACAGTCACATCTATTATAATATAATCTTCGTTCTCCGACAATTCGAAAAAAATTGATTGGGTCGCGGCCAACCAATCAGCGGCCGATCTCCCGTAACTAACGTCCTAATGTAAACAATCCTGTAAGTATAAATAATAGGCAAAATTCGTTATTAAAGAGCATGCTTTCATTTCCAGTTTAATATAAACATTAATTTTGTAATGGATATAACATGCCACAATATATTAAACATAACGTAAGAAATTGCCAATCCTACATTGATATTGTTAGCCCGCCTTGATTGATTCATTTCTTCATAACGATGTCAGTGTAAATACATGTAAATAAAAGATTTAAAACACAACTAGCCGTTGAATATTGATATAATATTGTGCATTCTATCGACATGTATGACTACCGATATCTAATGTATTTTTCTTATTTGTTCCTGTGCAGCAATATACCCAATGTAATTCCTGACAGATAGATTTCAGATTGACTTTTTATTCATTCATAACCTTTAAGGCTGCTTTAAGCCTGAAAAAGACATATCAGCGAATCCTAGGCCTATTGCATCATTATTATTATTATTATTATTATTGGCAGCTCATTTTGTTTTTGGAGTTTAACTCGGAAATCTATTACAAAAATAACTTATTTTATGCATAGGACTATCATAATTGCAATTCACTGATTACAAAAGTAATCTGGCACTTCGTTATAACAGTTTACCGGATTTCATTATTATAATATGATTAGAAAACATATTAAGCACTGACTTAAATATATGTAGGGATATATTGTTATTAATGTAAAATTAATGCGTTTTAGCAATGTTAGTCGAACCACAAAACAATGCAGCTTCACTTAATTAGATTTGTGATTTGTACAATATTCACATTCATATATTCTTTCATATATAATAATAAGGCAGAGATATCTGACATTTTTAACATCCAAGACAGATTTTAGCTTTCGTTCGCGAATTATGAGCGAAAAACTGGCAGAAAACGTTTAGCGATATCGAAGCATAAGTTTTCGGCAATACATTTCAATTTTGAAATTAACTGCAGTTGCCACAGAAAGATAATCGCGCAAATAGATTTTGGCAATCTAACGCAAGTACTGTGTATCGTTCTGCTTGATCTCCATTTTTGACATAGGTAAACGAATGGGGATGACGTATGCAAGAATAAATGAGAAAACATTGAATGATTTAGACGAAAGTCGCCATGCGGGGTTTATTTTGGACTAAGGAACTCAAATCTGATGTATCTTTCCTCCGCGCGGTGCGTTTTTAATCGTAAAATGCACCTCGAAGCCGGGGTTTTAGGGTTTTAATGATCAATAGTTTTAATTTTTATGCACGATTTGGAAGGTTCATGAACCTGTGGTAAGTTTTAATCGTTTGACTTCGAATCTGTGCCCTTATGACAGCAAAATATTTATTATGTAAAACAACACAATTGAAATAAAATTATGTAATTCATGAAATTTATGTCAATAAATGCCGGCACCTTCCAGTTGATTCTTTGATCTCACGAAGAAACTGATAAAAACGACTGATCTGGTACTTAGTTGAGAATTCGAACAATTCAAATATTTCCTTTTTACGATAGGTAGAACTAACCTAAACTGTCTTCTCAAGGTAACACTTTATGAAGAGATCCGGGAACAGCATCACGAAGTTACCACAGCTCCAGGCGGACACATCCCATAATAATAATAATAATAATAATAATAAAATCAGGTAAACTGATATACATGGCACAGACTTTCTACTATTAATATTGTTATATAGGCCTAACTAAAACGTAAATGTTTATTATTTAAATATTATAATAATAATACGTTATTAAGCAATTCATTCCCGGCCGCGGTCAATGGATTTTTTCAGGACGTAAAAATCCTGGGCACGGACTTTAAGCTGGGGGGCCCGTGTCGTAGATTTAGAACTCCAAGCCTAAATTAGAGCCTCTGGCCTTACCACCTTGTCCCTCTGCCCTCTCTAGGAAAATAAATTCATATAGGTAACATTCATATAGGGAACCTCCACTCGCCCCATAGGAAACCAGATACAGAAGCAATTCATTAGCAGTAATGTAAATAAATACCTTCACAAACTGTAACCACAATTAACATACTTAACAAAATACTGACAAATATTTATGGTCTACCGTGTGCTTACTTAAAGGTATAAAATTCTCTCTGTGAATTGCAGATATCCATTTAAGCCGTCTGGACCTACTTTTGGGAAATTTAAACACTTGGACAACCGCTACGTTGGCATGATTATTGCTATAGTGCAGCCAGGAACACAACACTTATTAAGCATTTTCTCTATTTCTGTATAAAAGTGTTGTATATTGTAAATTTAAATCTACACACCGAAGGGTTGCCAAATCTCCCGTATTTCCCCCATTTAGTTTACTCTCCCAGCTCCCTTATCTTCTTTATTGAAATTTATATTTTGTAAAACGATTCTCGGCGATTCAGTTTCTTTTACACGTAATTATCATCGATCATGAAAATCGACCGAATAGTTTCCGAGACATGACTTGGCTTTCCTCAGGTTTCAAATGCGCACGCAGAGAGAATTTTCTGTCCAATGAACAACACATGAACAGCTCTAAGAAGTAGGAACAGTGTTCAATTCGTGATCTTGTGAAACCTGAACATCAATGAGAAGTACAAAGACGTGGAATTGCGAAATTGCCCTCTAAAATCGCCACACTACTTCTAAAAAACTGGGGTACGCCGTAGCGTAGTGGTTGAGGCGCTGCTATACAAACCGGAAGGTCGCGGGTTCCATCCCCGATGAGATCATTGGAGTTTTTCAATTGGCCTAATCCTTCTGGTGGCATTATGACCCTGGGGTCGACTCAGCCTCTAACATAAATGAATACCAGCCGCAATCCTGGGGGTAAAGGCGGCCGGTGCGTAAGGCTGACAACCTTACCACCTTCATGTGCCGAATGTTTCAAATCGGGGAGCCTCAACCTCCTGGAACCCTCTGGGCGTCCATGACCTGTAATAGGGAAC
Source organism: Ectobius pallidus (assembly GCA_964059195.1). NCBI lineage: Eukaryota > Metazoa > Arthropoda > Insecta > Blattodea > Ectobiidae > Ectobius > Ectobius pallidus. The sequence continues at coordinate 178,707,377 of CAXKWD010000006.1, read as the reverse complement.
ACTTTCGACTTATAAGTAGGCCTAATAATGGATAATACTTCCATAGGTACTATAGGTAGAGGAAGTACTGTTTCGATCCCCAAATTCCAAGTTTAGTTTTTAACATAAATACACGTTTTGAGGTCCCCTGAATCCAATAAATATTATTTTCAGACATACGTCCATCTGTGAACAGCCAAGCTCCAGAACGAAAATCGTACCAAAACGGAACTTTGTTTTTGGGGGTGTGCCACGAAGATTGGCGACAACTTTTTTCTGACTTTAAAAAAGAAAAGAAATTGGGCGCTTTACACAGGGTGTCAAAAGTTTCATTTGAACAAATTTTTCGCAAAAATTCTCTGAAAGATAGTTATAAGCCACCCACTCTGAAAATGCAGTCTTTGCAATGTTATGGCGTCTTATGTGAAGTGAGAAAAATTATTGGCCATGCTTATGGTAAAGAAAGTTACGTGACTGCATTAATCAGATTTTATTTGGGTTGTGTATCCTTCGGGGATGCGATGTGATGTGTTAACGACATTCTCTTCGTGTTTAGGCCTACTACCAATTTACATGAAGAGAACGTCATACATAATAATTATATTTTACTAAGAGGCAAGACCTTTATTTGGGCAGAGGAAGTTATGAGAGTTTTTTGTCATTTGTTTACTTTTTAAGGGATAAATGAATGTTTTATTTTACCCCATCTTCACTTTCTTTATCAAGTAACTCACGCGGCAGAGTGCACTCCGTTCCAGGCTGTGACGGTTATGTCTAAATATCAAACTGAAAATAAACTCCATATTACCTCGTCTTTAAAACACTCTGGAGATGAAAACTCTTGACATTTGAAAGAGGTGTACGGAGTCAAGGCCTTCAGGAAATAAAACATAATTACATAACTTTGTCCTTAATTATATTGTTTTATGTAGTAAATATCTATAATAATAAAAACAAGTGTTTGTCTTTCTTTCTGTTTGTCTGTGCGCGATGTCCAGCAAAATCTACTGAACGCAGAGATCTTAAATTTTAAACGTTGATGGACTAAAGGGTGGGCAAATGAACCTCGAAGCCGGATTTTTATTTTTCGCTTTCGTTCGCGAGTTATGAGAGAAAAACTAAACGGAAGAGGGATAATGAATATAGGCCTAAATGGACGATTTAGACGGAACTCACTAAGCAGGGGTTTTCTGGGCCAGGGAACTCGAATATGAGGTCGTTTTTCCCAAGCGGCGCTTTCTAATCGTGGAATTCACTCGAAAGGCGGATTTTTTAGCGGTGTCGTTGATTATTAATAGTTTAGTTTATGAATTATTCTCGTGTAAGAGTTAATATATATTTAATTATTATGCTCTTAATTTTTTATCTTCCAATTAATTATCGTGGACGAAGCCGCGGGCACCTGCTAGTCACAAACGAATCTTGTGCTGCCACATGGGCACGAAACGATTAAAAAGTTCTTTCTGTTAGTTTCTTAGTCCAAAAACAACTGGATTGTGAGTTTCGTACAAAGAATTCAATGGCAGTCGAATAGTCTTGTTAATAGGTAGCGTTGGATCCACACGGAAGCACGAGCAATAATATCAGCAACACAGTGATATGCAGGTCGGGGAAGAAGGTGCTAACCCACACAAACCTCAAGTCTGCAAACCTTATTACTTCCTCTACGCGTCCCATAGGTAGGCCTACTATACGTAGAGGAAGTATTATTTTCTACTCCCAAGTTCCAAGTTCAGTTTTTAACAAAAATACCCGTTTTGAGGTTCCCCTAGATCCAAAAATACTATGTGTGTGTGTGTCTGTGTGGATGTTGTGAACAGCCTAGATCCAGAACAAAAAATCGTATGGAAACAACATTTTGTATTTAGGTCAGGTACCTTCTGAGGATGTGACAAGAAGATTGGCGACAATTTTATCTTATTTTTAAGGTGAATTTACAGGAAAAACATTTTTGTTTACCTCGCGATTTTCCCGGAAATCGTATGACAAGAAAATGTTATATTTGGCGACGATTTTCTCTTCCTTCTCCAAGAAGAAGACTTCATTTTTCGCGATTTCCCGGAATTGAAGGGTAAGTCTTTCCTAAACTCGGGTCTCGAGTTACTCACAAAACATAAACGTATTTACTTTCGCTCAAAACATTACCTACGAAATCCGTTCAAAGTTTGCAATTTCGTTAAAAGTTTGAAGAGAGATGATGGGTTGTTTGAAGGTGAGCCGAGTGGTACAGCTCCAGGGTGGGCGGCGTCTTCATATATAAGTTGGGATACTCACAGCATCCTCTATTGTTCACATGGTCACCATGACAACGTATGTGTTGCAAATAGCTGTGTGGTGTTTTGTTGTCGTGTCTGCAGCAGTCGCTCACCCAGGTAAGCCCTTTGCCCTTTTTCTAATTATTTTCGTTTTAACATTTTTTCTTTTTTTCATCCTGCACAAGAAATTGTAGGCAAGATTCTGAAATGGTAAAACCAAAGATTCTATGAATAGACGTCATTACAATACATCACAAAGGAAGTTCTCAGGCTACATGTTACGGTGATCGAAGCCGGATTTTTAATTTTCGCTTTCGTTCGCCAGTTATCGGTGAAAAACTGCCAGAAAACGTGAATTTTTTCGCCTACCAGTTTTCGCTATTGAATGTCGATTTTGAAATTAATTACAGGTGGCCTTGCTTTTTTGTCACAACAATTTTTCAACATAAAGCTCTGAGTGATTCATTTGTGTATAATGTTATGGGACTCAAAGAGATCTGATTTTCTACGTAGCTGGATCATGAATGTAGGTCTAAATAGGAAAACATTCAATTGAATGTGTGGAAAAACAAAATGTTATTAAACTTATCCAATTGACATTTCCTAATGTAGCGGCAATTCCTAACTTATTTGCAATCAAAGTCACGAACGCTGTTTGTCTGTGATGTGTTAGATTAGATCAGGGCTGTCCAACATGAGGCCCGTGGGGCTCTAAATGTATAAATTACCCTCAAATACGAAATATGCACAATTCTTACATTAACGATAAAATACAAATAAAACAACGTTGCATTTTTAACAGACCTGACATCTCACATTAATGAATTGAATTTGAAGCTACAAGGTAAACAACAGAAAATTGCCAACTTATTTGGACACAAAAAATATATTTAAGAATAAAATTAAGCTTTTCAAGTCTTCATTAGAAAAAAATGATTTTTCATTTTTTTCCAAGTTTAGAGAGCATTTTGAAGAAATGAAGGATTTTGAGAAAGTTTCAAACTTACCTCACATAAAATACATTGACACAATTGCAGAAGAATTCGAAAATCGATTTAGCGACTTAAAAAAAAATCGAAAGAGAGATTTCAGATTTTACTCAGCCCCTTACAATTTCAGTTGAGAATGTAAGCAGAGCAGACCTTCAAGTGGAATTGTGTGATTTGCAATCAGATCCTTTTCACAAAGGAAAAACTGAAACTGGATTGGATTTTTTCAAGTTGCTGCCAGAAGAACGATACCCCGACTTGCGAAACTTAGGGTTTACACAGGGCTCAATGCTGGGAAGCACATATCTTTGCGAAAGCAGCTTTTCCAACATGAAATTTATAAAGTCAAAATATTGATGATAAGTCACTTACTCAGTTCCTTCGTTTAACAAATATTAAAGTTAATATTGATGCATTAGTTAGTGAAAACCAACATCCTCAAATTTCACACTTTTGTTGTTGTTGTAATTTGATAATTTTTGAATAAATTAAAATAATAATACAAACGCGTATACCATGTCTATTAAAACTCACTGATAAAGTTGCATACAAAGTAATTTATAATGCGGCCCTCCAAACTGTGTTTTTTTATAGCGGCCCTTGGGGTACTTGCAGTTGGACAGCCCTGGAAAAGATTATGAAAGTCTACTGTAATTGATAAATTAACTACAGCTAAAGCGAGAAAATTTACGATTTAGTTTGATTTTAATATTTACAAAAATATTACTACAGTCAAACCTCTGTATAACGAAGATCGATATAACGATAAACCCGGATGTAGCAATATTTTTCTTTGGACCCGGCGAATTTCCTATCTTAGTAATGTTAAATGTAACTCGCTATAACGATGAAGCTGTTTTAGAAACACCCTTTTATAACGATATTTGGAGGTTGAATTATTACTGCAAAACCAATAGCTTAGCCCTATGGATGGCAGCTGGTTCCTTTCCAGCCACCAATATTGTTTTCTGAGTGCCTGATATCTATTAGAATTCTTAGAAATTCCTGAAAGGAAGGTTCATCCCTTATGTGTGCAAAAACATACTGTGAGTTAGTTACATAATGTGCAATTAAAACACCGTAAGGAGTAAATGCTTTAGTTTTGCCTTAGCTATGTGTTGAAATTGCTTGTCTTTCTCTTCTTTCTTCCCACCACCTACGAGTTTGAAATTTCTGGCTCAGTGTTAAACCAGTTTGAACATTAATTTTTAATTCCTCTGCCCGTACCATAGGTACTATAGGTAGAGGAAGTCTTGTTTTCGACCCCAAATTCGAAGTTGAGTTTTTAGCATATATACACGTTTCAAGGCCCCCTGAATCCAAAAATACTATTTTCAGAAACGTAGTTTTTACATAAATTAGAGGAATAATTAATTTTATTCTTAAATATATTGTTTTATGTAGGAAATATAAATAATTAAACGAACAAAAGGAATCTTATCCTGCCATATGGGCACAGATTCGAAATGAAACGATTCATAAACTTTACCCAAATCATGCATAAACAAAAACGACCTCATATTCGGTTCCCTAGAGAAAAGAAAGAAAGAAAAAAAAACAGAGTTTCGTTAAAATTATGCAACGTTTTCCCATTTAGGCGTGCTTTCATGAGCGGGTAAACCAATCGAAGCAATCGGCAAAATGAAGCGTTATATTGTGAAAAATAGATTTCAGCGATGCTATGGGAACAGAGGAAGGCCACAATTGAATACGATCTTGTCTTGTTAATGGGTGGCGTTGGATGTACATTTAAACAAGCTCAAATGTTGTATTAGATGTTTAATAAACAATGATAAATATATTGACTGACGTATTTTATTCTATATTATATTTTGATTGGCTCTCGGAGAAGTACGTAGTTAACTTTCAGTATTACAGAAGGCTATGGTAACTGTTATGACTCGAAATGATCTTCATTTGTCAGTTCATCTTTATCATGCATATTAAACCCGGAGTAAAATTTATGCAGGTTAGTGATAATGTATTAACATTAGTCAAATTAAAGTATTCTGATTTACAAGAGAAATCAGATCGTAAAATAGATTTTGGTATCAGTTATATTCTCTTTAAAATGCAGGTACTGAAATATTTTTAATTTGCGGGGAAGAATATTGTACAATCTATTGCTGTCGAGACTCCATGGAACCAGGCGGGGAAACATTTTCCCTAATTCCGATCATGTTTACGTCTACAACAATGTTTTTATCAGCTTTTGAGAAAATCTAGACTTGGTCATTGCATACTTAAGTAATTTTTCTTCACCGATGTCAGATAGGCCTATACCAAAGTCTCGGGGTTAGTTTCCCATTCTACTGGATTCGTTTCTCAGTTATGTAAATGTTATCAGCTGCTCTAAAGCTAAACCTACACCGATGCGGTTGATTCATAATGGCGTTGTGTATTCTACCTATAAAACACGTAATTTATGTCGTTATAGAGCTAAGTCATGGCAAAGTGAGACGTTGGTGCGGTATATGGGGTAGCATTACACGAATAGAGGCGATGGTAATTTAGTTATGAGTCAGAATAGCTATGACAAGATGACGTGAACAGCATTTTTCCGTCAAAATAGTCACCATCTGAGAGGGAAATGCCAGAGAATACCACAGGGGGAATAATGCCCATCCCTACCCAACTACTCAAATACACATTTACATAGTTATTTATTTTACCTCTTCTGCTCGTACCATAGGTCAACCATTTCATAATTACGGGTGGGACATTCTAGCAAATTATAAAACTAATTTTATTTATTACATGTCATAAATAATAAACTAGAATTGGTTCTTCACATTCTGTAAAATTTACAATGCCTTCTCCTCCACACTACATGCAAAGCATTATTTAAAATTTATTTTAAATATTTTAAATTTGTTTTTCAAAATCTGTTACGGGTGGGACATAATTTGGACACTGGTTTTAGTGATGCAAAATAAAAGTACATTTGCTGTTCTGCTATTACTGTTAGGGTCTTAGGCCGGTATTCACAGTCGCAATAAGTCGTACTTATATCCAAGTCGAAATTTAATATCGTCTTAAGTTGGGTTTCTGACACAAGCAAGTCGGACTTATGACGTAGTTACTTTATAAAGTCAAACTTGACAAAGTCGAGCTTATTGCCATTCATAGTCAATAAAGTGCGACTTATTTGTCGAAATAAGTCGTACTTTATCAAGTCAAGGGTCCCCCTGACTTATTTCAGTTTAAGCCAGTACCATGGATAGTAATTTTGTGGATCCGGGCGAGGTATTAGAAGAAAATCGCACCCAAAAGCGTTATTTGAGAAAGATGATGAATCTTTTCAAATTCTACAGTGACAATGAATTTAAAAAAAGATTTAATTTCAAGAAGACACAATTTTGGAAATATCAATCGCCTATCTGTCATCAGAATTCTGTCTGTTGGCATTTCATATCGGCCCAAAGCTTCCTAAGCTGTTTTGAATCGCTCTATAAAACAATAGTTAATATCGAAATAAATACATAAGCGTACCGGTATTAATTCTGAACGATGTCCAAGCTAATATTTGTACACAGAATATTGTAAAGAAACTATTGATCAGCTTACTTTCACGCTGCATAATATGACAGGATGAATTGAATTCTTTGTTTACAATGCACAGCGCCGTCTGAATTTTTATATCACAATAGCGAAATACGTGACCAGATGGCTTTGCATTACACGAAAACTGAAAAAAATCTTGAATGCGATTGGATAATTCAATTGTTACGGCAGTGAACGTGCGATTTTTCATATTATCATGTCTTGTCTTTCTGTCTGTCTGTTTGTCCGCGATGCCCAGCGAAATTTATTGAACGCAGAGATCTGAAATTTTAAACATAGCTGGACTGAAGGGTCGGAAAATGCACCTCGAAGCCGGAATTTTAATTTTCGCTTTCGTTCGTGAGTTATGAGTGAAAAACGGGCAGAAAACGTGATTTTAGCGCTGTCGAAGCATCAGATTTCAGTAATACATTTCAATGTCAAATCAATTGCAGTTGGCTTTGGCTATTTTTGTCATACCGTGGTAATAAAAGCATCGCGATCGCTAGAATGTTGTAAGCCCACGCTGATCGATTCATTTGTTTAGAATGTCAAGGCCCGTAGACATATGAAATTTTCAACCTACACGGAAGAGGGATAATCAACATAGACCTAAATATGGTTAAACATCGTTCGATTTGAACGAAACTCACTATACAGGGATTTTCTGGGCCAAGGAACTCGAATCTGAGATCGCTTTTACCAGGCGACGCTATCTAATCGTGACATGTAGTCCACGTGATTTAGATGTTAATAAATATAATGATTTAACTATTATGCTCTTAATTTTTAATTTTTTTTTTAAATTATCGCGGGCCATCGCTTGATTTTGTAAGTCCATCCTGGACGATTCATTTGTTTAGAATATCAAGGCCCGAAGACATATGGAATTTTCAACCTACACGGAAGAGGGATAAACAATATAGGCCTAAATATGGTCAAACATTGTTCGATTTGAACGAAACTCACTGCAGGGCCTACAGGGGTATTCTGGGCCAAGGAACTCGAATCTGAGGTCGCTTTTACCAGGCGACGCTATCTAATCGTGGTATGTAGTCCACGTGATTTAGGTGTTAATAAATATAGACTAATGATTTAACTATTATGCTCTTAATTTTTAATTTTTGAAATAATTATCGCGGGCGAAGCCGCGGGCACATGCTAGTATAGTATATTCCGACACACGTGCCGTAAGCGGTGCATACGGATCGAGGAAAGAGTTTTTTCAATTTCCGAGATCCGTTATGCGCTTATGGCACGAGTATTGCATGGTATTTTTTTGTACGATGATTATTTATATCAATTTAATTATATTATTTGAGATATTAGCTGAAAATATTATGTATATACATTATTGAAGATAGATGTTTATTTCAGAAAGTGATTCGCATGTGTTGGTTGTTATGGGGACTAAATATTTGTCGTGTTAAAGTCGCCACAAACTGGGGGGCCTTGGTTCTGATCTTCCATAAAGGCTTGTATTATGATGATTTTACTTACGGCACTTGTGCTTTTTGTAATTTTTACCGCACGGAGATTTCTTTTGTTTTCATAGCAACTAGATTGCGTGTGGGAATGTCAAGTTACGATCCACTGCAACAATATTCGTAAGTACCACTAATTAGTTACGTCGTGCAAATAATGCACCATATATTCATGAACCTTACCCGAATTATGCTTCAACAATTTTATTATAACGATTGGTAATTAAAAAATAAAAAAATAAAAACCCGGCTTCGAGATGGATTTCCCAAATAAAGTGCGCCGCCCGGGGAAAAAGAAAATGCCTCAGTTTCGAGTTCCCTAGCCCAAAAACTCTCACATAATGATTTTCGTGCAAATCATTCAATTTACCCCTTTAGGCGTGAATTCATGATCCCCTTCTGTGTAAACCAGATCTCTGCGAATCGTAAACAAATTAATCAAGATAGCAACCTAGCAAGGCCATTTTTAATTAATTGCACAACGTGTGCTCGTGTGTTTCTTATGGAAGGTATTTCGTCACCTCGAAAAACATTTGATTTTTGGCATTTGAAATCAAAATTTTGCAAAATCCTTTCTTAGTGAGCACCTACATTATGAAACGAAGGTACTGTCAAAATTCCAAGTCCCTACCTGTTATAGTTTAGGCTCTACGTTGATTCTCTGTCAGTCAGTCAGGACAAAGCTTCTTATATATAGACTAGCTTAAAAGGCCCGGCGTCGCCCGGATTTTTTATTTTGTAATTGGAAATTAACTTATGAAGGACTTAAGATTTTTAAATTCTTGGTCCTAATATAGGTATTTATAATTTGAAATAGGAAGAACGACTTATCACACTCAAACTATTCCCTCAGAAAACGCTTGATATAGTTTTTTTTAGGGCTAATAGAGAATGTAGAATTTTTGATCCCATCGCTTGTACACAGCAAGCCTGGTAGGGGTTCAAATAAGAAGAAACAGAAATTCCGGTAACATAAAATTGTATTATCGTGGCAGAGAATTTTTATTTCTTACTCTCATGTTACCATAAAACCGTTTTGGGGATGAAATTAAACATAAATGCAATATCACTTTCATACTTCTCTTCCCAAAACATATTACCTTACCTCGTATTGTTTTCTCTAGGTACAGTTTAGAGAATGTTAAGTGACTGCATTATTTTAGTGGATTTAATTCTTTAATATTTATTTATAACATTATTATATAGATAACTTTTCTATATTGTCAAGTCTTGTTTAATTTATTTCGAAAGCCTTATGTGAAGACTGCCAACAATATGTTGCCATGTGAACTGTGATTTAGATTTGATAATTCTGTGGAAAAAGGGATTAAGTATACTAAAAAACATTTGATTTTTGGCATTTAAAATCAAGATTTTTCAAAATCCTTTCTTAGTGAGCACCTTTAAAAAAATCTTTGAATCATGGAAGAAAAACTGGTAAAACCAACTGAATTCTCAACAGTGCGTATCCTGCCATCTAGCGGGGAACTACGTGACTTTCGGATCGCCATCTTTGTTGTCCGGCTTCTAAAGGTCAGCAGATATGTGACTTCCTTTTGAATGGTGAAGAAACAGGCCAATACTAGGGAAATTCTTTATTTATCCTTTTCATATGTAAATTTAATTGAGATATGTGTTTGAAAAACCAGTTATGTCATAAAAACTGATTCTAAGATCTGAATGTAAAGGTTTCATTAATTTTGCAATGTTATTTTCACGAAAATAATTTAAGTGGGTTTTAGTCGTGGTGTGAAACGTAGAAAATCAATAGGAAAATATGTCATCTGCATAGAGACTCATAACTTAGACGCTTTTTCTTTATAGTCAACATGTCGTACATATTTACCTAGGTATTTAGTTACACTTTTTAGTGTTGTGGTATAGCTTTTGCTATTGCGGCTGTGGGAAATCCATTACGCCTTTTTAAATGTTAAATATCTCAAAGTGGTCGCAAAAATTGTCAAACTTGGTGGTTGAAAACCGTTGTCGACTCCATTCCATTAAGTGCCAGATGACATGTCTGTCCGTCTGTATGAGCGATAAATGGATAAATGAGTTTGAGAACTGAAGACAAGTGATTGCTTCAAATCTTTGTGCAAAAATAAGAATTTGTTGTTAGTATTCTAGTTATCCCACTTATTCCTTCCCATATGCTTAATAAACCTGTGGTCTAAAACTCAATAGTTTCTTAAATATAAACTCCATCTGGCACTTTGTTATAACCATTTTAATGACATGTCATCTTTTTATTGATCCTGCATAAACATTGCCAACTTGTAGGTAAATCCTAATCATAGCCTCTAGATTATAGAAATACATTTTTTATTAGGTCTTTTTTTGTTCTATGCAATTTTATATTTTTAGGGCATTTATTTCAATTTTAGGTTATTATTTTGTAATTTTCGTGTCATTTAGTCATTTTCATGCATTTACATTGAATATATTAACTTTTATACCTTCGATAATCTTCATATCACAAATGCTCCAATTAAGAACAAAGAACTGAGTTTTTAGACCTACAACATGCTTTCTGCATTTACTGTTTTTACAATTATGTACAAATTAGTCTACATCGTTGTGTGCACAATAATTTGTTGTAAATAAAATATCAGTTTTTAGGTCATTCTTTGTAATTATTAAGTCATTTTCTTTTTAATTTAAGGTCATTTTTCAAACAATATTAGGTCATCAGAATCCGGGCCCTGATTATAACTGATTGAATATGGCGATGTGTGGAAAAGTATTGGCTATCGAATACAAAGCACAAGGGAAAGGCTACATTATACACCGCAAGGAAAAATATGCATAGGAAGACCGGGAGAAAAGTTATTTTCAGTACCTCTAATCAAAATAACAGCCATAAACTAGAGCGGGATTTGAACCTGGATCTCCATGCCGCTGCTCTTACCAAATGAGCTACCATGGCACCTTAGCCTACTGTGAAGCCCGATTTACGGATATGAGAGTCATGTTCCCATGGTAGCTCAGTTGGTAAGAGCCGAAGATCCTGCTTCAAATCTGGGCTTGCTATGACACTGAATATTATGGCTTGACTCAAATTTTCCAATATTTAGTTTGGTTCAAAACATTATTAAACGTCTGCAGCTCTTTATCTGGGCGGAGTAATATCAATTAGTTTTTAAAATATTCAGTCTTTTTCGGAAAATGTTTCTAGTACCTATGTTCAACTATTTCAATAGCGATTTGTTGCCAACCAAAAGAGTCTGAATTCCGCTACAATACGAAATTACCAGAAATGTCTTTCGCTACACACACAAGCGAACTGAAATTGTTTTAGTTTTAAAATAACACAAAACGTCGTATGATGTTGGAGCATAATAATAACTTAACAAGTTCTTGCCTATACAACACTATTACATGCAGGCTATGTGGAGTACAAAACACATGTAAATGAATACCTCATAAGTATCTCTATGGGAAAAAACAAAAGATTGTTTGGATAAGTTAGTAATGAAACATTATTTACCATTGTAAGCAGCCTACTGACTAGGTGAAAAGTGTTGCAAGATTAGCATTTTATTCCCTAAATATAAAAATGACAAAGTATTATAACTTCAAAAGAGTTAGAAAAAAAGCTCTCCACTTTAATTTAGAAGTGAACGTAGTTAGCATTTACTTGTAACCAATAATTACAACATAAGCCCCCCCCCCGAAAAAATGAGTTTTTATTACATAAGGCCTATATATATCTCATTTGCCTCTTTTCATTTGACGTGCGCGTTTAATGTCACTATTCACAAGGCGCCTTGAGATGGCAGCACAAGATTCCTTTTATTCATTTAATTATTTATATTTACTACGTAAAAAATAGAATCTCTATATATAAAAGCCAAAACCCACTGACTCACTGACTGATCACGGTTTCTCAAAAACTATACAGCCTAGGAACGTGAAACTTGGTACACATATTGCCCATAGACTCTAGAGGCGCAATAAGAAAGGATTTCAAAATCTTTGGCTTCTAAGGGCCTCTAAGGGCCAAAATAGGGTTGTAAGGTTATGAAATTCACCAAAAGGAATTCATACTGCATGTGCACAATCCCCATGGCAACATAATTTTTTAAAACTACACAGGTGGCTTTGCATGGCACTGTGATTTAATGTAGACCTAATGGATATAAAATTATGAGGAAGGCTATCAATAAAATTCCTGTAAATGATTATCAACTATTTTTTTGTCATGAAGTAAATTTAGAAGGTCCTGGGTTCTATTCTTAAGAGTTCAACTATTTTCTTACAGTTAGCCTAGGACTGCATTGCGAAAGATAGTAAGTAAAGTGTTCCCTATTACAGGCTATGGGGGCCCAGAGGGTTCCAAGAAGTTGAGGCTCCCGGATTTTTAGACAATCGGGACGTGAAGGATGTAAGGTAGTCAGCGTTACGCACCGGCCGCCTTTACCCCCAGATAGTTCATACAATATCAATAGATATAATTTCCTGATTAATTTCTATTTACCATATTATCTCTCTATCTTTACTTTAGTTTTTACCCCTCCCTTTTGGGGTCATTTAAGCGACCCACGTTGCCCGGGCCTTACAGGGCCGCGACCTGTTTGGAGAGGGATTATCTATGGCTCACATACATACTTTCTTGACCAGACAAGGACATGAGGGACTCCCGGATGAGTGATCAGCCAAATGCCGGGGCCACCTCCGAGACAACACAAACATATAGGACGAGATACATCATTCACACACTCACTCTGAACAAGGCGAGGATGGGATGATGATGATGATAATGGCTGCCAGGTGATATCCGGAGACAACTAGGGCCTAAAGTTACCAGACATTTGTCTCACAGGTGAGGGAAAATCCCGGAAAAAACTCCATCTAGGTAACTTGTCCCGAACAGTATTCTAATCGGAGCCCGCTGCGTGAGATGAGCGAACACATCTCCTACGCCCAGCTATTTACTATATGTTTGCCAAAATTGAAACAGAACGATTAATTTTTTTACCTAATCAGAGTAAACTACGGGTGAAGGAGTATGTGGAATATAAATACGTCCACCGTGTTGGCTGGACGGCTGATGATTTATAGAAGTAGATCAAATCGACTTTAAATTGTGTACACTTAACCTATATATACATAAATCTAACAATGCGAAGCATTGATGGGTCAGCTAGTAAAGAATAAAATTATACAATTGATTCAATTTGGTGTAATAAATGTGTTTTTCCTTTACAGCTGATGGTTATGCCTTCGGGTCCTTGCAGAAGAGTCAGAGCAGCAGCTCAAGTGAGTAATACTGAAGCCACCATCCGTTCTCTAACATTTAGTGGCACTAAAACGAAATTTCATTTTTAAAATAAATAAATAAATGGTGCAAAATTTGTTGCACAAACTTTCTCGCATATACGTGCTATAGGCTAGCACATAAAAAAAAGAGAATTAAATTTTATTTATTACATTTTCATAAAACTAACAAGTATCTAGAACGGATCTTTATATCCAATGCTTTTACCGTGAAATAATAATAATAATAATAATTTGTGGTTTGCATGGTATCCTCAATCTCAAAGGCCAAAATTCAAGATATAGCCGAACAATAAGAAGCAAATGCTGCACGAATGAGTTATTACAAGAGTTTACTGGTAAATTTCGGCGGCCACGAAATTTGATTTGAACCCAGGACCTCTTCCCTATTATTCTATACCACCTCGCTCTAATTGATTTCGGTGTGTTCATTACGACTGTGCTAAACCGACTACATTTCACAACAGTAATAAGATTATAGTATACTTGTTACTATGGGCAACAAAAGGACATTATTCATATTTTAATAAAAATGTATGTTCTGAAATTCGCATTTAAGCCGTACTTATTTAGTTTTTATCTTGATATCTATTACATGTACAAAGAAATGTGTTAAACAAAAAAATGTTAATTTTAATTTTCTCTACAACTTTACTGTGGTAGATATTCATGTATTGCCTACTGTAATGGAGATAATCTAGAAAAATTGAAAATAGATACGAGTAAAGTACCCCTTAAGTCATTTTTGCATTTTATTAGTCATAGATAAGAGTTTCCAATTTTACATTTTTATTAAAATCGTTAGAGCCATTTTTTCAATAATCAAAATTTTTTAAAAAGTTTCCATGAAAACTCCCCTTAATATTTCAGTTGTAAAGCTAAATTTATGGGCGGTTCGACAGAATTTCGAAAAAATTCCTTAATTCAAAAAATGAAGTAAATACAATGAACCGTTTACCCGCTGTGCTTGTCCACAGACACACGGACAGACGTCATTCCAAAAACATTTTTTTTCGGTTTCTAGGCATCGTGAAACATGCTTTCCCGGTGTTATCTCGACTTCGATTTTTTGTCACGATCACAATACTTTCTCTATAATAGGTACATGCGAGAAAGTAAAATGGTATAATAAGGTGCTCTATTAATTTACTGTACTGTATTATGACAGAAAATTAAATAAAAGGCAAATAGAGAACTGGAGTACAAAATAAAATACTGTACAGTAACTCAATTTATTATAGTATATGTCCAGTGCTACACTACACAAAGGGGTTGAAAATCAAGTAAGCGCTTAACTGTAACTGAGTAACTGGAGTATAGTGGACCAAAATAAGTGAAAGTTCGGAATGTGTCATTGTATGATGGGCTTTTTCTACCTGCTCCACCCTCAAGCAGGCTGTCTATCCAAATTCTTAACATAGCTTCTTCATTACATTTGGAGTTAGTGGCAGGTGAACACACACTTCTTGGAAGTACACTATAGTATGTTTCTTAAATAATATTTCTAACATTCACGCTAGTTTTAAACAAATTCTGCAACTGAAAAAATCACCACAAGCCATATTTTGTAAAAATCTTGTTTTATCTTCACTGGCAGTAAATGAATTGGCAGAGTAACGAGGTTTCTTATGTATTTTATATGGGAGAAGATCCGTTCACTTGCATTTATTAGCGCAGTGCGAGGGTGGCACTGTAAAGAGGGGCATTATATCGGGGGTTGACTGTACATCATTTAAGTCTTCGTAAGCCTCGTTCAAATGCTCAAAATCTCGTGTTTCTTTTTGTTTGTTTGTTTGTTGCAAATGTAAAACAATATTTCGGCGTAGAAGTGTAACAAACAAAAACAAATCACTTTATCAATAATAATAATTTTATTCGTGATTCCGTGACTTGTTTTGCTTTGCAGGCAGCTCCAGCTCCAGCTCCTCCTCAGACAGCAGCTCCCTAAACTACAATTTCGGGGGCGGGGCAGCTCCTCCTGCTTTCTTAGGCCTTCCAGTGGCCAGTCCAGTCGCCACAAGTGCTCAAAGCAGTGCCTCTAGCGGTGGTTCCCAAAGTGGTAGTTCAGCTGGAGGTGCTGCTTCCGGGCTGGCTAACCTTGGGGGATTCGGAGGTGTAGGATTGGGTACAGTGGCAGGATCTCCCTTGGGTGGACTGGGCAGTTATGGTGGAGGAACTGGTTCCAGTGGCTACGGGGTTGGCAACAGTGCATCTCTTGGTGGTTCAGGGTTCGGAGGCTCAAGTATTTCCGACCTAAACAATGACAGAGTAGTTTCCATAGGCGGTAACAGAGGCAGTGGCTATGGAGCAGCAAGCTCTGGTGGTCATGGAGGTGGTTCAGGCAGTTCTGGTGGTTACGGAGGCGGTTCAGGAAGTTCTGGTGGTTTTGGAAGCGGTTTAGGAAGTTCTAGTGGTTTTGGAAGCGGTTTAGGAAGTTCTGGTGGTGGTTATGGAAGTGGTTTAGGGAGTTCTGGTAGTGGTTATGGAAGTTCTGGTGGAAGCGCATCTCTGGGAGGTGGCCTCTTCGGATCAGCAACTACAGTGGGCCCAATTCTGGGCGGATTTAAAGGCAGCGGTGGGGTTGGATCTG
The DNA here is from genome assembly GCA_964059195.1 of Ectobius pallidus. Taxonomy (NCBI): domain Eukaryota; kingdom Metazoa; phylum Arthropoda; class Insecta; order Blattodea; family Ectobiidae; genus Ectobius; species Ectobius pallidus. Next base: position 178,691,260 of record CAXKWD010000006.1, on the reverse strand, counting down.
GCTTAGCAAGCAATTCTGGAACATCAAGTAAAGGTGTTATCGGGAACAGTAAATACACTGGAGGATTATCATCCGTAAATTCATTTGGTAATAGTGCAATAAAAGGAAGTTCTGGTTCATCTCTTGGAAGTGCCAGTAATTTTGGTTCCGGTAATTCTTTCGGAAACACCGGATTGTCTTCTGGCATCGGAACTTCTTCTGGATTCGGTAGTGGACAGATCGGCGCTAATGCAATCAAGGGAAGTTCTGGTTCGTCTCTTGGAAGTGCCAGTAGTTTTGGTTCCGGTAGTTCTTTCGGAAACACCGGATTGTCTTCCGGAACTTCTTCTGGATTTGGTAACTCACAGTTCGGCTCTAATGCTATAAAAGGAAGTTCCGGCTCAGCTCTTGGAAGTACCAATAATTTTGGTTCCGGTAGTTCTTTCGGAAACACCGGATTGTCTTCTGGCATCGGAACTTCTTCTGGATTCGGTAGTGGACAGTTCGGCACTAATGCAATAAAGGGAAGTTCTGGTTCATCTCTTGGAAGTGCCAGTAACTTTGGTTCCAGTAGTTCTTTCGGAAACACCGGATTGTCTTCTGGAATTGGTAGTACTCAGTTTGGTACTAATGCAATAAAGGGAAATTCTGGCTCATCTCTAGGAAGTAGTAACAATTTTGGTTCCGGTAGTTCTTTAGGAAACACCGGATTGTCTTCTGGAACCTCTTCCGGATTTGGAGGGTTGGGGAGCAGTGCTAGTCATAGCCAAGGCGTACTGAGTAACGCCAATCGATTGGGAGGGTCAACCGGAAGTCTAACTGCATTGGGCAGTTCTGGACATGGAAGCAACCTAAGCAACAACCGACTTCAGGGGTTAAGTAGCAGTTTTGGGGGATCTACTGGGACTTTCGGAGCTTCATCTGGTATACGAGATACTAGTGCTGTAAGAGGTGATTCTAGTGCCTATGGAGGTAACAGCCAAAGTGGAACAAACAGATTTGGAAGTTCTGCTGGCTCCGGTAATTTTGGAAGCTCGATCAAGGGTCAGAGTGATTTGGGGAATTTTGGGTCCTCTAGTTTATTAGGAAGTAACAACAAAGGCCAAATTGGATCAACTTTGGGGAGTTCGTTACAAGGTTTAGGGGGAGCATTCAGCAACACAAACGCTCAAGGATCCTCTTTTGGTACTGCCCATAAGAATTTGATCGGCTCAGGTAGCAGTGCATTCGGTGGTTCTACTGGCACTTTGGGAATTAATTCTGGGTTAGGTGCATCAGGGGGCTTATTTGGAAGTAGCAATAATGCACAGGGAAGTTCCTTCGGGAGCCTGTCTGCCTTAAACACTGCAGGAAATAGTGGTAATTCATATGGAAGCACTTTAAAGGATAAGAGGGTTGGCTCTCTTGGAGGTTCTTCTAGTTCCCTAGGTTCATTTGGATCTGGCTCTGGAATTGGAAGTGGATTTGGAGGTTCTGCTCACAGTTTATCTGGTGTTGGAAATAATGGATTTCTAGGAAATTCGGCTAGTTTGGGAGGATCTTCCGGTAGTTTAACAGGCTTAGGAAACGGTCTCTCAGCGATGGGATTGCGAGACAATGGATTTGGCAGCAGCACCACTCTCCGGCCAGTTGCCACTCAAAGTGGAGGTAATGCTTTCAACAAAATCTCCTTCGGGACAAATGGTTTTGGAAATAGCCAGTCGAGTCTGAGTGGGTCTTCAGGTGCTAGTAGTGGGTTTTTTGGTAGTAAAGGTGGTTCCACAAAAGTAAATAGTGGATTAGGTTCTCTAGGTGGCTCAAGTGGTTTTGGAAATAGCAATTCAGGAAGTGGAATTAGTGGATTGAGTGGACAAGCCGGGTTTGGTGGATATGGAGGTTCAAGTGCTGGACACAGTGCATTTAGTGCTGGGTCTTTAGGAAGCTCTTCAAGCAACAGCGGGGGTGGAATAGGTTCATCCTCAAGTAGTTTAGGAAATTTTGGTGCTGGAACTACCCTTAGACCATCAGTTGGTGGATTTGGTTCCAATGGTTTAGGTGGAACAGCTAACAGCAACAGATTTGGAAGTAATGGTGGTTTAGGCTCTGCAAACAGCCTGAGTGGTTCAAGCGCTGGCAGTTTTGGTACTGGAACGACCATTAGACCATCAATTAGTGGACTTGGTTCAAATTTCGGTGTAGGTGGAACAGCTAACAACAACAGATTTGGAAGTAATAGCGGTTTAGGCTCTGCAAACAGCCAGAGTGGTTCAAACGCTGGCAGTTTTGGTACTGGAACGACCATTCGGCCATCAATTGGACTTGGGTCCAACTTCGGTGTTGGTGGAACAGTTAACAGCAACAGTCTTGGAGGTTATGGTGGATTAGGTTCTGCAAACAGCCAGGGTGCTTCAAGCGCTGGCAGTTTTGGTACTGGAACGACCATTAGACCATCAATTAGTGGACTTGGTTCAAACTTCGGTATAGGTGGAACAGCTAACAGCAACAATCTTGGAGGTTATGGTGGGTTAGGTTCTGCAAACAGCCAGAGTGGTTCAAGCGCTGGCAGTTTTGGTACTGGAACGACCATTAGACCATCAATTAGTGGACTTGGTTCAAATTTCGGTGTAGGTGGAACAGCTAACAACAACAGATTTGGAAGTAATAGCGGTTTAGGCTCTGCAAACAGCCAGAGTGGTTCAAACGCTGGCAGTTTTGGTACTGGAACGACCATTCGGCCATCAATTGGACTTGGGTCCAACTTCGGTGTTGGTGGAACAGCTAACAGCAACAGTCTTGGAGGTTATGGTGGATTAGGTTCTGCAAACAGCCAGGGTGCTTCAAGTGCTGGCAGTTTTGGTACTGGAACGACCATTAGACCATCAATTAGTGGACTTAGTTCAAACTTCGGTGTAGGTGGAACAGCTAACAACAACAGATTTGGAAGTAATAGCGGTTTAGGTTCTGCAAGCAGCCAGAGTGGTTCAAGCGCTGGCAGTTTTGGTACTGGAACGACCATTCGACCAACAATTGGCGGACTTGGTTCCAACTTCGGTGTAGGTGGATCATCTAACAACAACAGATTTGGAAGTAATAGCGGTTTAGGCTCTGCAAACAGCCAGAGTGGTTCAAGCGCTGGCAGTTTTGGTACTGGAACGACCATTAGACCTTCAATTAGTGGACTTGGTTCAAACTTCGGTGTAAGTGGAACAGCTAACAGCAACAATCTTGGAGGCTATGGTGGGTTAGGTTCTGCAAACAGTCAGAGTGGTTCAAACGCTGGCAGTTTTGGTACTGGAACGACCATTAGACCATCAATTGGTGGACTTGGTTCCAATTTTGGCGTAGGTGGAACAAGTAACAGCAACAGTCTTGGAGGTTATGGTGGTTTAGGCTCTGCAAACAGCCAGAGTGGTTCTAGTGCTGGGAGTTTTGGTACTGGAACGACCATTCGACCAACAATTGGCGGACTTGGTTCCAACTTCGGTGTAGGTGGATCATCTAACAACAACAGATTTGGAAGTAATAGTGGTTTAGGCTCTGCAAACAGCCAGAGTGGTTCAAGCGCTGGCAGTTTTGGTACTGGAACGACCATTAGACCATCAATTGGTGGACTTGGTTCCAATTTTGGCGTAGGTGGAACAAGTAACAGCAACAGTCTTGGAGGTTATGGTGGTTTAGGCTCTGCAAACAGCCAGAGTGGTTCTAGTGCTGGCAGTTTTGGTACTGGAACGACCATTCGACCATCAATTGGACTTGGTTCAAACTTCGGTGTAGGTGGAACAGCTAACAGCAACAGTCTTGGAGGTTATGGTGGAATAGGTTCTGCAAACAGCCAGAGTGGTTCCAGCGCTGGCAGTTTTGCTGGTGGTGCTACTTCTGCTGCTGGTGGTTCCGCTGGATTTGGAGGCCTCAATTCTGGAGTCGGATTTAATAACGCTGGTGCATTCAGTGGCTCAACAGGTGTGGGAGGAGTGCCAACCTCAGGTAAACAAAATCACTAAATTATTCTGAAGGATATCCATTCTGCCTAGCTCAATTTAGAGCACAGTTCGAATGCTGGTGTGTGAGGAAATTTCCTTTAAAATATTCTGAGTCCGAGTTGTTGCCAAATGCAACAGATTTCATATCAATTTCTTACTGACACCATGAGCAACGGCTGGTTGCAATAGTCATATTGTTTTATAATTATTAAAATGTATGTGAGTGGGCTGATATATTGATAACACTGTTTGCAAATATAAGAGATAGAATTCAAGTCGATCTTGTTTCTTTTATACTACAGGTTGGTAAAGAAATACGGGAATTTAGGGATAGCGTCTTATATAGGGTTTTAATGAATAACACCGAAATATTTTACCTGTGTATAGAGGGGACATAGACAAGCAACTTTTATTAGGAGATTTTTGCTCTTTGGATTCAATTTTTTCCTGTTACAGCATAAAATGTTCTAGGGGATGGCCGCCACTGACTTCTAACAATGAAAGAAATGTAAAACATAGGAACTTCGTTGTTAACACTGGAGTTATGAATAAAAAAACTAATGCAGTGGCGGCCAGACATGTGATTAGTCTGTATATTTTGCACATTATGGAAACACTAGATTATGATATAGCTGTTGACGAATGATTAAAAGTCAAGTTTTTGTCCATCACTAGGAAGGCATAAAGTCAATTTAATTAACATTTTAACCCTATTTCACGTAATTATTGATTTATGAGCACCAAATTATGACTTAATGCCCTGAGCATACACATTTTACGTCATAGAGCAAAAATCACCTAATAAAAGTTGCTTGTCTACGTCCCCTCTATACACAGGAAAAATATATCGGTGTTATTTATTAACACCCTGTATAATGAATGTACGATACTGAAGAGGTACAATATGGTAATGGTACATAATAATTTAGTTTAGTTATAGGACTGTCAACAAATTCCCGAATTCTACAAAACAGACAACAATCAATAATTTATTATTATTATTATTGCTACTACTCCGACTACGGTGAAACCTCTGTACAACGAAGATTGATATAACGATAAACCCGGATATAGCAATATTTTTTGTTTGGACCCGGCGCATCTTAATAATGACAAATGTAACTCACTATAACGATGAAGCTATTTTAGAAACACCCTTTTATAATGATATTTGGAGGTTGAATTGTTACTGCAATCCAGTAGCTTAGCCCTATGGATGGGAACTGGTATCAGATCAGTATCCTTCCCAGCCACCAATATTGTTTTCTTAGAAATTCAAGAAAATAAACGTTCATGAGGGGTGGAAAAGAGGATCACTGAGGCTAAAATCATCCCTTATGTGTGCAAAAACATATTGTGAGTGGGATCTTTACTTCAACATATACATAATGTGCAATTAAAACACCATAAGGAGCAATTGTTTTAGTTTTGCCTTAGCTTCATAGGCACCCACACACGGTTAGGCTCAAAGCGTGCCATGATCAATGATGTTATACAAATGTGAATAGTATTTTATTAGTGTGCGGATGGAAAGTAGCTATGATTACAATTCAACGGAAGTCAGTAAGTTGAGTAACAAAATTATTTTACACTTTCTCTCATGTCAGTTCCACGAATTACACATTCTAATGTTTAATACATCACAATCCTAGGGCCCATACGGAGGTTTCAATGTACTACAAAGTATAATTTAATATTCTATGGTATCCCTAACCTTGTAAATTTGTTAATTCCCACGACCATTTTCTTTGTGAAACAGTGACCAATCCAATATAAGAAAGAATATGTGGAATTTCGACCAATAGCAAATTGGTTATTAAGTGCCAGTATGGTACTTTATGAGATTGTGTGGGGGACGAAAAATGTCTGTCCGTCTGTCTGTCTGTCTGTCTGTCCGTCCGTCCGTGTGTCTGTACGCGCTCTAACTCAAATACGCTTTTTCGGATTTTCATGAAACTTGGAAAACACATTTATAATGTCAATGGGAAGAACCCTATTGATATTGAATCAAATCGGTTCACCGGTACCGGAGTAATGCCCAATTTAGTGCCTATTTTAATAGATTATGGCGCCTTTCTAATAGAAAGGCGCCATAATTCAAATACGCTGTATCGGATTTCCATTAAACTTGGTATACGCATTTATGACATCCATGAAAAGTACTCTGTTAAATTTGAACCTAATCTGTTGACCGGTACCGGAGTAAAACCCAATTTAGTGTATATTTTAAAGGCGCAATAGCTCAAATACGCCTTATCGGATATTTATGAAACTTCGTACACGCATTTATACTATCCATGGAAAGACGTCTGTTGATGTTCAACCAAATCGGTTGGCCAGTACCGGAATAATGCCCAATTTATTGCCTTTTATGTTAATATATGAGAAGTCGCGATAACTCAAATATGCTTTATTGGATTTTCCTGAAACTTTGTATACCCATTTATAATGTACATGGGAAGACGTCTACCGATATTGGACCAAATCGGTTGTCCGGTACCGGAGTAAAACCCAATTTAGTGTCTATTTTAAAAACGCGGTAACTCAAATACGCTTTACCGGATTTTTATGGAATTTGGTATACACATTTATAGTGTTCATGGGAAGAGGTCTACTGATACTGGATGAAATCGGTTCACCTGTTTCGGAGTAATGCTCAATTTGGTGCCTATTTTATGATAATATACGTATTCGAAAGAATTTATATATAAAAAAAGCAAATCAATTATCATGACAACATAGTCAATTGTTTTACAGTGATATTTTACGGCTTTGGAAATTAAAATAGAGATAGCTATGACCAAAAACACTATTGTTTTACATGCGCTTATAACTTACAACTAGACCGTTAAACTGACCCAGGTGACCGAGATGGTAACGTTTTGGCCTCACGTTATGGAGTTCCATGGTTCAAATCCCGAAACCAGCCAATTTCACTTTCTTTTTCGTATTTTTATGTGAGTGTGCGATTGTCAAGATATCAAAAATCTGTACAGTTCAGCTGATGCTGGAAGATTTTAATCTGATTAAAAAGAAAACTAGACCTTTGTTCTTCCCTAAGCCCTGCTTAATGAATAAATCTGGAGCTTAACTTGGAAATCAATTTAAAAAAAAAACATATTCTGCATATCATAATTGCAGTCATAACTGATTAAAAAGAACATACTGGCACTTTTTTACATCAGTTTACCTGATTTTATTATTATTTGTATCGCTTTCATTTTATGCACATGTTTTTATGTAAATTCTCAAGGACTGAACACTCATGCCTGTAGTTTTTTCGGTGAACACAGAAATTGGGTTTATATGTGTGGCGAAGCATTTTAAATCTTGAACAATACCAAGTAGGCCCATAGTAATGACTTAGGGTTCGGATGTTTGACATGTCATATTTTTATCCTGACCTCCATTCTCTCCGCATACACAAATTAAACATGAATTGTTATCCTGATCGGACCGCTTTTATTTTGCATAAGGTCATATTTCGGTCATATTTGTAATTTAAAATCACATTTATGCAGTATGTGCACTAAATTGACTTAATTTCTTTTCTCGAAAAAGAGTCACAAATATTTTTGTTTTACTGTAAATTAAATGTGAAGGGACAGTAACAAGTAATAGCACAATAGAAATGTTTTAACATATTTGCAGTGGTATCTGGAAAGATTAACAGATTAGAAGTTCTTTACAAGTAAAACTGTAAATCACCTGTAAAATTGTTAAAAAGTCATTATCTGATTCAATTCATGTGATGTAATAATTTAGTGTCATTACAAATTTTAAATTGGAACATATATTAATAGAAAATACGTTCTTTTATGAGCTCATATTTAGGATTTTTGGTCTCAAGTCTTTTATAACCCACATGTTTTCTTGTTTACAGCTTTGCTGACTTCACCGTTTGGTGGACTTTTGCCAGGTAAGTCTCCACACTGTGATGATCCCTAGCTCAGAATCGGTTGACTATATGATACATTCTGGTTACGTGTTGTGAGTTTTTTCTACTCTATTCGTCCAAGATAATTGAAATTCTGAACATTTTAGTACAACATTTGGGATCCAAATTAATTTAATTGATATTTTAAAATCAAAATTGAAATCTGTCTCTTCCGATAAAATAAAATATGAATCTGAATGTTTTGTCTGATTCTTTGATGATTGCTTTTTATTCTTTACACCGAAAAAGGACAGAAAATCTTATTAGACATTTTATTATCGTTGTTGTGATAGAAGACAGGTTTTGAACGTGGCAAAATAACATGGAAATTGAAACTGGCATGCGTCCAAACGGCATAAAATTTTGCACAAGTATACTTTAGGGGATGCTTGATTTTTTCACATGAAAATAATTTCTTTAGACCAAAATGGCTCAACGAACGCAAACTTCTGTCATCCCTTAAAAGGATTTATAGTCCATTTACAATTAAAATTAACCGTAAACATAGGAACATTTTCGTTTCACTCCAAGGGACATTATGTTGTATAATTCATCAGGTGTTACATTGGGCAGGTGTGACAACATTTGGCCTGGACGATATTCAGTCATTTTCAGTCCAGTGACGACTGAGGACCAAAAGTTTATCAAAAATCATATTTGTAATATGATTTAGTTTTGTTATGTAGTTTTACTAATTAAAAGACCTCCTTATACCCTCAATATATGTATTTTTCTTTTTCTATGATAAGTTACTCTTAAAGAAAAAACTAATAGCTGTCAATGTTACAAGTTTAATTTTCTTTTATAGAGATATAGCTTACAATTTACAATATATGTACTTATTTGATAATAGGCCTATGTTGTTTATCGTGTTATTTTTTATAGCTGAGTACAAAACTTTAAGAGAGTTTAAAAGTTAAAAAAAAACTATGTTGCTAATGTATCTTTAAAGAAAAAATACAAATTATTATTGACAATCTTAAAAAATCGTGATATATACGGTATATTGTATCCATTAGATCAGCCTTAAAAGTACTGTTAGTTCATATGATGGTAGGCCTATATGTCTTTAATTAGTAAAAATACATAAAACTTCCCTCAATGGTACAAAAATGAAGTTTGTGAATATTAGTTTAGCTAGTTTTGTGATAATGCATTATATCGCTTAATATTAAAATATTTGTGCACATTTTAACAGCCTATTTTGATGTTAGAGCCTAATATCGCCTTTTTAAATGTTTTTACTTTTCAAGTGTATAATAAGTTATATTTTCTGCATTTTTAAAAATAAATTTTATTTTCATTTCATATTGAATTTCTAACTCGGACTGTACAGTAAATGCCATAGCCTACTTTATGGTATTAATATGTCTAAAGAGCAACAATATCTTGTCTTGAATAAAATAATTCCTTGGACTTTTCGGCGAAATTAGGCCTAAGTATTTTGGTTTGAACAGTAAGAAAAGAAAGTGCAGTTGTCTGAAGGACTATAAGCTAGCGGCCTATAATATGAAACGTTAAATTATATGATATAATAAGTGCGATACTCAAAATGGAATTAACGATTTTTTAATAGAAAATATTTTCAGAGCTTTATAGCCTATTTTAGGAACATTTTAGAGCCTATTTTAGGAACATAAAAGTGCGAAGTCTAGTGGTGATTCTAAGTCTTAAATGTTTACTTCTTGTTTTGCAGGTTCTGGAACATTCTCGAGTTCCCAATCCAGTTCTAGTTCCAGTTCCAGCTCCAGTGCCAATTCCAACAAGAGTTCCTCTTCTCTAAGTAAGTACAAATACAATATATACGTTAAAGCCTTCACACCTTTACCCATTGAGCTCTATTACATACTGGAGGTAGCACTGCATGATGAAAAATCGTGACGGCAGGGTTCGCGGTCCGCCATGAAAGTGAACGTATAATTTAGCTCCTATCCCGTATCTCCTTCTAACAAACTCATGTGTATTAATGGAATTATGAAGATGTATTGGCGTTTTTAAAACACTTTTATGAATGAAACGTTTCAATATAAACTACTTGATGCTTTTTAAGTACATAACAAAACTAATTTCATATCGTAATGGTTTGGTAAAAATATTTCTTTAATCTCAATCAGGCGTGAATGTACATTGGTAAACAGTTGTAAACACTCGCATTTTAAATATTAAAATAACTTCACAATAGGCCTTCATTTTGCGATATTATGCTTGATTTCGATATATAAAGAGAATAGACAAAATCTGTTCTAAGTGCTTTGGAAATTTATAAACCGTGACCTTCAACTGTACCGTTACTGTACTGGATACAAATCACATTTTTTTTTTTAATAATTCCTGTAGACTAGCGCAAAGGGAAGCCACTGAAATAAAATTTCAAAATACTTTAAGTCAGTAGGCCTACTTAGAAGTTCCTTTTCTTCAAATATGAAAATTAATTAGCCATGCTATTTATCTTCTTGTTCTTGCGACAGACAATCGTCTGTAGCCTTTTGTTCTTTCTCAATTCTGTTTTGGTAGGAGATGGTGGGAGATCATCTGTTTGTCTGTTTATCCATTTTCGTATAATTTTCAGCGAGGTCTTATACAAAAACATCTGCTTCCTCTTATTTCTGCAATTAAAAACTAGCATGAAAAATTTAGGCCTACATGCATAAGAATACTATGATTACATGACTGACATTTTGCATAATTTATATTCCTACATGGTACCTAAAGTAGGCCTACTACTAACCACATTACGAACCAGAGGCGTAACGAGGGGTTTTTGGGGATTTGAACCCCCCCCCCATTGATTAAAAAAAGGAAAATTGTACAATTTGTTTAAGTCTGCTTATAAATTGCTTAATACGAGTATAAAGCGTGGGAAGCTTAAAACTCGTTATTGTGCATCTTAATTTTTTAAATTGTTCGGGGGGGAACCCCCGAACCCCCTCTCCCTGGGGGGGTATTCCATACCCCCCAGATGTTGTAACCTCCCCCCCCATATGGTCGGCCTGGTTACGCCTATGTTACGAACCAGTTGTCTTTTTGGAACAATAATTTTTTTGAAGATTGATGGTACAGCATCTTTTAGTAATTTTACAAGTGCACCAGTCCTTATGACTGATAGCAATCAGGTGTAAAGTATCTGCTGCTTAATGTACTGTACGCTGTGGGTGACCAATATTCTCTGCACATTGCTTGAACCCACTTCTTCGGAATATCAGGCCAAGAAAATGGAAACCTGTACAAACAGGCAAGAAAAAGACAAGCGTCCGTGGCTATGCTACGCTTGAGGCTAAGTCAGATTTGGCCAGTATCCTCAAATGTTCCAAACAAAAATAACCTACTTGTGAAACTTAAGTCCACTTCCATTTCTCTGGAGCTCTGTGCAACCATATACCACGCAATATTTGACCATTTTGTCATGAAAAATAATAAAAACACATTCATAAATATATGTTTAACATAGGAAGCACACCTCACCAATACGTACGGTGTAGCCAACTTAACAACAAGTGAACGTCACGATTTATGCAATTCCAAAGCACAGCTGTTGTGTATCCTGTTTATATATTGAGATCACTGCCTTTACCCCAGTGCAATCTGATGTAGTTCTTCTCTTCTGCGACAGATGGGAGCTGATGAAATCCGGTCAAATCGAAGCTTGTTCTGTGTCGAATTCTTGAAACTAGCGGATTTTTACAAGACGAAAGGAACTCGCTTTAGTAAGCTCATCGCTTTTAAAACAGAATTGACATTATTTTAAATACAGGTAGTTTATTCTGCAGTTTGATTTGCTGCTCTGAAGGCTTCAATCGATACCACACCAGTGTACTTTAATGGATGTAGTTAAGATAGGCCTACTTACTATTATACTATCTGTCTGTCTGGAACCTTATAGGTCCCTATGTTGGGGCGAAGGGGTTTCTGTTACAGATATGAATTTATTTTCCGAGAGAAGGCAGAGGGACAGGTGGTAAGCCCATCGCCTCTCAACCCCCCCTCCGGAAACTAAGGTATTACTTGGACACGAAATTTTGTCCAGAGGCTCTAATTTAGGCTTGGAGTTCTTTTACGTGCCGTAAATCTACGACACGGGCCCCCCAGCTTAAAGTCCCTCCCGGAGGACTCCGTGCCTAGGATTTTTACGTCCTGAAAACCCCATCAGCCGCGGCCGGGTTTGATCCCGCGACCTTCGGATCCAGAAGCGGGCCGACACTATTATGGTATAATCGAATAAAATTAATTTATTATGTAACTCGTGGTAATTAATGAACAGTGATATTATTATTATTTCTTTTTCAATTTCAGGTTTCTCAACTGGTGATGTAAAGAGGCCGGGCCTGGGAGGATACGGACGCTGAGATTCCCTCTGTACTGAGCTGCTTATAAAAAAAAAACAACAAACGCAATAAATAAAAAAAAAAAAAAAAATTATCTCCTAATTCTGTAGTCTACAACTGGTTAGAATATTCCATTAAAAGGAGCTTGAAATGACTAAAACCTTTATTTTCCCCCTTTAAAATGCTCCAAACATTGAAAGTGTCTTTGCACAAACTTTCTCACATGTAAAGATCGCAGTTAATGAATGGTTTAGGCTCAACTGAAATGTACCAAAGGAAACCAAGTCAAATTGATCGGCCACATGATTGAGATTTGAACCCAGGACTTCGCTCTGACTGATGTATACTGATCCTGACATTCTGCATTTAGGCCTATTGCTGCCTATTCTCTACTAGGTTGTTATGTTCGGAGATAGCCTAGGAAAGTAAGAAATTAACATAAGTAAAGCATCCCCTAAGCAATTTTTACAGAAAAACGAATATAATCGTTTTATTATTCATAGATCTCTCAAAGTTTACATTTTTACTAAAATCGTAAGACCCATTTTAAAAAAATCTAAATTTTGAAAAAAAAATTCCCCTTAATATTGTACTTATGAAAACCAAATTCTGGGCAGTTCGATAACACTTCAAAAAGGTCCTTAATTCAGTGATACAATGAACTGTTTACCTGCTACTCTTCTCCACAGACAGACAGACGACGTCATTCCAAAAATGCTTTTTTCGGTTTCCAGGCATCGTGAAACATGTTTTCTCAGTGTTATTTGCATATGGCATTCACAGGGACACCAACGATTCGGGGGTTTTGGGGGTAAGACTGTGGGTGGGGGCTGGAAATTCGAAATTTATGAAACCATGTCTTGTGGGGTAACGTTGAAAAACTCTTGATGAGTACTCTACAAATCAATAACTAGTTTCTCGATAGTTCTCATACAAGGCGAGATTTGAATGTTTTAAAAAGTGCTCTTTCCTCTTTTTTAGCAGTTATTATTGCGGGGTTGTCATGCCAAGGCTAAAGAAGAAGAGTGCTGCGCAGCGACAGTAAATTAAAGCAAAAGCACTTCGAAATCTACCTCAGCCTGTAGGCCTGCCTAAAGGGATTTTTTTTATCCATATCCAAACGGATCACTCTGTAGTTTAAAACCTAAGAATCCGGGTCCTATTCATAAGATACTGTGCACATAAGTTGTTTCTGTTTTGTACACTTTGTCCTAGTTAGGACATAGGCAGATGGCAGGATTGTTTCTGTATCACGAGGTTGAATGATCGAACCCACATCATATCTCCAGCAGCCCAGAAAATGAGCTCGCAATTCATGTAACGGGCAGCAGCAATACAGGAAGTGAGGGTAATTTAGCACGGAATGTATGTTCATATAAATATGTGTCTAAACCGATATCTGGTATGATTCGACATGGCCTTCATGAGTCTACTTGTCATCCTAGCTGTCGGGGTGTTCGGGCTCAGCCACAATAATCGTGAGTACAATTATTACACACTCAATTCCTCAGCAAGTTTAAGGAATATTACCTATTTTATAGAACCCGGATGTTCATTGCCGCGCTTACTTGAGCCCGCCATTCAACCCTATTCTGTGCTAACTCCATCCAACCAAATAATCCTACATCTCTTAAAATCTATCCTAATGTTGTCCTCCCACCTACGACTAGGTCTTCCAAGTGGTCTTTTTCCTTCGGTATCCCAATTAATACTTTAGATATGTCTTTCCTCCCCCATTTCCTCTTCCGTGATTTAATTACCCTTACTATATCAGGTGAAGAGTACAGGTTATGCAGTTTTCATCTCTCTTAAGTCTGGATATTTTCCTAAGCCCCCTGTTTTCGAACACTCAGATTATGTAAGGGGCCATGTCTCACATCCTTATAATACAACCGGCACGATTTATAAGTTTTATTTTTAGATTTCTGGACAGAAGACGAGAAGATAAGAGTTTCTGAACTGCATAAAAATAGGCATTTCCTGATTTCAGTCTACACTTAACTTCTACCTTAATATTATTTGTATCTGTAATTACTCCTTCGAGATATTTGAATTTCTCCACTTGTTTGAATGAATTACCAGCTATTGAAGTGCATTATTTTGATGTTTCATGACCATGTACTTGTTTTTCTGTATTAATTTCCAATCCAACATTCCTGCAGGATCGAAAAGACTTTCTGCATTTCTCTCGATTGTGTTTGTCATCACCCAACATCTTCTGCATACGCTGAAGTCAGGTGAATGCCATTTAATTCTAGGCCTACCTTGTTTTCCTGAACTTTCCTAATGGCATATTCCAAAGTGAAATTAAAAAGTAAAGGTGATAGGGCATCTCCTTGCTTCAAGCCGCAAAACATGAGGAACTGGATCAATGCTCAACGAATGAAGAAATATAGGCTAGCAATAAGTGATCTGATTTATCTTCATACGCCTGAATCACATTTCTCTCCTATGCAATGCCTATGAGGCTTGGATTTTGAAGAAAGAAAGAAAAAAACATTGTTATATTATTCATTTTAGGATATGTGAAGATCTTAATTTACTCTTTTGGTATCTTGTAAAATGTTCCGGTTTGCAAGATAGTCGTTGGTTTTTTTAATTTTACAGTAATTGTTCGTGCATGATTTAGATAAGGTTCATGAGTCTATGGTACGTTTTAATGACGTTTCATTTCGAATCTTATGCCCACACGGAATTATTTATATTTGTTAAAAAAAACAATATAAATTAAGAATAAAATTATGTAATCCATGCAATTCATGTAAAAACGACGCCAGTGTTAATAAATATGCTTTAATTATTTTTCTGTGGTCATCCTCAGTGATAAAATTTCAGCTCTGAACTAATGACTGGAGGAAATTGTATGTTCTAATGCTCTGTGTTTCAGCATTGGACTCGACCCCGCATCACAGAGCAGCACGAGAAGTGGACCTCACAATTCCCCCGGTGTGTAGCCATAAACCTTGAAACGTATTATTTCCTTTCGCATTTAGGTCTGATTTATTTATAACAACAAATTAATAACACATCTTAAAATCGTCTAAATTATGTTACCAACCACATTATTGAGTCCTAGAAAATATGTCACTATGCCGTAACAATGCTTCTCTCAAATCTACAAAACTGAAATTTTAAACATAAATGGATTGAAGGGTGAGCGAATGCACCTCGAAGCCGGATTTTTTATTTTTGCTTTCGTTCGTGGGTTATGGCCGAAAAAGTGCCAGAAAACGTCACTTTAGCGCTATCGATGCATCAGTTTTCGGTAATACATATCAATTACAGGTGGCTTTGCTTTTTTGGAAATAAGAGCATCGCGATTTTTTCAACATATCGCATGGAATTATCGATCGCTTCAACCCTCCATGGTCGATTCGTTTGTTTGTTATAGCAAGGCATCTGAAATTTTGGAAGAGGGATAATGAATCTAGGCCTAAATGCGCAAACAAATATCGATTTGGACGGATCTCACTGTGCAGGGAACTTGAATCTGAGATCGTTTTTTTCCCAAACTGGGATTTCTAATCGTGGAATGTACTCCAAAGCCCGATTTTAGCTGTTTCATTATAATTATTAAGTTTAGTTTATTAACGCGTGTAAGTGTTAATAAATCTGTTTTAATTATTATGCTCTTAATGTTTATCTTTCATTTAATTATCACGGGCACCTTCTAATTTGTAATAAATTGATACTGTTAGCTTACTAATTTTTGCCTTTTACTGTAATAAACAGGGCCAGGATTCTGATGACCTAAAATTGTTTGAAAAATGACCTATAAAATGACCCTAAATTTTAAAGAAAATGACTTAATAATCATAACAAATGACCTAAAAACTGACATTTTCGTCATAAAAAAATTATTATTCTACACACGAAGTTATAGACTAATTTGTATATAACTGTAAAAACTGTAAATAACTGTAATGTTGTAAATGTTCTTTTCTCACATAAATTTATACTGGCACTGCCGGATTATATTATTGTTTATTGAGGGTAAACAGTAGTTTGTACTCTCAAATCCAAGCAGGTGCCAAGTCAATCTAATAACAATAGTAATATAATACAAAATTTTGGCGTTTCTTTGATTATCATTTCCGACTGAGACATGACAAAACTTAACGCCGAATTTTTCCTTCTTGCATTAAACAAACAACACTTCAAAGACAGCACCGCTAGCGACAAAAAAAAGTTAATACACTCAATGTAAATACATGAAAATGACTAAATAAGGAAGAAAATGACCAAATAATGACCTAAAATTGAAATAAATGCCCTAAAAATTTAAAATGGCATAAAATGACAAAAAATGACCTTTGAAAATGTATTTCTATAATCTAGAGGCCATGATTAGGATTTATCTACAAGTTGGCAATGTCTATGCAGCATCAATAAAAAGATGACATGTCAATAGAATCCGGGCCCTGGTAATAAACATCAAATTTACTATGCGACTATCTTGTCTTGAAGCTGCTCTTCTGAAAGTGAATGGATAATAGATAGTAATCCTCAATAAACATTTCGACAACTAGAGTCCGTAAAAGATATTTTAAAATTCTAACATTTCGGTCTTGTTATTAAAAGATACATAATTCATCAATTAACATTATCATCACTTGGAGCTTGATTCGAACTCCCCACGACTTATATTTAATTTTTTGCAGGAAATATTAATCTTAATTTCATTTTGTAATTTCCTACTGAATGAGACGGCAAACGAACATTACCAGAAAATTAAATTGTTGCTCATTTTCTTAATAGACGATCTTGATTAATTAAAAATTCAATTGAATTTATTTACACTTTTTTTCAACTTAAGGAAAATATTTACAACGGCAAAGATCGTAGAATATATGAAGCTGACTATGACAGTGCCAGAGTCCACTTGGTGTGTTGATCCTACATTTCTTCCTCTTTGGCTTGCTTTACCTTACCATGGAGAAATGTTCTTCTATGCCATCATGAGGAAATTATAGAAATTATGAAAATATCCTTTAAAATGGACCAATATGTCCAAATAAATTTAATTTTGGCAAAATTCGTCTAAATATGTTTATTTTCTGCATTATTAGGTGAGTTCGCATTAATTCATGAATGGGGCTGTTGGAGGCAGCAAAATGAAATTCTGTGAAATTGACAACAATTCGCTTCATTACGATGGGAATTAATGTTTCACCGAATTCACTATCTGAATTAAATTATAAATTGAGTTGAGTTCCGTACTTACCAAGCCTTTCTAGGTCAGTTGATTGGAGTTGACTTTCCAGCTGATGTCAATCAACTCTGCCTCCCTAGGATCTTAGTCTGGTCGAATTGGGTCCAGTGATTTACTTGTAGGGGATGGCATCTCCTAAAACAACATGTTCCAAGTTTTAAAAAACTACATCTGTATAATAGTTTATGAAAACTATCTTGTGTATCAAATAATTCCACCTATTTCTTCGTATTAAATGTTCATTTTACAATATCAGCTCAATAGCTTTGACATATCTAAAATTTAAACTTGTCAATTTTATAAAACAATTTTCGTATTTCGTGGACAATATATTTCGGCTATTCCGCCATCTTCAGGTCCTTTTTCTTTTCCCAGCCGAACTTATTGTGTTCGTTTCAAGTGGAAATGGATTAACGAACATAATAAGATCGTCTGGGAAAAGAAAAAGGACCTGAAGATGGCGGAATAGCCGAAATATATTGTCCACGAAATACGAAAATTGTTTTATAAAATTGACAAGTTTAAATTTCAGATACGACAAAGCTATTGAGCTGATGTTGTAACAAGAACATTTAATACGAAGAAATAGGTGGAATTACTGAAGATACAAATCCCTCGTACCAGAAAAGAAATTTGAAATTTACCAACACATTATGAAAACTATTTTGCAGGAATAGTCTTATAAACTACACACAGGGTCTGTCCGGAAAGTAATGTCAGTGAGTCAATTACAAGAAACTTACTCATCCGATCGGTACAATACATTAAAAGATTTCAAAATAGGTTCCTCCTGTGTGGATACGTCGCTTCCAGTGAGATTTCCAGGCCTCAAATGCATCATGGTAGGACTTTTCCGAAATTTTCTTTGGAGCCTTGGTGAAATCGTCTTCATGACTTTGTCAACTGTCCCAAAGTGATGTCCTTTCATGGTGTAACCGTCAATGCCAAATTCTAAGTGGAAGTGATCAAGAGACTCAAACGAATGCATCCGGACCGACATTGCGGAAAACTGGAAGCTTCACCACGACAACGACTTCCAGGCCAATTCAAAGGTGCCAACAATTCTCCAGCCGCCCTAAAGTTCTAAAGTGGCTCCCCCGACTTCTTCTTGTTCCCACGCTTGAAAAAATCCCACGAAAGGACATCATTTCGGGACAGTTGACAAAGTCAAAGAGGCTTGCACCAAGGCTCCAAAGGACATTCCGGAAAAGGCCTACCGTGACGTCTTCGATGCCTGGAAATCTCGTTGGAAGCGATGTATCGACACAGGAGGAGCCTATTTTGAAATCTTTTAATATATTGCACCGATCGGATCAATAAATATCTTCTAATCGACTCACTGACATTACTTTCCGGACAGACCCTGTATTTATATCAAGTACCCTTCTTTATGCAATGTGTCCCACTGCAGTGTCGACTGCATCTGTTCCCAGTCTCAAGAAATAGAGGTTTTGTAATCTTCATAAGCTGGTGTCCCACAATGCAATTTCTACAAACCATCAAAGTGGATCGTGCCATTGCGCACAATTTCATCCTATTTACATCCAACGCAATAGAAATGTTTCAAATCAAGCAATGAGCGCCATTTTCTCCCCATGTGACGTAGAAACATAGCAGCTCTGGATCAAACGAACATTAACGAAAGGCAGACATTAAGTTGATGTGCTTTAAAGCAAAGACACTCCATTGTACAGAAATGCTACTTGATACAAAGAAATTGGATTGTGGGACATCGTGTGACTTGTGTGCTTATTCCAGGACGCTGTGAGAAGAACTAAAAGGTGCGACGATACCAAAAGCGATATAGTGAGTCATAGAAAATAATGTTTCATTGCTATATTATAGGTAGGAATTAAGGTTATGAGCCAGATTGCTACTTTGAAGAAAATGCATTTGTCTTTCAGCTCGATCAAGCTTCTTCCTTGATTACCAAAATAAGGAAATGCAGCAACGGCAACTGGATGAATTACCGGGCATATCGAGATGTTCCTGTGAGTTCATTTTATATTAGAGGCTACAGAAATTACCAGGGACCGCTTTTAGTTTTTCATTAAGTGAAATAGTTTTTTTATTACAATGAGGGAATTAATGAACTTATAATTCAACGTGTAAAAAGTATAAATTGAGTTAAATTTGCTGAAACATGTTTTGAGACTAATAAGAAACTGACGATCAAAAGAAGCAGTGCAAAAAAAAAAAAAAAAAAAAAAAAAAAAAAAAAAAAAAAAAAAAAAAAAACATACCAAAGTTAAGCGCGAGAGGCTTGTATCTATATCTTTTCGTGGTGTGGTTGTGGGTAATTGGAAACTTTTCCCTTTCTTCAGTTGCTACGCATAAGATCAACAAGGGACAAAATACATTCATTCTTAAAACAAAACTCCTTTTGCGTGAGCAGAGATTAGGTGATGTTTTTACTTAGAACAACTATGTAAAGCAGAATGTTTTAAAGTTTAATACAGAGTGTTAATGACTAACACCGAATTACTTGACCTATGAATAGAGGAGATTTAGACAAGCAAATTTTATTAGTAGATTTTTGCTCTATGGATTCAATTTTTCTCGTTACAGCATAAAATCACCCAGGGCATGGCCGCCACTGACTTCTAACAGTTGAAAAAAAAAGTAATACAAAGGAACTTCCGTTGTTAACACTGGAGTTATGAATAAAAAATCTGATGTGAAAGTCACATAACTTCCTCTGCCCAAAAAAAAGTTAGCAGTATTCACATATCCTCTTACAGAATCGCAAGACACAATTTTACGCTAATTATCCTATAAATACCTCTTCTTTCAATGATGCGACTAAAAGCGCAGGCTATATAACAAACTTTAAAAAAAAGAACAGGTGACTGCAGACGTTTATTGAACTTTCCGCCGTAAAGAATAATTTCCGAAATTTATCGAATATTTCCCTCAGATACTTCTTTACTCTATACCTGGCCAACAATACATCTTTCTCACTTCACATTCTTATATAGAATAAGAGGCCGTGAAAGAGCGCGAATTCAGTTGTTCATCACGCAAGACAAAATTTCTACAAACAGTGGGTGAACAGTGGGTGGCTTGTAACCATAGGCGTAACCAGGCCGACCATATGGGGGGGGTTATAACATCCGCGGGGTCTGGCGAGTATGGAAGGAGAGGGGGGTCCGGGGGCCCTCCCCCGGAAAATTTTAAAAATTAAGATGCAAAATAACGAGTTTTAAGCTTCCGGGGTTTCTCCCATGGAAAATTTTAAAAATTAAGATGCAAAATAACAAGTTTTAAGCTTCCGGGGGTCCTTCCCCGGAAAATTTTAAAAATTAAGACGCAAAATAACGAGTTTTAAGCTTCCCACGCTTTATACTTGTATTAAGCAATTTATGGGCAGACTTAAAAAAATTATACAATTTTCCTTCTTTTAATCAATGGGGGGGGGGTTCAAACCCCCAAAACCCCCCCCCTCGCTACGCCTATGCTTGTAACTACCCTCAGAGAATTTTTTCGAGAAAAAGTTTCAAATAAAAGTTTTAGCTCTCAGTAAAAGGAATACATGTGCAAATTTTAAAGAAAATCGTTAGAGCCGTTTTCGAGAAAATCATGAAAATCATGTAAAGTCCCCTTAAAAACAAGAGAAATTTGTCGCCAATCTTCGAATCACATCTTCAGAAGGTACCTGACCCAAATACGAAATTTTGTTTTCATACGATTCTCCGTTTCGGAGCTAGCCTGTTCACAAACTTCCACACAGACAGACACACACACAGACATGTTTCCAAAAATAGTATTTTTGGATTCAGGGGGCCTTGAAACGTGTACATATGCTAAAAACTCAACTTCGAATTTTAGGGTCGAAAACAATACTTCCTCTACCTATAGTACCTATGGTACGGGCAGAGGAAGTAAAAAACTAATGCAGTGGCGACCAGTCATGTGATTAGTCTGTACATTTTTCAGATTATGAAATCTCTAAATTATGATGTAGCATTTGATGAATGATAAAGAATCAGGTTTTTATCGATCACCGAGAAGGCATGAAGTCAATTTAATGAAAATTGTAACCCTATTTCGCGTACTTATTGATTTATGAGCACCAAATTGTAATGACTTTAATGCCCTGTAGCATACACATTTTACGTCTTAGAGCAAAAATCTACTAATAAAAGTTGCTTGTCTATGTCCCCTCTATACAGAAGTAAAATATTTCGGTGTTATTCATTAACACCCTGTATATGGATACATCAAGCACTTGATATTGCACTTGAGTACCGTTGAGCTCAAACACTCAAATAAAACATCAGCTCAACAATCTTTATTACATGTTGCCTAGATTCGTTCAGAATGCACACCGTAATTTGTAATCTTTTCCAGAAATGCTGTGGGAAAATGAAGATTGTTACGTCAGAAGATGACCAGAAGTTGATGAAAAAGTGTGAACAGCACATTGGTGAGTTATTAGCTTACAGCAGCTGAGTTTTATATGTTGCTTGTGTTGTTTAAGAAAGTTGGGTCAAGTGAATAAAAAGCAATCATTTGCTTTTAGAATTAAGTGTAAGCAAAAGCATTTGCTATCTAGCATTAAGTAATAGCACTAGCATTAGCTGAGTTTTGTGTGAATAATCTTTTACTAGTGCTAGCTAGTAAATGCTGGAAAAATTTAGCCTTTTCTGTGGATAAAGACCCCCTAGATAATTAAAAATACACATCAATCTAGCACAGGGGAAGACAGAAGGTTGCTCTGTGACGTCACTGCTTTCTGCTCTCACTGCACGCGTTGTACCTCTGCGAGGAATATGTGAAATGTAGGCATCAGTGAACAGGGGGGAAGAGAGGGGTATTAGTATTGCGGGCAGGGGGAATTTAGGGGGTTAGAACTTACGTAATACGTGTTTCCGAGTTAATGAAACATCAATCGATTTTCTTGATAGTTTATCGGTTAATTACAGCACAGTAGTTTAACATATTATAAATGATTCTATTTTTATATTCTGTGAGAACAATTGCCTTTCCACAAAATCTATGTTCTTTGACAAAAATAGACAATACTATCATTTGAATTAACATAATTCACTACTATAAAAATAATTAAAAAAATGAACTGAATTAATTACCATACAAGCTCGTCTGCACCTTAGATGATACAAGATTACAGTAACAATTTTCTGACTTTCCTGTCTCTTTTTTCTTTAACAAGTTTATCAATGTTGGGACGTAATGTTTGAGCAATATTTAATCGAAGACTACATTTAGGTTGTGATTTGACAATGTACTTCTTGATTTGAGCTTTGCACATTTCATTAGTGATAAAAATTGTTCGGCCACATATGTCGATCCAAAATTACATAATATTCGTGCGGCAAGTTTCGGGAATCTGGTTTCAGAGAAATTTCTGTAAAAGTTACCCAAGACCACTAATAAGTTCGTATTTGTCCTTTAACAGATCGTCGCATTGTAAGTTTAGCAGTTCCAACTGATACGGGCAAGGAACGTCTTTGACATTAACTAAATATGGGGTAGCAAAAAGTTTAAATATTGGAGAAAGGTTTTCCACATCCTGAAACCTCGATTCGAACTGAAGAAGAATGTTTTACAGAACTAACACATGTTCTGCAGAGAGAACACTATCAGGATCGCATCTTGCATTAACTTTGAAAAATGCTCCGTATTTCCAACCAGAAGTTGTTCTACCCACAGAGCTAAAGTGAATAGGTCCTCTAGTACCTAAATCTAGCGTACTCTAAACACCCCTACTACCGTGCGCTCTTGCTGACGTCACACACATGGGATCCGCATGCTCTTGCTCCACAAACGTCATCACAAGACGTAGTTGACTTCCCCTGATCTAGCAGGTAATGAAAATAGTAGGAAGCATGTGAGTGTTTTAAAATTGTTATCGACATCAAAATGTCATCTTCTGAGCCTGGAATTTTTATGACAAATGAAGAAAGTGATAAACAGTTACAATTTGTTCATATTCTGAAGAATGATAATCACGTTCAAGAGTCCGAACACGCCTGCGATATTTAGGAGTTCTCACTTGCATAAAAGCAGCCATTTCATCATTTACATTTCCAATAAAATTAAAACTGTAGCATGGGTATAACCACACATGAAAAATTTGCAGCATTTGCTATGAAGTCAAAGCAGAGTCTTGGTTTTATTCACACCTTTTTAAGCAAGTGCTGGGAAATTCAGGATTTGCTACAACAACTTTCTTTTGTTAATTAGTACAAGCATATTCTATATTATTATTCACATATTTTGAAGCTTATTCTGTTATTTTCAAGTAAAAGCAATTGCTACATGTTTATTCACTTGACCCGTTATTCCTCATCTGAGTACAGCGTATTTTTCTGTTACACATATTAGGCCTACTGAAGAGAAGCTAAATGAAATAGGAGCCAGGTTAAGGCCAGTTTATACTATGATGCTAGGTTTCATGAAACTAAAATTACACTCATTTTCTTCAAAACTAATTTCATCTTATTTCTGAAGTTCAAGTTGCTGAAATCCCATATAAACATTTGAAACACGTATAAATACAGGCATTTCATTTCATTTTACGAAATGCGAACAAGCTAAATAAGCGTATAATCTCAAAATTACTATTATAGTTTCGTGAAAAGTTGGAATCAGCCGAAACTGCCTAGTGTCGTAACTCATTGTCGCCAGTTCATCTCGCGCTTGCGCATTACAAACATGTTTACAGCAGATTATTCAGTGAATAATAATAATAATAATAATAATAACAATAATAATAATAATAATAAAGTACGTTATGCAAATGCCGAACAGATAACAAATAGTCTCTATTTTGAGCTGCATTTCAAACAGTATGTGATGCGTATTCTTCCTTAGTTTAACTTCGTCAAACAAGATTAAAACCTTATTGTTAAAACTTTCCGGGCTCTGTTGCCGTGGTCCATCGGATTGCTTTCCGGACGTTTCGCCCACAACTGCGGCAGGCATCATCAGCGGTGAGTTCTGCTTCGGAGTTTCCTCGGCGAGGTCTTGCTGTCGACTGATACAGCAGCCAGACCAGACCAAATATGCTAACTGAGATCAGAGCATAGCGGGCGAAGCCCGCAATGCGATGATCTCGACTCCGATTCCATACCTGCATACGAAATGCATTGCTGGAAATGAAAACGGGTTCCTATCCTATAACTTAAATTTGCTTACGCTAACGGTGTTTTGCATAGGACTTGAACCTATGCAGGGTAGCTGCAATGACTTAGGGGTTCGGGCCGTGGCCCTTTTTTGTTTAAGTTCCGGTATTCACCTTACAACCAGGGAAAACCACGGAAAACCCTGGTCGGAACTAGCAAAGGGGATTTGGTCATGGTCCTCCATTCTGTAATGCCTGGTAGGGGTTGAACCAACCAGTTGGGATACGTGTCAGCTGAAGGCTTATACGTATTGGGAAAGGGTATTGTTAGGCTGAAGGCCTCAAAAATTCTGACGACTTTAATCGTCCCCTGGGAAGCGCAGTCGCTTTCCAAGTTGCCGTACTAAAGGGTTCTCAGCATCTTGAAGCTTGGAGTCGAAACTCTGTGCAAGGCTTCTGATGTGTGTGGCAAGTAGTGGAACCTTTAGGTCTTCATGGATCTGCCTGTTACTGACGTACCAAGGTGCGCCCGTAGCGAGGCGAAGACATTTCGACTGCACGGCTTGTAGTCTTGCGACATGCGTGCGTGCTGCGGCCCTCCAAGCTGGACTGGCATAGTCTAGCAGAGGTCGGATGAGTTGCTTATAGAGCAGCGCTCCATTCGCAGGTAAAAGTCCTCCTCTGCCGTTAAGCAGAGGGGATAAAATTCCAAGCCGTTGCATGGCTGTTCGTCTAACCTGGGTAACGTGGGGTTTCCAGGTCAGCCTTTTGTCCAGGGTTACCCCCAAATATCTGGCTGTTTCGACCCATTCGATTGGCTCTCCGAAAAATTCTACAGGCCTAGGCGGCGCCGTTCTTTGTCTTCCAATGAAGAGCAAAGCTGCGCTCTTAGTGACGTTGATGGAAATTCGCCACTTTGTCAGCCAGAACTCTAGCTCTTTGAGATATGTCTCGAGATACTTGACGATTAGTGCAGGCCGTTTCGACGTTGCCAAAAGCGCAGTGTCGTCGGCATAAAGCGCCAAGTCGACGTGGCGGTGTGGTGTGGGCATGTCATTCACATACAGGCTAAAGAGGACAGGGGAGACCAGTCCCCCCTGAGCAACTCCAGCTCGCATGAAACGACGTGAAGATGTGGCTGACTGGAAGGACGCTACGAACGTCCTATTGGTAAGGTAGGAGGTGATAACTTTCACCAGGTAATAAGGGAAGTTGAGGAGAAGGAGTTTGTAAAGGAGACCTTTGACCCAAACTGTGTCAAAGGCCTTGGCCACATCAAGGAATACCGCGCCGGTTAGTCGCTTTTCGTCAAAGTTCCTCTTGACTCTCTCAACCAGGCGGGCTATCTGCTGAGTCGTGCTATGTTTGGGTCTGAACCCAAACTGCTCATCACGAATAGCGCTGTGCCTGTTGACGTGCCTTAGGATTCTGCTTAGCAGAATTTTCTCGAAGAGCTTCCCCACCGAATCAATCAAGAAGACTTATGGGTCTATGGATTTCGGCGCGTATTTATAGGCTGTTGGCTGCACATACTCGCACCGTTGCGAGCAACGGTGCGAGCCTATAAATACGCGCCGAAATCCAGCTGCTGTATCAGTCGACAGCAAGACCTCGCCGAGGAAACTCCGAAGCAGAACTCACCGCTGATGATGCCTGCCGCAGTTGTGGGCGAAACGTCCGGAAAGCAATCCGATGGACCACGGCAACAGAGCCCGGAAAGTTTTAACAATATGGACATCGGCCGTGAAAGCCTACATCATGTTATAAGATTAAAACCTCTTTATTCAATTTCAGATGGCGACCAAGTTACAAAAACAACGGTGAGTAGAGTAGTAAGGTAGTAAGTAACACTCATTACTTGAGGAATTCTATTACATGTACTCCATGTTCATTGCAGTGCTGGATGGACTGCATGGCGCGGGAGAAGAACGTGGTGAGTAACACTCTTTTCACTTTACCAACTGAAGTAATTGATCTGTTTGTTTGAGAGAAGACGATGTGTTGCAGGTGAATGGGACTGGCCACTTGATAGGAGAGGAGTTCAAGAGACAATACCTCAAGCATTACGTGGATCCTGCGCTCCAGAACCTCACAATAGAGTCTATTGACAGATGTGTTGATATTGCTAACCGGGAGGCTAAAAGTGAGACTACTTTTTATGTTATTTTTAATTGTAAATTTTAAAAGGAAAATAATTTCACTTCACTTGGACATAGAATAATAATAATAAAAGTGTGCGTGAAACGGCACGTGACAGAAGTGAAACTTGTTTTAATTTTTAGATTTTTTTCAATTTTGGATTATTGGATATTTCCAAGATTTTGGATTTTCGACTTTTTAATTTTTGATTTTTTAATTTTTTTCAAATTTGGAATTTTGGTTTTTTTTTAATTAGGATTTTTTATTTTTTTATTTTAAATTTTTTTATTTTTTAAATTTTGGATTGTTTGACTTCTTAATTTTGGATCGTTGAATTTTTTAATTTTGGATTTTTTAAATTTTGGATCTTTGAATTTTGTAATTATTTGAATTTTTTAACTATGGAGTTTCGATTTTTTAACTATAATTTTTTAAATTTTGGATAAGCCTAATCATTGAGTTGATTGTTTTCTGTGCAGTCCGTTCCGTCACACCTCACCACTTTCGTGACATATGAAGGCCGTAAGTAGTGTTTTCAGCTAAACTAAATATTGCCAGCTTACTTTGGGGGGTCGAGCTGCCGGTATTTAGTTTATGGACCAAATTGTAATTGGCAAAATAGTTATTTACGTTAATTTTTATTTTTAAATGACTGTAGCAGCCACAATAATAGTTAAAATGAAGGAAATGGATAGTGGCATCTACAACCTCAGCCTTCAAAAAGAAATACAGTAACATGTTTCTATGTGTACCCATGCCTAGAGTCGTATATGTGACGCCATACTCTCCAGACCTGGCACCTAGCCCATGCTTAATGTCGTGTTTGCAATATTGCAGATTTGGGCCTGGAGAAGAATTGCAGCCGAGCTGCTTTTGTTGCCTCTCTGTGTGTGAGGTACTTTGTGGAGACGGTAAGCAGCCTTCTTTAACTAACGAATTTGAGGAAACACATTTTTAAGTATGTAGAAAATCTTCTCGGGTTTGCAGCCAGGTGAGAAGTTTGTTGTGGTCCAACGTTTCGGGTTGGTATATATTTCCCCTACATGTCAAAACTCGACACTTCAGATTCCCTGAGGATGGAGGCAGCGTCAGCCTCGGAAACGTTGGACCACAACAAACTTCTCACCTGGCTGCAAACCCGAGAAGATTTTCTACATAAGATTCGCCAGGAAAGCTTCAAATCTTACATTTTTAAGTATGTTTGTGCATTAAACTTGCAAGCATTTATATCCCGATACATTAAAAAATACGAACAGTAACAACATATTAATGCAGCATTCAATTTTTGTTCTACTCTTTTATTTAAGGGGGGACTTACAGCTTTCGATGCTGAAAAATAGGGGGTTTCGTTTTTTTTTTCTCTCAGCTAGAATTGTTCTGTAGCCTTGCAATCAGGCATGCTCTATATTGACTACTATTTTCAGAATTAATTTAACTGTTACAGTTAATGGGCAATTATCATTACAAAATGGCAGCCAAAGTTTGTGCTGTTTCCCTCATAACTCAAACATTTATTAACATATTGCAGTGAAATTTTATAGTGAACAACACTGTCTAGAATCATTGATGTAACTTTAATAGTTTATTTATTTTTTAAAAATATTTCTGATGTAAAAATTTCAAAAAAATTTGGCTGCCATTTCGTAATGATAATTACCCATTAACCGTAATACATAAGTTAATTCTGAAAATATGAAATTGTAGAACTAGTCAATATAGAGCATGCCACATTACAAGGCTACAGAACAATAATATATTGCTGAGAAAAAAATAATGAAACTTCACCTTTTTCCAGCATCCAAAGCTGTATGTTCCCCCTTAAGCGGGCTCTGTACTACTTTTATCACCGCCTACCACGCCTTAAAGTAAACTTGCCTAAACTACAAGACACAAATTCACTATTGCTCACTAATCCAGTTTCAATTTTTAATTTCAGAAATGCCCAGCAGAGGAACAAATCAGAAGTAAGTTATCATATGAATAAGTAGGCCGATATTACGAGTCTAAAGCACATTCCACTAAAGAGCAGCAGGCCGGTGCGGATTTGAACACTGAGGGAGGGTATGAATGACACTGGCGGGTGGAACGAGTGTCAACCCTATTGTAAGGCTCTGATGAAATATGACAAGCAATGGCATGAATGGTGGGGTTTCTTATATTACGAGGGCCAGTCCGAAAATAAGTTTCCCTCCAGGAAAAAATCAGGGCTTTGCGCTCCCAACCAAGAGTTGCAATATGGTCTCGCATTGACATCCAACAACAGAAGCCAGATTGGAGAAAGCTTTTTCCGAATTGCCTCCTTCAATTTCGACAGGGTTTGACAGTAGCAGTCCATTCTCCAAAACCCTTTGGGCGTCCCAGAACACTTTACTTGCAAAGGGCGTTGTTTTGAACTTCTTTCGGACAGGTGTTGACGGATGTTTCCACTCCATAGATGGTGGACCCACGTTTCATCCCCCGTCACAATCCGAAACAGAAAGCCATTGCCATCACGATGGTGTGTGGGTGTCTTTCGCGTTCAACCGACGTCTTGTTTCCCCCATTACTATTCTATTTCGTGGGGAAAAATAGAGGGAAACTCATTTTCGGACTCCCCCTCGTAGAACTGAGTTGTGAATGTGCCGTTAGGTCATTACAGTCCATTCAACACATGGACTAGATGAAATTACTTTAACCGAGGAAAGTGAACACTGTATTATCTTCCTTTCGGGTTTTTGCTTCTCCCGTTTCGGGTCTGTTGAACCCATATTGAAACACTCTTTCAGTTAAGAAAATTTGTATTATTTATAGACTCAAGTGTGATAACATTTGAAAATGTTAAAACTAATTACGCATTTATAAAGTCGTTTTGTTGGCAGCCGTGCACCAGAAAATTAAAAACCTCTGTCTCTATATGTGGCAGCACAACTCACGGCTGCAATATACTTAATTCTTAAAAATAAATCTAATATTTAATATTGATATTTCACAAACATAAAAATCGTAATTTTTATTTGCTCGTAGAATTGCGAGGGTCGCCCAGAAAGTAATGCCCCACATTTTTTTCTTAAACAATTATTCATTGAACACAATGAAACTTACACACAAGAAAGAATGATGTTTCTTCTACACTCCCTATTTTTCCACCTGTCGGTACCACTCCTTGTTCTGGTCACGAAGCCATTTCTGCACATTTCTGTCACAATCCTGGACAAGAATTGACACAAAGCTTTCAGAAAGAAACATTTCTGCTGAGTTGATCAAACGTTTTGAAGCCGAGGGGGGAAGCTTTCTTGTTCAGAATTGTGACAGAAATGGCTTCGTGACCAGAACAAGGAGTGTTACAGCCCTCGTGTCTTGCTGGAGCAAGGCCATAGAACGGGAAGGAGATTACGTGGAAAAATAGGGAGTGTAGAAGAAACTTGTGTTTAAGTTTTCATTGTGTTCGATAAATAATTGTCGAAGAAAAAAATGTGGTGCATTACTTTCTGGGCGACCCTCGAACTACACTCTTCCTGCCGGGCAAAAATAAAATTACTCTTTTAACACTCGTATCATAAATGGGTTTGAATGCCTGTGCTTTTCTTTTCCAGCTGACGACTGCAACGAAGTACGAGAGAAGATACAAATAACCCTGTAATGCACTCAACTTGAAGCAGCTTCAGATGAAGAAGAAAGGATTGTGACATTTGTTTCTTGTTGATGTAATGCTTTGTTCAGAATATAAGGTGATTCTCAAATGAAAAGGTTTTCTGCTCATTTAAAACAGACTTCTGACGAAAAGTTCAAGTGTATGTTTTGTTTTTTCACTGGGTGTATTTTATGAAGGTTCATTGCCGCGCTTACCTGCGCCCGCCATTCAACCCTATTCTATGCTAACTCCATCCAAATCCTACTTCCGTTAAATCTATTCTAATATTGTCCTCCCACCTACGTCTAGGTCTGCCACGTAGTCTTTTCCCTTCGGCTCTCCCAGTCAATATTTTTGTGATATGTCTTTCCTCTCCCATTTCATCCTCCGTGATTTAATTACCCTTACTATATCCGATGAAGAGTACAGATTATACAGTTTTCATCTTCCTTAGGCCGAAAATATTTTCCTAAGCCCCCTGTTTTCCATGTCTCACATCCATATAATACAACCGGCAGGATTTTGTAGTTATGGTGAGCAAGACAGGTCAGTAACATTACATATCGATGCTGTTTTGGAATATTTGCAAAATGTTTACGTATGCGAAATTTAAAGTAGCCTACCTTTAAAAAGGTAGCTCAGTTTCTTCACACTGATACTTAACAAAACATTTGGGGAGGTAACCTTATATGTCTAACTTTTTTAAGTGAACTTTTTTATATGTTATTAATAGGGTCCGGATTTTTATGTGCTAAAAACTTTAAAATATTTATTTTTTATATGCTAAAAATGTTTAAAATATGTGCTAAAATTTTAAAAATATGTGCTAAAACTAAAAAAAAATAAAAAAAAAAAATAAAAAAAAAATTCTGAAAAAGAAACAAAAACACCAGAATGCGTATTGAAACTCACCAATTGCAGCTAAACGCCAGATGTAAAATGCTGACTGGAGTTGCAGTGCGCAACAAATGTCATCTCCAGATCATGAATCACAAATCCTTGCCTATTATCCGAGAATAATGCCTTATATTGAGAAAAGGAACGTTCTACTTCACACGATGTTAACCTTGCATATTTCTAGAGGGGTATATGACTAACACACACACACGATCAAGTTCACTTATGTTTTGGCCTTCCAAAACTTGAGCGACTTTGCAGAGGGATTGGTAGCCACCATTTTTCTCAAACATACCTTTAAATTTTGTTCTTAGAACTTCTATTTTCGAACCTGAGATAGTGTTAAGTTGCCTTTCAACATATTGTATTTCTTTAACTGAACTAGGCAATGTTGAGATTGGGTTCTGTTCTTCCCCGATAAGCAAGTGCAAGTGAATCACTCTCACCTCATTGCAAGGTGAAGCATTTGTGTTCAATTCATTCGAAATACAAATTTTTGTTGTCAAATGTTAAAAGAGAATGAGGGAAAGTACTAAAATATTTATTTGTGGAGAATATATCGAAATTATTTATTCATAAAACTTTTTTTTAAACATGACTGTATTTTTATGTAAAATAAAATTTATAATTTGCGGTTTTCGGACCTTGAAATGAGCATCAGGAAAAAAAAAATTGTTTACATACAAATCCGGGCCCTAGTGATAACATTATCCGCTGAACGTCCAGGTTCACTGTTTATGTTTTCATATCAGGAATAAAATTAATAAACATCAGTTATGCTGCTGACATTACAAGATGCTTTGCCTGCTCTAGAGGTCGCCTGTGTTACCCCAGTTCCTTATCTGATTTTTCTGAGTTAGGAAGGTTTGGAACAGGATGCACTCAGCCTCGTGGCACAAACTGAGGAGCTACTTGATAGAGAAGTAGCAGCCGTGCCAACCACATGCCATCTGCCTACGCTAGGCCTAGTCCCTTTCAGGGATGTAGTGCCATAAGTTTAATTTAGGTTGTTAGCTATGTTGTGTAGTGTTTGCAGAGAACAACAGAAAAAACAGAAATGTTACAAGTATGAGTGCAAAACCATTTCCACTATATAAATAATAATAATATTCTATTAATTCAAGAATCGTTATCATTCATTGATGTGTCACTTATTCTTCCATTAGTTAAGCAAAAGAAATGAATATGTTGATCCATGGTTTCACACCAGTAGATCAACTCCAAAAATCACACTAGAATAGGTTTTTGATTCACTGAAAACGGTGACTGAAGGAGTCCTGCATTGTACATCACAGCCAGTGGCGCCAACTTTTGAAGAACATTGGGTGCGCTCAAAAACATTAACCCGGAAATTTTTAACCACTGGCCGACAAGGTGGAAGGCAACCGTGCTACCAACATCTCCCGGGTGGGACTCTAATTTAATTCTTCAAAGTTTATAATTATGGGGACCTTTGGAGGAAAGATATTAGGTAACAACTAAAATAAAATAAAAGAAAGTAAAGTAAAACATGCAATAACTATTGAGTAGCACTGCATTTTGTAGGCCTACTTCTCCCTATAAATTCTTCAAGAAGCAAAATCGAAAGCCAATTTTTCCCGCTATCCGTATGTACGGTTACACTTAGAACAGCAATGTGTGAAATTAACTCTTCTCTATAATATTGTCGAACGTAATAGCCTAATGTCTTCAGTCTTTTCAAAGCGGAAGAAAAGTATTTCGGAAAATGCTAGGAAAACTGGCATTAACAGAGTAAATTTGTTGTAGGCTATAAATTTGAAGGATTCAGAAACAATTGCAAACGATCGCGATCGTACCGTAAGTTAATTGAAACAAGGGAGATCATGTTACTTGTGTCAACGCTTGTATAAACCTATAGGCTAGCCTGATTTTGGTTTTGCACAGACTAAACATGTTTTTTTTAATAGGCCTAATAATTATTATAACAAATATATAAGATAATTCACAGCAAATTATTGGGTGGGCTTGAGCCCCATGGGCCCATATAAGTTGGCGCCACTGATATTCACAGCAACACTCAAACACGTTTAATGGGTGTAAGTTGTTTAAAAGAGCAATCAATTTTTTACCGACAAATAATCGACTTCTGCTGACTTGCCAGTAAAGTAGAGTTTTTACAAATGTTGTGTGATTTTCAACTGAGAATTCTGACATAGACCAATGAAAAAACTAGTAACACCAAGAAAAATATCAAAACTGCCTACCATGCCATCTAGCGGGATACTACATGACTTTCGCATCGCCATCTTTGTTGTCCTGCTTCTAAAGCTCAGCAGATAGTGTGACTTCCTTCTGAATGGCGCTCAGTTCAAATGCAGAAACAGGCCAATACTAGGGAAATTCTTTATCCTTTTCATGACAAGATTCTAGGATATAAACAAATTTGAAAAATAGCGCGAATAAATCTGATTCTGAGGTTTAATTAATTTTGCAAGATCAGGTATTATTTTTATGAAAATGAAATCAGGTAAACTTATAACAAAGTGCCAGACGGAGTTAATAGACCACATTTCACAAACTATTGAATTTTATACCACAGGCTTGATAAACATATGTGAAGGAATAAGGGATAACTAGAATATTAACAGAACAAATTTACAACAAATTCCTCACAATAGTTATATTCCTTTGTTTGTTTTCAAAACATCTGAAGTCCTTATTAAGAACAAAGCCAAAAAAAGTAAACGTTCATTTTGAAGGTGGAAAAATTAAACATTTGAATTCATTGAAATTTTCCCATAGGTTATAGGCTAAAACCTATAAGCTTGCCAAATTTCAAGTTTCTAGCTCATCTGGAAGTGGGTAAACATCGATGTTAATAAGTGCATGATCTAGACTAGAGTAGATGTGAATGACGTCACTTCTAGGGCAGCTAGAACCACCAAATTTTGCACGCTTATGGCTGTTGCGTGTCCCAATATGGCAATATCACTGACAACTGTTATGATTCCATCTGTCCTGTGTGTGTTGAAAATTACATAATGTGAGGAAAATATACAAAAATCTGGTAAACTGCCAGTGCCAGAATGCTTTTGTTGAATCGATTATAATTGCTATTATGATATGCAGAAAATAATTGTTTTAATCAGATTAAAATCGTCCAGCATCAACAGAACTACAGATTTGTGATATCTTGACAATCGTACACTCGCATAAAAAAATATATTAAAAAATCCATGTCAAACTGGCCGGCTCCGGGATTTGAACCAGGGAACTCCAGAATACGAGTCCAAGGCGTTATCATTTCGGCAATCTCGCTCAGTTTAAAGATCTAGTTTGATAACCATATGTGAAGGAATAGTGTTATTTGTCATAGCTAATTGTATTGCAACTTGAAATTCTTAAAATATGTCAACATTCACAAAATTCAGTGGCAAAGAACTCCGCTAATTATTTCACAGTAATATATCTTCTGTATATAACAGTATTCATGTAGTACACAATTTCAACTTGCATTGCATTGGAGCCAAAGCCCTCAATGACTAGAAATGCGGCATTGTAGTATAGACATGATTTAAAAAAAAAAACATGTGACCTTTAATTAGTTGTTACTCTGGTACCGGTCAACCGATTTGATCCAAAATAAATAGGCTCTTTGCCATGGACGTTGTATACCAAGTTTCATGAAAATCCAACAAAGGGTATTAGACTTATTGCGCACACAGACACACGGACGGAGGGACATTTTCCCATCCCCCACATAATCTCATAAAGTACCATACCGGCACTTAATAAAAAATCTAACTCAATCTAAGATAAAACGAATGGAGACATGGCAAAAAAAAAAAGCCAAAAGATCAAACTTTTAGATCTCTCAAAATCGGTTGCTACTGGTGCAGTCGGTGTTTTGATACTGAATATAGTTCACCTAAGCCTCCTAAGAAGACCATCAGAGACCTGAAAGTTGCGACCGCCATTCTGAATGTTTTTGGGAGTAAAAATTAAAAATAGGATCTTTTGGAATATTTCCATCGATTGCAGGCTGTAAGTTATAACTTGAAACGATCTGGAGCTTAACTCTGAGATAGATTACAAAAATAACATATTTTCTGCATATCATAGTTGCAACTATCACTGATTAAACAAAAGCATTCTTGCATTTTGTTACATAAATTTACCTGAGTATAAATATTTTAAATCTCCCCCTTCCTCCCGCGATCAAGACGCCGTTTTAGCAATCGACCCATGCGTGCGTGTCAGCTTGACCTGTATACGCACTTAATTACTTAGAAATGGCATGTGCCGATACAATGCAGGTAACGGTACTTCAGACTCCGGGGTTTTCCTTCCTTCCGGGAGTTGTGCAAAACACAGATATTAGCGACATGAAATGGCTCATCTCGTGTGAGAATGCCTTGACCCAAGTCCCGGGACAATGATCTCTCTGGGTATAAATATCATGTGCCAAACAAATCAGCTATAACAGAAATCAACATGGCTGCTGCTTCAGTGCTTCTTGTGGTCGCATCTGCTCTCGTCTGCACCGGGTTCACTGCCCAAATATGTAAGTACTAACTTCAACAACAGGCCAAAAGTCTCAAGGCGTGCAAATACAAGTTTCTTTTCATCACCATCATCAGGATCTAAAGGCAATGCCTTGTCTTCCTCTTCATCGCTGTTCTCTTCAAATTTTCATAAGACAGGACGTCGATATCCTTGATCATGTTTTTAACAAATTAATTTCTAGGACGTCCTCTTGATTTCTTCCCCAGTATGTTCCCTTCAAAAATTTTGATGAGTAGACCATTGTGCCGAAATGTATGACCCACTAACTTTGCTCTTCTACTCTTAATTGAATTCAGAAGGCATCTCTCTTCCATCACTTCATTAAGCACTTCTTCATTTTGTTTTCCTATCCACCCAACACGTGTTTGTTAGTCTTCTCCATATCCACATTTCTGCTGCTTCTAGTTTCTATGCTTCTGCTTTTCCGATTGCCCATGTTTCGCATCCATAGGTTAATACACAACTTACAAATGTTTTGGCAATTTTTTTCCTTACTTCCATGCTTAAATGGTTATTTGTGAGGAGATTCTTTTTGTTCTGAAATGCTTGTTTAGCCAGGTTTATTCTTCTCTTAATTTCTGTGTCACACTTGTTAAACTTATTGATAATAAGTTTCTTTTGGAGAGTGAAAAATTAAGAAGTTGAGACTTTTGCTGCAGATTTTTTATGAGCTACTACAAGCCTCCAAAGAAGGTAAATAACATTAGAAAACCTACTTTCTATTGAGCATAACAACAAGAGAGTTGTAAACGACTCAGAACAACAAGTCTCTCATAAAAATGTCTTTTAATCTAGCTCTCATGTCCTAAACTTGACCCAACTCACTATGAAATAGAAGAAAAATACATTCTAATTTTGCCGACAACGTTTCTCATTAAAATGGTGTCCCTTCCCTCCTGCGTACAAATGTCCCATCGTGGTTATTATCCAACTATCAGATCTATGCCTTGCTTTCATACAAAGCCACATGGCTGACAATAATTTTTGCCCACTTCCAGATGAGCTAGAAACTTGAAATTTGGTACACTTATACCTTTTAGGCTGTAAACCATAGGAAAATTCCAAAAAGTATTTTTTGTTATTTTTAGCCCTAAAACCCCCCGAAAAAGGGCTCGGTTTCCAAAGCAACGGTATTATCAGACAGTGTTCACGTAGGGCTCTGAAAGTTTAGAAATAATTATTTCAGTAAACCTAACGGGGTGGTCGAGATAGTAACGTCTTGGATTCGCATTCTGAAGTCTCGGGTTCATAATAATTAAATCCAATTAACATATTTTTTTCATCTGTTAAAGAAATTTCATAATTTATATTGTTTAATCATAACTCGTAGATGAAATCTCGCATTTTTACTTGTGTTTTTCTATGATTTTCCCAGTCGTAAAGGCAATGCTAAATTGAATATTTACATAGATAGGCTATGAGATCTACGAAAACAAAATATTTAGCCAATACAGCCAATACACGCTTTCTATCTCCATTGATCTTTTAAAAAACCTTTCCCGAGAACCTCAGCGGGGGTTTGGGGGCGGAGCCCCTAATGAGCAAAGCTCTATTATCAGTTGCAAAATATTTATGGACATTTTCCAATTCTAAAATTACAAGATTTAGAAATTCCCAAGAATTATTTCTTACTAGCTGAAAAGGCCCGGCGTCGCCCGGGCTTTGTATTTTTTAATTTGAAATTAACTTATGAAGGACTTTATGTATGTAGAACTTGAAATGAAGAAAAAGATTTATCACACTCAAACTATTCCATCAGAAAACGCTGGATATAGCTTTTTATGGCTCATAGAGGATGTGGAATGCTGCATTCCGTTGCTTCTACACATCATGCTTGGGAGGGGTTGAAATAAGAAGAAACACAAATTACATAAGATTGTACTGACTTGACGGAAAATTTTATTTCTCATTCTCATGTTACTATACAATCGTTTCGGAGCTGAAATAAAAAGGAAATGCAGTATCACTTTCATACTTTCCTCCCCTAGAACCCGGGACATAATATACTGCGAGCATATGACTCAAAATGTTCCATCCCATGCTTAGGGCCTATGATAAACATCCCTATTTCTCAACTAATACAAAGCCTACAGGTATGGATAACTTATCAGCGGAAAGGATTATTTACAGACTTTTGATATAGCATACTCACACACTTAAGTTGTCCCTCTTATTCTACATCAAAATGTGAAGTGAGTAAATATTTCTTATGTCGAGGGTAGAGAAAGTTACGTGACTACATCACACTGTGCTTTATTTTCTTGGATTTCATTTTCAGTAATTATTTTCGCCAATATATTACATCGATGGAATCATAATTATTCGTTAAAGTCCAGCATTAGGCTATATACTTGCCAAGGCCCTATGTAATCATAGTAAACAATTCACTGTTGCCATGTGAACTAAACAGCAATTCATTTTTTCAGTATAAAATTCTCAGAAATTATATAATTTTCAAGGGAAGGAGTATTTTGTTTGAATTTTAATGTTGACCGCTATACTTCCCGGGCTTAACTGGGTATGTGTGCAAAATTCCGTGTAAATTGGTAAAGAAATGTAGATTTGTATAAGGAACAAACATACATACATACATACATACATACATACATACCCACAAACACACATTCGACTTTATATATTAGATTAACAAAACTGAAGGAAATTAGTTTTCTCTGAAAGTCACAGCAAACTTTCTAATAGGCTACGGCAGACCAATTTGGCAGGAATTTCAAATGTACCGTAGTTTTTCTAGTAGCCTATATTCAGGGCCGTGGAGAGAAAGCAAGGGCCCCAGGGACAAATTTTCCCGGGCCCCCTTAAAATATTAAATTTACCACTGAAACCCAACCTCGTCCTTTGTAATGTATGCAACAAAAAGATTACGTAATGATATTATACTCGTATAATTATTAAGTGCCAGAATGATACCGGTACTTTATGAGACTGTGTTAAAGTAAAGTAAGTAAAGTGATCCCTTTACAGGCCATGGAGGCCCAGAGGGTTCCAGGAAGTTGAGGCTCCCAGATTTTGGACATTCGGGACGTGAAGGTGGTAAGGTTCCCAGCCTTACGCACCGGCCGCCTTTCCCCAGGATTGCTCCTGATACTCATTTCTGTTAGAGTCTGAGTCGACCCCAGGGCCATAGTGCCACCAGAAGGATTAGCCCAATTGAAAAACTCCAACGACCTCATCGGGAATCGAACCCGCAACCTTCCGGTTTGTAGCACAGCTATTCTAGATTTTTCAGAAAATAAACTAGTAACTATTCCTTATATCTGCACTCGAAAAATGGCATAAACAATTGAGATATTTACCCTTTAATTGTACAATTATTCTTTCTTTTAATGAAAAGTCTATAATTCAACGAACGAACACTAAGAAGATGACAATAATTAAAAAATAATAAAGGTGTTCATGAAAAATGTCAACTTCATTTAAACCTCATATGCATGTTAGTAAAATAATTTTAAAATCGATTTCAAAATCCAAATAAGTTGCTTATTGACTTTTAACCAATTTTATTTTAGAGTCAATTTAGAAGATAAAAATAAAAACTGGTCT
Source organism: Ectobius pallidus (assembly GCA_964059195.1). Taxonomy (NCBI): domain Eukaryota; kingdom Metazoa; phylum Arthropoda; class Insecta; order Blattodea; family Ectobiidae; genus Ectobius; species Ectobius pallidus. The sequence continues at coordinate 178,652,030 of CAXKWD010000006.1, read as the reverse complement.
GCCGGGCCCCCTATCGTGCCCGGGCCCCGGGGCTGCCTATATTGAATGTCCCATCCCTATAGTGCTGGCTTACTTGTGTGTTTTGTGAAAAACATTTAAGCTATCATCTAGTTAATGGACCAACTTCTCAATGCTGAAATAGTTATTAGGCCTACTTCCTCTGCCGTACCGTAGTTACCTATAGATAGAAAAAGTAGCCAAGTTGAGTTTTAACATATATAAACGTTTTGAGGTCCACTGAATCCAAAAATACTATTTTCAGGAACATGTATGTGAACAGAACGAAAAATCGTATGAAAACAAAATTTTGTATTTCGGAAAGGTACCTTTTAGGGATGCGGCGACGACTACGTTTAAGGGGATTTTACATGAAGGAAATTTGACTTTTCACGATTTTCTCAAAAACTACTCAAATGATTTGTTTAAATTTTGTACATGGGATGATTATACTAAGAACTAAATCTTTTATTCTAAACTTTTTTTTTTCGTACAAATTGTCTGAAGGGTAGTTACAAGCCACTCACTGTTTGTAGAAATTCAGTTCTTCCCGGTGAACAATAAAGCTTTGCATCAGGTTGAAAAAACTGAATCATTGGCGTATGCAGAAAATAAAATCGGGGAGAGTTGAAAGTTCCGGGGGATTTGGGCCCACCCCCGGAAAATTGTTAAATATCGAACTAATGAGAATCACATTTTAGGTCTACGCTATTTTAGCTTTCGAACTAAGTTAGTTAGCAAATCAAGCAATCATTACTTAAGGTATAACACATGACTATTTATATGAAAAGTTAAATACACATAGTACAATGGAAATACAGTATTATTAAATCAGATAATTAAAAATTTGACACAAGAGACTTTAAATAACTTAAATAGAAATTTAAGTTTTGATTTCGGGGGAGGTCCAGACCCCCTGGATCCCCCTTCCCTATGCCACTGAACTGAATATGTGCTCTTTGCAATACGGCCTCTTATTCTATATATCAGAATGTGATCTGAGAAAGATGCCCGGATGCTTAAGGTAAAGAAAGTTATGTGAGTGCATTAATCAGATTTTATTTGGGTTATGTTCTTGAGTTTAGCGAAAATGTTATAAGCAAAATTACTAAACTATACAGTATTAGTCCATAGTAATAATAATTGGATTAATTTACTAGTACTGTGAATTAAATTCTCAATGAAGTTAACACAAATTCAAGTGTTAAGTTATGAGACAAATAACCATATAAGTTACATTAATATTAATAATTTAATATGAACGCCAGCTGAATTCAACGAGGCAGCAAAGTTTTTAAATTAACAGATTATATTCTTCTCAGCAACAGCCTGTGAAAGATTATTACAAAAATCCCTTTAGGCAGGCCTACGGGCTGAGGTAGATTTTGAAGTGCTTTTGGTTTAATTTATTGTCGCTGCGCAGCACTCTTCTTCTTTAGCCTTGGCATGACAAACCCACAATAATAACTAGCCCGGCTAGAACTCAGCCAAGCCTGGAACCCAGCTATCAGAATTCTACAGGAACGGGCCAAATCAGGACCAACTTCAACACCAACCAATAGCATTCCTGCTTTTCACCCCGGGATTTCCTGTGCTCCGATTGGTCGCTCTCTGCAAACTCCACCAGCTATAAAAAGGAGCCAGACACAGAACTAGCGCACTTCTCTCCCAGAAGATGGCTGCAGAGCTGACAGCAGCCGAAAGCTCGGAAGCAAACCATATTTTAACCCGGTTGGAAGCCCGAGAGACCTTTATATATTATTATTTTATTTTATTTTTTGTAACGGGCAGTGGTTTTGTACTTAGGGAGGCATGAAACGTAAGATATGAAATAATTTTTCAAAAGTCATGACATGGTATCAACTGCAATAGGTAGATTTTTCTTCGAAATCTACCTAATACAATGATGCAGTTATAATTACTTGGTAAACTCAGATTAAAACACTTATATATTTTATTCTGCAGTTTTATGCCCAGAAAAATGAGGATTATAACAAATGAACACATAGGCCTAATTACGTTACTATTGCCAACCGTGTTAAATTGATTGCTCTCTTCTTTCATAAACAAAACAAGAAAAAGCGAAGTTACAATCTTGATACAGAATCTATGAAAACCCCATCATATCATCTGCGCGACAAAATGAAGCTCAGCTATAGAGTTCACCATCAGATGCAAAACATGCTGTCCAGCAATCTTGAGAGACACGAAAAGGGCATCTGGCATGCACAAAACTGTCAAAGAACACCAGGTTAAGAGGGTCAGAAAGGAAAATTTCAAGATAAGATTCTACAAACTGAGGAGCCTTGCTGACCGGTAAAACGCCTCATCTAAAAAGACTTTAAAGATGTTCTTAAGAAACACCACAAATATAGGCCTTCAAATGACCTATTTCAGAGCATCTGACGACTTTCCAACAACATTCACTGCCCAGGGGAAGATTTATTACCGCTCTGGTTCCCTGCTTCCATCTGCTAACCAGCCTCACAGCTTCCTTCACGATCATGAAGCTCAATCTCAAAGATATCACAGCACAGTAGCAGATCTTCAACAAATGCTTATCAGGAGAATCAACAAAATTAATCCGTTCCTTTAAAATAGTGATAAATCAATTGCCTACCAATGTGTACAAAGTTGTTGTTCGGGATGATTTCCGCCCATCCTGTAGGTACGGCTTGTCCCTCATCCCGTCCCTAGAGGTAGCCTAATTCCTCTTCATGTTTCTCATGTAGGCTAATGTTACAATCCAAACAAAGGATGGGTAACTAGCTAGTTAATGACAGATGAACAATATCTATGTTCGTTGCTTATTTGTCCTCTCTCTCATAAAATAGGCACACTAATGATAATATCAGGATCATCCTCATTCGAAGAAATCCTGGCAGCAACTAAGGTTGGTAAAGAGAAAAACAAACTTTGACCTACAGGTCACATATGTAGCCTGCATCCGGGTGGTGCTAGTCCTCATTCTCACAGGGGAGTACAGTAAGTATATGTAGCCTACTCGGTACAGTGTACATGAGTGATTTACATAGAACGGTTAATTCATTAAAACTCTAAGAAGAGTGCTCACAATTCTGCAATACAGATTTCCAATAAGCTTCCAAGAAACATTAAATTATTGTGTATTAAAAGCAAATGCAAATCTCTCAAAAGATCTGGATGAATATTTCCAGCTTGAATAAGTTTGGCAGTTTATTGACTAACAAGACAGATGTAATTCCACTAAACACACAAGCTAACCTGAGCCCTTATCCTCCTAAAGGGATGTTCAGCTTTCCGTGCCTACCATATTCTTCATACAGATCTGCATGCTCCTCTATCTGGCCTGTTGTGCCTGCACTGAGTGGGACCAAGTGTACGATGTCGCCAATATTACAAACATGACTACTTACTGACTGTCGAGTAATCTATGGATTATAAACGATTCTACACAGCACACCGGTGTGTTATTTCGTATGGGATAACATGATGGTAAATACAGAATGACGAATAAAACCAGGGGGCAAATAGTTTTATATCACACACTAGGCTCCTCCCACCAACACTCTAATGGGACCTGCCTGGGAAGGAGGGGTTAGAATGTCTCCTCTTAGATGGCGTTGCTAGTAATGCAGAAGGTGAAACTGGGATAATTTTATTTTTCCTTTATTACCTTTTTGTCTTCCTTTCCCTTTCTCTGAACTTCTTCTTGTCCTACCTATCTATTTGGATCGACCAGGGCCCTATTTCATAAAACTCTACAGGTGTGACAAATACGACAATTATGTCAAGTCTGACAAATTTTTCAATATGTCACGACAATTGTATTTTTCATAAATATTACAACTTTTCCTTACATTACAGGCAAATTAATGTGAATTGTCAGACTAAAAGAACCCATTTCATAAACGCGACAATTTTATGTCAAACCTAAAGATTACTTTAGTACACTGTAGATGGCTCTCACATACGTGTCTCAACATTGAATATGATACCTAAGTAATCGATTATTACTATCGAAAATAATTGTATTAAAAGAGAAATATAATTCAAAGTCACTGAAATTGAAAGTTAGGTTAATCCATTGCCTAAAATCACTGGGTGGTTTCATGTCTATTTCTTCACCACTTTCACTACTACCAATATCACTGCTACTAGTGTTCATTATTACCAATACAATTTAGCAAGTTTATTAACAAAGTTTAAATCACAAGAAAGTTTGCCAAGTTATGCCACACATTTACATAACCTACTCTGTTGGCCTACATATGAAAGATTGCCTGTCACTTCTGTAATGACAATTCTACATTTTTTGTAAATTTGTAAATATGTCAGCAAAAATTAATGCTTCATAAATGATAGGTATCCTAAGACATATTTGTCAGACTTTTACCTGTAAACTCAAAAGTTTTGAGAAACAACAATATGTAAAATTGTCATACAAATCTACAAAATTGTCATGACATTTATGTAAAGTTGTCAGCTTTTATGAAGAACACAATTGTCAAAATGTAAACCTGTAAGACAATTTTATGTCACCTGTCAAATTGTAACTTTTATGAAATAGGGCCCAGGAATCAAACTTGCGACTACTACCTTAACCACTACACCATGAGTGATTGCTCAGCAGTGAAGGGAGAATTCATCTATTTAAGCCATGGGAAACAGCTGGTGCAAGGGTAAAATTTCCCGTTGCAGAAGAGATTCAATGTGAGACATAATAAACCTCGCGGTATTCAGTATATTGCTCCTAAACTAACATAATGTTCCTAACCTAACATAACCTGTCACTCACCTAGAATTTACCTATCATTATTTAACTAAATGTAGAAGCGCCATGATACAATAGTGAAGCGTGTGCGCAGGCTCGGAAGCGAAGGGAAGCAACCAGTAGGATGGAGCTTCGCTGGTGCACGACATAAATCAATCTTTTGCCAAAATCAGTATTAGTAGGAGTTACCTTAAGAAACTATTACAAACAAAGTTACAAAGGCATTGGACTAAGCGTAACAATCTATCATAGAGACCTGCATGCTCCCACTTGACTTGAGTGATACGGTATCTGAAAACAGATATAGGCCTATCTGGCTTGCCTGTCCCATAAGAAAAAGCATGGTCCACAAAAGCCTGTCTTGAGTAATCATGCTAGACTACAATATTACAATTTATGTAGGCTAACCTGCCTCACTGAAACTTGTATTAAGTTCCAACCTCTGTCCAACTAACCTCTTCCTTTTCCCCCTTTTGTTAAAACTACTCAAAACAAAATGACGTAATAATTTAAGGAATGTTTAGTATAAAATAGTCAAGACGAGAGCAACGAAAGTGATATTCAAGGTTATGAACTCTCTCATTTTACAACGAAACGGGCACGTGAACATAAACTTGGAATTTGTACATACCTTCATTCAGACCATTCATGACGAAATACCACGATAATTTCCATTAAAGTACAATAGCACACGCACAAATCACAAAACACACGCAATAAATCACAACCTTCGTGAAAACTCACTTGAATCTTTCCTCCCGCTACAAGCAAAAAGCAATGATTGGATTTGGATACAGTGTTGCCAACTCCAAAAAATTTGTTCCATTAAAACAGTGTTCAAAATTCGCCGAAATCCGCTAAATTAAAATAATTAATTAATTGAAGTTCAAATAGCCGAAAGCACTTTCAACTTGTGCATTTGTCCATGGCAGCAATAAAAGCATAAGGGCAATTCCGAAATTTCTTTGAAAAGGTTATAATCACTTCTATAAAAATTCTCATTTAATTAAAAAAATTCACTTATATTTTGATTTTTTCCCAATCCAGAGTTATAAATTTCAACTAATTAATAATAGAATAGCGCAAAATATGCATGTTTGATGTGTTTATTCACTGCAGAAACTAGTTAGTGACCACACTCTTCGGCTGCATGAGATGGCGTGGTATCTTTCATAGGCATCTTCGCACAATTTGCATACGCTCGCGAAAGAACTGATTCCTTCCGAATGACTAGCAGTTAAGTTCACTGAGAGAAGATCTTTCTCGATACCACGCTCTTGAACGAACCGACTCCTGAATGACTCGCAGTTCGATCTGTTAACGAACTAGCTAGTTCTCTTAGAGAAGATCGTTCACCATACCATGCTCTTGAACAAACCGATTCCTTCTGATTGACTCGCAGTTCGATCTGTTAACAAACTAGATAGTTCACTGAGAGTAGATCGTTCACCATACCACGCTCTTGAACGAACCGATTCCTTCTGATTGACTCGCAGTTCGATCTGTTAACGAACTGGCTAGTTCACGGAGAGTAGATCGTTCACGATACCAAGCTCGTGAACGACCCTTTTCCTTCTTAATGACTCGCAGTTCGATCTGTTAACGAACTAGCTAGTTCTCTGAGAGAAGATCGTTCACCATACCATGCTCTTGAACGAACCGATTCCTTCTGATTGACTCGCAGTTCGATATGTTAATAAATAAATAAAAAATGGCCACATTTGGCAACCACATGTCATTTGACTGTAGAACCCTGTGGTTAAAATTTGAATGAAAGACCAATCTACATTAAATGGATGACATAATTAAAGACTTATGTCTTCTTGAACTAATCACTTGTGGCGACAAAGCTGATTATTATGCATAACTAAGATGCTCCAATGTTCCCCAATAATGCCAATGGGGCAAGAAGAGAAATATCTGTTATAGCACTTTTCTATACTACCAGTACGTTAAAATAACTGTTTGTACATAACCAGTAATACTTCCTCAGATTTCTGTATCCCTTCCTTGACCTTCCCCTTCCGCTACTACCACTACTAATTTCATGTAGGAGAAACAAGACCGGCATGGTCTTGTGGTTAGTGTCGCTGACTGGATATCTGTCGGCCTGGGTTCGATCCCTCGTACCTCCTCGGATTTTCCTGAGGTAGGGAGGCCTGGAACGGGGTTCATTCAGTCTCAAAAATCAAATTGAGGAGCCTACTGATAGAGAAGTAGCGGCTCCAGTCATGGAAACCACCATTAATGGCCGTGGGTGTCGGCATGCTAACCACATGCCCCCAATCCAGCCATCTGCCTATGGCAGATGATGCAGAGGTCGGGTGGTAGGCCTTGTCCCTTCACGGATGTAGTGCCACGTAGTTTTTTTTTTTAGAATGTTAAAATACACAAAATGACTAGTAATGTCAGAAACAGAAGTGTAACAAGCTTACCACTGTGTCACATTAACTCCAAGAGTTGAAGTAAAAAATTTGATTTTGTTTTAGCTGTGGACAATCAAGATGCCTATGACTTCTTGACGAGTCTGACAGATGGCGGTCATCACCGAAATGCAAGAGAAATTGACTACAAGAACCCACCAGTAAGTAAATATGAATGTACTTCACAATGTTTTCCCCATTAATTTAAAATCCAATTCAAATTTTATTATTCTGTAAAGTGAAAAAAAATTGTATTCATAGTCAGTGTAATATCCAGGTCACGAGTTACATCATGCATCATTCTCCACACTTTAGCAAACTGACGAATATTAAGTTTGAGCTCTTGTCTGCTGTACAGGTTTTCTTTACACTTTATGCTTATTTAACAACAGGCCTGTAAATCTACAGACATTTATGCACACGTAAAAGCAATCAAACCCACAACTTCGAGCACAACTGCCCATAGCCCTAATAGTTGATTTTGCTTGTAGAAATGCTGTGGCCATGACCCCATCAACTTATCCGACATGGATAAGGAAGCTCTGGACTCCTGCAAAGCAGTCAACAGTGAGTAACACTGCCTCCTGTTTCTTTCCATTCACTGCACAATATGAGAACGTTTTCCTGCTAAGAACTCAAAAGTTTACTATTATTATTTTGTATAATTTCAGAGCCCAAAGAAGCAAGGGATGCAGCTTTTGACAAACAGTTGAGAGGTCTCTCGGTGAGTAGCATGATCGCTTAAGATGCACCAACGCAATCAAATACTTTCCATTGGATACAAAACTGAACGCACAATTTCTTTATCAAGCTTCTTTGTTCCCTTGTGTTGGTGTGAAAATAGGTAACTCCTCAAACTTAATTCTGAGAAAATTAATATTAATTTTTTGTCATCGCGCATTGAAAATAATTTACTTTCATAACGTCTGTGAGTATTGTGAAGTTTTGGATTACATTTTTCTGAATTAAAAAAAAAAAGAAAAAATTATTACTGTTAATGTTTAAAATTAAGTGTTCTAAGTTTTATGAGATTAACATGGCAGTAAAATGAGACACGTGATACCAGTGTGATCTGATACAAAATCTGATAAAACCACATAATTTCAAAGCAATCCCAAAAATCTTATATGACAGTTTTGAAGGTTATTTATCTTTATTTCTGACAGTAAAAGGTGGAAAAATCTTGAAAACCTCATTTCATTGACATTTGCCCTCAACACCTTAACTGCCACAGTTATCCCACAATGCACTACAATATTACTTCATATCTCTCGATGCACATTTTACACACCGACCTAAGCATTCTTGACACTGTCCCTGAAATGCGGTCACGTTCAAGTTTACGGCAGTTATGACGGGTAAGATTGGTGCATAGTCAAAATTTTACAGCTATAAATTCCTGTTTCAGTGCTGGATGGAGTGCTTCGGGCAGAACAAGTCTGTTGTAAGTATTGCAGCTACTTATATACTATGCATAATGGTCCGGTTTTCCACTGTACGTCACAAGAATAAAAGTTAAAAACGAAAGATAAAAGAATGATTACCAGTGGATGCAGTATCTTAACATGACGTTTCGACCCTCTCCTTCGGGTCTTCATCAGATGACTGAGCAGGACTTGGAAATGAAGACGCCTCACCACCCCTGGAGGGGTGGTGAGGCGTCTTCGTTTCCAAGTCCTGCTCAGTCATCTGATGAAGACCCGAAGGAGAGGGTCGAAACGTCATGTTAAGATACTGCATCCACTGGTAATCATTCTTTTATCTTTCGTTTTTAACTTTTATTCTTATTGCAGCTACTGAGAACTAAACTAACTTATGTTCCTGACATCAGTACATGTACTGATCTGTATGTGTATTGCATGTTCTCAGCTGGATCCTCAGGGCTATGTGGTTAAGGAAGAGTTAGTTGGACACTATCAGAACATCTATGCCGACGCCAGTCTCCACGAGCTTTCAGACAAGGCTATCAATAACTGTGTTCCCGCTGCCAACGCTAAGGCCAAAGGCAAGAGTTTGTAATTCTGTCTCATTTGTTTAACGGTTATGAAAGCCAACTGAAACAGTACATCAAAGTACGACTTTCACTGAAGTTTGAATTAAATAAATATTAAAACAAAAATATGTTGTGATCGATATCTCACTTGTAAATAATGAAGCAGTTTTGAGTTAAAATCTGTAATGCAATTTGTTACTCTATATCAATATGTGAAATCAAAAAGTTATTTTTGCCATATTTAAGGTAGAAAAAGTCATGTGAGATTTTTAAAAATTAGGATACTGAGTATCAAAATTATTATAGGTTTGTTCGCAAAGCAGTCAGAAACCAGGAACAAATCGTTCGCGCATGCGCTCTTTCTCCACACGCGTTCGCAAAGCGAGAATCCGTGATTCTGATTTCAATCTTCTGTTCGCAAAGCTCTCACGGACAGTTTCTGTACTGTAAGAAAAGTTTGCAGGCTCTAGCATGAATTGTTATCAGAGACATGCGCAGTAACCTATTTTCACGCGCCTGACTCCTCCCTCCTATAACATTGCGCCAGATTTATAAACATAGGCTACTTATATGTATGAATAATGGAAGATAATTAAAAATTTCCCAAAATATAGATTATATTGTCGATGTATATTGCATTTATAACATGTCAAAGGGAAATATATATTTTATTTGCATATCATATCGATTAAACGCAGAAACTATCGATTCCAAATTCTTGTAACCGTTCGCAAAGTGCAAATCACGGGTAAGTTACAGACTGGACATGCGCAGTACAACAAATTCTCAAGCGGTCACGGATTTGCTTTGCGAACAAACCTTATATACAATCACACGACCGTAGTTTGAACTGTGCAACAGTTGTCAAATGTTTCAACTTCTCATATCGTACCATATTACAGCCAACTGCAAAAAGAAACGACTCTTCAGTTCACAAGTTAAACAAACTCGTGAGTCAATGCCGTCTTCTACTTTGAATTTCCTTAAAAAGGCTGAAATAGATAAACACATTTTATTTTCTTTGACACAAAAACAACAGGGCAAAAAAGATAGCTGCTTGCTAACATAATACACATGTGCCCTTTTTGCAGCTGCCTGTAAAATATATTATCTTTTTATAAAATGTTTTCCCGCTTTCAGAGAATGGACCAGAAGAGATGAATGGAAAGAAGTGCAACCGAGCTCTCGGATACACCATGATGTGCATCCGTTACATGGTAGAGAGTGTAAGTACATTGTTACCAGAGTAATGACCAGGACCCGGATTCTGATGACCTAAGATTGTTTGAAAAATGATCCTAAATTTTAAAGAAAATGACTTAATAATTTTAAAAAATGATCTAAAAACTGAAATTTTATTATAGACTAGTTTGTACATAATTGTAAAAACTGTAAACAACTGTAATGTTGTGAATGTTCTTTTCTCACGGAAATTTATACTGGCACTGAGGCACTGGTGAGCCAAAATTCGGCATTTCCTTTTGCGGTCTGCCGGATTATATTGTTGTTTATTGAGAGTAAACAGTAGTTTGCACTCTCAAACCCAAGCAGGTGGCAGACTCTGGTGCCGAGTCAATCTAATAATAACAGTAATATAATACAAAATTTTGGCGTTTCTTTGATTCTCATTTCTGACTGAGACATGACAAAACTTAACGCTAAATTTTCCCTTCTTGCATTAAACAAACAACACTTCAAAGACAGCACCACTAGCGAAAAAAAAAAAAAAAAAAAAAATTATACACTCAATGTAAATACATGAAAATGACAAAATAAGGAAGCAAATGACAAAAAAAGATCTAAAATTGAAATAAATGCCCTAAAAATAAAAAATTGCATAAAATGACAAAAAGTGACCTAATAGAAATGTATTTCTATAATCTAGAGGCCATGATTAGGATTTATCCACAAGTTGGCAATGTCTATGCAGCATCAGTAAAAAGATGACATGTCATTAGAATCCGGGCCCTGGTAATGATCAATTCATATGATGTTTGAGCAAACTTGAAGACTTCTGCACACACCGGTGTTGCATTTTCTATTGTAATCAAACACAAAACTGATTTAAGTAATCGACTAAATGCCAATTAAAATTATAAATTTAAAAATAAATAAATGAACCAATCAAATTCCCTGGTGAAGCCGTGTAATGTCATTAATATTATTTCCATCTGGCACTTTGTTTTATCCTCGACACTCAAACAATACGACAACATGAATATATATTAAGGTTTGTAACACACTTAAACTTCACTTCTTTAGTTTTTACCTTAGAACTACGTAGTTTTTATCACCATTGTGATCATCATCGATGAATGGTGATTGAAACTACGTAGTTCTAAGGTAAAAATTAGAGAAGTGAAGTTTAAGTGTGTTACAAACCATAATATACATATAAATGTTACGACTTCACTGTGTTCTTCCCAATATCAATATGTATAGCTCAGCAACTTGTCAGAAGTACGGCACTCTGATTCAAAGTTTGTTTCTTTTGCAGAACTGCCCGAAAGCTGAGAAGATTGAAAGTAAGTACAAGATCACATAACTTGCATAACTCAGCACAAAACTGTAATAACCAAAGTCACATAAGGGGATGCACTGAACACCAAAATACTGTTATCACAGGTGTTTTTAATAGATATTTATGTATCAGGTATGAAAAATAAGGCTTTAGCGGACGAATCTAGTACTGTGGCCGAGGCGTGAGCTCATCCTCAGCTGATGCTTTGTAGTCTGTTTCGTATTTTGAAATTTAAATACTGAGAAGGATTTGAGTACCTGTTTTTATGGATAAATACTTAAGGAATATAGTTTTAAACTACACATGGATGAAATTGAGTTTCATGTGAATTCACGAAGTTGTATGTTTGTGTCAAATCATATTTTGTCATGGTGTAAATGACATGCGAAACATTGAATACCTCTTATAATTTAGGCATAATTTATGTTTTGGACATAGTACTCATTCACCAAGTCAGGGAGAAAAACAAAGATAACTAATTAGGTACAGGTAGGGGAAAAAAACAGACCTACTAAAATATCTAAGTTGCCGATATGAGTCATTGCGCATGCCTAGAATCCACTAGGCAAGTGCAGTGGCTCATATCGGCAACGTAGATATTTTTGTAGGTCCGCTACCTGTACATTCATCTTCCACCAGAGGGACTTGAGATTAGCAATGGTTTTAAGTGATAATACATCAATAGTTTCCAAACTCCAAGGACAGCAAGGAATGTTATTTTAGGAGCACTTCTCGATTTCCCTAGCGCACACTTTGCAGAATATTCAAGTGTACGTTTTTAATAAGAGCAAGTGTTTGTATGTGTGTGATGCCCAGCCCAATCTAGGGCGTGCAGAAATCTGCAACGTTTAATGCACTGGGACTGAAGGGTGTCCGAATGCACCTTGAAGCCGGATTTTTAATTTCTGCTTTTGTTTGTGAGTTATAAGCAAAAAAAATGGCAGAAACATGATAATTTGCACTATTGAAGTACAAGTTTTTGCTGAAATATTTCAACTGTAAAAAGAATTGCAGGTGGCCTTGCTTTGCTGTCATAACACCCGGGAAAGAAGAGCATCACTGAAACTGAAATGTTTTTCAATATAACACATTAATTAGTTGATCGCTTGATTCATCTGTTTATAACGTAACAGCATGGGAATAACGAATGTAGGTCTAAATGGGAATACACTGATCCAATGGGACGAAATTCATTACATGGGATTCTTTTGGGCTATGCAACTCAAATCTGGGATTGTTGTTGTTGTTTTACTTTTTTTGGCTACATTTTCTAATAATGAATTTCACCTTGAAACCAGATTTTCAGCTTTTTCGTTACTGTTTTAGTTGTTTATGATTGATTTAGTGTAAGTGTTGATGTTCTGACTGAATTAATAAATGTGCTAGTATTATATAACAAAAGGCCTACGTATGTTTCAGGTACCGACTGCACCAAGATCCGAGCTTACTTGAAGGAGTGGAACAAGAAGACGGATCTGAAATTCAACTAAACTGAACGCCTGCGCAGATTTCAAATAAAAATGTCTTATTTATTTTGGAAAAAACTTAATTGAAGAAAATAAATTATTATTTAATTAAAGTATTTGTATGTTGATTTGCAAACTTAAAGATATCAGTACAGAAAACAAAAGAAATGGATCATTTTTGGGTCGCAATTTCTTTTGTTCGTAAGACATTCGGTCAGGCTGTGGAGACATACAAACCAGAAGTCCTTTGATTATGGATCCCTGAAAAAAGAAACTCAACTTAGGAAACATAACATAAATGGCTGCATTATTACTAAACTATCATATCATATCAATTTGGAATAAAGTTAAAATTACTCTAAAGCTGGGTCTCCACTGCTTAACATTTAACACCAACAAGTCAAGTTTAACAAGTTGATATTTACATGTATATTGCAATTTCGCATTCCAATTGACTTGACGTGCAAACCCAGCGTGTAGCACTTAACATTTTCAGATGTTAATTTGTTTTCCGAAGAAAATGGACGACATATCAAGTCAACTGACTAGTCGGTCGATGTCGGCTTTGTTTCAGGAATGTCTGTCAAACAAAAAGCAATCGACAGCTTCCTCAACATTGCCAGCATCCATTTTGTATTGCATCTACTTTTAAAATTATTTTTTATGACATACTTCATTGTTGATAATGTGATAGTTATTTTGAAAAGATCAAGACATCTGTACAAAATTAGTATTTAAGAAAGTCATAGACAGTTAACAAGAAGATAATAAGGAGTATATAAAATTACTCTCATTTTGTAAGGTTGGCTGCTCTCTTCAGAGGTGTTTTCTTTTTGAATGTTATTTGTTATTCATTAATTTCTGTTTGTACCCGCCCCAATCTGGGGAAAACAAACTTAGATTAATGAATTTCAATATAACATATATATTATTCCACACTGGATTTCAAAAAAATAAGTCAATAAATGATGCACTTTTTGCTTTTATAAATAAAATACTACAATCCTTAGATAAAAAAGAAGAAACATTAGGCATTTTTCTTGACCTGACAAAGGCTTTCGACGTTGTCAACCACAAAATTTTATGTAAAAAACTGGACAGGTATGGAATCAGAGGGGTTGCAAACAATTGGTTTATATCTTATTTGCAAAACAGAACACAAATTGTTCAAATTAAATCAGCTAAGTCAACTGCCATGCTTCTCAAAGATGGAGTTCCTCAAGGCAGTATTCTAGGGCCTCTGCTTTTTTTAATATACATAAATGATCTTCCTTCTGAATTACCTCATGCTCATACAATATTATTTGCAGACGACACTAACCTGGTTTTTAATGACGCTGACTCAACTACACTTCTAAAAAAAGTGGATTTGACAATTTCACACTTACAGTCATGGCTAAAAGATAACAAACTCCACCTCAACGTAAAAAAAACAATACTAATGCGATTCCACCAAAAGAAACTTGACAACCCTTTTACTATTCATATTAACGGAACAACCCTTGAGGAAAGTATAAATACCAAATTTCTGGGAATTTGGTTTGAATCAAATCTTTCTTGGAATACGCATATAGACTACATAGCAAATAAACTGAGTAGACTTTACTTTGCCTTCCGTATTCTTGCTAGAGTAGTCTCTCTCGAAACTATTAAATCTGTATACTTTGGACTTATATACTCACAAATTACTTATGGTATCTGTATCTGGGGTACATCATCAGAAATAGCAACCATTTTTAAATTACAAAAGAAAATAGCAAAAATTATGTTGAAAGTGCCAGTCCGCACTCCTAGTAGAGAAGTTTTTAAAAAGTTGAAAATTTTACCAGTACCCAGTATCTATATTTTAGAAACTATATGTTTCGTACATAAGATTAAAGAATCTTTCACAAAAAACTCTGAATATCATACTTATAATACCAGAATAGCTAATCATCTTCATCTAAATAAACATAGGCTCACAAAATGCCTAAATAGTATAACATATCAAGGAATAAATATTTATAATAAGTTACCCAATGGTTTTAAAGCTCTTTCTAACAATGCTTTTAAAAATAAAGTTAAAAAAATCCTGTTATTGTATCAACCCTTTTCTGTCCATGAATTTCTTGATATACAGATGGTAGACTTACCAATTTAGTTATGCTTAATTATGCTTTTTGAAGGAGAGATTTCCTCTTAATCCTAATATAAGTATTTTATATCTCAGTGTTAACAAGTTGTATCATATATTGTATTAGACTTAAGTGACGAAACCATGAATTTTGTAACAAGATTCTTCTGGTGAATAA
Source organism: Ectobius pallidus (assembly GCA_964059195.1). NCBI lineage: Eukaryota > Metazoa > Arthropoda > Insecta > Blattodea > Ectobiidae > Ectobius > Ectobius pallidus. The sequence goes on along the minus strand of CAXKWD010000006.1, from coordinate 178,636,586 downwards.
ATTGAATTGAATTGAATTGAATTAATTATTACAGGAAGTTAGTAACAGTGAAGTTTTTCTAATATAAGAATTGAGTCAATTTTTGTGACACTTACTTCACTTGAGTCCTCTATTTGGAGACTAGTTTCGGGAAGTTATTCTTCCCATATTCATTCCATTTTGACTGCTGCTTGTTGCTACTTGACTGCCCTCTGGTTTCTTTAAGATGAATTTATTGAACAGGTCATTGGAGGCCCGCCTCCAATGACCTGTTCAATAAATTCATCTTAAAGAAACCAGAGGGCAGTCAAGTAGCAACAAGCAGCAGTCAAAATGGAATGAATATGGGAAGAATAACTTCCCGAAACTAGTCTCCAAATAGAGGACTCAAGTGAAGTAAGTGTCACAAAAATTGACTCAATTCTTATATTACTATATTCAATATAACAGTTTGATCAGAGGAATAACCACAGTGGTGATACTTACGATGTGAGGAAGTCATGAGCGTACTGCTTGTCTCCAATAAACTGGCCGAGTCTGAGAACTGCATCCAACTGCGGTTCTACAGAAATCTTGCTCTCGTCCTCAGTGCCATCTGCAGGACCTGATGTCAGGAGAGAAAAGATATTATTATATAAAAATAATAATTACATTTAACTACAAGCGCCGTTTTATATGCTTCTTTGATTAAGTTAAACTGTACTGCAATGCAATAAAAAGATGTGTTTAAAATCATTGCAAATCAGTGGATAAAAGTTAAAATTAACACACAACGTTTCAACTCTGCCTGTTTCCTCAGGTGACTTCTCACACAATGTTGATCATGAAGAAGATTGAGTTTCATCACGGTAACCATCGATAAAAACATTGCTTCTAAACACACCCCCTGGTTTCCGATTATGCACCATGCCTCATATATCTTTCTTTTTACGTAATAATCCTCGATTCTTACAATGTTTACTTCACCAATACCATGCTTGTTTTCCGTCATATGCTGGCTGAGTCTAGTAGAGCATTTCCCACTATTTACATCCCTTTCATGCTCGCGTATTCTGATTTTAAAGTCCCTCCCGGTTTCCCCAACATATACTCCCTCACAATCACTACATTTTATCGAGTATACTCCGGGAAAATTAATTTTGTCCTTGTTCGTACCAACATGTTTATACTGGGAAAATATTTTTTCAATTGTCTTTTCTGTTTTATATGCTGGTACTATGCCGTATTTCCGGAAAACTTTCCCTATGTGTTCGCTGATGCGGGGATCATATGGTACTCCTATGTAACCTATACTATTGTTTTCTTTCCTTTTTTCATCTTTTTTATCACTTCCTTTTTCAACACTTTTCCATATATGGTTAATTTTTCTACCACAATACCCATTTATTTCTGCTAATTTAAAGACTTCTTTCTTTTCCTTTTCTAGATCTTCGTTATTATTGCATAGACCAATAGCTCTGTGTGCAAAATTACGCCATAAATTGTTTTTGATTCTGTGATGGTGTGTTGATCTTCTGTGTATATACATTTCTCCTTTACACGCCTAAACAAACTCCCTGTTGCTGTAGGGTAATTCTAAGGTCCAAGAAGTTGATACTGTTGTTCGCCGATTTCTCAATCGTTGTGGTAACTGTTGAATTCTTCTAGCGGTGAGTCAGAGATGTCTTGCCTAGCTATTACCAATATGTCATCCACGTAACGCATATACAGCAATATGTTGTCAAAGTTCTTCCCAATCACCTGTTTTTCCATGAAGTACAGGAGTACATCCGATACGAACCCCGACACCGAGTTTCCCATAGCCAAACCTTCTTTCTGTTTGTAAATAATGCCATCAAATTGAAACATTGTATTCAGAACACACCCTGAACCATCTATCATACTCGTTGGCCACCACACAGTCCACTCCTTGTTCGAAGACAGTGTTGAAAAAGGAACTGCTGCCAGATGACGTTGGATCTCTTATGAAAAATTTAAGGGCCAGACAAGTAGTCAACAAAAACCAAGCTTTCGAAAAACAAGGTGACAAACTATGTGGTGAAACCCAAAGGTTTACTATTTGAAATAATCGATTAATCGTCGTTTTTATTATCCACAATACCGAGAAATTTTATCCGTGTTGATGAACACAGCTCTAAGTGGGCAATTGTGAAAGCAATTACAATTCCGACCTTGACAATATGTACCAAAGAGTAAAACCAAAGACTTATTTACTATAAAAGTGTTGGTACTCACTTATCTTGACTGTGGAAGGCTTTGAAAAGAGAGTTGTTCTGCATGACAGTCGCACCACAAACAGACGAACACAGCCCAACATTTCCAGGATCTGCAACATAAGTAACAAGGAATAAGCTAGGGAAATGGCAAGATTGTTTACTGACTTCTATATTAGGTATACACCAGTTGGAATCAATCTCGCTACAAATAAGCCAGGAGTAGGCTTACTGTTACAGTGTGTCCAACTAAAAAGTTTTAAAATAAAGGACAGACACACCGAGTGAAAAGGCGGGTGTGGGGGGGCGAAGCTAAATACAACATTATACTAATATACCATTAATAACAATACGGTACAGTTTGGAGTTTGTTTTCATCACGGCTTTCATCTGTAGCAACTGAAAACAGACCTTGAATAAGAGTCTGAACAATCTGAAAACCTGCAGAGTTCTTTGGAGGAAAAGTTCACCTTAAATTTAAGTTTTTTAACGTATTATCTATTTCAAAATGGCCTCCTGTACACCCCTCATAAACATTCAGTTCCTCCAACAGTTTTAATTCTTAACTTTTTATTTTTATACGTTTATTTTCTACATTTATGATACACATGACACAATAACATAAGAATACAAAACTCTCCACGTTTTCAGCTTAAATCTGTGTTTAGATATGTTAAAAAAGAAAAAGCTTGTTTTCTTCAATGGCCTCTTGATAGGCTATATTTCTTTATTTCTTTATTTCTTTATTTATCCTTGGATCATATACATGATATGGGATAGGTAATATGTATATAAATTGAATACTTTATGTAAAAAAAAAGTTCAAGGTAAAAAAAAAAACAACGTAGGTCACGGTCTACAAGTATGAAAAAGATACAACAATGTACATTACAAGTTGGTTACGTTAGAAGAACTTAAATAGATCTCAATGTCAAATCTTCAGAAACACATAATGCTATATTTCAAACAAAACACTTCTGGAAACTGTTCTCAACTCGCTGAAAAAAAGGACAGCACTAAAAAAAAAAAGGACAATTAAAGGACTTTTTTAATAGTCACCAATTTAAAGGACAGTCCTTTAAGAAAGCCCTGTTGGACACACTGCTGTTATAATAAACTAAAAAAGCCTCCAGTGCTACATTCCTTCCATCATTTATCTACATCTTTTGATTGGGAGCAGTTTTATGTGGTAAGCATGCTCCATATTCAGCACTCTCACTAACAGGGTCCCCATTATCTGCCACAGAGATATTTCATTAAAAAAAAAAAAAAAATACCACCCATCGGAGAAAAAAGAGGAGACTGAAGGGAGATGAGATGCACACTGTTACAGCCAGTGATGGGAAGTAATTGAGTAAAAGTAATCGGATTACAGTAACAATTCCTTGTCAGGTAACACTTGCAATCCTAAATAACAACAAAAAACATAATGCAATAGTTACAGAAATATATGAAACAATAATATCACTCAATCAACAAAAATGGGAAATTAATTTCAGATGGGTCAAAGCACATATCGGAATTCCTGGCAATGAATTAGCTGATAAACTGGCAAAACAAGCAGCAGAGGAAGCTGGAATTGAAACAGTATTTCACAAGAAGCCGAGATCAACCATAGAAGCAGAAATTAAAGAAGGAGGAATACAGAAATGGCAGGACAGATGGAACAAAACAACAAAGTCATTTTTCCCTTCCATCAGAGAAAGGCTCAGGCTAAAATTACCAATAACACTGAGTTTTACAGCATTGGTTACAGGACATGGCAAAACAAAATCTTACCTATATAGATTCAAAATAGCAGATGATCCTACATGCTCTTGCAACACAGGACAACAAACTGTGCATCATTTAATATATGAATGTCCAGGAGTTCAACAACAGAGAAACCAACTAATAAAAGAAATAAGGAAGAATGGTAACAACTGGCCAGTCATCATGAATCAGCTAGTATCCAGACATCTAAGAGCATTTCATACTTTCTGTAATTCATTGGGGCTGTGATAGGGATAATTAACACATGAAGAAGAGCAGTATATAAGGAAAATGTAAATAAGACTTTCTTTAGGGATTTATTATTATTCTATGTAATTTTACTTGAATTTATTCTAAGTATCTTTGTTTTAAACAATGTATATATTATCATTATTCAACTTGAAATTATGGCATGTAATGCATGTAATATTACTCCGTAATGGGGCATGCTGTAATAATAAATTACACAAAAAAAAAAAAAAAAAAAAAGTAACAATTCCTTTTTTGGTCCCATTTACTTGTAATTAATACTTTTTTAAAAATGTAATGTCTACTTCTGGAAATAAAACTGTAATCGTTATATTTTAGTAGTCATTAGTATTAGTATCATTCTCACTTGCTATATCGTCAACATTACTGTTTTTGCAACTAATATCCAAATTAGAGTTAATATTAACAAAAAGCTACTCAATGTTTCCGTCAATATTCTCATTTTTTTTTTTTTTTTTTTTTTTTTTTTTTTTGTTCATTAATAATTTGGGCTTGAGCCCAAAACAAACCAAAAACAAGGAAGGAATTTTTAGGTACTGCCATTTTGTAAAGTAACTAGAATCGATTATGCAGTTTCAAAGAACCTGTGAACACATAATACGTATTGTTTCTCAGCTGTTTATTGACATGAATATGATGTGAATTTTATTTTATCAATTCAGTGTAATTTTCAGAAATTATATAATGTTTCAAGGGAAGGAATGGTTTGTTTGGATTATTATTATCAGTGATATTTCAAGAGATAAAACCATCAATATTTCACAGCTGTTGCCCCCGGCTTCGCCCGCCATTATTCATTGACTCCAGGATTTTTAAGAAAATTACACTGGTAGATTATTAAAAATGTTTGTGGTTCAGAGCTATGAAAATTGTAAGTAAAAATAAAATTAGAATATTTGTTCATTGTGTTCATTTCACTTAGGCCTTATATAATAAAGAAACGGTTTTCCTTCCTAATTTTGTAGTCGTCATGAAAGTTTAGACTGCGAGAGACGAACATCGCCGAGTATACCCGATGTCTCACGAAGCGGGCGAGCAAGCACGCTATTTAGGGCCGTTGAATTGTATAAGAGTAGATTGTTTAACGTATTTGTAATTATAATGTTTACTTTTTGAAAAGTAATTTGTAATTGTAATTAAGTAAAATATCTCTTGGGTAATACTAATTCAGCCCAATTACTTTTCCCATCACTGGTTACAGCTGTACTTGCAAAACATAGCTCGGTGCAGTTAAGAGGGAGTTTGCTTACCTCAATGAGATCCCTGACTTGGAATGGCTGCAAGGCAGGGCTGAAGCGATCCGCAATAGCCTTCATGCTGCTTCCAGGGTTGTTCATAGAGTGACCAAGCACGGTCCCAAGAAGACGATCCAGCACACGTCTGTTGAGAGAGCCGTCCACTCGTACCCAGGGTCTGATAGCAACGCGAATCTTCTCCGATTCACTACAACACAAACCACATGAATCATATTCATTAGGCAGTGAGAGAAGTGTGGACTATGCAGCAAAGATCATGAAGGGGCGTGAAGCTTATCAACGTCTTCCATTTCCATAATATCTAAACACTACCAGTAAGGGATGAGGATGAGGGTTTACCTGAGGTTCAGTGTTTGCATGGCTTGTTCCACTTCCTTGGCAGTGGCCAGGAGCCGCCGCCGCCTCCACGCTCGTATTTTATCCTGAGCCTTGTCCGTCTCGGTAGGAACGTTCAAGGCTGCGCCCGCAGGGGGATGCGGCTGCGCTCTGCGATCCTCATGCACCAGCTTGTACGAGTGCACGAGCCAGGGCTTCACATACAAGTGGTACACGTAATGCACAGTCGTCACTCCACAGCGGTACAACACTCGACTCTTCTGCAGCAGTCGCAGCATCGAGGCCAGTGGCATCGAACACTTCCAGCTCCTGTACATCCCCTGCGAAAAATAAACGACTTGCATTTAAAATATTCCTGTTAATTTTAATATAATGGTAAACTGAGTTTTAATGTGCGCTGCTTAGGCCTGCCATCTATCGCTAACGAGAAGAACTTACTAACAGCTGACTCATTTGTTTAAAGAATCTAAAAACTGAAAACCTGGACAAAAACAGTTGTATGGAACTTGGCTACAAAGGTAACAAATATACTTCTATGAAAATTATGAAACTCCCTGTGCTCATTTCAAAAACATACTCGTGTCTTCTTGGAAAATGTGCTATTATTCAAGTTTTAGAACACAGCCATAGACATACAATACAAGACGAAATCAAACAAATCCCTTAATTGAACCTAAATGTTTCACATCTAAAACACAGCTCTAAGTTTTGTACCAGATTATTCAACTCTATTCTTAAAAATAACACTGAATTAATTAATCTGAACAATTACAGATTTAAGGAATTATTCATGTTCCTTCTTTTATTATTATTTTATTATTACTGAGGCGACATCTTCTCCAAGTCTTGTCCAGTCACCCGATGAAGACCCGAAACATCGTGAGATTAATAAACTGCATCCACTGGTAATTATTCTTTTATTTATCGTTTTAACTTTTTATTCTGTGACGTACAGTGGAAAACCGGACCATCATGCATAGTATACTTTCAAATGTCAAATTTATTCAAGAAAATAAACCAAATCTCAACTTTCAACGACACTATTTCGGCCTAAAGTGTTTGAAAACCTCATCATAATGTAGAGAAAGACGTACGTACCCGCAACTCTTTCATCGTGGCTCCGATTTCCTTCTTTTTTTTTGTAAACTCCAGAAGCTGCAGGGCCTTCTTCCAGTCATCGGGAGTCGCTCCTGACTGCAGCAGCAAGTTGTGCACATCGTCTTCAAACACGGGTTCGTCTGGCACCAGAGTAGAGCTACAACAAACAACTTATTATGAGAGGCATCATTCAGTTCACATTCGTGATTTGCAACTACACCCTCTTTCAGGACCGATTATTTGCAAAAAAGCAAACCTTTTAGCCCTCAGAACAGTTTGTCAGCAAGACAACTAACTCTGACAATTTAGTTTTTATTAAAAGAAATCACCTTTTTATGACTTATCCAACTATCTGATTTTCCAGATTGGGTCCTGTCCCAATTAATCTGTATAACTGGAATTCTACTCCCTTCTTAACTGATGGTTTTTAAATGTCAGAATGGTATTTTCTAAGATTACATGACCAACGGGAAAATTGTCTCTCTCGTTGTAAGTGTGATAACTGGAATATGATTTATCAGATTTTCATGAAACAGTATACGTACTTATAATGTCCATAGGAAGAAAGCTATTGGTTTTGGACCAGATCGGTCCATTCTCTAGAAAATGGATCTGATAACTTTGTTTTTCATGATTTTCTCAAAAACTACTCAAATGATTATTCAAAAGTAGTCGAACGTTTAAAACACTTTTAGCTCACTTACGTACCATTAGTAAGTAGTAAGTACGTAAGTACTAGTAATGGTACGTAAGTGAGCTAAAAGTGTTTTAAACGTTCGACTACTTTTGAATAATTAGTATAGTTTCACTGTCTAAAAAACGTAATTCCTAAACTTTGTACTCAAATGATGTTTAAATTTTGTACATGAGGTGCTTATACAAAGAGCTAAAAGATTTATTTGAAACATTTTTTTTCGTAAAATTCTCTGAAGGGTAGTTATAAGCCACCCACTCTGAATAGGTGCTCTTTCCAATATGGCCTCATGTGAAGTGAGAAAGATGTATTGCCCATGCTTAGGGTAAAGAAAGTTAAATGACAGTCATACAAAGTGATCTGCTAAGCTACTTGAGATGCCTTTCAGCTGTTTTCTAATTCAGTTGCATTTGCAGAGCTGGAAAGTGAGCAATTTAACATAGGATTCAAACAAATTCCATATGTGTGCGATAGACATTGAAAGAGTACAGCAGTCGAAACAAACCGGAAGAACTCTCGCTGAAACTTTAAACTCTACAGGTAAATTATTTACAATACTCAAGATAAATTGTTTCAATTGGTCAAGGGGCAAATGCTACGAGGTCCTTATGCCTGTTGCCCACGGTCAAATTTTTCTTTAAATGTATTGGACAACTATCACTTTTCAACAAATTGGTATTGCTAACGATCAAATTCGCCTTTTGGCAAACGTTTGGTTATTCGCGTCGGCATATAGGACATGTTCTAATTCCAGCAAATAAGCTGTCAAACAGCCAATCAGCGCAACGAACATGAACAGCCCGCGCCCCCGGCGGTATTGTGGGAGAACTTGCTGTCTGCAAGCCAAAAGATTGCAAGTGCAGCCATTTTCCTTCCTCACATATTCTTCGTTTCCTAGCATAGCAACTCCATCAAAATAGCATGGGTACAGTATATACCTGTGTAGATATCGTTATTCCCAACGGATTAGTATAAAAAACATGATGAGAACACGACTCGTTGACATACAAAAACGAAATGAAAATTCGAAGCGGGATGACATAGGAGCCGTACTTGTATACGCACGATTCACGCATGCTTCCATGGTTCCTTGATAGCCTCGTGGTAGCATGCTAGACTGTGGTGCTAGAGGTCTCGGGTTCGATTCTTGATATAGTAATTTTTTTTTCTTTCATAATTATTTTAAATAATCGTAAACAGTGTATGATTTTGATATTTCAAGGCTTCACGCATTGTTTGCTTTCTTTTATATGGAAAATTCAAATACACAGGGCAAAGGAAATCTTACAACAGGATGTGAAATTTATAAAATTACAATAATAATTATAAATAGCTAGAATTAATGTTCGGCAGATTAAGGTGCATCGTCGCATGAGAAATAGCCCTCCCCCAGCAAAGCACTTCCTTTTAAACCACGATCTAGCGAATTCTTCGAGGATAAACAGGCTGACAGGCTGACAAACTGTTGGGTACAAGGCAAACCTGTGGGCACTCTCGAATTTTTTATATTTGATACAAGGGGCACTCCCGCATGTTTAATATTTGGTATTGTCGGGAGTGTCGGCGACAATATACAAGGATAGTTTGTCGCCATGCTGCGCTGAGAAACAAAATGTGAACATCGAGTGGGAGGAGCTTAAACTGCACCTTATATTTGTCTTTTGCAAATATCATAACACTGAAATAAATTATTTATAAGTTTTGTAAATTATCTTAATAATGTGATCTTGTCCCATCCCAATTAATCTGGATAATTGTTGTCTTTTAATGTAAACGATACAACAAACTACCATTAGCAGCAGAGTATGAGTGGCTCAATATTTAGAGTACAGGAGTCTACCACTAGGTGGCAGGATAATACTACGATGTTGCGAAATTTAGTACACAGAGGGAGAATCATTTGCTAGTATGCATTTGATGACTCATTTTACCGTTAGCAAAGGTGGATTTGTTTACACGTTTGCTTAAATTTGTTGTACAATAAATTTAACAAAACAATTTGACCGTGAGCAACAGGCATTACCTTGAGATTTCGTCCAGTACTTGTTGTATTCTCTCTTTCGACAGCGGTAACAGATCATCGAGTATGGAATCAGGCACATTCTCGTTACTGTCAGGACTGTCTGCTACATGCTGATCTTGTGACGGAGCTTGTGGTTTCTCCACATTGCCTACTTCAGGTATTTTCTCTACGGATTCTTCTGACTTTCTGGCAATGTTGCATTCTTGTGGTGATGAAGAAACATTTGGTTCAGGTTCTATTAATGTTTCCTGGGCAGCAGCAACATCCTTTGAAGTGATTTCTCTTTCTATTGAAGTTTCTTGAACAACAGCAGGCTTCTGTGAAGTGATTTCTGTTTTAATTGAAGCTTCTTGAACAATAGGTTTCTGTGAAGTGAGATCTGTTTCCACTGAAGTTTCTTCAATAGCAGCAGGTTTCTGTGAAGTAATTTCAGTTTCCAGAGAAGTTTCTTGAACAACAGGAGGTTTCTGTGAAGTGATTTCTGTTTCACTTGAAGTTTCCTGATCAGTACCATGTTTTGTTTCAATGCAACGTCTCTTGTTTTCTTGTTCTGTCAATTCTCCCTCATTCCTTCTCTTACCACTTTCTTTGCTTGTGTCTCCCACTTCTACATTCGTACAGCTCCTTTCACATTCCTGGTGTATTTCTGAAGCAAATCTTTCCTGTTCAATTGTAACAACATCGGAACTAGTTCCTAGCTCTTGTAAACTTTCGCCTGGCTTGAAAAGATTGCAGAAAACTTTACACGAATTGACAACAAAGAAATCGTGTGCATGCTGCTTCTCTCCAACCACGGAGTCCCCCAATTCTTCTCGCATCATATACAGAGCTATTCTTGAAGCTGCTCGTGCGATCGCATTTTGCTGATTTGGAGTGCAATGTTGATCATCTAAGTCGTCGCCCTCTAAGTCCTGAAATTCACCGAAGTCAGGATCGTACAAATCCGGTGATTCTGAAGTGCTTGGTTCACCGACTTCCATGTAGGGTTTCTTGAAGAGAAGAGAAGTCGTTGGGTCCTTTCCAGACTTGCAACCTCTCAAGATGTCACGATACCTCTGGAATAATAATAATAATAATAATAATAATAATAATAATAATAATAATAATAACAACAACAACAACAACAACAACAACAAGGCATTTTATGATTTTGCATCTATTTTATATGAAGGTTGAAAGACAGCTCGAATATATACAAACGTGTATCACGAATTAATGATTAAGTAAGGGCAATATGGTTTTGCATTTTCGTCATTTTCAAGAGATAAGTAATTTAGATCCACAGCAAACACAGCATAACTACATTTCCAGTGGAGGTACAGACAGTAGATAATTGTTCCCATTTGATAATCTCCGCCAAGCTCAACACTAGCATCCATTAAACTGATTTTGAAAATCAACTGATTACAACAGATAGTAAATATTTTATTGGTCATTATTAAAAAAAAATTGTGTCAATTTTTATAATATACATGAATGAATTCTTTTTGTTAGTTTTTGGTCATTAAATGATTTGCTGTAGCAGTGTTCTTATTATTGCATTCTGTTGTCGTTGAACGATTATGAAGCTGAACACTGGAGAGGTGAACAAACCTGAACAATCCTTGCGTATGTCTCATCCTTCTCGGAAACTCTCGGGTCCAGAATGATCACCTGCTCTGGAATTTCTACATCGAAGCACAACTGGAAGAAAACAAAACACATTAAATATCTAACTTTATTTATGTTTATAAGACTGCAAAGCAAGCAGATCCCTGCACAGCTGTTTTTATACTCCTTTTAGCTGCGAGGCCATATCAGGAGTTCGGGATCTGTCTCTGTACAGTAGGGTAGGCAATGGAATTATCGCTTGTCAATTGCTTCTATTGTCGGCGTATTTAATGAAGTAAATTTCAACTGATATTAATTTAAATAGATATGATACAGGATGAAATGGTGAGGATGATTCATTGAATGTAAATATCCAATTCGGCATTTGCCTTTATGACTGGGAAAACCATGAAATTGGCCGGCCACGGAGTTTGAACCTGGGACCTTTCGAATGCAAGTTCAAGATGTTACCACCTCGCTCAGTAAAAGGTTTTTAATAATATGTATACTTAGTAGAACATTGTTACAGCGACATCGGTTTGTAAGACATCTCTCTAGTCTTGACTCTGTCCGAGTGAAAGGTGTGACAGGCAGCTACAAAGGAACATAAAATACGAACAGATCGACAAATCAGCAATAGCAGCCCATGTTTGTGAAACAGGACATGATGTCAATATGGAACCAGAGTTAAAGAAATGTATAAAACTGGCAGTGTGGGAAAGAATTCACAAATGCAAGAATAGGAGCAGGCTTATGAACTTCGAAATTCCTGGGGAAGATGACCTCATTACAAGGTTCATTGTTTGCCCACCAGAGGATACTGACACCAATAAACCAGCAGATGGAGTCTAGCTGAGAATGAATGAGGATGCCATTCGAAACTGCAGTCTGGGTTAGTGACAATTCTAGTGAAGTTAGTGTGTAACAATCCATCTCATTATTATTTTTATATAATAATTACTTCATTGTATAAACTTCCTAAATATTATGATATCATAATATCAGAAACATTTGCGAAGAAGAACGAATCGTAACCAATTTATAAAAAACTGAATCTTTCTTGTATTTATACCAAAGGCATATAACAAAGTAATATTTAAAAATTCTTCACTTTGATAAGGAGTTGCAGATATTTAATGAACGGAGAGAATTGAAGTTTGTAAGTAATGTTTGGAGCGAAACTAAATATTGTGATTACACTTTGTGATTTGTCAAAAACTGTCTAGTTTATGGATTAAATTGTCAAAGCTCAAATAGTTTTTATGCTATTACGAATTTAAGTAATTAATAGACACATGATAACAGTAGTATTTGTAGTCGTTAAAATGAATGAAGCACAGCGGGCTAACAAAATCAAAGTGATCAACAATTGCATATTGCAAATAGAATTGACCACTTTCTTTGTTGCTATGGCAGGAGAACAAGGCCAACTGCAACTAATTTCACAACTGAAAGGTAAAAGTGAAAACTGATGCCTCAATAGTGCAATCATTTGCATTTTCTGATTGTAACTCTCAAATGAAAGCAAAAATAAAAAAAATCCGGCTTTCAGGTGCAACTAGACACTCTTTCAGATTATTCAAAAGTAGTCGAACGTTTGAAACACTTTTAGCTCACTTACGTACCTTTACTAGGACATGTTTCAAGAGGTAAGTACCCTCCCATCGTCGGCTAGCGGTCAACTGGCGTTCTGGCGACACAGTCGCCAGAACGCCAGTTGACCGCTAGCCGACGATGGGAGGGTACTTACCTCTTGAAACATGTCCTAGTAAAGGTACGTAAGTGAGCTAAAAGTGTTTCAAACGTTCGACTACTTTTGAATAATTAGTATAGTTTCACTGTCAAAAAAACTTCATTCCTAAACTTTGTACCCTTTCAGATCTCTGCATGCAGTAGATTTGGCTGGGCATCACACATACAGATAGACAAACTCTTTCTCTTATTATATAGGAAAGAAAGACCTCGCACTTGCTTAATCCAGCCCCGAGTCTGCTCAACTTCTTGGTTCTACTTCCTTTCTGGGCTACAACGGGCAGTTGATGAAATTAGCAAAAGGTTTAAGAATAAACATTAAAAAATCAAGAAAGGCTGTAAACTGAGGAAGCAGGAGAAGTGGTGTATGAATGGTGAACCTTTGGATGTAGTGAAGGAATTTGACTATTTGGGGATGAGAATGTCTGCAAATGGGGGGTGGGAGGCACATGAGAAAAAAAAAATAGGAGGCAGTGTAGAAGCAAAAATGTTATATGGGGTTGAAATGTGGGGGGCATCAAAATGATATGTTAGGTAGAGAAGTGCTAGGCCTACCAATGAGAGTGGCATTAGCAGAGCTAGGAAGGAAAGGAATTATAGTAGAAAGAATTTTGAAATACTGGTATCGCAATATAAATACGGATGAGGATAACGCATTGAAAGAATGTATGAAGTATTTAAATGAAGGTAGGAGGCATGATAATTGGGTGGAAAAAATTAAAAGGATACTGGAAGAAGTTGGAAGGGGGGATATTTGGCAAAGAGGAGAAGGTAATAAGATAGGACTTTGGAGGGAAGTAAGAAAAAGAATAGAGAACATGGAACGCCAAGAGATCTGGGTGAGTTTTGTAAACAAAAGTTCTTTGAGATTATACAGAGTAATTAAAACAGAGTGGGGAAGGGAGAAATATGTCGATTGTTGTGATAAGCAACGAAGAGAGGGATATGCATGGATGAGAACAGGGGTGATATATCTGAAAGGGTTAAGGAAGGACAGAGAGGAAGGAATATCACACTACTTAACGGAATGTGAAGGGGTAAGACGGTGAAGGGAAGAAATCTGGGAGACAAAGTGGGATAAACTTCATGATGAGATAATAACCATCAAGATGTTGAAATTCAGAGGAGAAGAAAAGACTAAGAAAATTGGGGAGTATTTAGGAAAAATGAGATGAGAAAAATCAAGAAAAAGATCAAGACACAATAATCAGGAAAGGTGTGGTAAGTTAACCAGAATCCACATTCATACACTAAACCCAGGGGTTATAGTATGAGGTGAATCTTAGTGGGTAGTGCTAGACTTATAGATAAGAGATGTTGATAACTATGTATGTAAAAGTATGTGTAAATAAAATTCTATTCTATTCTGGGACTAGGCCTACCATCTGACCACTGACAAGTGACAACTGCAAACATGGTGGCAGCCAATAAACAGTGCAAGATGACAGCTGACGCCATGGGCACAAAATTTAAAATGGTATGAAGACTTATGCGACTCTACTAACCTGACCTCTGGTGAAGAGTTCAATGAGAGTTGCGGCACTGCCTCCTTTCCTGACTATGGCCTCCATGCCACCGGTTGAGGGGCACTGCTGCTGGTCGTAGTACCATCTACACAGCATCTTACTCATCACATAACTCTCGTAGAAGACCTCGTACTGGTACCGGGTTTGAAGCTGATGCACGTAGCTGTAAGCAAATGTAACAATAAAAACTGAAAATACTCATCACATTCTGTACACCAACATTTTCCAATGATAAAGGGACGGTATAGGGTTTTAAATGTCCAAATTGATGGATGCAAGCAGTTGTCATTTCCATCGCATTTCACCTGATTTATTATTAGTTTACCATTACCCATAATTCAGAGCAAGAAATTTCAAGCTGCCATTATTTATGGTGCAGTATTAAAGCCTACCTAGCACCAGCAGGTGTCTCTGACTGATAATTAAAAACTAAAATCCTGACTTGAAGGTGCAGTTGACAAAGTGCACCGCCGGGGGAAAAAAAAAATACCTCATATTCGAGTTAGCGCTAAAAACCCTAGCATAGCGAGTTTCGTCCAAATCATTCAGTGTTTTCCCATTTAGGTATGCATTCATTCTCCCCTTCTGTCCACCTATGTAAATAAATGGTACAAAAATATGTTGCCCAAACTTTCTCGC
Source organism: Ectobius pallidus (assembly GCA_964059195.1). Taxonomy (NCBI): domain Eukaryota; kingdom Metazoa; phylum Arthropoda; class Insecta; order Blattodea; family Ectobiidae; genus Ectobius; species Ectobius pallidus. Next base: position 178,621,458 of record CAXKWD010000006.1, on the reverse strand, counting down.
ATATACGTGTTAAAGGCTAGCACAGAAAAAATTAAATTAAAGAGACAATTAAATTTTATTTATTACATTTTCATAAAAATTACAAGTATCTAGAACGGAAAGCATCAGGGTCGATCTTTATGTTCAATGCTTTTACCGTGAAATAATAATAATAATAATAATAATAATAATAATAATAATAATAATAATAATAACAATAACAATAACAATAACAACAACAACAACAACAACAACAATAATAATAATAATAATAATAATAATAATAATAACTAATAATAATAATCAATGGCAGTAAAACTGCATATTATTAGTACTACTACTACTACGGGAAAATTCAAATATAAGTCGCACCTTGGGATGAGTCGGTTCCGCCCAACCCACCCTCACCGATGCAGTTTCTTTTATACCACGATCTAGCGAATTCTTAGGTCCTCGTATTATGAAGAAACTCGTGACTGGACGTTGGAGGTGTGACATCATACTGCTAGACGAGAGGTGGCAGGCTGACAAACCTTGCGGGAGATATAATATGCCACATTTTCGAAACCTACAAACAGTGTATCGTACATTATTAGAAAATGCAAGGGCGCTTCGCTACGGCTACCGCCTCCGCTTCGCGCACTTAACTATTTGGTTAGTGTTATGCATTATTTAGCTATATGTAGAGGTGGATACAAGGCACTTGCGACAATATATAAGGACAGTTGGTCACTCTACTTCGCTCAGAAACAAAATACATCACACAGTCCATGCAAATGTGAATATCGAATGGACGGAGCTTAAGGGACGACTTATATTTGAATTTTGCCACTACTACTACTAAAACTAAAACTAAACTCCGTGGCACTACATCCCTGGAGGGACTTGGCCTACCACCCGACCGCTGCGTCATCTATCACAGGCAGATGGCAGGATTGGGGGGCATGTGGTCAGCATGCCGACACCCACGGCCGTTAATGATGGTTTTCATGACCGGAGACGCACTTCTCTATCAAGTAGCTCCTTAATTTGAATCACGAGGATGAGTGCACCCCTACCAGACCTCCCTACCTCAGCAAAATCCGAGATACCAGGGAATGAACTTGGGCCGACGGATCTGTAATCAGCGACGCTAACCACATGACCACGCCGGCGGTCCTACTACTACTACTTAGTTATATTGCACGCTTTAACTGAATGTGTTTGGTATATTTGCGTGAACCATAAGTCTATAGCAGCGTTTCTCAACATTTTTGAACCCGAGGACCTATAAAATTTCTAAAAAATTTTATGGACCCCTAATTTTACATCCCATTTTTAAACGAAAGCCTGTATTCTTAATATATGGGGTATTACTTATAGGTCATTATAACGAAATACGTGAAAAAATTTACTTCTTTACTTTCCACTTGCTTTATGATATGTTGGTGGTCCGCGGACCATAGGTTGAGAAACGCTGGTTTATAGTAACAACTCATTCGTGTCATCTGTTTCTATTGTTTAGTGATGTCTTCTTGTGTGATATTCAGTTTAAACAATTATAATATCCAGTGACATAGCGGTGATGAGTTATGGAAAATAAGCAAGTCCTACAAACCCAGCGTTTGCCTTTGCGAACGAGGAAACCATGAAAAACCCAAGTCAATTTGCGCGGCCACGAGGTTTGATTTGAACTCAGGACCTCTTCCCTGTTAGCCCGTACCACCTCGCTGTAATTGGTTTTGGTGTGTTCACTGCGACTGAGCTAAACTGACTGCATTTACAACAATAAGTACATTAGGCCTATAGTTTTCTTGTTGCTATGGGCAACAAAATGTCATTCATATTTTAATTGACTTGTATGTTCTGAAATTCGCATTTAAGCCATACTTATTTCGTTTTTATCTTGATATCTATTAAATGTACAAAGAAATGTGTTAAACAAAAAATGTTCATTTTAATTTTCTCTACAACTTTACTGTGGTAGATATTCATGTGTCGCCTACTGTAATGGATATAAACTAGAAAAAGTGAAAATGGATACGAGTAAAGTGCCCCTTAAGTTATTTTTGCAGAAATACAGATATACCCATTTTATTAGTCATGTATAAGAGTTTCCAATTTTAAATTTTAATTAAAATCGTTAGAGCCATTGTTTCAATAATCAAAATTTTTTAAAAAGTTTTCATGAAAAGTCTCCTTAATATTTCAGTTGTAAAGCTAAATTTCTGGGCGGTTCGACAAAATTTCGAAAAAGTCCTTAATTCAAAAAATGAAGTAAATACAATGAACCGTTTACCCGCTGTGCTTGTCCACGGACAGACGGACAGACGTCATTCCAAAAATACTTTTTTCGGTTTCTAGGCTTCATGAAACATGCTCTCCCGGTGTTAACTCGACTTCGATTTTTTGTCACGATCACAATACTTTCTCTATACTACATATATGCGAGAAAGTAAAAAATTGAGATCTCTGCATGTTATAAAGTTATAAACAAATTAATCAAGCAGAAAGGGGTTAACAAAATCAAAGCGATCAAAGAATTGAAGTGTTATTTCGCTGTTCCACAAGAACAATGACGCAACTGCTAAAACTGCAATTTTACAGGAGACCCAAAAGAAGAAAAATAATTATTTGAAATACTAACAGTGAAAATTGCTGATATTTCAACAACGACACAACTACACTCTAGCAGCCAGGAAACGAAATACTATTATGTCGTTGTTCCACCATAAGCTTTAAGGCTTTGTGATATCATTAAGCATTAAAACTCAATTAGTCACAAAATTACAGTCATGTCATTGTTCTTCTGGAACAGCGATATGGTAAACAATTGGTTTCAGCACTAACCTTTTTTCCCCGGTTGCTATGGGAAATCGAGCAAGGCCACTTTCAATTAATTTCACAATTAAATACAATCTTGTTAATAGGATCCACACAGAAACACCAGTTGAAATATCAGTAAGTGATCAGAAATAAGACAAAGCATGTACTTGTGTATGTGATGCAATGTGCTTAAGTATTTCTCACCTGATGGACAACTGGTACGGTGAAGAAGAAACCGGCAGATAGTTTCCAGTCTTCTGTTTTAAACGCATATAGCTCTTCTTGAGCGACACCATCTGATCACCTCGAATCTTAGCCATGGTTGAACGGAGCAAGTTGTCAGGATACTGTTGGTAAACTTGGAACAGCTGATAGGTGTACGACGTCTTGTCTGACACGCAGCACAGTGAACTCTGAAACACAAGTGAGCGCACAGAACTTCACTAAATTATAAAACTGACCTCCACAATTCATTCTCATTCTTAAAATACTGTGTAATCCGAGTTTGCTCTTCGATGAGGATGTCAACATACATAAAGATGTTGTCTGTTCCTATGTCCCTGGATGCACTTGACTAGTTCAGGCCATACGATGGCATAAGAGCACAAAAATGTAATGCAAGACACTTAAATCTTAATTTTATTACGAAGCGGTAATCTAAAATCTTTTTTTAATGATTCCTTTTGAACTACTTTCTATTCCTTAAAGACTGTTGAATGAATAATTAACATCTAACATCATATAAAACTGAAAGTGTGTGTGTATATTCCCTATACAAATCTACATGCTTTACCAATTTGCATGAAATTTTGCACACATCCCCACTTCAGCCCGGATATCTTTCCTTGCAAAATTGTATAATTTATGAAAACACGGCGGGATAGTCGAAAAATGTTTCCCCTCTTATTTTTCCCCAGGAAATCGAACAGCAATGGGGGAAATAAGACATCGATTGGATGCAAAAGACACCCATACACCATCGTGATGGCAATGACTTTCTGTTTCGGATTGTGACAGGGGATGAAACGTGGGTCCACCTTTTCACGCCCGAATCAAAGGCCTCATCTATGGAGTGGAAACATCCGTCATCACCTCTCCGAAAGAAGTTCAAAACAACGCCCTCTGCAGGTAAAGTGTTCTGGGACGCCCAAGGATGGACTGCTACTGTCACACCCTGTCGAAATTGAAGGAGGCGATTCGGAAAAAGCGGCCTGGCTTTCTCCAATCTGGCTTCTGTTGTTGGATGTCAATGTGAGACCATATTGCAACTCTTGGTTGGGAGCGCAAAGCCCTGATTTGTTTTTTTCTGGAGGGCTTTATGAAGGTTATAAAATGGTATGACAAATGTGTCAATGTACGTGGAAAGATAAAGGTACATCGCATTATATTTTTTGTCTTTCATCCATACCTCTGTACACAGTCGCCAGGGGAAACTTATTTTCAGACTCACCCTCATATTACACTGAATTCATCAAATGTAATTTCAATTCCCATGACAACAATATTGTTTGCAGTATTCATATATGGCTTTGGAAGTTGCAATACAGATAGCTTTGACAAATAACACTACCCACATATTCCTTCACATATGCTTACCAAACTAGACCATAAGCCCTGCTGAATGAATCAATCTGGAGCTTAACTTGGAGATCAATTACAAAAATAACTTATTTTCTGCATATCACATAAAGCAGGACGTTACTTACATGTATGATGGCGTTCACCACTGAACAGTAAATATCCACAACGTTCTTCACTTCCTGGAAGCGACCTCTCTTCTTAATTGTGGGCGACGGATACACCAGCTCATACTCATCCCTGAATAGGAATGCAAATATAACAATCAATCAATCATACCAAGTCTAATATTACTCGAATCTCATTTGAAACTTTAAATCATAAAAAAAATTGTTTGTTGGCAAATGCAGTGTGTATCATTGTAGGACATTTTATTTGGTACTTTATCTCAGTATTACAATGGACTTGTGAGTGAGGGGGTGCGAGAGTTGATAGGCCAATGAGAATCTGAGTTATGCACACCTCAGTATATCAGTGTAGTGTTAGAATGTAAGCTAGGTTACCTCAGTTGTTGTATTGAATCAGGGAGCATTGCTTGTAGAACTTTGTAGTCTAAAGGCTCTGGGTTAAATTTCCGCTGCAACACATCCACCAGAAGCCTGAACTTCTCGCCCACCAGCTTTTCCACCTCCTCCGGATTGTCAGTCTTCCCATAAATTTCAGGAATAGCATTCTAGGAGAAAAAACAAATGAGTATAAGTAATATGAACTGTAACTAGAATACTTGGGATTTCAAGTGTGTATCGTCATAATTTACGGTATTGTTTTATTTTTATCGCACCTACATGCACTTGTCTTTATGTAAATTCACAAGGACTGAAGACTGAAACATCTTCACGCCTGTAACTTCTTTGATAAAAAACAGTAATTGAACTTTGTACACAATTTTAAGATGCAATAAAAGATGTGTTTAAAATTATTACAAAATCAGTGGATATATGTTAAAAAATAAAACACAACGTTTCGACTTTCCCCCTTGAGTCTCCCTCAGGTGATTTCTCACACAGTACTGATCATAGGGAAGATTGAGTTTTGTCATGGTAACCATCAATAACAACGTTTCTAAAATATCTGTTGTTCCAGTCCTTTGGAATGTCAAACATTTCCTCCTCTATGCATTCTGCATTTTTATTGCATTTGACTCAGTGGAAATTGGGACCGATATGGATGTTTCATTATAAGATGCATATGAGCAAACGGAAATATGAAAATAATGTTCAATTATTTACATGTGTGGTGAAACAGTGGCATGATGTTATTAGTTAAACGAAAGAAACGTATTATGATCGCTTACAATGACACAAATAGCCACAACGAGGTCTCTAACCTATTTACATTCAAATTAAGCAAAGGTCTGAAATTATGTTTCCATAGCTGCGTGACTAACTCACTCACTTCCAGATGAGCCAGGAACTTGAAATTTGCCACACTTATAACTCTTAGGGCTTGTATTACCACCTGCCGACAATTCCTCCCGATACGTGACTTCCAGATAGCTTAACTGGAAGATGCCTTGTAATACCACCGCTGAACTTCTATCGGAAAGAACGCAGTAAATATTTTGTAAAATGATCCTTAGCTCATTGAGAAAATAGGTGCGTTTGTTGTAGTTCAGTAGTCCTCCGCTAGGTGCAGCAGCTCGGATTTGTATTTGTACAATTAAATTAAATAAGAACATATCGTTTTAAGTGCATTAATCAATTTGTGCAGTTGCCCAGAAAACTTTGGCATGCTGCCATCTTGTTTCCACCAAGATTCCCTAACTAGCAGTTCGAAGTTTGTCAGCCACTCCATCCTCCTGCTAGCTTATATGGAAGCTGTTTTGCCAGGAGATCATAATACGCAATTCTTGGCCAACTTCCAGATAAGTTCTCTATCTGGCAGATAAATATGATATCAGGTATTAATTATTACAGGAAGTTAGTAACAGTGAAGTTTTTCTAATATACCGTATTGGCCCGAAAATAAGACGACCCTGAATTTTTGAAGGGTAGTTACGAAAAAATAAATAAAATAGCTTATTAGTACATTTTGCTTAAGATAAAACAGAAGTTAGAAGTTCATGTCGTATCTTCTTCTCTCGTCTTTATTTACGCATTGAGACAATGAAGATGCTTTCTTTTCCACATGGTCTGCCATGTTGGTGGTCAAACAAAGCATTATGCATAGAGAATAGAGATGCCAAGCAGTGCAGTACACGGCAGTACAAGGAGAAGCACGAATTCGGGAACAATAAAGTTCGGTAAAATTCGGTAATTTCCGCGCGACTTTGACCTTGGATCGGACGCACGCCATTTGCGTGGGGATCCCCGGCCGCTACACACGTGCACAGCTGCATTCATGATTGGAGAGTTGTTGAGTCTTAGGCTGCGCATATAAGACGAGTATAGTTTTTAAAAGCACATTTTCAGGGAAAAAACATCGTCTTATATTCGGGCCAATACGGTAGTAATATAAGAATTGAGTCAATTTTTGTGACACTTACTTCACTTGAGTTCTCTATTTCGAGACTAGTTTCGGGAGATTTTTCCTCCCATATTCATTCCATTTTGACTGCTGCTTGTTGCTACTTGACTGCCCTCTGGTTTCTTTAAGATGAATTTATTGAACAGGTCATTGGAGGCGGGGATCCCCGCAGTCAAGCAGTCAAGCAGCAACAGCAACAAGCAGCAGTCAGAATGGAATGAATATGGGAGGAATAACTTCCCGAAACTAGTCTCCAAATAGAGAACTCAAGTGAAGTAAGTGTCACAAAAATTGACTCAATTCTTATATTACTATGATATCAGGTGGTCGTCGTACAGGCCAATGGGAAAATTCCAAAAAGCTCAAATTGTTTACTTTTTATCCCCCAAACAGGGGGTACTGCTCCCCTCTAGAGTTTTAGCATTCAAAATAATGAATACTAAGAAAAGACAGTGAATTGGAATTGGTCACAGATCCAAACACTGAATAAATATGGAGTGTTTCCTGTTTTCCCAATTTAACAGCCATATTGCCATGTTACGAGATAGGAAGGTCTTCAAGTCAAGAAAGCTTCTTTTAAAGGTAGACAATTTCAGTGTCTGTTTTATTTTATCTGTTGTTTTGGGGTGTGTTACATATAAAATACATGCTAAACCTGACAGTCCCCTCTGAAATTTGATTTGCCCCTTGAATACTTGACTCTGGCTGAGGGCCTGCCCCCATAGGACCTTTCAAAATGGTGGACGCAACTTTAAAGTCACTGCAGACTTCTTATAGTATGGTAAGTCATATCAAAAAACCGACTGCACCAGCAGATTTTCAATGACTCACTGATATAAACTACATTCAAATAATAAATTGCAGCTATGAAGAATAAAATATTTTCTCATAGAAAATGCCTTTTACACAATAGATGAATTTAAAAAAAAAAAAAGTATAAAATACAGAAATTATAAGATTATAAAATACTAGCAGGTGATCGTGGCTTCGCCCATGATTACTTATTCAACTCTTAGATATTGTGTTTAAATCATTTATTTAACAGAAAATAATTAAAACATATTTAATAATAATGACATCGTTTTTAAATAAATTGCATGACTTACACAATTTTATTATGAATTATATTGTATTATTATGTAATAAATATAAATAATTAAACGAATCTTATGCTGCCATATGCATACAGATTCGAAATGAAACGATTAAAATGAACCACAGATTCATGAACCTTACCCATATCATGCATAAACAATTTTATTATAATGACTGATAATTAAAAAAAAACCAAAACCTGGTTTCGAGGTGCATTTCACGATCAAAGTGCGCCACCCGGGGAAAAAAAAGCTGTAAAGAACATATTGATTAATTCGAACATTTGGATTAAAAGGTTAAATTTACTGATTATTTTACATAATCTACAAAATTTTGAGATAAACCATTTACTCAAATATAAATTTTAATACCTTCTCTAATTAGTCAAAGTCCCGTATATTTATTTCCAAAGCTAGATGTGACCAATTTCAACAATACACTGTAGTCATGGAATGTGTCTCTATAGACAAAGCCTCTTATATATATATATAGAGATAGAGATAGATGTACAGTCAGTAAATTATACTAATTTATAATGCACGTTTATAACCTAGACGTTAAGTACGTTTGTATCTAAGTGTTCAATGCATACACTTGTCATTTGGCTAACAAATCTACAAACTAGTTCCCAAGAACACCACTGGGGGTTTGGGGAGCTCTACCAAGTACGGTGCATCACCTGGAATTGCTTGATGATCCTGGGGTCTTGTCGCACGTCTTCCAGATGCAGTGCTACGCTGTGAGCTGTGGCCGCGTTCTTCATCACATACAGTATGCGTCTCTGACAGGCTTTTGAAGTCTTGTTACATGAGTCCTGTCAACACAAGATTACGGGTGTAAGTTCGTGTCCCATTATACTACAAAATATCTGTTTTAAAGTAAATTAAGCAAATTTTTTAATAATGAAAGAAATTTAAGGAAAGATAAATTCATGACAAGACAAAAGAGTTTGTATGATCCCTTTACAGGGCAAGAAGGCCCTTATAGTGTTTTGCAGATGACAAACAATTTGTCCTTCTCCTTGCTTAGATACGCAGTCCAATCAGAGACGGCGGAGAGTCTTACTGCTAGCAACACTTTGTTAGCTCTTACATGTGATTGGCGGTGAAGGAAATCACTTCACGTTCCACAAGATAATAATTAATAATAATAATAATAATAATAATAATAATAATAATAATAATAATAATAATAATAATAATATTTTCACCACATGAATTTCAAAATTTTTGGCTTTTACAAATCTAAGTTAAAATTAGTATGGCTAAAACAAAATTAACAGATTAGTCAATCTGACGCCTAAACCTGGCGCCTAAATTTAATTTTCCACAAAACTTGGCCACTATATGGATTATTTAATAATAATAATAATAATAATAATAATAATAATAATAATAATAATAATAAAGTTGTAGGAAGGATTAACATGTTGAAACAATTATATGTATTTTCATAGTTTTTGGTGTTTGTTCTTGTTCTGAGAGTGATACCAATAGTTTTCTTTTTCTCAACAAAGGGGCTCTGCGGCCAAGCATTGTTTGTAACCGAGAGTCCCTTATGTATTGTATGATGAAATAAATCAATATGGATTATTTGCAGTGATTGTGAAAATTAAAAGAACCTTTGAACTGTAGCAGCAGAAATTCATTCAGAGTAAAACTGTACAATTATTTTAACATTGGACCAATCAACATCAGCTGATAAGAAACTTATTAGAGGCCTGTCCTTTCACAATCACTAAACACTTCTGTAACCATCTTGTAAAACTTATAACCTTCTTTCACACTGGCTAAGAAGGAAAGGTGAAGTCAATGCCATAACCGGGATTTGAACCACGATCTTTGGCTGTCCATACCGGTACAACATTCAATTCTCCAACTGACTCACATATCCCAGAGTACAACCAGGCGTTTTGTCACGTTGCAAAAACGTTACGTATAAAACAGTGCTCGAGACCACGAGGGAACTAGTGATAAACAAAGGAAATCCTAGGAACTATCGATACTGTGTCAGTTTTATTTGAATTGCAGGAAGAGGAAAGTGCGCAGGCGCGGGGCGCCGGAAATGGAGAGAGACGACCGTGACCCCTGAGAGAGAAGTAACGGACACAGAGTAGTGAGGAGAGTGGAGTAAGAGTTAGTCAGCAGAAGAGTAAGCAACAGACAGCCGACGAAGAGGGAGGTCGCCGCGTCTGGCGGGCCTAGCCCGTCGGGTGGGTGCTGTATGCACGCCGCCAGGCAGTAGAAATGGGTCGGTGGAACATAAGCATCAGCGAGCCGACGAGAAGAGAAAAATTGGAATCACCGATGGATGGCTATATGGAAATAGCTATGGTTGGAATGAGTCTAAACGTGTCTGGATTATGTCGTGGCTGCCGACAACGGACAACCGCTGCGAAGGAGAATATGGGCCGAGTCTAAGGGAGACTTGGATGACGAATGGTATCCTACAAAGAAATGGACATTGGAGGGAAGAGTGAAGACCAACAGTAGTCTACGTCCTGTTGAGTATACTAAAAACTAGTATTATCAGACGCTTAGTCAGTTTTTGAAAAGATAAATTGATATTCACATTTTTGTAGTTTCTACTTAATGTGTGATCAATAGATTCCTAACAGAACAAAAGTAGTTCAATAAGAGATAGAGTAGAGGAAAAAGAAAAGTAGTTGGTTGGTCGTGAAAGTAACGATGATCTGTTCTGTAGTTCAAGTTCAGAGTTAGGTTAGAAGAGGATAATAAGAAAGAAGTAGAGAGGGAGTAAATAAAGATAAGTTACTTAGGTGGGGTCAAGTAGTTTCATATTGGAATTCACAGGAAATTCAGAAACATAAATGGACACAGATTGAAACTAAGTAACGTGGAGAAGTTGTAATGGAAAGAAATGTTAGGGTAGCATAAATTAAGATAGTCGGCGAGCTTAGGCGCCTTATCTTAAGTAAAGGACTGGGAGATAGAATAAGTGTCATACTTCCAAATTTATTGTAATATCTAATGTAAAGTTAAAAATGGCTATTAATTAATTTATGTGTGCGGTGCTTTGCGCCTTATCAAAGCGTTAGAATAAGGGAGACTGAGAAAGTGTTGTACTCCTATTGTTAGAGATCATATAGGACCATTGCATCTAAATATAGAAGTGAAAGTAAATTGATTGGGGTTAAGATTGTAACCTAACAGAGAAAAGAGTTAAAGTAGTTGAAGAAAAATTGGGTAGAGTAGTGAACTTGGAAAAAGTAGAAGAAAGTCTAGAAGCCTAGGGGCTTAGGAAAATACAATTCTAAATTGAAGTTAGATGAATTAAAAGTAAATTTTTGTAAAGTGAAAAATGGTTAAAAAAAGGGGATAGTGAATAAAAGTTAGAAGAAGATTTGAAGCATTAAACGGGAAGTTTTTGCTATAAAGGAAAGGTTAAAAGAGAAGAAAAAGAAAGAAAGAAAAGAAGTTAATAATTCTTGTAGAAGTGATGATGAATACATAGAGTAAGTAAGAAGGATTGTTAGTAGATGGATTCTTGGGTGACAGGAGCTCCTAAGATTTCGAATAAAATAACTACTACAAGGTAATGTGAATGTTGAGAAAGAAAAATTAAAAGAATAAAATCTAGTAGTAGGCAAGGCCTATATTAGTGAAATATATATAAAGAAAGAAATTTAGGAGAAATTGTGAAAGGCGTCGGTGTTGGAGGCGAACAACGGCCCACGTGCCTCTAGGAGAGAGTGTCAGGGACCTCTGACATCGATTTTCAAAATTGTATTTTTGTTTGCGGCCCGTTATTATTTCCCCGGTTACAGAGGAGGAGTCAGATTGTTTGTAACTCAAGATCTAGACGACACCCCTGTATCGGTGGTCTATCGCCACAGTCACTCTGTGGGTGTAGGCCTAAACTTCCGTTTCTTTCTTCATAACACTGTCTTTCCTATCTATCTTTAAAAACTTCTTCTTCTCTGACGGGACAGACAAGGACATGTTAGTGTAGTGAAATAAAGGAAAATAAAATGTATTGTAAGATGAACATTTATTAAGAGGAGTATGTACAGGGTAGAGTTTGATACAATTTCCTTGTTGTCAGAGTTTTGATGGTTTTGGATTTTTTTTGAAGTTGATGAAAGAAGTATTTGATTGTAGAATTCAAAAGTGACCTGAAAAATAAATTCAGAAATTATGTTAGTTAATGGGGAAAGTAAGAAAACAGTATAATATTGGAATTAAAACCTTATTAAGAGTCAGAAATTTATTTTAGGGTTACATCTGATAAATGTTGATTTGAGATAATAATGGTATAGAAATAGTTATAATTGAAATAAATATGTTGTGTGTATAAACTTGAGATGAGGGTAATTTAAAAAGGGAAGTTGTAAAATTGTTACTGAATAATCTGATTTTTGTTAAATAAAATATTATTGTTAATTGTTGAAAAATCATAGTTAACGTGGTTTGTTATTTAGAGGGTGAATTAAAAATACTAACTTCCTTTAAATAGAAAGAATCCTGCCCTTCTCCACTGTTTAAAGGCTACGCCGTGGTACTTGTATATATAGCCTTGTATATGCAATAAATATTTTGTGGTGGGACTTAGAAAAAAAAAAAACATATAGTCAAGAGAGAAATTAATATTGGTAATTAGGATGAGAATTAGAAGAGGAATTGGTAGATGGCGCCCTATATCAAATGTTCTACCAATAAAAGAGAGTTTTTTTATAATAGTTAAATTATAATGAAGAAGTTCGAGAACACCCTGTAGATGTGGTGCATTAATAGTAGCTGTGGAATGTCAAGTGCGCGTGCCGTACTTTGGTATGTGGTGACAGGTGGATTTGCTTCACTGAGTAACTAGGTCACTGTTACGATAGTTACTAGAAGTTAGAGCAGATCACGTAAAGATATATTATTGGAAGACATAGTAAGAAAGTAAATTGGTAAAGCCCATCACAGTTTTCAATGTAAGATATCAACCCAGTGGCGACTTACAACCTGTAAGTTAAAATCAATCAGAAATAAAAACACTTGTTGCTCCACTTACATAATATTAGGCAGGACCGGTTTCAAGGAAGATCAGCTTCCTTATCTTCAGCTGGATGTCGACTGGTGTGGTGCTGGGAGATCCAAGTCTGTAGTTGGCGCTGTGCTGCCATCTGTCTTCCCCAGGATCAGACTAAAAATCTCGTCGGCCGACGAGATTTTTAGTCTGATCCTGGGGAAGACAGATGGCAGCACAGCGCCAACTACAGACTTGGATCTCCCAGCACCACACCAGTCGACATCCAGCTGAAGATAAGGAAGCTGATCTTCCTTGAAACCGGTCCTGCCTAATATTATGTAAGTGGAGCAACAAGTGTTTTTATTTCTGATTGATTTTAACTTATTGACATGCTCTACTGTATACAAATTGCTTCATTTTGTTTTATTACAACCTGTAGTTGTAGTCAGTTGGAGAATTTAATGTTGTACCAGTAATGTTGTCATGGTAGAGCATCAGAATGGAGAGCCAACGATCCTGGCTATGGCATTGAATTTTTCAGTCTGACTTCACCTGTCCAAACTAGAAGATGTCTCCGTGGCTACCCTCCTCAAGATATTGTTCTCTAAACGTGTCCAAACATCCTTCTTAAAACCAAATATTTTTAATTAAATTCCAGTTGTTACCTCCACCACATTGGATAAAAATTACTAGCTGAGGTGTGACATACACACTACATGTTTACTCACTGGACACAGCTCGTGCAGGACGTCTCGAACCATCTGGAACGTCACAATTTGTTTGCGAGGATTTGGACACAGGTATGTGTAGGCCACTTTGCAGAGCAGCAGCAGGTTGTCCTCGGTTGTAGACCACTCCACACGCCTGCAAATCAAAGAACGCTTTTCCCAAACAGTTTCATTGGTTTTCAGTTTTCTTATACACCCTGTTAGATTTGAGGATGAAAAACTAATGTCTTCAACAAACTCGTCAGTTGACTTCAGCAGAAATATGTTCTACAAACCATATTTTCTGGTGTATAAGACGCAACCCAAAATTTAACATAATTTTTTAGCAGCAAATCAAATTAACAACTTGAAATTTCCAGCTTCAGTCCGTATATACACACAGCAGCATTTTCAGGCTTTGTATTTTTAGTTGAGAAATTGGATGTTAATCATAAGCCCTAAGTACGTAAAAGGAGACATTGAACATTTATGTAAAAATGATGTCATTGTTAATAAATATGTTTTAATTATTTTTCTGCTAGGTAAATGATTTAATCAAAACATCTAGCAGTTGAGTAAATAATTGTAGGCACCTTCTAGTTCGTTAATAAATATAGTAATCATAATAATAACTTACAACTTGCTCATGAGTTGCAGCGCCTTCATGTCCACCTCGTCGTAGTACGGCCGATGCGACTTCCTTATCTTGCGAGGCATCACGTGTCTGATTACTTTGCCTTTCTTGGGAAGTTTTGGAACCGGCTTCACAGCTTGTTTCTTTGGACCCGCTTTGCATCTCTTCTTAACATGAGTTGTGACGCCTTGCGCTGGTTTCTACACAACAAATACAAACATCACAAATACTAGGCTATGTGAATGTGGGATAAATCTAAAACGAAATAAATGAAATTAAAAAGATTAAACAAACAAACTACGCCTTGTGCAGTTACAGGGCCGCCAAATCTCGGGGTCGGGCCCCATCCTCATTCAGTTTTCTCTTCCCTTCTCGTTGCTCATGTAACAGAACATTTTATCAAACTTTTCCAAAACATTATATCACAACAGCGGTACCCTTGGGTCTAGCAGCGACCCTCCCCCCTCACATACGTGGCGGCCCTTATTGAAGACAATGATTATTTCAATACTGTTATTACTGTTGTTGTCTGGTCAATTCAGGAACCATTTGAAAGCAATTTAGTCTTTACAAAGGCAATCATGGGCCTAAATTATACTATGATTGCCAGATGGCATCCAGCAGCTAAGATTGACGGTTGAGGACAACAGTGCCGCCAAACTAACTTCAGAAGTAGCTGAGGATAATCACAATGGTGATTGAAACTATGTAGTCCTACCAAGGTATGAAATTAGTGAAGTTTAAGTGTGTTTTTAAATCATAGTATAATATTATGACTTCACTGTGATCTTCCCAATATCAGTTTCTATGGGCCTAAATATTTAATTTCTTACTCACATGAAACATTTCTGCATTTTTCCCTCCACTTTTCTTCCTAATAAGCCAAAACAATAATTACAACACAGAATGGAATCTGCATAACCAGCATAGTGAAAGTCAAACTCTCTGCTTTCGTTGTCAGTTTCGTAAGCAATATTAAAAGATTGCTAACTAAGCTACAGATGGGCTTCCCCCTTCTTTCCCTGTATACCCTTCATAAAACAACTGAAATGAGTCGGTGGATAAGAAAAGAAGTCACACACAAAGTTCCCACGTAGGACTCAACAGTAGTACGAGAAAATGCTGCTAGGTGGCACTTCATACATCTCTATACCAAGTGGCTTCGTTCTGAGTATACGCTTTTACAGTTATGTCATCGTGAAGATCCCTGCGAACAGAACTTCTCATCGGCACATGCTATGTTGCAGATATCTCTGATCTTGCAAGATCTTAGCCCGAACAGCAGCGTTCAGAGCGATCATCTGGATCAACCAATTTGGGTTATTTCTTAAACCAGTTGCTCCACTTGTAGGTTTCAGTCTGATCTAGACATCTCATGTGTATCTGCAGAACAAAGCCATTTCCACACTGAATCACATACTACCACCTGGGTACCACCTTGTAATGTACTAGCTTAAGAGGCCCGGCGTAGCCCAGGTTTTTTATTTTGTAATTGGAAATTAAGTTATGAAGGACTTTCGTTTTCTTAAATTCTAGGACCTTATATAGGTATTTAGAATTTGAAATAGGAAGAACGAATTATCACACTCAAACTATTCCCTCAGAAAACGCTTGATATAGCTTTTTATGGCTCATAGAGGATGTAGAATTTTGCATCCCATCGCTTGTACAGTACACAGCAAGCCTGGTAGGCGTTCAAATAAGAAGAAACAGAAATTTCGGAAACACTAAATTTTATCGTCTTTGCGGAATATTTTATTTCTCACTCTTATGTTACCATAATTAACCGTTTTGGGGATGAAATTAAACAGAATTTATTTCCAAACCCATCTGAGACCCACTGGCAACAATATGTTGCCATGCCAACTGTGATTTGGATTTCATAATTCTGTGTAAAAAGGGATTAAGTATACACAAAAACATTTGATTTTTGGCATTTAAAATCAAAATATTTCAAAATCCTTTCTTAGTGAGCACCTACATTATGAAACGAAAGTACTGTCAACATTCCAAGTCTCTACCTATTATAGTTTAGGCTCTACGTTGATTCTCTGTCAGTAAGTCAGTCAGTCAGTCAGTCAGTCAGTCAGTCAGTCAGTCAGTCATTCATTCAGTCAGTCAGGACAAAGCCTCTTATATATATATAAAGATAAAATGTAAGGTTAGTGATGCAGAATAATTCCTAGTTCCATAAGGGTGTAAGGCACAATTTTAATTTTGAGTTTATAACATTTCTGCCTTCTCATATCTCTTAAGTACTCGGTGAACTATTTGTACTTGTGCCTTAAACCTTTACTCATTTATAAGAAAAGACTGCACATTCAGTTCCATACAGGCGTAAGGCACACTTCCTATCTGTTATTGAGGTGTGTTTATCAACTGTTTTTATTTTCTGCAGATGTTTATAAAAACTGAACTTGCATTTCTGAAGTGTAACTTCATTCAAAATAGATTGTTTTGCTTATCATCTATTGTATTAATGGTATTCATTGGCAAACATGCAATTGTCACTGTATAATACAGGTTTTTACTGAAATGAAGTAAAAACAAATAATATGATACAGAGTAAAAAGATTTTGCTTCAGTTTTTGTTTAACACTAATTTAACTTGTCCTTCAAAAACGTATGTTATAAAATTAAACTTTAAACCACCTACTTGTGAGTGGTAACGATATTTTGTTAATATGAATTGATTAACACGCTTGAACTTCACTTACCAATCATTTGGTAGGATGCGTTTCACAGAAGTTGATATGTAGCTGAAGATACAGGCGAATGGCCTGTGAAACGCGTCCTACCAAATGATTGGTAAGCGAAGTTCAAGAGTGTTAATCAACTCATATTAATAAACTATTGATTCACTTCATTGTGTTAAGTTCCAAACTCTTTATATTTATAATAGTGGTAACATTGTTTAAAAACATCAAGATTTCTTGAAACTATGTCTTTGTGCCTTACGCCCTTATGGAACTAGGCCCTTCAATTGTACCAGCAACTTTTCAAGATACAAAAGAGAAGTGTTTTAATCACTGGACTACTTCAATTGATTATAACACCAAATTCAAGAGATTTTACCCGAAACACAACTATAACGTAGAAACGGATAGAATACCTGGAATATTTCTCCCAAGTTGAGCGGTTCTGGCCGGAGACTAGCGAGCCTCGCTTTCCTTCGCTCCACGACCGGAGGCCTCACATACTGTAAGCATAAGCAAAGCATACAACAATGATCCTGCACAAAGAAAGAGCAAAGATAATGGCGATTGTATCAGTAGTGATACGTCTATAAACTTGCCTTGCTGTGAATTGTTTCTTTTCCTTAAAAATAAACATTTACAGACATCGTTAAGATAGTTGATTAATTAAACTAAATACGTTTACATCAATTGAAATTACACATCGTTTTTATCACAGTATGTGACTATTATTAATGGGGAAACTTGAAAAATAAATTGCATAGGTCAATTTTCCATACATTAGGATAACTTAAAGACAATATCACAAGAGAAATGAACTCTATCTCGGAAGCTGAAGTGATGCGCGTGAAAGAAAATTTCCTAAAAAGGTGCCAGTGTTGTATGGATGCAAGAGGAGAACATTTCCAACATCTCTTGTGATGAGGTACATAGTTATTTTTACTGTAAATGTGAGAACCTGAATCATTAAACCGATTGCGGCTTTTTTTTTGGTAGATATTTCACCAGATCACTCGGGAGTTGGAGCTGTGCCCGCCGCAATGCAGAAACCCGCGTCACTGGCCATCTCTTGCATGGGACTCACTGTATAATCTTACTGTATGTCTGTGTAGATTACAGTGTCAAGTAAATACATAGATTATTTAATTAAAAAAATGTTTTTTTCTTAAACCTCTCTAGCGCAGACACTCCTCTTTAGCAGACAATTTTTAGAGTCCCGGACATGTCCACTAAGATAGGTTTCACTATACAAGAGTTGTCACTACTTGGTTCTGTGTGACATATTATTCCAATTCAAAATTTAAGAGATGTTAATGGAAATGAACTTTTTGCTCTAGTGTATATAGTGAATGTATTTTATACTTTGGGGCTCAGCAGTTGTATCCTAGCTTATCTACAAATCCCCTTCATCATCAGTTTCTGCAGAAATGTGCAATGTTTTGCACCACATGGACCACAAATTCCTAGTAAAATACCAACTTGAGTTGCACTCTTTCCTTGTTTAGATGAGGTATACATGCAGCCACTCCTGGGAAGACTTAGGAACCAAATACTGCAATCAGTGGCAGATGTGCAAGAGGTCGATAAAACTCTCATAGAACAACCCCCCCCCCCTCCGTTTTCAAATTAAAAAAAAAATTGGTTGAAAGTGGTAATTTTTATGGAAAATTTGTTTTAAAATTTCAATATTTGGGTGTTATTATTAACTAGCATGTGCCCGCGATAATTATTTCAAAAATTAAAAATTAAGAGCATAATAGTTAAATCATTATATTTATTAACACCTAAATCACGTGGACTACATACCACGATTAGATAGCGTCGTCTGGTAAAAGCGATCTCAGATTCGAGTTCCTTGGCCCAGAAAATCCCTGTATAGTGAGTTTCGTCCAAATCGAACGATGTTTAACTATATTTAGGTCTATGTTGATTATCCCTCTTCCGTGTAGGTTGAAAATTTCATATGTCTACGGGCCTTGACATTCTAAACAAATGAATCGACCAGCGTGGGCTTACAACATTCAAGCGATCGCGAGGCTTTTATTTCCACGGTATGACAAAAATAGTCAAAGCCAATTGCAATTGATTTGACATTGAAATGTATTACTGAAATCTGATGCTTCGACAGCGCTAAAATCACGTTTTCTGCCAGTTTTTCACTCATACCTCGCGAACGAAAGCTAAAATTAAAAATTAGGCTTCGAGGTGCATTTGCCCACCTTTCAGTCCATCTATGTTTAAAATTTCAGATCTCTGCATTCAGTAGATTTCGCTGGGCATCGCGGACAGACAGACAAACACGTCCTTTTATTATTATAAGATAACATGTGCCCGCGGCTTCCCCCTCGATAATTATTTAAAAAATTAAGAGCATAATAGTTAAATCATTATATTTATTAACACCTAAATCACGTGGAGTGTATTCCACGATTAGGTAGCGTCCCCTGGTAGAAAAAGCGACCTCAGGTTCCAGTTCCTTGGCCCAGAAAACCCCTGTATAGTGAGTTTCGTTCAAATCGAACAATGTTTGACCATAATTAAGCCTATGTTGATATCCTTCTTACGTGTAGGTTGAAAATTTCATATATCTGCGGGCCTTGACACTCTAAACAAATGAATCGTCCACGATGGACTTACAAAATCAAGCGATCGCGATGCTTTTATTTCCAAGGTAGGCTATGAGGTATGATGACAAAAATAGCCAAAGCCAGCTGTAATTGACTTAACATTGAAATATATTACTGAAACTGATGCTTCGAAATCGCAAAAAATACACGTTTTCTGCCCGTTTTTCACTCATAACTCACGAACGAAAGCGAAAATTAAAATTCCGGCTTTGAGGTGCATTTTCCGACCCTTCAGTCCACCTATGTTTAAAATTTCAGATCTCTGCGTTGAGTAGATTTCGCTGGGCATCGCGGACAGACGGAGGACAGACACTTTCTTTTATTAATATACATTTGACAATGTTTCTCTTAAAAATTATATAGGCCTATAAGGTACGTTTTATAATCCCCCCCCCCCATTATACTATTCTAGTCTATTGTGGGAAACAATGAATGATGTCTGCAAGATTTTAGAAAACAAACATTACTTGAAAACTGAATTATTGTTGTTGAACAAAAGAATCCAACTGAATATCTTTATATTTTTCAACTTAAAAAAAAAAGATTTGCATTGGCAAAGAGCTTATGATATATAGAGGGCACTATGATATGCTTTGCATGATATGTTGACTTTAAATTTCTTCCTCTTTGGCTTTCTCAGTGAGCTGTTCGTTTTGCTCTATCTTACCATGGAGAAATATTCTTATATACCATCATGGCCGACGCATTAATCTACTGTCAATACCATGAAGGAAATACTGTTTAAAAATAGATTTATTTGTCGAAACAAAACAATTTTCCCTGAGGTCATGTTTACTCTTCGGAATTAGGAAATGAAACTCTGCAAATATTTGTTGCGTTATCGCATCTGTGTAGCTTACCGGCACATTACTGCACGCTCCTATAGAAGCTGTCGTATTGGTCCAATTCCAGTTCCTCTTCAGATGTCTGAAAAACATAGACTTGCTTAATTCACCTCAAGTGAGGATTACGTGACCTGGCAATAAGTGTAACAGCAGAAAACAGCAGTCAGGGTGTAAGATGTTGGATGCCATCTATTGGTTTCCTTCTAGCCATAGTATTTTCAGTTTGAAAAAAGTTCTGCATCCATAAATCACAATGGTCCCTAATGTTTTCTCTGTTACTTACGTTTAAAACATGGACTAGTTTCTATATCTGCAGATCAATAGCCACAAATTATACTTTACTAACAATAAGTTTCAACATTGATTTTTGAGGTGGAGTTATAATTTTTTTTTTTTCAGGATAGGCAGAATTTTATGCTGAAGTTGAATCCATTTCTCTGTCTTATCATCAGGTTTCCTGGCAGGCTCACAAATAATGTTGGGTATTCCTTTGAAATAACAAGTTAAACCAGAACTCCAAAAGAATTGAAGTTTCAGTTTTTATCTCTATAAATATTGATATAAATGAATATAATAACTCACGAGAAGAAAGCGGAGTCTAGTCCAGCTGCCCCCCTCTTGTCTCCGGGTACTTTGCCTGTGTCTAACATCGGCGCCCGCGCTGGCTGTCTCGGTTGGATGGCTTCGATCATGACCTGCTTGTTCTGTAGCACTTCCAGCACAATGTCCTTCCCAGTGACGTGCATGCGACCGCCTGCAAGTGAAGTTATAAACGTGATGTGAATTGACTAACACACTTAGTTACTCCACTTACCAAATTTTTGGTAGGACATGTTTCGTATGTCAACTGCCGGTCCTTGTTTGCTAGAAGAAACTCTATGTATGCGGTGGTTTTAAATACTTGTGCAGACTGTCTTCAGATAGAATGTCAAAATTTACTTTCAAATTTTTTCATGTAGATTTTTCCCCAAATTAAAACTTTTGCAGATGTGTGGACTGATTTCAATAATAACTCTCATCGCAATAAACAGCTGACTTTTCTGTCTGTTAAACCTATTGTGTTCTTTTAGCCTGTCCTATGTATACATTATCACAGTTCTTGCAATCTGTCTTGTATGTTCCTAGTTGTTTACTGAAAGGTATTTGATGATTTTCTTACTGCTGAAATTGTTGCGTGAAGCTCAAGTGATGCCATATTTATTGATACATAGAGATTCTTCTAGCAAACAAGGATCAGCAGTTGACAAGTAGTTGAGGATGCATGCAAAACATGTTCTACCAAAAATTTGGTAAATGGAGTAATGAAGTGTGTTAGTCAATTCACATTATTTTTAAAAATGTCATAACATAGAAACTGATATTGGGAAGATCACAGTGAAGTCATAATATTATATTATGGTTTAAAAAACACACTTGAACTTCACTTACATAAAAACCTTTGTTATTACATACATGCTTCACTAAATATTTACCTGTTTTTATCAGGACAGATCTGTTTCTGCCATTCTCATGGCCATCGTCAGCTGTTCTCGATTTCTTGGTGTTGTGTTGCCATCTGGTGGAGGGTGGAAGAATCTTGTGATGAGGCTCTCTTCTACTGGGATGTCGAAATTCATTACTATTTCCTTGTTTTTTTGTATGAATAGTTTTTCCCAAACTGTTAACTCTGTATGTTTCCCTATATGTTTCAAAAGTTTAGCTTTATCATTTATTTTGTGGCCTTCTTCCCAATAATGAGTAGCCACTGCTGACTTTTCTATTTGCTGGAACTTTATATTGCGAAAATGCTCTTTTACTCGAATACCCATATTTCTCCTCGTTTGCCCAATATATATCTTATTGCAATCATTGCAGTTAATCTGGTAAATTCCTGATTTGTTGCTTTCCGGCTCTTTATCTTTATGTTTTGACTTGATTAATGTTTTGATGTTGAATCTGTTTTTTGGTGCTAGTTTTATATTTACTTCTTTGAAAATTTTTTGAAACCTGTTGTTAGCCCATGGGTGATATGATATCGTTCTGTATCCTGTCTTTTCTTTATCATTATTTAAAGTGCTGATCTCCTTAATTTCTTTTTGTTTTTCGAATTTCTTAATTTTCTTATCTATGAGATCTTTGCCGAAACCGTTCAATTTTGCTATGTCCACTATATGATTGTATTCTTCAGTATATTCTGTTTTTTCCATAGGTATATTAACAATTCTATGAGCCAAACTATTAAAAACAGCCATTTTGTGAGGAGCTGGATTGTAACCATTATAAAGAGCCGGAAAGCAACAAATCAGGAATTTACCAGATTAACTGCAATGATTGCAATAAGATATATATTGGGCAAACGAGGAGAAATATGGGTATTCGAGTAAAAGAGCATTTTCGCAATATAAAGTTCCAGCAAATAGAAAAGTCAGCAGTGGCTACTCATTATTGGGAAGAAGGCCACAAAATAAATGATAAAGCTAAACTTTTGAAACATATAGGGAAACATACAGAGTTAACAGTTTGGGAAAAACTATTCATACAAAAAAACAAGGAAATAGTAATGAATTTCGACATCCCAGTAGAAGAGAGCCTCATCACAAGATTCTTCCACCCTCCACCAGATGGCAACACAACACCAAGAAATCGAGAACAGCTGACGATGGCCATGAGAATGGCAGAAACAGATCTGTCCTGATAAAAACAGGTAAATATTTAGTGAAGCATGTATGTAATAACAAAGGTTTTTATGTAATTCAACACCACTTCACTGTGTAATTCCCAAAAATAGTTAAATTGAACTTCACTAATTTCATACCTTGGTAGGACTACGTAGTTTCAATCACAATGGTATGAGATTAGTGAAGTTTAAGTGTGTTTTTTAAACCATAATATAATGTCATAACATGTTTACAAAAAGAATCAACTTCATGTTTATTAAGTGCCAAAATGGTACTTCCTAAGACAGAGTGTCCACCAAGAAATGCTGAAGAAATTCCCGGCTTATTCCCTGATTTTCATTGATCATTTCAGCAATTCCCGACCATAATATGAAGCAGTTTCTAATAACAGTGTAAGAAAAATAATAGGATTATCGTATTGGCCCGAATATAAGACGATGTTTTTTCCCAGAAAATGTGCTTTTAAAAACTATACTCGTCTTATACGCGCACCCTAAGACTCAACAACTCCCTAATCATGAATGCAGCTGTGCACGTGTGTAGCGGCCGGGGATCCCCACGCAAATGGCGTGCGTCCGATCCAAGGTCAAAGTCGCGCGGAAATTACCGAATTTTACCGAACTTTATTGTTCCCGAATTCGTGCTTCTCCTTGTACTGCCGTGTACTGCACTGCTTGGCATCTCTATTCTCTATGCATAATGCTTTGTTTGACCACCAACATGGCAGATCATGTGGAAAAGAAAGCATCTTCATTGTTTCAATGCGTAAATAAGGACGAGAGAAGAAGTTACGACATGAACTTCAAACTTCTGTTTTATGTGAAGCAAAATGTACTAATAAGCTATTTTATTTATTTTTTCGTAACTACCCTTCAAAAATTCAGGATCGTCTTATATTCGAGGTCGTCTTATTTTCGGGCCAATACGGTACATACTTTAAATAAGAAAAACTTTTAGTAACAAAAGTAATTGCAAACAATAATTATTTAGGCTATAACAGATACAAAAATTAGAAACAATAAAATAAATTAAATATACTTTCATATAGGCCTATTATTGTCTAGAAGTCTTTTAGATCACATTTGCAATTTTTTGAATTTTCCCGGATATTTTAACAAATTCATTGACTTTTCCCAGATTTTCTCGACCATACGAAATTCCCGGCCTCTTCCCGGATTTTCCTGACCAGTGGACACCCTGTAAGATATCAAGGTGGACGAGAAAATGTGTGTTTGTCCACCTGTCTGTGTGTGTCTGTACTTGCGATAACTCAAATACGCTTCAAGAGGCTTTCATGAAACACATGCACTTGTAACATCAACTGGATGGATGCTATTGATTTTGGACTCAATCGGTTGACCAGTACCGAAGTAACGACCAATTAATGGTTTAAAAATAACAAGTCCTCACTATACTACAAAGCTGTAACATAAAGCTGTGACATAACTGTATGTCCACTTCCAGATGAGCCAGAAACTTGAAATTAGGCACACTTATAGCTTTTAGCGTATAACCAATGGGAAAATTCCAAAAGTTCAATATTTTTATTTTTTACCCTCGAAAAGAAACTGTAGTCTAAAAATCAATGATTTCTAAAATATGGCTTAATAGCTTTTGTAATTGTGGAAATGTTCTCACCTAACTGAGTGTGGATACAGAAGTTCCACAACTCGTACCAGTATTTGTCGATGTCTTTCAGACAGTGAAACTCGTACTTGTGCTCGGTGTAGATGATGTCATCAGATATCTGATGGTAGCTGGGTCTAGATACTGTCGTGTCTAGCAGAGTTGTTCTACGATTCAAGTACACGAACACCTGAAATCATAATTACCCACTAAAGTAAACCTCATCTTCCTAACATATTTACTTAAGTGAAACAGAAAGTCAAATGAGTTAAGGATAGACTTTTAGGGGTGACATACAGCTTTTGATGCTGAAAAATAGGCGAAGTTTCATTTTTTTCTTTCTTAGCAATGAATTGTTCTGTAGTCTTGTAGTCTGTCATGGTCTATATCGACTAGTTCTACGATTGCATACTATTTTCAGAATTAATTTAACTAATACAGTTAATGGGTAATTATCATTACAAAATGGCAGCCTAATTTTGTGCACTGAAGCGTCATTTCCCTCATAACTCAAACATTTATAAACATAGAATAATTACAATTTGAGTTGAACTTAGACACTTATGCTTCACTTACCAACTTTTGGTAGAACATGTTTCGGACACGTAGCCGAGGATGGGGACAAGAGTCCTTGAAACATGTTCTACCAAAAGTTGGTAAGTGAAGCATAAGTGTCTAAGTTCAACTCAAATTGTAATTATTCTATTATAGTTGCTTCACTGTTTATGTTCTATCATTTTTTTAAATATTTATAAACATATTGCAGTGAAATTTTGCATAAAAGTATTTTTTATATTAGTGAACAACACTATCTAGAAACATTAATGTAACTTTAATAGTTTATTTAAAAATACATATTTATGATGTAAAGATTTCTAAAAAACTTAACAAGTGATGAATTTATAGAATTTTAGAAAGTTTATACAGGGAAGTTAATATTATTTTTTTCGTAAGTGATGAATTATTTCTTAAAAATATTTATACTGCAGATAATCACTCACAAATATTGGTATTTATGAAAATTATCAGGGAAATGGCGCTTCGGTGCAGAAAATTTGGCTGCCATTTTGTAATGATAACTACCCATTATCTGTATTAGTTAAATTAATTCTGAAAATAGTATGCAATCGTAGAACTAGTCAATATAGACCATGACAGGCTACAAGACTACAGAACAATTCATTGCTGAGAAAAAAAAAAAAAAATGAAACTTCGCCTATTTTTCACCTTAAGTTGTGACATTCCTAAATGCAATGACCTCATTTTCAAAATTCAAACCTGGAGGATATCTGATGGACAAAGAAGCAAACTGATGGTAACAGGAACTCAATTATGTGAAGCTGAATGTTTTAAAGTTTAATAAGCAAATTCATATCTGCTATCCTATTACTGTTCCAGATATACAGTTTCATACCTGATCTTTTTCCTTGAGACGCTGAGGCCCGAACTGGATAAGGCCAACAAAGCAAAGTCGCTGCATGACTTCATGGATGCTGAAGATGTATCGCCTGGCGACTGTGAGCACATTGCGGACTCGTGAAGGCAAATGTTTCACCAGATAGTTACGACGAACAGGATGCAGCAAGTACTCCTCGAGTTCAGGAATGATGAAGGACACGTTGAACACCTTCACGAATATGCAGAGAGGCAGACGCAATAACAAGTCGCACATTATCGCCCACCCTTCTGGCCAACCTGCAAACATGCATCTGTTTTGTATTGTTGATGTGTTTATGGTATCAGTAAATTTCAAGTGATATTAATTTAAATGAATATGATACAGGATGAGTCGTGGCAAGTAAATATCCAATTCAGCATTTGCCTTTACGACTGGGAAAACCATGAAAAAACCCTTGTCAAATTGTCTGACCAATGGATTTGAACCTGGGTCGTAGTCCACGATCCATCTCTGTTCAGCACAGGTAATATTGACTACACACGCCGGAGTTGCTAAGTGATGTGGAGATCCAAATTTTAGAGCTAATGCCATAGAAGTTCACCACCTCAGATGATCTCAGTGGATGGATGTAACTGGTTCATTAATCTAAGTTTGTTTTCCCCAGATTGTGGCCTTTCTACTGGTTTCTGTAGCCTGACTTCTTGTTCTGTTTAATGTCCTTCTATTGTGGATTCAACTGTTTGTCTGAATTTTATGTTTCCGAAATGTTCTTTGAGAACAAGAAATCAGGCTAATGAAACCGGTAGAAAGGCCACAAGAATTAACAATCTGGGAACCATATTTTACCAACTATAAGATGCTACAGACTATAAGACGCATTTTAATTTTTAAGCAATTTTTAAAAAAATAACACTTTTACCAATTTTATTATTAGATTCCAAAGCCAGACTAAAAAGAATTCTTAGTTAATAAAACCAAACTGTACTGTTACCGATAACACAAATCACTTTTAATTCAAGTTCACTGGCACCGTAGACTACAATGACGCGTCATAGGCTAGACAATGTGATGGCGGGGCGGGAGAGAGACATTGTTAGAAAGCTTGTGAATCCCCACAACTCGCATCGGATCTCTGCTGCTGCCAGTTGAATCCAATGTTGCCAGATAGAGATAAGTTTCCTGCAAATTCGAATATATGGCCATTTTTAAGACTGGTGGGAATTTTAAATCAAACACTGGGCATTTTTATATTAATTTCGAGTATAAGACACACCTGAATTTAGGAGGCAATTTTTTGAAGTCTTATAGTCCGCAAAATATGGTAATGAATTTTAATATGCTAGTAGAAGATAACCATCCACAAAGCATTCAGCATATTCTTTAAATAGCTGAGTTCTATGTCAATTTTATTTATTTCTTCATAAATTATTGTAGCAGAACACACATTCAGGAAAAAAAGGCAAAATTACTGTGACCTAACCTTTTCAAGTAGTTTTGTATTATATCGCCACTTCATACATTCAAATTTGTTTTTAACTCGTGCTATTGTGAAAGTGCAGTATTGCACACAAAAGCCAGAGATGAAAAATTTAGAAGATATTTAAAGATATATACGTTTCGATGGACTAAATCAAACCGATTGGAAATAATGAATTCTTTGTTTTCACTCTTGAGGACAGTATATAACTCTACTGGACGTTTTAGAAAAAACTCCACTATATGCTGGTATAAAGGCCTACAACAAACTGCCAGCTGAAATCAAGGCTATCACAGATCAAAAATTATTTAATAAGAGAGTAAAGGACATACTCCTTGAAAAGGCCTACTATTCGGTAGCCGAATATATGAATGACACTTGTTTTTGGTAGAATGTGTTAAACATTACTCGTCTGTAGGACAACATATAGCATGCATTTTAATGTTACTCATTTTGATAACATTTATTTCAGCAATTTACTTGTTTTGGTAGAATGTATTTCATCATATTACTTGCTCTGGTAGAATGTACTTCAGCATATTGCTTGGTTAGTTTAAATGTATTTCAACATGTCACTAGTGTGGATATAGCATTAATTTGTATATACTGTATACTCTTGTACTTTTTTTTTGTACCAACTGACGAGTCACCTGTTTACGGAGCATTAGCTCATTACATGTAAGCGTATGTGACAATAAAGCATTATTATTATTATTATTATTATTATTATTATTAGAAAACAAACAAGCAAATTTGGTGTTATGTTATTCTTTAGAACTTATAGATTCCATTTGTAAGCACCTTTTTAGGTTTCTATATTCCCCTTAACAGGGAGCTTTGGCGAAGATAACTACATAAAACCTCTGGCAGCCCTCGGTAAGCCTTTGCAAGATTATGAGCAGCCAATGAGTGTGTTGCATAACTCTGATTGGCACTAACATGTTACTTCAGAACAGCCCAGTCAATTACCTGCGTGCTTCGGCAGAGGAGGGATGAACATTTTCCAGTCCAAGTCCTCGGAATAAACAACTGACATCTCTGCAGCAATTTCGTCTGTCATGCAGTTTTCTTTTTCTCTGAGACGACTGATGACGCTACCCTGATCGAGGTCTTCATGGCCTGTATAAGCATACACCAAATAGAACAGGAACTGGTGCAAAATCTGCATTCGAACGAATTTGGGCGAGAATCCATACTTCTTCCCTATTTTCTGAAAATACAGACATGTTTTCATTAGCAAAGCAATTAGTATTCAATTGAATTAACACATAAATAATTCCACTGCCAGACTAACAGAACTGCGCAAATAGAGAGTCACCAGTTATGTGATAAAATTAATTATTCTTATCACAAGTCAATAGTTTTAATGTCAAGACGAAGTGGATAAAAATTAATTATTGTCATGCACTATACAACATTTCATTTTATTTGTGTCTTTCCTATGGAAGAATTAGAATTCTAATCAGTACTTCTAAATGTTTATTGAGATCCATTCCAAAACTAAATTGTTCAATAAGGAAATTGACATTCTCAGTTGAGTTTTCTTGTAAAATGTCAGGTCCAGAAGAAGTTAAGTTCATTCCAGAAGATGTCATTGAATATCAAGATCTGTTACAGGAATTTATTACCTGTGAAATCAAAGATATTATACGAAAGAAAGGAAGAACAGCAGAAAGATTAAAAGAAGATATTTCAGAAGAAATCTTAACTGTCGTATCTTGCAGAGAAATCAAAGAAATGTTGAAAACCACTTTATCTCTTAAACGAGTGGATAAAATAATAATCATGACTTACACTATCGTACACAAACTCGATGGACTTGAGCTTCACCTCCTTGGAGCCGGGAGAAATAGACTTGAGCTCCTTCATGCTCTTGTAAATCAACTCGCTGGCGAATGAATCATCAGGATCCAGTTTGGGTACGCTGTCTTTACCAATGATAAAGAACTTCATCTTGGCTTGTTCGACAGCCGACTGGATAATGGTGTGGTCTGTAATCACACAAACATGGTAAGACTTCTGCGAGGAGGGGAAGGAAGTATTGCTTGCAGTGCACTTCTTTCACAAACGTCACCACTGGGTTAGGACTTACTTTCAAATGATTAACTTGAAGATAAAATAATCTTAGAAATTTAAAAAGTTAAAATGCAAATTAAAAATAGCATACCTACGAGGGCAGTTCGTAAAGTAAGTTCCGTACTCTCACAACACGCGAATGAGTGGCGCTATCATCGCGAACTGTGTTTTGTTGTGTAGCTTGGTTCATTACGCTCACGGCAGTATAACTGTGAGATTGTTTTCGCCCATTTATCTCAACAATACAGGTGTTTGAAATGTGCTCAGCGATAAGAGATCCTGCTAAGAGTGAGGTACGTGGATTAATACGATTTCTGTGAACAAAACAAATGGCACCAGCAGCAATTCATCGTGAGATTACTGAAGTGTACGGGAACATTATGAGTGACACTATGGTTCGATGTTGAGGTCGCGAAATTCGTGACGGACGCACTAACGTCCATGATGAAGAACGAAGTGGCCGACAGTCTGTTGTGAATGATGAACTTGTTGCAAAAAGTGGATGAAGTGGTCAGAGAGAATCTTCATTTCACCATGTCTCCAATCTCAGATCATTTTCCACAAATTTGTCGGACTGTCGGATCGCAGCAGTTTCAAACGGATGAGCTCAAGGAGAGCGTCAATGGGCGGCTACACGCACAGGCGGCAGAGTTTTATGCAGAAGGAATTTCGAAGCTTGTGAAGTGGTATGACAAATGTCTGAATGTTAGCGGAAATTATATTGCAAAATAGCTGAAAGGGTGTACTGTTCACTGGTGTGTAATAAAAGTCCCTACAATAAAGGGTTTTCTGCAAAGAAAATATCGGAACTTACTTTACGAACCGCCCTCGTATATTAATAAAAGGAAGTGTCTGTTTTTCTGTCTGTCTGTCCGCGATGCCCAGTGAAATCTACCGAACGCAGAAATCTGAAATCTTAAACATAGGTGGACTGAAGGGTCGGAAAATGCACCTCGAAGCCGGAATTTTAATTTTCACTTTCATTCATGAGATATGAGTGAAAAATGGGCAGAAAACGTGCATTTTTTGCGATAATTAATTGGAAGATTAAAAATTAAGAGCAATATAATTAAAAAAAATTTTTATTAACACTTTGCACGCTAAGCTAAATGATTGATAGGCCTAATTAATGAATCAGCTATAAATCCGGCTTTGAAGTGAATTCCATGATTAGAAAGCGCAGCATGGGAAATATAACCTCAGATTAGAGTTCCCTGGCCCAGAAAACCCCTGCATAGTGCGGTTGAAAATTTCAGATATCTGCGTGCCTTGACATAATAAACAAAAGTATCGACCAACGTCGGCTTAAAACATTCAAGCGATCCCGATGCTTTTATTTTCAAGGTATGACAAAAATAGACAAAGCCACCTGCAACTGATATGACAACAGAAATATATTACTGAGAACCGATGCTTCAAATGCGAAAAAAATGCACATCTTCCCGTTTTTCACTCATAACTTACGAACGAAAGCTAAAATTAAAAATGTACTATGCCAGAAACCTTCGTGGGAGTGTACTCAACAATTTCCCAAAGTTTCATGGCAATCGGATGAATGGTGTTGTAATGCATAAAGGACAGACACGCATACATTCATTTTTATATAGATAGGTTAAATGAAACTGCCGGAAAAGAACTGTACACTTTATATCATGATCAGTGGTTGAATTTTGAATACCACTATTACAGATCACACATATTATAAAGTGAACGCTGCTTGTTTATGCAGTTTTACACGCTGTCTATGATGCTTCAATTGGAGTCGATGTAGTAATGATATTAAATCAATTATTATATTGATACTTCTAGGTTTAGGTGGCGATGCTTGGAAGAGGGGGGGACCGGCCACGGAAGGTCAAACATTTTTATCATTAATGCCTGAAAACAATTGAATACACTTACCTGTAGTGATGTGTGGCTCGCACACAAAGGTGAGCATTTTCTCTTTAGTGCCACCCTTCAGCACTATCTTTATAACTTTTATGTGGCCATCTTTACTGAGTTTCACCAGGAGGCGAAGCAAGGATTTCTTATCGATCTTCACATTATAGCCTTCTTTATCCTCGTCCTCGATGATGTGCTGCAACAAAAGAATAAGCAATACAAGTGTGCTGCTCCCCAAGGGCCCATTCTTGGTTCAGTTCTATGTCATTTTAGGTCAAAGCTACAACTGTCCTCTTTGCTAACAATACAAAACAATACAAATATAATATTAAGTAACATTAAAAAAAATAGGAATTAAAAACCCAAATAAAAGGAAGAATAGAAAAGCTAAAGCATGGCCTGAATACTGACCAAACTGTCAGACTTAACATATGGCGTAACTTCTCCACATAAGCAACAGAAAAGAGATGTAAGGTTGGTTATGAAAATAAATTTAACAACTAGCTGTTGACAGTCTTTTAAATATCACAAGTGTAATATTGTTTTCATACGACAAGTACAGTTTCACTAACCTAACCCTCTAGAAAAAGTTACACGTAATGAACTAACCTTCATGAGCTTAGTCAAGTCATCTATAACTTTATGAGCCCTCACAGCTTCTATGATGATGTTGGCCCGTCGCAGAATCCTGTAAGTTATGTTGGGTGATGGAGTCTCTTTACTACTCGAATCCATGTTCATCAGCTCTTCAGTAAAACCGGATCGAGTGCTACATAAGAAAAAAACATTCAGAAGTCAAACCATTATTGTTATATTAAAGCCTGTAGGGAATGATTCCCTTAATTGTTCATAAGTAAACACACTCCCTCGATGATGAAACTTGCAAACTCGAGTTAGATTTATTAAGACTATTCCATGAATAAAAACTTAATGAATTATAAAAATAATAATTACTTTCGTGCTTTGCTGTATAAAAACAAAACTAACAGCTGCGAGATCATCGCATACTATGAATCAACCATCCATGAATCGATTGGAGTTACCATGTTGTAACCAATGCTACCAATGGTGCCTATAGACATAGTTAACATAATTCAGGTATGCTAACAGAGGAACACAATAAAAGCACACCAACTGGCTTGCATCAAATCTAAATTGTGTTTTTAATCAATGTAGATTTATATTATTGCAATTTCCAAACAAGTTATGTTGTATAAAATAGTGTGTTTTTATTGTGTTCACTGGCAGCATGTCACATATTAGTCACTGCATGTTGATACTTACATTTCCAGTAACAAGCTCACATTTTATCAGAAAAAATCACTTCCTCGTATTGATAGCAAGCATTATATAAGATAAACTATAGTGATTGATCTATATCCAAGGAATTGCTAAACGTTATTGGCCAACAGCAAACATGTGGCGTGTGAGTGGAATACTAATTATTAGTTTGAACTTTCTGCAAATTCAACTGTAACAACTGTACAATACTGATGTACATTTCATAAGCTTTGCGCAAATTTTTAACTGCTAGTCAACTGTCAAATCCTTGCTTGGACAATACTGATGTGCCCTCTGCAGTACATTTTATGAACTTGATCAAGAAGTTTTCTTCCTCAACTAATGAGATTTTAATTTCTAAATTCTGCAAACTAACGATCAAGATTCTCTTGAACAAAAGAGGCACTTGTTCTGTGCAAAAGTGGAGTCGAAAGAGTTGAGGCCACTTGAACTCCTAGAAGACTCGCAGGAGAGCACCCATGTAATACTGCGGAGTGGACCATGGGCACGAATGAGAGGTTGACCAGAGACGACAACAGCAAAATACCTTAAGGACGTTTCTATGGAACGCAATGGAACTATACTTGATCCCACCGCCGTCTCGAGAATTACACTGCCTGTCCTATGCTTTATTTTAACATGGAGTTCAGAGTATTGTTAAATTGCCTAATTTATCCAGTAGAGGCGACACAGTTCACACCCAGATTGCAGCAATCAACGCCACCTATACAACCGCCATCTCGAGAATACACGAGTAATAGAGTCTAGAAGGCAGTGCCCTATACATTACCGTACATTGCTTCTATGCGTTTGCTGCGTCAAAATAAGCACTAAACAGACACAGATACTTGTGTTATTTGTTTAGAACATAATATTATTCCAGTATATGACACTTACCTTGAAATGGAATTTTGGAGCAATAATTAAAATAAATGTAAATTAATTAGACGCATTGATAGACTATATTATGAGCACCGCTGTCTCGAGGAGTAATACAGTTCAGAAGGCAGTGATTATGAGACGGGGGTGACAGCACTACATAATCAACAACGTCGTAGCAAAAAACAAGAAGCAGTCTGGGTGTGAAAGGTGCTGCCATCTGTAATGTCGCCGAGTACGCAAAATTAGCCGTATAGGACAGGCAGTGTATACACGATTAATACAGTTTAGAAGACAATGTGTACGGAGCAAATGTAAACAATTGAATGAAAGTACAAAGCACAGTTCACAAGAGTTTGTTTTTGAGACTGATTATTTGATTACAAACAAGTAAAGTCAATTTTTTGTGATTTACTGGTTAGTATTGCTAGATATGTTGATTTCTTATGGTTAGGGAGATCAGAGTCATCAATATGTAAGACTTGAGGCTCCAACCCATTTCCTCCAATCACAGAAATAAAATGTATGCACCTTTCTTCTGATAGCACATTAAATCCATTCTTTTGTGTCAGTGATTTTCGTTTAATGTTGATCTGTGAATTGACGCCTCCTGTAGATCTGTGTTTTTTAAGAACTTTGAAAACTGTATTTGACTCTACTCCCAAGGATGAACCCACTTTCACTCCTACATCCCGCACAGTTAATAATGTGTTGTATAAATTTACAATCTGTATCTTCTCGCCGGCAGACAAACCTTTTCCTTGTCCGTGTTTTTTTATTGGTGATGTAAGTTCACAATTTTCTTCCATAATACAGAATTACCAAAGACTATGCTTATCCCTTTTACTTACAAGATGTTGTGGTGTACTTCAACTCATATTATGTAAATGGTATGTTATAAAATACGTCTTGTATTCAGTATCTCCCGTTACTTGTTTTTCTTCAGAATCAACAAAGTTGCCATGGCAACGATAAAACAAATGGTTTTGTTTGCTAGAGATACGATGTATAACATACAAGCCTATGATATAACTACAAAAGCAAGCAACTTACCTAACAGAACTTATGTTCTCACATAAGGTACAAATAATTTCACGATGTGTGTGGAATGGAAGTAAACATCTAGACCAGCTTGTCGCACTATCGTGAAGTAAGCGCTGGTGCGATTAACCAATGAAACAACAGGACACAGTTAGCCAAGGCATTTGCTCCATACACATTGTGGATCTAGTAAAATACAACCAAATGTCTCAGTTATTTTGACAGAGACAGGCAAGCTGAGAATTTCTACTCTGTCCATTCATTCGCAACGCAAGGCGTGACAAGTTATCACCGTTCAAGTTTATGGAATGATAATTCTTTCACACTGGCCGTGTATAGGCTAAGACAGAAAGGTGAAGTCAGACTGAAAAATTCAATGCCATAGCCGGGATTTGAACCAGGATCTTCGGCTCTCCGTGCTGCTGC
Source organism: Ectobius pallidus (assembly GCA_964059195.1). Lineage (NCBI taxonomy): Eukaryota > Metazoa > Arthropoda > Insecta > Blattodea > Ectobiidae > Ectobius > Ectobius pallidus. The sequence goes on along the minus strand of CAXKWD010000006.1, from coordinate 178,586,306 downwards.
ACTTACCAATTGAGCTACCATGGTAACACGGCAACATTTGTATCTAACATTGAGAACGCCAGGTGGTATACAAGGATATGTGAATCAGCTAGAGAATTTAACGTTGGCTCTATTACTGTGAATATTTCAACACAAGTATCTACTTCAGATGTCCTAAGAATAACACAACACTAATCGACAATCGTCGTATTTTAGAACCAATCACGATTACTGTTTCCATGCACTTGAATTTAAATATAAGCAGGCCATCCGATCTTATGACATCAGAGATTACTAAAATGATTTTTTGTTAAAAATGAGATGGGCCTATTACGTGGGGAATTTACATTTTTATAATTTTTTAATGCAAAAAAGTTGGGGTGCATCCATTGAGCGACTTACCTCTTTGATCCAGGAAGTGAAGTCATTACTTCCAGCACTTTGGTTTCAATGTTCTGTTCGAGCAGAGCGTCCGAATCTTCAGTCTTCACTTTCTTTGCAACTGGGCTATTACCTTCACCATCGTCTTCGTGTGGCCTCTTCTCTGATGCGTCTGTCGCTTCTGGCAAAGTCTGTTTTGTTTTAGATTTCTTTTTCCCAACAAGTTTTAACATTTTGTCCTTCTCTCTCCTGAAATCCGAGCTCAGTTTTCCTTCCTTCTCATACTTCCGAGACATATACCTGAAATCAACAACAGAATCAGTTCTGGGTGGTGGGTCCCAGTCAATAACAGACAGAAAGAAATAAGTCACATAACTTCCTCTGCCTCTTAGTGAAATATAATTATATATGGTAAATTGGTTGTAAAAATGAAGATAATGTCGTTACCACATCACATTGCATCCCCGAAGGATACACAACCCAAATAATATCTGATTAATGCACTCACATAACTTTCTTTACCCTAAGCATGGACAATACATCTGTCTCACTTCACATTCTGATATAGAACAAGAGGCCGTATTCAGTTGTTTCAACCTTATGCAAAGCTTTATTGTTCACCAGGCAAGGCTGAGTTTCTACAAACAGCAGTTGGCTTATAACTACCCTTCACACAATTTTTTCGAAAAAATGTTTCAAATAAAAAATTTAGCTCTTAGTATAAGCATCCCATGTACAAAAATTAAACAAAATCGTTAGAGCTGTTTTCAAGAAACAGTGAAAAATAAAATTTTTTCATGTAAAGTCACCTTAAAAATAAGAGAAAGTCACAGCAGAGGTTCTTACTGAAGAAACATTAGATGCTATCGATCGTTGTTTGGAGACTTCTCCCCAGAAATTACTTAGGCATCTTTCACAACAGGCAGGCATTTCGTATGGCTCTGTGCAAAGAGCTACAAAATTATAGGATTAAAACAAAATATCTGTCAGAAAACTGCCAGCATTTCTCAACGTGAACTTCGGCAAGTGATGGATGGGTTCTTTAAAAGGTGACAAACTGTGTGGACACCGACCATAACTGATTGCCAAGATTGACAGACAAGTTATGTCATATGCAGTACTGTGAGGCTTCCACTGTTATTGTACAGTTAGCATTCAAGATAGATATATGTAAGCATTCATGATCCACAGATCATTGTCTTTGTTGGACATTACATGAGAATATTATAGGAGAAAAATTCCTCCAACACTGGGACTTGAACCCAGGACCTTTAGGGCAATCAGTCATAGGAGACAGGTTCCATCTGATGCTGTGAAGTGAACTCTGGTTTAGCTTAGTTCTTAGAGCATTGGCACAGATAGCCAAAGGTCCTGGGTTTAATCCCAGTGTCAGAGGAATTTTTCTCCTATAATAATATCATGTAATGTCCAACAGAGACAATAATCTGTTGTTCATGAATGAGTATGCATATATCTATGTTTAAACAGTTTTATATTTCAGCGTTGTGAATACATAATATGTATAGATATTATCTAGTTTCAATATGTTCCTGCATTGCTCCTATTACTCTGAATTCTTCCCCGGTATTTTTTCCATGAAGTGTGTCTCTAAAAGACAAAACAAGTAGGTGAGAATTTATGGCCAGAGTTAACAGCCCTTCCATGCATTGTTATGTTTCAATGGGTTAGGCGCTTATTGTCAACGTGAGTAAGCAAAACAAATGTACAATTGAGGCAGGCAAGCAACATCACTTGTGCCAATAATGGGAGGGTTAAGGGTTAATAGATACCTGAACACCCTCTGGCGGCCGACGTCGTTCATGAAAGTGGAAACAGCCCTCTTTCTCAACAAGTTGCGACACAGAGTGCGAGACTGCAGTTTAGACACTCCCATCTTAACGCTGAGTTCCATCTGGCTGAGACCTTCGGGACCAGCGTTCTCGATGACCTTGAAAGCTTGCGACAGTATAGAGCGGTCCAACAGGAAATCCCTGGAATCCGACACACCTATAACAATCCCAGTCATTACTAAATTATGCAGGAATTTGATGATAGTCAGGATTTGTAACACTTACTTCACTTTGTCATATGTATGTAATATAGAGAAAGTATTGTGATCGACATAACATCTACTCTTATACAATTCAATGGCCCTAAATAGCATGCTCACTCGGTCCCTCACTTTGTGAAACATCGGGTATACTCGGTGATGTTCGTCTCTCGCAGTCTAAACTTTCACAAAGAGTACAAAATTAGGAAAACTTTTTTTTTATTATATAAGGCCTAAGTGAAATGAACACAATGAACAAATATTCTAATTATATTTTTACTTACAATTTTCATAGCTCTGAAACACAAACATTTTTAATAAACTTCCAGTGTAAATTTCTTAAAAATCCTGGAGTCAATTAACAATGCCATGGGCACAGCTATAATATATTGATAGTTTAACCCTGGAAGTATTACGGACAATAAAAATCCAAACAAAACACCCCTTCCCTTGAAAAATTAAATAATTTCTGAAAATTACACTGAATTTATCAATAAAATTCACATCATATTCATCTGTCAACAAACAGTTGAGAAACAATACATATTATCAGTGTTCACAGTTAGCTTTGGAACAGGATAATCGTAAGATCGTTTTCCCAGGCAGCGCTTTCTAATCATGGAATGTACTCTAATGCTGGAATTTTAGCTGTTTCATTAATTATTAACGGTTTAGTTTATGAATGATTTGCGTGCAAGTGTTAATAAATGTAATGCTTTAGTAATTATTATCCTCTTCATTTTTAATTTTTCAATTAATTATCGTGGGCAAAGCCGTGGACACCTGCTAGTGTACAACAAATCTGGCACATATCAAACAAATTGTAAGGATTGCTATCAAGTTAAAAGAAACTGGAACATAAAGAACCAATAAATAAATAAATCAGGGATGAAGGGATATTCATGCTACACAGTATAGCTGTCTCCTCACCTGCTGAACCATCGACTTCTTCCTCTTCCAATTCATCGTCTTTAGCCCAGATGTCTCTGATATCCATATCTGGATTAATCAACTGGATCACGCGAATGTTCTTCTCTCTGTCGCTGCCTTTGTGCTTCCATTCTTGTATTGTGGCGTCTGGGTAGAGCTCACGATAAGGCAGACGCTGCAAACCACATACAGTAAAAGAGGGTTGCTTGGATCATAGAAATGTTAATAGTAAAGTTGCCAAATCCTTCTCACCTGGTGGAGTTTTTATCAACTTCGTAATCAGAGTGTCTCATTTCAATACACCAAATTCTTCAATGAGTTTTCAAATATTTTCCTAAATTTCCAGACCTTCGTGTTTCTTTACAAATGTCATTCTCATGCGATCAAAACTTGGTTTTCCTCTTGTATCAATGTTTCTTTTTGTTCTTCCAATGTAAAACTTATAACAATTTTCAAAACTTTATTTTCATCTGGCAGTTTTTATTAAGTTTTTGATAGTGTTTTCTAGTTATTTTTTAGGCTGAAGCAATACCGAATTCTTTGAAATTTTGAAGAAGCCCACGAAAGACATGGCACACTCATACACGCTAATAAGCGAGGTAACCGAGCATTAGTGGCTTAAACCACCTGGCTGCGTGATAGTAGATTGTTGTCTTGAATCTACTTGTCTATTGTCCAGGTTTGCATCTGGATCTTCAATCAATCAATCAATCAATCAATTTATTCATCATAAATTGGCCCAATGAGCCATAAGGCTCGCGCTTAGGGACTGTTACAATATACATACATATAATACAAAGGATAAGTATGATAATACATAAAATAAGTAAAAAAATACATAAAATAAGTAAAAATATAAAATAAGTAAAAATTCAAGACATTGGTTGTTAGAACTTAATACATTAGTTGGTAAAACATTATGATAAGCTGGTTTGCAGTATAATTTACCTTAACAGTGTGCATTCCAAGAATAAATAACTTATCTGTAATAGCTCTGAGTTATACCTTAAAGTATTCATCTAAAAAGAATTTTTGGACATTGGTTTTGAATATACTAATGGAATTTGAATTTTTTATATTATCAGGGAGTGCATTATAAACTTTCGTAATTCTTGACATTAGGCTATTTACACCATACTTTGTAGTTTCACTAGCAGAGGTAGTAATATTGAATTGACCTCTAGTGGCATAGTTATGTATATCATCAAATTTTCTAAGGGTGATGTTCGAATGGAACAGGTTATGTAATAATTTGTAAGCAAATATTGCTGTGGATTTCTTTATACTTACATTTAGTGGGATGATACCAGTATGAGAGTAGATATATTTTGTTGGGGTTGTGTACTCTAAATTGTAAATGATCTTTAAAGCCCTGTTTTGTAGAATTTCAAGTTGATGAATGTGATTTTTTGTGCCAGATTTCCAAAGAATATCCATATAGTTGAAATGGCAATGTATTAAAGCATAATAGATACCCTTTAGTATTGCCCTCGATAGTCCCATATTTCTTAGTCTAAACAGGATGCCAGTGACGATTGAGACTTTATTACTAATATGTTCAATGTGATCATTCCAGCTGAGTGTTTGATCTAATTTTAGTCCAAGGAAAGTGGTGCTGTGAACTTCTTCAACAATCGTATCTTCAATTCTTATTACATCATGTTCTTTTATTTGATATCCCCTCTTCCTAAAAAACATGTACTTAGTTTTAGAGGGATTTAAGACTAACAGGTTAGTATTAACCCATTTTGATAGTACATTGAGGTCGGTTTGGATTTGCTTAATTATCTCATTTTCATTATTACCCTGATAGAATATAGACATATCGTCAGCAAACATAATGAGTTTACCTTTAAGCGTTAGGTCTGCAACATCATTTATGAATATTAGGAAGAGTATAGGTCCAAGGACTGAGCCTTGGGGTACACCACAAGAGATATCAAGATTGCTTGATCTCTTGTCATCTATAGATACATATTGATTTCTATTACCAAGATAATTTTTAAACCATGTCAATGGCATTCCTCTTATCCCTATTTGCTCCATTTTGTACAACAGTCTGTCATGATTTACTAAATCAAATGCCTTTTTTAGGTCAATAAAAAGACACGCTGCAATTTGATTCATATCAAGTGCTTTTTGTAATGGAATTATGGCATCTACAGTTGCATTTAGCGTGCTGGATTTTTTTAAGAAGCCATATTGGTGTTTACTCAGAATTCTATTTGTGGGATTGCTTATAAAAGAGACTAATCTGTCCTTCATCACCTTTTCAATAATTTTTGACAGTGTTGGTAATATGCTGATGGGTCTATAGTTACTAGGTTCTGTTTTATCACCTCCCTTGTATATGGGCAAGATTCTAGCAGTCTTACATAGATCTGGCATAATACCTTCATTGAATGAGTCATTTACAATTTTAACTATATGAGGCATAAGATTCTGACTACAATTTTTCAAAATACTACTGCTAATATTGTCATCAGTTTTTGAATCTCTATTCTTTAGTGTTGAGACTATTTTACTAACTTCATTTGTATCTGTAGGCCTTAAAAACATTGAGTAGGGATTTCTATTAATATGACTGAGCTGATGACTGTCTACTTCTGGCCTAGGGCTTAATTTTTTGGCTACATTAATGTAGTATTTATTAAGAATGTTACATATTTGCTGGGTATTTGTGTATTCAATGTTATCTACTTTTATAGAAATATTTGTTGTACTTTTAGTTTTTCTCTTTTGTAAAAGTTCATTTGTAATTTTCCATATGCTTTTTTGATTTTTAGTTTCACTTATTAATTTTTTATAATAATTATGCTTCAGTTCTCTCTTCTTTATTGTTACTAATCTTGCTACATTTTTGTAGTCATGTATGATGTTTTCGCTTGCATTAATTTTTTTGGTTTTGGCATATAGTGCATCTTTCCTTTTTATTAAGGACAATAAGTCATCGTTTACCCTTCCTGAGAAAGATTTGGCAGGTGAAGAAGCAAAGAAGAGAGAATATTGGAAAAGCACTTACCAAGTCTGTTCTCACATAACGCTGAAAGTCCAACGTTTTGAAGAGCTTTTTTAGTGAATTCGGAAGGCCGAGTTCTTTGCGTATTTCTTCGTACTCTGCTATATTATTAGGTTTTCCCTTAAGAATTTCAATCACTTTCTCCGTAAGAAATAAAGCTTTTGGTTTGCGCTCTAAGTGGAATCGTGGGAGATGCATGAGGCTTCCAGTGCAGTTCTGTGAGCCAGACTTCTGGTGATGAACCTGAAACGAGACCACATTCTATGTAAACCTCCAACTCAAATAGATTTTTGCAAAAGAAAAATCCAAGTTTTATTGGCCGGAAAACAGATTTGAGATTTGAACCCAGGACTTCTTCCCTATTAGCCTACACCACCTCGCTTTGATTGGTTTTTGTGTGTTCGTTACAACCAAGCTAAATTGATTGCATTTTACAACAATAGCAACAAGAAAACTACAATAAATAGTTTTCTTGTTGCTATAGGAAACAAAAGAATACCTTCAAAAAACTCTGGTCGGAACGTTCACAGTGGAGTGTAACAACATTTGAAAATGATGCGAGTTGACTACACACTACCGTATTTATCCGAATATAAGTCGCCCCTGAATTTAAGCCGCACCTGCCTTTTTAGCAGTAAAGTAAAGGAAAAATAATTAAATTAACCCCAAAGTGAAAAATTAAATTGCCTCATTTTCATAATGTTAAAGTAACACATTTCTTAGCCAAAATAGGCCTGAAATAAGAAAAAGAAAGTGTCAGCTGACTTAAGTTATGATATTCTAATTTTATTTAATATAATTAAATAAAACTTACGAAAAAGAAAACAGAAATCAGTACTTGACACTTCATATGACTATCAGTGTTGAATTTCGCGCGATTTTTCTATTTTTCTTAGCTGCACTCAGTTTACATCAGTTCAAAATTGCCTTTATTCACATTCCCATATGTTACGGCATTTTTTTTTTTACTTCTGAGCATTTTATAATACATGCATATTCTGTAATACCGCTATAAAAATGACAAAAATACGCAAAACATCACTTTTTATGCATTTTTACGATGCTTCGATTAAATCGATATATTTTCGATGTTAAATCGATTAATATATCGATAGTCGTGGAGATTCGAGATAAACGATAGGTGACGGTGCTTGGAGGTGGGAAACCAGCTACGATGGATCAACCGGCTATATTGTGCTCATTTTTACCATTATTGCCTAAAAACACTCGTACGCGATTTTAAGCCGCAGGCATATTTTGTTGGGCTTAATCTAGGAAAAAAAGTTAGGCTTATATTCAGATAAATACGGTATTTTTCTCCACTTACCAAATTTTTTTGGTAGAACATGTTTCGCATATGTTGACAAGTAGTTGAGGATGCATATGAACATATGCGAAACATGTTCTACCAAAAAAATTTGGTAAGTGGAGAAAAATAGTGTGTAGTCAACTCGCATCATTTTCAAAAGAATACCTATTGATATTTTAACACCTTCACTCCCATGTGCGACATATCTCAGCTCCAACGTTCCAAGGGCGCTGTAACTTGCTTAAAGAGAGGTGATAACATTTTGCTGTGTATCTCATGACCAGAAATGAACACAAACGTAACCCTTACTTCAGACGATAGATGGTGCTTGCGTGCATATATTCCCTTCTTCCCAGATAGAAACAAGCTTAGTTTGAGGTTTCTTTTGTGTTTGGAAAAACATGTGACTCAAGCCTCATTCAGTGCGGGTGTAAGTAAGTGGTGTTGCCAGTTCTTGTGGTGTGAATAAAAGTAGGTTCTGTTCTAAAAAGGCGTTGAGTGATGAAGTATTTGAAATATTCAACAAAGATTGGAGGGATGAATCGATTTCATCAGATAGTGAACACGATAGTGAAAGTTCGTGCTGTATCTGTTATTACTGGATGACGTATATGTTGCAATCACCTTTCTTCTGCTCTTTCCTGAAGGTATGTAAACAATTCGTAATCCTATCTTCAATCGCTACAGAGAAAATTAATTGACTATGTCAAAGCTTTTGACAAAATATCACGATTGATACTATGGAAGATTTTAAAAAGAAGAGGTATACCGCAACATGTGAGAGAAGATACCAAATGATGTATTCTAATACACAAAGTGCCAGAATGTTTTTGTTTAATCAGTGATATTGCAACTACGATATGCAGAAAATAAGTTATTTTTGTAATCTATCTCAGAGTTAAGCTCATGGTCGATTCATTAAGCAAGTCTTACGGAAGAACAAAGATCTAAAGATAGATTATAAGCTTTCATGAACCACAGATTATTGTCTCTGTTGGACACCACATGAGAATATTATAGGAGAAAAATTCCTCCGACACTGGGACTTGAACCCAGGACCTTTGGCTATTCGCGCCAATGCTCTACCAACTGAGCTAACAAGGGGATGGTACGAACCTTCATGTCGAAACCCACTCTCAAATTTTGTACACACGTCTGTCATCCTAAAATGGAATAGTACACAAAAAATTAGCTGCCAGTTCGAACTGCAAGTCTATGAAAATCACGTCACAATATCGGGAAAAAAGCATTGTCAGAGCGCCTCATCCCGTCTAGCAGGGATGCGGTCTGTGGCTGAGGTACAAGGTCTTGAGCGAGGCATGCGGGCAGTCGGCTCAACACAACACTGTAGTCACAGTATACAGTTGCGTGATCACTTCCCCGTGCACGAACAGCTTGTTTTAAACTATACTATTCAATAAATGGGAAACAGAAGTGCCTAGTGTCGATAGAATGGGAAATGCACAAATTTGCTTTGCACCATGCACATCGAAACAAGTGTTCCCATATCACATTCTGCTTCTTAACACTTGTGTTGGTTCGATAGTTTACAGAAACTGAAAGCACATTAATAGGATTCAACGCGTCTGTAGAGACACTCATGGTGACTTCCTTCTATTAACTGACAGATACACAGATCGCAATTCATCACTACGGTCGTTGTTTATACTGCTATGGCAAGAAGAAGGAAGCCCGTGTTTGATAAGCTGGTGAATGAGTCACGTAAGTTGCAGTATGCGCTACAAAGATCCAGGAGGAACCAACTAGGTCGCTTCCAAATTTCAAGCTCCAATTTGATGGTCTCACAGTTCAAACTGGCAGCTAATTTTTTGTGTACTATTCCATTTTAGGATGACCTACATGTGTACAAAATTTGAGGGTGGGTTTCGACATGAAGGTTCGTACCATTCCCTTGTAAGCCGGAGTTCAACCCACAGCGCCGGAAGGAACCTCTCTCCTATGACTGATTGCCCCAATGGTCCACCTGGAGCATCTAAAGTTTGATACTTACCCTTAATTCAAACTCGTATACACCGATATAAGAGATTTTTAAGATATGTGAACATTTCACAAAATGCACTGACCGAAGAACTCCACTTAATGTACGTAGCCCTAATTATTTCACAGCAATATACCTTCTGTATATAACATTCAATTCAACTTGATCAACGAAATAGACAAATATTTGACTGCATTGGAGTCAAGGTCTTCAATGATTAAGCAACGCGGCTTTGTAGTATAGTCATGATTTCCCATTTAAAAAGCATTTAGCCTTTAATTAGTCGTTACTCCGGTACCGGTCATCCGATTTGGTCCAAAATAAATAGGCTTCTTGCCATGGATGTTATAAATGCATATACCAAGTTTCACAAATATTCGATAAAGCGTATTTGAGTGATCACGCGTACAGACACATATACTACAGTATATCCCCTTTTTCTAAATACCATATTATTCGGACAATAAGATGCACTTTTTTTACCTTAAACATCGGCAATACGTCTTTCTTACTTCACATTCTGATACAGAACAAGAGGCCGTATTCAGTCGTTTCAACCTGATGCAAAGCTTTATTGTTCACCAGGCAAGATATAGGGTGGTTTATAACTACCCTTCAGAGACACCTACAGTACGGGCAGCTTACCTGCTTGTTAACCAAGTTGTGCCTCATGAGGAACTTGCGATGATAGAACAAAGCTTTAGGATCATCCACGACGACCTGAAGACTCACTTTTCCCTGGGTCACTTCCCCCATGTAGCGGGAGCGACCAATCCTCTCCAACACGCAGTACTGCATGATGGTGAGCTCCAGATGGGGATTGGTGTTCAAACCCATGAGCGTTGAGTTCCTTGTATCCTGATTCGCCACGATCACTAGTCTTGAATTCCATCTAGAAATCACACCACAAATCACTCAGCAAAACTGTTACAATTTTTAATCTTGAATTTTTCCAACTACTGTTTTTCTAATTCTAAATACAGCAAACTTTATGGTGGATTATCCATGTTTTTTTTTAAACTATTCCTGCATTTCACGGTCCCAATTAATCAGGATAATACGGAGTTTGGTGTATAAACATGTATAAAGATCAATATAAATATTAGATGGAAATTTACAGTGAAGTGTTCAAATCTGTAGCAAGATTGAGATCGGAAATATACACACAAAACTTCACTAAAAAGATATATTTACCCAGAATGATCATTTCAACGGGTCTTCCCGCCATCATCAGCTGATTCCGACTGGCCCTCTGGCGGCGGATGAATGAACTTGTCAATCAAGGTTCCATGTATGCCAACTGAAGTGTCAAAGTTTAAAAGATTTTCTCGGTTCTTTTTAATGAATATTCTTTCCCATACCATAAGATCTATTGGTTTTTCAACTTGTTTTAATAATTCAATTTCATTTTCAATTTCATGGCCTACTTCCCAAAAATGCATTGACAAAGCGGATTTTTCAATTTGTTTATTCATAATGTTCCTAAAATGTTTTTTTCTCCTTGTGTCTAAATTCCTTTTTGTTTGGCCAACATAAAATTTTCCACAATCTTTGCAATTAATTTTGTAAATTCCAGCTTTTTTGTAATGAGGGACCTTATCTTTCTGGTTGGTTTTTATTAGATTTTTCAAACTGAATTTATTCTGTGGTGCCAATTTGATGTTTACATTGTTGAAAATCTTCTGAAATCTGTTGTTTTTAGTGAAGTTTTGTGTGTATATTTCCGATCTCAATCTTGCTACAGATGTATAAAGATGTCTGCTTGCCTTGATATTATATACAAATGAATTGACCAGGGTGGTCTTACAAAATTCTAGCGATCGCGATGCTTTTATTACCAAGGTATGACAAAAATAGGCAAAGCCATCTGCGTTTGATTTGACATTGAAATGTATTACTGAAAACCGATGCTTTGAAAGTGCAAAAAATGCAAGTTTTCTGCCTGTTTTTCACTCTTAACTCGTGAACGAAAGTGAAATAAAAAATCTGGCTTCGAGGTGTATTCGCCCACCCTTCAGTCCATCTATGTTTAAAATTCCAGATCTCTGCATTCAGTAGATTTCACTGGGCATCGCAGACAGACAGACAGACACTTCCTTTTATTAATATAGATTACATTACATTCTATCACTCACACTGTACCACATATACTTTATGTTATGAAATGTAGACACTTTTTCTCTTCTTTTGAAGGCTAAGTGTGCGAGATCGGAGTAGTTCTGAAGATTTGTATGAAGACAAACACACACACAACTCTATGATATTATATATATATATATATATATATATGTAACTAACCTTAACGTTAATAGAGAAGGGATAACGATAACATTACTTCTATTTGTTCACTGTATAACCTTCTCAGTGATCAAAATAAACTTTTTGTCTAGTCAAGACTTCAGAAACGCAGGAAGCTGTCACATTCACGAGTCAGTGTGAGAACTTATTGAGACACTGCTGTAGGCCAGACTGAAACCTACGAGTGAACCAAGCGGCAGAACACAGTTCTTCTGCATCAGTTGATGAAGATGAATTTCAATTGGCATTATACCCAAAAATGTTGCTCCTGTTCGGGCTGTGATGTTTCAAGATTGCAGGCAGACCATCGAAGATGTCTGCAACACTGCTGGACTACTGTATGGCAATAGCCATGAACTAGACAAAGTACACAGGTTTGAAACAACAACAGACTGCATCCCTCACATAAATCACAATGTAAGCAAAACGCTCACAAATACAGAACACGTACACTCAGAATAAAGCTGCTTGCCACACGAGAGATGTATGAGTACGACACTTTGAGTAGTAACTCCAGATCGCCAATGAGTTGCCATTTTTAACTCACTACATGTTCTATGTTAACTCACCTCTCAATAACCTGTTCGTAGCTCAGTTTCCTCGCTTCGTGATCAATCTTGCGACGAGTGTTGTAAGTTGAACAGGAACCTCTAACCTTCCGAACATTGTCTTCTATAGGGCAGTGTGGATATATATCATCTGGAATTTCACTCTGCAAAAAAACGATACAAGAATATTATACACTGAAGATCAGTATTGTAAGTGAATTAGAATACGAGGCAGCCATCTTCTGGGGAAAGTTTTAATTTTATTTCTATATTTCAGGCCATACAAGAGGTACGGACTGCTTCAAAATCTTATGCTGGCAAATGTGTGTTTGGTACACAAGCAATTCCAGAATCTACTGAGGAAATGTTAAGAATAATGCTCTAATTTGAAAATGATGCGAGTTGACTACACAGTATTTTCTCCACTTACCAAATCTTTTGGTAGAACATGTTTCGCATATGTTCATATGCATCCTCAACTACTTGTCAACTGCCGAGCCTTGCTTGCTAGGAGAATCCCCTGGTGGCGGTTTTATGTATTTCCTGATCAAATTATCTTCTGCGGGAATTTCAAAATTCATTAGCTGGTTTTCAAATTTTCTCATGTATATTTTTTCCCAGACTAACAATTCTGCCAGTGTATGGACTGATTTCAATAATTTTGCTTCTGTATTAATTTCATGACCCCCATCCCAATAATGCATAGCAACTGCTGATTTTTCAGTCTGTTTAAATTTTATGTTCCTAATGTGCTCTTTTAGCCTGACATCCATGTTTCTCCTTGTCTGTCCTATATAAACATTATCACAGTCTTTGCAATCTATTTTGTATATGCCTGGCTTCTTGCCGGAGGGTATATTGTAAGCTTGTTTGCATTTGATAGTGTTCTTTATGCTGAAACTATTTTTCGTAGCTAGAGTGATGCCATATTCCTTAAAAATCTTCTGAAACTTCTGAGTTGCCCATGGATGGTAAGTGAATTTTTTAAACTTTGTTTTTTCTCTTGGGGATGATAATGTCGTAGTTTCCAACACCTTTTGCTCTAATGTTAATTGTTTATTTCTACGGGTCAAAATGATCCCTTTCCAATTAGCCGTCCTACTGTTTAATACTTACTGGTTCCAAAACAATTCCTAGTTCTGAATCTACGTATTTGTAACGGTTGAATATCACAAGCGGTTGTCTTGGAGTCTGAAGCACGTACATGTCAACATTTCCAAGAGAGCGTATTATACTCCAGAAATAACGTTTACTGTGATCATCCAGTGAACATGTGAAGTTCGCTCTGTCACCCAGCCTCGTCCATAAAGCTGCAAACACAAGTGCGATGTTAGTAATATTCTGCCATAGTCCAATGTCCATATCTTTAACAATTCTAATTAATTTGTATTTCATTCTTTGAATTTGTATTCATTATTTTGTATTTTCATTCTTAAGTCTATGTTTAAAATTGTGAGGTGACTGAACGACCACCAGTGTAGTCCTATAATCTTTCTGGGCAGAATTTCAGCAAATCAGAATAGACAGGAGCCATTACATTAAAATATAATTAGTAGTGACCCCACAAGCAAAACTCTTGAACTTGGAGCAAAGACCAGGACATTAACTGCACAACTCACCTTCCAGTGTGATTCCATCGAGACCCTCCAAGGATATCTCGTCCAAAAGTGCAGTTACCAGATTATTCGCAGTACTGTACATACCGACACCTGTTTAGGCAACAAATGTTACGAATTAATAACAACTCTTGAGAAAAAGGAAGAAAAGGTTGCAACTTAAGCTCTGACCACTCAACTCACTAAAGGGACCTGGAGAGACATCTAGGAGGCATTGGTAATACTAGCACCATTGGAAATGGGGAAAATGTAATTTTTTCTTCTCTTTTCTCCCAACATAGGCTACCTATTTGGGACCTATTCCTATCATACAAATTTATGCACCTAACAGGATTCAAACATGGGACTGCTACCATCATAGCCACTATGCCTTTCAGTGATTGTTGTGGTGTGAAGCGAGAATTAATCTATTTAAGTATAGAGAACTAGGCCTACATGTTGACGATTTGGTACAAAGGTTACTTTCGTGTTGTAGTAATAGTAAAGGATAGATTTATGCCGTGCACCAGTCAAGATCCGCCTACCAGCTGCTTTCCCTCGCTTCCGAGCCTGCATGCACACTTCACTATTTGCCATGGCTTCCATGACGGTTGTAACGATGTTTTATGAAAAGTGTGGAAGGGTAAGATGCTTCTGCGTTTAGTTAAGTAATGTTAGGTAAATTCGTGGTCAGTGACAGTACCGGTTTTGTTAGGTTAGGAACGTTTACGTTAGTTTAGGAGCAATATACTGAACAGCGCAAGGTTTATTATGTCTTACATTGAATCTCTTCTGAGAAGAAACCCTAAACCCCACCTTCCCAGGTGGGTCCCATTAGAGTGTTGGTGGGAGGAGCCTAGTGCGCGGCATATAACTATTTTTCCCCTTAGTAATTAGTGAATATTCTTTGCTACAAGGATCTTTGCCACAGGCTGAGTGAATAGTGAAAAGTGCACTATAACAGTGAGCACGGAAAGTCTGGTGGCTAGGAGGAACCGTCTATATTCTATAATATAAGAAGGTCCTAGGCTATGGGAAGCGGGCCGTCGCCATAGCAACGCACGAACGCAGTGGGCGGAGCTTGAGAGGCGACCTGATCTTCTCTGTTGCCCAACCCTTCTTACCTGGAGATGAATACTTAACAATAGGGTGTTTCTAAAAACAAAATGAATCCATCGAGGGGTAGCAGACCAAAGTGGTGGATTCTCGGGTTGTTCCTTTCGAATTTCAATACATTCATGCAAAACATATGACTAAACAGGTGTAAGGTTATGGACAAACACACTTACCGAAGCGGTAATATATAACTCAATCCCTCTGAACTTATAATTATTTTTCAACAGTTACATGCTTACAGATCATTCCTAAATTACACACAGTGCAAACAAAAACTCGATGTCAATGACAATAACGCACTCAAACACATCACAAAACAGTACATCCAAATCGCAAATGGCGATGCCACATACAAGGCACAGTGTTGCCAACTCCAAAAAATTTGTTTCGTTAAAACAGTGTTCAAAATTCGCTGAAATCCGCTAAATTAAAATAATTAATTAATTGAAGTTCAAATAGCCGAAAGCACTTTCAACTTGTGCATTTGTCCATGGCAGCAATAAAAGCATAAGGGCAATTCCGAAATTTCTTTGAAAAGGTTATAATCACTTGTATAGAAATTCTCATTTAATTAAACAAAATTCACTTATATTTTGATTTTTTCCCAATCCAGAGTTATAAATTTCAACTAATTAATAATAGAATAGCGCAAAATATGCATGTTTGATGTGTTTATTCCATGGGTGTTTATTTACTGCAGAAACTAGTTAGTGACCACACTCTTCGGCTGCATGAGATGGCGTAGTATCTTTCATAGGCATCTTCGCACAATTTGCATACGCTCGTGAAAGAACTGATTCCTTCCGAATGACTAGCAGTTAAGTTCACTGAGAGAAGATCTTGAACGAACCGACTCCTTCTGAATGACTCGCAATTCGATCTGTTAACGAACTAGCTAGTTCTCTGAGAGAAAATCGTTCACCATACCATGCTCATGAACGAACCGATTCCTTCTGATTGACTCGCAGTTCGATCTGTTAACAAACTAGATAGTTCACTGAGAGTAGATCGTTCACCATACCACGCTCTTGAACGAACCGATTCCTTCTGATTGACTCGCAGTTCGATCTGTTAACGAACTAGCTAGTTCACTGAGACTAGATCGTTCACGATACCAAGCTCGTGAACGAACTTATTCCTTCTTAATGACTCGCAGTTTGATCTGTTAACGAACTGGCTAGTTCACTGACAGTAGATCGTTCACGATACCAAGCTCGTGAACGAACTTTTTCCTTCTTAATGACTCGCAGTTCGATCTGTTAACGAACTAGCTAGGAAGATCGTTCACCATACCATGCTCTTGAACGAACCGATTCCTTCTTATTGACTCGCAGTTCGATCTGTTAACGAACTAGATAGTTCACTGAGAGTAGATCGTTCACCATACCACGCTCTTGAACGAACCGATTCCTCCTTATTGACTCGCAGTTCGATCTGTTAACGAACTAGAGAGTTCACTGAGAGTAGATCGTTCACCATACCACGCTCTTGAACGAACCGATTCCTTCTGATTGACTCGCAGTTCGATCTGTTAATAAATAATGAAATGCGCCCAATGGGCATTAAAGAAGAGCACTGTCGCTGATCACTTAGTCACTACATAAATGTACTATTGATACCGCTCTCTTTGAGCAAGTCAGAGCATGGTATTTACTGCACCAACCCCCACACCAAGCACATTCACATTCATGACCCGGGTCGTGATACGTCTTTTCAGTGCACACCTTATTGGTGGAAACCATGAATCGCAAATCGTGTCACTGTGTGTCTCAACTCATAGTTGGTGTTTGTCCATTCCTTGTTGGTCATAGCCTCAGTCGAATAGAAACTAATGGAAGTTTATTTCTGACAGTGCGTCGTCTAGAAACCTCATCTCTTTAGCCGAAAGTATTATTGGTAATGTCATCAGGCTCAAACGCTAAAATTTAATAAAGAAAATTTAAAATATGGCATTATATTATATTTTTTAAGTATTCCGTCAAAGCACAACATCCACTAAAAAATCCGCTATTCGCTAAAACCATATTTTCCCCCGTTGAAAACGTTAAAAACCCCCCAAATTTAACGAGAACTCCGCTAAGTTGGCAACATTGACAAGGCATCCATCAATGAAAAATAAAATAAAATTAGAAACTAAATTTGTTACGGAAAATACTTAACCGAGTTTAAAAATAATTTTTGAAAAACATTTGTGTATTTCACAATTTATTTATAAGTGTATATTTTCATTTAATTACCTGTTAAAATTGTCGCAATCTTTTAAGTTCAGTAACTTACAGTAGCAGTAATTTACTAGCCTGTAGTGGCGATCCTGCAATGCAATCGAAAATCTTTAGGTCGATCATGGTGGTCGAACGCATGGCGAATGATGATATCAAAAACTATTAAGAAAAAGAAAAGCACCACCATTGGGAAAGGAAAGAAGATAAAACTGTTTCATGTGGTCTTGAGATGCCTTAATCGAATGAAAAAGAAAATATGTGAACCTAATAATAATAAATAAAAAAAAAGTCAAATATTATGAAATAAATTTATAATTATTACCATGACACTGTTTCTAATATAATAAAATAATAGGGATCATATTCTAGTAGAGACCTTGGAAACCCAAAACCGAAACTTGAAGATTTTATTCACCAAATGAAATTTTACAATTTCTATTTCCTTCTATATGGATGGCAGTCTACAGCTTAGCGAGGCCTGGTAGCTACGATACCAAAGAGGGCATTGGTGAAGAAAAGAACTGTTTACACATCCCACATCACTATTCAATTCCTTTTTTCCTCCCCAATGAATCAGAGTTCTATGTCTATTTGTTTCACTCCCTGATTTTCCTATTGGCTCTCCACTTAGTACTTCGACTATAGATAACAAACACCTTTTCCCAATAAATTAAATTCTCTCTGCAAAAATCGGAATCAACAATACTACTCACCTGGTTGGAAGCCCAAAAAATTATTTTCTGAAACACAGGACTAATTTTTCTTACCCTCAAATGCACCAGATTATAGAAAAGTAGGTCCATGTTCTAGAACAACAATAGGATCTAATACATTTGAGCTGGTGTTTCCCTGTAGACCGTATTCAATTGGGAAATTAATTGAAGGTCGCCGGGGAGGGGGGGGGCATAGCTGAAATTGATTTATTGCATTCTAATACTCTAATGGTCGGCCGTGGTGGTCTAGAGGTAGCGTGCCCGCCTCTAGATCCGCAGGGTGCGGGATCAAACCCGGCCGCAGTCGATGGATTTTTCAGGACGTAAAAATCCTGTACACGGAGTCCTCCGGGAGGGACTTTAAGCTGGGGGTCCCGTCTCGTAGATTTAAAGCACATAAAAGAACTCCAAGCCTCAATTAGAGCCTCTGGACAAAATTTCTCGGCCCTTTCACGTCCAGAAATACTTAGTTTCCAGAGGGGGGTTGCGAGGCGATGGGCTTACCACCTGTCCCTCTACCCTCTCTCGGAAAATAAGCATATCAAAATTAGTATAGGTAATGAAACCTCCGCTTGGAGGCCCCTTCGCCCCACCTGGGGATCATAGGGTACCAGATACAGATACAGAATACTCTAATGCATCAATTTGTTGATCACTTGGATTTTGTTAACCCACTCTACTTGATTCATTTGTTGAAAACATTACGTCAATCAGATGTGGTTTTTTTTATTTTTTATTTTTACATAGGTGAATAGAAAGGGATGATGAAGGCAGGGCTAGATGGGAAAACATTGAAACATTTGGATGAAATATTTGGATAATTTGGATGGGCTAGGGAATTCAAATCTGAGGTTTTTACCCCGAGTGTCACACTTTATAATCATGAAATGCACCTCAAAGAAGTTTTTTTAATTTTTAATTATCAATTGTTTTAATTTTTTATGCATGATTTGGGTAATCTATGAATCTATAGTTCATTTGTTTCTTTTTTAATTTGTAAGCCCATATGGCAGTTCAAGATTAGTTTTATTAGTATAATTATTTATGTTTCTAACATATACAATATAATTGAAACACTGAGATATTCTGTTGTTTTGAAATAGCGGGTAATAACAATATTGTAACTTAACAGAATCAAAGTTAAATAAATACAAAACTTAGAAGCGAAGAACAGGTGAAGATTCCTCCAGCCTTAGTGAGCTCGCTCTGTATTGTAAACCCTAGCAACAGGGAACCGATAGGTTCAGCCAGTCCTTCCCGTTGCACGACCCTACCACCAGAATAAGTCAACACCAGTCCTAATTGTACAGTACATGAAGATTGTAATAAATTTAGTCATTTTACTTTCTCGCATGTACAAGGGTCATCCAGAACGATTTGGCATAACTAAATAATAACGAAAGGTATCAACAGAAAACTTTATTCTCAAAGATAAGTACCTTACTCTGTTTCTCAACGTAATCGCCATTGCTGTCAAGGCATTTATTGTACCATGTTTTTCAGTGTTGATGCTATACTCTGCTGCCAAAGTCCTGAACTTGGAGATTTTGCCAAGAAGACAAGGAATAAACGCAGAGGTCTATTGTGCAACTCTTCGACTATGACATGCCATGCAAAACAAGAGACGTGGAAAGTTGTCTGAAAAGGTGTTTTTTATTCACAACAATGCTCGGCCTAAACACAGGCACAACTTTTTTTTTAAGTGGGAAATTTTTGAACGTCCTCCTTACAGCCCTGACCTGGCACCAGCAATTCTCACTTGTTTCATAAACTAAAGGACTTCAGTGACATTCTGGGTCAGGTCTTTGGTGGCAGAAGAGTATAACATCGACACTGACAAAAAATGCCTTGACAGCAATGGCAATTAAGTTGAGAAATAGAGTAAGGTACTGTATCTTTGTAAATAAAGTTTTCTGTTGATATCTTTTGTTATTATTTCGTTATGTCAAATTGTTCTTTACTTTCTGGACGACCCACATACATGCTGCACAATAGTAAATACAATAACTAACTTCTAACAGAGCACTCTTCCCAACATGGCAGATCTTACTTCATGACGCCTGCTGTTCCCCAACGATTTCGTCTCGTTGCAGACAGCATGATGACAACAGGTCGTGTTGTAAGTTGGTACTCTAAATCACTCGCATTACACCATGAGAAATAGGAAGGATGCCATGAGTGAGACATTCCAGGAATACACAAAACCGAATAAAAAATATTACTAATAATCCCTGCGTAAAAGACTGAATGTGTACAACACTTTACACAGCCTAAACACCCTTGTGTTACTTGACGTAAATAATGAAGACGATCAATATTTGTAACTAGGACTGAGACTGAGGACTGTAAAAGGACTGAGATTTAATTTTGAGGTACATCAGGAAATAACGGAAAGTTTAGTGTTAAAGGTACATTTCATTGCAATAAGTTGGTAACAAACTACAGAACAGCCTACTTTAATAATTAACCTCTTATTTACAAAACTGTTTACTTTCTCAATTAAATTTTTTCTTGCTAATAAAATCTTCATTTAAGTACAACAATGGTAACAATCAATCTAACTTTTAACAACAACAAAATAGAATTCTAATGATTAAAAATCCCTAGTATAATTACCGGTATGATATACATGCATTCTACAGCTTCATATAAATAATTGTCTTCATCACTCATTCAAAACAATACCAACAAATGCCTGTCAACAAGGGTATATACCGTGAAACCGGCTAGGTGGAGTCAACCACTTTTTCAATATTTCACATAGAAAAAAGTTTATACTAAGAATAAAATGCTGTAAGACAGTTGACAGGCTAATTTCAGAAGTGAACTTCAATGGTAGTCGTGAAAAACCAAATTGGGAAATTGGTGTTAAGTCGACCACGGAAATGATCACATGCTGGTTCACGTATTTATGATGCATACGACGAGGTCTATTTATTAATCCTGATTAATATTAACGGTGAAAGAACAACAGATACATGACAGAAAGATTATGTCAGCTGTGAGACATGGTTGCTTACTCTTCAGGAAAAGCATGATAAGTGAGTGTGTTTGAAAACAAGGGTGCTTAGGAAAATATTCGGACCTAAGAGAGATGAAAGCTTCATAACCTGTACTCTTCACCGGATATAGTAAGGATAATTAAATCACGGAGGATGAAATGGGGAGGAAAGACACATCTCAAAAGTATTGACTGGGAGACCCGAAGGGAAGAGACCACTTTGAAGACCTAGACGTAGGTGGGAGGACAATATTAAGATAGATTTAAGGGAAGTGAGATTTGCGAGGGATGGTTGGATGGAGTTAGCACAGAATAGGGTTGAATGGCAGGCTCAGGTAAGCGCATAGAATAGATAATATTCCTTTAGCTTGATTAGGAATTTTCTATTGCCATTGAGTAAGTGACTAAGTAAGTGAACCAGAATAGGAATGTGTGACAGTAGGAAACATACAGGACATGTTACCCGACTCCTGAGAGATGGTAACTGATAAAGGGTCAAAGAAGAAACTGAAACAGCATGGTGACCCCAGAACATGAACGACTTGCTGAGAATCTGGCAACATTACAACAAGGCTGACATAGACAACGTATGTCAGGGCGCTAGCATAGGTATATGTTCTCTGCCCTGAACAAGAGAGCTGTGGAAACGGCCCAGCATCACCCAAACAGAAGCCTACGATTCTATTTATTATATCATGTTGTTATGGCTAAATTGGTAAAACTTTATTTTAATTGTTGGACAGGACACACACAAGTTACCTGCCAAAAACAAACCCCAAGTCAAATTTAAATGTTTCGATAGTAAACTGGAAAAACACTTAATCTGAAATGGCGAAACAACAAGAAACTAAGTCAAGCCCTCAGTCGCAGTATAAACCAGCTTCCATCTCCTCATCCCTTATCATGGTCATCATCCCATGACTTACTTAACCGACACTGAGTAGGTAGAGAAGAGGATTGAAGTTTTCTGGTTCTAGAAGACACACAATGAAAAGGTAACACAAGAAGACATTGAAGATAACCTTGGAAACTACTTACGGTGGTGAAGGAATTTTCTTGTTGGTGTTTAAACTTTCCTTGGGAGACCAGGCTTTGCTCTGCGCTTAATGGGACTATCGTTAACGGGACTCGCAGATTTCACGTTAGCATTGAGGATGTGTTGCCTTTCCCCGTCGCCATCTCCCGTTGTGACTCCTTTCCTCTTGCGGAGAGACTCTGTGGGAGCATGTGCCGTCGGACGAAGCAACTGCCGGAAGTTGTAAGGACCGTTCAGGTCGGAGTCTGTCTGGCCCTCGCCTCCTCTCTTCTTGGGAGCTTCAGGTGACTCGCAAGTTGAACGGAGGAGGCGTCGAAGATCTGAAGCTGGACTGAACGAAGCACTATTGTTGTTGTTATTATTATTATTATTACTATTGTTATTTCCATTAGTCTTTATTTGTTGAAGGCGGTTTCTTCCCCAAGGATTATCAGACACCTGGCCATTGCTCCTGGAAAAGAAAAGTTCAGGAACAAGTTGAAGTACTGGAGACATTCAATGCATGGCAATGAGTAACTACTTCTCAACGATATTTATAAAAGGTTGTAAAGGCATCCATATATGGAAAGTTTATATTGTTTATGTCGCACTAATGCATCCTTTCCAAGTTCTTAACACTGGAATCCAGTGGCACAAACATGACAAAAATACAATAAGCAGAACAAACAAGTAAAGAAGAGGTGTTGACATAGGAGCCATTTTTTCTGACCGAGAAGTGTGAAGGAAGTGGGAAAAACCAGAGTCAGAATGCTATCCCAAGATTTTCGTCATATCTCATTTTGGGAGGGGGGGGGGGGACATATCCGCTCCCTTATTATTATTTGATATGTGGGAAATTCTCCTATATAGTCAGTGGTGTAACAACCCTGCTTTCTAGATGACCGCCAAGCAGGAGCGCAAAAGGCATGAACATCTTGTACTGAAGATATTTTAAAAGTATTTAAGACCTATTTAAACAATGTAACAATACAATATTTTTTAACCCTGAAATACACTGACAGGCAAAAAAAAAACGATCACTTAAAGAAATTTAAAAAAATTAAGCTTAAATAAAAATTATGTAGTGCTTGAAATAAAATTACTGCAATTGTATACATTTTTAAGATTAAAATTTAATGAAACATTTCACACTTAATTCCCCATGTTGCCTCTTGCACTGTGGTGAATGGTGAGCCTAAGGTTGCAGCGGCATATCAGAGGCTGCGTCCATCATCAATTAAAACAACAGCTTTGGTAACATCTTTGGGACTTTGATGCAAAGGGAGACAGTTTCCTTTCAGTTTGGAATACAACAATGAAACATCTTGCAATGTGTATGACAAGCTAGTGCACATAATCAGATTGGAATCGCCCTATTGCGATGTTTTTTTGTTTTGTTTTGTTTGGTGATAAAGTGAAGATATGAAGAAAACAGATATGCTGTATCTATAGCTAATGGTCCAATAAAAATAATAATTCATCCTCACCAACATCCAATCAAAATTATGTTTAATCTTAAAATTACAACAAATTTTACAGTGATCGGTTTTTTTGCCTGTCAGTGTACTTGGAAAACATCAAGTGTAGCAGACTGTAATGATCATCAGTTTCCAGCCACAGCCTTCTATACTGACAAAGCGTACCAGTGAATGAATGACCACAAACAGCTACTCTTGGCTACAAAGGAACGTTAACACTGGTTTTCAGTGGCATTGAAACCAAAGCTACGAACGAAATTGTTTCTTCCTGGCAGTGGAGAAACACATTTCAGGCGAAGGGCATTCAGAAGTGGGAGATGAAATTCCCCTTCCGCCAGGCAGACTGCACATTCCTCTGAACATGGCCACATCCTGAGAAAGATGTCTGTTGTTGAAGATTATGGTCTTGAAAGCCTAAGACAAAGGAGATTTTGTTCCTGCATTAGGAAATTAATAAATAACAATTTCTTGGGCTTCAAATCAGGTTTGACGGATGATGCATAGAAAGAAATCACTTCATCTCCAAATATACCAGGTTTCTAAATTACTTTTTAAGCTACAAGGTTAAGGAAGATTTTGCTGCCAGGCACCAATACCAATACCAATAGAATGCCAGGGCTTTTTACATCAAATGGAGAGTTTTAGAAGGAAAGAGTTTGCCCCATCCTAAATAATCAGTGCTGTGAAAGCTTCAAATCTTGTGACGACTTTTCTACTTTACAGTAGACCACAACACACACGACCAATCGCTCACTCCCAGCCCAGACCTGATTTCACAGCACTGTTTTAGGTTATTTTTGTGTTCATTTCTTAGCAACTTTACTTACATTTAGAGTCAGATATATAAAGCTCTGCCAGTATGGCAGCATACCCACACCACTTGGTGTCTGCTTGCTTACGATATCTATAAAACCCTGCCAGCAGAGGTTCATCTAGTGTTACTAACAGTCTTACTAATAATCCAGTTGTAACATTTATACCAGGAATATACACAGCTGAGGAAAGAAAGTGTACTAATAATCGTTGCATAAGGCTGAATGTGTGCAACCTTTACACAGCCTGGCCCCCTTGTTTAAACTTGACGTAAATAATCAAGATGGCCGATATGCGTAACAGCCGGTCGCTTCGTAGATGTCTGAGATTGAATTTTGAGGTTATGCATCCATTCTTAAGGTAACTTGTTATGAAACATTCTGGGGTACTTTTGCGGAATTATAAACATTGTTCCTTGTTTGCAGGACATATTTCCACACTTGTACTCATGATTACAGCTTTCTGAAAACAATATAATGAAATACTGAAACTACAATTAGTCTGCAGACGATCCATCGTTGTTTGCCCGCTACACCGATAGATGGCGTTCAGCAGTCCCTTCATAGCCTGAGGCTAGTAACGTCATGAAAAGCGTGACGTATTTGATGACGTTGGACGTACAAACCTGGTGTAAACTCGGCAGTTACACACCTATTATTGGTAATGCGGCTTATGCAGAACTTGCACGGTGAACAACCAAACAACCGTTCAACGCAGGTATAAGCAGCTTTTATTAGTAAGGCTGTAATAGTTTTGTTCCCTAAGCAAACCCACGACTGCTTGAGAATTTGCTGTAATGAACAGTCTATAATTTATCCATGATTTTGCACTTTGGGAATGGTTACAAGAATTTGGAATCGATAGTTTCTGCATTTAATATGATATGCGAATAGAATATGTATTTCCCTTTAACATGTTATACATGCAATATTATTATTATTATTGTTTCTCCGAGAGGGAGCCCTACTGTACAATCTATGTTAGGGCTATAGTTTAATACATACTAATTATTATTGCAAATCAATATAGGGAATATTTGTGAAATAATTTAACCGTGATTCTGTATAACTTATCACTACAAGCACTTGAAACTTGTGGAACTGGAGACATTCAGGGTCACAAACAGCTCATAATTTGGGAAAGAATCCACATCCTTAGAAATAAGCAAAGACTCATGAATTTTGAAATTCCCACCAAAGACAATCTAATTGGGAGGTTCATTAGATGTACACCAGAAGGCGATGAGGAGGACCAACAAGCAGATGGAGTAACTGTTGAAAATGGTGAGGAAGCTCACTGAAGTCTGGATTCCGGTTAGTGATTAATAATAGGGAAGAAGTGTATTAAACCATCTCCAAAGTATCACATTGTATGATGTGTTCACGGTTTCTGAGTGCTTTGGCAACGAACCTATTATAAAAGATTAACTTAATAGTTTTAAGCATAAGAAAATTGTATTATTCAAAGTGGAAGTTGGTATTAGTGATATGTTAAGATGGCTGTGCCTAACATCATCATCTGCTGAGAACGCCTTCAGCCAAGATCGTTGGAAACACGTGTTCAGGGCAGGAAGAAGGGTCTGCAACCTTTCAGTGTTTCCTTTACAAATTAGCATCGCACCTTCAATTTGCGATCCCTATATTTGTGAAAAGGGTCCTCAGCCTTCTTCTTGCACGTCGGGAAGCTCGTGTTGTTGATAGTTTTGGGTGACTTGCTTACCTGGCAGAGAACTATCGATATGGGGGTTAAAATGATTATATATGGAACCTATGCTACTGGTTACCTGTCTTTGTTGGCTCTCGGGCTGTGATCTTGTTTATTAGCAATCTTGCCGTATCTCAACTGCAGATTCTTGTTGCCCGACTGCAGTGCCGCCTGGTGCCACGCACTCATCAGATATCTCTCTCGCAGCACATTCTCATGTGCTTGCGAGGTTAGAGGCTCACGACGCTGGACATCTACGTCGCACGTCTCCATGCAATTCCTGCAATGCATTACTTCTTATTACACACAAAAACACAGAAATCATTAACAAATGTATGTACAAGCCATCCACATGATGTAAAATGATATCCACAATAAATACTATCTCCTTAGCATTCCAACTGGAAACTTCATTAAATGCACTTGAAATTGATTAAGGGGTGAAATTAGTAGTTTTTAGAACTTGATCTTGTATTTTTACCCATTTCAATCAATTCATTTTTATTACGTGTAAAACACGGCAGCCATATTATGGTTCTGAACAAAGCAGGATGACCAACTGTCCTTCTTGCATTAAGGTAAATAGTGGCAGGTAGATTGTATTTTTTTATTTTTCAATAAAATTTCGATAAAAGTAAATTTCTGTGAGTTGAACAACTTTTTTGCTCTCTTAGCGTTTCGGGAAATTGAGGTCAGACTGTACTTATGGCTTCTCTTGGCTGTTTTCTTGAAACAAATGGATTTTTACAACATGATATTGAATTCAATTTAGTGTAATACAGTATTAACAATAACAGGAACAGATGTGGTTTTATTTTAAATGTAGGTAGTTTATTACGCAGTTTCATTTATTGCTCTGAAGGTTTCACATTTGTGTTATAATGGATACTGTTATTCTACTGAGATGTGGACCCACCTTGCTGGCCGCAATTTGTTTTCTAGCTGTAATATAGGAAGATCCCACGCTGAGTCGTCATCTCCAAAATCAGGAGATGGACTATGTATTGGAAGCATGCAACAGTGCATAAGATAAACAGTTATTACATGTGTCTGTCCGTCCGATAACTCGAATACACTTCTATCAGATTTTCATGAAACTTAGCGACTGACCTGCTCATTTCTTCCTGCAGAGACTCGTAGTACGACGAAGTCTTCTTGCTCTCCTTGCAATGCTTCGCGATGAGACCGGGCACGGCTTGGAAGCCGCGGGGTCGCACGTAATCTCTCGGCAGCTCTCCGATCTCTGACTGGCCCACTCCAGGCTTGTTGCAGCGCAGATACTTGTGAGCTTCCTGATTGGCCATGTGAATCTACAATCAGAAACATTCATTTTAACTGTGAGTCGTGTTGACTGGTCTCATCATTATTTTTATTACCTAAGAATGGCCGTAAACAAGGCATTTATGACCTAAACAAACCCTAGAGATGATACAAACTAAATGTTATTATTTAGATTGGCAATTATATTGCATTCAGGTACGGTACCAAGATTGATGACTGAATACTACAATATTTCCCTGAACGTTGTACATATATTATTTTGCCTTGGAAAGTATTTGTTAATCGCCGGTAGCGCTTTTTGTCGTTGGTTTCCAGTTTTACACTAGACAATAAACACTTTATGCAAAAGTGTATAAGGGGGGTGGAAGTGGAAATGAATGTTAAAGTGTAGGGAAAAAGAAAGATTAAAACTTTAACAAAAAAATGGATTTTAATGGAAACGACAACAAAATTATATTGTTGGGACTTTTTTGCACAAAATTAGAGTTAAATGCACTAAAAATGAATGAACAGTATCTGAAGAGATAAAAAGGCCTAACAAATATGTTTAAGAAGCAGCATTTAACATTAAATGTTCTGAATTACAGCAGCGCTTATCATGTGTGATGTTACAAAGTGCATGCGAGTATGTCATTGTGATGTACGGTTATACAAACAGAGGTGATGGTAATTTAGCTGTGAGTCAGAATGAATATGACAAGATATTAATATCACTATCCGAGGGGAAAATTCCAGAGAATATCACAAGGAGCTGATTGAAGCTATGGGGAATAAATGTTTATCCGTACTAAACGTTAAGGGACCGCAGTACATTAGAGTGGCACGATGCAGTCGTTTATGACATTTAGTACCCATAATTGCATTATACATTCCATAACATTTTTAAATGGTCTCACTTTTTCAAAAGAAAAAATAGTTGCAATCACTTAAGACCCTTCAAAGAATAATTAGAAGAAATGTACGAGCAAACCCATGATCTTCATCTACCTGGGATATTGAGAGAGTCTCTTAACATTTTTTCAATGAATTTGGCTTTAAAAATTCATCATTTTCATAAAGGTGTTCGCTACTTACATTCCAAATCAGTTTATTAAGTGCCAGTATGGTACTTTATGAGATTGTGTGGTGGACGGAAAAATGTCTGTCCGTCTATCCGTCCGTGTGTCTGTACGCGCGATAACTCAAATATGCTTGATTGGATTTTAATGAAACTTGGTATATGCGTTTATAATGTCCATGGGAAGAACCCTATTGATATTTGACCAAATCGGTTGGCCGGTACCGGAATAATGCCCAATTTAGTGCCTTTTTATGGTATTATATAGCAAAAGGTGCGATAACTCAAATACGCTTAATCGGATTTTCATGAAAATTGGTATATGCATTTATAATGTCCGTGGCAAGAAGCCTACTTATTTTGAACCACATCGGTTGACCGGTACCAGAGTAACAACTAATTAAATTCACATTTTTTAAATCATGTCGATACTACAATGTCGCATTTTTAATCATTTGAGGGCTTTGTCTGCAGTGCAGACAGATGTTTGTTTACTTCACTGATGTAGTTACATGAATACTGTTATATACAGAAGGTACATTACTGTGAAATAATTAGCAGAGTTATATGCCACTGAATTTTGTGAAATGTTGACGTATTTTAAGAATTTCAAGTTGCAATACATTTAGATTTGACAAATAACACTATTCCTTCACATAAGCTTATCAAACTACATCGTCAAATTGACTGAGTTAGCCGAATGGTAACATCTTGGATTCAACAAAAGCATACTGGCACTTTGTTATATCAGTTTACCTGATTTTTATTCTTCTTTACTCATTGTTTCTGTTCACCATTATAGATATATTCATGTAACTTCGGGCATGCCCCCCCCCCCCCATTCCTAGTGAGAGTTCACGCATATTAGTGGGAGAGGGACGGGGTTTACTACACTGGCTAGACAACTTTCACTCGCTCCTTGTTTGTGCTGAGACTAGAAATGTCCTGCAAATATCAAACAAATCGTTTGATTGAACCTAAATGTTTCACATCTGCAGGTCTAAAACACAAATCTAGTTTTGCCCCAGAATATAAAATTCCTCTTTTAATTATGAACAAATTGTAGACTACGGTGAACACAATGTTTTTACGAAGGTAGCAAGTCGCTTGGACAGCTCCTGTTAACTGGCGAATTCTTACCCCATGGCCCACCTCCACCACACCCTAATTTTCTGCGTATCTAAGGTCAGTCCGAGGGCATGCCAGAAGTTACCTTATTACGTCTCTACATGACAATTCCTCTGACTATGGGACACAAACCGATGACCTTCAGTTTTCACAGCAAAACCTATGGAACCTCTCTTCTACGATTGGTTGATTCATTGGTTCAAGTCGCAGTGCTACATACCATTTGGAGCGAAGTAAAGAGATGTGATAACTCACATTGTGAGAGAAGGATATCAGCTCGGCTTGTCTGTCTCGTGCCTTGTTCGCTTCTTGTGGCTTCCTGACTGGCTGCTGCTGTCTGCAGTTCCTATAGAACCTCTGTATTACCAAACTTGCCTCGTCCGGCTTGAGACCTTCATTCTGAAAGCACAAATCAATTTACTAAGCGTGGATTGTAGGATGAGGTTGCACACTTATTGACATGAATTTTTGCAAAACGTAGATTGCAATGATACAAAACAGTGATCTGATATTAATGTACGTATCCATAAAACAAATTAAAACAAAGTGATGTAAACAGTGGAGCATACCGAATATTAAGAAAAGTCGAAAAATAAAAACACTTTTGACTCAACTTACATCAATTTATTAATAATAATAAAATAAATAAATAAATAAAAAAATAAAAAAACACTGCACTAGTTTTGGGAGACTTTTCTCAATATATGTGGCCATGTTAGTCCTGACTCATTGCCTAATGCAGCGTTTCTCAACCTATGGTCCGCGGACCACCAGTGGTCCGCGAAGATGGTGCAGATAGTCTGCAGACATAATTTTAAAATATCATAAAGCAAGTGGAAATTAAAGAAGTAAAATCTTTTCACATATATCGTTATAATATTACGAATATAGGCCTTCTTTTAAAAGTGGGGTGTAAAATTAGGGGTCCGTAAAATTTTTTAGACATTTTAGAGGTCCTCGGGTTCAAAACGGTTGAGAAACGCTGGCCTAATGCATCACTTGAAATCTGTCTGAAGTATGGATCATTTGACCTCATTTGACGTATTCCACAAGGAAACTTTTCTCTTCATGCAAAAGCAACAGATGCTAAGACAGACTTTGGTCTGGGTGTGAAGAGCAATGTTACTCACCTCGAGCGCTCTCTTTGCTGTCTGTGGATTCTGAGCTGTCTCTAACACTCTTTGTACTCTAGCCTCCAACTTGCTGCCCCATCTGCGTCGCACAGTGTAGCCACGGAAATCTGCAATCAAGAGTTATGTGGTGTACAAATGTGGAAATACAAAAAGACTTGTCAGTTGTTATTCGCTACCAATAACAGAGTAATGGGAGGCAGTAAGTTTAGACTAGAAGGTACATAATATGTGTGCCGTAATGAGAGAAAAGACATCACTTAAAGCTTAGCCCATGATATTTACTCAACTGCTAGATGTTTTATTTAACAGAAAAATAATCAAAACATCCAAATCATTCAATGCTTTCTCACTTAGGCATGCATTTGCGATCTCCTTCTGTGCACCTAGGCTATGTAAAAAAATTCAGATTTCTGCTTATCTTAAAGTTATAAACAAATGATCAAGTAGAGTGGGTTAACAAAATTGATGAGATCAACAAATTGTGTTATATTGTTTCAGCAATGCTCTTTTTTTACCTGGTTGCCATAGCATAGATATGTACACAGAAACACCAGCTCAAACAGATAGCAGAAGAGAATGGTATATTGATAGGGTTGGCACTCCTTTACTTCCAACTATAAGCTTAGGAACTTACGGCTCTGAATGACTACAGCAGCTGTCTCTTCGTCTAAATCTCTCGTGGGAGCATTATTCTCTTTTCCTTCCACCATATCTTGCGACGATATGCGACGGAAGAGTTTTGCTTTGAACCAAGCCCCTGCACCGGCGCCAGCTGCACAAAAACAAACACAATTCATTGTAACACCTGTTCAGCCTGGTTCTTTGTTTTATGTTGCCCAGACATGCGTTTATACTGTTTCTCATGAACCATTATCTGGTGGTGCTAAATTAATTTGCAAATTTCTTTCGTAATCACAAATGAAGAAACAATTGCAGAAGTGAGTCAGATTCCTCGTAACCTGCAAGTCGTCAAAATGTAGCTGATGTAACTGGGTGCAAGGCATGGCTTGAAATATTTAGCAGAGGTGATGCAGACAACACATGGAATCCCTCTTTCATCTACTGGCACGAAAAGCGGTGCGTCAGTAGCATGGCCAGCAGTGAAGAGAGATTCCATCAAGCACTGAGAATCAAACGCTGACTAGCATTGGTAGTGGGTTCGAATCTCAGTGCCAGACAAATTTTTCTCCTGAAATATTACCAACCAGGGGTGAGTGAGAGAAACATGGGCTGGTACCTGCGTACAGAGCTGGAAAATCGGTTGGGGAGATATTTTCACAACACAAACGAATAGGAAAGGAAAAGGACGTCATGGAATTACCAGGAGTGTACCAAGTGTCATGTAGGAACTGTGGAAGGGAAGATGTGGGAGAAACAGGTCGTGATATCAAAACACGGATTAAGGAGCATGAAAGGGACATTAAAAATGGTAAACTGGCATATGATATCGGATGGACACTATATTGGGGAAGTGAAATTATTGAAAGTGGAACATGAGAAGAAAAAAAGGAAGGTATATGAAGCATGTCGACATTTTGTACCATATTGGCTCAATGTAGCACGATGGCAGCAAAATTCAGATGAGAGGAGTCCAGTATTCAAATAACACCCACACCCCAGTGTTTCACTCACGATTTTTGACAAAAATATACGGGTAATATTTGAGTAAAAATGACGTAAAGCTCCTGAAGCGTTAACTGACTTTAAATTCACTCACCTCTTTTTGCTTTTGCTTCTTCCAGTCTTCGCTGTTCTACTAATCTTTGCTGTTCTAAATACTGTCGTCGAGTTAGCCATCCTCGCACGTATCTCTGCAGGGTCACCACACTGTTTGCCATCTGCGACTTTGATTTCTGGTAGCGAATTCTAGCCAGCCATCGACGTACACAAGCTTGAACGAGCACTATCTTGTGGACCTGTCTCAACACAAACAAATTATTCCAATGTAGAATCAACACTGTTCAACTCTGAGGTCTCCTGTGAGTGTGTATTGTGCCCTCAACTGCTAGATGTTTCGTTTAAATTATTTATTTAACAGAAAAATAATTAAAACATATTTATTAACACTGGCATCGTTTTACTTAAATTGAAGGAATTACATAATTTTATTCTTAAATATATATATTAAATGAACAAAACGAATCTTGTGCTGCCATATGGGCAAACAAATTTGAAATGAAATGATTAAAACGAACCACAGATTCACGAACCTTATCCAAATCAGGCATAAACAATTTTATTATAATGATTTATAATGAAAAAGCTCAGATTCGAGGTGCATTTCACAAATAAAGTGAACTGCCCAGGGAAAAAGACCTCACATTTGAGTTCCCTATCCCAAAAAAAAATCCTGAATAGTCAGTTTTTCCAAATCATTCAATGTTTTCCCATTGATCCCCTTCTTGCATTCTTGATCCTCTTCTATATAAATCAGATCTCTGCGAATTGTAAATAAATGAATCAAGATAGCAACGGAGCAAGGCCACCTTT
The DNA here is from genome assembly GCA_964059195.1 of Ectobius pallidus. Lineage (NCBI taxonomy): Eukaryota > Metazoa > Arthropoda > Insecta > Blattodea > Ectobiidae > Ectobius > Ectobius pallidus. The sequence continues at coordinate 178,553,047 of CAXKWD010000006.1, read as the reverse complement.
GTGATTTGGATTTGATAATTCTGTGTAAAAAGGGATTAACAATCCTCAAAAACATTTGATTTTTTCGCATTTAAAATAAAATAAAAAATTCAAAATCCTTTCTTAGTGAGGACTTACATTATGAAACGAAGGTACTGTGAAAATTCCAAGTCTCTGCCTATTATAGTTTAGGCTCTACGTTGATTCTCTGTCAGGACAAAGCCTCTTATATATAGAGATAATCTTACCTATTACTTCATAATAGAGCAATTGGTCTATGGTTTTATTAGCAGCCTCGGATTTACTGAAAGCATATATATATGGAGTATTCTTTCCGTGATCATATATAACGGGTAAATGGTTCATTGAATTCACTTCCCTTTTTACTAGGGATGTCGATACCAGATTTTCTCGATACTCGATAGCGATACATGATTTTTCCCTCGATACTCGATGCTGTCAACATTTCCAGTTTCAATAAATAGGTACATTAAAAATTAAGAGTTGAAAGAACTGTGTAATACCAACTAAATTAATTAAATGTGCATATTTAACAATTTAACAATTTAATTTCATCAGTAGCCTTTAATGAATTATTTTTAAACTCTACATTAAAACTAAAATTAGTTTTTGAAACAGTCCACTTACAAGTTTTTGTTCAAAAATACTAGCATTCTCATTTAACTGCAGAATTACCAAGTATCGAAAAAGTACCTAGCGAGTTTTCTGAAGTATCGCTCGATGCCGATACCATGCAAGTATTGAGAGTATTGAGGTATCGAAAGAATTGAGGACCCATTCCTACTTTTTACATTATGAACTTGGTTGCAATTTTATCGCCTCCCCTTTCTATACGGTAACTGAAATATTAAGGGAACTTTGGATGAAAACTTTTTTCAGTTTTTTTCCCTTAATGGCTTTAATGATTTGAATTTCAAAACTCCTATCTGACCAATAAAATGTCTAGCCTTACCTGTTCCTCGTAGAGTTTTGACAGGTACTCCACATGGTAATACTTGAGAAAGACTTTGGTTTTGCCGAGGGCCCAGCCATCCATTTTCAGTCTCACTAAAAGCAACCGACAGTTGTCTCTTGATGCAAGTATTCTTTCATTCCAACCAAATGCCAAGAAACAATACCTGAAACAACAAAGGAATAAGATCATTACTCTTTTCCAACTCCACTCAATGCAATCAATGATGCCAACTTAATCCATGCCAGCAACAGATTACTGCAATAATCTGTAAGTGGCCCGGATTTCTGGTATTCAACTGACACATCTGAACCAGACATTTGCGAAATAGTGACATAAGTCAAATTTAAACATGTATACTCCCATAACACAGGAAACAGAGAAGAACTTAGGAAAATTCCCCACAACACAAGCTTGTTTGAAAAGAGTTTTATCTACGTCCATAAAGTTAAGTTTCCCTAGGGGCCATTTACACAAACAAAACAAAATTTCATGAAGATATTTATTGCAACAGATACAGCAAGTGTTCAGCTATTTTGCAACATATTCACCACAGGAATTGAGACATTTGTCATACAGTGGGGCCAACTTTTGAACACTTGTGTCGTAGAAGTTCACCTGGGATTTGAACAGTTGTGTGACAACCATCTCCCTTTCTCTGTTGTTCTATACCATTCTCTGCCAATCACTGTCATTTCTTGAGGGGTAGGAAGATTAAAATCTCTGGGTGCGTGGTCCGCCCTGTAGGGTGGAGACTTCAACACCTCCCTGCCAGTCTTCAGCAAAAGTTCAGCTAGGAGATGTTTCAACATCCACCCTACAGCCTGGACCTCGCTCCCAAACTAAACCGTTCTCCTCTTCGGGAAGACTGGAAATGAATCTGCCTGTTACTGATATATCAACGTGACAGTGTGGGCCAGGAGGAAACTTTGCAGCGCTGCAAAATAAGTTAATTCAACTTCATACCTCTTTAGAAATTCGCCAAATGGTAAGCGGTGGGAAAAGCCATTCTGCCGGATCCGTATAGTCTCCATGACGCCCGTGTACCTCAGCTGTTTCACCACTTTTGTTGCATCAAATAACTTGGGTACTCGAGTGTCGTTGGGTTTGATGCAGCGCACAAACTGCGGTGATCCGCTCACCATCTTCTGCAGCAGATCCATCAACGAGTAGCGGAAGTACGTGGCGACAGTTTGCTGTGCACGGGATTGTGAAGCAAGACCCCTGCTACTGTATCTGTCCTGCAATTACAAGAAGAGCTCGTTAAGGGTGGAGGAATCTTCATCTGTTCTTCGCTTCTAAGTTTTGTATTTATTTATTTAACTTGGATTCTGTTAAGTTGGATGTTTATGACCTAAAAAAGTGGAAAATATGACTGCATATATGACCTTAAAAATGACTAAATGTGACCCAAAAATCCTAATAAGACCTTATAAAAGAACATGTATCCTAAAAATAAATGTTCCAGTTTAAAATAAATTATTACATCACATTAATTCAATCAGATATAGTAATCACTTTTAACAATTTTACAGGTGATTTACAGTTTTACTGGTAAAGAACTTCTAATCTGTCAACGTGTCCAGTTAAAACATTTATATTGGATGTTGTTAACGACAAGGAGGAAGAGGTAATTGTGCTATTACTTGTTATTGTCCCTTCACATTTCAGTTACCATAAAACCAAAATATTCGTGACTCCTTTTCAGAAAAAAATAATAAGTTGACAATTTAGTGCACATACTGCATAATTGAGCTCTTTTACTTCCCAAATTTATGACTGAAATATGACGTTAAATTACAAATATGACCAAAATATGACCACGACCATGAAAATGACCAAAATATGACTTTTATGCAAAATAAAAATGGTTCAATTAGGATAACAAATGTGCAATTCGTGTTTCCGGTGAGAATGGAGGTCAGGATGAAAATATGACATGTCATAAACATCCGAACCCTAGTTATTATATTGTTACTACCCGCTATTTCAAAACAACAGAACATCTGAGCATTTTATACATTTATTAATCAGTGTTTCAAGTTAATTCAGTTAATGAATGTTTATCTTATCTTTGTATATTGACGTGTCCCATAACAAGACATCAAATGAATTCTCCCATCTTACAATTGCATTTTATTCACCTTGGATCCCTCGGGGGAGCTACGTGGCGAGTCTTGACTGGGGGAATACAAATTCCCAGTTTTGGTGAGAGGACACTGGAACAAGAAGCGAACCATGTCTCGGTGCGACTGCCTTAAAAGTTGAATGACTTCTGGGGGTAGAAAGTTTCTGTTCTTGTCCATGAAATTCTCAGCCTGGTAGACCACTCGACCAGCGTAATGGTGAACAGCGAAACACAGAGCGTCTGATTTCGGTCTCACGTAGAATTTGCTTTTCACATTGTTGTGGAACTTCTCTGAAAAAAATAAAATAAAGAAAACATCGGTAATGTGTTTTACAGGCTGTAAGCATGGCTTTCTTGACTCAGGACCTGTACAATCTATATTACTTTTTTCATGAACCCTTGAGGACAGCCATCATATATACACAGGGTGTACAGAGGGGCCAGACAAGCAACTTTAAAGATGATGTACTATGGCCTAGTATATCCCCAACTAACATATGGGATCGAGTTATGGGGGCAACTGCAAAGACAAACCTCAACAGAATATTCATCCTACAAAAACGCTGCATTAGAACAATATACAATTTAGGGCTGAAAGAATCTTGCAAAGACACCTTCCAAAAAGAAGAAATTCTAACTGTAGCAGCTATTTATATTAGTCCATGTGCCAGACCCCCAAAATCGACCATGTCATTATAATTTGGGGGGACTGAATGAAACTTATACCACACGTTCCTAGGGTCATGTGGAGCAAAAAAGTCGGGGGGGGCCATCATGAGGAGGTAGCTTTCAAAAATGGCGGCCATTCAAAATGGCGGACGACTGTGAATGTTTAAATTCAAATATCTCGGGACTGGGTTCATCAATCTTGAATTTTGTTTTTTCAAAATGTAGGTTATTCTTCTGGATACATGTTTGTTCCACATGTCTGTGGCCAAAAAACCAGTATTTATTGGTCAAAACTCTAAAAATAGGAAAAATAGATTTTTTGACATTTACGTTTTGCGGTTTATTACTCTAACCGTTGGGTATATCGAAAAAGTGTCTGAAACAAACGTTGTAGAGACACATCTCACCTTTAAAACGCAAAAATGAAATCCAAGATCGGATCATTAGAATCCGAGATATCCAGATTCAAAGCGGGCGGAGCGGGGTTGAGCGTGTTGACCGAGCACTCGGTGCAGCCTAGCGAGAGGCGAGACTTAGCGTAAAATCCTGCACTTTATTTATTTTTAACCTCAGTAATTGCTTTATTACTAGATAAATTTACATTACCTACTAATGTGCACTATTTTTAACATGATTATTAAACACTTACTCATAAATACAATTAACAATTATATCATTTATCTGGTAAATGGACATCAACAGTTACCAACTCATATAATATACTGTCAAGGCTTTTATATCCGATTTTTAAGATGAAATCGTTAAAGGAACTTCAAATAGTCGAAATAATTAAAAAAAAAAAGGAAAAAAGTATTACAATTTAGGTATGTATCGGAGACTTTTAACAATACTTTCAGAAATGAACACAGGACGTAAGCAACTAAGAAATAAAAATTCCTATAAAATGCCTTATAGCCTATAATATTATGAACAATCTTGAAATAAGTCTTCTTCACAAGAATCACTGTAATCAGTTATTATAATTGCACTCTTCCTCATCTGCTGTTGCTTTAGTACACCCCTTGCACCCACAGCTCTCGGTGCATCGGATTTGAGTAATAAACACAATTAACAATTATACAATTTATCTGGGAAATGAACATCACTATACATCCCTTAACTCTGTACTTCAAGATGAACATGTTCAAGTCACTCTACTTGGTACATCTTCTTACAAGTAATGAAGAAATGCTGTCCTTTCGGATGAAATATATCGCCCTAGTGGAGCTACTTTCCGTTTTTCTTCGGACTAATTGAGAAGGCATTTTTTTATGTTTTTAGCTGCTGTTGAAAAAATTGTGCCTTGAATTTTTGCGCTGGATAGAGTGAACTACTCACATTATCTATCATAACACTTTCTTGAATTATCTAAACTAGAAGGAGAGCCCATATGTTCACAAATATTATGTAGAAGGAGGTTTTCAGTACAAATAAGAAGCAACAACCCATTTTCTAGAATTCCAGTGGACCAAGCCATCAAAGAGACTGTAAACAAAGACACCCAAACTCCTGAAGGTACTAAGGATTTCAGTCTGAAAAAGTAGGCTGTAGTATGGTAATATGTTAATGCTGAGTACAGAGCTAAAGAACCTCCTCAGCATTCTATCATCCAGAGAAACAGATTAGTGACACCCTGACCTCCAAAGCCCAAGGACACTTAGAGATGAGAAAGACGTGACAACTCTCACTGACCTTCTAGCCGAGTGGACGATCCCCTTCGATCCCAACCCTTAAGATATTGTACATTTGCCTACTGGAATATATGTTCTTCTGATCACATTCATTCGGAAAACAAGGGGAAAATAGCTTATGAAGAGTTCACGTTTCGGCTAGCTAAAGGAGAAGGGTTTCATAAACGTATTAAGAAAGTGGGTCTTAAGATTAGTAGACTAAAGAAGAGCAAAAAAACCAAGGTTGAAAACAAAGAAGTAATAATCCAGTGCAATCGAAATTTATTCAGCAAAATGACCTTTATTGCAGAAAACCAACAACTTGACATGATGGAAGGATTCAGATATCCTCTGGCACCGGCGAATGTTAATGGGCCTTTGAAGAAAACCTACAAATCAGTATTATCTAATTTTTTGGAAGTATACACCACCCCTGCCAGTCTGCCGGAAAAAGATTTGGCCTGAATCATTGATTCAATAGCCGTGCTTCAGTCCGTCAAAGGATAACAAAAAAGTTTTACGAATTCTCAACGAATTTTCTCAAGCAGGTTTTTAATATAGGTCGGAGGGTTGACATATATTATTCAGAGGTTTCGATCAAATCTTTGGAGCGGGAAAAAAGCGGAACAGCTGAAGGTATCAAATTTAGTGAAATCAAGGGTGGCCACAGAGTGGTTTGTTAGAGGACGCTTCTAAGGAACAGTTACGGCAAAAATATAATGACAAAATTATTTTTTTGCAGTTTGTAAGAGGAGAAATTTGAAAACATAATTGGAAACCTAGAAATCTTCGTAGCAGTTGGTGAGATCTGCTTCATGATAATTTATATTAGGAGAAAAAATGTTCCTGAGCTGTTCTGCACTCAAGAATAAGCTGATTCCAGAATGATGCTGCATGCAAGGAACGCCGCTACATCATCTGAATCAGTTCTTTGCTTTTCAATCAATACAGATGTATTAGTTTTGGCTGTAGGTTTTTGCAAAACCATAAAAAGCAAAAACTTCTGAATCGGGAAACAAACAAACCAGTTTTAACAGATATGCAAGTTTCCCAGAAAGTATCTGCCTTAGGCGAACAGCTTTTTACAGCTCTTATTGGGTATTACTGCTGGTCTGGCTGCGACACAATCAGTGCTTTAGCTGGCCAGGGGAAAGTTAAAAGCTTTTGTGCAAAAAGGAACAAAGATTTATTGAAGCATTCAGGAAGTTAGGCAAAGATTGGATGATGTATAATGATGTTGATGACAGCAAAGAAGAATTTGTCTTCCAGTCGTATGCCCCCAAACGCAAGGTGAAATGAGCTGCGCTACCAGATGTTCAGAGGGCCAGATTGAGAGCTTCCAAATGTCTCTTTGTAAAGACACCTTGAGAAAACACAATAGACGTGCCAACTACCAGGCCGGAATTTTGATCAACTGTGCACCAGAAAGTTACTCGTGCTTAGCAACTCAAATCTGAATAATCGAGAGCTGTTGGTGCAAGGGGTTTGCCGAAGCAACGGCAGTTGAGGACGAGAGCAATAATTATAATACCTGACTTAAGTGATTCTAGTGAAGAAGACTTAATTCAACATTGTTAATAATATCGTATAAGGCATTTTATGGGAATTTTTATTTCTTAGTTGCTTACATCCTGTGTTCATTTCTGAAAGTATTGTTAAAAGTCTCCGATACATACCTAAACTGTAATACTTTTTTCCTCTTTTAATTATTTCGACTATTTGAAGTTCCTTTAACGATTTCATCTTTAAAATCGGATATAAAAGCCTTGACAGTATATTATATGAGTTGGTAATTATTGACGTCCATTTCCCAGATAAACAATAAAGTTGTTAATTGTATTTATGAGAAAGTGCTTAATAATCATGTTAAAAACAGTGCACATTAGTAGATAATGTAAATTTATCTAGTGATAAAGCAATTACTGAGGCTGAAAATGAATAAAACGCAGGATTTTACGCCAAGTCTCGCCTCTCACTATGCTGCACCGAACGCTCGGTCAACATGCTCAACCCCGCTCCGCCCGCTTTGAATCTGGATATCTCGGATTCTATTGATCCAATCTTGGATTTCATTTTTGCGTTTTAAAGGTGAGATGTGTCTCTACAACTTTTGTTTCAGACACTTTTTCGATATACCCAACGGTTAGAGTAATAAACCGCAAAACGTAAATGTAAAAAAATCTATATTTCCGATTTTTAGAATTTTGACCAATAAATATTGGTTTTTTGGCCACATACATGTTGAACAAACATGTAGCCAGAAGAATAACCTACATTTTGAAAAAACAAAATTCAAGATTGATGAACCCAGTCCCGAGATATTTGAATTTAAAAATTCACAGTCGTCCGCCATTTTGAATGGCCGCCATGTTTGAAAGCTACCTCCTCATGATGGCCCCCCCCGACTTTTTTGCTCCACATGACCCCAGGAACGTGTGGTATAAGTTTCATTCAGTCCCCCCAAATTATAATGACCGATGGGTCTGGCACATGGACTATATATACAAAGTCATATTAATGGTAATAGCGCAATCACTAAATAAGAAAAATAAGGACATACACAACCAAAAGAGGGAATTTCCATTGCATTGTTTTTAACAAGAAATCTGTTAATAAAGACCCATACATAGCAGGTGAAATTTTCTGTAATAAACTACCCAGCAACGTTAAAGAAATCAGCACAAATAAAGGATTCAAATTACAACTAAAAAGATATCTAATTCATAAATGTTTTTGCAACTTAAATGACTTCTGAAAAAACAGTTACATTGGTACACTGCTAATTCACAAGTTATTATATAGTTCCTAATGTCTAATACCTTGTAATTAAGGTCGAAAGACAATAAAGATTATTTATTTATTTATTATTATTAGGAGACTTTTACACTATGATGTAGAGACGTGGTTATGCCATCAGGTAGTTACAGAAAATATTCAATTCTTCTTTCTTGGGTTCTGTCGGTGACACAATTACCACACGCTCAAGTTCTACTAGAATTGTCTTACCAATGAGGGAGCGGTCTGTAGAGCGAGGAAAGCGACTCTCCTCATCCAGAAGGGCTAGCAGTCCCATTGGACGAGACAAGAGCATATCCAACACAGGACGATTGTCAGAAAACTCCACCAAGTCCACAGGAATGCCTTCTGCCATGTACTCCTGAAACATAACAACAGTTCAATATATACAGGGTTAATCTTGACATTAGTATAGACAAAATTTTGTATGATGTTCATAAGAGAGTAATTCCTTGGTAGTTATTTCATTTGGCCCTATCTCCCTTTTTATGGATCGGTATAATAATAGATTCTTTCCATTCCTTTCGCAATTCTCCAAACCATAAGAATGAGCTTATGGATCTCTGAGTTTAATCTATCCCCACCTGCCTTAATTAATTCTGCTGGAATTTGGTCAACGCCTGGAGATTTGTGTGTTTTTAGTTTACCTATAGCTGTTTCTACTTCTGTTAGAGTTGGTTCAGTTTTGCCTGCTTTCTCTCATTTACTACTTTCATGCACTCATCATCGAACCACGGTTTATTTGGTTTCAGTTCAAGGGGACCTAATTTTTCTTTCGCGAATACTTTAATGTTGTCTTTAATGCCTTCCCAGGTTTTATCACCGTTCATATCATCCCTAGCTTCTTGTTCTGCATAGTTATGCATAGAACTTATGTGATAAAAAGTTAAAAGTTGTGGGGAAGTACCTTGTCCCCCCTAAGTTGCGACATACCTGCTGCTCCCACGTGAAGATGTGCTGGTTGAAGTAATACTGGATCTGCTCGTTTGCGATGTTGATACACAACTGTTCAAAAGAGTTCCTTGGGAAGTTCTCAAAACCAAAAATGTCTAGCAGACCAATAGCCAGAGGCTCACCACTGAAATAATAAAATCACATTGCATCCATTTTTAAGGAGTAATTTGTTAGGAAATGCCGTGAACTGTTTTTATGTTGTTTTGAATCATAAACATTGTATAACAGAACTCTGTCTATGTAAAGTTTCATTTTATGGGCTGAGCCATAACGTAGATACCATCAGTCTGACAAAGCACAAATGTAAGCCAACCCAATATTTAGCTTCGCTCAAAATATTACTTACAAACTTCATTTCTTTCCATTCGTTTAAAACCTGCAACTCCTTATCATAGCGAAGGATGTTTTAATATTAGTTTATTATTTACCTGTTCTATAACTTCAAATACGTCAATGTTATACACAAATGTTTCTGTGACGTTCAACTGTTTCAAATAGTGATTTATTTTTAACTCATGTACAAGGTTGTACTTACCATGTAGCTCTGTTGAATGTTAATAAACAGTTTATCTGGTTCACCATCCAGTCAAAGAGACGGCCATACAAGCCCTTAGCCATGGCGTCTCGAGCTGCACACGCCTCGGCAACCGTGTTGTTCCTGGTGATGGTTTCGCCTCGTGTAACCACGCTGTTCGATGTCAATGCTTCCAGCATGTCGCTTGGTTCCACGCCCAACAGTTGTGATACTGAAACATACAGTTGCAATTGAGTTATCTATAATAATAAGACGAAGTGTTTGTCTGTGTGCGATGCCCAGTGAAATTTACTGCATGCAGATACCCACAATTTTAAACATAGATGGATTGAAGAGTGTTCAAATGCATCTCGAAGCTGGATTTCTAATTTTCGTTTTCGTTAGTGAGTTATGAATGAAAAACTGGCAGAAAACATGATTTTTGCCTTATCAAAGCATCAGTTTCCACTTATTTCAATTGTTGTTAAAGCAAGCGGAACAGAAGACCATCGCGAAAATAACTATCTGATATATCGCATCAAATTGTTGATTGTTTTAATTTTGTTAGCACACTCTGAATGATTCATTTATTTATAACAATTTGACACGTAGAGATCTGAAACTATAGTCACGTATGTAGGTCTAAATGGGAAAACATTGGACGATTTGGATGAAACTCACTATGCAGGGGTTTTTTGGCCGGCAAACTCAAATGTCAGCTCTTTTTCTGGGATAGTGTTCTGTAATCGTGAAACGAACCTCAAAACCGGATTTTTAGTTGTTAATTATTTATGGATCATTTACACGTAATGGTCAGATTCATGAATCTCTTTTTTCTATTTTTCCTGAATCTGTGGTTGTTTTAATGATTTGAGAGTGAAACTTAAGCATTTAGTTTCAGACTGTGAGTTTAAGGATATTCCCACATCGCACAACTGCTCTGTCCTCTGTCTAATGCATCGGCAAGCATATTTTCACGTTTCTGTATGAAGTCTGTATTATTCAACCTCACCGTCTGACATTATAAACACAAACACAGCGAAGCATATAGGAAGAAAACACAACCTTTCCCTTTGTACTTTAACAGCAACTAAGAGAGGGCTGTATTATTTCTTTTATGTGTAAGCATTGGTTTAATGTAAAACACAAAATGCATAATGTGTAATTTGAATGTGCCTGTAGTGGCATGGATTCTGGGTTCGTATCTTCGCTGCTGTATGTATTAAAATTCAGAGTTCTTTGTTATAATAATGACAACGTATACAAAATGTAAACAGTATCATTGGAACCATTTTTTGCCCACAAAGCAGAAAGCAAATGAAACAATTTGTTTTCATTTTCTAACCACACAAACATACTTCTGGAAAAAGTATTTTTCAAAAAGGGGCTCTAAACACGTAACATGAACACTTTCTCACCTCTATGCAGTGGAGCGAGGTCAATGATTCGACTCTTATTGTCAGTGTTGTCCTCGCTGATCACCTCGCCAAACTCAAGGTCACCGAGATGTAAAATGGCAGCCAGTATGCGGTAAACATTGTCCACTTGTTCAGCTTGAAAACCTAGCAATCTAAATGCCGCATGCAGCTGATGGTACCTCTCCACGTTTGTCTGTAACAGAGCATTTTGCTTGCAGCGCTAATTGTACTCAAATTCAGTCAGGTTTTCAAAGATGTTAACATCAGATTGGCTCCAATTTACAATTGCAACATAAAAAATCTACTTAATTTGGAACAGAGAGAAAAAATTCCCCCAACACAAGAATTAGGCATTTATGAGTTAAAATGCAAAAGAATGCAGAAAGTTTTATATTGGCAAGACAAAAAGAAATTTGACTGTAAGGCACAAGAAATACTTACAAAATATAAGGTACAAACAGTTCGAAAAATCTGCGGTTGGCCATCACTATTGGACCAATGAACACCAGTTTGAGGATGACATAAAATTCTTAAAAGTTGTACAAAAACCGGTTGATCTGACTATATGGGAAAAAATCTTCATCCAAAGAAATAAGAATAATTTAGTAAATTCTGACATGCCAAAGGAAAGTGACCTTATCTCCAGAATGATCCATCCTACAGAGACATCTATCAGCCCAACAACGGACCCGGCAGTGGACCTCATCTGAGGATGCAAGCAAGTCTCTTGTGAAACGCGTTATGTGTAAGTAAACACCTAAAAGTGAAGTTGAGCGATAAAATAAGGTTTTTATAATTTGACCTCTTCAGTGTGAGTCCCGCAAACATTATGTATGACTAATCAAAAAGAAATTTAAACGTCAGACACAAGAGACACTTAAAAAGACAGATCAATTTGTAGTTGCTCATCATTTTTGGACCACAGATAACACAAAATTCTTGAAAGCTGTGTAAAAACTGATTTTATAGAACTGACGGTTTGTTCAAACAAATACAAACAAGTTGGTAAATTTTGAAATTCCAAAGGACGATGACGATGGAACAGACAGCAGAGACATCTACCAGTCTTCCACAAACAACAGGTGATGATGCAGATGATTGGAGTTGAGTAGTGAATCACTTTCATCATTAATAATGTAGTTTGTGTTTGTTACAACCATTAGCCTGTTTTAACAATTTGTTACAAATTCGTTATTCTTTCCTTTTTAAATGTAGGATAGATCTTTTGTTTGTTTATTTTTCGAATTTATATATTTAAAATGAATACATACTGTAATATGTAACAATAATGGTGGACTTGCCTTCTTTGTCTCAGCGTCCTGCAAATCGTCTCCCAGGTAACTGTGTCGCTGTCTCAGTACAGGGTCCAGATGAAACTCCGGCAATCTGCTTTCAGATTCCAAGCCATCGTACAGATAATAGAAAACATGGAAATTTCTCTCCCCCCTGCAAAAAAATAAAACACAACTATAATGATACACACTATTCAGTATCCTGCAGATTACAAATAAATGCTCCCGTATCCTGAGAAAACTGTGAGTCACTTAATTAGTGGTGTGCAATCTTACCTCTCTAATGTGTGTGATAGTCTAACGGAATTTGGTTGACATTGAATTTGAATGTTATTGGAGACGATTATGTAATTACCGGTAGTATATTATGCAACGAGGCTGTAATCGTATTTATTAATTGTGAGTATATAGGTGGATATTTCTATACTTCTAATATTTATATCAAGCAAGATGGCGGCGTCGTGCAAGGTGGTGGTGTCTTGAGGTGAGCTCCATAAAGTATGTGAAAATAAAGGAAAAAATGTGGAACTTACCACAAATGAAAGTGGTATTGTGTTGTTCAATGAGAAGGCTCGCCATATAAATGGATGTGAAGCAATATGCAGCTCAGACGCTGAAAAAATCATTCCAGACGGGCTTAGCACAAACCCGAAACCGTTAGAGAATGATAGAGCCGCGCGGGAAACTATTGCGTCGCTTCAAGTGATCATAAATCTATTAAACAAGGATCTGAAGATGGCTCAAGAAGAAATAAGAATGCTAAAAAAGGATAATGATGATCTTAAATCTCACTTTCAATACTTGAGCGTTAGTAAATCTAACGCGAGCAACATAACCTCCAACTCAAGGTCGGAATCGTTAGGTGTAGTGACCAGCAACAGATTTGAAGTTTTAGCTGCTCCTGTGGAAATAGAACAATGTAAAATAGTCGCAAATACATTCCGACACAGCAAATCCTCATCCTCATATCCAGACATCGTAGGAACCTATTCAGGAATGTCAAATGATCAAAACTGTAACTTAGGCCCAGCATCAGGGCAGGGTAATACAAGGAGTGTTGCTGACAAGTACAAATGGAGAAGAGGCCCGGCATCGGGGCAGGTAAAGCCTATGAGTGTTTTAGACAAGTTCAATTGGAGCAACCCACAAACAGTCATGAAGAAAGAATCAAGAAATGCAGTTGTGAATGGTGATTCGGTACTTAAAGTGAACGATCTTAACCTCAACATAAGCTCAGTTTCAGTGCCGGCAAAGCACAGTTGTGACTTTGACAAGTTCAAATGGCCCAGCCAAGATCCAGTCTTGAAGGTGGATTCTAGTAAGGCAGTGGTGCATGTGGATTCTCCAACGGAAATGGGCGAAAATTATGAAGTCGCAATAATTGGTGACTCGATTGTAAAACATGTAAAACTAAACCGAAACTCAGCTCAGGTAAAGTCTTATAGGGGCATTAGGGCTGAGCAATTAGACAACCTCGTCTCAAGAAAAAAAGATGACATTAAGGGTTCCCCTAAAGTTATTGTGATGCACGTGGGATCTAACAATCTAAAAAGTGCCTATTCACCTGACGAGGTAATGGGTGACGTTTATGGTGCAATCAGAAGTGTCAAAAAAAGTTTCTCTAGTTCTCTTGTAATAGTAAACGGAATCGTCAGAAGACGAGACGTGAACTTGAATTTTATAAATAGTGTAAATGAGAGTATCAGATGGGCATGTAACTCATTGAATTGTATTTATGTAGATGTAAATAAGAAATTGCTCTCCGATAGCATCGGTAGAGACGGTGTGCATCTGAATAGGAAAGGGTCATACAGTTTAAGTAAGATTATAGATAATGTTGTGAACTTATGTTTACTGAAGGGAAACTAAATAGTAGAACAGCAGATGAGTTTGTTACAAAAAGTCGAGAAAATAGTATTGCTAGTAGGTCTAACTATATAGTTTCAAATGATTACGAAAACAAAATTGTTGAGCTTAACTCAAACCAAGACAATATCAATGATTCAAACAATAGTTATGTTTCAGGCACATTCAACAACAACGAAGACAACTTCATCATTTATAATCAAAACGTGCAATATATCTCAAACAAAAGAGTAGCTCTAGAAAGTAATTTGTTAGACATCAAACCAAATATAGCCATACTCACAGAACATGGTTTAAAAGCTGATGAAATGGAAGTAAATAAGTACAGTGGCTATAAGTTAGCAGCAAGTTACTGTAGAAACTTTCATAACAGTGGGGGGGTTGCAATTTATGTTAAAAATGAGGCTAAATTTATTGTAAATGACTGCAAGAATTTTTGTATAGAGTTATGCTGTGAGATGGCAATGTTAGAGATTAAGTTAAAAAATAAAAACCTGTCTGTATTAGGGGTGTACAGTCCACCAAGTGGTAACAAAAAAGTATTCCTGGATAATTTGGAAAATTGTTTAAATATCATAAATAAAAAGAACAGTATTATTGTAGCAGGGGATATGAACATTGACTTAACGAGAGAGAGTAACATTAAAAAGCTATTGTTAGACATATTAGTTAGACATAAACTGACATTAGTCAAAACTGATCCAACTAGGGTGACAAAAAATTCATCCACACGTATAGACCATATTTATACCAATTTACATGAAAATGAGTATACCGTACAGTTAAATAGATCAGGGCTAAGTGACCATTATGGGCAAATCCTCACAGCAAAATTCAAGAAGTCTAAATCGCATAATAAACAAAAAGTGTATGAAGTTAGACGATTAATAAACGTAGCATCGCTAAATAGGCTTAAGGAAAACATAAGTGAAATTAATTGGAATAAAATATACGAAGTAGAATGTACAAACGAAAAATTCAATGTTTTTTTAAATTTATTGAAATCATGCTTAGACAAATCAATACCAAAGAAAAAGGTATTTCAAGATAAAATCAACAACAAAAAAATAAGAAATTGGATGACAAAAGGAATAAAAATTTCTAAAAAAAGAATGGAAGCATTAAACAAACTGAAATCAGCTGGTTTAGATGAAAAATCGCTTAATTATATACAAAAATATGAATCCATTCTGAAAGAAGTAACGACTCTTGCCAAAAAATCACATAATAGATCTCTAATTCTAAACTCTGAGAATAAAATAAAGACAACATGGAACATCGTAAAAACTTTACATAGAGATTCAGACAATCAAATTGAAAATTTAGTGATTGAAAAAAATGGTATCTTGCTCAAGGATCCACAAAAAATCTGTGAACTATTTAATAATTATTTTATAAACATAACTAAAGAATTGGGAATCAGTAATTTTGCTTTAGATAATGTAATACACACCAGTTCTCCAAGCAATTCTATGGTAATATCAGAAATTACACATTATGATCTTCTTAAGCAAATTAGCTCTCTAAAAAGCAAAAGATCTGCGGGGCTCGATGAATTTTCAAATGAAATGTTGAAATTTTGCAAGTACGAAATTTTAGAACCTCTTACCCACTTGATAAATCATTGCTTTACAACAGGCACATTTCCAGAAATATTAAATAAAATAATTGTAAGACCTTTATACAAACAAAAAGGTACAAAAAAGTCTTTAGAAAATTACAGACCAATTTCGTTATGTTCGGTATTCTCAAAAATTATGGAAGGTCTGTATCTCGAACAATTGCAAAATTTCTGCAATAAATTTAAAATTATGTCAAATCAGCAATTTGGTTTTCAAAAGAAAAAATCGACATTACTAGCCATTAGTAAAGGAAATGATGTTATAATTCAGGCACTACATAATAGAAAACATGTAATCGCAATGTTCTTGGACCTGTCTAAAGCCTTTGACTGTGTCAACAATAAAAAATTATTGGATAAATTAGATGGCTATGGTATAAGAGGAATTTCAAAAGATTGGATCAAGGAATACTTAAAGAACAGATCTCAAAGCGTAGAAATTAAACATGAAATAAATGATAACATAGTCAAGTACAGATCAAAATTTAATACAATAAAACAAGGAGTGCCACAGGGTTCAAAGCTTGGCCCTTATTTATTCTTACTATATATAAATGATTTGTTTCAGAAAGTCGAAGATGTTGGGGGAACTGCAATAGGATATGCAGATGACACTACAATTATAATCACAGACGATACATTAAAGGGTCTAGAAAATAAAGCAAACTCAATAATTAACATGGTGGATGAATACTTCAAAAATCTAGATATGGTAATGAATCTCAAGAAAACAGTTTGGATGAAAATCACTTTGAAGAAAGAAAAAACTTCTAACATCAAAATTAAAATAAAAAATGAGGAACTTCCAGAAGTCAATCACTCAAACTTTTTAGGCTTGGTTATAGATCAAAATTTACGATGGTATTTTCATATTGAGAAAATCAGGAAAAAAATAAATAAAGGTATCTACATTTTAAAACAGACGAGGCAAGTTATGGATAAAGCTACCCTAAAACAACTATATTTCGCTTTCATTCACTCTCACTTAAACTATGGCATAATTCTTTGGGGGTCTTCATCAAAAAATAAATTATTAAGTATATTCAGATTACAAAAAAAAGCCATTAGAGTCATAGAAAAAATACCTCAAATTCAATCTTGTAAAAATATATTTAAAAAACTAAAAATACTTACAATTCCTTCCCTATATATCTTTGAAAACATCAAATTTGTAATAATAAACTACATTCAGGACAAAAACCAAAACATGCACTATCACTACACAAGAAACAATAGTAATTATTTTAAGAAATCATTAAGAGGTTCTTTAGGCAATAAAAGTATAGAAATTAGAGCAAAAGACCTTTACAATCACTTACCGACCTCATTAAAAACCATTTCAAGCAATAATCTCAAATTAAGAAAAATAAAATCTTTCCTCTTAGAAAAAGCCTACTATTCATTAGAAGAATTTATAAATGAAAAGAATTAGTCATATATATATATATTTATAATAAGAAAGTGTGCATAAATTGTTGAGTGTTTAAAATTCTCAAAATTTTGTTAATTAGTGTCTCTTCTTAAGTGTATTAGGGTTTTTTCTTAAGTGTATTAGTGTATTTTCTTAAGTGTATTAGTGTATTATCTTAAAAGTTTTATTGTATTTTCTTAAGTGTATGTTTTTGTATATTTCATTCTGTGTATTTAATCTCTTGTATTATTTCTCAGCCGTGTACACCTGGTACAACTGGCTAACAATAAACAAACATAAACATAAACAAACAAACATCTATACCACTGGAAAAATGAGAATGTTTACAAAAGAGTTAAGTTATAGTGCTTAGCATAAGCTACTAAATTTAAACAAAATCATTAGACCTGTTTTCTAGAAAATCGCTCAAGGAAAGTGGCATTACCTTGTCGTGTATAACGTCGTGGCATTACCTTGTCAAGATGCAACTAACACACACAGGCATGTGTGACATGAAATTCCTCTGCCTACACTACCTGTGGCCATGACACCCCTAAGGACAATGACCTCATTGCAAAATTCATACAACCTTGACGACATCTGATGGACAGAGAAGCAGTAGATCTCAGCAGACGACAATGGGGAACCCATTGATACATAATATTATGTTCTAATTTGGTAAGTTTTTACTTACAACAATTATGAAAGATCTACATCACGACGAACACCCAACTATCCCTGTTAATTGGTTTTGTGGCATGCATTAATAATTGATCCAAAAACATGGATAATCCAAAACAGGTGCGAGATTTTGAATTTCCTGCATTTTGTCACCATATTCCACATATATGACGAAATTAAGTGACTGTAAATTAAAAATCTAACAAAACAAGTGCAGGAGATTTGAAGTGATGTGTGTAAAACTTGAAATTAAGCATGGGAAATTCAAATTTTGCGCATGAATAATTGTGAGTTTTCTGTACATTAAATGCGCACTAAAATGTGTATAAGTTTCGAAAAAATAATATTGAGACAGATACATACACTGCTTCCCAAGGGAAGCAGTGTATGTATCTGTCTCAATATTATTTTTTCGTAATATTAACTTCCCTGTATAAACTTTCTAAAATTCTATATATGTGTATAAGTTTGCTTACTCCTCTGAGATTCCTTGACATAGACATCTGAAATTTTCATCAATACATTCCCCATGAGCGAGGGGGGGGGGGTCTCCATCTCAAATTTCATCCAGTCCTGTACAGTGGTGTTGCTAAGTTGTAGTGTATTATTTGTCCAGCCTGTCCAAGGGCTTAGTGATCTAGTCAATACTAAGTTACAAAATCATTACGAGCTCGGAGTTGACTTACTGCGCTTGCTGGGACACCCGTGACTGCTCCAGCAGGTACACTGCCACTCTGGCTCCAGTAACTTTCCCTGCTTTGGTCATTGTCAGGTCCAGGAATTTTCCAAACCGCGATGAGTTGGCATTGATACCTGTTCTCGCATTACCAAATGCCTCCATGATGGGATTCACTTGCAAAATTCTCTCCTCGAGATTCCTATTAGGTGCCTAAAAAACAAACCCACAGTTGTTTATAATCACACAACAAATAAACTGGTCGTTAACCTTTTCACTGCTAACATATTATTCACTGTGCAAACCAGTGGTGCAGAATTAATTTGCAAATTTATTTTGTAATCATAAATGAATAAACAATTCCAAATAATTTGTGAGTTTTGTCAGCAGCACAGCAAGTATTGCTTGATATTGGTATTTTAAGCACGAAAGCTGTTTTGTAAAATTTAGCGCTTATCACTGTGGTCCCTACCCATGAGGCTTTGGTTCGAGAAATTAAAACAAAATATTGTCTTCAACTTGAAAAGTCTTTCTATTGATATGTAATGACCCAGTGTTCACTTTCAAAAGTGGAATTAATTTACAGGTTTGTGGCAGCTCGGCCGCAGATTTGGCTTTCCTCGGGAGCCGATCACAATGCTTCGGAAAATATAACAAGGATATTTGGTATAATACTGTGAGTGTAGGTTTGTATTACATGAATCTAATTGAGGTGAGTGAAAATCTATTGCTGTGATTCTTATGATGTTACTGATACTTTCAAGCGTGTGCTGAACAGAGAGTGCTTTAGACATTGTAAATAAACTGTTAGTTTCAAAGTTATGAAACTTCCATTTCAATAAGTTTGTGCATGGGTGTCTATTACTCTTTTCTTATACTCTGCAACATTTTTGTGGTTTTGTCTTTTTTCCATGGGAGTATTTCCTTCTTGTCTCTACACTCAATGAACTGTGGATCTAGATTTAGCTTGTGCAAACAGTTTAGCTTGTTGAATACATCAGCAGAACACATCGACTGTGATCCACGATACCTACCTTCCCCAAGAAGACGAGTTGTTTAAGCAGCAGGTTTGCGCTCTCTGTTTTTCCTGCTCCGCTCTCGCCACTGATAACGATTGCCTGATTCTGCCGCTGGTGGAGAAGAGCTTGGTACGAGGCGTCGGCAACAGCGAATATGTGAGGTGGGTTGTCTGAGCGAGCCTTTCCCCTGTACCTGCGCTGCTCCTGAAGCACACAGAATTCATCCCATTATCAATCAGGCCTGTAGCCAGGAATGGGTTCCCCCCAAGAAAATTTTTCTCACCACCTCTAGATTTTTAGCATTTAATATCACAAAAATCTATTCAAGCCGTACTTCGAAAATGGCAGGTAAAATATATAAAAAATTATTTTAAAAACGCTAATTTTCCTTATAGAGTTTAAACAATATAGACTTTTGCACATCCATGCATGGAAGAAGCTCGGTTTATCAAGAGAGTGTCCCACAACTTTAATTACTTGTCCTTCTCAACTTCATGAGGATCATTGCTCTATTTCAGTGATGCTACGGCAACAGAACAAACACACCTGTAATTAATTTCACAAGTGAAAAGTATTAACTAAACGTGGGTGCTCAGTCTGGTGAAACCTGTATTAGTCATCCATGCTTAGAACATTTCTATTAATAATTCTGTTATTTTTAAACGGATACTGTTACATTAAAATACATTTTTGTATTCTTGTTAGGAAGAACTGAGTATTTTACTTCAAGAATGTATTTTTGCAAGAAAGATTTCTGTGTGCGAGTAAAGAAAGTTACCTACTTTGTAAATCCAAGATGTATCGTCCTTAATTTTTTTTTTATTCTCATTATTATTATTTCACCGCTTATGCTTGTTTTGTTTCACTGACATTGCATTTTCTGGACTATAATTATTAAGCAATTATGGTTGTCATTTCTTGTTAGTCTCTCTCGCTGATTACCTACAGGCCATAGCTTATTGTAAGTCGCACCAATGCTGTGTATATAGCTACGTTTCAAAGATCCCCGATGTGCATGTGCACCAGGATAGACTGTTGTATTGAAAATAATAACAGGCCCATTAAAAATAATTATAATATAATGGCCTGTTGTAAATTGTAACCATTTCCAACTAATCTCCATATATACAGGGAATCCATTTTATGCGGAAACTTTTTAACAGCGTTGTCCCTGCTCACACTTTCCCCGCTGTTGTGCTTCCATCGGCGGGGACCGTGTTCCGTTACTACCGGCAAATCAAGACTTTAACATAACATAGGCCTACATGTAGAGGCTTATTACTCACCATTTATTTGAGATACTGTTGAAAATGACCCCTATCTGCGGTAAGACATGCCTCACATCGTTTAAACAAATTATTTGCCACTTTCTGTAATTCCGTTTCGGCAATACACTGCACTGCGGCAATGCGGCAGTGATGCGAGGTTTCCTCATAAAATGGACTCACTGTATAAAAGGCTTTGTCCTGACTGACAGGAATCAACGTAGAGCCTAAACTATAACAGGTAGAGACTTGGAATTTTGACAGTACCTTCGTTTCATAATGTAGGTGCTCACTAAGAAAGGATTTTGACAAATTCAGATTTTAAATGCCAAAAATCAAATGTTTTTGAGAATACTTAATCCCTTCTTACACAGAATTATCGAATCCGAATCACATTTGACATTAAAACATATTGTTGCCAGTGGGTTTCAGATGGATTTGGAATTAAACTAAATGGAAGTTTGACAATTACAGTTGGCTTTGTCTATTTTTGTCATACCTTGGAAATTAAACTTTTGCGATCGCTTGAATCAGCACAACTCAGAATCTGGACGAGACGAAAATAGGCGAGAGGAAAGAAGTCGATAAATTGGTGCCTCTTTGAGTGAGTTTTTAAGAATTCAGCTCAGATTAATAAACATATCAAACTTGCATTTCAATCAACAATAAAATATAGATCACATTTAATTAAATATTATAGGAGCAACTCTGCAACCAGAGGGAACTAGATACTTACGTTATCTGTGTACAATCCCAAGTCAGTGAAGGGATTCACAGCCACTAGGATATCTCCAATGTACGTGTAAATCTGTTTCTGGTCAAACCTGTGCTGCAACTGCTCCACGATTCCATCCTGAAACATCCGAAGGCATATTAAGCATTTGTCATTGTACAACTCCCAGCCTAAACCTTTCACATCCAAGTAATACTTTACACCTGCGATTAAGAGGAGTCTCTCTGTTCTCTACAGGAAAATAAGCGTCTAAATCTGTCTTTGTTAAATTGAGCCTTCAAGAGATGCTATGTTTCATTTCTAATTAATTAGACAAAGTGCGTATGTTGTCTAAACTAATGGGAGTGAATACATGAGTACTGAGTAAGCAAAGGCAGAGACAGGAAAAGTGGCTGTAGGCGTAGCAAGAATTGGCTCCTTTGGGAATGAAAAGGCGATGATAAGAAGAAACATCAAGCAACTAAAGAAAACATACTTAAGGCACTGATTTACTCAGTCGTAATTACGCTGCTTCTAGTGGTGGGATGAATTGAGACGAAGCCAGGACCGGCTAGAAGAACGTCTCAGCAATAAAATCAGTGTGGCAACAAAAGAAGTAAAGCAGGAGTTCAGAGAAGAGAAAGGTGGAAGAACTCAGAGCTAGAATAGATTGCGTCGAGAATATAAATCGTGCATTCATGGGGATAGAAGAAAGAAGATATCTTGGGTCTAGGAGGACAAGCTAAAGTTGGGAGCACTCCAAGGATGGGAAATAGTCAAAGCCTTCAGACTGGAAAGAAAAACGGGAAAAGATAATTAATCGCATCGTTCTGGTAAAAAGCAAGTTATACATGTGATTCTGGAAAGAGCGATTGTAAAAGGAGTGGGCATTTTTATTGCAGTTTATAGCTGTTTCATTAATTAGGCCTATCAATCGTTGAGTTTAGTTTCGCATGCAAGAGTTAATTTTTAATCTTCTGATTAATTATCATGGTGAAGCTGTGGGGATCTGCCATATGCTACAAAAAGCTATATCTAGCATTTTCTGAGGGAATAGTTTGAGTGTGTAAGACGTTCTTCCTCAATTCAAATTCTAAGTACCTATATAAATACCTAGAGTTTGAAAATCGAAAGTCCTTCATAAATTATTTTTGAATTTACAAAACACCAAACCCGAGCGATGCCAGGCCTTTTAAGCTAGTAACTAATAAAATCTATTGAATACATGTAGCATTTTAGATTGTCACAGTACCATTAAAAGACATTTATGACATAACCAATGTGGCTGTTATCATGAACAAAACAGGATCAGGAAAAAACATCTGTACATTCCTAGTTTTTTCTAGTAAAGCTTGAAGTCGTTCGTATCCGACCTCCCTGTTACAATGTCAGGAACCGTTAAAATTCGAATTTCCGAAACTTTCTTCTTTCATTACAGCCATATCAATATTACCACATTTAAACCAATATTATAAGATTGTAGAATAATTCCGGAGCTTTCATTTGATATATAACACGTCATGTACAACGAAAGAGTTAAGAATAGAATCATATTTTATTTATTAATTACAGCATATGTAATAAATTCCATATCAAAATTTATATCAGCACAACAAGAAAAATACAAGCTATTAGATTACCATATTTATTTTTCGATCAAATCATTTCTTTAGGAATTATTAAGAAAAGTACAAAACTGTCCGCCCCCTGTAGACATGCTGGAAACTCCGTAATTAATGACTTCTTCCCCCTGTTTTTCAACGTTAAAATCGCATTTCTTAACCGTCAACTTCAAACTTTTCCGTCCACTTAGAAGCAGAGGCGAGATTTAAGGACCAATCGGGAAACTATGTCCTCAGTAATGACGTCACGAACCCAATGTTAATATATACTAATTTCGCCCTTTGAACGGAGACTTTTTCTTCGGGGTCCGCGTGCAGACACTTTCGTCGGGACCCGCGTACAGGATACGTACTACGCACCATTATTATTGGATATTTACGTGCGCGAGTGAGATAACAAAATTACGTTAATAAGTTGGCGTAATAGACTACTATATCCCATTATTAAGTATTGTTGAAGGACACTTTCTTCGGGACCCGCGTACAGGATACGTTATACGCACTCGCATTATTGGATATTTACGTGCGCGAGTGAGATAAAACAAAATTACGTTAATAAGTTGGCGTAATAGACGACTTTATCCCATTATAAAGTAGACCTAGTGGACATCGGAAGAGAAGTGATACAAGTGTTATAAATTAATTAATAGAGTGGATCACCAGATATCATATATGGATCTGAGTACCTGTAATTGATATTTTTGTGAATATATATTTTGGCCCGTAATTACTGTGAATCTGTGAAGTTATTTTTATCCACCTGTTAACTTCCGTAGTTTATATTTATATTACTCCAAGGCACCTAGGACATCAAAACCACATTCCCTGGTCTCGTGCATGGGATCTACCGACTGACTAGCTAGCAGGATTCGAAGCCAGGCCTTCATCAATGCTGGATCAACGATCCCTTCGACTACAAGGACTGCTCATCTTGGACCTTCAAAACATCCCTACCCAAGGCAACCGGCTTCAAGCTGCAAACAACTAGCATGATGAAAAAGAAATTGGATGGACATTGGCTAAGAAGAAAATGTCTGCTGAAAGATACCACAGAAGGGATGATAAATGGGAAGAAGGTTCAAAGCAGAAGAAGATAAAAAGGAAGGTAAGAGTGGAGAATGCTGCGTTTGCAGAACACCATGAATGAATGAATGAATGAATGAATGAATGAATATTCAAGAACTGTTTGCTGAAATATAATATTGAAGATAGCGTTATAATTGCTAAGCACTGTTTACCTCTGAGAGGATGTCAAGAGCCGCCAGGTCGTCCATGTACATGGGCTGATGTTTGGATTTTCTGTCTGGTTTCAGTTTTCCGTGTTTTGTAGTAACTTCCAGCTGTCGGTGGGTCCGACCCTCCGCTCTCTGCCTCTTTATCTCTGCTTGCAGCTCTGAGCGCACCTGTACAATAATCACAACAAAATCAACTGATAGAATACAAGAAGAAAAGTCACTTTAGTAACACATTTCTGGGATTAAACAGTACTACTAAAACAAGTTCAAAAGCCACTAGAGCTCATGGTATAAAAGTGATCCCTATACAGGCCATGGAGGCAAAGAGGGTTTCAGGAAGTTGAGGCTCCCAGATTTTAGACATTTGGACATGAAGGTGGTAAGGTTGTCAGCCTTACGCACCAGCCACTTTTACCCCCAGGATCGGTTTTGGTACTCATTTCTGTTAGACGCTGAGTGAACCCCAGGGCCATGGTGCCACCAGAAGGATGGGCATTCAAAAGGACCTCCAAAAACTTCTAAAGTTTGACCCCTCAGTGTGCATCCAGGGAACATTCCTCAACTAGTTCATCCATGTGCCACCAGATGGTCAGTCGGAATCGCTGATTATGTTGGGGATACCCATTGAAACGATTGTTTTGGTAAATATTCCTAATAGCGAAGTTAGTTGCTACAGATTTCATGTATCTGTATTACATCTCATTAGACTCGCAAAGATTGCATACTCAGCTGTTTCAGGCTGATAAACAAATTCATCAGAGCAATGGCTATTTATGAATCAAGTTCACAAAGCAATGCATAATGAGTCTACTAAAGTTCTTGCATGTAGTAAAAGTTCTCTAATTTTACTACAAATAAGCTTTCTTTTCCTTAAAAATACTCTAAAAAACATTGTTATGGTAAATTTCATTAACTAAACTAAATTCATTTACTTATATTGAAATTAAACATAATTTTTTTTTAAATTTGAGCAACAAAACTAATTATGCCTAAAGGAATTGTAAAGTTTAAATTTCTTAATAAAATGTGAGTATCCAGTAACCTCATGAATCCATCCGTCTTGCTGCCTCACAGCGTGGCATTGGAATTTGCCCTCCAGTTATTTTTATTTTCTTGTATGAATGGTTGTTTCAGGTGCTGTCAAGAGTCGGTCAATTTGTTTACATATAGATATCAACGCTGCAATCGAGGTGTGAAATACAGTACAACTCTGTAATGCAGGATTTTATCATAGGTAATCCCAAAAGAGTTTCGCAGGAGCAAATTTATCTGATGAAACTCGTCAACTCGAGTTGGATTTATTAAGACTATTCCTTGAATAAAAATGTAACGGATTATACAAATAACAATTACTTTCGTACTTGTTTAAAACAAAACTAACAGCTGCGAGATCACGGCATACTATGAATCAACCATCCATGAATCGATTCTAGTTACCATGTGGTGACCAGTGCTACCAATTGTGCATATAAGACTTAGTTAACTTCATTCAGGTAAGCTAACAGCAGAACAGAATAAAAGCACACCAACTGGCTTGCACCGAATTGAAATTGTGTTTTTAATCAATGTACATTTCTATTATTTCAATTTCCAAACAAATTATATTGTATAAAATAACCTGTTTTCGTGCTGCTTAATGGCAACATGTGACAATCATGGCACATGGCACATTGATGCTTAAGTGTCCAGTAATGAGCTGACGATTTTATCAGATAAAATTCCTTCCTCATATTAATAGCAAGCATTTTATAAGATAAACGATTGCAATTGATCTATATCCGAGGAATTGCTACACGTTATTGGTCAATGTCAAACATGTGGAATATGAGTGGAATAGTCATGTTAATATGGTTGAAAACACTTATCGTGAGGAAACAAAAGAAGTAGGGTAGTACTGGTGAGAACTTGCCTCAGCGAGTGATGACCTTACACTGAAGGCAGGTTAGTACTTGAAAGGCTTCTAATAATCTCTCAAGTAAGAAGCCAACTCGCAACTTTAATCCTCCAGCGACAACAGCATTAGGTCCTTCTCTATGTCGTTTTCTGGCACGCAAGACAGACACCTACCAAACGACATCAAGAGTACGGACAATGGGATGAGATCACTATATGGTTCATGGAGCTTTATGTTGTACACCATGAGAAGGAAGAAAGCTTTTGAATGATAAGCAACAGGCACTTCATGAAATCGATGCTCTGATTCCTTCTCTTGACAGGCGTGGCGTTATTCATGTATGCAATTGACTCTAGACTGTTATTTAGAAACTCTGTATATGCGACTTACTTTCCCTGCACAGACGGCTCCTCTCCTCATGAACGGATGCTCCAGTAACTCCCGAGCAAATGGCCGCTGCTCTAGATCCTTGACAAGACACTCTGATATGAAGTCAGGCAGGAGCTCTGAGGTGTAGTCCTCTGGATGAGCGAGTCGAGGCGGCGGGTTCCTGGGAATCTGGAACAGCGCTCGCATGGGATGCAGGTCTGATAGCGGAGGGTCGCCTTCAGCCAACTCGATGGCAGTGATACCAACTGACCACACATCACAGCGAGAATCGTATGAAGAATCCAATTGTTGTTCACATGCTATTACCTGTAAAAATGTGAACCATCTTAGTTTCAATAGCTAACTAGAAAGACTTCTCATTTGTTATTTACAAACTCAATCTAGCTTGTGACAGCTCCTACGAATAATATTTATGTTTCTCATCTTCTGGATGATAAGAAGGGATTGTTTATCATAGGTAATCCCACGAGAGTTGACGAGTTTATCAATAGATTTGCGACTGTGCAAACAGGAGTGAATTTATCTGAAGAAACTCGTCAACTCGAGTTGGATTTGTTAAGACTATTCCACGAATAAAATGTAACGGATTATACAAATAGTAATTACTTTCATGCTTTATTATGTAAAAACAAAACTAACAGCCGCAAGATCACAGCATTCTATGAAACAACCATCCATGAATCGATTTGAGTTACCGCATTGTGACCAGTGATACCAATTGTGCATATAAGACAACTTCATTTAGGTAAGCTAACAGCAGAACAGAATAAAAGCACACCAACTGGCTTGCACCGAATCGAAATTGTGTTTTTAATCAAAATACATTTCTATTACTGCATTTCAATTTCTAAACAAGTTATGTTGTGTAAAATAATGTGTTTTCGTTGGCTGCTTTTTGGCAGAATGTGACGTATTAATCACGACACGTAGATGGTTACGTGTCCGTTAACGAGCAGACGATTTATCCTGATAAGAATAGCATCTTCATATTAATAGCAAGCCTTTTATGAGATAAATGATCATGATTGGTCTATATCCAAGGAATTGCTAAACGTTATTGGTCAATATCAAACATGTAGCGTGAGTGAAATAGTCATTAAGATTCATTAAAAATTGTGAAATATATGTGAGATAAAATAAAAACCGTTCATTTTCCTACACTGTTTTTCTAGCATTAAAATAGTAAAAGACACAGGAAGGAAAAGTTGTACATTATCGCACTAGTGCTATAAAATCCATTGGTACCAACTATGATATCCGTCATATGGAAAACAATCTTTTCGTCAGAAATATTTGCATGTGATTATTAAATAGTCTCAGATTGACTAACCTATGACCAGAGGTCTGTTTCAGGTTCAGACGCACATCAAGTGGAGGGTTCATGTGAATAATGCCTCCTATATTATACGTACTGTATTTATCCTAATATAAGCCGCACTTGCCAGTTTAACAGTAAAGTAAAGGAAAAAAATTAAATTAATCCCAAAGTGAAAAAATAAATTGCCTCGTTTCCATAATATTAAAGTAACACATTTCTTAGCTCAAATAAGAAAAAGAAAGTATGAGCTGACTTAAGTTATGAAATTCTAATTTTATTTAATATAATTAATACATGCATATTCCATTCTACAGCTATCAAAATATGCAAAACATATGTCATAAAATGAACATCATTTCCTTACACTGTTTTACACATTTTCTATGATGCTTCAATTAAAATTGATGTATTTTCAATGTTGAATCGATTGGAGTTTCGAAAGGTGCTTGGAAAGGGGAACCAACCACGGTAGAACAACCAGCTATATTGTGCACAATTTTACCACGATAGCCTAAAACCACTTGTACGCAACTTTAACTCGCAGGCATATTTCGCTGGGCTTAGTCTAGGCAAAAAAGTATGGCTTACATTCAGATAAATACAGTACAGTCATTTGTAGTTAACAAGGTTCAGGTTATGTTCTCTAAACAAATCTAGAGGCCCTTAGCCCTGACATAACGAAACATGGATGTTCTTGGAACTGGTAATAAAATATGTTAGGATGATTCAAATTACCTCTGGAGCCATCCAATACGGAGTTCCAACCGATGTATTCCTGCGACCCAGAGTCACAGCCAAGTGTGAAGAGACACCAAAATCTACAAGCTTAACGCAAGCATCTTCTGTGAGCAGAATGTTGTGGCCCTTGACATCTCGGTGCATGCAGTGGTTGCTGTGCAAGTAGATCAGCGCCTAAACACAACAACATCAACAGTTGAACTTTGTCCTTGGATAGTTTACAGTTTAACTCTTTCAGCAAGTGGCGATCAGAGCTGAATTCAGTTTTATGAAATAATGTAGAAAGTTTATAGACAGTCTGTACCTTTAGATATATGAAAACAGGATTAAGTGTCTAAAGTCCAAAAAGTTGGAAATTCAGTTGATTATACCAGTCAAATAACTTACATATGTTATGTAAATGTTACACAACCAGGATGGTATGTGATATTATTATTATATTTTATTATTCATATTTCAATTTAATTAACAAGAAAATTATATATTCCAAATAATTACTCTTTTTCTGTAAAAGCAAATAAATTTTACAAGTTCATTGTGCATGTATCGGCTCACATCGGGTCAAAAGGTAAACAATACAATCTATCTGTCTAATGCACTACTAAAAGAAACAAAAAGAGCTAAATTATAAATAATTAGCAACGATTTACAACTTAAATCTAGCAAGCCACAAAAGAAAGAATACTTCTATTGCTCTAACTGAAAAAATGAAATTTTAACTTGCAACATTTTTCTTCTGGAGCACTAATATGTCTCAATAGCAATACTAGTTACATGGCGTACCTCTACAGTCTCCCTTATTATGTAGGCTATCTGGTCCTCAGTGAGCTGTTCATTTCTCCGCTTCAGTCCCTGCACTAAGTCCGTCACAGATCCTCCAGTACATAACTGAAACAAAACACTAACTCATAAACAATGGTTCCCTCAAGGTTCAAATCTTGGACCACTTTTATTTTAATTTGCTGATAGATAGATTCTTTGGCTGTTAGTCTAAAAGGGTTAATACACATATAGAGCAGCTAATTTATAACAACAATAATAAAATCATATTTATTTAAGCCTGATAACACTGTTTCAGTTGTAGGCCTAATTGAAACTGTCGCTGATGACATGACTAATGAGGTGAGATAGAGCTATTGAGGCAAATGGGCAGAATTAGTGATAAGTAGAAATGGAGTTAGAATAAGAGGCACCCTGTACAGTTCCCTTGTAAGCTTAAAATGTATTACTACGATTGTCCCATAAGTATATTTTAAAAGGTCTTGAATCTTAAAATTGTTTGTCTGGAAAGATGTGAATAATTCATTTACATCCAAGTAAACTTGTACTCCACACATTTCTTAAAGTTAATTTATTTAGTGGACACACATGTTTAAGAATAAATATTATTTTAATATTGCAGTTATTTATAAACATGTATCAGATACGTCACCAATACGTTTTCATATTAAATGGCTTTAAATAAGATAATGTGTTGAACGTTTTAATGCTTATTAACAGTTGAGGTACCTTAAAATTAAACTATTTCGGTAAAATTCCACATGTTTATCTAGGAATCATCATAGGGAAATATTACCCTGAACTTATATTTTACGAAGTTTATAAAATTTATTCAAACAGGATTAAAGATAATTAATCTCTATATCTCTATATATATAAAAGGCTTTGTCCTGACTGACTGACTGAATGAATGACTGACTGACTGAATGACAGGAATCAACGTACAGCCTAAAATATAACAGGTAGAGACTTGGAATTTTGACAGTACCTTCGTTTCATAATGTAGGTGCTCACTAAGAAATGATTTTGAAAAATTCTGATTCTAAATGCCAAAAATTAAATGTTTTTGAAAATACTTAACCCCCTTTTGCACAGATTTATCAAAACAAATTCTCAGAACGTATTGTTACCAGTGGTATCAGGTGGGCTTGGATTAAATGAAATGGATGTTTGACAAATTAGAGAAGGTATCATTATAATTCATATTATCTATATTAATAAAAGGAATTGTCCTCGATATCCAGCGAAATCTACTGAACGCAGAGATCTGAAATTTTAAACATAGGTGGGCTGAAGGGTCGGAAAATGCACCTCGAAGCCGGAATTTTAATTTTAGTTTTCGTTCGTGAGTTATGAGTGAAAAACGGGTAAAAAACGTGCATTTTTTGCGTTTTCAAAACCTAAGTTTTCAGTTATACATTTCAATGTCAAATCAATTACAGTTGGCAATGGCTATTTTTGTCATATCTTGAAAATAAAACTTTCGCGATCGCTTGAATGTTGTAAACCCTAAATATGGTCAAACGTTGTTTTATTTGGACGAATCTCACTAGACAGAGGTTTTCTGGGCCAAGAAACTCGAATCTGAGGACGCTTTTACCAGACGATACTATCTAATCGTGGTATGTAGTCCACGTGATTTAGGTGTTAATAAATATAATGATATAACTATTATGCTCTTAATTTTTAATTTTTGAAATAATTATCGCGGGCGAAGCCGCGGGCACATGCTAGTATATATATAAAAGGCTTTGTCCTGACTGACAGGAATCAACGTACAGCCTAAACTATAAGAGGTAGAGACTTGGAATTTTGACAGTACCTTCGTTTCTTAATGTAGGTGCTCACTAAGAAAGGATTTTGAAAAATTCTGATTTTAAATGCCAAAAATCAAATGTTTTTGAGAATACTTAATCCCTTCTTACACAGAATTATCGAATCCGAATCACATTTGACATTAAAACATATTGTTGCCAGTGGATTTCAGATGGGTTTGGAATTAAATTAAATGGAAGTTTGACAATTACAGTTGGCTTTGTCTATTTTTGTCATACATTGGAAATTAAACTTTCGCGATCGCTTGAATGTTGTAAGCCCTAATATGGCCAAACATTGTTTTATTTGGACGAAACTCACTATACAGGGGTTTTCTGGACCAAGGAACTCGAATCTGAGGTCGCTTTTACCAGGCGATGCTATCTAATCGTGGTATGTAGTCCACGTGATTTAGGTGTTAATAAATATAATGATTTAACTATTATGCTCTTAATTTTTAATTTTTGAAATAATTATCGCGGGCGAAGCCGCGGGCACATGCTAGTATCTATATAACTGTTAATAGATTGTGTTGGCATTTAAAATAAAATGCCAGAAACCAAAACCTTCAAGCTAAACAACTTCTAATATTACACAAACACAGATTTAAATATAATAAGTTTAGAGTCTAATAATTAATCATAAATCAGTCTCATGGTCTAGGCCAGCGTTTCTCAACCTTTTTGAACCCGAGGACCTGTAAAATGTGTAAAAATGTTACGGACCCCTAATTTTACATCCCATTTTTTAAAAGGAGGCATGTAGGCTATTCTTAATATTCGGGGTATTAAATATAGGTCATTATACGAAATATGTGAAAAAATTTTACTTCTTTACTTTCCACTTGCTTTATGATATTTATTAATTATGTCTGCAGACCAACGCTGGTCTAGGCTAATCCTACTCTAGTATAGGAGGGAATTTACTACTGTAATTGGCGAGTTTGTTCAACAAACTCTTTTGTTAATGTTGTTTATTGACCTTCAAGAACCAGGGCATATTTAAATTAATTATTAATTACCGCATTTTCATTTTAAATATGTGAAAGCCTAGTAAAACATTCTAAAAGGTTTATTAATTCATTTTTTATGTACTTTCATTAATTATATGAACATATAGCAGTTTTCTACTTTTATTTAACCTAATCATGATTAAATTTAAGTATTATTTGACAATTATTTGTTATTTTATGTAACAAATACATACCTTTGAGTAATCTTGGTTGTAAATCATAAATGCCCGGGAATTTATGAACTTTGGCAATATTTCCGGGAAGATTCCGTGGGAAAATTTCCTCGAATTTAAGTTTCCGGGAATTTTACATCACTAGCTATGATGTCGGCTTGCCTATTCTCGACAATATTCACATACACAAAGGGTAAATAACTAAGTAGCAGACGATACTTACGGAAGTATTTCCGCGTCCGCACCAGCGCACTAAAGCAGAGTTACTGACCTAGCAGAAACTAGTTTCCAAGTAGAGCGTCCCATGTCTTCATTAAATTACATCTGGCTATTTACTCCTAACAACTGCGCTTACCGCATGGAAAACGGGGATTTAGATCGATTTTAGTCTCAATGCACCTGAAAAGTGGAATTTCGTAATCAACGCCACCAAAACACTGCCGTATTCAATTCGCATAAGTTTCATTTGTAGCGTACTCATGGGCGCCCATATCCGGGGGCAAGGGGGAGCCCTAGCTCTCGGGGAAAGGAAAAAATGTATAATTAGTCAGGTGTTCTTCTTTTAGGACAATTATTTAAAAGTCAGCAGAGACATAAAAAGTTTACCAAAACAATATGGAAGCAGAATCCACAGTGGATTAAGAAAGGGGGGAGTCCAGGGGGTCCGTGCCCCTAAAAATAAAACCTATAATTCTATTTTTGTATTTAAAAAATTAAATTAAACAAGTTTTGTTGGTGTGTAAAATATGATATAGCCGTTATTACTTTCTCGCATATACGCAGTATAGAGAAAGTATTGTGATCGTGACAAAAAATCGAAGTCGAGTTAACACCGGGAGAGCATGTTTCATGAAGCCTAGAAACCGAAAAAAATGTTTTTGGAATGACGTCTGTCCGTGTGTCCGTGGACAAGCACAGCGGGTAAACGGTTCATTGTATTTACTTCATTTTTTGAATTAAGGACTTTTTCGAAATTTTGTCGAACCGCCCAGAAATTTAGCTTTACAACTGAAATATTAAGGGGACTTTTCATGAAAACTTTTTTAAAAATTTTGATTTTTAAAAAAAATGGCTCTAACGATTTTAATTAAAATTTAAAATTGGAAACTCTTATATATGACTAATAAAATGGCTATATCTGTATTTCTGCAAAAATGACTTAAGGGGTACTTTACTCGTATCCATTTTCAATTTTTCTAGATTATATCCATTACAGTAGGCGATACATGAAAACCTACCATAGTAAAGTTATAGAGAAAATTAAAATGAACATTTTTTGTTTAAAACATTTCTTTATATATTTAATAGATATCAAGATAAAAACGAAATAAGTACTGCTTAAATGCGAATTTCAGAACATACAATTGAATGACATTTTGTTGCCGCTAGCAACAAGAAAACTATAGACCCAATGTACTTATTGTTGTGAAATGCAATCAGTTTAGCTCAGTCGCAATGAACACACCAAAACCAATTACAGCGAGGTGGTATGGGCTAACAGGGAAGAGGTCCTGAGTTCAAATCAAACCTCGTGGCCGCCCAAATTGACTTGGGTTTTTCATGGTTCCGTCGTTCTCAAAGGCAAACGCCGGGTTTGTAGGACTTGCTTATTTTCCATAACTCATCGCCGCTATGTCACTGGATATTATAATCGTTTAAACTGAATATCACAGAAGAAGACATCACTAAACATTTGAAACAGATGACGCGAATGAGTTGTTACTATAAACCAGCGTTTCTCAACCTATGGTCCGCGGATCACCAACATATCATAAAGCAAGTGGAAAGTAAAGAAGTAAATTTTTTCACGTATTTCGTTATAATGACCTATAAGTAATATAGGCTTTCGTTTAAAAATGGGATGTAAAATTAGGGGTCCGTAAAATTTTTCAGACATTTTAAAGGTCCTCGGGTTCAAAAATGTTGAGAAACCCTGCTATAGACTTATGGTTCACGCAAACATACTAAACACATTATATGACCTAAATTCAGTTAAAGCGTGCAATATAACCTAAGTAGTAGTAGTAGGACCACCGGCGTGGTCTTGTGGTTAGCGTCGCTGATTACAGATCCGTCGGCCCGAGTTCGTTCCCTGGTATCTCCTCGGATTTTGCTGAGGTAGGGAGGTCTGATAGGGGTGCACTCATCCTCGTGATTCAAATTGAGGAGCTACTTGATAGAGAAGTAGCGACTCCGGTCACGGAAATCACCGTGGGTGTCGGTATGCTGACCACATGCCCCCCAATCCTGCCATCTGCCTGTGGTAGATGACGCAGCGGTCGGGTGGTAGGCCAAATCCCTCCAGGGATGTAGTGCCACGGAGTTTAGTTTTAGTTTTAGTAGTAGTAGTGACGAAATTCAAATATAAGTCGCCCCTTAAGCTCCGCCCATTCGAAATTCACATTTGCACGGATTGTGTGATGTATTTTGTTTCTGAGCGAAGTAGAGTGACCAACTGTCCTTATATACTGTCGCAAGTGCCTTGTATCCACCTCTACATATAGCTAAATAATGCATAACATTAACCACATAGTTAAGTGCGCGAAGCGGAGGCGGCAGCCGTAGCGAAGCGCCCTTGCATTTTCGAATAATGTTCGGTACATTGTTTGTAGGTTTCGAGAATGTGGGATATTATATCTCCCGCAAGGTTTGTCAGCCTGTCACCTCTCGTCTAGCGGTGTGACGTCATACCTCCAACGTCTTCTCACGAGTTTCTTCATAATATGAGGACAGAAGAATTCGCTAGATCGTGGTAGAAAAGAAACTGCATCGGTGAGGGTGGGTTCGGTGGGACCGATTTATCTCAAGGTGCTACTTATATTTGAATTTTCCCGTAGTAGTAGTACTAATAATATGCAGTTTTACTGTCATTGATTATTATTAATGTTATTATTATTATTATTATTTCACGGCAAAAGCATTGAACATAAAGATCGACCCTGATGCTTTCCGTTCTAGATACTTGTTAGTTTTATGAAAATGTAATAAATAAAATTTAATTATCTCTTTAATTTACTTTTTTCTGTGCTAGCCTTAGAAGGAGTTAGGGATTTTGTGATAGGAGGATACGCTATTAACACCATCAAATATGCGGACGACCTGGTGATTCTGGCAAAGAAACAAGAAATATTGCAAGGAATGATTGACAGGCTGGTGGAAACAGGAAGAAAGTATGGAATGGAAATCAACATAGGTAAATCGAAGGTGATGAGGATATCGAAGAGAGAAGAGCCGCTTCAAATTATCATGGGAAATCAAGAATTAGAGAACGTGAACCAGTTCAAATACTTAGGAAGTGTACTGACGAAAGATGCCTATTGCACCAAGGAGATAAGATCAAGAATTGCCATGGCCAAGAAAGCATTTATGAAGAAGAGAACTCTGCTAACTAGTAGTCTGAACCTAGAGCTACGTAAAAACCTGGTGAAGTGTTATATTTGGAGTATTGCTTTGTATGGATCAGAGACATGGACTTTGAGGAAATTAGAGAAGAAATATTTAGAAAGTTTTGAAATGTGGTGCTGGAGACAGATAGAAAATATAAAGTGGATGGACATGGTGACAAACGAAGAGGTTCTGAGTAGAGTGGGTGAGAAGAAGTCAATCATACACACAATTCGTCAGAGGAAAGCAAACTGGATTGGGCACATTCTCAGAAGGAACTGCTTATTACATGATGTCGTAGAAGGAAGACTGGAGGGAACAACTGGACTTGGAAGAAGAAGAATTCAGCTGTTGGACGATTTAAGGGAAAAGCGGAAATATTGGATGCTGAAGGAGGAAGCAGAGGATAGACAGTTTTGGAAAACAAAATTCGCGTACCAAGTTTGAAAACCTGCCGGAAGGCAGAATACTTACTACTACTAGCCTTTAACACGTATATGCGAGAAAGTTTGTGCAACGTATTTTTGCACCATTTATTTTGTTTTCATAACATAACGAGTAGCCTATTATTTCCACTGTTCCATGTGTTATTTAACTTTTCTTATAAATAGTAATAAGTATTATAACTTAGGTAACAATTTCTTGATTAAGTTGGCATGTCTTAGAGAATGGTAAACAAATTTGCTAACTAGTTTTTCAGTACTAAAATAGCGTAAAATGTGATTTTCATAAGTTCAATGTTTACAAATTTTCCGTGGGTGGATCCCAGATCCCCTTTCTTTGGGGTTGTTCAAATCCCCCCAAACCCCCCGGCACTTTCCACCCTCCTGACTACGTTATTGTTGTAGTTATTACATTATTAGTTTAATATTACAAAGTGGCCTAAGAAGTTAAATCTACAAAAAAATAAATTAATTTAAAAAATTAGAAAATATCATATGGGCGCCATTGAGCCTACTCACGTTTACATGCGGGATTGAAATCCATCTGAATTCGATTCCAACTCAATGCGTTTCCTGTTTACATGGAAAGTTCAGGCAGTGTATTGGTGTGGCAAACCTGTGTAAACAATTGCCGTGTTTGTTGCGTGATTAACAATTAAGTGTTCCATTCTTAATTTTTCGTCAGCATAAACAAATGATGGCAATTAAAGAGCATTTATTCACACGCTACGCCAGGAAAATCTCAAATCGTCCAACATTATTATAGTCAGTGTAAGATCTTGGATTAAATTGACTGATCAGCTGACAGAACAAATGAAGAGTGCAGCAGGATTGAGTTCGATAGAGTTTACAAGGAACTGAATTCATCTGAATCCGATCCGTTCCTCCATTTGCAGAGGATCGGATTGGAAATTAGGGGATCGACCTGAATCCTGCATGTAAACGTATTAATTGTCTTAATAGAGTATTGAAAATGGAACAAAACAGGATCGTGTTCAGATCTATTTGAATTCTCCACGAAAAGGTCTTTCTTTCTTTATCGTACTTTTTACCTCTCCCTTTTAGGATTTAAGCGACCAAAGCCGACCGGGCCTTACAGGGCCGCGACCTGTCGGGAAAGGGATTATCTTTGGATCACATACAACCTTTTTTGACCATACAAGGACATGGAGGGCCTCCCCGGATGAGAGATCAGCCCAATGCCGGGGCCACCTCCGAGACAACACGAACACATAGGACGAGACACACCATTCACACACACTCCAAACACGGCGAGGATGGGATGAAGATAATAATATCTGGGGACGACAAGGGCCTAACGTTACCCGACATTTGTCTCACAGGTGGGGAAAAACTCCGGAGAAAACCTCACTTGTCCCGAACAGGAATCGAACCCGGGCCCGCTGCGTGAGAGGAGCGAACGCATCCCCTGAGAAACAGTGGTGGGCCCACGAAAAGGTACCGAACCTAGTAAATTTAGTTTTTCTACCTCGCTTTAGTAGGGCCTACCTATGGCACAGGTAGAGGAGGTACCGACAGGCCGGTGATGAGGAAGTGGTCTGTGTGTATTGTACAACCAAACCTACGGCACGCAGAGAACTGACATTTTAAATTTTGGCTTTCGTCCGCAGAGCTATGAGCGAAAAACTAACAGAAAATGTTATTTTCAGCGCTATCCAAGGAAAAGTTTTGGCTAATATATATCAGCTGTAAAATAATCTTGCAGATGGCATTGTTCTGCTGCCATAGCAAAATGAAAGAAAGAGCAAAGATGGAGGGAAGGGGAATCATGAATGCAGGCCTTAATAGGAAAACGTTGAAATTCACTACGCGGGGGTGTTTGGGCCAGGGAACTCTAATCTCAGATATAAGGATTCCAAATATACCTGCAATAGAACTCCAATTATGTGGTTCGTTTTGAGGCTGTAGTGGGAGTATTAGGAAAAACTCTTTCAGCGCCGATTATTTTGCGAAAAATCAAAACGAACAGTTTATCAGCAGAACTCTGAACAATACGTTCAAGATTTGACTTAATAATACAGTAATGTACAATTTAGTTTACTATTTATTTTTAAGAAATGACCTTTTCATGATTTATGCAACTAATCGTGTCCGGATAGTCGAAGTTCTATTGCACTCGCAAAATAAAATGCATCATAAACAACGTAACAATGGTCTTTGCTATCTCCACGTCTGCCAACTTGATAACCCGTGTTTATACCGAAAGTAAATCTCCAATAAAGTGGAATCAATGCCCCGGAATCTAGCATACGGTCATAATAATTAGGAGAAACGGAATCTAATTATCTGAGTTCCAGAACAGCTTTCTCGAGGAGCCAGCAAACTGGTTTCATTGTTTAACTGGAGTCAGATGAAAAGTGAAGGCGACTTGTGAATCAAGTTTAGTCAATCAAAAGCTTTCGTACTTCGGCCTTTTGAAAAACACTTTTGCTGCAAATACAGGAAGAGGTGAAGATGGATTCAGTTTATGAAGGAGAACGTATTTGTAGAGTTGACAAGAGCAACAAGGATTATCTAGTTGTGACGTCTGGATATTAATTCATTTGTTTCAAAGCCAAAGCCCACTTGGATTCTACAGACGAAATAATTGTTAAAACCGGAAGGAAAAAATCTTCCGATTGTTACCTCACCCGTAATGAGAAGAGAAATAAGACACCGGTTACGATTTATTGCTTAAGAAGCTGAAGATCTGTACATTATACAACGCCCTCTTAGTTAGTGTATTGGTCGATTGTATGGTTATTGAACGACGGGGATGTACTGCCGGAATGCAGAATAAATTAATCACGTTTCCGTTCCGATTGTGAGAGAAAGGTTTGCATCTACGCTAGCCGGTGGACTACTTCCATGCAAATGACGTCACGGCGCGGGCAGCAGAGCGGAACCAATGAGAAGGAAGAGGCAGACAATTAAAGCAAATGCAATAATAACTAAGTACGCGAAATAAGGACGAGTTCTTAGCACTCTAAATTAAATGAAGCATTGTCAGCAATTTCTGCAAGAACATGACAATCACTGAAACCAAACTCCGTGACACTACATCCCTGAAGGGACAAGGCTTACCACCCGACCCCATAGGCAGATGGCAGGATTGGGCGACATGTGGTCAGCATGCCGAAACCCACGGCCGTTAATG
Organism: Ectobius pallidus; assembly: GCA_964059195.1. Classification (NCBI taxonomy): domain Eukaryota; kingdom Metazoa; phylum Arthropoda; class Insecta; order Blattodea; family Ectobiidae; genus Ectobius; species Ectobius pallidus. The sequence goes on along the minus strand of CAXKWD010000006.1, from coordinate 178,513,442 downwards.
GTGGATTTCTCTATCAAGTAGCTCCTCGGTTTCAATCACGAGGCTGAGTTCACCCCGTTCCACACCTCCCTACCTCAGAAAAATCCGAGGTGCCGGGGATCGAACCCGGGACGACGGATCTGTAGTCAGCGACGCTAACCACAAGACAACGTAGGCGGTCACATAACAATGACTCTTACAAGAAAAGAATTTTTATTCAATATTGTACAAAAGGAAATGTGTAACAACAAGTAACCTATGGGTAACATGATTTTTTAATTTAAAGAAAAATATATAATTTTGCACTCAGTGGAGCATATTTAGTGGTTTTCTTTGGCTGCTTTCAGAATATTAAGAAATTGAACAAAACTTTCAGAAAAGTTCACGCACTTTGCAATTTTGATCTTCATTAAACTGAAGAAACTTGCAGCATCGGTCTCACGGAGTTGTCTTGATAACTGGACAGGTGGCAACCATGACAGATTTCTTCCTGACTTTTATTTCAGTCATACCAACAATTTAATGTTCCTGATTACTTTTAGATATATTTTACTAGCTTAAAAGGCCCGGCGTCGCCCGGGTTTTATATTTTGTATTTCGAAATTAACTTATGAAGGACTTTCGATTTTCAAACTCTAGGTCCTTATGGGTATGTAGAAAATGAAATGAAGAAGAACGACTTATCACACTCAGATTATTCCCTCATAAAACGCTTGATATAGCTTTTTATGGCTTATGTAGAATTTTGCATCCCATCGCTTCTACACATCAAGCCTGGTAGGGGTTAAAATAAAAAGAAACATAAAATCCGGTAACATAAAATTGTATTGTCTTTGCGGAATATTTTATTTCTCACTCTCATGTTACCATACAACCGTTTCGGAGATGAAATTAATAAGAAATGTAATATCACATTCATACTTCCCTCCCCAAAAATCTGGGATATAATAATATACACATTACCATACCTCGTTTTGTTTTCTCTATGTCCAGGGTAGAGAAAGTTATGTGACTGCATTATTTTCGTGGATTTCGATCTTTAATATTTATTTATAACATGAATCATATTGATAGCTTCTCTAATTTGCCAAAGTCCCGTTTCATTTACTTCCAAAGCTACCTGTGACCACTGCCAACAATACACTGTTGTCATGTGAACTGTGATTTAGATTTGATAATTCTGTGTAAAAAGGTATTTTTATCCTAAAAAAACATTTGATATTTGGAATTTAAAATAAAATTTTTTCAAAATCCTTTCTTAGTGAGCACTTAGAATATGAAATGAAACAAAGGTACTGTCAAAATTCCAAGTCTCTACCTGTTATATTGTGGATATGATCTTCTATTCGTAACAGTTAAATGGTTGACATTTTTGTCTGTATTCTGAGAATTACTAATTTAGAGGTCAAGTTAATAAAGTTTACTAACAGAACATTTAAGCCTTGTTACAATATTATTTATAGTAAGTATTATGTTTATAGGAGGCGAAGCAGTTTTGTGATTGGTTGATTAAGACACCCCACCCCATAGCTTCATCTAAAACTTCTCCCAGTGACATTAAAATCATACGTCAATTGAAAAAGCAAGTTCAATGAGGCAAATCATACATACATAACAAAATTATTACAAAATTTATTTGGGAGGGAAAATTATTGGACTTTTAATAGATACACATATGCCTTATATGATAAAACCTCAATTGTTTGGGGGGGGGGAGGGAGCAGAAAGTACCTTCCCCCCTCAAAGTAGGCGCCTGTGTTCTAAGAATATTTTAAGAAGAATTTAACATTTTAATTGGTTACAAGCAAATGTGTTTCGCTAGCTACGATTAGGCTACAACTTTAATCCCACTAGACCAAAAACAGACAGCCAATTCCGAGCCGCATTTAACTCTGGTTCTATAATACTACCAGGTGGTGCCTGTGGCTTCGCCCATGATAAATAAATGAAAAATAAAAAATTAAGAGTACAATAATTATTAAAGCATTATATTTATTAACACTTGCACACGAATCATTCATAAACTAAACCATTAATAATTAATGAAACAGCTAAAATTCCGGCTTTAGAGTACATTCCACGATTAGAAAGCACCGCCTGGGAAAAGATCTCAGATTCGATTATGCAGTTCCAAAGCCTCCTGTGAGCACTGATAATACATATCGTTTCTCAACTATTTCTTGACAGATGAATATGATGTGAATTTTATTTGATAAGTTCAGTGTAATTTTCAGAAATTATATAATTTTCAAGGGAAGGAGTGGTTTGTTTGGATTTTTATTGTCCGCAATACTTTCAGGGTTAAATTATCAATATAAAATATAGGTGGTGCCCGCAGCTTCGCCCATTATTAACTGATTCCAGGATTTTTAAGAAATTTACACTGGTAGTTTATTAAAAATGTTTGTGCTTCAGAGTTATGAAAATTGTAAGTAAAAATAAAATTAGAATATTTGTTCATTGTGTTCATTTCACTTAGGCCTTATATAATAAAGAAACGGCTTTCCTAATTTTATACTCTTTGTGAAAGTTTAGACTGTGGGAGATGAACATCGCTGAGTATACCCGATGTTTCACGAAGTGGGCAAGCGAGTGAGCACGCTATTTAGGGCTGTTGAATTGTATAAGAGTAGATTCAGTTCTAAACAATTACAATACTTTTTATTACCTTTTATTTTATTTTTAACATATAAAATGGTAATTTTGCAACAATTTCCAAACTCCCCAAGAAATTCCAATGATGCACCCTGCGTCTTACACGTGATTGGTCTATAGCTAATAAAAGAGGTGTGTGCGAATAGAATTTATAAAACTCTTATCTTGAGATCATCCTGAATACAGGACAATACACACAATTCCAGGAGAGATTATAAAAATTTATCTGACCAAACTCGTGATCTCGAGTGGGACAGTTTAAGACTATGCATCTGATTATATCCCCGTGAGGTTGTATCTTGTATTTGGAAAGCAGTATATAAGGGCTACCTTTTAGATATTTTTCAAGGGTAAAATCTTGATGTCAGCTACGTCAGTTGTCCTAGAAATGCGTTAACAATTACATAATGTGTGGAAATGTACGAAAATTACTTAAAATAAAAAAATCTACCTCAATCTAAGCTATAACTGATGGAGATGCGACAAAAGTCATAGGACCAAACTTGTAGATCTAATACTTGAAACCCAAGGAACTAACAGTAGTTCATTACACTGTCTGCATTCAATATCACTAAGACTAAATGCTTAAAAAGATAAACGTATTGTTCAAATACACTGCGTCATCTAATTATAATGTCTGTTGCTGGTCTTAATCAGATTTTCAAATTCACATATCAATTTTTCAAGTATAATCTCATAAATACCAGGATCTTTGGGTTTACCAACAGGAAGTGTGTATGTTGTTACCAAGTCATGTCATGTATTTATTTTAACTGATAATGACTTTTAATGATTGTGATATTAGTTGAAGTAGCAAATATCAGGCAATGACTGTAGTCCGACTTATCCCCCTGCGACTTTTATATCTGTAAAGTACCCAAGACAAACCCACACACCCTGGAGGAATTTAAACAAATTGCCGACATTTGGCAACATGAACTATGCGAGTGATGGATGGTTTCTTAAAGAGGTGACAACAATTCAGTGGCCAGTTTCAGCAGCTCCTTTCATAACATTGGCCGGTATTCCATTATCCAAGTTATTTGGTCAAATCGTCAAGAAAAAAGAAAATGGCTGCCTGGTGATTCAAGGAAACAGTATTGGATGATCATTTGAAGACATTCTGCATGCTGGTACATTGGATAAAAGATTTCCCAGCATTCATAGCATAGGAGTCCAAAATGGTGGCTAAACATTGACTGTTTTGAGAAGTAAACAGGGCCAAAATAGTTGGTTTGATACCACATTTTCTTCAAGTAGGCGTATATGTGTTTATTCGGTATTTAATCCACATTTCAAAAATGATACACCGGTAGTACATGCTATAGTAGTAATATAGAGATATATTTTAAAAATCTAAACTCGTCTCACATAACCTTCAGTATAAATAATGAATGAGCCTGAACGGCAGTCACTGCTACAGAAACATTTATAAACTAATAAATTTATGCCATTATATTTACTTTTTTAAGATTCATCTTCGAAACTCAAGCCTTCCGTATAGCCTGCATTTTCTACTGAATACTGAATAGGGCCAATGCATGCACCGCATTACAAATCACAATAAAACAATATTTGCATCGCAGAGCATTTCTACTATTTGACGCACATTTTGAAAGTGACATGTTACAAGATATAAATATTGATAGGCGGATGGTCTTATAACTTTCCACTGTCGAACATGTATTTTAAAAAGATTGGTATTTATTACCTTTTGTTAAAAAACCCAGTGGATCACGGCTGCACAGAGCTTGCTTGGGACTCACTGTGCAGCCGTGATCCACTGGATTTTTTAACAAAAGGTAATAAATACCAATCTTTTTAAAATATAAATATTGGTATGTATTATAGAAAAGGTCGGCTGCGGTGGTCTAGAGCCCACCTCTGGATCCGAAGATCGTGGGATCAAACCTGGCAGCAGTGGATGGGTTTTTCAGGATGTAAAAATCCTGGGCACGGAGTCCTCCGGGAGGGACTTTAAGCTGGGGGGCCTGTGTCATAGATTTACGGCACTTAAAGGAACTCCAAGCCTAAATTAGAGCCTCTGGACACAATTTCTTGGTCCTTTCACATCCAAGTAATACCTTAGGTTCCGGAGGGGGGTTGTGAGGCGATGGGCTTACCACCTGTCCCTCTGCCCTCTCTAGGAAAATAACCGCAACAAAATTCACATAGGTTCAAGAGAGTTATTATAAAAAAAAGGCATTGGAAGCGACTCATGTCATAATCAACATAACCTTCAAATGAAAAAAAAAAAATACTATTCAGCCTAATTTCTTTGTCATTTAAGCTTAGATATTTCTCCAATACTGCTAAAAAAACATTTATACAAAACTAATAAACTAATGCCATTATAAAGAATCGTTTAAGATTTAACCTTCGAAACTCTAGCTTTCCCTATAGGTTTGGTCAAAGCTGTTGGAAGTTGTGACAAGTAAGTTCTGGTCTTACCTCCATGGTGAACCAGAGCTGATCCTCCTCCTGCGTGGGTCCTCGCAGCAGGTACAGTCCATAGAAGGCCGGGATGTTTGGATGCAAGCTCAGGTCCCGCAGCACAAGAAACTCTTCTTCGATCTCCTCTATGTTATCCGCCACATTCTCCAGGATCTTGACGGCCACTCTGTGCCCTGTGACGATGTCCCTGGCACTGTGCACCTCCCCATACGTGCCCTCGCCAATCAGGTCCTGCAGCACGAACCTGTCCCCCGGTGCCGGCAAGTCCTCCAAATTCACATGTTGACTCAGTCCATGGTAAGACATTGTCACATCTGCAACAACACAACGACACAATCTTCAAAACTCATTCATGAACTCTGTATATGTAGCTAGAGAAGAACGACAGAGTGGAAAAAGGTCAGCAAAAAGAGCAAACCCACTCCATGATGTACAAATGCTTTCTAACTCAATTCTTAATACTGTATAGACTATTCCACTTATAGGTCTTGTGTTTAATACTGACCAATAACGTTTAGCAATTCCTCGGATATAGACCAATCAAAATTGTTTTTCTTATAAAATGCTTGCTAATAATATACGGATGATGTTTTATCGATAAAATCGTCTCCTCATTACTGGACACGTAATCATCAATGTGCAGTGATTAATATGTCACATGCTGCCATTTAAGCATCATGAAAACGGATTATTTTATACCACATAACTTGTTTAGAAATTGAAATAATATAAATATATATTGTCTAAAACACAATTTCAATTCGGTGCAAGCCAGTTGGTGTGCTTTGATTCTGTTCTGCTGTTAGCTTACCTCAATGAAGTTAACTATGTCTTATATGCACCATTGGTAGCACTGGTCACAACATGGTAACTCGAATCGATCCATGGATGGTTGATTCATAGTATGCCGTGATCTCGCAGCTTTTAGTTTTGTTTTTAGAGAAAAAAGTACGAAATTAATTATTTGTATAATCCGTTACATTTTTATTCATGGAATAGTCTTAATAAATCCAAAACGAGATAACGAGTTTCATCAGATAAATTCGAGATAAACTCGTCAACTCTCGTAGGATTAACTATGAAAGCATAATTTTTATTTTTAAATCGGGTCCCTCAGGCCCTTTTTTTAAAAAGTGGGTAATTAAATAAGAACTTAAATATTTGGCCGTAGAAAAAATGCTATGATGCCAATTCCTAGTTGCGAACTCAAAAATGTTTCAATGCTGTTCAAATATTTAGAAAAGTAACTTAAGCATAAAAACAAAAAAAGCACAAACACTAAAATAAAACTTCACCAGAACTTTGTCATAATTTAAATAGACACTTTCGAAGAAAATAGTTATAATGAAAACCTGTACCGAAATGGACACAGTTCTCACCTAATGGCGTATCAGCAACTCGACTACCACACCAACACTGAATGCAGGCCCCAGTGATGACGTCACTAGGGTAATAGGATCTGAGAAACCTTACAAGTCAGCTGCAGAGGAGAGGGTTAATATTTCCTATCTACATAACATGAATTGTCTGAAGGTTTGTTTGCGAGAAACATGAAGTTTTCGCTATTACAGTTTAATTGTTAAATTACTTGGAGGTGGCCTTGCTTTGCTCCCATAGCAACCGGGAAAAAAAGAGCAGCGCTCAAATTGATATTTCCTACATAACGCATGGAATTGTTGATCGCTTCTGTTTTGTTAGCCTGGTCTAGGGAATTAATGAGAAAGCCATTTGGATGAAACGCAGTAGGCTACGTGGGTTTTCTTTTGTGCCAAGGAACTCGAATCCAAATGCACTTGAAGCCGGATTTTTAGCTTTTTAATTATGAACCTTTTAGATGTTAATAATCACGATTTAATAAGTTTGCTGTTGAATAAATTATTTCAAAACATTTAGCGATTGAATTGATAAACGCTTAATAGCAATAATTAATAAGGAATTAATGGGTTTCGAACCCACTCTACAGGAATAACAGCAGCAACTTCTCCACAATGGAGAATTAAAAGTGACCACGCCTTTCCACAAAGTTTCTAGTGCTTTCAGCTGTTTTCAAAGAGTGATTTGTTGCCAAACAAAAGAGCCCGCATTTCACTACAATACGAAATTACAAAAAATAATAATAATAAATTACATTCTAAGCAGAGCGATATGAAATTATTTTCGTTTTAAATTCACGATTCAAAATAAAATGTGGTACGACCTTCTAAAGAACTACGAGGGGTATTCCGAAAGTAAGTTTCGTCAGTTTGTCACACGGACACTTTATTGACCCAAAAGCAATACAGCATGGCAGCATGACCTATACACCGTGCACTATTTTTCGACATAGTCGCCAGCGACATTGAGACATTTGTCGTAGCGTGCGATCAGTTTGAAGAACCCACTGTGGTAAAACTCGGTGCCCTGCGATGCAAGGAATTGGCGCACAGCCTGCTCCACCTCAGCTTCCTGACATTACTAAAGGTTCCATACAGACCATTTTGAGTGACAAATTGATGTTCCATAAGGTTTGTGCGAGATGGGTTCGTGGAGGCCGCACTTTGCGGGGACGGATATAGGGAGATCAATTTCAAACAGCTCTATCTCTGACAATAAAAGGTTCAGCGGCTGCAGCAATGGATCGTTTGAAAGAGGGGAGATAGCGGTACATGGCAGTGGCGCCAAATCTCTCGTGCCATCGTGAGCGGTACACTAATACCCGCGGGCACGCCAGTCTGCTGCGACTCGCTCTTTGCGTCATGCCTCCTCCGCTGACGCCACTTCCGTCGTGGAACCAGCCACGGGTGGGGATTCGTCTGGCGTTTGTTTGGTTCCCCTGGTGAACACGCCGCTCCTGCCATACATTGACGAAACTTACTTTCGGAATACCCCTCGTAAAGAAGGTCACAGAGTCCTGAATTCACTATTGACATGTCTCCTCTCCCGCCATTATTTTTGGTTAATTTTTTACACGGAAAATATTCCTTAATCTTGAGGGGGAACATACAGATTTCGAAGCTGGAAAATAGGTGAAGTTCATTTTTTTTTTTTTCTCAGCAATAAATTGTTCTGTAGCCTTGCAATCTGGCATGTTATATATTGACTAGTTCTACAATTTCATACTATTTTCAGAATTAACTTATGTATTACGGTTAATGGGTAATTATCATAACAAAATGGCAGCCAAATTTTCTGCACGTTTTCTGCCGTTTTCCTCATAAATTTCATAAATATCAATATTTCTTAGTGATTCTTCTTACAATCTATTTTTAAATATCATATGAACAACACAATCTAGAATCTTTGGATTATCTGCAGTATAAATATTTTAAAAATAATAATTCATCACTTGTTACTTTTTTTTAGAAATTTTTACATCAGAAATCTATTTTTAAAAATAAAGTATTAAAGTCACATCAATGATTCTAGATAGTGTTGTTCACTAATATCAAATATACTTGCATGCAAAATTTCACTGCAATATGTTAATAAATGTTTGAGTTATGAGGGAAACGGCACTTCGGTGCACAACATTTGGCTGCCATTTTGTAATGATAACTACCCATTAACTGTAATAGTTAAATTAATTGAACTAGTCAATATAGAGCATGCCAGATTGCAAGGCTACAAAACAATTCATTGCTGAGAAAAAAAAAAAAATGAAACTTCACCTATTTTTCAGCATCGAAAGCTGTAGGTCCCCCCTCAAAAACCAAATACTATGCATGTGTGTGTGTGTATATGTATATATATATATATATATATACAGTGAAATCCCCGTACAACGATTACCGATATAACGATAATACTCTTTACAAGGTTAAAATATTTTGGTCCCGGCATTCTTTCCATTAAAATAATGTAAAATACCCCTCGGTTTTACGATACTCTTAATAACGATAAACCTCTCCATTGCGATTACATTTAGAATCCCCGTAAAATACATTTTCCTCGGTACAAGGATAAAAATAGATTGTGAAAATGCAATTCATGAACTCCCCGGAGCTAACGGAAGAAAACATTGAGGAAATCCAAAACAAGCAGGCGGAAGATGAAGAAGAGGAGGTAGAACAAAGTGTGCATCTACCAACCTTAACCGCACTCGAAGCCATTTCCTCTATGTATGCGTTCTGTGCTTGCGAGGCTCTGCAGAATTTTCTGTCGAGTGTTCCATCGCTGCCAGAATGTCATTTAGTGAACCTCGAATCAAATAAGGGCATTGTGTGTTTCCCTGTTCATAAAAAAAAGCTAAACAGACTGTCATTTCTAACTTTTACAAACAGGGGCAAAAATGAGTCACCTGTTCATGGTGCTGTGCTATAATGCAATGTAAAATGTGTTTGCTCATAGTGTAATAATTTAAGGGTGGAGTAGATACAGTACAGTTTAGCAGTTCTTGTGATAAAATTCTTTATTTCTCTAAATACTTAAAGAATTTCAGCTATTTAAGTTGTTTTCTATATACTACCAAAATTTGAACATTTTTTTGTAAATTCTCGATATTACAATATATCTCTCTACAACAATATATTTTTCTGGTCCCTGCGAAATCGTTGTATCGAGATTTCACTGTATATGCGTGTGTGAGTTTGATAAACTCAGGTCGTGAAACGTCTTGTGTGTGCTGCCTAAATCTAGCGCGCTCCGATTTTTCATATTTGCAGTTTGTACTATAGCCTACTGTTTAGTTAAGGTTTTAAAATTAACACAGCTGTAATTTAACACACATTCCCTGTTAAAGCGTCAAGGTTCTCTCTATTCAACGTCAAGAATGGAATAAGCCCAAGTTTCCAGACTAGAAGTTTTTCCGTTAGATGTGGTTTTGGTAAACAGATTACACGAGAAAGTCACGGCCACTTGGATGCGCCCCATTAAGTGCTGGTTCAGATTTCTAAACCCAATCAACCGCGTTATTAGTAATTGCCGATATTATCGCTAGAACAAAAAGATCTGCTCCTCATCTTGACCGCTTAACAAAGAGAGCCACAACACCCAGTCCTGAACCCGGGACGCCTGGGTGGAAGGTGGTCACGCTACTCAACTGCTAGGTGTTTTATTTAACAGAAAAATAATTTATTACCAGCCTGAAGGAAACTTTTTGAGATTGTGTCTGTACGCGCGATAACTCGGATTTTCATGAAACTTGGTACACGCATTTATAACGTCCATGGAAAGATGCCTATTGATTTTGGACCAAATCCGTTGACCGGTACCGGAGTAACGACTAATTAACGGTCACATCTATTATATCTCCCGCGAGGTTTGTCAGTCTGTCACCGCTCGTCTAGCGGTATGACGTCACACCTCCAAGGTCCAATCACGAGTTTCTTCATAATGCGAGGACAGAAGAATTCGCTAGATCGTGGTATAAAAGAAACTGCACCATTTTGGGTGGGTTGGGCGGGACCGATTCATCCCAAGGTGCGACTTATATTTGAATTTTCCCTAAATCTGTTGTTTACACTTGCTCCATACACATCTTGGATCAAGTACAGTGCTTCTAGGCTCAGACAATTTCATAATTATGAGCACTAGAAGCAATAAAAATGAAATTTATCGATGTTATAAGAATGAATCATATCGACAACTAACGCTAAAGTGATGCTGCTACCGGTGTGTACGTATCTTATCATTGTACTGTAATCTTTGTTTATCATAGCAAATCCCACGAGATCAAATAAGTCAGCTGTGAGATTGTGATCAGTACCACCAATAGTGCGTATGAGCTATATAAGCTAACAGCAGAACTGGCTTACACCTAATAGGAATCGTGTTTTTAATCAATGTACATTTATATTGTTTCAATTTCCAAGATATATCATATAAAATAATACGTTTTTATTCTGTTCACTGGCAGGAAGTGACGTATTAATCACTGCACATTAATACCTTACGTTTCCAGTAACGAGCTGACGTATCTTCACATAGATTCTTGAAATAATAATCATCACAAGAAACATTTGTAAAGCTCAATCAGCACCCATGATGCATTGCAAACTGTTATTATAATCATGTAGGCAATTATACATTTATTCATACCTATGGTTGAGATGGGTGGCTTAGTTATAACTACCCTTCAAGTAATTTTTAGAAAGAAAAGTTTCAAATAAAAGTTTTAGCTCTTAGTATAAGCACCTCATATACGAAATTCAAACAAAATAGTTAGATCCGTTTTCGAAAAAAAAAAAAAAAAAAAAAATCTTTTTCGAGCTGTGCTTGAACGTGTACACCAGCCGCCACTGAGTTACACTCTCTCCGGGGACTTGCACCGGAAGTAGGTTGCTCATGTCCGGAAAAAACCCGCATCTGATTGATTTCCATGCATGTCCGGTTTGGATCTGACACGTGATGTGATATCTCTTTATGTTCATTTTATTATTATTATTATTATTATTATTATTATTATTATTATAGTAAATTGCTGGATAGTCGTGACGTCATTCACAGCTACTCTAGTCTAGATCATGCACTTATTGACATCGATGTTTACCCACTTTCAGATGAGCTAGAAACTTGAAATTTGGCAAGCTTATAGGTTTTAGCCTATAACCAATTGGAAATTTCCAAAAAGTTCACATTTTAAATTTTTTCCCTCTAAATTAATTTTTAAAACTTTTTTTGCTGTGTATTTGTACGCATTCAGATGTTTTTTGTGTCGGCTGCGGTGGTCTCTAGAGCCGATGGTCGCGGGATCAAACCCGGCCGCAGTCGATTCGTTTTTCAGGGGGGGGGGGGGCGTGTTGTAGATTTACGGCACGTAAAAGAACTCCAAGCCTAAATTAGAGCCTCTGGACAAAATTTCTCGGTCCTTTCACGTCCAAGTAATGCCTTAGTTAAGGAGCGATGGGCTTACCCTCTGCCCTTTCTAGGAAAATAAGCGTAACAAAATTCACATAAGTAAACAGAAACCTGCACTTGCAGGACCTTCGCCCCAACATGGGGGCATAGGATTCGAGAGAGAGGTGTTTTTGTAAAAATATAGGAATACTGAACACAGGCGATGTAAAAATCTGTCTGTCTGGCACTTTTGTTTGGTCAGTTTATTTTCACTTTCAAAATCGCGGCTCTCTGGCCCCGACGGGTAGGAAAGGAAAACAAATTATAATTTGCTTTGTGACCAATCAGAACTCTCCATTCATTTGTTCAACCCGACATATTCTTCATTTACCTCCATCACCTGCACAAATGGGGAACATGCGGTGAAAGCAGAAGTCGTCCGATCAATCTTATCCAGTAGAAAAAGCCAAAATCCATCACCCGTGTAACAGGAGAGAATGTTTTATCTCTCCTGCCCCAGTTAAATACAAACCATCAATTTTGAAAATTAAATACCCCGAGAAAACTCGTCAAGACATGTGGTTACAAACGTGGCCACAAGAGAGCAGTAGAGTTGCACCCCTCCCAGTTATTTAAATGCCCCCCCCCCAAATGCTTTAAGAAAATATGTAAATACGTACACAAACAAAAGTTATTTTCTACCAGTCCAATGCGATAAGCGATGTGACGATATAATTGGCTTGGAGACTTTGCAATTTTTTAATTCCGTTGCTTCTGACTTCAACATAACACAGCATGGAAGCCTAAAAGTTCTAACTAAATTTGTGTTGAAGTTCTGTTATTTAGTTATCCACACATTTCCTATATTCAGGTGGTGGAAGTCATTTAGGTAATTACATTTGAAGGTGAAATCATGTAAGGAAATGTGTTTTTGTATATGTAACTAAATGCAACCAAGACATACACTCGGTATTAAGTTCTATTTACTGTCAGAACTTCAAACTTCGTTAGTAAAAAATGAAATTTTCGAACCATACGTTGCGAAAGAATTGCTATGCCAATTTATTATTTCCAAGACGTCCGAAGTTCTGGGAAACGTTATAAAGTCTTAGGTCTTAGTATAAGAACTCTATGTGCAAAATTTAAACAAAATCGTTAGAGAAAGTCGTCGCCAATCTTCGTGTCACATCAACAGAAGATACCTAAAACTACACTAAACTAAACTCCGTGGCTCGACATCCCCGAAGGGACAAGGCCTACCACCCAACCGCTGCGTCATGGCAGATGGCAGGATTGGGGGGCATGTGGTCAGCATGGCGACACCCACGGCCGTTAATGGTGGTTTTCTCTATCAAGTAGCTCCTCAATTTGAATCATGAGGCTGAGTGCACCCCTACCAGACCTCCCTACCTCAGAAAAATCCGAGGAGGTACCGGGGATCGAACCCGGGCCGACGGATCTGTTGTCAGCGACGCTAACCACAAGACCACGCCGGCGGCCCAGAAGGTACCTAAGCCAAATATAAAATTTTGTTTTCATACGATTTTTCGTTGTGGATCTAGGACGTTCACAGACATGTTTCCACTATTTTTTTTATTTATGTATTTATGTTGAAAAGTCAACTTGGAATGTGAGGGTGGAATCTCTGGTAATAGTGAGTTACACTTTTCCCATGGCGAAGATTACAAAACACGGAATTGTGTAAGTCAGAGCCTCCTGTGAACGAGTTCCCACCTCATTCTCAAGACAGATCTCTCACAAGGGGAGTACTTGAGCTTCAACGCTCAGAACGGGTTGAAAACGTTTGCTCTTCATGCTAACCTACCCACGTCTTTTCCCTTCTTGCGGCCCACGTGCGTCATTGTGTAACTTATTATTGTACAAGTGGATATCATCTTATTTCCTACTTGAAGTTTACCTTAGTCTTTATTTCCTTTTCATTTCTGAATACTGATTTGCGATCTACTCCAACAAGGATTTAATGAGAAAAGAAAACACTGGCAACTGAAAGAGGAGGGAGTGGAGACAAAGTCCTAGGACCTACACAATTGAGTTAGTACGTGAGGAGAATATCATACGCAAGATCCCTAAATCTGTTTACCTTGCAGATTGTACAAACCTTGAAACAACAAAAATGTACGTGAGAAAGTTTGTGCAACAGGTTTATGTAATTCGATGCGAGCTGTAGAATCACAAGATGAGAGGTTTCCCATCTTTATACTTGCTTCAAATCTATTCGCCCTCTGTTAGCAGGCCTACACAGTAAACTGTTGTTAGAAGGGGGGCCTAATTTCTTACATTTTGTATATTGAAAAAGCATACAAGCAAGTACAGATGCAATATCATTCCACCATTTCAAATTTGACACTTTCTCAAGCAAAGTAATTTTTTTAAAATCAATAGTTTATTACAACATGCATGTAAATAATAATAATAATAATAATAATAATAATAATAACAATAATGACAACGATAATAATAATAATTGTTATTAATTATTAAGTGCCAGAATGGTACATGTATTGTGGACGGGAAAATGTCTGTCTGTCTGTGTATCTGTATGTACGATAAAACTCAAATAAGCTTTATCGGATTTTCATGAAACTTGGTATACTCATTTATAACGTCCATGGGAAGAAGGCTATTGATATCGGACTAAATCGGTTGACCGGTACCGAAGTAAAGCACAATTTAGTATCTGTTTTATGGTGATATATTAAAAGAATTTATCAAATTGCAAACCAGTTCTCATGACAACATATTGTTTTACAGTATTCATATCCAGCTTTGGAAGTTGCAATACAGTTAGCTTTGACAAATATTCCTTCACTTATGCTTATCAAAGTAGACCTTTGTCCTTCCGTAAGCCCTGCTTAATAAAGCTATCTGGAGCTTAACTCTGAAATAACTTATTCTCTGCACATCATAATTGCAATTATCACTGATGACCGCACATACAAAGCAATGAACACAACTCGCTAAAGCTAGAGCAGGGGATGCGTTCGCGTGCCCGGGTTCAATTCCCGGTCAAGGCACCCAGTGGGAAGAACGTCAGGTAACTTTAGCCGTCACATCCTCAGGTGTGGGTGTGTCTCGGAAGTGGCCACGGAATTGCGCTGATCACTCATCCGGGGAGGCTTTAATTTATATGGATGTATCTTAGCACAGACAAAGCCCCCAGTGTAATATATCTGTATATTCGATGCCTGCCCGGGCGCAGAGTCGGTGCTGTTTCGACCCCGAATTTTAAAACAATTGAGTTTTTAACATAAATTCACGTTTTGAGGTTCCTTGAATTCAGAAATAATATTATCAGAAACATGTCTGTGTGTGTGTGTGTGTCTGTCTGAACAGCCTAGCTCCAGAACGGAAAATCGTACGAAAACAAAATTTTGTATTTAGATTAGGTACCTTCTGAGGATGTGACACGAAGATTGGCTACGACTTTCTCTTATATTTAAGGGAACTTTACATTGAGAAAATTTCGTTTGCGATTTTCAATTTTCTTTATATTTTGCACAGGGGTTGCTTATACTAAGAGCTAAAACTTTTATTTGAAACTTTTTTTTTTTGCAACAAATTATCTGAAGGGTAGTTATAAGCCATCCACTGTTTGTAGAAACTCAGCTTTGCCTGGTGAACAATAAAGCTTTGTATGAGGTTGAAACAACTGAATTCTATTTCAGAATGTGAAGTGAGAAAGGTGTATTGCCCATGCTTAGGGTAAAGAAAGTTATGTGGTATTATTTGGGTTGTGTATCCTTCAGGGGTGCGATGTGCTAACATTCTCTTCTTTTCTACAACCAATTTGCATGAAAAAAATGCCATAAAAATATTTTACACTAACAGGCAAAACATTTATTTGGGGAGAGGAAGTCGTGTGAGTTTGACACGAGATGTAGGAAATACAAGACTCACCAGGTCGTGATTCATGGTCACGCAAGACGGAACACGAGAACGCTGGAACATCCTGCCTGCCCCCGTTACGATCGCTACACAACTGAAGAGACCACAAGACCCGACACTAGCGCTCCTAGCGGTAACCGCTATCACCATTCCGTCACGTTCCTACTTTGTTTTTTCCAAGTGTAAACATCTTGAAATCGGCCTTAACGGGAAAACTGCAATTCTAAACAAACGAGTGTGAAAACCACGGCCTCAGTAGCTGATATCAAATAGGGGGCCATGACTACAGTGCAGTCGCTGTTTACACTTAATTGCAAAACTGAGACAGTTCCTAAGCAAGCTAATTCCATATATAGTGTATTGTATGCATATTATGTATTTTATGGAGCCCGGAGGTTCATTGCCGCCCTAACCTGAGCCCGCCATTCAACCCTATTCTGTGCTAACTCCAACCATCCCTCGCAAATCCTACTTCCCTTAAATATATCCTAATATTGTTCTCCCACCTATGTCTAGGTCTTCCAAGTGGTCTCTTTCCTTCAGGCCTCCTAGTAATTTTTTTTTAGATATGTCCTTCCTCCCCCATTTCATCCTCCGTGGTTTAATTGCCCTTAACTTCTGCTTTAATACTATTTGTATACGTAATTATTGTTCCCAGATATTTGAATTTCTCCACTTGTTAGATTGTATTACCATGACATTTATAGAAGGCCTTGTCTAGATGTACAAATTTAACAATGAATACCGTGTTATAATGAAATTCTGTACTCTAATGGAAATAAGAGTGAATATCGAACTCTCTGCATTTAAAATAATGTGTTCACGTCAAACTGAGTCCATTTCGTGCTGCTTTGGGGTTCAACCCCACGCCCATCTCGGCCACTTCGCCCGGTTCACGGAAATTATTTCTACCGCTAGCATGTGTATTACAACTTCCAAAGCCCTATATGAACGTGTAGGTAATATTGTTGTCATGGGAACTGAGCAGAGACTTTAAAGTGCGTCCGCCCTTTTGAAGGTTTTTAGGGGTAAAAGTTAAGAATATGAGCTTCTTTGGAATTTTCCCGAAGGTTACAGGCTAAAAGCTATAAGGGTGCCACATTTCAAGTTTCCAGCCACGTGGCTTTGTATTATAGAGACGTGTGTTGAGTTCACCCAAGTCAATTCCAATGTGGATTCAGACAAGTACGCACTACCAAATATGATTCCATTTTGTCAAGGTCAGATTATCTGTATAAGGTAGTTTAGATGGCATCAGGATAATTATGCTTCATTTTATTAATTGGCTTCGTCGGCCACCCTTGTCTTATGGAGACTTATCATGAAAAATGGCTCTAACAATTTTAATAAGAATACAAATTAGGAAACTTCAATGTAGGGCTATTGAAGTGGATACAGGATTTAGTTTACCTCTGTCCATCTCATTAAGGTTAGAAAAAATGGCACAGTAAAGCTGTAGAGAAAATTAAAATGAACTTTTTGTGTGTGTGTGTGTGTGTGTGTGTGTGTGTGTGTGTAAAATCAGAACACAACTTGAATAAGGATGATATTCATAGCAACAAGAAAACTTCATTTAACCTATAATCATGTGAGAGAGTTTGTGCAACATATTTTGCACCGTTTATCTACAACCCCTTTGAATTTCCTACACGCATGATATTATAGGCCTACTGCCTACTCATAAGTACTTCCGGATTTTTTTTAAAGCGACAATTTTCCATTTCCTCTGCATTTAAAGAAAAATCGGGTGCGTTGAACGCCATGCGACAGAAGTAAAACTTGAATTTTTTTATTTTTAAAATTTTTTATATTTGAATTTTTTATTTTTCGATTTTTAAATTTTGGATTTATCGATTTTTTATAATGGTGAAGGGCTCACCACGCCACTAGCTCGAAGCAGTAATAGCCTGATGCCTTTCCCCCGCGCGCTCCTGTAAATTTTTATAGATTTTTAGATCTTTAATTTTGGATTTTTTTAAATTTTGGATTTTTGGACTTTTAATTTTGGAAAAATTAGAAAATAATTTTGGACTGAAAATTAATAAAAACAAAACAAAAGTGATGAGATGCAGCAAGAATGCCATAAGCAACATGAAGAACATTAAACTCGGAAATGACAAAATACAGGAGGTGAATGAATTCTGCTACTTGGGGAGCAAAATTACTAAAGATGGACGAAGCAAAGAAGATGTGAAAAGCAGGATATTACAAGCAAAAAGGGCTTTCTTTAACAAGAAAAGTCTATTGGGGTCAAATATTGACCTAAAAGTCAGAAAAACATTTCTAAAGTTATATGTTTGGAGCATAGCACTCTATGGCAGTGAGACGTGGACTTTAGGAAAAAGTGAAAGGCATAAAATAGAAGCTTTTGAAATGTGGTGCTATAGACGAATGTTGAAAATCAGGTGGACTGACAGAATATCTAACGAAGAGGTCTTAGAAAGAATAGAGGATCAAAGAAGTCTATGGACGACACTCATTAGAAGAAGGGCCAGGCTTGGTCAACACTATATTAGAAGGAACAATAGAGGGGAAAAATTGTAAGGTAAGACCGCGATTAGAATATGCAAAACAGATTATTGGCGATTTTGGATGTAAAAAATATGTAGACATGAAGAGACTGGCTCAAGATAGGAAGAACTGGAGAATTGCATCAAACCAGTTGTAAAACTGATGACTACAGAGACTACAGAGAGAGAATTTTGGAATTTTGAATTTTTTCACTTTGGACTTTTGGATTTTTGAATGTTGGATTTTTTTTTAATTTTTTAAAAATTTCACTGAGTTGATTGTTTTCTGTGCAGTCTGTCACAGCCCCACTCATTTCGTGACGATTTTGTTCGTAACGCAAGCTCTTGATTTACTCCTATCGCGGCTAAAGAAGTTTCACTTCAAAAACCTTACTTTCTTAATCAAAGCAACATCAAATATATATAATGAATCGACTAAACAAACAAATTCCTACTAAATACAGTCTAAAATCTCCTGAATTCTGAAACATAACTTTTTCTGCCCAAATAAAAGTATATCTTACAAAATATCTTATTATCTCACAAAAGTATGATATGTTGTGGATGACATTCTCTTCATGTAAATTGGTTGTAAAAATGAAGAGAATGCCGTTAACACATCACATCGCATCCCCGTAGGATACATAACCGAAATGAAATCTGATTAATGCACTCACATAACTTTCTTTACCCTAAATATGGGCAATACATTTTTTCACTTCACATTCTGGTACACAATAAGAGGTGTATTGCAAAGAGCGCGTATTCTGGGTGGGTGGCTTATAACTACCCTTCAGAGAATTTGTACGAAAAAAGGTTCAAATAAAAGTTTTTGCTTTTAGTATAAGCACCTCATGTAGAAAATTTAAAAAAAATCGCTAGAGCGGCTTTCGAGAAAATGGCGAAAAACGAAATTTTCTTAATGTATAGTTCTCTTAACAATAGGACATGAGAAATGTTTGTGATACGCATGCGTGTAATGGTCGTTGCACGTGGCAAATTGAGTGGAACTGTGGCATTACCTGCTCTGCTAAACACATAATGACGTCATTACTCACATCGTCTGTTGTGCACAGATGTAAACAAAAACCAGAATGCACCGTTGACATTTCACGGAGTTTAACTCTTGCCATCTTTTTTTAAAAAGAAAGCCTATACTGTAATTTGCAGAAAAAGCTGAAACTATGCGCGGTGGCCGAGGTTAAACTGTATGGTGATATAGTGCAGGTATTTACACTGCCGAACTTTACCATCATAAAAATGCAAAAAAAAATCTTACGTGAAACTCACATAACTTCCTGTCCAAATAAAAGTTAGCCTCTTAATAGGCTATTCTCCATCCCATTTAAAAACAATCTTGTTCAAAACAAGGAGGCGTGGCTGTCATAGCCCGCACGTGAGAACGCACGTGTTCATTGTGTTTAATGTTAGTTTGTCTATTCTCAGTACAACTCACCCGCAGGGTCGTCGTGAACAATATATATATGAACAATATATATGAACAATGAACATGAATCCTTTTTTTTTTTTTTTTTTTGCTAATTGATATACTATAATGATGACGATGCCAGTGAGAGTTTGTTATTTCACGTGTAAATGTTGATATTATTGTTGCATGACCTTACGAACACTCGTTAGCCACACCCTGCTAATGGCGCATGCTAATGACATTAACCAATCATGTTTTGTCACATGATGCGAATTTTCCGCGAACTCTCTGTGAGTTCTCCTCCCCTTTGTTTTGACTAGGATCAATTATAATCATTATGGATGACATTCTCTTCATGTAAATTGGTTGTAAAAATGAAGAGAATGTCGTTACCACATCACATCGCATCCCTGAAGGATACACAACCCAAATACAACATTTTGTTTTCGAGTGATTTTCCGTTATGGAACTAAGCAGTTCACACACAAGTTTCTGAAAATATTACACAGGCCAACGAAGAACTTTTTGTTTGGTGTCTCGGATGTTTTACCGGACTTTGGGTATACTTAGTGTGCTTATTCCAAATATGTAAACAGTTTTTCTCTACCAGCTCTACTCTTATATAGATTTTATTCGTGAACTCTTAGTCTAGCGAAACAAAATCTTGCTTGATAACATAGCTAGTGAAGATTCTTGACCATAGTTTGGACACGTAGGACGAAAACTATACGAAGTACAGAAAAACTAAAAACTGGATTATTTTTTGGCCCTCAAATTGACAGCTCATAAATCAATATGTGATAATATCAATTTTTTGAAAGTTTTTTTGTAATGTTAGGTGTTGCTTTTTTCGTCACATGATTTAGAAGCACTGTTTTTTATTTATATAAAACGTAAAATGGGATAATATGCATAATGGTAATACCATATCTCACAAAACTAAAGCCGATAGGGCAAAACTAATGGCACATTTGGCATCAGCGACCTAACTATACCCAAGAATAAGTAAATTCTAAGGCACTAAAATGGCTGTTGGTCTGTGTTATTTTTTAATACAGTGGACCACAAAACTTCGAATTTTGGGCTTAAACACAAACAAAACTTTCTCTACCTATGATATGGGCACAGGAAGTAAAAATGTATTACAGTGTAATGAAACCAACATCTCAACTAAGAAGATTCTTGTTTGAATTCACTTGTACGTAAATGTGAGTCTGATGCACGACTTTACAGCTATGTAGAGTTCCCTCAGAAAACTGTAAATATATGGGCCAAAGACTGTCATTACGTGAATGTGAGGAAAGAACTAGATTCCCTGCAGATCGACCATCCATAACCACAATACCAGGCTGAGTAAAGTAAATAACAACAGTCACCAATTAAAACTAATGTTATTGAATGTTCTGCCATGCTCAGCACGGAATACATAAACTTCAAAAAATGTGTGTGGGATTTTTTACTAGCTACACCATTGTATTCAGAGAATGAATACTTTGAACTATCTACCGCAACAGTGAGCAGTCATTTTCAGTTATTTTTTCTCTCAGACTCTTCTTTAGCAATCTTTCTCAGTGTCATGACGACACCTATTGCATTTCATATGTTTAAGGGTAAATACAATTATTATTATTAATATTTGTATTTTAAATTTATAGAACTTGATAGAAACCCATACATAGTAGGCCTACTTTCTCTTTATTTAGGAGATAGGTTATATCTTTCTATAAGCTGTATATTGTGTATTTACACCGTGAAGCATGCACTAGCCTATATATTACACAGCCATTCGTTAAAGTTGCATTTATTAAAGATCCGATCATGGTACAAGCAGAGTACATCAGCAGTGATGGGAAGTAATCGAGTAAAAGTAATTGGATTACAGTAACAAACTAAGTAAGTTAGTCAAGAGTAATCAGCTATGTCCTTTATGTTTTGAGAAAATATACATCTTAAGGTACAATTTGGTATAAGAGCCAATCCATAGTGACGGGTGTGACATTTGGACAGATTTCATTACACTTATTTCTTTCTACCTCAGAACCATATTGCAGGAAAGTCATCAAAGTTTTTTGTGTTAACATACCAACCCATTGGAAGTACAAAATATGATCTAATGTTTTTTTCAAGACTGTATGCTTGAGCTGGAAAATATATTGTGCATGTGACGGGTGTGACCATAATTGGACAAAGGTTTTTTCTTATGTAGGTTTAATTGAAATTTCTGTGAATTGATTAGCTTCACTATATTTGTTTTATTTTTTCAAGTAAGAGGACTGATAAACATACTGAAATGCATAATTAGATTTTACAAAAATATTTATATAGTTATTGAAAATTTACTTTATCAGTGTGACGGGTGTGACATGTCGGATGGGACAACATCAACTTATAACCGAGACTTAAACTAAACTAAACTCCGTCCCTGGACGGACTTGGCCTACCACCCAACCGCTGCATCATCTACCTTAGGCAGATGGTAGGATTGGGGGGCATGTGATCAGCATGCCGACACCCACGGCCATTAATGGTGGTTTTCATGACCGGAGACGCTACTTCTCTATCAAGTAGCTCCTCAATTTGAATCACGAGGTTGAATGTACCCTTACCAGACCTCCCTAACTCAGAAAAACTCGAGGACGTACCGGGGATCGAACCCAGGCCGATGGATCTGTAATCTGCAACGCTAACCACACTTTGCACCTTCTGCCTCTGTACCATTTTGCATAAATTTCATGAATATTTTTTGTGATAATATACCAATCCTGGGGAATCCCAACACATGATCTCAGCATAAAAAAGAATTCCCTTGTTACGTAGTCTTTTTTCCACTCTGTCCATATGTTTAACAGGCTTGTGTAAAGTTGTGAAGCGAAATGTTCCTCCGGTACTAGTTAGGCCGTTTTCGTTGTCCTCTACTCTAAAATCCTGGACTACTTGGAAGCCTGAGCTCTTCACGAACTTTTACTGAATTGATGTGGATCTGGTTATTCTTGTCACCAGGACATTTTTGTTGTCTCTCATACAAAAATAATATTGTGTAGCTATATTTAGATTTGCTGATTGTTTTTCTATCTGTTCTCCTTCATTTGTTTCCATGTGGGCCTACTCATTTCATCGGCTGTTAGAGGTATTGTCTGTCTGAATTTCTTAGCAGTTCTAAGATACACAGTTACCAGTACAGAAATCAGGCACAGAATGAATTAGGCTATCACTTCTCACTTAGTTTCTTGGGGTACAGTGCTACAAACCGGAAGGGCACAGGTTCAATTCTTGATGAGGTTTTTGAGATTTTTCAATTGGCCTAATCCTTCTGCTGGCACTATGGCCCTGAGGTCAACTCATCCTCTAACAGAAATGGGTAGGGGAGAGTGGGGCAGTTTTGCTCAATATCAAATTTCTCTCTCTTGGTAACCATTTTATAATTCTTATGATATCGCAGCTATTCCCATCAACCACCTCAACTTCCTGTGGAAATTTGGAGATTTTTTATAGAAGAAAGTAATATTTACATAAAAAGTTATAAGTTTTCTATTTTTGTTTTACCAGGTAAACACATTTAATTTATACTCGTCAATATTTTTTATGTCTACTGCCTAGTTGCACATTCCTTAAGCTTTCTTTCCATGTCAGACATGTGATTTAATAACCTCACTTGTGGAAAATAATGACCCACTTATTCCAAATTGTGCATTGGGGCAGTTTTGCTCAGCCTACGTGGGGCACTTTTGCCCATTAACTAGAGTTTCTATTACCAGTATTGATTAACTTAATTTAGTAAATATGAATTTAGGCATATCTACCCTATTTTAAAAAGTAATTTTGAAAATTTTTTATTCAGATGTTCTAGAAATTGGTTTGATATTATCTTATTTTTTATTGCATAGTGCCTTCGTTGCCTAACATGGTACGTTGACAAGACAAGAATAAATTTGTATTCCCTGAGAACAAAGACTCAAGTTTTGTTAATATTGAGGACATTTTTTGCAAAGCTACATCAATGTAAATTGGAAGGAAGACCTGAAAAAGTCTTGGGAGCAATGACATTTTCTGTAAATTTCAAAAATTTTAATATAGGCTATACTTAGGCCTATAATAAAGCAGGGTTAAATAGATGTTAAGACTGTATTAAATGTTTATTTCAGTTTGAAGACAATTTTATCTGAGTTTGTGATGTTATTGGTTCCAATTTTCTCTTTAAATATTAGTATGCCTATTTAGGCCAGTTCTTTAGTCATTACAAAATATAATAGGCCTACTTTTTGTGTTTTAGCTCTGTACTGTAAATTAATTGCATAATCATTACATGTCAACCTTTCATTTCCACATTAACTTGATTTGTATGCAGTGATCAAATGTGCCCCATACACTGGGCAAAACTACCCCAGCTGGGGCAGTTTTGCTCAACTTGCAACGTGTAGGGAAAATAATTTTAAATTAAAAACAATAAATTATAAAGTAATAATAAAATTATGTTTATATACAAAACATATCAGTGTATAAGTAGCACATAAATACCTTCTCCTGAATATAATTAGGTTGAGAAAAAAAAAATCACAAAGTTGAGAGAACACATTTTGGGCAAAACTGCCCCACTCTCCCCTACCAGAAACAATTTTGGGGTAAAGGCAGCCAGTGCATAAGACTGACAACCTTACCACCTTCATGTGCTAAAAGTTTAAAAATGTTGAAGGTTGAACGTTTGAACCCTAAAAGCCTTCATGGCCTCTATAGGGGATCACTAGATCTTTACCTCACTTCTTTACCAACATTAAAACATGTGTGACATTTCCACCGGTCACCTATGTCATCCATAGCCAAAGCTGGTACATCGTAGTTTCTTTGTCTTGCAAAGAAGTTCTGTTCTCTTCCACGTTAGTCCAAGAGCCATTTTAAAGATAGTATTAATGCAAACATATGATTTATTCAACATCTGCATGAAATAATCACTATACATAAGCTGCAAAAGGCATTTTACATAAATGTCACACCCGTCACACAACATATGTCACACAGCATGTGTCACACCCGTCACATCAAAATTAAGCCAAAATAGTAGGCATTTCAAAATTATATTTTAGGTGTGTCTTCTGTATTGAAATATCTTAACTTTTACCAAGTTTCCATTTTATGCAATGATTACTTGGCTTTCTACCCAAACTATTACATGTTTTTTGTGACGGGAGTGACAAGGGTACCTTGAAAATTGATTTGATGAATATCTTCACTTAAACTGATCTTAAAAATTTGTTTTATGATGACAAAATCTTCACTTATTTGTGCTTTTGTGGGTGAAATTAAAAATTGCAGCAAATCTACTGATTCCATGAGTATAATGCAGTACTAGCCAACATGTTAAATTATAAATTTTAGTCAACGAAAAAAATTCACATTTCAGCAGTTATTATTATGTAGATACTTTTAATTTAATAGAATTATGAATCTATTTTCAAATTCTACAGTCTTTTCCCTTTACTTTGATATATAACATGTCTATGTCACGTAAAAAAAAGATGTAACCACCGTTGTCCACTTTCACATGGATTGGCTCATAAGATTAACTTCAAAAAGTATGTGTGGTTAATCAGGGTAACCAGGGTAATCAGGGCACCAAGTAGTGCTGAAGAAATTCCCGACTTATTCCCTGATTTTCATTGATCATTCCAGAAATTCCCGACCAAAATATGATTACGAAGCACTTTCTAATAACTGTGTAAGAAAAATTATAGGATTATACATACTTTAAATAAGAAAAAGGAGATAAGAAGAAAGCAATTTTTGGCAGGAAAAGTTTATCTTCAAGAGCAGCTGAGGTTTTTTTGGAACCTGGCAGAAGGTAAAATTGTATTCATTTTCACCTGTTTTATGTGTGCCACAAATTATTCGAATTTTCCCGGATATTTTAACAAATTCATTGACTTTTCCCGACCATACGACATTCCCGGATTTTCCCGACCAGTGGACACCCTGGGTTAATTATTATGCAAAGTAACAAACAGTGACTTTTTGTCCCACCCATAATGGTGATAGTTTTGTAAAATTATCATTGTAAGAGTTAATCTTTGTCCAAATTATGTCCCACCCTTAATAGATTTTGAAAGAAAAATTTTAAATATATAAAATCAATTTTAAATAATACTTTCCATGTAGATATTGTAAATTTCTCAGAATGAGCAGAACCAGTTGTAATTCAATATTTAAGACATGTAATGAACAAAAGTAGTTGTCGTAATATGCTAGAATGTCCCACCCCTAATTATGAAATGGCTGACATGAAGACCAAGAAATCCCACAAGTATTAAGTTACAGACCACACCAAGCACGAGTAAGAAAAATCAGTAGCAGCGATTAAAGAAACTTGAAAACCGTTGGTAAAAATAGCATTCAGCCTCTCGCCATCAAACCCTTTTGGATATTGAATACTTGAAGAAACTTGAGAATAAGGTGACCACCGTCATAACAAGGCCGCACCGAGTGGAACCATAGTCTACAATGTCGCCAATATTACGAACATGATTACATGCAGATTGAATTCGGCAGATAAACGACTGTGGTAGCGATGTTTTATGAAAGATGTGGAAGGGTAAGAAAGCTTCTGCATTAAGAATTCTAGGTCCGTGACAGGTTATGTTAGGTTAGGAACATTTGTATCAGTTTAGGAGCAAAATACTGAATAGTGCAGGGTTTACTATGTCTCACATTGAATCTTTTCTGTGAAGGGAAATTTTACCCTTGCACCGAACGATTCCCTTTTGTTTCCCTCAGCTCGGAGGGGCACAGTCGCTAATGGCAGAGCAGGGGGCTTGAAAATAAAATTGAAGAATTTAACTTAGCCATTCAGGATACAATTAATTCTAAAAAACAGGAAATTCAAGTTATTTGTCTAACGGAACAACGGAACACCACTGTGCAGAAACAGATCTGGAACAATTAAAAATTGATAACTTTTCACTATATGTTCAAAATTTTGTAGACATTCCATTAAATGTGGAGGTGTGAGTATATTTATCAAAAGAAACTTACATTTCAGTGATATAGACACAAGTTCCTTCTGTAAAGAACAGGATTCTGAATGTTGTTCAGCCAGATTGAATTTTGACAATGATACATTTGTAATACTAGCCATTTACAGGGCACCATCAGGTAATTTCAATTATTTTGTAAATCAGTTAGAAAGGGTTCTTAATTCACTGTATAGTACTAACGTAAATATTATACTGTGTGGGGACTTTAATGTAGATTTCTCAATTGATAGTGAGAAGATCAGACTGATATCTTTATTGAGTAGCTATAATCTAGATTTCATAGTAAACTTTCCAACGAGAATTCAGAACAACTCCCAAACAACAATAGATAATATATTCATAGATATAGAAAAACATTTTAATTTTAAAGTATTTCCAATATTACCGGTAAATGGATTATCAGATCATGATGCACAAATGTTAGTGCTGAACAACATTAAAGTAAATTCTAACAGTAAACATGCTCATAGTAATATGACTAGAGTAATGAATGATGATTCAATTTTAAATTTCAAACAAGATCTTGCGAATGAAAACTGGAAATCTATGTTATCCTATGACAAAGTAGATAGTAAATTAAGTGAATTCCTAAACATAGTGTCACGACATTTTGAGGCAAATTTTCCAAAAAAGAAAACTGCTAATTTACCTAATTCAAGGAATAACACATGGTTAACTGCTGGTATTAAAATATCATGTGCAAACAAAAGAGAGCTCTACCTAAAATATAGAACCAGTAACAACCAAACTCATAAGGAATACTATAAAAAGTATTGCAACATACTGAAGAAAGTAATCAAAGAAGCAAAAAGTAGGCATTTTTCACAAGTAATTGATAAATCAAATAATAAAGTTAAGACTGTATGGAATATAGGCTAATAAAAAACGAAACAGGGAGAACAAAGGGAAACAATGATTGTACATCATTAATATACCAAGACATAAAACTAGATAATTTATCGGACATTACAAATGCTTTTAATAGTCACTTTATAAATATTGCAGAGAAATGTATTCCTATAAATAATATTAACATTAAGGCAGTAGACCTACTAACGAAATCTACAGTTTGGAACCATAGATTTCAATTGAACCTGACTTCACACAAAGAAATTGAAAATATAATCAAGTCTCTCAAAAGTAAAAGCTCGTCTGGATGGGATGAGATAAGTAATAAGTTATTAAAAAGCTGCTCATCGGAACTCAGTAAACCTCTTAGTCACATATGCAATTGTTCATTAGAAAATGGAATATTTCCAGAAAGACTGAAGCATGCTATTGTTAAGCCCCTCTTTAAAAAAGGTGACAAAAATCTACCATCAAATTATAGACCTATATCGCTCTTAACCTCATTTTCAAAAGTTTTTGAAAAAGTCATGTACAAACGCATAATACACTATCTTAATTTGAATGACATTCTTACTTCATCTCAGTTTGGATTTAGAAGTGGCATGTCCACTGAGAATGCTACATTTCAACTTACTACAGAAATACTGGAAGCGTTAGATAAAAAGAAATATGCTCTGGGAATTTTCTGCGACTTAGCTAAAGCGTTTGACTGTATAAATCATGAAATATTACTTCAAAAATTGGATCATTATGGGTTCGATAATTTAACACTTAAGTGGTTCAAATCATATCTTTCTGATAGAACTCAAAAGGTAATAATAAATGGAAATGAATCTAACTTAGGGGTTGTTAAGAATGGGGTACCTCAGGGATCAATACTAGGACCTTTGCTCTTTTTAATTTTCATTAATGACTTGCCCTATAACTTAAGTGACGAATCAAAGGTATTGCTCTTCGCAGATGATACTAGTGTACCGGTACTTGTAACAGGAACGTCACAAGAACATTTATCAAGAATAGCTACAAAGGCTTTTCACGAGTTAAACACATGGTTTCTAGCTAAGAAAATGACACTTAATATTGATAAGACCCATTTCATACAATTTAGAACAAAAAACAGATGTATCTCAAATCTTGAAATTAATTATGGAACACAAATCATACAAGAAATTAGCAATGTAAAATTTTTAGGACTGCAAATTGACCAAAATCTTGACTGGAAGACACACATAGAAATGATAAGTCCAAAACTGAGTTCAGCGTGCTTTGCTTTAAGAATTTTGAATAATATATTAAAACAGGAAGCATTACTTATGGTATATTTTGCATATTTTCACTCGGTAATGAGGTACGGGATCATATTCTGGGGCAACTCTTCCCATAGGGAGAAAATATTTAGATTACAAAAGCGGGCAATAAGAATAATATGTGGAAAGAAAAAAAGGGAATCTTGTAAACCGCTATTTGAAAAATTAAAAGTCCTCACTCTTAGAGGGGAGTATATATACTCTGTTATGTGTTATGTAGTGAATAATATTGATAAATTTCAAACTAATTTTAGTGTACACGGACGTACTACCAGAAACATGAATGATCTACACAGACCAAATAACTCGTTAAAACTCTTTCAGAAGGGTGCTTATTATTCTGCAGTACAGGTATATAACAAGCTTCCAAACAACATTAAATTATTATATATTCAAAGAAAGAGCAAACCTTTCAAAACAGCTGTCAAGGAATTTTTAATAACTCACACCTTCTACAATTTGGAGGAATATTTCCAGCTTGGATAAATTTGGCAGCTTACAGTTTCTGTAGGCCTATATTATTGTTATAACATGCATGTATTTTTTGATCTGACGTGTTCTATATCCTTGAGCCCCGCTCAACACAGGATCTACAGGACGAGATATCTACATCTACATGGCTGGCTACGCTATTCTGAAGGCGTTCCAAAACTGGTTAGGATCACAGCAAGAACCTGTGTGTCAAAACACATAAACAACAGAACAGACAACTCGACCTACGATATCTATACACAAGAGTAGCGACCCACAGACTTCACCACTGTGTATGTACCGGTGGCCTATGCATGCAAACTGTGTGGTTTAACATGCAGACATTATCAAATGTTTGATGATTACAATACATAGTAATTCTGTTGAGACTAGAACATTACAAAACGTTGGATATTATTCCTTTGAATTTGATGTCATATTGGATACTGGGCAAAACATTAGGGAAAAAATAGTTTTATGCTGCGCACTAGGCTCCTCCCACGAACTCTCTAACGGGACCCGCCTTCCGAGGCGGAGAAGAGATTCAATGTGAGACATAATAAACCTCGCGCTATGCAGTATGTTGCTCCTAAACTAACAAACGTTGCTAACCTAACAAAACCTGTCACTGACCTAGAATTTACCTATCATTATTTAACTAAATGCAGAAGCTTTTTACCCTTCCACACCTTTCATAAAACATCGTTAAAACTGTCAAGGAATCCATGGTACAATAGGTGAGTGCACATGCTCGGAAGCGAGGGGAAGGAACCGGCGGGCTATTCAAGTCTAATACCAAATTCAGAATGCCCTCCTAAATTAATAAAGCAATTTTACTATGGTACAATTGTAATTTTCGTAACTGAGCAAGTACATAGCTGTGATAGATGTAGGGGAAGCAAGCAGTAGCGTGCGCATTGGCTTTGAAGCGAGGGTCAGCAGGGGAAACGAGCGGGCGGGCGAGAGTGGGTGGAGCTTCGCCGGCAGGCAGCATGTATCTATCTTTCGCCAAACATAAATTTAGGTCCCACACCAGCCAAGCTCCACCAGCCGGCTGCTTCCCCTCGCACCTCACTATTGTTCCATGAAGCCATGATTGTACCCTTCATCATAAATGCATAAAAATATACAAATTCACAGCGTTACCTTAATAACCCTTGCACCAAAACGGTTATTTCTCAAGTAGGCTACTATAATATAATGCTCTCTAAACTTAAAAAGATGAATTCTCCCTTCACCACTCAGCAATTGCTCGTAGTGTAGTGGTTAAGGCTGCTTAGTGGTCATGAGTTTGAATCCCTGTCGATCCAAAATTTACTGTTAGGATTAGGGCGAGAGAAAGGGAGGGAGAGGAAACGGAAGAGAAAAAGGGATCCCCTTTTGCATCACTAGGAACGCCATCGAAACCCTAAGTCCCTCCTTCCCAGCGGGTTCCATTAGGGAGTTGGTGGGAGCAGCCTAGTGCGCGACCTAAAACTATTTTTCCCCGTTTCATGATAAGGTTAATGGCTTAGGACTCACCGTTTTTTCAGAGCTGGTTTTTAATGATTTCCAGTCACTCATGTTGGCTGTTTGTAGTGGAACAGCTTGTTCTGAAGCCCTCATGCAATGACTTGGATGTGAATCACTGCCCAATGCCATGGCTTTTTCCTCACTTTGGGATGTAACACTTTTATATAAATACGCAAACAATCTACACACTGCTAAAGTTTTAACTTCGCAAATATAACCAAATTGATATAACTTATGAGAAATCGACTCGAAATCGCGAATCCATTCAAACATTGCCGGGAACCGCACAAATTAATCCACAGGTGATCCGATTGCCGCTCCCCCTAGAGAGTAAACGTTACAGTGTTGCCAACTCCAAAAAATTTGTTCCGTTAAAACAGTGTTCAAAATTCGCTGAAATCCGCTAAATTAAAATAATTAATTAATTGAAGTTCAAATAGCCGAAAGCACTTTCAACTTGTGCATTTGTCCATGGCAGCAATAAAAGCACAAGGGCAATTCCGAAATTTCTTTGAAAAGGTTATAATCACTTGTATAAAAATTCTCATTTAATTCAAAAAATTCACTTATATTTTGATTTTTTCCCAATCCAGAGTTATAAATTTCAACTAATTAATAATAGAATAGCGCAAAATATGCATGTTTGATGTGTTTATTCCATGGGTGTTTATTCACTGCAGAAACTAGTTAGTGACCACACTATCTTCGGCTGCATGAGATGGCGTGGTATCTTTCATAGGCATCTTCGCACAATTTGCATACGCTCGTGAAAGAACTGATTCCTTCCGAATGACTAGCAGTTAAGTTCACTGAGAGAAGATCTTTCTCGATACCACGCTCTTGAACGAACAGACTCCTTCTGAATGACTCGCAGTTCGATCTGTTAACGAACTAGCTAGTTCTCTGAGAGAAGATCGTTCACCATACCATGCTCTTGAACAAACCGATTCCTTCTTATTGACTCGCAGTTCGATCTGTTAACAAACTAGATAGTTCACTGAGAGTAGATCGTTCACCATACCACGCTCTTGAACGAACCGATTCCTTCTGATTGACTCGCAGTTCGATCTGTTAACGAACTAGCTAGTTCACTGAGACTAGATCGTTCACGATACCAAGCTCGTGAACGAACTTATTCCTTCTTAATGACTCGCAGTTCGGTCTGTTAACGAACTGGCTAGTTCACTGAGAGTAGATCGTTCACGATACCAAGCTCGTGAACGACCCTTTTCCTTCTTAATGACTCGCAGTTCGATCTGTTAACGAACTAGCTAGTTCTCTGAGAGAAGATCGTTCACCATACCATGCTCTTGAACGAACCGATTCCTTCTTATTGACTCGCAGTTCGATCTGTTAACGAACTAGATAGTTCACTGAGAGTAGATCGTTCACCATACCACGCTCTTGAACGAACCGATTCCTCCTTATTGACTCGCAGTTCGATCTGTTAACGAACTAGAGAGTTCACTGAGAGTAGATCGTTCACCATACCACGCTCTTGAACGAACCGATTCCTTCTGATTGACTCGCAGTTCGATCTGTTAATAAATAATGAAATGCGCCCAATGGGCATTAAAGAAGAGCACTGTCGCTGATCACTTAGTCACTACATAAATGTACTATTGATACCGCTCTCTTTGAGCGAGTCAGAGCATGGTATTTACTGCACCAATCCCAACACCATGCACATCACATTCAGGACCCGGGTCGTGATACGTCTTTTCAGTGCACACCTTATGGTGGAAACCATGAATCGCAAATCGTGTCACTGTGTGTCTCAACTCATAGTTGGTGTTTGTCCATTCCTTGTTGGTCATAGCCTCAGTCGAATAGAAACTAATGGAAGTTTATTTCTGACAGTGCGTCGTCTGGAAACCTCATCTCTTTAGCCGAAAGTATTATTGGTAATGTCATCAGGCTCAAACGTTAAAATTTAATAAAGAAAATTCAAAATATGGCATTATATTAGATTTTTTAAATATTCCGTCAAAGCACAACATCCACTAAAAAATCCGCTATCCGCTAAAACCATATTTTTCCCCGTTGAAAACGTTAAAAATCCACCAAATTTAACGGTAATTCCGCTAAGTTGGCAACACTGAAACGTTAAAACATTTAAAGCGCCATGTTGTGACGTAATAAGCGGGAAATACGAAATAAATCTATACTGTAAATGTTTTAATTCATGACGAATATATTTAAAATTAAAAATGTGGTACATACTAATATTAATCTGAAATAATATAACAAAAGACGAACAAGAAGCATCGGCCGCGATCGACATATTTATTATCAGGGCAAGGCCATAAAATAGTGTGAAAATGCACCCAAAAATAGTAAAAAATGACACGAAATGTAAAAAAAAATGTCGCAATAAATTATTCGTTACTACTTGAACTAATATTCTCATTACTTCCTGAAAAACTAAATAGTTTTTTAGGAAGTAATGAGAATATTTCAGAGAGAAATTTCATGAATGACAGTGTGTTAAATTAAAATTTTTATTTTGTTACTAAAAAGTAAATTAATAAATTTGCAAAAACAAAATACTTCTTAACGAGCAAATTCCTCACTCAAATGAATGACAGAGTTGTACTAAAAGTCTGCTTCGTGTCCTCTGGAGATTCCTTGCTTATAAACTTTTAACAGACAAGCATTAAAAACAGAAATAGTAAGAATACCAACACTGATTTCATTCTTCATCCTTATTATCCCATAAGAAATAACACACCAGCGTGTTGTTTATAACTCATAGAATACTTTGCCATCTGCTGAGTTAAGTCTGCATGTAGCCAATGGGTGCGGCCCGGTTGTCTATGTATTCTTGATTTTAGCGCAATTATTGCTATATTAATTCAGTTAACTGCACTGCTCTTTTTCATTGGCTGCAGCATTGTGAAGTAGATTTATAGGAATAGAGGTGATAAGAATTTAGTTGTGAGTCAGAATGGATACGAGATGGGTACAGCATTCGTACTGTCTGAGGGAGAAATGCCAGAGAAAACCACACGGAAGTGATGGAAGCTTTGGCATCCCTGCCGAACTTTAAGGGATTATGAAGCTCTTTCATGCTTCCAACTACCGCAATACATTAGAGTGGTGTCTGTTTCCTTCACTATCCTACATGTAGTGCCTATACATACATTTCATACCCCGCCCTTTCATTTGTATGTTTCAAAATGTTAAAAGGTTCCATGTGTTTAGTTCTGACGGTTTCTTGATGTGAGATTTTCATAATAAAGAATGGAAACAGCGTCATGAATTCTGAAATCCCGCCGGCAGAGGACTTTATTAGACTTAGCACCAGGAAGAGGGATGGCAGCACCAGTTAGCATACTTATACTACCACCCACGATCGCCAGTCGACCACCAGCTGATGATGGGAGAAATACTCCCGAAACTAGTCCAGTTTTTTAAACAAAAGTGACTTTATTTTTTACTTTTATCAATAACTGCCAATACTGGATTCCAGACTTCAACATTCTATTTTTATACCTAATCCCCCAATATCCTGAACTGAAATGGTGCAACAAAATGCAAAAGTTATAAAATATTCTTCACATTTACAAATGATCTATAAAGTACAGACTTTACAATAATATAAACAATTTCTGTTGTTATCTATTATTGTGTACACATTTCACGTACCATGTGCACCAGGCTGTTTAAAATGTTTTGAGGCAGACTGTACATGTGCTTTGTGAGGACGACAAGAAACACTACAGACAATTCAAGCGTTTAATTTTATAAGGGTCTAACTGCCAAAACCATGATTTTTCAGCTGGTAATTTTAAATGGATCTGTGTACACAGACCAATGCATTTCCGAAGGGTCCAAGGTCGAGGGAAAGCCATGTTGGTAGCAATAAATTCCAAATATAATGACATATATAAACCGTCTTCTTAAAAGAAGTGTTAAGGATAGGGGGTAGTATTCAAAATCTTATATTATTTATTCATGCGTCTTTCTGTGGGTCTATGTCTTGTTTTCTACTCAATCACGATTTTGGCGCTTAGACCCTTATAAAAGTAAACGCTTCAATTCTGTAAAATGCAGTTAACTGTACTTTACTCTGCAGACATCTCAAGAGTATCTATATTAATAAAAGGAAGTGTCTGTCTGTCTGTCCGCGATGTCCAGCAAAATCTACTGAACGCAGAGATCTGAAATTTTAAACATAGGTGGATTGAAGGGTCGGAAAATGCACCTCAAAGCAGGAATTTTAATTTTCGTGGGATTACCAAAGATAATTTGTTACTGCCATGGATTATGTTGGCTCTTGCTACTATTACATAGAAATCAGCTGAATTATTATTATTCTATCAGTTTGAATGCTTTATTCATGAAGAATAATATCTTGAAATAAACAACACACTGAAGAAGTCTGAACATTGTACTGTTTACTAAGGTTATTAAGCATTGCGACACAATCTTAATATGTTAGGTATGATTGTTTCTATTGTAAGACTGTACTGCAATTACGTTATTCATTTTTTAATGTTGATATTTGGTAGGAAAACTTTATACACATATGAACAAAGTTTTGCTGTCTATAAAGGACAGACCATTTCCATTATTTGTTAAGTTCGATATTACCATATTTTGCTCACCCTAATTTTTAAAGAATTATTTTAAAGTTTAGTTTTGCTCCCCGTCTTTTAGGCACATTTTTTTTAGAATTTAGGGATTTGTAGTCCTTTCAATTCTCGCACTCCATGGTAGGTAGGCCTATTGTTCCGATAGTGATTACGCAGCATGTAGCTGAAAGACAACATGGCATTTTAGAGTCCAATGTATGAAAACTCACGTTAAAATACAAAAGGAGTTGTGGAATATCCCGCTGTAGAAGATGAAGAATGGAGACACATAGTTATCAAGAACTCTTTTTAAAACATCCCTATATTTTACGAACTCTCATTTTTCACTGGCCAAAACAGGCTAAGAAGTGAACAAATATG
The DNA here is from genome assembly GCA_964059195.1 of Ectobius pallidus. Lineage (NCBI taxonomy): Eukaryota > Metazoa > Arthropoda > Insecta > Blattodea > Ectobiidae > Ectobius > Ectobius pallidus. The sequence continues at coordinate 178,477,637 of CAXKWD010000006.1, read as the reverse complement.
GTAATAAAGAATAATAATAATTTTACTATTTAGCATTAAGGCACAACTCACGGCATCATCAGAGAGTACGTTCATTAACGTGTTTAATTTTGAGATTTCAAAGGACAAAGACCTCGTCGTTAAGCTGATACGATCAACACAGAAATCTACTAGTTGACCTCTGCTGATGACGCAGGCGAGAATATCTGTGAACCGTCTTGAGCGATAACTCACTGCTAAAGTCACGTTGCATGCTCAGTTCCCTGTTTTCTGAATTGTGCTGCCATCTGTAGCCATGTATTGCATCGTGCATGACAAGTCTTTGGTTTGACACAAGAACACTCAGATCTCCCCTTCCTATTCCTATTTGAGACTAGATGCTTCGCGGCCTGTACTACGACTCCCCAATAAGGCCTGAACCAAATCTTTCTGGCCTTACCACCTCCAAGTGCTTGTATCAAACAGTAGTGACATCTGGTGAAAATGCCAGGCCTGGGTTCTGACGTAGGGAGATTTAGGACTTGACTAAGAAGTAGCGGCTCTGGTCTTGGGAGTTTGTAGTACAGGCCACATTCACGCGTCGCCAGCAAGATCAATTCTGCCAAAGTAAGCAAAACGTCATGTTAATGACACTGGTTGTGAGACAACATCCGTTGTGACTGCCTCAATAGTCGTCGTAGTGGCTGACCTGCGTGTGTTGGCAGTGCTGCCCTGTGAAGCCCGGAGGACAGTAGCACACAGCTCGCTCTCCTATCACGATACAGCGACCTCCGTTCTCACACACCTCCTCCTCGCATTTTCCTCTCTCGCAGAATTCACCTGTCAAAACAGCATTATTATATAAGTTCTCCTTAGACATCACAAACTTTATCTTGAACTAAACACTCCATATTGCTGAAAACAGTCCATATCAAGAAGGCCTTACTCGAAAAAATGAGGATCACAACCTGTTCCCACTATTGCCATACCCAAAATCTTTCTGAAGTGGCATTCTTGAACTATCATCTATTTTCTTATTTGTTTACAACATATTATTCTCCAAATGATAGAATTATCCAGCGGCATTAGAAGAAAGGTGTTGTGGAAATGGTCGACATAAGTGACAACGAAGTTAAAAATCAAGATTCTTTAAACCAAGAAGTGTCAGACATCAGCGAATAAACAATAAAGCAAATAAATGAAATGGAAGGAAAAGCAATTTAATGTGTTTTAAGCTGAATCTGTCATTGGACAAAAGAACAAGTCAGTTTTGATTATTTTGCTAGAAAGTTGTATTAATTACCTACAAACTCTCGTGAAAGATATTTAGTTATATTTATTCATTCAGGCATGTGAAAGTGCGTATTCAAGTACATGTACAGTGCTACGACTTTTAAACCGATTTTCTACATTCTGAAGACTGGGAGAGAGATTGTCTAAAGAAATATATTACTTAATTATTTTCCCCAGCGATACATTCTACTATATTATCTCCATCAATAAGAAATCTTTACTTTGGTAGCGAGAGTTGAAATTGCTACGAACTAGTTAGTTTGATTGTGTACCAACATAAAACTACAATGTTATATTTTCTAGTAGTTGGCAACCCTTCCGAAATTACATCAAATTCAACTCATGTTTACTTTATTCCTCTATAGATGGCTCTCATTGACAGCTCTAATATTTACAAAACCTACCCTCACTTGTGTAATGACATTCTACATATGCCAACAAAAAAGTTTTATAAATGGTAGATAACTTAACATTAGACAACTACAACTGTACCTTCTCTATCTGGAGGACACAAACACAGCACGGGCCGACTGGAGTGAGGGCCGACCAGACAGGTGCCGCCACCATGACAGGGGTTGGCTCGACACGGTACTTTCCTGCGATGATGTCTCAGAGGGTGGCGATGCTCAGAGTCCGAGAGCACAGCGTTGGGCACGGCTGAAACAGAACCAGACGGAACAAGATTGCAGCTAAAACTGCAGTTAATTAGCTTAAGTTAATAATATTGTTCTACTTGCCTACTTGGTCATTGTCCCAGTAAAGGGGTTGAAATTCCCAGTTTCGTTAGAGGCAATTCTTAAGTAACTAACACTTTTTGAAGTGAAACTTTTTTAGCCGCAGTAGGGGTAAATCGAGAGCTTGTGTAACGCTCAAAAGTCATCACAAAATTAGTGAGGTGTCACGGAACGGACTGCACAGAAAACAATCACAAGAAAATCGTAAAACTTACGATAATATTGTTTAAAAGTGGATTAATGTATCCAAATAAAACAATTTTTGGTGAAATTCATCTAAAAACTGGGATTATGTTTAGTTTTTGTGTTATAATGAGAATCCGCGATTCCAAAATGCTGTTTTTTTGGGGGGATTATAGGAGGCAGTAAAATGAAATCCTGCAAATATCTGCAGAATTGAGAAAAATATGTGTTATCACATCTCACAAATTTCAAAGACATGAAATGATCTCAGATGTTCAAGTTAAGGAAAGACTTACTGACTTACGCATATTTACCTTGACAGCTGGGATCCACGGTGTTGTTCCAGGAGTGGGAACGACATCGGATAACTGACAGATGTGCTTGTACTGACGGCACAGAATAGCCGGCATCACATTCATATCGGCATATAGTACCCTCTTCCAGTAAGTCTCCAGTACCGCTGGTTGTGGAACCCTCGTTGCTGCCGGGCGTCTCGCAACTCAAGCGGCCGTGTGCAGGACTCAACGGCTGCGGACATCCCTTCCTTACTAGACAACAGAACAAAACCTATTACATTCTGTTAACTTTGCCAACTATAGTCGATAACAAACACGGATAATGCAAAACACACAAAATAATGTAATTGAAAAGTACAATTACTGAGTCTTACAAACTTGTATTACACAGCAGGGAGCGATGAGCATGTTGGTAAAGAACTAGCGTTCACAACCATAAAAAAATAAACACAGTACAGTAAATTAATTTTTTTTAAATTAAAAATAAGCCACAATTAATCTGCAAACTGGATAATGAAGAGTCGGTACCAACCTTTGCAGTGAGGCAGTGGGTTCGTCCACCTCAGCTTGTCTCCACACTCGGCAGACGTGTGTCCGATGAGCTGGAAACCTTGTGGACAAGTGAAATCACATCGAGATCCCCAGACATTGTTAAGAGCGCAGCGAGCGTCCACGTGGCGAGGCAAGTGCAGAGGCGGGCATTTCTGTACTGTGCGACATAAAACACACTTAATTGTACTACCAGGAGCCTCACCGGGGATCACGACTTATCAAGGCTGCCAACAGTACCTGTGACATGGTAGCGATACTTGCAGATAGTCACTTGTCTTCCGTTGTGCGTGAGTCGCACCAGCAAGTTGTAACTTCCCTCGCCTACTGTTGTGCCCGGCTGTGGTCCAAATATAGATTCTATCCTCATCTCCGACAACCGCACCCTGGACAGAAAGTATGTGTGGTAATCATATATTATTTGTATACATCTCTCGGACTTGAGAAGCGGCAAGTGAAACAGGTTAACAGACATTTACTTCAGTGCAGTTTCTATGTTTGCAAGACAAGATGACAATATAATTATTGTAGTATTTTCTCTGTGACATAATGATCATACCGATATATGGCATATTATTACCATATCTCTATTATTATAAGTGAACAAATTGTCCCTCACGTGGCAGTGACATCAGGGGTGTGAAGGAGGCTACAGGGGGAACCCAAAAAAAAACCGGACTTCCGTTATAAAAAATTTATTTATTACTTTTCTTTCAGTTACCTTCAAAGTACTCTCCATTAGATACAATGCACGAGTCAAGTCTTTCTTCCCACTGTTTAAAGCACCTCTGGAACTCTTCAACTGTGATATCGTCCAATGCCCCTTGCGAAGCTGTTTTTATTGCCTCCACATCATCAAAATGCTTCCCTTTTAGATTTTTTTTCCATTCTTGGGAACAGAAGAAAGTCACACGGGGCTAGGTCTGGGGAATACAGACCACCCCTGAGAGGCCATTGTGTGGTAAGGCACCAGTTGCCTGATCACTAAAGTTCCGGGCGTTTCATCCACACATTCTATTGCAAACCTCTTAAAACTCCTGGTTAACGGACTGGCCAGGGGGAACAAACTCCTGGTGCACAATTCCACGAATGGCAGCGTGCTTTCAGTCCGTTTTTTTTTTTTTTTTGGGGGGGGGGGTCCACCCTTGTATATGCTATCTGTGACAAGACTATTGTTTAATGCCCTAAAGATGGCTCCATGTACCTAACCGAAAGGCCATGGGAAAATAAAAGAAGTCAAAATTAAGGTATTATATAATTATGCCACCTGAAGCAGCATTTAGCAAAATTCCAATCTGCTATGGTAAACAGAAACTAATGCATATTATGATAACGTGTTGGGATAACCTTTGGAAAGCAAGCACTAAAGGCTTATTAACAAAACAATTATTTTTCCCTTCTGTTACTGAAAGACTAAGCTGTAAATATCTAACACCCAACTTCGTTCTCACACAGTTTATGTCAGGCCACGGTAAATTTAAAATATATTTAGACAGATTCAAAATTGACCCCAGTGATTGTCAGTGTAGATGCGACGAAGAAAAAGAAAGAATACACCATCTGCTATTCGAGTGTAGTATATATGAAAGAGCACGATTGACGTTAGTACTTCATTTAGATTCTTGCAGTAAATGCTATGAAAACCCGCTATACTTCATATTTAACAAGAAGTGCTGTTCTTATGAATTTCAAAAGTACGTTCAATATATTCATAAATCAATGTAAATAATGGTATTATAGTTTAGGGAAAAGAACACATTACGACCCGACCAAGCCCCCCACCACTACGAGAAACCTAGCGGCGGCATTAGAACTACTAGGAAAGTAGCGACGGTGGCGACATCTAGTAAGGAAATGGTGAAAGAGAAAAATAATTTACTTTTCCTTTATTCTCTTCTTCTCTTCCTTTCCCGTCTCTTTCCTCTCTTCCTCTCACCTCCTCTTCACCCTACCTACCTATTCGAGACCTATTCCTAACAATAAATTTTGGATCGAACGGGGATCGAACGCATGACCCTTAGCATCGTAGCCAAGAGACTTATCCATTACGCTACGAAGGACAGTTGAGCAGTGAAGGAAGTTCCGGTATATTTTAGTTATCTTATTTAGTTGGCGCTAGCGAGTGTTAACGCAAGAATCGGGTTTTCTAATTTTGAGATGGTTTGTTTGTTATGAAAAGAGTAGTGTTGGTTCAAGGGAATTTTTCTGCATCAATTAACACGGCGTTTTTTAAAATTGGGAAATATTATGTAAATTTCGATTTTTTATATATTGTGAATTTTTTTTTCTTTCAAATCTGTGTTTAAAGATCGTGAAATATGATGTTTGGTACAAGGGTATTGTTTTAATATAATTCGTGAAATTTTATTTTGTTTTTATAATCGTTTTTAAACATTGTGAAATATTATGTATGGTGCAAGGCAATCATTAGAGTAAGCTGCGGCTTAACACAGGAAGCTGCATTACCGGCGCTTAGTAGCGGCCGGCAAGAGCAATAGCGGGCGGAGGGGAAGCCTGCCTGGCGGAGAAGGCGACCGGGCCGATGGAAAGGGGAGCCGCTCGGGTCGCAAAGTGTTTACTTGCCATAGTTTAAAACAGTTTCTAATCTTAGTATCAATTTAAGCTTAAAGAATACGAAGAACATTTGCAAATTTATCTGCACAAGGGGGTGAGGTGCTCAGACAAAACCAAAATAAAACTGTTAGGAGCCAAAAAATAGGATGATAAAAGAATTTTAGGAGCGCAAAGAATCCAGTTTTCAATTATAAAAGCTAACACATGTTTTTTGTGACTCACCGACTCATGGGTGAGTCGTGACAAGGCTTCACAGCAGGTGGCTCCACAAGCACAAAACTAGTTCCTTTAGTTGCCACCACAGCTCTATCATCAGGGCAACGGATGCACAGTTTATCCGATGAGCCTGGGTCAGGAGCGTCTTGAACTGCTCTGGAATCTGCAAAGCAATCATCTCACAGAAAAACAGCAGGTACTATAGGTAGAGCTCCAAAACGAAAAATCCTATTTGGGTTAGGTACCTTCTGGGGATGTGATACAAAGATGTCGACTCTCTCTTATTTTTAAGGGTACTTTACATGAAGAAAATTTTGTTTTTTGCAATTTTCTCGAAAACAGCTTTAATGGTTTTGTTCAAAATTTGTACATGAAGTCCTTATATTAATTGCTAAAACTGTCCGATTAGGATAACAAATGTGCAATTCATGTTTAATTTGTGTTTACAGTGAGAATGGAGGTCAGGATAAAAATATGACATGTCACAAACATCCGAACCCTAATTATAATATACATACTGTATATTATATATATATTTTTTAAATAAATTCAGGGCGTTTTTTGAAGAATTTTTACACCATAATAGACTCGTTGATAGGGCACATTTTTTTGGTAATTTATAGGTCATGAAATTCCTAACCTAATATCACAGAAAACTGGTGCCAACTTACTGGGATGAAATCTGTTGGGGAGAAGTTTGTGTCCGTTCCAACTGGGTCTCAGGATTGTTGTCGTGATGGTCCCCTTGTAAGCCTGCAAACACAGCGACACAAATTCATAGTAATTACTTCTATTTTCTAGGTTTATTTAGTGGTTGGGGTATTTTAACACACAAACCGTGATCTAAGGCCCCTTTAAAAACATTTAGAGGAGAAGCCAGAAGAAGGTAGTGGGTTACAGAGTTTTCATCTTCTTTACGAGACCCTGTCTTGCTTAGACCACTCGCCCCTAACTCATGGGAGTTGGGCTGACTCTGGTCGAGATATGCAAACTAGAAATTCTGTTTGACTTTAACAAAATATTTTATCAAAATACTAACTAAATCTCAATTAACTCTAATCTCTGTCGCGCATTGGGGGCATGTGGTCAGCATGTCGACACTTCTTAATGTCCACCATTAACCATTAGACTCTTGTTTACCTTTTTATTTCCGGAGAGGACTGGCACATTGACCTTGGCCCCAGTGTAAGGGATGGTTGCAGAACCCCACTGCGATGACCTGAAGAGACCGGTGGTTCTGCGCAGAGGAAGCTTGTTGGACATGTTGGTAGCGGCCACGAGGTGGGAACCGTCATGGAAGTGACTGCTGCTTCTCTTGGGGACCACGACTCCATGTCTCCACTGTGCCCTGTGAAAATCAGTGGATGTTAAAAACGTTCCTTTGAAGCAAAAAGTTATCTGTTAGAGTTGTAGCCTAATACAATTACTCTTCCACTTATACGCTTTGTCAGTATAGAAGGCTGTGATCAGTAACTTGTCATGACCAGGGCCCGGATTCTAATGACATGTCATCTTCTTATTGATGCTGCATAGACATTGCCAACTTGTGGATAAATCCTAATCATGGCCCCCTAGATTATAGAAATGCATTTTTGGTCATTTTATGCAATTTTATATTTTTATGGCATTTATTTCAATTTTAGGTCATTATTTTGTCATTTTCGTGTCATTTGCTTCCTTATTTAGTCATTTTCAAGTATTTACATTTGAGTGCATTAACTTTTTTCCGTTGCTAGCGGTGCTGTCTTTGAAGTGTTGTTGGTTTAATGCAAGAAGGAAAAATTCGGTGTTAAAGTGTTGACATGTCTCAGTTGGAAATGAGAATCAAAGAAACGTCAAAATTTTGTATTATATTACTATTGCTATTAGATTGACTAGGCACATGCTTGGATTTGAGAGTGCAAACTACTGTTTACCCTCAACAAACAATAATATAATCCGGCAGACCGCAAAAGGAAATGACAAATTTTGACTCGCCAGTGCCTGTATAAATTTCTGTGAGAAAAGAACATTCACAACATTGGAGTTATTTACAGTTTTTACAATTATGTAAAAATTAGTCTAAAACTTTGTGTGTACAATAATAATTTACAATAATAATGACAGAATGACATTGTGTTTATTTATGTTATCATTGCAGAGTGTTTACTTATTGTCATTGTGATTGTTTGGTTGAGGGAAACCACAGCCTTGTGGAAACCCCTATATATATATATATATATATAAAAGAAGAAATGGTGATTATGTTCAGAAACAGAGTGAGTTACTGTTATCTTTGTAAATAAAGTTTTGTGTTCATATCTTTTGTTATTATTTAGTTATGCCGAATCGTTTTGGACGACCCTTGTATATGCGAGAAAGTAAAATGACTAAATTTATTAAAATCTTCATGTACTGTAAGCCTATTAAGCCTATGTAATGTGAATCCATGGACTGAATAAAATAAAACACCTCTGTTATTAGTTATATTAGCAATTACCTGCCAGAGGCTGGGTACGAAGCCAGGCCACCATACACCGGGTGTTGTCCAATCTCATTGCTGTACCCCTCATCTGTACAGACACAAACAATTATACAATTATTCTGAATGCATTTAACAATTCTCAATTATGAAGACGTAAAGAGTTTATAGTGACTATTCCACCCATACACAGCTTGTTTGATATTACTAATAACATTTAGCGATTCCTCGGATATAGACCAGTGCTTTAGTTGGAAAATATTTAATGGGGGTACTCACCTTCCATAGAACGCATATATATTGCGAATTTAATAGTGTTTGTCATTATTAACAAATACACTCTCGTGATTTGGACATTTAAAAAGTATTTTAGGACAATATCGTTCCTGTACTGCCAGTACGACGTACCGGAGCACATATTTTTCCCGGTATGGTAGAAGGAAAATAATTTTATACCGGTACGCAGTACCGGTGCGTACCGGCCCAACTAAAGCACTGATATAGACCAATCAGGATCGTTTATCTTATAAAATGCTTGATTAATACGAGGGTGCGATTTTATCTGCCAAAACATCATCTCATTTCTGGACATGCTAATGAAAACAGATTATTACAACATAACTTGTTTGGAAATTGAAATAATAGAAATGTACATTGATTAAAAACACAATTTCGATTTGGTGCAAGCCAGTTCGTGTGCTTTTATTCTGTTCTGCTGTTAGCTTACCTGAATTAAGTTAACTATGTCTTATATGCACCATTGGTAACACCGGTCACAACATGGTAACTTGAATCGATTCATGGATGGTTGATTCATAGTATGCCATGATCATACAGCTGTTCTTTTATATATAGGCTTGAGGCATAGTTCTTTCTATACATACATGTTTCTTTGTTTTGTATTATACGTATGTTAACTGACTTCTTCAGTCAGACAATTTGGATTTCTAACTTCAATGCGATCCTTGAAAAAGTAATTAAAGACAGTGACAGTGTTACGTAACCACATGCACAAATTCAAATATAATGGTCTCACCTGTGTAATAATACTCCGGGTCTCGAGTGTAGATCCTGCCTCCTGGTGGAACCATTCTGAAACAAACAACCCATGTCTTGTTAGCTAGTGTGTTCATACTGTACAAGCGTCTATGAACGGACTGGAAGGACGAGGAAAGAACAGGACGCCCATCCACATCCACTAGTGACGCCAACATTGCATATCATCATTCAGACAAACCAAAGAGTGGCAAAAGGGAACCACAAGGAAACATGAAGGAAGCGGTGCATACGTTGTTGAAAAAAAAATTCTGGGGGCATCAGGAAGGTTGTGCAAGGATGGATCAAGTGCATTGAGAAGCAAGGAGACTATGGTGAAAAACGAGGTAATTGAAACTTTTGTATTGTGCGGATATTCCTTCATTTTTCTAAAGTATTTACTTACACTCAAATGTAGCAGGCAGTTTCCTTTAGAAGACAACTGTGTCTTGCAACAGACGTGTGAATGTTTAACAAAATATGAATAGCAAAGTCACATTGCAACAGATTTGAGGTGATGAAACTTGATTTAAAAAAAAAAAAAACTCCGTGGCGCTACATCCCTAGAGGGACTTGGCCCACCACCTGACCGCTGCATCATCTACCATAGGCAGATGGCAGGATTGGGGGGCATGTGGTCAGCATGCCGACACCCATGGCCGTTAATGGTGGTTTTCATGACCGAAGCCGCTACTTCTCTATCAAGTAGATCCTCAATTTGAATCACAAGGCTGAGTGCACCCCTACCAGACTTCCCTACCTCAGAAAAATCTGAGGAGGTACTGGAGATCAAACCCAGGCTGACGGATCTGTAGTCAGCGACGCTGCCAGCAGCGTAAATAAATTAAGAGAATAAAACAGATGAATTGAAGACGAGAAAAAAAGAAAATTTTACACACAAATCCAGTAATTAATGTTGTTTCTATTCATCTCGAAACTGACTGCTCGCTGAAGTTTATATATATATATATAAAATTTATTTTAAGGTAATATGAGTGGCACTTATTGGAAATCCATCAGAAATCAGGAACTCATCACGTATTTGCCATTAATTGGACTATTTCACCGATGGATTTACATTTGAGCTCTCCCGGCTTCCTGATGACGGCACAGAGCAAGCTGCTGAAAGTTTGGTTGGAAACATTAAGCAATACTTGTCTTTCAACTTTTTCATAATACTATACCTTCAGGAATTGTATCACCATTACCTGTAGTCTCGTCCCCAGTAGTTCAAGCCATCGCCACCTGTAACAATGCAAAACGTGTTACTGTCTAAGTGGGAATCAAGTTGATTCACAGACGAGTCAAGTCGACTCCCAGCCACATTCCAAATATTCCTCTATAGTCTCTTGGTTACCAGAATGGGCGGCTTGTAGCAGTTTATGTCTTTAATATAAAAATCAAATAATTAATACATTTCAAATCCATATTTTGATTACCACAGTTTGTGCAAGACATTAGTGACTGATGAACCACAGATGAAACCTCTGACACTGGGATTCAACCCAGTACCTTTGGCTATCCATGCCATTGCTCTACCAACTGAGGAAGGTCAGAGTTCGCTTCACAGTGCCAGATGGAACCTCTCTCCTATGACTGATTTCCCCTAATGGTGTCATAACAAAACTAGGTTAAATGAAGCCGTAAATAATATTCTTCAGTATTTTCAAAATTCAAACTTAAGCGTGAATCCCACGAAGTGTGAAATGATTACATTTGGTTTCAAAAGCGTAAGTCATTTGTATGAAGTGAAACTTGACATTGAAATTGTAAAGAATGTTATAAATGAAGCTCCATTACTTAGGATCACTTTAGATAAAAAGCTTACATAAACAACGCACATAGCTAAACATTAGTTGAAACGTCTTCATCCTTAAATATTTAACAATACATGTCCCAATTAAATGCGTTAAATTCTTATGGAATTGAACTATGGGGTAATGTGTCACAACTAAATTTAAATAGAATTTTCATGTTTCGAAAAAAGGGCTTTAAGGTATCCTGGGAGTTTAAATTATCGTGAGACCTGAAAGAATAAGTTTAAAGAATAAGAAGTCTATTTATATTATTCTACACATACATAAGCATAATACTAAAAGCCCAAAATCAAACATTATCAGATATTCACTTAACCTTCTCCAATGGGACAGAGAAGATGCCTCGTTATATTGGAATAAAGGGATACCAACACAAATAAAAAATAACGAAAATAGTAGGAAATTTAAAACTTCTTCGGAATTCCTTTTATAATGTTAATGGATACTTGAACTCTAAATTTAAGTGCAACAGGTCATATGGTAGGCCTATAAGATAAAATCCCTTTAGGCAAGCCTACAGGCGGAGGTAGATTTCGAAGTGCTTTTGGTTTCATTTATTGTCGCTGCATAGCACTCTTCTTCTTTAGCCTTGGCATGGCAAACCTGCAGTAAAGAGGAAGAGCCTACAATCAATAGTTTTGACAACAATAATAGGATATAATATTCTGGGAGGCCGTGCGCAAGATCAGCAATGAATAAAATTAGCAAAGCCGCTAAACAAGACAAAATTATGATATTATAATAATTCTTTCAAGTGTTATTATTTTCAAACATTAAAATCTCGCGTCATATGAGAGCTATCAAGAAACTATTTATTGATTTGTAGAGTACTCATCAAGAGCTTTTCAATGATACCCCAAAAGACGTGGTTTCAAAAGTTTCGAATTTTCATCCCCCACCCTCACTCGAACCCCCGAATCGTTGGTGTCACTGTGAACTCCATAGGGAGTACTCTAATTTATTCAAACAAAGTTTCCCTCTATACATCATAGGGGCCGAGATATACATTTTTAAAAATTTCAACCCCCTCCCCCGACCACCCCCTTGGGCCAATTTTGCTCATTAACGAACTTGTCCGAACTATTGGGCCTAGAAATAACATATTAAAATTTGGTTCAAATATCTTCAAAATTACGGCCGCTATCGTGTAAAGATATATATATATATAAATATCACAAAATTTTTTTTTGAACGGGCGGTGGTTTCGTACTTAGGGGAGCATGAAACGTAAAGATATGAAAGAATTTTTCGAAAATCATAAAGTGGTATCCATTGCAATACTTAGGTGCCTAGGTGCCTAGCCTATGTATGCTTAGATTAAATTTTTAATGATGTATGGTATGGAATGAATGTGTTTGTATTTTCAATACTTGTATGTATGATAATACAGTAGAGTCCCGCTACTCCGAACTAATTGGGACCGAACACCGTTCGGTTTAGCGGGAATTCGGAATAAGTGGATTTCATTAATAATAAAACGTATTAACTTGTTAAGGTGTAAATTAAGTGGAGGGAATTGTATAAATGGAGCCGACATGTGCTGTAATAACCAGCTTTCATTCCAGTTTGGTTTCAGGCTTAAGCTCTATGTATGCCTCCATTTAACTTCTTTGTATAACAATAAATGTATGTTTTTTTCACGAACGTCTTTTTTAATTTCTCCTGCTTTTAAGTTTAAAAAAATGGTATTTGTCTTAACTCTGTTCGGAATAGGCGGATTTTCGGAATAGCGGGGTTCGGAAAGCGGGACTCTACTGTATTTTTATATATTCATAATTGCCAATGTTGTGAAATGTAGCACAACAATATACAGAATAGTAACAAATTATTATTATTATTATTATTATTGATGATAATAATAATAATAATAATAAGAAGAAGAAGAAGAAGAAGAGTGTATTTAGGAGCAATAAACAGTTAGTAAAGCCACTTAAATTATTTTTCTAATATTTTGCAAAATGAATTATGTTTATATGGTAGAAATATCTTATGAAAAAGATCAAAATAAGGAATTTTCCTAGAATTGGCCTGTTTCTGCATTTGAACTGAGCGCCATTCAGAAGGAAGCCACACTGCTGAACTTTAGAAGCCGGACAACAAAGATGGCGATGCAGAAGTTTTATAGTATCCCGCTAGATGGCAGGGCACTCAATTTTGAGATTTAACTTGGTTTTACCAGTTTTTCATGAATTTGTGTCACAGAATTGTCAGTAAAATACTACATTATAGGTTTAAAAATTCTACTACACTAGCAAGTCAGCAGATGTGGAACATTTGCCGTTAAGAAATGATTTGCTCGTTAAAGAAGAGAACTCCTTGGTAGAATTTAAGTAAGAAAGGTTAAAACACAATAAAAAGAAGTTATATAAACAGTGGACCATACTGATAAAATCCAAAAGTCTGAATGATAAAAACACTTTTCTCCACGAGTAAAAAAGTGTTTTTATCATTCAGACTTTTGGAAGAAAGGTTAAACAATCAAAAGAAGCATTTTTTTGTTACGTCAATAGTTTTTAAAATAAAATATGAGTTGTTACGACGCATTGAACATTGTTCACATCTCACAGAGTCACACTTTGTACAAAGCAGTTCTGAATATACAGAGTGTTAATGACTAACACCGAAATATTTTACCTGTGTATAGAGGGGACATAGACAAGCAACTTTTATTAGGTGATTTTTGCTCTATGACGTAAAATGTGTATGCTACAGGGCATTAAAGTCATTGCAATTTGGTGCTCAAAAGTCAATAATGGAGCGAAATAGGGCTAAAATGTTCATTAAATTGACTTTATGCCTTCCTAGTGATGGATAAAAACTTGACTTTTAATCATTCGTCAACAGCTATATCATAATCTAGTGTTTCCATAATGTGCAAAATTTACAGACTAATCACATGTCTGGCCGCCACTGCATTAGTTTTTTTTATTCATAACTCCAGTGTTAACAACGAAGTTCCTATGTTTTACATTTCTTTCATTGTTAGAAGTCAGTGGCGGCCACTGCATTAGTGTTTTTATTTTTTGAAGTAAAACTTCTTTAGTAGCGGTAGAGGGTAAATCTGGAAAATCAGTCACACTAAAACCGTCACGAAATCAGTCACAATCAGTCACGAAATCAGTCACACTCTTACTTGTTTCGGTGCGGACTGCACAGAAAACAATCAACTCAATGATTAGGAGTAATCAAAGGAAATTTTTCAGACCTTACTTCCTCAATGGCAATAGACAATTCCTAAGCAATCTAAAGGTATATTATCTATTATATGGAACCCGGAGGTTCATTACCGCGCAAATCCAAAATTAAAAAATACAAATTTCCAAAATAAAAAAAACAAAATTAAAAATTATAACATCCAAAAATCCAAATTTTAATAAATAATAAGATCAAAAATTTAAAAATAAAAAATAAAAATTTAGAAAATAAAAAAATAAACAATTCAAAGATCGAAAATTTAAAAAATCCAAAATTAAAAATTCAAAGATCCAAAATTAAAAAGTCCAAAAACCCAATATAAAAAGTCCAATAATGCAAAATTGAAAAAATCCAATAATCAAAAATTTAATAAAGTTTTACTTCTGTCGCGTGGCGTTCCACGCACTCTTTTTTCTTTTTTTTATTATTCATAACTCCAGTGTTAACAACGAAGTTCATTTTGTTTTGCATTTTTTAAATGTTAGAAGTCAGTGGCGGCGATGCCCTGGGAGATTTTTTGCTGCAACAGGATGAACTGAATCCACAGAGCAAAATTCTGATAATAATAAAAGTTGCTTTTCTATGCTATTACTGTATTAATTATTAGTTTTTAGTTCAACTGTCTTTATACATGCTTCAACATCCAGGTCATATTACGTGTCGGGTTCTCTGTGGACCACTGATGTTCGTTTGTTTTCTATTGTTGATGTGTTATGGAATCTGATGATTATAATACAGGATGAAATACTTGATTTGCCTTTATGACAGTGGAAACCCAGTCAAATTGTCCGGCCACAGATTTTGAACCCAAGCTAAAGCAGGCGTTGGCTATATTAGGAAGTCAGAGACTTGTGGCATTTATTACCATTTGTCATTGTTATAATGAGCCGCAATCTGGGTGGTCCAGTTTCGATTCCCGGCTAGCGAGGCCCACCCACCACAACTATGTGATATCAGCCAATCATACGGCACCAGATCTGCTACTGCAACAGCAATACAGGGTGTTAATGAATAACACCGAAATATTTTACCTGTGTATAGAGGGGACATAGACAAGCAACTTTTATTAGGAGATTTTTTGCTCTATGACGTAAAATGTGTAAGTTATCACAATTTGGTGCTCATAAGTCAATAATTAAAATTTTCATTAAATTGACTTCATGCCTTCTTAGTGATCGATAAAAACCTGATTCTTAAACATTCATCAACAGCTATATCATAATTTAGTGTTTCCATAATCTGCAAAATTTACAGACTAATCACATGACTAGCCGTCACTGCATTAGTCTTTTTTTTATTCATAACTCCAATGTTAATGACGAAGTTCGTTTGTTTTGCACTTTTTTTTCCCCCAAATCTTAGAAGCCAATGGGGGCCATGCCCTGGGAGATTTTATACTGTAACAGGAAAACCGAAGTTGTTTATCTCTGACTCCTCTACACACAGGTAATAGGCTATATTTCGGTGTTATTCATTAACACCCTGTATACAAATGTAAGTATGGAAAACGACTTTAAAACCTTACAATGCTACTTCGTAGAGGAAGTATTGTTTTTGACCCCCGAATTCCAAGCTGTGTTTTTAGCACAAACACAAGTTTTGAGGTCCCCTGAATCTAAAAATACTATTTTCGGAAACGTGTCTGTGTGTGTGTGTGAACAGCCTAGTTTCAGAACGGAAAATCATATGAAAGCAACATTTTGTATTTGGGTTAGATATCTTCTGAAGATGTGACACGAAGATTGGCGACGTTTCTCCTATTAAGTGCCAGTACTGTACGTTATGAGATTGTGTGCGGGACGGGAAAATGTCTGTACGCGCGATAACTCAAATGCTCTTTATCGGATTTTCATGAAACTAGGTATACGCATTTATAGCGTCCATGGCAAGAAGCTTTCATATTTTGGACCAAATCAGTTGACCGGTACCGGAGTAACGACTAATTAAAGGTCACATGCTTTTTAAATGGGAAATCATGACTATACTACAATGCCGCGTTGCTAATCAATGAGGACCTTGACTCCAATGCAGTCAAATGTTTGTCTATTTCGTTGATCAAGTTGAAATGGAGTACTACAAGAATACAGTCATATACAGAAGGTATATTACTGTGAAATAAGTAGGCCTACTTACATTAATCTGAGTTCTCTGCCATTACGTTTTGTGAAATGTCGACATATTTTAAAAATTTCTTATATCAGTGTATACAAGTACGAATTAAGGTTAAGCATCAAACTTTAGACCTTGGTTCTTCCGTAAGCCCTGCTTAATGAATCATTCTGGAGCTTAACTCTGAATTTGATTAAAAAATAACATATTTTCTGCATATAATTGCAATTTTAACTGATTAAACAAAAGCATTCTGGCACTTCGTTATATGAATTTACCTGATTTTATTTTTAAGGGGACTTTACATGAAATTTTCGTTTATCGCGATTTTGTTACTATTTTGTTTGAATTTTACAAGTGGGGTGCTTATACTAAGAGATAAAACTTTTGTTGAACACTTTTTTTTTCGAAAAAATTCTCTTAAGGGTAGTTATAAGCCACCAATCTGGATATGTTCTCTCTGCGATATGGCCTGCTGTTCACATCAGAAAGTGAAGTGAGAAAAATGTATTACGAGAGTGCATTAATCAGATTTTATTTGGGTTATGTATGCTTCGGGGATGCGATTTTACAACGAATTTACATGAAGAGAATGTCATACATAATAATTATATTATACTAAGAGGCTAACGTATTATTTGGGCAGAGGAAGTTATGTGAGTTTGACGTAGATTGTTTTGTAAGTAAAGAACTTATATATATATAATGGACTAGCAAGTGCCCGCGGCTTCGCCCGCGATAATTATTTCAAAAATTAAAAATTAAGAGCATAATAGTTAAATCATTATATTTATTAACTCTTAAATCACGTGGACTACATACCACGATTAGATAGCATCGTCTGGTAAAAGCGACCTCAGATTCGAGTTTCTTGGCCCAGAAAACCTCTGTATAGTGAGATTCGTCCAAATAAAACAACGTTTGACCATATTTAGGGCTTACAACATTCAAGCGATCGCGAAAGTTTTATTTTCAAGGTATGACAAAATCAGCCAAAGCCAACTGTAATTGATTTGACATTGAAATGTATAACTGAAAACTTATGTTTTCAAAACGCAAAAAATGCATGTTTTTGCCCGTTTTTCACTCATAACTCACGAACGAAAACTGAAATTAAAATTCCGGCTTCGAGGTGCATTTTCCGACCCTTCAGCACACCTATGTTTAAAATTTCAGATCTCTGCGTTCCGTAGATTTCGCTGGACATCGAGGACAATTCCTTTTATTAATATAGATAATATGAATTATAATGATGCCTTCTCTAATTTGTCAAACATCCATTTCATTTAATCCAAACCTACCTATACCATTGGCAACAATATGTTCTGTGAATTTGTTTCGATAATTCTATGTAAAAAGGGCTTAAGTATTTTAAAAAAACATTTAATTTTTGGCATTTAGAATCAGAATTTTTCAAAATCCCTTCTTAGTGAGCATGTACATTATGAAACGAAGGTACTATCAAAATTCCAAGTCTCTACCTGTTATAGTTTAGGCTCTACGTTGATTCCTGTCAGTCAGGACAAAGCCTTTGATATATATAGAGATTATCTTCATCACTAATACTTAAACATATAAGGAGTGAAGTGGAATTAGGGAGATTTAAGGTAGGATTTCTGCTTGAGTTGACTAACAACGTCACAGCCCCGCGATTTGCGTGGAAACTCCCTCAAACACGTGTCAAATAATTCTCTTCTCTCTTCACGATGGGAGGCTTACAACTACCCTTCAGAGAAAAAGAAGAGAAAGAACCAAATACAAAGTTTTCTTTTCATACGACTTTTCTGTTCACAGACAGAGAGATGTTTAGTGGAACGCGGCAAATGCGCATTCGCTTGTCTCGTCCCTTCTTTCTTTCTGTTAGTTTAACCTCTCCGCAACCTGTCGAGAGACATGGAAGAGATCAGCCCAACGCCGGGGCCACCTCCGAGACACACACACACGATATCCGGGGGGACCACTAGAGTCTAAAGTTACCTGACATCGTCACAGGTGAGGAAAACCCTGGAAAAAACCCCACCTAGATAACTTATCCTTGCCCCGCTTCCTACATTCCCTTTGTTAATATCATTTTCATATTGCATGCATTCACAAGCCACGTGTTTGATATTGACCAATCAGGATCGTTACCTTATAACATCAACACATCATTAATATGTATGAAGCTCTAGTTATCAACATTAACTGGTTATCCCTATGGCAATAGACAATTCCTAAGCAAGCTAAAGGGATATTATCTATTTTATGGAACCCGAAGGTTCATTGCCGCGCTTACCTGAGGCCGCCATTCAACCCTAATCTGCGCTAACTCCATCCAACCATCCCTCACAAATCTTACTTCCCTTAAATCTATCTTAATATTGTCCTCACACCTGCATCTAGGTCTTCTAAGTGGCATTTTACCTTCGGGTCTCCCAGTCAATATTTTGAGATATGTCTTTCGTTCCCATGTCTATGTATAGCTGGTGAACAGACTTAATATATTCCCACTTTTTCACCAAGAGTTGGCGAATACAAAATATATGATCAATGGTTGATCTATTTCGCCTAAATCAACATTGGTCATCTCCAATGATTTCGTCCGCGTAATCTTGACAGAAGTATATTAGATAGAATTTCGTACGATGTTGCCAAGAGAGAAATTCGGCCCTGTCTCCCTTCTTATGGATCGGTATAATGATAGATTCTTTCTATTCCTTTGGCAATTCTTCTTTTCTCAAATCATAAGAATGAGTTTATGGATCTCTGAGTTTAATCTATCCCCACCTGCTGGAATTTAGTCAACGCCTGGAAATCTGTGTTTTATTCTTTAGTTTATCTATAGCTGAACTGTGAGTAATTTGGCTGTACATTATTTTGTGAGCATTGACATGAAGCAGGGTTCGATCCTCTTCTTGTGAACGAGACGCGCCAAGTTTATTTTGCATAAGAGAAAGGAATCGCATTATATAAATATATATTCGTGCTTCACGCACGAGCTGTTGATGTATGGAAATTTGGCCAACACCACCAACGCCACAAGAATTATTGCAGAAGCCGTCAGCGACCGGTTTCAGACCTCACAAGGACACCTTGAGGCCACACGCAACATCTCGGTGCGACCTCCAGATTAACATTTCTCTTAAAGTTATTTGATCGAAGAAATTGAATAACAACCATCTTTCAAGTCTCACACCTTTCGGCATGTTGTTACATTCGTTACCATAGCGACGGGTTTAAGATGGCGGATAAACATCAGCTGTGTGAACGATTTTGAGGTTAAAAGACAACCGCTATGAAATACTCCAAAGCCTCCTTGTTTACGCATTATACTGCTTGTATCCATGCATATCGTAATTGCAATTATCACTGATTAAACAAAAGCATTCTGATACATCAGTTTACCTGATTTTTACATCGTTTTTACATAAATAATTTTATTCTCAATTGTGTTGTTTTACGTAATAAATATAGATAATTAAACGAATAAAACGAACCTTGTGCTGCCGTACGTTATAAACAAATGCATAAAGTAGAGCGGGTTAACAAAATCGACAAATCGACGTGTTATATTGCAAAATAATCGATTTGAGCGATGCTTTTTTCTCCGGTTGCTATGGCAATTAATTTCACAATTTGTAAGGTCTTGTTAATGGGTGGCGTTGGCTCTACAGGGAAATATTATATTAGATCGTGGAAGAGTGACGTGTTGACGTGGTTATTCTTAGAACCCGTTTCTCATTTGTCATTTGTCATTTGTCTCGCTCCATTAACTCAATCTGGTGATTTGCCTGTTTGTGTGACTTGAAAATGAATTTATCTACACTTGATCCTAATGTGCAGTTCACAAGAGCTCGTTTTTAACAATGTTTACAGTAGTGTCAATTCAACTTTCTTTTTTGAACTAAGCGCCAAGGATCCCGGGTTCGATTCCCAATGTTTTGTACATATTTACAATCTGTATCTTCTCGCTGCTGGACAAACCTTTTCCTCGTACTTATTATTATTATTATTATTATTATTATTATTATTATTATTATTATTGTGACGTACGTTCTGAAGGCCCTGGCCCGCAATTTTCTTCTATAATACAAATTATTATAGGCTATACCTATTGCTTTTACTTACTATATGTGGTGTAGTTGATCACACATTATGTAAATGAAAAGCACAACAATAAAATTAATTAATTATGTTATAAAACGGTAACTTACGTTACTTGTTTTTCTTCAGAATCGACTTACGAGTTTATCGATAGATTTGCGAGAACGAAGATTGAGGGCGTCGTAGCAGTTGCTATAAAAGCACACGAATTGGCTTACACCGAATCGAAATTGTGTTTTTAAACAATAGAGACTTTTATTATTTCAATTGTCCACCGCAGCGGGCCCGGGTTCGAGTCCTGGTCGAGACAAGTTACCTAGGTGGGTATTTTTCCGGGGTTTCTCCTCACCTGTGAGACAAATGTCGAGTAACTTTAGCCCCTTGCGGTCCCCGGATATCATCTGGCCGTCATTATCATCTTCATCCCATCCTCGCCTTGTTCAGAGTGAGTGTGTGTGTGAATGGTGTGTGGTGTTCGTGTTGTCTCGGAGGTGGCCCCGGCATTGGGCTAATTACTCATCCGGGAAGTCCTCCATATCCTTGTCTGGTGAAAACAGTATGCATGTGATCCAAAGATAATCCCTCTCCCTACAGGTCGTGGCCCTGTAAGGCCCGGGCGGCTTGGGTCGCTTAAATCCTTAAAAAAAGGAGACGTAAAACTAAGGTAAAGAAGAAGATAATTTCAATTTATAAACAAGTTATGTTGTTTAAAATAATGTGTTTTCATTCCGTTCACTGGCAGAACGTGACGTAGTGATCACCGCACGTTGATGCCTTACGTGTCCAATAACGAGCTGACGTTTTATCAGATAAAATTGCAAGCTTGTGACACAAGGAAGCATATTATAATTTAAACTATCGTGATTGGTTTACATACGAGAAATTGCTAAACGTTATTGGTCAATATCAAACACGCGGTGTATGAGTGGAACGGTCCTTGAAGTTCTTCAATGTGACAAGTTAAACTAGACGAAACTATACAATTTATTAAACGTCGCTGCAAAGAGGAAATTCAGGTCTGTGATTGGCTGAGAGAGATGAGTGTTATTCACATCAAATGGATTAGAGCTGTCAGATATGTACACATCCCAGCAATTCATCTCCACTGAACCAGAGACCATTCCTATGACGTCACTTCTCAAGTCATTCCTATCCTTGCTTTAAAAAATAACATATTTAAGGACTCTATTTTAAACGGCAGGTTTGTTGAGTTTAGATTCAATTGTGAAATTAATTGAAGGTGGCCTTGCTTGGTTGCCATAACAACCTAAAAAAAAGAGCATCGCTGAAATCGATTTTTTTTGCAATATCGCTTCGATTTTTAAAACCCGCTCAAGTTGGTCTATTTGTTTTAACATTACGAGGTTCAGAGACTGCATTTTTTGACAACGGTGGACACAGGAGGATCATGAATGCACGCCTAAATGGGAAAACGTTGAATAATTTGGACGAAACTTACTACGTGGGGGGTTTTAGGCTAAGGAACTTGAATCTGAGGTGGGTTTTTCCCCGGGTGGCGCAGTTTAATCGTGAAATGCACCTCGAAGCCGGGTTTTTAGCTCAATTGTTTTATTCTTTGTGCATGATTTGGGTAAATTTAATGCAAGTGGGGTTCGTTTTAATAGTTTCATTTCGAATCTGATTAGCTTTATTCGTTTAATTATCTTTATAATATAATTAAGAGTCCCACGCAAGAGTTGGCCAATGAAGCTGGTTTCTGCGTCGCGGCGGGCACAGCTCCACAACTCCCAAGCGATCGGGTGAAATATCTACGCTAATATAGCCGCAATCGGTGTAGAGATTTTTGGATTTCTGGACTTTTAAAAATTTTGGATTTTTGGACTTTTTTAATTTTGGAATTTTTCATTTTGGACTTAAAAATGTTGGATTTTTAAAATTTAATTGAGTTGATTGTTTTCTGTGCAGTCCGTCACAGCCCCGCTACTTTCGTAACGATTTTCTTCGTAACGCAACTTTGGGTTAGCTCTCGATTTACTCATAGTGTGGCTAAAGAAGTTTCACTTCAAAAACTTGATTTGATTTCTATGCACTTCATTTCACTGGTATCCATTGTGATTCCAAAGCAAAGCAACTTCTTATAACTTTGCGTCACTGGATGTGATTTCTAATTGTGGCCCAGGTGAAGAATCCAATGGCTTCATGCCACATTCTCACGGGCCGTTACACCTCAAACACATCATTACAATTTGAGGGCTTCCATTCAAAGTTTCCAAGCCATTTTGATTGGCTGCCTCAAACCCGGTAAATGAATGTGAACCTACATATTCAATGAATGCCATACAAGCATTTCTTATGAGATTACCTTATTACCATTCCACTCATACGTCGCGTGTTCGATATTAACCAATAACGTTTAGTAATTCCTCGTATCTAGGCCAATCACGATCGTTTATCTTATAAAATGCTCGCTATTAATATGAGGATGCTTTTTATCCGGTAAAATCGTCAGCTCGTTACTGAACACGTAAGCATCAGTGTGCCGTGGTTAATACGTCACATGCTGCCATTAAACAGATTATTTTATACAATATAACTTGTTTACGATTGAAATAATATAAATGTACATCGATTAAAAACACAATTTCGATTCGGTGCAAGCCAGTTGGTGTGCTTAGCTTACCTGAATGAAGTTAACTATGTCTTATTTCTCTTGTGATAGGCCTTTGTGATATTGTCTTTAAGCCCTTCTAACAGTATGTGAATATTATTTATGGGGAATCTTGAAAAACAAAGTGTATAGGTCAATTTTCCATACATTAGGATAACTTAAAGACAATATCACAAGAGAAATTAACTCTGAACTTATGCGCGTGAAAGAAAATTTCCTAAAAAGGTCCGAGTATTGTGTGGATGCAAGAGGAGAACCTTTCCAACATCTCTTGTGATGAGGTATGTGGTTATTTTCATTGTAATTTTAAGTGTAACTATGACAACCTGAATCATTAATCTGATCGCGACTTTATTAGCGTTGATATTTCACCCGATCGCTCGGGAGTTGGTGCTGTGCCCCCCGCGCCGCAGAAACCCGCGTCATTGGCCAACTCTTGCATGGGACTCACTGTATAATGTTTTAATTATTTTTATTTAAATAATTAATTTAAACAAATAGCTAGCAGTTGAGTAAATAATCACGGGCAGCATTAAATATAGAAATAATGAAAATTTTAAATATGACTTAACACTCTAAAAAATGTATAAAAATAAAGAAAAAATAAATCATTTCGCCCCTATTTAATCAGTTAATTCATTATATATATTCGTGCAAGCTTTCAATGTTCATAGAAAATAGGAGAATTATGAAATGCCTTGGCTTAAGAACACAGAAGACGAATGCTAAAAACTGCACAAACGGCAGCAAAACAGATGAAGGCAGAGACGCGTGGCCGATTGCAATAGGTACAGTATGTTAATGAAGACTGGAATAACTATAAACACTGGTCAGGTTGGAAAATATCCAACCTATCTCATCACCTCGCGTATAAAAACAAATACAGGAACAACCGGATTCTCCAGTTGCAATGAATTCTATATTTCCCATTCGCTTCTGCCTCTTGAGGCCATGTTTCTCAGTGGGACAATGCATCGCGTAAAATTAAACTTAGAACCTTGCAAACTCCAAGCTTATGCACAAAAAAAAAAAAAAAAAAAAAAAAAAAAAAAAAAAAAAAAGTGTGCGTGGAATGCCACGCGACAAAAGTGAAACTTGTTTTTATTTTTTCAATTTTTTATTATTGGACTTTTTTAATTTTTAAAATTTTTCATCTTTTAATTTTTTAAATTTTGGATCTTTGATTGTTTATTTTTTATATTTTTTAATTTTGGATTATCGATTTTTTAATTTTGGATTTTTAGATTTTTCAATTTTGGATTTTTAATTTTTTTTAAAATTTCGGATTCAGTTTCCCCTTTGAGTATTTTATTCTGTCCTTTATATCGTATAGCAGCAGATTACTCCTAATCATTGAGTTGATTGTTTTCTGTGCAGTCCGTTCCGTCACACCTCACTAATTTCATGACGATTTTTGAGCGTGACACAAGCTCCCGATTTACCCCTACCGCGGCTAAAAAAGTTCCACTTCAAAATAAGGAAATGACCAATCAGAACTCTCTGCAGCAGGAAAAGGAAGCACATGACAGGAAAAGACTCTAGGAATTTTCAATAGGCCTATTCCATCCACTGTGCTTTGCAAACAGTAAAACCTGAATTCTACAAGTCCCATGGGCGTTTCTACCTGCTGCCACCCTAATCCTAGTCCAGATACGTACCACAGCACGTTTACTGTAGTGAATGACAGCGGCAACACTGCGGAAATCCACGCGACTTTGTCGGTGCAGATTTTCGGATTAAGCAACAATGTTATTCTTTTGTCGATAGACGATGGTTTGGGACGAGGTCTTACAGACACTTCTGCTTCGACTATGGCAGCCTTTTTTCAGCTGTTCACGTTCTCGTTTGTGATTGGTTGTTGTGAATGCTCAACGTCTTCTGGAGTTGTTAAATTAGGCACTAAAAGTAACTATTACTCCCTCACATTAATTCCTCTGCCCAAATAAAAGTTTAGTATAGCATACCCCCAATTAAATTTGATTTTGATTAATGTACTCAGGTAACTTTCTTTATCCTAAGCATGTGCAATACAATTTTCTCACTTCACATTCTGAAATACAATTCAGTTGTTTCAACCTGATGCAAAGCTTTATTGTTCACCAGGCAAGGCTGAGTTTCTACAAACAGTGGGTCAGCATAGAACTGGCTTGCACCGAATCAATAGGCATTTATATTATATCAAGTTCAAAACAAGTTATCTTGTTTAAAATAATGTGTTTTCGTTCTGTTTACTGGCAGCAGGTGACGTATTAATCACGGCACGTTGACGCCTTACGTATCCAGTGACGAGCTGACGTTCTATCAAATAAAATTGCATCCTTGCAATCCAGGAAGCATGTTATAAGATCGTGATTGGTCTATATCCGATGAATTGCTAAACGTTATTGGTCAATATCAAACATACAAAGAAATGAGCTTTCTGTTAACATTTTCCTTGCCCAAAGTAATGATTATTAGGTCTCCTTCGGCCTATCACCACCAACATTGTAATTCATGGCTAATGTCCACTGGGTTGAAGGTGGTGGATATCGTCTATGCCACAGAATATTGAACCTACAATATTTTAATCTATATTAATAAAAGGAAGTGTCTGTCCTCCGTCTGTCTGTCTGTCTGTCCGCGATGCCCAGCGAAATCTACTCAACGCAGAGATCTGAAATTTTATACATAGGCGGACTAAAGGGTCGGAATGTGCACCTCGAAGCCGGAATTTTAATTTTCGCTTTCCTTCGAGAGTTATGAGTGAAAAACGGGCAGAAAACGTGTATTTATTGAGTTTTCGAAGCATGAGTTTTCAGTAATACAAATCAATTACACTAGGTTTTGGCTATTTTTGTCATTCCTTCGACATAAAAGCATCGCGATCTCTTGAATGTTGTAGCTCACGCTGGTCGATTCATTTGTTTTTAATGTCAAGGCACGCAAACATAATGTGAAATTTTCAACCTACACCGAAGAGGATTATTATTATTATTATTATTATTATTATTATTATAGGGATAATCAATATTAGCCTAAATATGGTCAAACGTTGTTCGATTTGGACGAAACTCACTATACAGGGGTTTTCTGGGCCAAGGAACTCGAATCTGAGGTCGCTTTTACCAGGTGACGCTATCTAATCGTGATATATAGTCCACATGATTTAGGTGTTAATATAATGATTTAACTATTATGCTCTTAATTTTTAATTTTTGAAATAATTATCGCGGGCACAAGCTATCTTAAAATAATAAAAGGACGTGTTTGTCTGTCTGTCCACGATGCCCAGCGAAATCTACTGAACGCAGAGATCTGAAATTTTAAACATAGATGGGCTGAAAGGTGGGCGAATGCGCATCGAAGCCGGATTTTTAATTTTAGCTTTCGTTCGCGAGTTGTGAGTGAAAAACTGGCAGAAAACGTGATTTTAGCGCTGTCGAAGCATCAGATTTCAGTAATACATTTCAATGTTAAATCAATTGCAGTTGGCTTTGGCTATTTTTGTCATACCGTGGTAATAAAAGAATCGCGATCGCTAGAATGTTGTAAGCCCACGCTGATCGATTCATTTGTTTAGAATGTCAAGGCCCGTAGACATATGAAATTTTCAACCTACACGGAAGAGGGATAGGCCTAAATATGGTCAAACATTGTTTGATTTGGACGAAACTCACTGTACAGGGGTATTCTGGGCCAAGGAAATCGAATCTGAGGTCGCTTTTACCAGGCGACGCTATCTAATCGTGGTATGTAGTCCACGTGATTTAGGTGTTAATAAATATAATGATTTAACTATTATGCTCTTAATTTTTAATTTTTGAAATAATTATCGCGGGCACATGCTAGTGTTTTATAATATTGACAACTACAGATTTTAGACACGACAAAGCTACTAATCTGATTGTGATTATATAGCATGCAAACTTAATAAAACTAAAATTAGAGGGAATCGTTTTGCATGTAGGCCATGTAACTTCACTTGTTAACGTGTGTTGAATACTTACAGGAGACCGTGGCGAGGAGAAGCAAGGCAGCGCCAAACTGCATCATGGTGGCCAACACCTGAAACAACCACAACAATACAATATTATAAGTTATAACAACTTCGAGGAACATGCTACAGAAGGAAAACGTGCTATTCTATTCTCATGAGCTTGCGAAAGCAGATTGTATTTATAGTTAAAAGAGTCCCATTATTTGTTGAACCCAATGAACATTCACGATCAATCTATCAATTACAAGATATTAACAACCATATAATAAAAGTCGAGTCGTAGAGACGTAAACCGCAGAGTCATAAGTGCCAAGGTTTCAATCATACATCGCGGTGTGTAAAATGTGGCAATGACTGCCCAGTAAAAGGATTCAATCATGAACCGAAATGTGCAAATTGTGGCGGAAATCATACCGATGAGTAGAAAACTGGAATAAACCATTACTGGGAAGAAACCTGAAGATGGCGTCTGAGCATCGAAACACGTAGTAGGAAGAGAGCATTACTATATGTGCATTTTAATACAAGACTTTTATTTTATGGACTTCAAATACATTTTTTTAGCAGTTTAAGAATTTTTAGTAATACTTATGACTAGGGGCGGATTTCTAGACCTAAAAAATAGGATATATGCATGCATTTATGACCTAAAAAACATTAAAATATGACCAATAAAATTTAAAATATGACTTTACCACTTACACATTGTGTATATATATATTTTTTAAGTTTAATTACAATTCATTTTATTAAAATATAATCTTAATTATTTAAAATGTCTGTAAATTCTCAAAAAAGTATCATAATAATGCAAAATTTACAAAAATATTATATGAAACTTCAAAATTTCTTTAATATGCACAAAAAGATGACCTAAATATGCATATTCACACCAAATATGCTACAATAGTGGAAAATTTCCCCTACTTATGACTAATTTAATGTATGTATCACAAGTTTTAGCTTATGCAACTTATATATGCTGAACATTCATTCGCGAATGACGATTTATTTTGAGCCTTTTCATGTCAAGAAGTCAAAAAGTTTGATGCAGAATATGGGTTGTGACGGTCACACTCCTTACTTTCTCCCACGTTTTTTTTTACATAAACAGGAACGTTACGTTCTTCGATGTATACATAGAAATTATTTAGGGTGGCGCAGAAACTCGCATGGGTTTGGGGCGAAATCTGAAAAAACAAATTGCTGTGATATCTCAATTAGAAGTGTCTTTTTCAGCCCTTTGACACCAAAAAGACATTTTTTTTAGAATGACCTCTATAAATATCTGTAAGCTTTCCTTTTCATCCCCTATTTGTATGTTCTCGATACCAATCTAAATCCCTTGGACGGTATTACAGAAGCTTAGACATGGACCTCTACAACCATAACAAAAATCTAGGCGAGATTATAACGTTTTAATAGATTTTCGACAGGAAAAATCCAGAAAGTTGGATTTTTTATTTGTTACTCCCGTTCCACCTCGCTAAGTGCATTATCTGCTAAGTACTGAAGAAACAGGTTTGCGGGACCGGTTCTCATGGAAATGCATTCATTAGAAAGCGTTTACATGTTGATATTGCTAATTTGTTATTTACACGCTCTGCCTATATCCGAATTGATTTATTTGAACGGCATTCTAGATTGACTAAGTATTGTTTGTTGAATTATTGAAGACATCTTGCGTAATCGCTATTTATGTTGTTGTTATAGTTCCTAGTCTTTATACTCTTCACGTTGCTAAACTATGGAGTACATTTATAATGCTGATTTCTGAACAGATGTAATCGTAATGGAGATTTTCAGACCTGATTAGAATATATCAGTTTAGTAGGAGGTGATAAGCAAATTGGATAAAGACTGGCTAAATACATTTGTCTTATGTCTCCGTGGGCGAGCTCATCGCTTTTAATAAGCACCGACTTGTGGCGAAGGAATGCACTGTGATTAATTATACACTATAATGTAAGCTGTCTGCCTCTATCCCTATTTAACGACTACAGTAAAACTTGGACTGAAACCCGCGCTCTCGGACAGTAAGATCTTCAACATTTGGTTCATGCTGATAAAAAGAAAATCTGATGTGAAAGTCACATAATTCATCTGTCCAAATAAAGGTTTTGCCTCTTAGTATAACATAATTATGTAAATTGGTTGTAAAAACGAAGAGAATCTCGTGACGATATCACATCGCATCCTCGAAGGATACACAACCCAAATAAAATCTTATTAATGCAGTAACATGACTTTCTTTACCATAAGCTTGGCCAATACGATTTTCTCACTTCACATAAGACTTCATAACATTGCAAAGACTGCATTTTCAGAGGGGATGGCTTATAACTACGTTCAGAGAATTTTTGCCCACATAACTTCCTCTGCCCAAATAAAAGTTAGCAGTATTACATATCCTTGTAGAGAATCGCAAAACACAATTGTATGCTAATTAAGCTATAAATACCTCTTAGCCCCTTCTTTGAATGTTGCGACTAACAACGCAGGCTATGGGCAAAAAAAAAAGTGACTTGAAACATTTATTGAACTTTCCGCCGTTAAGAATAATATCTGAAATTTATAGAAAATTCCCCTCACATATTTTTTTACTCTGAGCATGGCCATCAATACATCTTTCTCACTTCACGTACCTATATAGAATAAGAGGCCGTGAATGTCCGCGTATTGAACTGTTCACCAGGCAAGACAGAGTTTCTGCAAACAGTGGGTAGCTTACAACCACCCTTCAGAGAACTTTTTTGGAAAAAGTTTAAAATAAAAGTTTTAGCTCTTGGTATAAGCACTCCATGTACAAAATTTAAAGGAAATCGTAAGAGCCTTTTTGACAAAATAAATAAAAAAAAATCTTTATATAAAGTCCCCTTAAATATAAGAGAGGTTGTCACCAATCTTCGTTTGACAGCCTCAGAAGATACCTGACCCAAATACGAAATTTTGTTTTCATAGGATTTCCGATCTGGAAGTAGCCATTACAATGCAGGGTCTGTATAAGTTACTTGGGATGTATCGGCAGTCCCATCAAAATACCAATGTGGCTTCCTCACACCTGCAGGTGTGTAAATAACAAAAAATACTCTACAAAGGCACCTATGACCTGATAATTGTAGGTATTACATTGTAAATTGACTTAATGCAAAAAAAAAATGATTTGAACTTTATATTATTTATATCTGCTGTCCTTTTTGTCGTTGGTTTTCAGCTTTACACTAGACAATAAACACTTTATGCAAAACTGTATTGAAGGGTGGAAGTTGAAATGAAAATGTTGAAGAAAAATTACAATGTGTACGAAAATAGATTTTAATTGCAAAAATGAAGAGAAGATGTCAGAGGAAACTGAAAATTGAATTATTAAAACTCTCTCTCGAATCCTATGCTCCCATGTGGAGGTTTCTGTTTACCGATGTGAATTTTATTACGCTTATTTTCCTAGAGAGGGCAGAAGGACAGGTGGTAAGCCCATCGCCCCTTAACTAAGGTAGCCCTATTACTTGGACACGAAAGGGCCGAGAAATTTTGTCCAGAGGCCCTAATTTAGGATTGGAGTTATTTTACGTGCCGTAAATCTACGACATGGGACCCCCAGCTTAAAATCCCTCCCGGAGGATTCCGGACCCAGGATTTTTACGTCCTGAAAAACCCATCGACTGCGGCCAGGTTTGACTCCGCTACCTCTAGACCACCGCAGCCGACATTATTAAAACTAAACTGCACTGAAACATGTTCTGTGTTACTGGAGACGTAGCCATACTAAACACCACAGTATCGACCCGGAGGTGGCCGCGGCATTGGGCTGACCACTCGTGTTTAGGGCAAAGACATTTTCCCAATAAATTATCTGATGGGACAATGCAGTCGTGTACCCTACACTGGGCATATAAGGATGCAAATAAACAACTACAAAATGTAGAAAAGTCCAACTAGAAACAAAGGCAAGTTGCCGTGTTTATTTAAATGCAGACTCAATAACAATTGTATTTATCTTACTTAACCAATGAAAATTATTAATAAATAAAAAGCTAAAATCCGGCTTCGAAGTGCATTTCACGATTAAGAAGAAAAAAATACTTCAGATTCGAGTTCCCTGGCAGAAGAAAAATTGCATAGTGAGTTTCGACGAAATCAATCAATGTTTTCCCATTTACGAGTGCTTTCATGATCCTCTTCCGATCATCTATGTAAGTAACGTTATAAACAAATGAATGAAACAGAGTGGGTTTAGAAAATCGAAGCGAGCGACAGACTGCAATAGTTTTAGAATTGAAATAATTAACGGCAATCAAAACTGGTAGTTTTCTGCTATTTTTTCACTCATAACTCCCGAACGAAATATGAAATTAAAATTATGACTTAGAGGTGAGCTCACAGGTTTCTTTAGCCGGCCATAGACCAATTTTCCTGAATTATTTATCTTATTCAGACTTTTGTTTTTCATTTTCATTATTACAAACAAACACTCATGCCAGAGGCGGTAACGCGGCTAAGAAAGCGATATAATCGAAGTGATCTATAATTCTATGCGAGAATTGAAAAAATCGCGATGCTTTTATTACAAAGTTACGTCAAAATTGGCAAAGCCACCTGCAATTGATTTGACAAATGAAATGTATTACTGAAAACCGATGCTTCGATAGCGCAAAAAATCATGTTTTCTAACAGTTTTTTACTCCTAACTAGCGAACGAAAGCGAAAATTAAAAAACCGGCTTCGAGATGCATTCGGCCACCCTTCGGTCGACCTACGTTTAAAATTTCAGATTTCTGCGTACAGTAGATTTCGCTGGGCATCGCGCACAGACAGACAGACAAACACTTCCTCTTATTATTAGCCAATATATGTAGAATTGTAAAATTTAATTATATATTGGAGTTGGCCGGTTTTTCCTCTACTGGCTACTTTTCCTCCTCGTGTGCAAGTACGTCATTGCCCACGGGCATCAGAAGTAGCAGAAAGCCTTCAATATTTGTGTCACACCCCAACTTTTATCACCACTTACTTACTGTAAGTAATTTTAATTACGGAATATCGTAAAGGTTGTACGACCGCCGCTGTGGTTAGCGTCGCTGACAACAGATCCGTCGGCCCGGGTTCGATCCCCGGTACCTCCTCGGATTTTTCTGAGGTAGGGAGGTCTGGTAGGGGTGCAATCAGCCTCGTGATTTAAATTGAGGAGCTACTTGATAGAGATGTAGCGGCTCCGGTCATGGAAACCACCATTAACGGCCGTGGGAGTCGGCATGCTGACCACATGCCCCCCAATCCTGCCGTCTGCCATGACGCAGCAGTCGGGTGGTAGGCCAAGTCCCTACACGGATGTAACGCCACGCAGTTTAGTTTAGTTGAGGTTGTATAAACTACAATTCAACATTATTGTACTGTTCTCAAATATGCTGTAAATGTTTGATTAACAGAGAAATGCACAATATTTAAAATCTGTCAGAAATGTGCAAAATGAAACCAACAGATTTGTGTTATTTCTTTCATGTCTAACACCAGCATTATGATGACATCGCACTTAGATGACACAAATTCAATGCACCTGTTCACGGTGGTCGCAAAAATCGTTAAAAAAATTTGGCTCCTTTCCTTATGTTGGCAGCCTACACTAAAAAATCAAATTTATCTGTCACCTCCGTGCAAGTGTACGAATATAGTTGCACCACAAAGAAGCACGTCACGAAACCCAACTCTATAGGCGATTATTAAACAAACATAATTTAAAGTAAAAAATGAAATTTCTCACGACGATTACAAAAATCGTCGTGCTTGGTGCTTAAGTTGGCAGCCGTGTGCCTATCTGCGCGCTCCAATTAAAAAGACCTAACATTTCTTATTATATGTTAAATCTTCACAACCGTTTGATGTGTGTGTACCGGAGCCTGTGCCAAGAATGCCCAGTATGTCGCACACATGGGCAAATTCTAATTCAGTTCCATTGCAATCAAGTGTGCCAAAAAACAAATACGTCAAGTACAATGCAGTCAGATGTTTGCTTAAAACGTACACATTTA
The DNA here is from genome assembly GCA_964059195.1 of Ectobius pallidus. Classification (NCBI taxonomy): domain Eukaryota; kingdom Metazoa; phylum Arthropoda; class Insecta; order Blattodea; family Ectobiidae; genus Ectobius; species Ectobius pallidus. The sequence continues at coordinate 178,444,503 of CAXKWD010000006.1, read as the reverse complement.
ACAACGAATGTGTGTTAAATTATAGCTGTATCAATTTTAAAACATTAACTAAAAAGTAGGCTATACACACATTTAGCATAGGGTAGGCTGTACGAAGATACCTAAACTAAATATACCGGTTCGGTATGCCCATTATGGTCTACTTTCTGAAATTAAATATCTCACAACCTAAAAATATTACAAAGCCTACAGCTGTGAATAACGTATCAATGGATAAAATTTTTTTACAGACTTCTGATATGGCATAACTTACTGTGACAGCTGGATTAAGCTGTCCCTGCAATACGACCTCTTATTCACAATGTGAAGTGAGAAAATGGTATTCCCTATGTCCAGGATAGAAAAAGTTATGTCACTGCATCACATTGTGCATTATTTTATTGGTTTTCATTCTTCAATATTTATTTACACCAATGAATTATATCGATAGCTTCTCTAATTTGTCAAAGTCCCCTATCATTTACTTCCAAAGCCTCCTGTCACCACTGCCAATAATACATTGTTGTCACGAAAACCGATTTCATATTGCAATGACTTCAGTGAAGCATTTTCAAAAAATTACATAGTTTTTTCAAGGGAAGGGGTGGTTTGTTTTATTTGATGTTGACCGCGTTTCTTTCCTGGTTGAAGTGGGGATGTGCGAAATTTCGTGCAAATTGGTGAAAGACATGATTTGATAACTATTACGTTAATAAGTTTCTAACACTCCACTCAAACCACATGACTTTAACAATTTTTAAAACTGCACTAAACTTGCACATGTAAGGCAACTTAAGAACCAACACGCAACGTACCGGACACAACTGCTGCCTGTCGCTGTGAAGCGGACACTGAAGACCGAAGCCAGCATCTCCCTCCCCCCTCCGCCCCCCCCCCCCCCCCCATGGCCAGCTTCCAGGCGCCGCACTCGGCTCAAGTGGGTGTCAATACAAATCATTCATAAACAATTAAGATTAATAACATAAGAAAAAAGCTTAAAATCCGGCTTCCAAGTGTACAGCACGATTAGAAAGGCCTTCGGATTAGAGTTCCCTGACTAAAAAAAACCCCACATACTGAGTTTCATCCAAATCCTTGAATGTTTTCCCATTTCGGCTTAAATTCATGATCCCCTTTTGTCCATCTATGTAAAAGAATTTAGATTCCTGCGTTACAAACAAATGAAAAGAAGCAGAGCGGGCTAGCAAAATCCAATCGATCGACAATTCCATGCGTCATGTTGAAAAAATTAATTTTTCTTTCTTTGTTGCTATGGTAGCAGAGCAAGGCCACCTGCAATTGAACTGTAACAGGGAAAACTGTTGCTTTCATTCCGCACAAATTCACGTTTTCTGCTTTTTTTTTTCACTCATAACTCGCGAACGAAACCAAAATTAAAAAATCCGGCTTCGAGGTGCACTCCCTAGATTTGGCTAGGCACTTCCTGTTATTACAATGAGTTCATCTTGTACGATCCACACATATGAGTTAAAGGGTTGGTTATTATTAGGGGGCGGATTTCTATGAGATGTCATATTTTCCCCCTTTGCATTATTTCAGGTTTCAGACTAATTTAAACCCTTATTCTGCATATAACTGCATATTTAGGACATTTTCAACTATTGTAGCATATTTAGTCTGAATATGCATATTTAGGTCATATTTTTGGCATATTAAAGAAATTTTGACGTTTCATATCATATTTTGTAAATTTTGCATTATAATGATACTTTTTGAGAATTTACAGATATTTTAAATAATTAAGATTATATTTTAATAAAATGAATTGTAATGAAACTTAAGTTACAAAAATATACACAATGTGTAAGTGGCAAAGTCATATTTCAATTTTTATTGGTCATATTTTCATGTTTTTTAGGTTATAAATGCATGCATATATCCTATTTTTTAGGTCATAGAAATCCGCCCCCTAGTTATTATAATACTATCATTTCCGAGATTGGTTTAAGGCATTTCTAACAAATTTCACAATAAAAGGTATTTCGATTATTACCGGAGCTACGCATCGCTTTTTCAACATTCAATGGATTTACAGGAATTTTTGTGACTACTGTTGAGTATCGTATTACACACACGAGTGTTGACAAGTATTGGGAGGTTTTACTTAATAAAACCCGGTTGTGTAATTTTAAATCCACGCCTAAGATATGTTTACAGAACCACTGAGGGATGTCCCTAAGTTACCTAAGTTATGACGAAAACTGAAACAAAATCCGAAGAGACGTTTTCGAGAAATAGCGAAAACGAAATGTTCGCATCAAAGGTCGTGAATCTTCGTGTTTCCTTCCCCTGTCATCTGAGTTTGTTGTTCCTCAAAGAGCTATTAAGCTCAAAGTTTGTTTGATCGGCACAGCTAAACATTGCAGAATTCCTCCAGTACACAAGCAACAGCTGCCATATGTCCAGTCTTTGTGTCCCGCCAGAAATCTATAAAAACACTGATTTTACATTTTACTGGGAATGTCAAGATAAGAACAACGTAACAACCATCAAGACGAATTAGTTATTATAGTTGTAGGACCAGAAACTTACTTCCTCAATGGCACTAGACAATTCCTCAGCAAGTTTAAGGAATATTATCTATTTTATGGAACCCGGAGGTTCATTGCCGCGCTTACCTGAGCCCGCCATTCAACCCTATTATGTGCTAACTCCATCCAACCATCCCTTGCAAATCCTACTTCTCTTAAATCTATTTTCCTAATATCGTCCTCCCACCTACGTCTAGGTCTTCCAGGTGGTCTTCTCCCTTCGGGTCTCCCGGTCAATACTTTTGAGATATGTCTTTCCTCCCCCTTTCCATCCCCCGTGATTTAATTGCCCTTATTATATCCGGTGAAGAGTACAGGTTATGTTATGCAGTTTTCATCTCTCTTAGGCCCAAATATATTCCTAAACCTCCTGTTTTCCAACACTCTCAGATTATATAAGGGGCCATGTCTCACATCCATGTAATGCACCGGGCAACAGTTTGATTCCTGCCTGACAAGACAACCGAAGAATGAGCTATCACTCAAAGCATAGGCTGTCTATTGATACATCGCTCCTAAATAATGATGCAGATTTGGTGTTATGACAACAGAAAACACACTTTTTGTTTGAGCATAGTGTAATGCGTTTGTTACGGGTGACTCAACGCTATCATAATGATAATAATTTCGAAGCTGATTTTCATTATAACATCGGTGTGGCATCGTTTATTATTAAGACGTTGACGGTAGCATCTGAAAACTGTGTAGCAAACAATTTGTACTTAAAATAAATTCGATTCTGTTATTGTTAATTTTAACATCATACTAAAATGAATTCATTTCGTATTGTCAAAATCCGTAGAAAACTACAAAAAATATTTCGATCTGCCCAAGGGCAGCGTTGTTTGAGTGAATCTGAAATATCAAAACTTATACTGTAATGGCAATTAAGATACTCGTATGAAAATGTGAAACGAGCGCAACCCTTAAGTAGCCCAAAGACGATCAATAATATTGTCAATATTCCCTTCAATATTGACGGAGGACCATATTCATGGAAACATTGATCGTCTAGGGGCGTATTGAAGCGTCGTATCAATATTGACGGATATTGATAGACAATTATATTTTCTTTCAAATGTTGAAGAACCGTTTGAACGTCTATTGTCAATATTTCCTTCAATATCACTTATTTGTGAGACTGCGAAATTATTGTTTGTAATCATCCGGCTCTGTAGAACGCAAAAAATTAAGCAAATTTTCGTGTGTAAAGCGGTCTCACCTTGAACCACTCTTTCGACCAGCGTCTATTTCTCTATTTGAGTTATCTTTTTCGCCCAGTGTAAGAGTCAATGTCAGAAAATCCAAACATTTCCAAATTCGATCCTACACAGAATTGACGAGACACTTCAATAATAATCAGATGTGGTGTGAAGTGGAGCTGTGGAAGGTGTAAACCTGCGTGCTGGCCCACGGCGCCGCATTCCACATCCACATGCAAAGCCCTGAGTTCATACCCCGCCTTCTTCTTAAAATTCAGTTAACAGCTTGTTACATAAGAAAAGCAGATTAACTCTTATCCAGAAATCTAAAAATAAAGATTTATAAGACAATTATCCTCCCGGTTGTAATACTAGCATGTGCCCGCGGCTTCTCCCACGATAATTAATTGAAAAATAAAAATAAATCAAGAGTATAATAATTATTAAAGCATTATATTTATTAACACTTGCACGCGAATCATTCTCAAACTAAAGCAGTAATAATAATTAATGAAAAAGCTAAAATTCCGGCTATAGGCCCTAGAGTACATTCCACGATTAGAAAGCGCCGCCTGGAAAAACGATCTCAGATTCGATTATGCAGTTCCAAAGCTAACTGTGAACACTGATAATACCACTGCCTTCTAGACTGTATTACTCGTGTGTAATTCTCAATACGGCGGTGGATAATACGTATTGTTTCTCAACTGTTTGTTGACAGATGAATATGATGTGAATTTTATTTGATAAATTCAGTGTAATTTTCAGAAATTATATACTTTTTCAAGGGAAGGAATGGTTTGTTTGGATTTTTATTATCAGCGATATTTCAAGAGTTAAACCATCAATATTTTACAGCTGCTACTCCCGGCTTCGCCCACCATTATTAATTGACTCCAGGATTTTTAAGAAATTTACACGGGCAGTTTATTAAAAATGTTTGTGGTTCAGAGCTATGAAAATTGTAAGTAAAAATAAAATTAGAATATCATTTGTTCATTGTGTTCATTTCACTTAGGCCTTATATAATAAAGAAACGGTTTCCCTAATTTTGTACTTTTCGTGAAAGTTTACACTGCGAGAGACGAACATCGCCGAGTATTCCCGATGTCTCACGAAGTGAGGGAGCGAGTGAGCAAGCTATTTAAGGCCGTTGAATTGTATAAGAGTAGATGGACATAAGACATGGCCGCTTCGTAATCTAAGAGTGTTCGAAAACAGGGGGCTTAGGAAAATATTTAGACCTAAGAGAGATGAAAACTGCATAACATAAGCTGTAGTCTTCACCGGATATAGTAACAGCAATTAAATCACGGAGGGTGAAATGGAGGAGGAAAGACATATCTCAAAAATACTGAATAGGAGACCCGAAGGGAAAAGACCACTTGGAAGACCTAGACGTAGGTGGGAGGACGATATTAGGATAGATTTAAGGGAATTAGGATTTGCGAGGGATGGTTGGGTGGAGTTAGCACTGAATAGGGTTGAATGGCGGGCTCATGTAAGAGTGGCAATGAACCTCCGTGTTCCATAAAATAGTTAATATTCCCTTAGCTTGCTGAAGAACTGAGTAAGTAAGTAAGACTTTGAGAATGGCAGAATTTAAGTTTTCGTTGGTGGGGCACAAATGCTCCACAGTGAGAGGACTGGACTGTATACACGGAGGGGCCGGGGGCCTGATTACAGAGTGTAAGTGTGAAGGAAAGTCACCTGACAAAAATAATTTAAATAGATCCACAGCTCGTTCAACAAGATTAAAGGCTTGTTTAATGTTTTCCGTGTTTTTGTTGGCGGGAGAGGAAGCTACTAATTTCTCAGAATTGTTTTCTTTGACAAGTTTAGGAAAGAGCTAGGAATTTGTCTTACAGCGCAGTTTCTGTCGCATCTATTATAACAAAGAGGCAGCCAAACACATTTTCAATTTCGTTCAAGAGTTATGAGCGCGCTATCGAAGTACCATTAATATATTTCAATAGGGTTCGGATGTTTCTGGCGTAAAAAAGGAAAATATGACCTTAAAAACGACTAAATATGACCGAAGAATCCTAACGGATTTTCTAAAAATAAATGTTTCAATTTAAAACTTTTTATGACGCTAAATTATTACATCACTTGAATTGAATCACATAATCACTTTTTAACAATTTTACAGGCGATTTACAATTTTACTTGTAAAGAATTTCTAATCTGTTAATGTTTCCAGATACCACTGGAAATGTGAACAGAAAATATTTTTAAAATATGTATATTGGAAGTTGTTAACAAGAAGGAGGAAGAAGTAATTGTGCTATTACTTGTTATTGTCCCTTCACATTTCAGTTACAGTAAATCCAAAATATTTGTTACTCTTTTCCGGAAAAAAGAAATGAAGTCGACAATTTAGTGCACGTACTTCATAATTGTCCTCTTTTACCGAATTTATTACTGAAATATGACGTTAAATTACGAATATGACTGAAATATGAAGACCATGAAAATGACCAAAATCTCTCTATATATAAAAGGCTTTGTCCTGACTGACAGGAATCAACGTAGAGCCTAAACTATAACAGGTAGAGACTTGGAATTTTGACAGTACCTTCGTTTCATAATGTAAGTGCTCACTAAGAAAGGATTTTGAAAAATTCTGATTTTAAATGCCAAAAATCAAATGTTTTTGAGAATACTTAATCCCTTTTTACACAGAATTATCTAATCCGAATCACATTTGACATTAAAACATATTGTTGCCAGTGGGTTTCAGATGGATTTGGAATAAAATTAAATGGAAGTTTGACAATTACAGTTGGCTTTGTCTATTTTTGTCATACCTTGGAAATTAAATTTTCGCGATCGATTGAATGTTGTAAGCCCTAATATGGTCAAATATTGTTTTATTTGGACGAAACTCACTATACAGGGGTTTTCTGGACCAAGGAACTCGAATCTGAGGTCGCTTTTACCAGGCGACGCTATCTAATCGTGGTATGTAGTCCACGTGATTTAGGTGTTAATAAATATAATGATTTTACTATTATGCTCTTAATTTTTAATTTTTGAAATAATTATCGCGGGCGAAGCCGCGGGCACATGCTAGTATGACTTTATATGCAAAATAAAAACGGTCCAGGTAACAAATGTGCGATTCATGTTTAATTTGTGTTTGTGATGAGAATGGAGGTCGGCATAAAAATATGACATGTCACAAACATCGGAACCCTAGTTATTAATATCATCATAATCATGCTGTATAGTTGTTAGCCTACTTCATGACAATATTTATGCTACTGTAATACATTAATTTGTTTTGAGGTACTAAATTAAACTTAATTTATACTTTAAAATCAAAATTGAAAACTATTTCCTCCGACAACACATTAAAATTCAAACCTGATATTTTTATGCGAGATTCCTTGATGTTTGCTTTACGATTTATGGTGGATTTTTTATATTAATAACATTTTTTGCTTAAAACCATATTTTACCCAGAAAAATGAAAAAAAAAACATTGTGTATTATTGTGGGACAAGATATATTTCTAATGTAGCAAAATAACACGCATACATACTTTAGGGAGGGTGTGCATGAATGTTTTATACTACAATCCGTATTTTTTAAATGAAAATGGCTAAATCCACACATTTAATTAGATTTATGAAGATTACTTCTTTTCCCGACCTGTGGAAGAAGAACCTCACCGGATGAGTGATCAGCCAAATGCCGGGGCCACCTCCGAGACGAGACACACTCAAGGGCTTAAAGTTATCCGACTTCTAGGTAACTTGTCCCGACAGAGTTTGAGGAAGTAGCCAGAGTAACTGTGCTAATTGGGAAGTTAATAAATTACAATTGACGTGACGCATCATCATTAGGCTTTATCTGTGGCGCCAGTTTTATAGAACCGGTCCATTAAGACACAACTTATACCTTTCCTTGACTCCATTATAAAATCATTAATTCCTTTCAAGTTGCCAAGTTACAGAATTACATTTTTAATATGGCAGCTCAAACAACACGGAAATATTACTATACAACTCAGAAGAGGCTATAAACATAAATTAATTTCCTCCAATTGACTAATTACCATTTATTTCGTCATTTCACATTAATGGCCCTTTAGTGGTCCTTCAAAGAACTGCACTTTCTTTTGTTACCGAATAACAGAGTTTGAATCAAAATAATTAATAACCCGGAAAGTCCGAGGAATTATTTTCATGAAGACAAAACATACCATTAACTAAGGCACGTTCAGTACAGTCTAAGCTGCAAGTTTAGTTTGAACTGAAAATTAATTGTATCATTTATAACAAAAATAACTTATTTGGGACTTGGTATTGTATATGGTTACTGCAAGTTAGGCCTGTGACCGCCACCAGTGTGCCGGAATTTTGTCCCGCAGGAGTTCTTTTACATGCCAGTAAATCTAGTGACATGGACCTGTCACATTTATGCACACATAAATGCCATTGACCTGCGCCAGGATCAAACCCGCAACCTCGAGCCCAGAAAGCCAGCGCGATACTAACTGTGCCACCCAGGTCGACTATTTGGGACTTAAAGATGAAAGACATGCAAAAAAGCAAACGTAATGTTCAAGGATCTGACACAAAACTCTTCGCTTTAGAATAAAAAATCTTACGTGAAACTCACATAACTTCCTCTCCCCAAATAAAATTATCCTCTTTGTATAACTACTATGTATGGGATTCTCTTCATGTAAATCGGTTTCGTTAATGAAGAGAATGTAGTTACTAGTTACTACATCGCATCGCTGAAGGATACACAACCCAAATAAAATCTCATTAATGCACGCTTGTAACTTTCTTTACGCCAAGCATGGACAATAGGCTACATCTTTCTCATTTCACATTCTGATATAGAATAAGAGGCCGTATTGCAAAGAATGCGTATTCATTTGTTTCAACCTCATGCAAAGCTTTAGGCTATTGTTCACCAGGCAAGACTGAGTTTCTACAAACAGTGGGTGGCTTATAACTACACTTGAGAGAATTTTGCGAAAAAATGATTCTAATAACTTTTTAGCTCTTAATATAAGCACCTCATGTACAAAATTTAAATAAAAATAGCTACACCCTTTTGGAGAAAATCGCGGAAAACGAAATTTTCTTCACGCAAAATGGTATTAAAAGGGCGACAATCTTCATGTCACAACCCTCCAAATTTCAATATATTTCATAAGATTTTTCGTTCTGGAGCTAGGCTCTTCACATAACCACACGTTTCCGAAAATAGTATTTTCAAAACGCGTATATTTATGTTAAAAGCTTAACATGGAATTTCGGGGTAGAACATAAAACTTCCTCTAATAGGCCTACCTAAGGCACAGTAGGGGAGGTAGAAATTAATTAATGGCCGGTTTCTATAAACTCGCGAATTACCTATGGGTAAATTATCTAATGCACAGAATTTACACAATTTACACAAGAATAACACCACACAAACACAAATAATTTAAAGATAGCAATCACTTACACTTGTGGCGAGTTTCTAGATAAATGTCCTCTAGGTAAATATGAAAATGACAGAAAAAATGTTCCTACAAACTCGGGCTAGATCTGCCCAAGGGTAAATCTTTGGGTTAATTTGTCCTTTCATGGATGGCTGGATAAAATTTAACCTTTCATAGGATCAATAACAATGAGAATCAAAGCCTTCTGAATTAAATTAACTGTACAACTCCAAGGCCTTGCTCATTATACCATTGTAGGTTAAATGGACCTAATTTGTCCATGGGTAATTTACCCATAGGTAATTCACAAGTTTGTAGAAACCGGGCATAAATAGTTCTTAATGTAGGTGCATCTGTTTCTTTTCGATTTATATGCAAAGGGGGCTTTGGATTTGGTTGCCATGACAGCAACTCGCGAGTTTCTTGTGAAATTATCTTGGAAGAGCAAACTAGGTCTGACTTCCATCTGAATGAGTGGACATCTTTATTAAATACTAATTGAAATTTGATGTGATCTATGGATAACAACAGCGGATCAACTCCAGAAAAATGGTTAAATACACATTCGTGTACAGACATGTTACGTGATTGCAGGCCCACCTGAAAAAATGGTACAACACTCTAACGCGTTCAATAGAAGTAACTCACTTAAACCAGCAAACCATTGTTTAATTGAAAATATTCCGCATCTGCTGACTTAATAGTGTAGTAGAATTTTTAAAACTGTTGTGTGCGTGACACTTATTCATGATTTAATGAAAAACTGGTAAAACAAAGTTCTCTCTTAAAACAGCATACCCTGCCATCTAGCGGGATACTACTTGACTTTCGCACCGCCATCTTTGTTTGTTGTCCGGCTTCTAAAGCTCAGCGGATAGTGTGACTTCCTTCTGAATGGCGCTCAGTTCAAATGCAGAATTAGGGAATTTCCGTTTCACACGATGTTTCTAGCTTTCTGTTTCATGAACTACGGACTTTATCGGCACCAACAGAATTCTGCTACATAACTGAAATATTATGGGGAGTAATAAAATGGCTATATCCATTTTTCTGTAGAAATCACATTTTAAAAAAAATTTCCTATGCTATCTCCATGCAAACTTAGGACAGTCAAATCGTAGAGAAAAATAAATTCAACATTTTTGTGATGCATATTTCTTTACAAAATTAATAAGTACCAACATAGAAGCGAAATAAATATGATTTAATGCGCCTGCAGGACTAGGTTGATTTCTGTACATTTTGAAAAATACCCCCTCTTGTAGATTTGTATAATAAACATACACACATTCATTGTTGTTTTGTTTGAAAAAAATTCTATTTTTCAAGGGAAATTTAAGATAATTTTGATTTTAAACCTATCAAGTAACATAAACCGAATAAATGTAGAGTTGGTAGCAATGTCAGTGATATAACTAGGGCCTGCATTTTAGGTTTTAAACTATTCTCTTCCTTGATAGCTAACATAATTATCCACTTCGTTCACAGTCCAATCTAATGGGTAAATAAGACATTAAAAACTGAAAAAGGCTAAAACTGTGTTCATTAAAATAAGATAAAATGCAAACTAGAGATTACTTTTTAAATATCTGACTACAGTTTATAATACACCGTGTCTGGGAAAGACCTGACGAAAAAGAAATAATTATATGTCAGAAACTATTACAGTTACTACCTCAGTATTTTCACAGTTAGAAAGACAAACTCAAAAAGTTTTGTTTTGTAGCATCCCATAATGCGCATGAGCATGCACATTGTTGTTGCACGAGGAGAAACGAGAAAAAGCTTTTTCTGCGCAGCGTGTGTAGTCAGTCTTATTCTGAGAACGGGGAATGCAAATTGTGCGTAGGCTACAACGTCGTTTTCAAAAAGACAAAGGCCGAAATTCTCCCACCCGAAACAGCATCCTTCATTGGCACAAGCAATTTCTGGAGATAGGTAATGTTGAGTCACAGCAGGGAAAGGCAAAGAAATCGCGCATAAACGACAATGACATTGAAAGGGTACGGGCTGCTTTTGTAAGAAGCCCGAGGAAATCCATTCGTGAGGCGGCAAGACAACTGCAAATGCCAAAATCCACAGTCCATGGGAGAGTGGGAGAGAAGGACCTACTCCATGGCCACCAAGGTCACCTGACATGACCCCACTGGATTTCCTTCTCTGGGGTTTTGTGAAAGACAAAGTGTATTGCACGCCTGTGGCCGAATCTACGATGCAATAGCACTAGTCACACCGGAGATGCTTTCGCGTGTGTGGCACGAAATTGAGTAGCGGGCCACAAATGGTGCTCACATAGAGGCTTATTAAAACTCATCGTGTTTCTCTTTTTAACCGTGAAAACATCCCGTCAATAAATTCAATAGTTTCAGATATATAATTATTTCTTTTTCGTCAGGTCTTTCCCGGACACCCTGTATACTATACTGAGGTACGTATCAAGAATAACGTTAAATAAAAATATGAACACATCAATTATGTGTTTTGGGGGTTTTCAAAATTTGATGTTGAATTGGGGTTCTATAGTATGTTGTATGTTCATGCGGCATAGACCCTACATGGATTCACGGCAATTAATTTATTTCAACATAAAAATAGCAGTAGTCTAGGGCCTTGTCACAATACCATTCCCACAACATGTTAAGATTTTATGAATTATCCAATAATTATTAATTAATCAGGCTATGAACATTTAACATTGTTTTATTGGACTAATTTCCTATCCTAGTCAAATTGAAGAATCTGTAGCAAGACTGAATTTACACTTGTGGAGAGAACACTTGGTTTGTAAACTGCGATTTCATCAGCGCAAGTTCTTATACACATTGTACCTGCATTCTGCTACCAATACGCGGGCAGCAGCATTTTCATCACGTTAGCAGGGTTACGAATTTTACTGCACATTTTAAACAAAATCTTCTAAAGCACATTTCACGTTTATAATCTGTGGGAATAGCAAACCTGTCTCATTTCAGCAAACGCAATTACTAAATATTCCATTTTTCTTTTTAATTTAACTGGAATTGGTCAGTGCTTGAATACATGTTTCCCTCTCGGAAACAACACTGCTTTAAACTACAGTGTGTTTCACGTAAGAGTTGACCAATCATGGTGGTTTCTACATCGAGGCTGAGAGATCGGGAGAAATATCTACACAAATAAAACTGCTAACAGTGTAATGACCAGGGCCTGGATTCTCATGACATGTCATCTTTTTATTGATGCTGCGTAGACATTGCCAACTTGTAGATAAATCATATTCATGGCCTCTAGATTATAGAAATGCATTTTTATTAGGTAATTTTTTGTCATTTTATGCAATTTTATATTTTTAGGGCATTTATTTCAATTTTAAGTCATCATTTTGTCATTTTCGTGTCATTTGCTTCCTTATTTAGTCATTTTCATGCACATACATTGAGTATGTTAACATTTTTGTCTTTTATTCCATATGGGTAATATTTAAATAAATTACTAGGTTAGTGTAAAGCAACATTTTTGTAGGATCTACTTTAAAAACAATTTTCTTACTTTTCTTCTCAAATGCTCCAATCAAGAACAAAGAACAAAGTTTTTAGACCTACAACATCCTTTCTGCATTTACGGTTTTTACAATTATGTACAAATTAGTCGGTAACCTTGTGTGTGCAATAATAATTCGTTGTAAATAAAATATCAGTTTTTAGGTCATTCTTTTTATTATTACATCGTTTTCTTTAAAATTTAGGGTCATTTTATAGGTAATTTTTCAAACAATTTTGGGTCATGAAATCCAGGCACTAGTAATGATTCAGGTTCTCACTATTACCGTTAAAATTGCAATGAAAATAACCACATACCTCATCACAAGAGATGTTGGAAATGTTCTCCTCTTGCATCCACACAACACTGGCACCTTTTAAGGAAATTTTCTTTCACACGCATAAGTTCAACTTCCGAGATAGAGTTTACTGTCTTTAAGTTCTTCTAACAGTAGCCTATGTGACTATTATTTATGGAGGAACTTGAAAAATAAAGTGTATAGCTCAATTCCCCACACATTAGAAAAACTTAAAGATAGTATCACACAAGAGAAATTAATTTTATATCGGAAGCTGAACTTATGTGCGTGAAAGAAAATTTCCTAAAAAGGTGCCAGTGTTGTGCGTATGCAAGAGGAGGACATTTCCAACATCTCTTGTGATGAGGTACGTGGTTATTTTCATTGTAATTTCAACTATAACTGTAAGAACCTGAATCATTACACCCATCGTGGCTTTACTTGCATAGATATTTCACCCGATCGCTTGGGAGTTGGAGCTGTTGGCCACCATGATGCAATGATTGGCCAACTTGTACGAGAAACGCACTGTAAAATGCTATTTGTCCGGGCTCGAGTTATTATAAGAATAAGAGAGAAAGGAACTAACCGGACAATCCTGTGGGTTTTGTGTTGCACGTCCATCGAGTTCTGGTGTCGCTCAGATTTAAATACACTGTGAAGAGAAAAACAGAGAGCAAATACTTAAAACAGTGTGCATGCTAGACCCAATTCAACATGTTGAGGTCATACCTGTAGGAATATCCAGGTTCCAGTGGGATTGGTCTGGATAGGAGTGGATTGGCTAGAACACACAGCAAACAGATTGAACTAGAACATTTATATCAACAACCAATATTGTACAACTAACATAGAATGTAACCACACATGTTTTCTTTAAGTAGGGGATTAATGTACTTTTGCATGTTGGAGTTGTGTTGTTGCATTCAGAACAAAATAGAGCAAACTCCCGATTACCAGTCTTAACTGCGACATGTTACGGGTTATTACTAGACTTCAGATTTTAGGTAAAAAACCTATTTTAATCCTTAAGTGATATATGGACGAAAACTTGTATATGCATGTTTCATAAGTGATATGCCTAAAACTTATATTTTTATAGGACCTAAAACAGCCTATTTTTATGTTAGAGCCTAATATTGCCTTTTTTGCTTGTTTTTCCTCTAAAGTTCAAAATAAGTTATTTTTTGTTATAAATTCTAGCATTTATTTTCAGTTTGTACTAAATTTTCAGCTCGGAATGTGCAGTCAATGACACATTTGTGACGTGGTTAAATAGTAAGGAATGTTTCGTCTTCAGTAGAAAAATTCCTTGGAATTCCCAAGAAAAAGTAGTGTTTTTCTCCCGACTCCCACATCCAGAAAAGAAAGAAAGAAAGAAAAAAATGTAGTTCTCTGAATCACTGAGGGATACAAGGGGTTGAATACGCTAGCGTGCGTAACTTCTGGGCGCAGGTATTAGGTTTTCACTGTTATGGTAGTAATACAGGCCACATAGTAATAGGTCTACATAATTCTGTGTACCATAGGCCTATAGCTGTGTTTCATCAAGATTATCGATTAATGGTGAATTCAATAAATATAATATTCTGCATTGCAATTGAGCTATTTCAGAAAATTGGCAACTTAATGATTTTATAAGAGACTATTTTATGATTTTTAGAATCTATTCTCCAATTTTTAGAGCCTATTTTAGGTACCTTTAACAGCATTTTTAGCAACCTAAAAGTACGAAGTCTAGTTATTACAAGTCTAGCTTGATATGTGATTTGTGTAGGCTGGAAATGCTACTAAATTTGTTTTTATTAAAAATAAACAGAATACGAATAAAACCAGCTGAGATAATTTTTATCTCCCACTGTTACTTTCTCTACACTGCAGGAAATTCCAATCTTACACAGGAGTTTGGTTATTATCATAACCATTATCACTTCAGTGATGCCATTACTCTCAACTTTCTCATGATATTGTAAAATATAACACGCTTTCATAGGATATGTTTACCATGAGGTCAAATATCATTTTGAGGAGCCACAGATTATTATCAACTCCTGTTCAGGACCAGTCTATGAATTATTTGTGTAATTATGAAATTATATAATTAATAATAATAATAATAATAATAATAAAATATACGGTGTAGTTAAAAAGTCAACCAGTGAAATGACTCATGCCTTTTTGAATTAACAAGGGAACCGTACGGGTCGTGATGTTGAAAGCTATCTGTTCTCTGATTGGCTATTGCCTACATGTGCTTTAGTGCAAGAAAACATGTGTGATCAGTACACATAACCTAATAATACAGAGTAAATCCTATCATATTAATACCTGATTTCGGCTTGTCCCAGAATCAGAAATACCTATCACGATAATATACACACATACCTTCCGAAGTCTAAGATAGCCCTAAAAAATCCAATGACCTCAGAGGCCAACAAACAGTATATTGAAAGTTGGGAAGAAGTGTTCATAACAAAGGTACACTCGATTTGGTTGCTCGTTTGCCCTCCAAAAGTCTCCACTCCAAAACACACAATCCTTAACAATTCCATATAAAAAGGAATCCAGGGAAGTTAAGTCAGGAGATCACGGTGGCCTGCAAAATTTTTCTTAGTTGAAGAAAAGATAAACGCTTTCTCAGCATCTCTCAATTACATCCATCCCAAGCCAACCATGTTGTCAATGCATATGGACGTATCATAACAGTCAAGGTGTCTTTAGACATTTTGAATGATCAGTTTACTTATGAGAGATATTAGACGTCTGAGTAACTTACCGATACAAAGAACAAAGACGCAACTGAATACTGTTTGGCAATGTGTAAATGTTAACAAAAAGATTTATACTAAATGCATGGATGTGTAAATGCTAGAAAATGCAAAATTAAGTAAAATGCAAAATGCAACAAACAATAATAATAATAATAATAATAATAATAATAATAATAATGCCTAACTATAAGAAAAAAATACCCCAGCAGACTCCCCATATTGTCACTACCTACATCCTGTCTATCTGTTTTGCTTACAGCGGCTTTTAATGCCAAGAGGTTTCAGACAAGTGTACTCTAGTGTGTTAGCATCTTAATATGAAGAAATACAGACATAGGAGAGCCCTACGGCAAGTCACAACATGTGCTGCAGACACCATATCATAGGCCTACATTTAAAACAGAGAAAATATTTTTAAGCCTACTTACATAATGAAGAGGGTATATAACACAACTTAATATCGGTGGGCCTATTTCATTCTCTCTTTAGGAAAAATTGATAAATATTTGTTTTCCCTTAGCATAGCCCGTAATAAAAGTACAGTTGTGCACATTTTTCCAAAGCTAAGATATGTTAAGAAAGGTTTTCTTAAATATTCCAAATGTTACATCTGCAGATCCATCTGTTTTCACGCACTTTCATATTAAATTTCCTCGTATGCTAACTTATTTATGGGTGATTCTTCAAATACGGGAAAATTTGGAGTGTGTAAAATCCAAATTTTTTACTTTGTTTTTAAAATCTAAAAAAAAATTCTAAAATACTTCAGGGGTTACTTAATTATAATAAGACACCAGCAGAGCTTAAATGTTTATATTTTTATTTATTTTAATTTTTTTAAAGCCATGTGAATGACATCCGTGTATATGTGGGTGGCAGAAGGCCACACTAATGACTAACTTTGGCAACAATATGCTTTTCTTTATGTGGTTTCATATTTTTCTCAGTGTGCTTCAGTTGATTTTGCACCAAATTTGCAAATTTGTGTGCATACTCCGGAATTAATGTAATTTTAACTAGACTGCGTTTTTATGGTTTTGGGGGGGGGGGGGAATCAAGCAGAAATTCACTTAATCAGTTTTAAGATTTTAAGTACAGGTCACAGACACCTCAGACACAATAGTACCCTACATTTATCATCTACATGACTTGAGAGTCATCCACATACCCCTTCATGAGACATGTGGATGACACAAAAATCAGGCATGTGGATGACAAAAAAGGAGTTTAAGTGGTCTCAGCAAGCCATTTCTAAACCTCTGTAGGCTAAACTTCAGTCAGGTACTTTGAATTGGAAGGTTTATCATAGTGCATAATCAAAATTAATTAATATTCACTTTCTGTATACTTTCTAGAAGTCATGTTAATGACGGGGAATAAAAACGCTTTCCTTGAAAATGATACAAAGTCCTTTGTTAATCCCAAACTGTTTGTAAGCAAGCAAAATTCAACCTTACAATTCAACCACAAGCTGCTCTGTTGGCTTTCTAACACTGTTGCCAGTTATACAAATTTCTCATTTCTGCAGAAAAAATTCCATTCTTTTCAGCCATGTGGATGACCAGAAACCCTTGGGACATTCTTTATGTTCATTAGGTGGGGTGACAATTTTATTTCATTTTATTTTTTAGGGGTTAATATTCTTCACTCATTCATACTCATTGGCAGGAAAAAAGTTGAAAAGGAAATAACATTTTGTTTTGTGGAAAAATGCATTAGAATATACAAAACCGGGGTATGGGACAGGGCATGTGGATGACATTTCATTGAATTAAATTTGATTTTGGAATATCAGAATTTAAAGTTAGTGACATTTCAAAGTGATAGTTGTAGTATGGAAGTAGTAGAAACAAACTTTTATTTTAATTTTTGTTTTAAAGTTGAATTTGAAGGGAAATATCACTCCGGAACACAAATTTTCCAGTATTTGAAGAATCACCCTTATAGCCTTTTGACTGATTTAAATTAGGAGTAGGTCTCCTGCAAAGATCTGCTTGAAAAGGGTCTCTTAAAGATCTACAGAATGCAAAATGCTTGCTGGCGAGCGTAGTTTCTAGTCATCCCAGAGAAAGCAGTTCCTGTACCTCTGATTCTGGTTCAAGCCTCACAATATCTTAAAACTATATCACATACCTGTCCTCTGACAGTAACTGATTATCAATTATTCTTCCAATCTTCTTGCTTTGCGAGTAGAATATGCATATAACCAGGTGGGAGAATTTGAATTTCCCACGCTTTATTCTGCCACAATGTGAACAGAGAACCAAGTAACATTCTCTATGCATAATACGTCATATAAAGCATGGGGAATTGAAAATCTCGCACATCTGTATTCTGCTTCCAAAGCATTAAAATTTATAATATAGTTCATCTGCTCATAACCCAGTAGTGTCTGCGAGATCAAATATTACCCAAACTTAGTTTGGACAAGTTATATTTCCAATATCTACTCTTATACAATTCAGCAGCCCTAAATAGCATGCTCAATCGCTCCCTCACTTCGTGAGACATTGGGTATACTTGGCGATGTTCGTCTCTCGCAGTCTAAACTTTCACGAAGAGTTCAAAATTAGGAAGACCGTTTCTTTATTATATAAGGCCTAAGTGAAATGAACACAATGAAAAAATATCCTAATTTTATTTTTACTTACAATTTTCATAGCAACATTTTTAATAAACTGCCAGTGTAAAATTCTTAAAAATCCTGGAGTCAATTAATAATGGTGGGCGAAGCCGCGGGCACCAGCTATAATATATTGATAGTTTAACCCTGGAAGTATCGCGGACAATAAAACCACTCCTTCCCATGATAAATTATATAATTTATGAAAATTACACTGAACTTATTAAATCAAATTCACATCATATTCATCTGTCAACAAACAGTTGAGAAACGATACGTATTATCCACCGCCGTCACGAGAATTACACACGAGTAATACAGTCTAGAAGGTAGTGGTATTATCAGAGTTCACAGTTAGCTTTGGAACTGCATAATCGAATCTGAGATCGTTTTCCCAGGTGGCGATTTCTAATTGTGGAATGCACTCTTAAACGAGAATTTTAGCATTTTCATTAATTATTAATGGTTCAGTTTATGAATGATTCGCGTGCAAGTGTTAATAAATATAATGCTTTAATAATTATTATACTCTTCATTTTTAATTTTTCAATTAATTATCGTGGGCAAAGCTGCAGGCACCTGCTAGTATTTTATAAAACAGTCAAACACATGTTTCTCATTGTAACTGGAAACAGAGTGAATGGGTTATGAGCAGACTTGGCCAATAGCAATGGCCATGGCTGGATGGACAGCTTTGCCATTGGCCAGTACTTGCCAACTGCTCAGCGGCTCAGAAAGATAAACAAGTGACTGTAGTCAGTCTGATTAATTAACACAAGTTGTAAATAATGAGTTAGAATACCTTTTCTAAAACAAAGATTGAATAACCACATTTTCTCGTACTTGTAATCAGTCATAACAATATACACCATGCTCACCAAAACATTCATTTGTTCCTCTTGTGTCGAGGACGGCCACACATCGAGGAAAGCTTCAGTCACTGCACCCCCCTGTGTCAACATTCACATGTGGAATTAGTCAGGATACAGCAGACAGTTATATCAGGGTTACAGAAAAACCTTGGATTGTAATTATTTCTTATACAGACACAATCCAAGGACAGACTGCATATGGATAACAATATTAACAACTTACTAGGGAAGAGAAACACTAGTGGAGGTTAGAATTACGAGCTGTCATTTCAAAGCCTACCATCAAATTGTGCATATCGATATGATCCATGCAAATAATTAGCTGCTCTTATAAACTGTAAGTGGGTGAAAATTAATTGCGATTCTCATAAATTAAAATACTGATTGGCCTCACACAGCTGTTGGAACTTCCAGGGGGTTAGCGTGTTTTCCTACCTACCACATGACATTGTGTGCTGTCACAGAGTTGCAAGGTGTAGTTTGCCTTAAGTAGTTTACACGACACTAGGTTTCGCAACCACTTTCATGGATATGCTAAATTGCAGGGTAGGTTTTGACATGACAACTCGTACAGTTAATAAAATATATAGGGTGGCACAGATACTATCTACCAATTTAAGTTGGTATTGGTGTCGAACCTATGACACTTACACGCATGACTCGGGCATGATTATGCAGCCACAACGTTCGCAAATCAGTATCCCATGTCTCGTCTTGTGGAGATGAGGATTGCAACTGTGAAAGTTTTCATCGAACTGGATCGATTATTGAAACTGCAACGGAACAAGGAAGATCGACATCAACCAGCTCCAGAGCAACGTGGTATTTTACGCTGAGTTAGGCAGTGGAGAGGAAGTGGTGATGTTGAGAATAAGAAACCACCAGGTCGCAATAACGATCAACGCCATTCCGATGGAGATGACACGACGTGCTATGGAGGCATTTCCACGCCGTCTTCAAAAATGCATAGATGAAAATGGAGGCCATCTAAATGATGTTATTTTCAAAAATTCATTTATGTAAGTGCCATATTCATAATTGCTAACATTTGTTTTCTTCACTTTATGCCAAATAAAACTACTTTAACTTTCATTTTTTTTTTTTTTAAATTCAAATTGGTAGATAGTATCTGCGCCACCCTATAGTTTCAGGCTTTATCATATTTACCTGAATATAAGCCGCACATTTTTGCCTAGATTAGAACTAGCCAAATATGCTTGTGGCTTAAAAACGTATGGTAAAAATGTCCATAACATAGCTGGTACCCTTCTTCCAAGCATCGCCACCCATCAATTATCTTAATCTCTAAAAACATTGCTACTGTAATAATTATAATCAATTCAACGTTGAAAATACACTGAAACATCGTAGAAAATGTGTAGAAGTGGATAAGCAAGTGATGTTCATTTTAAGATATGTGTTCTGTGGCATTACTATGACCTACTCAGGTGCAGAGAAATGCAAAAAAAAAAGAAGGTAATCTTCAACTGATGGTTATTAAAAGTACAGAATTATGAAAAACAGAAATTGTTAGTTAAAAATTGGTGATAAGACGTGTGAAAGTGAGTTTAGATCCTAACAAAGTCTAGTCAGAGTCTTAGTATGAATCTATCACCACCACGATTACAATAGAACAGTGTGTTCTTCGTGACTGATTATACAATTTAATATAAGTAATATCTTTATTATCTGATAAATCACTAATATAGAAGAAATAGTATGCAATGCGTCTTGGAAGATGAGCTGAAGTCAAGTCTTTAAAACGATTCCTCGATTTCCTAATGATGCATGCACCACATTATACTTGGATTCAGGGTAGGATCATAGTATAGGAAATGTACCTGCACCTCAACGTTGCAATACACAACCGCTGTCTCACTCACTCGCTTTCATTCTGTAGACAAGGAATGGGGAGAGACGGCAACTGGTTTTCAGGCAGAATGAGTGTCTACAGAATGAAAGGGATTGAGTGAGACAGCGGTTGTGTATTGCAACGTTGAGGTGCAGGTACATCTCCTACACTATGTTCCTACCCTGAATGCAAGTATAGTATTGTAATACACACTGTAACTGCTAAAGAAATAAAAATAAAAAAAATACGATGACAATCTCTTTAATCCAACAATGTTATGTACTATAAAATATGAAAAACACAATTATTATACAAAATGAAAATGAACATTGACAGTTTTCACATTCACATCTTCAGTTTGGTCAACACTCCGACTAATAATTCCGTTAATCGACACATTGCAGAAATTTGCAGAAAAAATGCGTATTCCAACATTTGACGAGACCATTTTATTCACAAGTGCCTTGAATTGATGAGTTTTACCATTAAAATGCGTGCAGACAAGGAAATAGTGAGATTCAGATGACAACAGTGGCAAACGTATTACTTTTTGATGCACACAAAAAAAGCTCTTAATCAATTCCAGTTGTATTCAAAATTAAGTGATCGGTATTTCTTTCCAGATAAAAAGCCTCATAACCAGAGACCAAAAGCCTGTTTGAATCTTTCTTCAATTAGAAAGGAAATCTCTACGATTTACACCTTTGTGATTGAAACGCCGCAGTCTTTTCATATAAATGCCTAATTGCACAAATAAATGCCTTTTGATGCTTTTGTGAATATTATTCATTCCATTATGATTTAAAATTGCCTACATGTATATTGAATTTATTTCTGTAACCGAAACAATGAATGTGACTGTTATTTATCGCCTTCCAGTCTTTTCTCAATGAGAGGTAACAATAGGTATTGTTCTTTGTAATAGAGGACTTCAAGTTACTTTAAAAATATAATACAATATGATGTTAACAAGCAAATGGAAAATGGTACTTTGCGACTCACCCGAGTCCCCCACTGCTACTTTCAATCCCTCCCCTAGCGGTGGCATTTGAACTACTAGCAGCGATGGTAGCGCCATCTCTTACGCAACTGATGAAACAGAAAAAATAATTTATTTTTTCTTTATTCTCTTCTTCTCTTCCTCTCACCTCCTCTTCACCCTACCTACACATTTGGGACCTATTCCTAACCGTAAATTTTGGATCGACCGGGATTTGAACTCGGGACCCCTAGCATTATAGCTAGGAGTCTTAACCATTACGCCATGAGTGACTGTTGAGAATGAAGGAAGCTTTCGTATATTTGAGTTTTGATAGGGGGGATTTCATGAGTTTTAACGTGAGAATCGGTTTTTATAATTTTGAGATATTTTGTTAGTTATGAAAAGAGTAGTGTTGGTGCAAGGGAATTTTCCTGCATCAATTAAGCCATAATGTTATAATACAGCGTTTTTTATAATTGTGAAATATTATGTATGGTACAAGGGTATTTTTGTATTGTGAAATATTAGGTGATATGTCAATTTTATTGCAATTATGCATTACTGGCGCTTAAGTTGAGCAGCGGCTACCGGCATGGCGGCATGCGCTGCAGGGAAGCGGGGCAGGCGAGTGGAGTGTGGAAAGGGGACCAGCTTGTGTTGCAAAGTACCGTCTTCCCAAGCAAATAAATAGGTATAAAGTAAGATTTTCCATATTGCCATTTTGCCTGCCTATTTCAATAATTCAGTGCATTTCCTTTGTTTCTGAAATCAAGTTGTTACAGCTCACAGGCAAACACAGGGGACGACATTATGATGCTTACTTCCATTGTAATTATACCATTAGCAGTTTTACTTGCATGAGAAACACTGGTTCACATGGGGGATTGAAATCTAACTCAATACGTTCCCTGTCTGCATGGAAAGTTCTAGAAGCATATTCAGATTTGTTGTACTATTGGCTAACTTGGTTATCTGTCGCTATCCTCTGTAAACAACTGCCGTGATTGAAAATATTAAAAAGTGTGTGTTCTCTTAAAGATTTCTAGTCGCCCTAAACAAATTATGGCACAAAAGAATAACATACCAATATTAATATTACAGTGCCAGTGTTATTGATTAAAATGATGATCAGAATCAAATTTACTTGGGCTAAACCATATCTATTTCATACACCAATTGTTCCTCTCTTGTTCAAATAACTCTGCTTCTAGAGGGTTTATATTAGATGGCTCCTATGTTTTTGTGTTAGATACTTACTTTTGGACTAATTAATGTATGTATTTATACATTATAATTTATTGTAACTTGTGTTATATTCTTACTTTCTAATGATTAATGTATGTATTTTGTAATTTATTGTAACTTTCAAAAATGACCGTTGTTGTAGCCTCCTTTTTGTAAATAATTGTTTACATGCCTATTGTGCTTTTTATGTATTGAATATTGTTGTTATGTTTTGTAACTGCTGCAAACTTGTAAATGACTGTCCCTTTATGCGAGCCATCTGGCTCTTTGGGACCTTTATGATAGCTAATAAATAAATAATAAATAATAATAAGAACAAATGATGAATGCCATGCGAGTGTAGGTGCGTGCACCAGGATTGAGTTTGCTAGCATTTACATGGAATTGAATAAGACTTAATTCCAATCCAATCCATTTCTCCATTTGCAGAGGATCGGATTGAGTCCACGTTTACATGAAAAGGTAACAGACTCTGAATCCTGTATGTAAAGCTTTGCTATGTGAGTGCATTAATCAGATTTTATTTGGAGATGTGATGTGATGTGGTAACGACATTCTCTTCATTTATACAACCAATTTACACGAAGAAATATTATTTATACCGATTCCCTAGCCGCTCCTCCTAAACCAGCTGATGGCCTGGTACAAGAACAGCCCCACAGCCGTGTAGACTGACAACTCACCATTCACAGCAGCACTGCCCAGTTCTTTCACAACAAACTCTCGCAGACAGGAATACGCTTTGTCCAAGGAGCTGTTCACTACGATGAGATGGAAGTTCCCCGGCTTCTCACCTGCAACAACATATATTACATAATTATATATTGTAGGTTTATATATGAATTGTGTAGGTTCTAATCTCAAATAAAATGGAGGATGCTGAGTGTCATGAGTTATACCCGTACCCCGCTACCCCCCAATTTCTTTTTGATTTCAGTGTAGGCCTAAATAAACAAAACTCTGCTCACATTTTTATATCTGCTTTGTTTTTTCCTTAGTAGATTTCTCTTTGAGCATAATTGTGTAATAGTGTGTGTGTGGGTGTGTGTGTGTACAGTCGGTCAAATAAAAAACGTCGGGACTCGTATGCTGTTAAAATTAAAGTTTTGACGCTTTAGTTCACAAGTTTCCTATAAAAAAACACAAAATACAGGTCATTTTCGGAACATATGAGGCCATGCGGCAGGAGGGAAAATATGAACAAGGAGGGAAAAAATGAAAATCGCGGAAAGCGCAACACACGATATTCAACTTAATGCATTGTCATAATTCATTTTGCTTTGTGTCATCGCCACATACAAATGCTAACGTGAGAGAAAGTGTAGTTAGGGCTGTAATTGACCTGCATTTTTCGGTCTCTGAAGCAGCGAGAAGGTTCCATATTTATGAAAGAGCAGCTCAGAGGAGGGAACTTGACTATAATGCGACCGGAAGTTTTCATAGCAAACGTTGATCTGGCCGGACGCGTATTTCGATGCTAAGATTGGTTGCAGAAGTTGAGCGTAAGTTATTGATTTTGCACTAGAAGTACCGGTATTATAAAATAGAAATCTTAAAAAAATGCTCCTTGAATAAACATATTCCTCGCGAATCTATTAATTATTAATATTATAAAAATTTGCAACCAAGAATATGGCGGATTTGAGGCATATAGCCACAGCCTTCTATACATGTTTGTTTTGGAACAAAACTGACTAAATAATCAAGAAAATACATGGATAGACAAGAGGCATGTGTGAACCTAACCTTAAGTCTTCCTGTACATGCGCATATGCTCGTTTGTGATACTTTATAAAATAACGCCCGACATTTTTTATTTGACCGACTGTACATATATATATATATCTCCCAATTTATACTTCTTAATAAAATCAGGTAAACTGATGTAACAAAGTGCCAGTACGTTTTTGTTTAATCAGTTATGACTGCAATTATGATATGCAGAATATGTTTGTTTTTTCTTAAATTGATTTCCAAGTTAAGCTCCAGCTTTATTCATTAAGCAGGGCTTACAGAAGACGTTACCATCTCGGCCACCTGGGTCAGTTTAACGGTCTAGGTGGAAAAGCGCATAAAAACAATAGTGTTTTTGGTCATAGCTAACTTATTTTAATTTCCAAAGCCTTATAAGATCACAGTAAAACAATAGGCTATGTTGTCATGATAACTGATTTGCATTTCATAAATTATTTCGAATACGTACATTACCATAAAATAGGCACTAAATTGAGCATTACTCCGAAACAGGTCAACCGATTTTATCCAATATCAATAGACGTCTTTCCATCGATATTATAAATGCGTATACGAAGTTTCATGAAAATCCGATAAAGCATATTTGAGTTATGTGGCATACAGACACACAGACAGACAGTTGAGATTGGAAATTCCAATGACGTAAGTGTGACACGAAGTCACAGGTATTAATGTTTTCCTCTCACAAGTGACTCACCCTAGGGTAGTGAGTCTCTTATCTGAGTAAATAAGGTGGAGCTACATTATCGCAAGTGGACAGACATGCAAGAGATTTTAAGTAAAATGGACAAAGTATTGAGCAAGAGAGAAATAGCAAGTAGAATACGCCAGAGCAAGCCTTGATGTGAAAAAGAACTGTGTTGAACTGCAGGGCTGATATTACATTACGTGACAATATTCCTCTGGCACTGGGATTTGAATCTACAACCTTTGGCTTTATGTGCTGATCCTGTACTAACTGCGCTATTAGAGTTGGATTCACAGAGCCTGATTACCCTTGTCGTATACAGTATTGTGAGACAGTAGATATGTGTTCAAGACGAGCATCTGCAGGTCGTGGGTTCGAACCCCATTACCAGAGAAATGAACTGGAACTGCAGAGGGCAAGCACAGTCACATTATTAAACTAGAACACTAAAACCATACAGAGAACAGATATTGTTCTGCCATATAGCCTATTACCATTTAGCCATAATAAACCTAAAAAAATTTGAACTTTTTGGTACTTTGTTACAGGCTAAAAGCTGTTGAGTCTGTAAAATTTAAGGTTTCTAACTGATCTGAACCTTGTAACATAAGGCAGAAACAATCACATGCTTATGGCAATGAAATATTTCTGATTTTACCCGTCCTAACTAAGGCCTTGACTCACCGTACTGCATCTCTGACTTGGCCGTGTCCAGTCTCCTTTGCAAACTCTCCTCTGTTTCGGTTCCTCGATTCCTCAGCCTTGTCTCCAGCTCCTCCATGGAGGGGGGCATCACAAACACATAGAGGGGGTTCAGCTCAGTCTCCTTCACTTGCTTCACGCCCTGCACTTCTATGTCCAGGACGCACACCTTGCCTTCCGACAGCACGGCTTCCACAGCTGCCTTACTGCAACACACCAGCAATTTCCTCCACTTTATGCAGTAATTTTTAGTGTTGTCATCCATTAAACCTCTGTTTTATGCGAGATCATGGTCTGAGAAAGTGGTTCAACTTAAAAATCTCCATCCAATTCAATTGACTGTATGGCAGAAGATCTACATACATACAGAAACATAGGAATAAGCTCCAGAATTTTGACATCCCAGGGGAGAATGAGTTAGCCTAATTGTGAGCGTCACCAGGTGATACAAGATGGAAGTGTGGCAGTTGGACATAGATGACGACGAAAGGGAGGCCCTCGTGAAAACTGGTTACTACACTAACAGGCAAAAAAAACCGATCACTTAAAGAAATTTAAAAAAATTAAGTTTAAATGAAAATGGTGTAGTAGGCCTAGTGCTTGAAATAAAATTGTATACGTTTTTAAGATTAAAATTTAATGACACATTTCACACTTAATTCCCCATGTTGCCTCTTGCACTGTGGTGAATGGTGAGCCTAAGGTTGCAGCGGCATAACGGAGGCTGCGTCCATCATCAATTAGAGCAACGCTTCGGCAACGTCTTCAGGACTGAGAGGCATAATTTCAACTAAACTTACTGACAGAATCACTTCGATGCAAAGGGAGACAGTTTCTTTTCAGTTTGGAAGGAAACAACGCAATACAACAATGAAACACCTTGCAATATGTATGACAAGCTAGTGCACATAATCAGATTGGAATCGCCCTATTGCGATGTTTTTCTATGTTTTGTTTGGTGATAAAGTGAAGATATGAAGAAAGCAGATATGCTGTATCTATAGCTAATGGTCCAATAAAAATAATAATTCATCCTCACCAACAACAACATATAAACATCCAATCAAACTTACAATAAATGTACAGTGATTGGTTTTCTTTTTTTGCTTGTCAGTGTAGTAAGTAATTATTATAATGAAGGAATGACTGTAATTCATTTATACATCTTGTGAATCGCTCCTCAGAACTTCAGTTTTCTGATGAACAAGAGGTCCAATTCATTTTGCTCTAACATATATTAGTAAACTAACTGTTTGGGAAAAAGTACTCATCCTACTAAGATAGACGTATAAATTCAATAAGGACAACAACCTCAAGTTTACCTCGTGCCGTACATATTTTTTGAGAACTCGGCTGTCTCAAGGAATTCGCCTCGTGCGATGGCTGCTGTCATGGCTTCTCTTGTTGTGAAGTGATAATGCTGTCCGTCCACCTCACCAGGTCGGGGACTGCGGGTCGTGTGGGACACCGAGAACCCAAACTTGTTGGGGAACTCAGCAAACAGGCGCTGGAGCAACGTGGACTTGCCCGATCCAGACGGGCCACAGATGACGAGAGGCCGTGGGTTCTGATGCACCATGCTGCTCACCCCTGCAAACACATCACTTAGAATTATTATTATTGTAGTAGTCAGTATTAGATATTCACGCCATCCCTCCATGAGAAAACCCTTACGATAATTTAAGGAATGTGCAGCACTTGTCAATGGTGAATCTGTACGTCCAAATGGACTAGTACAGCGTTTCTCAACCTTTTTGAATCCGAGGACCTCTAAAATGTCTAAAAAAATTTACGGACCCCTAATTTTACATCCCATTTTTAAAAGAAGGCCTATATTCTTAATATTTGGGGTAGTAATTATGGGTCATTATAACGAAATATGTGAAAACATGTTACTTCTTTACTTTCCATTTGCTTTATGATATTTTTTAAATTATGTCTGCGGTGAATCTGTACATCCAAATGGACATCTTTCTTTGCTGCTATGTATATTTAAAACAAAACTAACTTACACTTAAAAATTCATAAACAACTAATAATGAAAAAAGCTTAACATCCATCTTCAAGGTGTATTTCATGATTAGAAAGCGCTGCATAGGAAAAATCAATCCCAGATTTAAGTTCCTTGGTCCTAAAAATCCCCCTGCATAATGAATTTCGTCCAAATCATTCAATGTTTTCCCATTTAGGACCAGTCTCATAATCCCCCTCCTGTTCAACTATGTAAAAAATTCACATCTCTGAATGCCATAACAAAGAAATGAACCAAGCAGCGTGGGCTAACAAAATGGGAGTCTTTGACAACCCCACGCATTTTGTTGACAAAAATATATTTCTGCAATGTTATGGCAACAGAGCAAAGAAACCTGCCATTAATTTTACAACTGAAATGTAATAGCAAAAACTGATGATTGATAGCGGAAAAAATCATGTTTTCTGCCAGTTTTTCACTTATAACTCCCGAACCAAACCAAAATCCAGCTTTGAGATGCATTCGGCCACCCTTCACTCTGTCTATGTTACAAAGCATACCCTATATTTGGCTGAGCATCACATGCAGACAAACACCTATTCTTATCACTACAGACGACATTTGTTACAACAACTTTGAAACATCGCCTGATAACCAAACCAATGGCACACAAGTACATGGGAAGCAACTGTATTCCTGATGACAGGCAAGTTAAGGGACAAGACTGCACTATTATTTTATTACTACTTACTCTCTCAATGGCAAGAGACAATTCCTAAACAAGTTAAAGGAATATTAACTATTTTATGGAACCCGGAGGTTCATTGCCACACTTACCTGAGCCTGCCATTCAACCCTATTCGGTGCTAAATCAATCCAACCATCCCTCACAAATCTTACTTCCCTTAAATCTATCCTAATATTGT
This sequence comes from Ectobius pallidus, assembly GCA_964059195.1. Lineage (NCBI taxonomy): Eukaryota > Metazoa > Arthropoda > Insecta > Blattodea > Ectobiidae > Ectobius > Ectobius pallidus. Next base: position 178,415,116 of record CAXKWD010000006.1, on the reverse strand, counting down.
TCTCCCGCCTACGTCTATGTCTTCCAAGTGGTCTCTTCCCTTCGGGTCTCCCAATCAACACTTTTGAAATATATCTTTCCTCACCCATTTCATCCTCCGTGAATTAAGTACCCTTATTACATCCGGTGAAGCTCATCGTCATGCAGTTTTCATCTCTCTTAGGTCCGAATATTTTCCTAAGCCCCCTGTTTTCGAACACACTCAGATTATGTAAGGGGCCATGTCTCACATCCATATAATACAACCGGCAGGATAATTATCTTATAAATTTTTATTTTTAGATTTCTGAATTGAAGACTAGAAGGTAAAAGTTTGTGATCTGCATAAAAACAAGCATTTCCTGATTTGTGTCTACACTTAACTTCTACCTTAATATTATTTGTAACTGTAATTATTGCTCTCAGATATTTGAATTTATTAACTTGTTCGAATGATTAAAGTTTTGTAGCGCATAAAATTAAATTACTAACATAGACCTATGTGACAGTAATTAAATTATCTATTTTGTTTTGTAGTTTTTCCATAAAGACGAGAGTTTTATATGTATCATGCAAATTGATGTTTACGTTGAGAAAATTTTAACATGTTTCTTGAAGGACAAGGTCATAGCACCAGTCAAAAGGGTCTTGTCCATCCGAAGGTCTGCAGATTTTGTGTACATTTTCTTATTTTTCTGTTAGCACAGTACGGTAATAATCAAATATATGAGTGTAATACGATGTTGTGGCTGTAATCCATTTAGTTTTTAATAGGGATGGGTCCTCGATACTTCCGATACCTCGATACTTGCATGCTATCGGTATCAAGCGATACTTCAGAAAACTCGCTCGGTAGCCTACTTTTTCAATACTTTGGCAATTCTGCAATTTAAGGAAATTTGGTATCTCTTTCTGCTTTCAGTAGTCTACTTAATATAGTAAATACTTCTATTTCTCCTTGAAATGGAGAAAACCACTCTGTGACTTTCCGACTTTTAAAATCCAAACAGAAGAGATTCTTAATTGTTTCAATCCTGTCAAAGTGTAGTTTTAATTTAGAGTTTAAAAATAATTATAGGCTACTGATGATATTAAATTTTCTCTCATTAAATATGAACACTTAATTAATTTAGCTGGTATTTCATAGTTCTCTCTACTTTTAATTTTTAATGTATCTATTTATTGAAATTGGAAATGTTGACGGTATCAAGTATTGAAGTATCGAATATCGAGGAAAAAATCATGTATCGGTATTGAGTATTGAGAAAATCTGGTATCCACCCATCCCTAGTTTTTAAGTATTTCGTAACTACCGGTATTTAATGTCAATTAAAAGAACTATCAGTTGGGTTGATTCGGACACATCACTGAGAGGTCAATGTAAATAAAGGATAAACTTTCGCAATGTCAAACGTACAGTGCCGTCAATAAGTCTCTCCTCAGCTCCTAAGTTTGCCAACTAGATGAAGTAGGCCATATAATTTTATTATTGATGTCTGTCTCTTTTCTACTCTTGATGTGTTTATGTGTCTGATATTTCCAACTCTAGTTGTTCTATGGTAAACATTTTCATTATGTTCTGTGAATAGGCGAGTTTTATGTTGTATCACAAATGACTACATCATACTCGCTGCCAACTTCTTCATGTCACTGTAGTAGCCTGTAAAATAACTTATTCTGCAAAATATCCACCAAAATCGGCTGTTTTATTTAACTGAGGACTAAATGTCGACTGTAACACAGTAGAAGCTAACTTCTAATTTAGTGTACATAAGGAAGGAAGCACATACACTAAATATGAATGGAAATACATTAAACAAATGGTGTTGCTCAGGAAAATGGCAAAAGAGCTTTGAGATGTGACAGACAGAAAGAATAATGAATCTTGTAAAGAAAAGAAAAGCTAACTGGTTAGAACACACCTTGAGATGAAGAAGACTTCTGCAGGATGTCATCGAAGGAAAAATAAAAGAAGAAAACTTAGCAGTAGAAGAATTGAAATACTTCATAATAATATTAGTAAGGAGAATTATCAAAGGCGCTTACTGATTTTGTTCTCTCAGGTGGTATAAACAGCCACTTGCAGGCTTCATTTGGTTGAGAGTCTCTGCCTATTTCCAGTCTATCATAGCGTTTGTACTGTAGAAATCAGGGTCAATTTCATCTTGATACTAGCAGTGCCCGATATGGGCCTCTATGTTCATACACAATCCCGACGCGCTTTCAAGCCTTGCTAGGTCACTGGTTGTGAGGCTATTGGCATTGCTGTATGTATTGATGACACGGTTATAAGATTGCCGACACCATGTGCACTGTTTTGTCCTTGTTAGTCTCGAGGCTATTCTTGTCAGCCCACACTTCAAGCCATGTCGTTCACTTACATAAATAGTTTCACTGCAGGCAAGTTGTCCACCGTTAAGATGTTAAAAGCAAGAATGTCCCATACCCAGTGTTGACATGGCACAAATACTAATAATAACTTAATTCCTCTTGCAATGTTATATTAATGGGAATGCTGAAAATCCTGGTAGCCATATGTCACACTAATTTATTTAGAACTAACCTGTAAAAGTGCTATAAAAACATTTCAAAACTTTTGACAATATTTACAAGAACTCAGCAAAAACATCTTCACCCACGCCAATGTTTTCAGCAGGCTTTGCTCACCTTGTTTGCATAACCATGTCCTCACGGAAGCTTCATAAATGTCAGGAATCTAGTGAGTGTGGCTCAAACCATGCCCACATATTCAAAAAGTTCAAAATTATAAGTCCCTTGAATATTTTATTTAAATTTACCAAAAAAACCAATGAATGAATATGATCCTTATCTCTTCCTCTACACCTCATACACCTGTGCAAGGATTCGATCCACACTTTTGGCCAACTCTTGCGTGGGACTCACTTTAGGTAGGGTGAGGAGATGAGAGAAAAGGAGGAAGAGAGTCCAAAAGGTGGGAACAAATTTTAGGTCGTGCACTATTCCTAAAGTAAATTTCGAACCGACCAGTATACAAACTCTAGTGTATAGTATATGACTGCTAACAAAGTAACCAGCAGCTTTAACCACAACACCATGAGCAAATGCTGACTGGTGAAGGGAAAATTCATCTAAGTTTAGAGATATTTAATACACGAAGTCATTTTCGAAGTTTTTTTATTTATTTTGTGTATTTTTTATATGGTGCAAGGGTAATCTTCGTAACGCATTGAGCACCTTCATAGCTGGGATTGGGGAAGAATGAAGGTGAGCGTGCAAGGTCTGGAAGCAAGGGGAAGCTTGGCTGGTGCACGACCTAAAGTTGTCTTTTGCTGTAAAGGCAGTGGAGAAGAGAAAAATAAATAAATAAATAAATAAATGTTTTCCCCGTTTCACTGGTAAAATCCCATCTACGGGGACCATTTTTTAGAACTGAGATTCTCTTCATAAAACACTTATATCACACGAATTTTGTTATAGATAGATGTGTGGAGAGGAGATGTTGATTTGGCGAATGATTTGGTCCAACCCACCCAAATTGATATACTTTCTTTTATATCACGATCTAGCGAAAACTCCCTTCTTCTCCACCATTTTTCTGTCCTCGTCCTCCTGATTGGACGTTGGAGGTGTGACGTCATATCGCTAAACAAGATATGATTGTGGATGAACAGTGTGACAAACCTACAAAGGTACAAGCCACTAGCTGCTCGTAAGAAATGGTGGTTGTGCTATTCAGTATATTGCTCCTTAACTAACATAAACGTTCCTAACCTAACAGTTGGTAACCGTGTATCGCTCATAAACAAAAAACATCACACAGTCCGTGGAAATGTGAATATCGCGTGAATTGGTCCCCGTAATTGGGATTATGCCGTTTCACCTTTCGCACAACAGATAGCATTGTTAGACATCTACTAGGCGACATTTGAAACAATCAACCCCTCCTTCCCAGGCAGATCCTGTTAGAGAGTTGGTGGGAGCCTAGTGCATGACCTAAACTATTTGTTCCCGAGTATTGGTATCCAACCTATGGGCCACTTGGAACACTTTGTGTGGAAATCTAGCAGACCAAAATCTGTAGCCTACAAAACCCAAAAACAAACATCAAATTTGGGCATATTTCTGGTTTCTAAATTAAATTGTAAAAAATTATTATCACACCTAATTACGTGCAATTAACCTCACCTAGCCTAGAACGCAAGACCGCATTTGCGAGAATGAAAATCTAAATAGGACACTCTGAGATGGGTAGCAGAAATATGCACAAATTCTGTGAAGTGCAGTTTATGACCTGGTCCCAATTGCCGCCTACAGTCTAAATACGATGGGAGGAAATACGATATGGGTAAGAAACCAGCACACTCCTTTCCAAAGTATTTTATTTTCAACATAGGCTTAGCTCCAGCGTCCTTGAAGTTATTGACCACATTTTCACATGCTCACGTTGTGCTTACACACTTCCGCTACAGCGCACATTCACGCGACATTTGTTACTCACCTCTGATAATACGATGAATCTTCAATGTCAGCAGCGTAAAATATTTTATTTAACACTCAACACGTTAACGATTTCGGTAACGAGAGGAATTCAGTACAAAATCAGAAGCGAATTTTCTCCTGCTTCGGGTTAACGGCGCAACATGGGCGCTACAAATGCGGCGAACCTCCACACTAAAAACAGCTGAAGCTCAGTACAGTCACCCGAGGAATGGAAGTCACCTATGCACGTACAGTCTTGTTAGAAAAACTTCACTCCTTGGTTGTCATCGAATAATTCCGCTTTCTTCCTTTCTTCTAGTTTATGAAGTATTTTTATCATCACATCCTCACTCAATCCATGAAAATCTGTGAACAAACAAAAAAAACAAACAAAAAAATTCGTCATTGTGGAACAAAATAATAATAATAATAGGCCTAATAATAATATAAATAACGCCACCAGCAAAGTATAGGCCTAAATCAAATAAAATACTATATTATTATACTAGCTGAAAAGACCCGGCGTTGCTCGGGTTTTCTATTTTGTAATTTGAAATTAACTTATGGACGACTTTCGATTTTGAAAATGTATGTCCTTATATAATATTTTTGTAGAATTTGATAATGAGGAAAAGGTCTTATCACACTCAAACTATTCCCTGAGAAAACACTTTTTATGGCTTTTAGAGGTTGTCAAATGTTGCATTCTGTTGCTTCTACATGTCATGCCTGACAGGGGTTTAAAATAAGAAAAAAACAGCAATTCCGGTTACGAAACATTATATTGTGTTGACAGAAAATTTTATTTCTTACTCTCATTTTACCATACAACCGTTTCGGGGCTGAAATAAAAAGAAAATTCAATATCACTTCATACTTTCCTCCCCTAAAACCTGGGACATAATATACTGTGGGTATAGGCAGTGCTTTAGTTGGAAAATATTTTATGGGGGTACTCACCTTCCATAGAACGCATATCTATTGCGAATTTAATAGTGTTTGTCATTATTAACAAATACACTCTCGTGAATTGGACATTTAATAAGTATTTTAGGACAATATCGTTCCTGTACTGCCAGTACGACGTACCGGAGCACATATTTTTCCCGGTATGGTAGAAGGAAAATAATTTTATATCGGTATGCAGTACCGGTGCGTACCGGCCCAACTAAAGCACTGGGTATAGGACTAAAAATGTTCTATCCTATTTTATCTTCTTTTAGATGCTTAGGGCCTCTGATAAACATCCCTATTTCTCAACTAATACAAAGCCTACAGCTATGAATAACGTATCAGTGGATATAATTTTTTACCGACTTCTGGTAAAGCATACTCATTAATAAATTTGGGAATGTTCACACATTGTGTATTGGGGTTTTCTTTTGTTCGCTTATGTTCGGGCATATTCGTTCAGGCTTCGATTTCTATTTCTGCAGTCTAGTATGTGGTATCTTCCGCACTTCTCCCCGCACAGTTCACACGTACATGTGTCTGTCGGGTTGTGATATTTCTTGTTATTACACATCTTGGCGTGGAAACCATGCACTGCGAGCCTAGTCACTACGTGCCGTAGTTCATAGTTTGACTTCTTCCATTGTGTCGTTGTCACTGCCTCCGTCAGGTAGAAGTCCTCCCAGATCTCGTTTTCTTTTCTTTGGCGCTCTTGTAGTGCGTCTTTCACCGCTTGCGTTGTAGGCAACAGGTGTTTCAGCCTGAGGTCCTCGATACGCCCATCGCTCGTTTCAAAAATCTAGCCTTCAGACTTTCTATACTGTGGAGTTGCCGTTCTGTTAGTTGTTCCCATATGGTCTCCAGTCCGTACGTTAAGGTAGGCAGTACTTTCGTTTCGAACAGTTTCATTGCTGTTTGTAGTGATATTAACTGTATGTTTTCTATATCGTTGATTGCTCTTACTGCTGCTATTAGTCTCTTTTTCAGGTGTACTGCATATGATGTTCCGGTTTGTTGGATGGTCACTCCCAGGTATTTGTACATGTTTGCTTTTTTAGCAGCTGTCCTTTGCAGTATATGTCTGTGTGTGCTGCTAGTCTCCCTCCCTTGCGGAATACTACATACTCTGTCTTATTCTGGTTTATTTCCATCTCATTTTCTTCTGCCCAGTTTTCCAATGCGTCCACTGCCTTCTGGAGTTCTGCTCTGCTGCTTGATGCCAGCACCTTGTCGTCTGCGTACACGTATGCTGTGACCTCTTGTGTTGCCTTATTTATTTCCTGTATTGCATCATGCGTGAGTATATTGAACAAGACGGGGCTTAAGGGGTCGCCCTGCATTACGCCATTTGTTTGGTTGATCCAGTTGGATTTTGTCACACCGTCTTCTATTTGTATTGCGTTTTCTGCTAGTATGTTTGATATTAGTGTCACTGTCCATGGGTCTTCTACGATTTTCCTCAATTTGCCTACTACCATTTTTCTGTTTACTGTATCAAATGCCTTGCTGTAGTCTTCGAATACTATTGGCACACACTTAAGTTGTCCATGCAATACGACCGTTTATTCAACATCAAAATGTGAAGTGAGAAAATATTTCTTATGTTGAGGGTAGAGAAAGTTATATGACTGCATCACAATGTAGATGCATATGTAGATGTAGTTATCTCGTTCTGTAGATCCTGTGTTGAGAGGGACTCAAGGATATAGAACATGTCAGATTACAATATACAAGCAAGTAATAAATAATGATATATAATATACTACACTATAAACTTATTCAAACTGGAAATACTCATCCATATTGTAGAAGGTGTGAGTCATTAAAAATTTCTTGAGAGATCCTTTGAAAGATTTGCTTTTTTTTCGAATACATAATAATTCAATGTTTTAATAATCAGGAAGTTTACACAGTGAAGTATTTATTAATTAAAATTAATAATGAGATGGATATTACACTGACTTCACTAAAAATTGCCACTAACCTGGACTGCAGTTTCGTTTAGGCATCCCTAAACATCCTCAGTTTGTTCCTGTTCTTATGTATATGTATTCTTTCCCAAACTGTCAGTTGCCTTTGTCCTTGTGTCCATTTCTTTAGTTCCGGTTCCATATTGATTTCGTGTCCTGTTTCCCAAACGTGGGCTCCTATTGCTGATTTATCAATTTGTCCATATTTTATGTTCCTGTAATGTTCCTTTGTTCTAATTTCCAGATTCCTTTTTTGCTTGACCTATGTATTTTAAATCACAGTCCTTACAGTTGAGTTGATATATTCCAAATTTTTGTTTGTCAGGAGAATTATCGATGTGAGTGGATTTCAACATTTTTTTTTATACTGAATCGATTTACAGATGCTAAAGTGATGACAAGTGATGACAAAGGCAACTGACAGTTTGGGAAAGAATACATATACATAAGAATAGGAACAAACTCATGAATTTTGAAATTCCCGGGGAAGAGGACCTCATTAGTAAGTTCATTGGTGGCCCGCGAGAGGACGCTCATGTTGATCAACAAACAAAGGAGCATACAGATGGAATCTAGCTGAGGATGTTTAGGGATGCCTAAACGAAACTGCAGTCCAGGTTAGTGGCAATTTTTAGTGAAGTCAGTGTAATATCCATCTCATTATTAATTTTAATTTAATGTTGTTTGGAAGCTTATTGTATATCTGTATTGTAGAGTAATAAGCGGCATTCTGAAAAAGTTTTAATGCATTAACAATGTGCTTTATTTTCGTGGATTTCATTAATAATTATTTATTTGCATCGATATTTATACAATTTTATATTTATATCGTATATCGAGAGCATCTCTAATTTGTCAAAGCCCAGTTACTTGCAATTTCCAAAGCGTTATGTGAACACTCCAAGAATACACTGTTGTCATGACAACTGAATTGCATTTTCATTCATTCAGTGTAGTTTCCTCAGAAATTATATAAATTTTGAAGGGAAGGAGTGGTTTGTTTGAATTTTAAGAAATGTAGATTTCAAGAAATGTAGATTTGTATAGGGAACATACATACATACATACATACAAACAAACTTTCGATTTTATATTTTAATTGTCGTCAATGAGACCTCTCCGAGGAGACTTCATTTGAGACCACGCCACTGAGGATGCTTGCAATAGACGCAGGTGAAACGTCCGGTAACTTAACCGATAGACCACGACTACAAAGCTCAGAAAAGTTTAATGAAATGAACACCGGCCACGAAAGCCTACATCATTTTATATCTCTTAAATGTTTTTTAAGAAAAAAAGCACTATGATACTACAATGATACGAGTGATCTGCAAGGCCATCGTGACGCAATGAATTCAGTACAAAATCGGAAGCAAATGTTCTTTTGCATATTAACTTCCTAAGTCCCCTGTTTTCCATGTCTCACACCTGTATAATACAACCGGTAAGATAATTCTCTTATAAACTTTTATTTTTAGATTTCTGGACAGAAGACAAGAAGATAAAGAGTTTCTTAATTGCATAAAAACAAGCATTTCCTGATTTTTATCTGTAATTATTGCTCCCAGAATTTGAATTTATCCACTTGTCCGCATTTCTCCTGTCGTAATACTAAGCCTACATTACAAATCGATATCAAACTTTCACACTTCCCACTTCTTACAAAAGGAAAGGTTCACCATCAGACAGTCGTTGGCTACTCACATTGCAATTCAGTAAGTCCAGTCCCCCCCAGGACAAATCCGTCAGCGAATACATTAATACTGGCACATGAATACGTAAGGAGTGTTTAAAATGAAATATAGGCTACTTGAAAGTTAACATTAATCACTACCATTTACTTTTGGTTTCACTGATTGTAAACTGCCTATGAGGCTTCAGTTGAACACTTTGATTTTAATATTTTTAAAACTCAACGTACGTAATCACAATGCTGTTTTCTCTTACCTTCACCAGTGGTGGTGTCACCAGTCACCAGCTCAAACACTGTGCACACAGAGTTGACCATGCCACTGTTCTGCGCCCATGCGTACACCATATCAGCCCACTCGTCCAGCGTGTGCCAGTATATGTACCACCTACAACAAACAGGAGTGGCCCCAATGTAATATTTGAACTGGTGTTTCTGAATTCTCCATTGCTAACTGGCTTAAAGAGCAATTTAGTTAATGACAATGAATCAACACATTGTCTACAAATGAAACTTAGCCTTTGCAATGGTCTAGAAAAGGTGAAGGTGAATGGAACTCCAGAGTAATGTGGTACAGTAGAGTCCCGAAAACTCGGCACTCGATAACCCGGCAGTCTGGATAACTTAGTCACACCCTGGCAGAGCGAAAAATACTTCCGCGCAGAAAACAACAGGATATTACGCATTTCTTAAAAAAAAAAAGTAGCCAGTTTTTGCAAAGTCGGCTAGTTAATTTTCATTACAGACAGCTTTATGCGTTATGTATTCTCAAGCAACCAATACATACAAGAACTGTATTTTCTGAGGAAACACTCGTACTTATTCTTTTTAAAACCTTTCCCGATAACCCGGCATTTTCACACACTCCGCCACCCTTCACTCCACATTAGACCGAGTTTTCGGAACTCTACTGTATATCTTATGAAATCCTGTGGTTGCTTTTCAAATATGGCCTTGGGACTGAACAATTACGAGAAGGAGATAATGGATTACACAACCAAACCTGTTAAAAACAAGAACTCTTACACCAAATTTTTTTGTTTAGATTATAATGAACTCTGCATAGAATTCATTAATGTAACACGTATGAAGCGTAAACATCAAAAGAAGCAGTTACTGCTGCTCACATTTCACCTGTACCATAAAAATAAATCACAAAACCATAGCAAAGTTATGCGCAGCCTTTTCAAGATTTGAAACCAAGGCTTCTAATTGTGAAATTCTAACAATGCAAGCTAACCGCAACATGGGATGACATAAATTTATTTGCTGGTTCCTAAAACTTTTGCAAAAAGGAAAATAATTCTTGTGTGTTTTTGGTAGACTTTGCCATCTGTAGTAAAATTCAATTTGCCGCCAGTCCACTGCATAATCTCTATATATATAAAAGGCTTTGTCCTGACTGACTGAATGAATGACTGACTGACTGAATGACAGGAATCAACGTACAGCCTAAACTATAACAGGTAGAGACTTGGAATTTTGACAGTGCCTTCGTTTCCTAATGTAGATGCTCACTAAGAAAGGATTTTGAAAAATTCTGATTCTAAATGCCAAAAATGAGTGAAAAACGGGCAGAAAACGTGCATTTTTTGCGTTTCCGAAGCGTAATATATTTCAATGTCAAATCAATTACAGCTGGCTTTGGCTATTTTTGTCAAACCTTGGAAATGAAACTTTCGCGATCGCTTGAATGTTGTAGCTCACGCTGGTCGATTCATTTGTTTTTAATGTCAAGGCACGCATACATATGAAATTTTCAACCTAATCCCGAAGAGGATTCTTCTTCTTCTTCTTCTTCTTATTATTATTATTATTATTATTATTATAAGTGGGATAATCAACATAGGCCTAAATATGGTCAAACGTTGTTCGATTTGGACGAAACTCACTGTACAGGGGTTTTCTGGGCCAAGGACCTCGAATCTGAGGACGCTTTTACCAGACGATACTATCTAATCGTGGTATGTAGTCCACGTGATTTAGGAGTTAATAAATATAATTATATAACTATTATGCTCTTGATTTTTAATTTTTGAAATAATTATCGCGGGCACATGCTAGTAGTCTTATAAATCACAACTGTTAAGAGTAAATTAGGTCGTTTAGGTTTTCATACCCTGTTTAGGTGTTTTTAGATTCCACAGAATCTGTGTGAATTCTATCAGTGGCGGCTCGTGGCCGGAAAATTAGGTGAAGAGAAAAAATGCCACATGCTTAAGCTATGGTTTGTCTACGGCGTTCATCGCTGGTGATGACCGCCGCGGTCAGCGATCATCGTCGTAGGGGTGGTTTGTCTACCGGCGTTCATCGTCCATGATACTGTTGCTATCCACAGTTGTAGTTGGCCATGTCAAACAGCTCGATGTGGTGGGGGGACATGGAATTCGGAAATTTGTTAGCATTCATAACCTCAACATTGCCTATAATATTATACTCACTCAAGATAAAACGCTGACAGGAACAAAGGAAAGTCACTTTTGATGAACTAAATGTTAAATGGTTCAATGAATAACAAAATAATAAAACCGGTAATAATATTTCGAAAATACTTTTACTAATAAATGAGCTGGTAATTTTACTGTACGTTACATAAATTGTAATTACAGAGAATAGTGTTTTCTAACAATTTATCTACCATTTGCAACACATTTTCTTTTGTGTAGCTACCTTTATGGTCATTTAAGTTCATGTCATACAGGGCAATATGTTTAGACACGAAATCTATAACATTTCGTCTGCAACTAATGACAGTACTTTGTGCAAAATGGCTGTCTTCTGCTTTTCATGACAATCTGCGGCGTTCATCGCCCTGAATTTGCCTCAGAAGCAACTGCCGGCGGTCGGCGGTCATCGCCAGCGTTCATCATCGTAGACAAACCGGGTACATTGATTTACATGGAGAGCAATAGGCAGCGATCACCGCCGGCGTTGATCGCTGGCGATGAACACCGTAGACAAACCATAGCTTTATGTTAATAACGGAATTCACCCAGTAGCGGCTCGAGGCTCAAAATGAGGGCATGCTGCAAATACCATTTCATACAGCAAACTTAAAATATTTTTAGAAATTATTAGTAGGCCTGCTCGTCTCTTAATCCATCTCTGGGAACTCTTACGTGATTTTCTCTGCCCTAATTATTTTTTTGCTAATTTCTCTCGTCTCGTTGAACGTTGTGCGAGTTGTGTGAGGAAAGAAAATAGCAAAAAAAAAAAAAAAAAAATATTAATGAAAATAATAGTGACGATAATGATAATAGTAATAATAACAACAGCAATAATAATAATAATAATAATTAGGGCAGGGAAAATCGCGTGAGAGTTCCCCGAAATGGAATAAGAGACGAGAAAATAGTATTTTTAATGATCGAGGTAGAGGAAGTCGCTTAGTGTTCCCAGTGCGACAGAATACTTAATCGGGGTTGTGGAATCCGGGTTTTTCTGAATTTAACACATTCGAATTTGGCGGCGTCAGACGGTGGAAGATCTAACGTGTCCAACTCTTTCTCCGAGCTAAAGATACCACGCCATCTCATGCAGCCGAAGAGTGTGGTCACTAACTAGTTTCTAACACCCATGGAATAAGCACATCAAACATGCATATTTTGCGCTATTCTATTATTAATATAGCCATAGTAATTAGAACGATATATCATGAAAGAATACATATGATAGCACATGGCGCGGTTTCCAAATGTTTAAAATCAAAAGTTTATCCCCAGCGTTTTTTCAGTTTTTAATTTCGAAACATTATATTATTATATTATTGTCCGAAATTAAAAAAAGACGTATTATAGCTTTTTTACGCGGTTTCCATATATTTAACATCAAAAGTTGGTCCCTTCATATTTTTATATTTTATTTCAGAACTTTTCTTTTACGCTGGAGGTTTTCGGAATTAAATAAGATGTCTTTTAACCATTTAACTTGTTTTCGTCCCAGGCCTTTTTGCCCAGTCGAACCCCGTTATCTCGTAAACTATGCGTCGTACGGAATTGTCACAATGGACATTTTTACTCGGAATCGAAAGTTAGGCATATCGTCTGTTGACGGTTTTTGACTAGGAGGATGGACAAACGAGTTTTTTTTTTGTTTTTCCGAATTTCCATCACTTTTTCCAGTAGAAATTAAATTTACATTATTTTATTCTTGTTCGACATGAAAAAAAAGGCGCATGATAGCACTTTGCGCGGTTTCCAAATGTGTAACATTAAAAAGTTGGTCCCACATTGACGGCCACATAGTAGGAAACCACATCTTTTTTAGTTTTTGATTCCGAAGCTTATTATTGTATTCGTGTTATAAAGCATTATAAAAGACGTATTCTGTAAAATTAAACTTAATCAAACACCAAGAATCTGCGAAAAATAACGATCAGAGAACAGAACAGGAGACGGAAGTGGAAGTAGCCAAGAGATGGTGTCTATGAATGAGAAACTCGTCTGTATGAAAAAGGCATCCATTATATAAAGATGCGGCATTGAAGGGAAATATGTGAACTTTATGGGCCATTCAGATAGAAAATTAACCGTAAACTTAAACGTTGAGGACCATGGTTTGCAAGAAGAAATGAACTACAGTTGCAAATACTGCCCATATAATATTTTTTTAAATTTGTATATGTCTGCATATATAATTTCAATTTTTAAAGGCCTACACATGTTTAATAGAAACATGAAAGTATTTTCGTCTGCTGTAGCCATTTTATCAGCTGTTTGCGTTCCCGTTTGTGATTGGTTGTTAAGGGAGAGAAACAAATATGGCAACTAAACCAAAGTAATTAGAATGTTGTATCACGTCTTTGCAACTACCATGGAACATATCCATAGTAATTAGTATGCTGACACGTCCATCTAACTACCATGGAATATAACCATAGTCATTAAGAAGGAATAAGTTCGTTCACGAGCTTGGTATCGTGAACGATCTACTCTCAGTGAACTAGCTAGTTCGTTAACAGATCGAACTGCGAGTCAATCAGAAGGAATCGGTTCGTTCAAGAGCGTGGTATGGTGAACGTTCTTCTCTCAGTGAACTAGCTAGTTCGTTAACAGATCGAACTGCGAGTCAACCAAAAGGAATCGTTTCGTTCAAGAGCGTGGTATGGTGAACGATCTTCTCTCAGTGAACTAGCTAGTTCGTTAACTGATCGAACTTCGAGTCAATCAGAAGGAATCGGTTCGTTCAAGAGCGTGGTATGGTGAACGATCTTCTCTCAGTGAACTAGCTAGTTCGTTAACAGATCGAACTGCGAGTCAATCAAAAGGAATCGTTTCGTTCAAGAGCGTGGTATGGTGAACGATCTTCTCTCAGTGAACTAGCTAGTTCGTTAACTGATCGAACTTCGAGTCATTCAGAAGGAATCGGTTCGTTCAAGAGCGTGGTATGGTGAACGATCTTCTCTCGGTGAACTAGCTAGTTCGTTAACAGATCGAACTGCGAGTCAATCAAAAGGAATCGTTTCGTTCAAGAGCGTGGTATGGGGAACGATCTTCTCTCAGTGAACTAGCTAGTTTGTTAACTGATCGAACTTCGAGTCATTCAGAAGGAATCGGTTGGTTCAAGAGCGTGGTATGGTGAACGATCTTCTCTCAATTCGCAATGAAAACTTAAACGTAGGTAACAACCAATCACAAACGAGAACGTGAACAGCTGATAAAATGGCCGCAGCAGACGAAAATACTTTCATGTTTCTATTAAACATGCACTCATTCATTCATTCATTTTTATTGTCATTAGATCAACATGTACAGTTGTAATAGACATTGTCCAAAGAATATACAAAACTATTTATATAATAAAAATAATACTATAAAATTAGAGCCTTAAATCATTCATGTCAGACATTTCATACTCGTCGATACTGTAAAAACATTTAAGTAGTTTTTAACCAATTTTTTATAACTATTTTAAAACGATTAAGTGTAGCAGTTCTAGCACTAAGTGGCAGCTTATTAAAAAGCTTAGCACTTAAATAATTAAAAATGTTTTGGGTTTTACTTAACCTAACAAAATTTATATTTATATGATCAGTGAGGGAAGTGAGGCGGTATGCGCCGGTATGGAATACCCCCACTAGTTTTAAAATGTCAATGGCATACCGTCACTGGTTTCAATGGTAAAATAGCATACCGTCACCGAAAATCAATGGCTATTTAATACAAATTGTTAACATTCCTTTGAGTCATAATATAATAATTACATTTCATGATTATTCACCAATTCGTACGCTTTCATCGGTAGCCATTGTCACTATAGCTTGCGATGGTCTTTGTTGTCATCTTAATGACTACACCACTAGATTCTATGTTATAAAAATATTTCTCGGTAACAAAATGTTGCGACTTTTATATTGTTTAAATAGGTCTTAAATACTTTTAAAATATCTTTATTGAAGTAAATAAACTAAACTCAATGGCTCTACATCCCTGGCCTATCACCGGAACACTGCTCATCTACCATAGATGGCAGGATGGGGGCATGTGGTCAGCATGCCGACAACCACTGCTGTTATTGATAGTTTCCGTGATGTGAAATAAATAAAGGTGTGTCAATCGACAGTACATGACGTTCTACTCTTGAGTTATGCTCCTACTTTGCAATCATCTATAAAGCAGGGTTGGTACTCATGAAGGAAGTTAATTAAAAACACCACCAAGTGGATAATTATCATCTTTATCATAATTATCATCTTGTAACGGAGGCAAAGTGCTTTTTTAAATTGAGGTATGTCAGGGAAAAATTTCGGGATGGCATACCGCCTCTGGATTTTTCTCACTTCCTTCACTGTATATGATCCCTATACCTAGTATCATGGTCATGATGATCATGGAAATCCAGTGTGTAGGCCATTAAAAATTTACATCATACAAGCGTATGCAGACTTATAAAAATTAACAGAATATTACATGTGCTGTATTTACTACTGTAGTTATTTTCTTGGGGAACTATTGTACATATATTTTCCTTCAATGCCGCATCTTTATATAATGGATGCCATTTATCATAATGACGGGTTTCTCATTCATAGACGCCATCTCTTGGCTACTTCCACTTCCATCTACTGTTCTGTTCTCTGATTGGTTGTATCGTTATTTTTCGCATAAACATAACGCAGAAGCTTGGTGTTTGCAAGCTTCTACGTTACGTTTAATTTTACGTTTAAGTTTCACGTTTACGTGATGCATTGTGAATGGTCACATTGAAAAACATGGCCGCAAGCTTCTATGTTTACGTTACGTTTACGGTTAATTTTCTATCTGAATGGGCCATGACAGTATGAGGTGCTGGCGAAGAAAATGGCTGAACAAGAGGGACGGTTTCATGGGTAGTCTGTTCGCGTCGGTATGGGGACGTGGGATAAGCGAGAAAACTGCTGCTTGCATATCCTCAGTTTTAGTTGACCAGACTACCCATGCAACGGAGGGCGTGGTTTCCAGTTCACCTTCACACGGCCGACTTGAAGCACGCTGCCCTCTCAGGATCTCAGTGTCTCCTAGCTTTGCCACCAGGTGGTGGCGTGGCGGGCAATTCAAAAATACAGATACATTTATAGTAAAAACCAATTCGTGATATGGAAAATAAACTTTAAAAACACGTATTGTAAAGGAAAAATACTGGTGAAGTGCTACTTCACCTACTTCCCCTGAATAGCCGCCACTGAGTTCTATGGAAAGTGTATGAGCATTTCTGGTTTAGGTAGTTCCATAAGAACATAAGAATCAAGTCCCCACTTATCATTGTAGAAAGAGAAAACAAAATTTAAAAATTTAATTGAAACAATCCTTAGGCAACACAGAATTTTCGAAAAAATATTTAAAGTGCACAAATTCAGCTTCAAATAACAAATACAGCACAACAAACCAACTATATGGATAAAATACCTAAAGGAAAACACCAAGGAATCTACTAAATAAATTATTCAGAATGCAATAAGGCATACAAATGGAATACAAAAAGCAATTTGGACACATATGAAACAGGAAATCACCAGAAGAAGCTCACAGTTGAAATTATTTAAAGTCGATAAAACAACAAAGATCTTCAATACCAACACATGTCTCTTACCTGTGTTTCTGTTTATCCAGTGGCTCTGCATTTCCGCTCTCCGCCAGATCATCCAATACCATCGCTATCCCCTCCACAGGAAGTTTTCCTGATCACTGTTAAGGATCCTGTGCATTTAGTGAGACAACCAATTTACCATTGTTAAAGCAACCAAGCCATCTACAAGAAGGTTTAAAACCTCAACTGCAGGTATTCAAGACGGACACGCTCGATCAGCTAGAAGCTAATCATTACACAAATGTATTGAAGAACGTTACAACCTGATGCATAACTCTGTATATTTACACTTATTACGTACTTCTATTTAAATCATTTTCTTAAACAACAAACTTTTAGGCATAATAATCAAATAGACATATAATATTAATAAATATAACGATAACTTCACAACAAACAGAATCTTCCTAGACTTTTGTTTCTGCGGCAATATATTGACGTAACACTCAGAAATACCAACTACTTTCTATGTTGCCAATGTGGAGAATCTACAAATCCGCTATTCCCTTCTATAAGGAAAAAACACGATTTTAGGTTCAATAGAAGTTTAATGATCTAATGGTGGGTGCAAGAGGTACAATTCCTTTCGGCCTCCATAAAGATTTAATATCTTCATGGCCTTGACCGCTCCCAGCTGTGATACATTGCAAGATAACTTCTACCAACTTGTAAACTGGGCGGAAGAGAACGGCCTGACGCTCAACGAAGACAAAACCGTCCACATGACTTTTAGGAGAGGAGGAAGACCTGCAGCAAAAGACAAGATCCTGCTCAACGACAGAATGCTGACCAGAGTCAATAGTTTTAAGTACTTGGGCGTCACGCTGCAGTCAAAACGAAATGCCTTCCACCAGCATGTCACAGACAAGACCACCATGGCAATCAACGCGATGCACGACATCAAAGACATAACCAGGATGTCCATGGAAGTGGCAATAAAGCTATTCCACATAAAGATTCTACCCATAGCCACCGTAATTATGGCCTACAGCTCACATGGGAGCACCTGGATAGCAACAGCCTCCAGAAACTAGAGAAACTGACAAAAGCGGCGGGCTTATCAAAGTACACGCTTTCTCGCACGGTTTATGAAATGACAAGGGAGCCTTTTCTGATGGAGGAGCTTTGGCTGAAACTGTACTTACCATCCACAGCAAGCTATAATGAAGTGCTGAATGAACTTAAGCTGAAAAAAGAGGCGCTTTGGCCTGATTTCTACAGCACGGAAGCCATGATATCAGATGACTGGAACTACGACATCTTGTGACTCGGTTGGCGGCACATGGCTTCCACCACAGACTGTGCAAAAAAAAAGCATTCCATGACCCGGGACCAGATTGTGTGTGATTTGCTTTGCTTTGCTTAGAGTGCAAAAGCAGAGGAGAGTCTCTGAGAAAGTTCTGTACAGAAGAAGAACTATCTACTCATGCACACTGTGCGCAATCCGACTACTTTTATAAAGATTTAATATCAAATATTTCCATTGCTAGGACCAATAAATTGCTACATTAAAAAATTTAAAATTTATATGAACCCATATTACACAGAGTGCCCAGGTCAGCGAAGGGCATACCCAATATCCCCAGTTTATATCATTCACACCCTGAATAAACTATTTAATAATGGATTACGTTTTCATTTAGCATTCATATATGTTTATTATGAATTAGGCAACTTTATGTTTTTGTCATAGATTTGCTTAGAGTACTGACTTTTGGCTGAAGGAAATCCATGGAAGCAAGCAATTCCTTTGGCCATGGTAATGAACAGATTTCACAATCTGTGAGAACATGGTAGGGTTGCCACCTTTTGGTAAAGCTAAGGTGGGGCACTTATCGAATATATATGCATATCGCCGATCTTCATACCTAAATTTGTACATGGAATAATTTATTAATTAGAGAAAGATGGTAGGTTATATAGGCTATTTGTTACAAAGCCAAAACTGAATAGACTATGTAACAGTAACAATAACATTAGAACAGAAAAGGCTATATATATATATATATATAATGCGTTCCTCCTAGGCATAATTCGGGACGCTGAAAATGTTCTTAAAATGCAGGATGTCCTGTCAAATTTGGGATAGGTGGCAGCGCTAGAACATGGTCTTGACGTATGTCACTAATCGAGGCTTTTTAACAGATACAGAATCTTAATATCCCCTTCTCATTTTTCAATATTGGGAGCTTCGCCCCAGGGACTGTGCCCCTGGACCTCCTACAAACATAAACCACACCTTCTTCACCAGGAGCTTCGAGTATGGCAATTATTATAATAACGGGGAGGAAGCCTAATGGGGAATTAACCATACTATAACTATATGCATGTATAAAACTTGGCCTGTGCGAGAAGAATAAGATGGAAAACTGATGGCAGCCAGTGGGAGTGTTACTGACCGCACGTAGGAACACCTCGCACAGAGAGGGAGCAGAATGTCGTACTAAACCCAACCCTTCAAAGCAAAATTGCTAATTCTTACCAACTTATTTTACTGGCATATTGACAGTACTAAGTGTTTTTAAAAAAAAAAGGATACTATTTATGGCCGAATTACAAAATAATTCTGATCGTTGTGCTTCTCTGACATCTAGGAGACACTGCTTCGTACTCTTCTGATAATCCAGAACGAGATTCCTCCAGGCTGAAATCTGTTTCTGCTTCGTCTCTTTGTGGGGTTGAATTCTGAATAAAAATAAAAACATTTTACATTAAAACAAATCACGCGGTGAAAACGTCAACTGAATGGGACCTGTGCAAAAGAACATGACACATAACCCACCTCCCAATGTGGACTAGTTATTAAACATAAACCTTATCTACGTATAAACAACTAAATATAATTCAAATAATTCAATCTT
This sequence comes from Ectobius pallidus, assembly GCA_964059195.1. Classification (NCBI taxonomy): domain Eukaryota; kingdom Metazoa; phylum Arthropoda; class Insecta; order Blattodea; family Ectobiidae; genus Ectobius; species Ectobius pallidus. The sequence continues at coordinate 178,395,141 of CAXKWD010000006.1, read as the reverse complement.
ACGTGAAAAAAGGAGGAAATGAGTACTGCCATGGCCATTCCACATCAGCCATCTTGTTTCAAACATCTATCAGGAAAATTATAAAATATACAACTACTCTAGTGTCTCGAAAAAAATATACAGTACGAACAATTTAGTTATTTTGCAAACATCCTTGTATTACAAAACAACTAGATGTCATAATTTGGGATTATACAATTTCCTGCAGAGTTAAAACATATTATTAAATCTTTCCCTTTAAATTTGCGTGGAAGCATTTCTTCTCTTTTGGTAATCTTTGAGAAATACGGATACCGTGCTATCTATTGATAGTCTTGGCAACTGGAGATGGAATGGCGGGCATTCAAAAGTTATTAAACTGGACTGTCAAGTGTTATTTTTAGTAAGCCGGTCTTAAGTCTTATCTCCCTGTGTTAAATTTAAAAAAAAATTGTCCTGGGCGGGAATCGAACATTGATATTCAGCCTCCAAGGGTCGACTGGACATACAATAAGACAAACTAAATAAAAGACACTGAATGATAATATAAGCATAATTGCCAAAATTTGATAATTAATAAAGGTTTAATAGTTTTTATACCAAGAATGGCAAAGTAATGATTTTTAACTAATTATTCCCATCAGAAGTAGATTAGTTTAAGAGATCATTACTTGCTTTCAGTCATTGAAGGCATATTTATCAGGGTTTGAATTCCCATATTTTTCTGACACTTCAGTTTAAAATTCCATTGCTATTGTTGGAAATATGCTCTTTTGCACTTAAGTTTTTTTCATAAATTTGTTTTTTAATGTAACGATATAACTAACACAAGCATTTGACATGCACAACAATAAACAAAGTTATATTACTGCTTTGTGTTGGTTTCTATTTGCCGGGAACATTATAGTTAAAGAATTTTTGCTATGACAATGAGTGCAGTAGTGATTGGTGTTCTGTGGTAAGTCTGTAGAATATGTGTTTTACAGAGAGTGGATAAATTTAAAAAAAAAAAAACCCAAAGTAACAGACAATAAAGCTGTGTCTTCTACTGAACAGGTTCTGATAGTTTATTGCCTGACCTCATATTTATATCAAAAGGTCTGCTATTACGACTACATTTATTTTAATGAGAGGTTAAATATAGTCTAATTACTTGAGTACAATGAAATTATTTCTTCCTGGCAGCAGAGAAATGTGTTTCAGGGGAAGGGCCTTCAGAGGTGAGAGTTTAATTCAAGACATGACAGGCGTAGCCATATACTTAGTCAGCATGATGTGACTGCCCTGAAGTCTGGCGACTAAATAAATCACCACCCATTCAATCGACAATATTTTGATATAGACTCTTCCTTGCTACTGCCAGCTAGAAGTAATTGCATTGTACAATGGACCTGCATTAGTTTCAAAAAGTTTGATTCAAACCCTGATATTCATAGTTACTGTTTTATACAAAGTCAGTCACCATCAGTGTTACTTTCAAAGTGTTGACAATCCATGCTCGATTCCTGAATTTGTATCAGGAAGGCATAACGCAAATTCTACAATCCAAGACGTATCTTATGTTTAGATGTGAAGCAAATATCAGTACAAGTTCCCCCCTCTCTGCACTATTTCACAGTTTCGAACAAGTCATTAAAATTAATTTGGTAACATATTCTAACATGCATTTGGGAAATGTGGAGTTGGTTACAGTCAAAATTAAATTACAAAAAACACTCATGCCAGTCTAGTTGTCATGGCTAGGAGCTAATATGTGTACACGTGCTTATACAATTTATATCTTCCACTACATCGTAAGCATGCTGGAAGAAGCGAGAGTAAAGAATGTCTTCTACAGAAAAAGTAAAACAGGTGATGTCATGGTTGTCATAGTAACCACTCATAACACTTTCTAAACTTCTGCGGGGGGGGGGGGGGGACCAGGAAGTGGAAGAATGTGCCAACCTGATCTTGTGCTTGTACAAAAACAGGGAAATAAACTTCACAAATAAGTTGTGTGAATGCAATTCATTATATGGTACAGAACCCAATGGGGACAAGGGGATTTGATTCCAGCCAAATTGGGACATCTGATTGTATTACACCCTGTGAGTCACACTCTGCTAATTTTATAATTTTGTGACGTGTCAAAAGAAGTAGGGTAGAATGGAAACAGTTTATTTTCTCTACCAATACTATAGTTAGAGGACGTATTCCATGTAGAATTTCATGTTTTCACGTCTCCTCAATACAATAAAATTTTCAGAAACATGTGTGCGAAGAGCAAAGCTTGAGAACGTACAAACTGTGTAAAAACAAAATTTTATATTTGGTTAGATATCTTGTGGGATGTAACACAAAGATTGAAGGCAATTTTTTCTTATGTTCACTACCACTATACTCTGTGGCTCTACATCCCTTTGAGGGACTGGGCCTACCATCCAATTGCTGCATCATTTACCATAGCTCCTCAGTTCATGTCCATGGGCGTCCGCAGAAATTTTGTCAAGGGGGGGCCAATGAACGAATTATTGCCACGGCGCTACTACAACCACTTTATTATTATTATTATTATTATTATTATTATATCCTTCATTTGCTGTAGCTGGACTATGGCCATGGATACAAAGAAAATATCTTATGTACCGGTATACGCTCACATGAGTTTTCTTATACCCTACAATTTCATAGGTTCTATTCATAAAAATATAAAATGCGACATTTTCTTGCCTTATCTTCATTACAATAAAATGTTTGGGTATAAATAGTTTCAAGTTTAGGGGAAGTAATTATTCCTACACGCTAATATCTAGTCGGGTGTTACAGCTCGTTTTCATTCAAACAACGCGAACATACAATATTTGGAGACTTAAACCTCACTTCACGTTAGTTGCTTCTAGTCATTTAATTTAGAGGTTTATGTGTAAACAATTTCCAGGGAGGGGCAGCGGCCCTACCCTGCCCCCCCTTCCGGACGGCCATGTTCATGTCATGACCTGCCTAAGTCACACATGGAATAGTTATACCAAGACCTAAATCCTTTATTTGAAACAATATTTTCTGAAGGGTATGGGACACATGTTGGTCATGAAATCTGAAGGGTAGGCCTATTCTACTTCATTTCTATTCTGTTGAGTCAAGGCATGTACATACACAACATTGACATAACTGCAGTTGTCACAAGCATCTTCTAAAATCTTCTTTCCTTAGACCACTACAGTATTTTTCAAATGAGAAGCGATTTCCTTCACCGCCAATCACATGTACGAGCTAACGAAGTGCCGCTAGCAGTAAGGGTCTTCCCTCCGTCTCGCCGTCTCTGATTGGACTGCGTATGTAAGCAGGAGATGGACAAACTGCTTGTCATCTGCAAAACACTGTAGCCTATTTTTCCTAATCACACCATCTTATTCGTGGATGACCCAAGCTGCTCTTCGTTATGGTAAAAATTTAGGTGCTAGCCCATTATAGAGATTATACAGAATGTCACCAGATGTTACTCTCGTCCTCCTGAATAAATTAATAAATTACCAAAACAAGCTTACACTGCGCCTGCAACTAAATTTAAAAATGCTCTAGATACTTGGATTCGAAATAAAGTAATATACAGTATAGAAGAATTCAGAGATTGTAATGTGGATGATCTGTCTTTTTAGCTTATTTTAATCTCTATGTAACCATAATTTTTAGCATTATTTGTATACAAAACTGTGGACAAAACCAAATACATGTGACAAACAATGTAAACGGTGAATAAACTTCTTGATTCTTGAATAATTATCCATTTCCTTAATTTTAACCACTACAAATACTGTACTATTATTCCTTCTACTACTATTATCGTGTATCATTCACAACATTCAAAATAACCAAACGAGTGCACTCGCTACCACTCGTGCTTGCCTGTTTTACATCGTGAATAACTATTACAAATTTCATAATTATAGCTTCAGTGGTTTCAGCTGCGTGATGATGAATCAGCCAGTCACAACGTGTTATTTTATATTTACCGTATTTGCCGGTGTATAAGACGCACTTTTTTTCTTTGAAAATAGTTCTGAAAAACGGGGTGCGTCTTATACGTCAATACTCAGTTTTAGATTACATTCATATCTGGAAATTTCCTCTATTTGGAGTTATGCAATTTTTTCTTGTTTCCTTGCAGAGTGTGGGAATACCGTATATACACGAATACTACCCACATATTTTTTTCAAAAATCACGAACGAAAAACTGGAGTGCGGGTATTATTTGAATCAGGACTCCTTTTATCTGAATTTTGACAATTTTGGACTTTATCGGCTCATTATAGCACGATGCTTTGTAGTACAGTGTAACAGCAGCAAAGCTGTAATGACAGGAAAATGAAACAAAGAAGATGCTTACTTATGCACATGGTCCGCATAGAGACGCAAAATAAACAGTGCAGTACAATTCGGGAAAAGTTCAGCGAATTTCCCGACTACTTTGACCTTGGGTCGGATGCACGGCATCGTGTGTGATTCCCACTGAAAGAAGAGGTTGTTGTTGAGGGTTTACGCTTCGCATATAAGACAGCGAGATTTTGGCGGGCTGTTACCATGCACGTTATTTTTATAAGTACCTTTTATCCTACCATATTTAATTCTTTTACGATTTGAAACATTATTTATAACTATATTGTTAAAACTTTCCGGGCTCTGTTGCCGTGGTCCATTGGATTGCTTTCCGGACGTTTCGCCCACAACTGCGGCAGGCATCATCAGCGGTGAGTTCTGCTTCGGAGTTTCCTCGGCGAGGTCTTGCTGTCGACTGATATAGCAGCTGGATTTCGGCGCGTATTTATAGACTGTTGGCTGCACATACTCGCACCGTTGCTTGCAGCTGATTGGTTGGTCGTTGTATCAGCCGTTTCTGGTTGGCTCCCTCTTTCTATTGTACTAGGATCTTCAGATTGGCTGCTAGACTGTTGAATGGCATTGATACTGTTTTGTAGTGCCGGATACCACACCTTGTTTAGTTTTAAGCCCTCTTCCTTTCTATTGAAGTTCGGAAGACATATGTCATTTATTTCAACATGTATTAACTAAGTTACGACGTACTTTCAATGGGATCAGAGGTTCTATGAACAAAAGAATGGTGTTGCTATGGGGAGCCCACTGAGTCCTGTTGTTGCGAATTTCTACATGGAATTCTTTGAAACCAAAGCATTGAACAGCTATCATCAAAAACCTCGCAACTGGTACAGATTTGTTGATGACACATTTGTCGTCTGGGGTCATGGAGAGGAAGCTCTAACGGATTTTTTGCACCATCTAAATGGTATACATCCCAGAATCCAATTCACTATGGAAAAAGAGAACAATGGACTACTTCCATTCCTGGATGTTTTGGTTAATAGGAATAGTGACGGAACTATAGGCCATACTACTAAACTCCGTGGCGCTACATCCCTGGAGGGACTTGGCCTACCACCCGACCGCTGCGTCATCTCCCGTAGGCAGATGGCAGGATTGGGGGGCATGTGGTCAGCATGCCGACACCCACGGCCGTTATTGGTGGTTTTCATGACCGGAGCCGCTACTATCAAGTAGCTCCTCAATTTGGAATCACGAGGCTGAGTGCACCCCTACCAGACCTCCCTACCTCAGAAAAATCCGAGGAGGTACCGGGAATCGAACCCGGGCCGACGGATCTATAGTCAGCGACGCTAACCACAAGACCACGCCGGCGGACCTATAGGCCATACAGTATACCGAAAACCTACACACACTGATCGTCATTTACATAAGAGGTCAAATCATCACCCGGCCCAAAAACGTGCAGTATTGAAAACTCTTATAACCAGAGCAAACCGGATTTGTGAACCGCATCGTCTCCCTGAAGAAATGCAACATTTAAACCTCGCACTTCAGGCTAATGGATACACGATGCAGGAAATTAAAAGAGCTGCGCGGCCAAGAATTGGAAGACCTTCCGCTTCCAGTCAGCGTGGGACAGAGAGGGGCGTTGCATTCTTGCCTTACGTTGAGAATGTAACAGATCGCATTGGTCGGCTATTGGCGCGACATGGAGTAAAGACTGTTTTCAAGCCCACTTTACAACTCAGAGATGCACTACGTTCTGCCAAAGACATCAGAAAACCTTTGTCTTCTGCCGGTGTGTACAGGATACCTTGTTCTTGTGGAGCTGTATACGTAGGTACGTCAAAACGCAGCATAGATATAAGATTGAAAGAACACGAGAGATATTGCCGCCTGGGACAGGTCGAGAAATCTGCAGTAGCGGAGCATGCACATTCCGGTAACGAGCACGACATCTGCTTCAACCAAACTAAAATCTTGGCAACTACAAAAACCTATCAAGCAAGATTACAACGTGAGGCAATAGAAATCTATAAACATAAAAACAACTTCAATAGAAAGGAAGAGGGCTTAAAACTAAACAAGGTGTGGTATCCGGCACTACAAAACAGTATCAATGCCATTCAACAGTCTAGCAGCCAATCTGAAGATCCTAGTACAATAGAAAGAGGGAGCCAACCAGAAACGGCTGATACAACGACCGACCAATCAGCTGCAAGCAACGGTGCGAGTATGTGCAGCCAACAGTCTATAAATACGCGCCGAAATCCAGCTGCTATATCAGTCGACAGCAAGACCTCGCCGAGGAAACTCCGAAGCAGAACTCACCGCTGATGATGCCTGCCGCAGTTGTGGGCGAAACGTCCGGAAAGCAATCCAATGGACCACGGCAACAGAGCCCGGAAAGTTTTAACAATATGGACACCGGCCGTGAAAGCCTACATCATGTTATATTATTTATAACTGTTTAATTAAGATTAAAACTGGCAAAATAATTTTATATGTGTACCTGTAGAATTTTTTTTTTATCAGTAATTAAGTTTTATCCTTTAAAAATCCTTCTTATAGGCCGGTGCGTCTAATACGCCGGCAAATATGGTATATATGTTTATACACACACATTAAAGACCCAGCATTGCCCCAGTTTTGTAAATAACATGTTGACTGTAAAGAGAAAGTGTATCCATTTAAATTAATATCAATTGAAATTTACTCCATACAATACACTAACAATTGACAGTCAATAGTTCCATGGCCTACCCTACTGTATAGACACAGATCCCAATCTACTGATATGGTAATATTAAGCTGCAAGTGGCAGCTCACAGTGGAGAGAACAGGATGTGGGTAACAGTAGGACACACGAGCAGCAGTGAAAGGTTTTTAAGGCCGGGCTGGAGATCGCATGTACGCATGGTTCGCTTGATTGTGAAAGCTTATTAAAATGCCTACCATCATACATAAAACCTGAATCATGTAGACATTCCACTTTCAGGGTGAGAAACTGTTAAATGTCTAAACACTAAACATAAGCGAAAAAGAAATGTTCTAGTGGAGAAGAAAATTGATGAAATTGATGCATTATTCAAACTCTCTTTAAGACACGCTTATAACTCATTGTGCATCTCACTATCACTCATGAGTTAGCGAATGCAAAACAGTCATCTCCAGCCCGGCCATTAAAAAGACACAGTGTATACAGTCACATGTTATTCCTGTAATATTACACACATTCAGTTTACACGTTAGGTTAGAACAGGATCTACATACAGTAACATGTTATTACCAGGCTTTAAAACTTAGTGCCCGAACCCACAGAGGGAGATGATTCCGGTTACCAACAACCTGAGTATAGGGGGTGGGGGTGATTGCGCAGGCTCATAAGACAGTCATTGATAGTAGTACTGAGAAGTGAATGCGCTCGTAGTATGGTGGCTCTCAAATTGGTCAACAGTGTACTTTGTCATTGTGCGTGTTTATAAATTTATAATACGTGTTCAGCATGCCGAAAATAAAGTGTTCTAAAACGCAAACATATATTGAAACATTTGGGAGGGACTATTTTACACAAAACGCACTTAACACATTGTAATGCACTTAATAGAAATACGGAAGGAGACATTGAGCAAACAACATAACCGTAAGTTGTACAGTCGGTCAAATAAAAAACGTCGGGACTCGTATGCACTTAAAATTAAAGTTTTATCGCATTAGTTCACAAGTTTCCTATAAAAAACATAAAATTCAGGTCATATTCGGAACATATGAGGCCATGCGACAGGAGGGAAGAAATGAACAACGAGGGAAAAATGAAAAACGCAGAAAGCGCAATACACGATATTCTACTTAATGTATTGTCATAATTCATTCTGCTTTGTCATCGCACCACATACAAATGCTAGCTTGAGAGAAAATGTAGTTAGGGCTGTAATTGACCTGCATTTTTCGGCCTCTGAAGCAGCGAGAAGGTTCCATATTTCTTAAAGAGGTGGGTACTTCACTATAATGCGACCGGAAGTTTTCATAGGAATCGTGGATCTGGCCGGCCATGTATTTCGATGCTAGATCGGTGGAAGAAGCTGAACGTAAGTTATTGATTTTGCACTGCAAGTACCGGTATTATAAAATAAAATCTTTAAAAAATGCTCCTTGAATAATCATATTCCATGCGAATTTATTAATTATTAATATTATAAGAATTTGCAACCAAGAATATGGCGGATGTGAGACATATAGCCACAGCCTTCTATACATGTTCGTTTTGGAACAAAACTGACTAAATAATCAAGAAAATGCATGGATAGACAAGAGGCGTGTGTGAACCTAACCTTAAGTCTTCCTGTACATGCGCATATGCTCGTTCGTGATACTTAATCAAATACCGCCCGACGTTTTTTATTTGACCGACTGTACTAAGATATTGATTTATTGTAGTCTGTATAGTAAAATAATATTATCATGTGTATAAGGGAAAACTAAAGCGAGTCTTATTTTGTGGTTGTAGGTACAGTATCGCCTTGCATCCTTGTAATGTGAGTTTAGAGAATGAGAAGTTATTTTGTGGTCTTCCTATACCTGTATTCCGGTTTGTGTACTATCACGTGAACTAGCATATGGCAGCTAGCGCATACAGTACGGTTGCTGTTAACATATTCGATCAGGCACTAAGTTTTAAAGCCTTGTTATTACACACATTCAGTTTACATGTACAGTTAGAACAGGAGTCGTCACCTCTGCAGCGATGCCCGTGGTGTGAGTTTGATCCAGATGCCTCCACTGGCACGCATGGTTATCCTGTATGACAGTTTAACTGTGTCGTGACCTGCGATACTCGATAACTGGAAATGCCGCAGTATTGTAGAAATAACAGTCTTCAACTCCATCATAGCAAATCTGTGGCCTGTTAGAACAACATAAAACAATACTCGTACACCTCACATTGTCACATTGTCACTATGCACTATAATATGATGTAGTAGTGAGCGGCAGAACTAAAGAAGGAAGATGAATACTGCTATAAAGAAATAAACAGAAGGATAGCAATGAACAATTTGGAAAAATCATCTCAATTGGCCTTAAAAGGATAAGTCTTCAAGATGTGGCCATATCTGCAATACGTGGTTCAATAGCAATCCTTCGTAACCATCTCTATATCAGTTAATTTATTTATTTATTCATTAGCATATATATAATAATATTATCATGTTTATGTGTATGAATCGAATGTGTGTGTTCATTAATTTGTTTTATGTTAATTTTTATTTTGTCATGTACTATGTTTCTACTGTTATACTTTGTCGTCATGGCAGCCTCCTAATGGGGGAAGTTTCTTGAAATAATGACAAAAAGTAAAATTGCAGAAACACTGGTGTTCCCAACAGTTATGTATGGCAGCAAAAGGGAAAAAGCGAGAAAGAAATTCGACGTCTTTGAACTCTGGACATCAAGAACGATTCTAAAGGTCTTGTGGAGAGAAAAGGGGCAAATGAGACAATTTAGAAGAAATGAAACCCAAAAGAATTCTAGAAGCGTTGACACTCAGAAAAAAATCTGCATTATTTTGGACATGCTATGTGAACAAAAAGTTCATGAAGGAGGCAATGGAAAACCTCTGCCTTGTAAATCCAACGCAGTAAGCAATGATCTCATCAACCTCAAAGACCGATATTTGTAAGTGGATCTTAGCTGGTCTTAGCTGCAGCTTTTCATTTATGGAGATAAAACGATGGCTATTGTAAAATGAAACAATTTGAACAGACAGGTGTTAGATGTTTTGCTACGCGGTGTTCACCACAGATTAGTATATACTTCCAAAAACACCCGTAACTCGTAACTGAGTATGGAGTATTGGTTAATGGACTCCTAAAGGAAAGTAAAAACAATTAAAAACTTTGTCGATAAAATAGTTGCTTGCAGTCTATTGCTGTATTAGCCTATGAGTGGTTCAGTGATTCACAGTTGCGTAATATTTTATGAATAAGTAGCTTTTAATTCTGTTTTGTAGTGTATTGTCTTATATATGAATAAATATCCTTCGTTTAATTCCTTCGGCTACTGTTATCAATCGGTTAATATTATCAGTTTAACTGCATCCGGAAGTGATCACAATAAGTGGCGTGCACTGTACCAAGTTTCATGAAAATCTGATAAAGCATATCGCACATACAGACAAACATTTTCCCGTCATGAAGTACCATTCTTGCACTTAATAAAAGATAAGTAGTCTCTCATTTAAATAACAAATCATGTTGATGCAGTTGTCTTAGTCCCTCATTCAGAAACTGTCAGCAGTAATGAGGTTTGAGCTCACATGCAATCTGCTGCATTTTGGTTGGATGCAGTTAGCACAGAATAGGGTTGAATGAACCTTCAGGTTCCATGAAATAGAAAATATTCCTTTAGCTTGCTGAGGAATTGTCTATTGCCATTGAGTAAGTAAGTAAACAATATGATTAATGCTCTTTTCCCATAAACTATATTTTCGGAGCTATTTCTGTAATTATTAAGAACTATTTATTGACCAGAAATTTATGAACTGTTGATCATGAGACCAGACAGACCTATGTAATCCACAAAAATTATTTCTGTCAACCAAAAATAACTTACGGGTTAAAATAGCTTTAAAATCTGCTATGTAAATAAAAATATTATTTGTTCAGTACTTGAACAGCATGGCATAGTTTTTACATACCTATACAGTTTCTAGGGCCAGCGCTGAACGGGATGAAAGCGTACGGGTGACGAGACTCTACAAGATCTGGTAAGAACCTGTCCGGATCGAACTTGTCTGGATCAGGATATATGTGAGGCAAGCGATGAGTTGAGAACGGCGACACCAATATACCACACCCAGCCGGCACCGTCATCTTCCCTGTAAACACAAGTAAAACGTGGAATCTGTAGGGTAGCCAGAGAAATAATGAGTTACCACGATGAACAATCTATGCGAAGATCAAATAAACTTTGTTAAGAACACATAAATATCGAACTTGCTAACATGAAATAATAATAAAATCAGGTAAACTGATATAACAAAGTGCCAGAATGCTTTCGTTTAATCAGTTATAATTGCAATTATGATATGCAGAAAATAAGTTTAAAAAAAATTGATTTCCAAGTTAAGCTCCAGATTTAAGACATATAATGATTTTTGTAAATTGTCTTCATTTTCATGTATCAATATTTGATCACTGATGATGAGTAAACATCCAATTTGGCATTTGCCTTGTACAACTGGGGAAACCATGAAAATACTCATGTTAAATTGGCCGGCCACAGGATTTGAACCTAGAACCTCCCAATAACCAACTAGTCCACAGTAACTTGATGTGTATAAATACCTATTTTTGTGTCTTCGCTGAGAGTCCTGAGGATGAATGGAACGCTGGGGTAGAGTCGCAGAGCCTCTTTAACGCACTGCTCGAGGTACTGCAACTGCCGCAGATCTGTCATCGTGGGAGCTCTTCTGTCATCCCCGAAGACGGATACCAATTCTTGCACAACTTTCTCTTGAATGTCTGGATGCCTGGCCAATTCAAACAAGCAGAACGCAAGAGCGGACCCCACAGAGTCTTGTCCCTGTAATGTAATTTATACAGCTTCTACTATTTTCTAATTTATAATGCAACATGCTTAGGGCTTATGATAAACATCCATATTATTTTCTCAATCAAAACTACAAAGCCTACAGCTATGAATAACGTATTAGTGGATAGAATTTTTTACCGACTTCTGATATGGCACACTCATTGGCAAACACTTAACCTGTCCCCGCAATACGACCGCTTATTCTACATCAAAATGTGAAGTGAGAAAATGATATTTTCCATGTCGAGGGTAGAGAAAGTTATGTGACTGCTTTATTTTCGTGGATTTCATTCTTTAATGTTTATTTACAACATGAATTATATTGATAGCTTGTCTAATTTGTTACAGTCCCATTTCATTTATTTCCAAACCCATCTGAGACCACTGGCAACAATTTGTTGTCATGTGAACTGTGATTTGGATTTGATAATTCTGTGTAAAAAAGGATTAAGTATCCTCGAAAATATTTTATTTTTGGCATTTAAAATCAAAATTTTGCAAAATACTTTCTTAGTGAGCACTTACATTATGAAATGAAGATAGTATCAAAATTCCAAATGAAGATAGTATCAAAATTCCAAGTCCCTACCTATTATAGTTTAGGCTCTACGTTGATTCTCTGTCAGTCAGTCAGTCAGGGCAAAGCCTCTTTTATATATGGGTATATACATATAATAGATTCAGGTAACAAGAGAAAGTAAACTATTATAATTACTTAAATGACAGAGCACACTTCATTGGTTCCGTAGCATATTTTATCTTCTGATAGAGCCTTGGTTATAAATAAAGAAAGGATTTGCATGCTCATTCCATTTTTGTGCGCATAATTAATATAGCATATTATTTTTAAGTTTTTCTTGCATAATACAGTGTAAAGACACAAAGACACGAAAGAAATGTGTGAATTGTTCCAGTCTTTCGATCTAAATATCCTCCCTCTAAATCCTACCCACCACACATGTACTTCAGAAACTTTTCTAGACTTAATTGTAACAAACAATATTGACAAAGTAATGACTCACGGACAGATCCCTGCTCCGGGCATCTCTGCACACGACATTATTTACGTAATTTATTCTTTACAGTGCCCTAAAAGAAAATCAAGGGTAATTACTTACAGAGACCTGAATCATATAGACGAGACTGCATTCTTAGAAGACGCAAAAGAACTACCTTGGCACAGAGTTTGGCATGCACATTCTGTTGACGAAAAAGTAGATATATTTAATGACTTAGTAATTAAATTGTATAACGAACATGCACCTATTAAGACTAAACACACAAGAAGACCGCCTGCTCCGTGGATGACACCCGACATTCGAGAGATGATGGCTTTAAGAGATCAGGCATATAGGAAATTCAGGCAGAATAAAAATGACGAAAATTGTCAACATTACAAACGTCTTAGAAATAAAACCACACAGATGATCAGAAATGCTAAAGTTGGATATATCAACAAACTTGTTGATCGTAACACGTCACCGACTGACCTGTGGCAGGGTATGAGATCAATGGGAATAGGACATACAAAAGAGCAAATAGAACATATTTCTATACCTCTTGACCGTTTGAACGAATATTTCACGAATGTCATGCCTACGTCTCAGAATATTACTACACATTTTCGAAATGACACGACTGACATGCAGACGGACACAAACTTTATAGGAGACAATTTTTTCTTTTCTTACATAATGGTTGATGACGTAATATCAGCATTGAAACGTATAAAGTCTAAAGCGACAGGTGTCGACAAAATCAGTATCACTCTTATAAATAAAATAGCACATTTAATAGTACCAACAATAGCACACATTTTTAATGCTTCGATCATGACAGCCAAGTTTCCTAGTACATGGAAGAAGGCCTACGTACATCCCCTTCCTAAGGTTAAAATCCCTGAAAATCCCAATGATTATCGTCCCATTAACATTCTTCCTGCCCTCTCGAAAGCACTGGAAAGCATTATACACAAACAACTGACTAACTACCTGAATGAAAATAATCTTCTTGACTCTTTACAATCTGGCTTCCGCACAGGACATAGTACTACAACTGCAGTCATAAATGTCATTGAGGACATTCGCACTGCAATGGACGAGAGCAAAGTTTCAGTGATGACTTTACTAGACTTTTCCAAAGCGTTTGACTCTGTGAACATAGATCTGCTTATAAGCAAACTTAGACGTCTACATCTTTCAAATAATGTCGTGAACTGGTTCTGCTCTTACCTTAACGGCCGCCAACAATGTGTTGTTTTAAACAATATGAGCTCTTCTTGGCGGGCTGTTAAGGCGGGAGTTCCCCAGGGATCTGTACTGGGACCTCTACTTTTTGCAATATATATAAACGACATATCCAATAATTTGTCTCACAGTAAATACATGATTTATGCTGACGACATTGTACTCTATACACACTCACGACTCGACCATGTAAATGACGCTATCGAAGAAATCAACTGTGACTTAGACTCTATTTCTAAATGGGCAGAAAGACACGACTTAAAGCTAAATCCTAGGAAGTCACAAGCTATCATAATAGGGCTCAAGCGGCAATTGTCTAAAATAGATGTCAATTTTCTAAACCAAGTGAAATTAAATGATTCTATAATTCCTTATAGTAATACCGTTAAATACCTTGGCATATACATTGACCATAATTTAACGTGGGATATGCAAGTCGCTAATATCTGCAAAACAACATTTGCAACGCTGCATACTCTGTATAGTATAAAAGACTGCCTCCCGTTTCAATTAAGAAAAACACTTGTTCAGACACTCATTTTGCCTCATTTTGATTATTGTGACGTCCTACTTACTGACTTAAACAGCAATTTGACTCAAAGACTGCAACGTGTTCATAATGCGTGCGTCAGATATATATGTAACATTCGTAAATATGACCACATAACACCGTCACTGGAATCACTTCGATGGGTACGCCTGCGTGAGCGAAGATATTTTCACTGTCTCATACTGCTCTATAGAATCCTTCATACCTCAACACCTAGCTATCTTTCCAGTCGCTTTCATTACCTTTCTTCCTACCATAACTTGGGCACGCGCTCTCAGCTTGACCCCTTACTATCCATGCCTCTTTACAGAACTACACATTATTCGAATTCGTTTACAACAACAGCTATTCGTCACTGGAATTCACTGCCTAGCCATCTCAGGAGCTGCCAAACGACTTCACAGTTCAAGCGCCATTTAATAAATTTAGTATACAATAACATTTAGGAATTGATGCTAATTAGTAATATATTTTAATTTTCATTATATTTTGTAATAACTAAGAATGTATTTGTTTAGACTTTCATCATTTTTTTTTCTTTATTTTTAGTCATTTGTATTACTTATGTTCTATTTTTTTTCTTTGTATTTAATGTTCGTTTCTTGTATTCATGTATATCAGTTCTATGTTTTATTATTAATCATTATTATTATTATTATCATTATGTATTTCATGTTTTTGCCCTGGCTGAGTGGTAGAGAAGGCCTTATGGCCTTAACTCCGCCAGGTTAAATAAATAAATAAATAAATAAATAATTACCGCTAGCATGAAAGTGCAGAGTTCATGGACGACGTCCTCTTCTTTGAACGTGTCGTGTGAGTCTGAAGCTTCCAGCATGTAGTCAATGAACGCTTTCCTATGCGAACTGCTTTCTGAAATAAATCAATGCATCCAGGATGACTCATCACTATTTTTAATGGCTCATTTTGGTGTTAAATAAGTTAATATTTTGTGGGTATTTTATTACGGGAATGCTTTAGCACTCTGCACAGTGTATTCTTGTTTATAACAAGAAACGGCCATGTTTGAGATTTCAATGTTCTTTAAAACCTATAGAATTTACATATAAACTCAGTTTATTGCTAAAAACATGAGAAATGAATGAAAAATCCTCAAGAAGCGGGCATTTATATAACCTAAATGCTGTAATTTATAAGCAAAAAAGTGCCAACTCATGCGGGAAAAACACAAAAACTGTAGAAACTACACTCTTTGCCGCAATCTTACATACTCATCTCAAACTTGCCACAGAGATAGCAGAAAAGGAGTGATCACTGAATACTGTATCTTCTTCAGTCTTTGCTGTAATCGATCACAAGTATCAATAACTTCTCGGCACACATTTCACACAATCAAACAAATTTTGTGGATTCAATTTGCTTAAAGTGCAACTTGGGGAAAGACAGAACTTCACATTCCTCTGACAGAAGGAATTGAACCAATGCCCTTTGGCTTTCTACAGCGATGCTCTACCAACTGAGTTTCAGTGCATAAGTGGTTTTAAGTTTTATCTCACTGTTTTCAGTTTAGGACATTGGCACTACTGTAGGGTAATGCGAGATTAGCCTCTTACATGATGAAGATCTAATCATATAATGAAAACAGTGTGGTTTTAGCCCATATACATTTTCATTAATACTGTCTCACATTAACTGCCACTGGCGATTGGCGATAGCTTTGTCTGATTCATTTGTTTACAACATTAATGAAAGAGAAAATTAATGTAAGAAGCAAGTAATGTGGGTGCTGTGATCCCTTATACCCTTACCTTTGCTGTCTTGCGTCTTGAGCCTGTCTTGCACTATCTGCAACACACACAGAACATCTATAAGAATACTAATTATCAAGCCTCACTGGATCATGGGAGATTCAGCATTATTGAAAAAAAGCAAGCTCAAGCAAAAGCAAGTGCTATTCTTCCCAAGTTTGAGAGTAACAGCTATCTGCATGTAATCCATTGTCTCACTAGAGAACTGGGAAATATGTCTAATATCTGCTGCAAGGCTTGATCCATCTAATTTTCTCGCACCGACAACATTGCTCTGGCTTTTGATCAAATATTTAATAGGTTCAAATACTGGATTAGCCTGCAGTTACAACAGTCAACTTTCTCATGTTTACCTTGGTGGTGAACTGGTACAGGTTTTCCTTCTGATGCTGTTCATCTTTGGAAATGTTTGTGTGCTTATAAATCCAGTCAAAGAGAAGCCACGGATGTACAATGCGATACGGCGCCACAACTTTCCCCCTGAAACAGAGACACAGGAACTTGGAAATAATCAAACTACAGCAACGACCCCCATGTGAACTTAGCAAATTTATATTTTTATTTGTACTTTCGTAAATTCCGATGTAGTTTACAATAATGATGTGAAGAGGATAAGAAAGACTCCACTTTTACCAGATGTCAAACTCACATAACTTCCTCTGCCCAAATAAAATTTAGCCTCTTAGTTTAGTATAATTATTATCTACTCTTATACAATTCAACGGCCCTAAATAGCGTGCTCACTCGCTCCCTCACTTCATGAGACATCAGGTATACTCGGCGATGTTCGTCTCTCGCAGTCTAAACTTTCCCGAAAAGTACAAAATTAGGAAAACCGTTTCTTTATTATATAAGGCCTAAGTGAAATGAACACAATGAACAAATATTCTAATTTTATTTTTACTTACAATTTTCATAGCTCTGAACCACAAACATTTTTAAGAAACTGCCCGTGTAAATTTCTTAAAAATCCTGGAGTCAATTAATAATGGCGGGCGAAGCCGCGGGCACCAGCTATTGATAGTTTAACCCTGGAGGTATCGCAGAAATAAAAATCCAAACAAACAACTCCTTCCCTTGAAAAATTATATAATTTATGAAAATTACACTGAATTTATCAAATAAAATTCACATCATATTCATCTGTCACCAAACAGTTGAGAAACGATACGTATTATGTGTTCACAGTTAGCTTTGGAACTGCATAATCGAATCTGAGATCGTTTTCCCAGGTGGCGCTTTCTCATCGTGGAATGTACTCTGAAGCCAGAATTTTAGCTGTTTCATTAATTATTAATGCTTTAGTTTATGAATGATTTGCATGCAAGTGTTATTAAATATAATGCTTTAATAATTATTATACTCTTAATTTTTAATTTTTCAATTAATTATCGTGGGCGAAGCCATGGGCACCTGCTAGTACTAAAACATTCTGGCCTCTTAAAAGAAAAAATAATTACTTAAAAATTACCTTTATCTGTCAATTACCTTGCACATTATCACTTAATACTGCGTTACGACAGTCACTAGCTCCCTCTCTGTATGTAAAGGTAACTCCGTCTTACAATAGACATGAACTGTTTAATTGAAACAGATTTCTAAGAATTTTTAGATTTCGAGGGGCTGAAACTTGATTCTATGGGTATTATAAGAATAATGCAACCAAACCTGGATTTGTTCTTAAAAATGGCTTATAGAAGTCTTTAATAAATGCCCTGTCAGACAAAACTACCAATAAAAGTGGTTTAATTTCACTCAAGATGGCATATGACAGTTGACAGACATATTCACGTCGTTTGAATGAGAAGCCCCACTCGGTAAGAAGTGGCCCCCCAGGTCACCTGACTATGAGGTGCTCTGAGGAACACACTCACAATGGAAACTTGCTAATTTTTTTCTATTGGTTTTTTGTGTCATCACTCTGGGTCAAGTTTCAAGCCGAGGGAAGAGATTTCTAAAACGAAGACCAGGCACTGTCTGGATCTCTTGTTTTACAACTGGTAACATAGAAAATAATAGACATTTCTCGGTGTTGTGTGAATATATTGCCGCAGATGAAGAATGTTTTTTGGGAAGTTAATATTAACGTTTTTGTTTAAGATAATTATTCACATTGAAATACAAAATAAGTGTAAATATATTAAATATAACCACATGTACCTGCAGCCAAGGTGTGGTTCATGTAGCTGGTCCGGAAAAATGAGAGAAACTTTGTTTTAACAATCGTAACGTGATTGTGGGACTGCATACTCACTGTCTGAAAGGTGATTCGGATTTGCTGGCCGGATCGGAATTGAGTGGAATTCCCAATACAGCTTCTGAAAGAAGAGATAAAGGAGCTTGTTTCAAACACCCTGTACTTGCTGGCAAGCGATGTCGGTCGACAGCATTTCACTCACCATGGAGAATGTCAAACACACATTCGTTGACAGGTGACGTGATGTTGACAGCTGCCAGGTCAGACCTCTTGCCAAGTCGTTGGACCATGAGCATTGCACTGTCATGGAAGGTGGCGATGAAGCTCTCGAGGACCGACAGATGGAAACTAGGCTGAATGAGTTTCCTGTGAAAACTCCACTTGTGTCCTGCAACACATAGTCCAATCTTATAAAACCTAAAAATGGCTTAATTAAAACAACATAAAATACTTTTTAGTACACGCTCTCTAAAACAGCAACCACGGCCACTAAAATTGTATAAAACTGAATTCAAACTGCATTAAAAATGCAGTTTTATCGGCCTAGTAGTTTAAAGTCGTCATGGCAATCTATAAACAAAATGCAGATGGCATTGACCAGTCACACCAACTTTAACATGGATTTAAGCATATATTCGGTCATAAAACAACAAATTTAAGCCAACATGTTTATTTATGATAATCAGAAACTTTACCAGGGTTTTTCGCAAAACACGGTAGCGTACTTCATCATATAACAACAAATATAAGCCAACAACTGTTTGTTTAAAAGAGAAGCATCGCTTATTATGGATGACATTTTGAGATTTTTTAAAAATTTATTAGCAAAGGAAGAATTGAAAACAATCTACTATGGGGTGATCTACCCACATCTCCTTTATGGGATTGAGGTTTGGGGATGTGCTGCAAAGGTGCATATGAATAAGCTAATGGTATTACAGAAGAAATGTGTTCGAATTATTAGTGATTTAAAATGTAAGGAATCTTGTAGAACTGCGTTCAAAAAACAAAACATGCTAACAGTGTACTCATTGTATGTTTGCTAGGAGGTGCCCGTGGCTTCGCCACGATAATTCTTTTAAAAACTAAAAATTAAGAGTATAATAATTATTAAAGCATTATATTTATTAACACTTGCACGTGAATCATTCATAAACTAAGCCATTAATAATTAATGAAACAGCTAAAATTCCTGCTTTAGAGTACATTCCACGACATGAAAGCGCCCCCTGGGAAAACTATATCAGAATCGATTATGCAGTTCCAAAGAACCTGTGAACACATAATACGTATTGTTTCTCAGCTGTTTATTGACATGAATATGATGTGAATTTTATTTTATCAATTCAGTGTAATTTTCAGAAATTATATAATGTTTCAAGGGAAGGAGTGGTTTGTTTGGATTATTATTATCAGCGATATTTCAAGAGATAAAACCATCAATATTTTACAGCTGTTGCCCCCGGCTTCGCCCGCCATTATTCATTGACTCCAGGATTTTTAAGAAAATTACACTGGTAGATTATTAAAAATGTTTGTGGTTCAGAGCTATGAAAATTGTAAGTAAAAATAAAATTAGAATATTTGTTCATTGTGTTCATTTCACTTAGGCCTTATATAATAAAGAAACGGTTTTCCTTCCTAATTTTGTAGTCGTCATGAAAGTTTACACTGCGAGAGACGAACATCGCCGAGTATACCCGATGTCTCACGAAGTGGGCGAGCGAGCAAGCACGCTATTTAGGGCCGTTGAATTGTATAAGAGTAGATAGAGCAGTACTGTATATACAAAACAGAAATCTAACAAAAAATAGTGAAATTCATAGTTATAGCACAAGAAGTAGCTTAGATTATCATAGATATACATGTAAAAAGCAAATTATATTTAAGGACGTAAGTGTAATTGGAACTATACTATACAACAAGCTACCTGTAGAAATTAAGAATGCTGACAAGAAAAATTTCAAAACACTTCTGAAGAAATACTTAATAGAAAAATGTTTATATTCTTTAGACGAATTGTAATAACTGATTAGCACATATACATAATTATATTTTGATCAATCACACACTTTTATCCTTAGATCTAGGTTGTAGAAATTAGCTCTTAGTCTGTAAGCTTGACAATGTCAGAAACTTGTATCAAGACAATTGACAGCAAATAAATTCTTATTATTATTATTATTATTATTATTATTATTATTATTATTATTATTATTATTATTATGCAGCAGCAGCATTTAATAGCTATAATATGTTCCTTCTCATAGTCTGCTGGTGGCAGGAGCTCCAATTCAACGTTTCTGGCTTGGATTGAAATTTCCTCGGGATTATCATTCATATTTTCACAAGCTTTTCATAGATATTGGTTTGTATGCATTATTGTTGACAAATAGTGACTCATATATAATGCATCTAAACTGCATGTCGTATTGGTACATACGGTTCATTGTTGTTCCTCGATTCAGGTGGCTGTGAGAATATGAAATGGCTGACTATACCTTTCATTATAATTAATTATACGGTATTTTTGTTTCATTTTATATAATTTAGAGAGCTTTTACTAAAAAATATTGTATGCAAAAACTTTATCGGACTCATCCAGTATTTCAGTCTCGGGTTACGCCTCAGCCGCTATACTAGATTCGTCTACTAAAGTGTTATTTTGCATACTTGATACATAAATAGCTACTATAAACTAAGAATTACTTAATAAAAATCTGCCTGCACTTTGCACCTTGCTGAATGTTATTAGTACAATTGTAAGAGAAAATATAGCATTGCATTTTGGTAAAGGAAATCAGGAGTGAACCAAAATCCCTGTAGCTTCAACAAGATGCCGAAAGTTGATTATGTGGTGGAGTTGCAAACGACACAGGTAAATGTTTCCTATAAATTGTGGAAAATTAAGCAAAGAATGTTTGTATAGTTATGTGGTATGTTGCAAATAAAAATAAAATTAATTAATATGTTTAGAAAGCTAAAAGAGGGTTTGACTGACCGCTGCTAGTGATGAGGCCCTGGCCCAGGAAGTTGTGCAGGAGACTGTAGAAGTAAATCTTCTCCGTGTTCCTCTTGCTGCTCAGCACCACCTACACAAATATTAATACTTTGTATTAACAAGACTCTCACTATAATAATAATAGTCGAGAGGCTTAAATTGTGTGAAAGGACTTAAATTGTGGCTAAGAAAAAGAAAAATAATAATAATAATAATAATAATCGTCAGTTTGAGTATAAAAGCCATAAGACTTGTCACTATATCTAAGATTAAATATTAATTATACATTGCCCACATTTGCTTCGTTAATACTGTATGGACACAAATGAATTAAAATCTTTTTGATACGTCTTTTAAAAACTTTCAGGTCATTAATTACTCTAAAGCTAACAGGCAGATCATTGTAAATCTTCAAACCATACACCATGATGGATTTGTTCAAACTATTTAAATTATGATGGGGAATGCTAAACTTATTTCTATTTCGAGTACTGTAAGAATGAAAATCGCTATTGCAACTAAATTCATTTCTATGAATGTGCACAAATTCTAATAGTTTGAAGACGTACAACCCATAGACTGTTAGTATCCTAAAATGTATAAAATAGTCTCAACATGAGGTACGATTGTCAATACCCGCCATACATCTGACAATTCGCTTCTGTGCAATAAAAACATCATTCAACATAGTAGATGGACCCCAGTAACAGATACCATACGTTAGCCTTGACTCGGCTTGAGCAAAGTAAAAAGATAAAATCATATTGCTTCTAACATAATATCTTAAAACTGATAACAGACAGAATGTAAAGTACGGACAAGTTCTAAGAAGTATGGGCGCCAGTTCAAATGTTCATCAAATATTATTACCAGAAATTTAGTTGCCTGAACACTAAGAATGTTATGATTATTAACGCTTAAATTTAAATTATTTATTGATTTATTTTGTATGTTGTGAAATTTCATATAGCAAATTTAATTTATTTACATTACATTACTATAAAATTGTATTATCACAGATTGTGAACATTACAACGAACGCTGCTACTAAAACTCTCTCATGCAGCAATAACAGAGGACGCTACCTACTTGTATCTGCTCTGGTGCCAGCAGGACGAGAGTTGGTATCACTGTAAGCCAAGCTCGGAAGAACATTCCATATGTCTTGTATGCTGTCTTTCCCAACTCGTGCAACTCTGTAAAGAAAAATGTGCTACTCCATTAAGTTATAATAATTCACTGCCACTCTCTTTCATACAAATTAATAATTATCCATTTCCTTCATTACAAATACTATTATTCCTACTACTACTACCAGGGCCGTAGCTAGGCGGCGTCGAGGTGGGCCCCCGCCAAGGGCGCAGGTACAAAGAGGGTGCAAAATTAACCATGAAAAATCCCACCATTTTTAGACTGGTACAATTTATCAAGCAATAAAAATTCCATGTTAATGGAAGAAATCTTTCAGGTTATTAAAAATCACTGCACGTGAACTATTTGTAGTATTATGCCGATTGTCTACAAACAAAAAGGAGTCATGCAACGTTCTTTAATTAACACGTAGTTCAATCATCTGAAAATAAGGTTTAGTACCTTGAAAGTCCAACACTTAGTTCATTTTCAAATTGAGGTTTAGGTTATCTTTGATAATAACAGTGTTTTTATATTAAAATAATAAACAATTTTACAGAAATTAAAAAAAAATTCAGACCCCCCAGTATTGGAGGGCGCAGAAGGACCTCGCTACGGCCCTGACTACTACTATTATCATGTATCTATTATCGTGTATTTATTAATCATTTACAATTCAGAATGATATAAATAACTATTTCAGAATTTGGTTCATAAACTGGATGGTGTAAATGTTTTGACAAAACACAAACGTAAACAAACACAACAGTTTTCTTTCCATTCAACTCCTTGTCAAAGCGAAGGATGTGCCACTATTAATTTGTTACTTCCTTTATAACAACTTTCAAGAGAGATTTCCATTTATTTACAAATAGATAACAATTCATTCTTTTCCACAAATATTTTTGGTATGTTCAACTGTTTTGATATACTGATTTGTTTCCGAACAAATTGTTGCCAACCAGAAGAGCCTGAAATTCCCTACAATATGAAATTACCAATAAGTTTTTCCAAGCACAAGCAAAATGAAATAACTTCTGTTTTAAAATTTATTAATCTAATTAACATAAAATGCTATAAAGAATTTAATACACTCCCATAAATAACAAAATGGGAATTAAGTTCTATATAACAGTCTATAACTATTCCCGGGCTTTTAACCACGGGCTATTTATAACAATTCCAAGCTAGCAACGTACAGGATTCTTGTTATATACTTCATAACACTGATATCAAGAAATCTAGCATTACAGAGGCTACAGCTAACTCACGTTACTCAAGGCATTAAAGCTCCTCTTACTGGCTTTCATGACGCTTATACTGGCGTATAAGAAAGTTTTGAGATGAAAAGAAGTCGACACTTGGGCTTCAATCCTGCAAAAAGGTCTTGGATTCGACATCATGAATATCTTACCTCTCTACAGGTGTCGGCGATGCCACACGTCCTGGGTTCCTGCCCAATTTGAAGAAACTCTATGCAAGTTTCATCGTCACAAAATCTGCTCTTTGATCGCTGAAGAACTTTGATCTGTCAATTTCCAGGTCTTTGAAGAACTTCACTGTTTAGCAAGGAGAATACCATCTAGCAGTGAAGTGGGCAGCCATTTGTACAGTAGTCAATAACGTAAAAACTTTATATGACAAAATATCGATATTCAATAATAACAGAAGTTTGTTTTTAGAGGACTCGGAAATGGCTTATTTGACACATCCTCATACTGACGTATGGAAACAGACATTGTGCACATGTATCAACTGTGTGTTATGGTTTCTGAGTGCCTAAGATCAAACCTATTGTCGTTTAATGTAATTTTGTACCCTATAGCGATTCAGGGAATAGTTTGATATCACTGCTGGTTGTTATGACTGACGAGCAAGTGTAACTGAGATATCCTTTTGGCAGCAAAACTCAAATTAATGACCAAAAAAAGCTGAAAATAAGTGTAACTAAAATCTGACAGTCATCAGTTCAATATGTTATACTTATTAATGTTTAGCTTGATGGTGTATTTTTGTTTAAGTCCTTCTCTCACCCTTCATTTTATTCTTGATCTCGAATTGAGAAAATCAATATCGATATCCCATCTGGCCTCGATGCGTTTATTGACTACAATGCAGTCAGATGCATAAAGGAACATACTCTGATTACTGTAGGCAATGAGTTGCAATCTTAGCTGTCTTGACTTCATTGTATTTCTTAATTCCTCAGACAGCAGAACCTCAAAACAATAAAATGCTGTGAATGTAAGTTCTGATTCATAAACACACAGGGAAGGAATTTTTTGATGAGGGCTCTGACCTTGTCTGCCTCCATCCCTTATCTATTGTAAAGGCACATGCCAACTCTGCTTATTTTCTTTTATATGTTGACATCAGTCAGGTGCTAGTGGTGATCAAACATTTCTTGTGAAGTGTTTTTATCATGTTAACAAAGTAGAAGCGGATCGTGATAATGAAAGAAGAAAAGTTACAAAGAATTAAGAATTAAAAAAGACTTAAACATGGTGAGATCTTGTGTACTGTTGATGCTGATTTTGGCGTTGGTGTTTCCACTGTTTCTGACTTTTCTAAAAATTATGTTTTACTTTTTATCCCAAGTTCTGGTTATCTCAAACCACTTCCCCCCTTTATTTCGGTTAACTCTAATTTATAAGGGTGGGACCTAATCCAACTAGAGAATAGCAGTTAGAATTTAATTAGTTTTCATGCAAATATTATCACGAATTTTCCCTACCGTAGGAAAAAAGAGTGCGTGGAACGCCACGCAACAGAAGTAAAACTTTATTTATTTATGTATTTTCTTCAGTTTTTCTTTTCTTTGCCACTTTCATCCTCTCACGGTATCCTCTTGCTGTTTCTGCAATTGATTTCGGTTTTTTAAAGTCTGTGTGTGCCTTTTTATGAGATTTATAGTTTGCATAAGGCAAAAGAGATTTTAATATAGGTTTATACGTATCAGTTCTATCATGCACTTCATTTAAAATCGTAAGCGTTTTCTGCTACGACTTTGTTGATTATAGTGCTGTTCAACTTTTTTCAAAATGTACACAGTCAAACGAAAAGAAAGATTCAGTGTAATTCTCGAGAAGGCGGTGGTTTTAACACACTTTACCAATGTCGGATAATTTATTTAAATTTTGGATAAGCTTAATCATTGAGTTGAATCATTGAGTTTATTGTTTTAATTTTTTTTTAGTTTTGGAAATTTGTATTTTTTAATTTTGGATTTGCGCGGTAATGAACCTCCGGGTTCCATAAAATAGATAATACACTTTTAGATTGCTTAGGAATTGTCTATTGCCATGGAGGAAGTAATGTCTGAAAAATTTCCTTTGATTATTCCTAATCATTGAGTTGATTGTTTTCTGTGCAGTCCGCTCCGAAACACGTAGTTTTGAGTGTGACTGATTTTGTGACTGATTTCGTTACGGTATTAGTGTGACTAATTTTCCGATTTACCCCAACCGCGAGAAAATAAGTTTTACTTCAAAAATTGTATGCAATACAAGTGTGTGAAGTGTGTAAATTAGTTTTTTCTAACTTTTCCAAGACACAAGACTTTCATAGTCACAAATTGTGTTTATTTAAAGCTGCAAGTTTACACGCATGTTACGTTTCTGTTGCACAAGTTGTCTCAGGATCTCGACTTCTCTGTTTCTGGGGACCTCCGCCTCTCGTTTGACTTCACTCTGACATTTCTTGGCCACTCGCGACTCTTGCAGGTACGTTTGTATTTGCGTAAGCATTGCGTGTTTGCGCGCTCTCTGCTCTCTGATGCTCTCCTGGCGATCTTCTAGCTCCTGCTTCGTGTCCAGTCGGAGCAGGAAGAGGCGTTCCTTCAGCTCGACCAGAGACTCGTCCAACTCCTTCGTCTTGTCCTCTCTCGTCCTCTCGAGCGCTCTGATTTCCTGGATCACTTTCATCTTCTTCATCGTTTCTTCTTCACGAGCTTTCAGCGCCTCTTGCCACATTTCTTTGGATTCGCGAATCATTTCTCTCACTTCTTTCTGTTTGCCTTTCAGCATTTTCTGTTTCGCGCGTAAAACAGCTTTCCTGATGAGTTGGCTTTTCAAAGCCAGATCTTTCAGTCTGATTTCTTCTTCCCTCCTCATCCGTTCGAGCCGCGAATTCCATTCCTGTTTCTCGGCTTTAAACCGCGTTCTTCTGTCGTCCGCCAGCTTCAGAAATTCCTGACGCGCCAGAAACGCTTCTTCGTGAGACAGAAGTCCTTTCAGGTGCTTCTTCTCTATATCTTCCAGTTCTTCTCTCTCCCTTTCTCTCCGTAGATCTTCTAAATATTTATCGTACATGTAAAAGTTTCCAGCCCCAGTGGATATGGTTTTTAATCGTTCGATGGCTTTTTCTTCGTCTTTTATGAACTGTGCTGCTTCCCTAAGAATGGAGGTGGCATTCACCTTAATGCGAGGAGTCGACTTCTTAAACAAGACGCGTTTCTTATCCGCAGGCGGTGCGGCGGTGATTTCAGGCTTTTCCGACTTCACAGGTACAGGAATGTTTTCTGCTTTGTTTTGGAAAGTTTTCTTCCGTGGCTCTGCCTTCTTGGGACTGTTCTTCTCTATTTCTTCGAACCTAGGAGCTTTATGCGTGGTTCTTGCGACTCGACTGGCTTTAACAACTGGTTCTGTGTTCACTCGAGATGGTGAAGAAGGCGAGGCATCGACACGTCTTTCCTCCATAACACACGTGGTTTGAGGTTTGTCTTGCTTGCCTCCAACCTGTGAGGACTGGAGATCGTGTCTCAGCTGAGTAACGCAGCTTGTAAAATCTTCTCGCAGAATATTTGATTTGACGAAACCGATATCAAAAACACTGCATGCGGCTAATGAAATGCACGCTAGCGCCTGTTTGCGAGAGAAAAAGTGCGCCAAATTGTAGGATTTAATTGGATGGAGATGTAACAGGACCTTCAGGATATCATCGGCTGTGCTTTTCGTTAACTTACATAATATTAAGTAAGTGATTACTACAAGAAGGGGTTTATCCAGCTGCTTCTTCCTGTTACTATAAGCGTAGTATTCATTCACTAGCAGATCTAAAACCTTCTTGACCTTCACTACATCGTAGAATAATCGTGAAACAGAATGCGTGAGATCATCTGGAAGCAGAAGGCCATCCAAGTAATCGTCACGATCATCACATTTCTCAAGTAGCTGAATCACTCTGCCTACAACGGCTGGCGAAATTGCAACTTCTTCTTCTTCTGTGTTGTTAAAATAATCCATTGTACATTATGTAAACTAAAGGCTTACGTGAGAATTATTCTTTAATTTTGATCGTGGAATCTTCAGTACCGAATTAATAAAGCTTTTTATTGAATAAATGTAGAATAAAATACAAACCGCATGATGTTTCTTGACAATAAAGGAGACGAAGTGTACATTGATGCCAGATGATTATTTTTAGACATAATTTCCCTTCTCCCAACCGTCAATTCCCTCTAAATAACATAAAATTCGAGCATCATTGCATGGCCTTCTTTATATACAGGATGTCACAATATCATTTTATATCACAATATCAATACGATTTTGGACACAACAAGATAAACAAATCTGATGTGAGCCACGCAACTTCCTCTCACAGTACACGGCTGCATTGCAGCACTGGCTATTCATTCAAAGTCGCGTTATTCCTGAGCAAGGTTGTGTATGCACGGGGTTTGAAGCCGGCAAGAAATGCTATTCAAAGCTGAGCACAATGAGAAACATTTGGGATTTCGGTAATGTTTCCTGAAAGGAGGCAACCTTGCAGGCAAGGATGAGCAAGATGCAGAAAATGTCAAGGTCGCGACTTTCTAACAACCGAGCCATCCGAGGTGTAATCCCGTGGGGGTGTTGACACGTGCTTCGGGTCACGTGGTAAATGTTATTACATGTTTCAGTGTATTCAAAACATGTATTTATGTTAAAAACTCAACTTGGAAGACAATACGGTACTTCCACTACCTGGAGTAAAAACAATCAACTCTTATAATTACATAATGTCTGGGGGGAAAAAAATACTTCAAGCATTTAAAAAAAAGTAACTTCAATCTAAGGTAGCGGTTCCCAACCGGTGGGTCGCGACTCGATCCTAAAACTATCAGAAACCATCGAATAAACCAATATAAAATATAAGAAAAATCGAAACAAATCAAATTGTGTTTGGATTGCTTTTTTGGTTCTTTGTGTACTTTTATAATATTGTAGTTTTTATCTTCACTTAGGAACACTTGTTAGTGAGTATGAAACCACTTGTTGCATATATTGCAAACATATATCTATTGTTAAATAAATAACTGTTTTGCTATTTTGTCAACCATTTTCAAATGAGAACACAAATTGTTTATCAATAATCGATCTGTATCTTCAAAAAAGCATATATAAGCTTATATATATTTGCAATATTTGATAGTAAATTATATATACATAAGAAACGGATACGATACAAATAAGGTTTTTTACTCCACCATGGACCGATGGACCGTGGAGGTATTCCGATAAGGAAAGGTGGGTCGCCAGCTGAAAAAAGGTTGGGAACCACTGATCACCGATGGAGATATGACAAAAGGTCAAAATCCGTTACTGTTCATGCAATAAGTTTTGTTTTGATACCATTTAGCTTCTATAAGCCTGCAAAGAAGGTCTACACAGACCTTAAAGCTGCGTCCGCCATTTGCTTTTATGACCAGGGTTGGAATGTTTAAAACAAAACGTTTAAAACAAGTGTTTAAAACAAGTGATTGTGTTTTTTTAAGTTTGTTTAAAACGTTTTATATATATAATAGGCCCTATACATTAAAATGGTTGTTTTAAACAAAAAAGAACAATTTAAACTTTTTTTAAACAAACAACATTGTTGTAAACATAAAAAAAAACGTTTTAAAAAACACAAAACAACCAACATTGATGTTCAAATGAAAAACGTTTTAAACAAAAAAACTTTTTTTGTGTTCTTTTTTAAAAAAACATGTTTTTTTCCAACCCTGTTTATGACCTATCCCACATGTTATAAAAAATTGACCTAAAATAAAATTTATATTGTCAACTTACTTAGGGGAAAAACAGAGTTTTTTTAAAGTAGGAATTACGTATAATTAATATTTGCATTAATGAATTCAAGGTGTGCGCCGTTGCGTAGTGGTTGAGGCTACGCTACAAACCGGAAGGTCGCGGATTCGATCCCCGATGAGGTCATTGGAGTTTTTCAATTGTCCTAATCCTTCTGGTGGCACTATGGCCCTGGGGTCGCCTCAGCCTCCAACGGAAATGAGTACCAGGAGCAATCCTGGGGGGTAACAGCGGCAGATGCGTAAGGCTGACAACATTACCACCTTCATGTGCCGACTGTCTAAAAATCTGGAAGCCTCACTTTCTGGAACCCTCCGGGTCTCCATGGCCTTTAATAGGGAACACTTTACTCTTGTTAATGAATTAATGTACCGTATCAATATTGTACACTACAGTATTGTGAATTTTTCTAAATGTTGTACATATATCTGTGGCTTGGTTCTAAAAGGGTCAATGTCAATTTCTTGCAAAAATGAGATGTATGCATTATTGGGATCGGCTAGTTTTCGTGCCAATGTCTGATGCTATTAATAGACATAATACAGAAACCTTAGAGGCCAACGTCGGAAGTTCTCAGCAAAAAATGTTACTTCTACAAAGGTTTCAAAATCAGTTATGTCAAAAGCAAGTTTTATGACATTGGCCCTTTTAGAACCAAGCCACAGATAATTATTTTGCCTTAAAAAGCATTTGTTAATAGTCGGTAGTCGTTTTTTGTCGTTGGTTTCCAGTTTTACACGAGTGAAGGAAATGGATTTATAAGGCAAAAGACTTACTGTCGTGATCTGTGAGGAGCATGGCGTTGCCCAGCACTGGTGTGGCTGGTGGCCCTGGGATCTTCAGCACGAACAGACAGGCCCTGAACCAATTCCTCAGGTAAAAGAAGCCCGCAGCGAGGACTGCACACAGGACGTAGCTCCACGCCATTCTGTGGAAAACACAAGTAACATGCCTTACCTATGAAGGAACGCAAAATATGTTTAAAAATCCCTTCTACAGAATAAAATACATTAGTTTGGAAATAAGCGGCATGGATACATTGTTGACACGGAATGAGCGCTTATCTCTGCTTTAACGAAGAAAAAATCGAGCAGGCCCGATTTGCTGGCCGCCACGATCTCCTGACTTGACTTATCTGGTGATCGTGTGTTCACCTCGCACCATCGCAGAATTCATGGAAAGGAACAAATGAGCTTCATTGGTCTCTACATAGAAAAGTGGAGACATCAGGCGGGCAAACGCGTAACACAGACAGTAATGTGTCTAAGACGAAAAAATCGAGCAGGCCCGATTTGCTGGCCGCCACGATCTCCTGACTTGACTTATCTGGTGATCGTGTGTTCACCTCGCACCATCGCAGAATTCATGGAAAGGAACAAATGAGCTTCATTGGTCTCTACATAGAAAAGTGGAGACATCAGGCGGGCAAACGCGTAACACAGACAGTAATGAGTCTAAGACAAACATAAGCCTATATCAATGGATAAGACATAATACACTCGGTTTACGTTAAATCACACGGTTTCTTTAGTATTTCTGAAAATTCTGCACTAAATTAGCCACATAGGATTCACACTGCATGATAATGGAGCCATGACATTGTTGTTTGCAGTGTACACAGCTGGCCTGGGAAATTGCATCATTCTGGGATTTCACGTTATCGATCAAATTAGAGATGCTGTTAATAAAATTCATCCCTACAAATGAACAACAGTAAATGAAAAGATCTACCCTGAGTAAGAGGTCTCTGTAATTATCAAAGTTTCAGATTTTCCTCAGCACTAATCACACATAGCCTACAGTTCAAACACCAAGAAATAGTAAGAGCACGAGGTCGAACATTCACGACGTTTTATGTTATTTTGAATCGTAATCTAAGTTATATAAATAAAAACCAATTGCCACATGTATGTTGCCGCATCACTTGAGAACGGCTCGACCGATTTGGCTGATTCTTTTTTTTTGGGGGGGGGGGGTGTTCGTAATTGTCAGGACAAAGTTTGTATTAAAGAATTTTTTTGGAAAATCCACGGAAAAAGTTGTTAATGTGGAATGAGGCACAGTTTGAGAGTTCTGCTGTCACATGTTTACGTAATACTGTAAATAAATCTACATTTCTTGACCAATTTGCACGAAATTTTGCATACATACTCACTTAAGTAAGCCCGCGAAGTAACGCGGTTAACATTAAAATTCAAGAGAATATTATAGGAGAAAAATTCCTCCGACACTGGGACTTGAACCCATGACCTTTGGCTATTCGCGCCAATGATCTATCAACTGAGCTAAGCCGGCGTTCAATTCACAGCGCCAGATGGAACCTCTCTCCTATGACTGATTGCCCTAATGGTCCACCTCACAGACAGACAAGTTATGTCATATGCAGACTGTGAGGCACACTAACTAGTGATTTTTGGGACCGGGCTCCCACTGTATTATTTATATAAATTGCTAAAAGCCCGGAACACTGTGCTTCCCCATCGCTAAAGAGACGGGAAAGACCCGTGACTCGGTGGCCTTGAGGTCATTGTGTGGGAATCAAACCGGTCTTAACCTTTTCATGTCCCTAACCTCAGATTCGGGCATAAACCACTACAGTATCATGTGGGCTTACAGATTCGAATGTAGCTTACCCAAATCATGCATAAACAATTAAAACTATTGATCATTAAAAACTAAAAACTCGGCATTTCATGATTCAAGTGCACCGATCGAGGATTTGAGTTCCCTAGAATAAAATAAATAAAGAAATACAAATAAAAACACTGCATAGTGTGATTCTCCTAACCGTGCCCATTTAGGCATGCATTCGTGATTCCCCTTCTTTCCACCTATGTAAAGAAAATCAGAGCTCTGCGTGTCGTAATGTTATAAACAAATGAATCAAGTAGAGCGGGTTAACAAAATCGAAGCGATCGATGAAATGATGTGTAACATTGCAAAACAATCGATTTCAGCGATGCTCTTTCCTTCCCGGTTGCTATGGCAACCTTCAATTAATTTCAAAATTGAATACGGTCTTGTTAATAGGTGGCGTTGAAAACAGAAGCTCAAATATTACATTAGAAGTTGTCCGACTGATGCCATAAATATGAAATTTGGACAGAAGGCCTAGTTTCAGTGAAGGGAGTCACAGATAGATAGAGGACGTGGTACAACCCCGAGGTACTCCACCTGTATTCAAGAAGATCTCGTTGGATGTAGTAGTGGAGATGGAGAGAGTGCAGTTGTGCAGTTAAGTACCAGCGGGAAGCCTGGATAAGATCGAATGACATGAAAGATCATAAAGGGATAAGGGAGGTGTACAGGACGGTGGTAATAAAAATCCAACCCGGCATTTGCCTCAATGTGTGGGGACTGGAAAATGTCTGTCCGTGTATCTGTACGCGCGATAATTCAAACACGCTTTATCGATTTTAATGAAACTTGGTATACGCATTTATAACGTCCATGGGAAGAAGCCTATTGATATAGGACCAAATCGGTTGGCCGATACCGGAGTAATGCCCAATTTAGTGCCTATTTTATGGAAATAGTAGAAAGAATTTATTAAATGCAAGTCACTTCTCTTGGCAACATATTGTTTTACAGTGTTCATATACGGCTTTGGAAGCTTAGACAATTAACAATACCCACATATTCCTTCACATATGCTTACCAAACTAGACCTTTCTTCTTCCGTAAGCCCTGCTTAATGAATCGATCTGGAGCTTAAGTCGGAAATCGATTGCAGAAATAAGTTATTTTCTGCATATCGTGATTGCAATTATCACTGATTGAACAAAAGTATTCTGGCACTTTGTTACATCAGTTTACTTGGTTTTATAATGAACTGGTCCGAGCATGCAAATTGTTACTCAATGTCAGGTATATCAGAAGGACTTTCACTGTGTCAATCATTTCTATTTTAGAGATGAGTGATATATTTGCTAGGGGCAATTGATGGGCATCCCAGTTAATGTACTTACTTGGTTAGTAACAAAATGAGTGTGTTTAATATTATAAATTTCAATGTAACACGCATTATTCTCTGAAATCAACGCGAAAACTAATTATGAACAACAATAGGTAATTGTGAATGCAATGTCCTCAGTGCGCACGCGTATTCAAGGCTACGCCGCACGTAAGATGCATCGCAATCACAGATAATTAAGAGGAAACACTTTAGGGTACATGTTGTTGGGAACGGAAGTAGATAACAGAGTGAGTGCATGGAACTAACCATGTTCCAGGCAAGTAGCACCAGGGCCGTAGCTAGGGGGTGGCGAGATGTGCCCGCGCCAAAGGCGCAAAATTAACCATGAAAAATCCTGCATGTTTTAGACTGGTGCAATTTATCAAGCAATAAAAATTCCACGTTAATGGAAGACATCTTTCAGGTTATTAAAATCACTGCACGTGAATTATCTGTTGTATTATGCCGATCGTCTACAAACAAAAAGCAGTCATGCAACGTTCTTTAATTAACACGTTTCTTATTGATATAATCCATGAACAGTATGGAAAGATATAATGACAATAAAAATCCGAGGAGGTACCGGGGATCGAACTCGGGACTACAGATCGATTTAACTGTTAATACAAAATACTATGCATTTTTTTTTTCATTTTCTCATTGCATATTGCAGAAGCTGTTTTAAAAAAGTTTCTATACGAAAAAAATACTTTTTTGCACTCCTTAGCTAGTAAGTGTTTCTTACGACAGTTGTTTACATGGCTCGTAACTTGACATTACCACACGCAATCTTGTTGCTAGGGGCGACGGGCGGAAAGTGAATTGTTGCTAGGGGCGACGGGCGGAAAGTTACTTTACCGCCCGCAAATGCTTATTTGCGAGCAGAAATGACCAAGGCCTCCCCGCTTTATAAATATTCGGTTGCCATAAACAATAACAAATGCGAATCCCTTTCTGAAATAAGCACCATTCTTCAAGTCTGTATTTACATAATATTTTCAGGTAATATCACAATTAATATAATTAAATTGATATAAGTAACCGTCGTGCAAAAAATAGCATGCAACACACGGACCGTAAAGGCATTTACGGGTCTCGAAAACTTAAAAACCCTCGGCTGCGCCTCGGGTTTTCAATCTGTTTCCTCGACCCGTAAACGTGCCTTTCCGCCCTTGTGTCGCAATATACTATTACCTATATTACTGTATTAAACATTTTCGTAGGCCTCAGACGTATTATGTACTTTACTTTTGATACTGTATTTAATTATTTAAGTCTTTTTTAAGTAGTTCAATCGTCTGAAAATAAGGTTTTAGTACCCTGGAAGTCCAACACTTAATTCATTTTCAAATTAAGGTTTAGGTTTTCTTTGATAATAACAGTGTTTTTATATTAAAATAATAAACAAGTTTACAGAAATTAAAAAAAAATTGTTCAGAACCCCCAGTATTGGAGGGCGCAGGAGGACCTTGCTACGGCCCTGAGTACCACACACCTATAATAATAATAATAATAATAATAATAATAATAATCTAAATCAGGTAAACTAACATAACAAAAGTGCCAGATGGAGTCAATACGCCATATTTCAGAAACTATTGAGTTTTAGACCACAGGTTTAATAAGCATAGTGAAGGAATAAGTGATATAACTAGAATATGAACTGAACGAATTCCTCACGTGAACAATATTCCTTTATTTTTGCCAAAACACCTGAAGGCGTACTCATTCGTCTTCAGCTGTATGGATTGATGCAAATTTGCTGTTTAAAATAGGCTTCTTCTTTATAACTTAAGTGTGTTTACTAAGCTTCGTGAGCATATGATGAAGTGTATTATCTTAGAACAGTATGTTGTTAATTTATCAGTTACGTAGCGAATAAGAACAAAACATTTTATTGAATAAAATGAGCTGCTTGCTTCAAGCACTTTTCACAAAGGTTCATATGATGGTAACAGATTAACAAAACATCTAAACTATGCTTACCATATATTCTTACATATCTGATGCTTTCTGCCATCTGATTTAAGGATGACAAGTACAGTCCCAGCTCCCTAAGTAGGCCTACCCAAATAAAAGTCCATGGACAGTAAAATGCCGGTCACCAACGCAACAAATGAAAATTAATCAACACATCTCTATTTCTTCATTGTAACCAACATAGCCTAGCCTATCTATATATAAATAAGAGGCTTTGTCCTGACTCACTGACTGACTTAATGACAGAGAATCAACGTAGAGCTTAAACTATAACAGGTAGAGCTTGCAATTTCGACAGTACCTTCGTTTCATAATGTAAGTGCTCACTAAGAAAGGATTTTTGCAAAATTTTGATTTTAAATGCCAAAAATCAAGTGTTTTTGAGAATACTTAATCCCTTTTTACACAGAATTATCAAATCCAAATCACAGTTCGCATGACAACAGTATTGCTGGCAGTCTTAACATAAGGCTTTCGAAATGAAACTAGAATTTGACAAATTAGAGAAGATATTAATATAATTTATGTTATAAATAAATAAATATTAAAGAATGAAATCCAGGAAAATAATGCAGTCACATAACTTGCTCTACCCTGGACATAGGGAAAACAATACGAGGTATTGTAATATGTATATTATTATATCGCAGGTTTTTGGAGAGAGAAGTATGAAAGTGATATTGCATTTCTGTTTAATTCTATTCCCAAAACGGTTGTATGGTAACATGAGAGTGAGAAATAAACTATTCCGCAAAGACAATACAAATTTATGTTACCGGAATTTCTGTTTCTTCATATTTTAACCCCTCCCGGGCTTGCTGTGTACTGTACAAGTGATGGGATGCAAAATTCTACATATAGCCATAAAAGCTATATCAAACATTTTGTTAGGGAATAGTTCGAGTGTGATAAGTCGTTCTTCCTATTTCAAATTATAAATACCTATATTAGGACCAAGAATTTAAAAATCTTAAGTCCTTCATAAGTTAATTTCCAATTACAAAATAAAAAATCCCTTTAGGCAGGCCTACAGGCGGAGGTAGATTTCGAAGTGCTTTTGGTTTAATTTATTGTCGCTGCATAGCACTCTTCTTCTTTAGCCTTGGCATGGCAAACCTGCAGTAAAGAGGAAGAGCCTACAATCAATTGTTTTGACAACAATAATAGGATATAATATTCTGGGAGGCCGTGCGCAAGATCAGCAATGAATAAAATTAGCAAAGCCGCTAAACAAGACAAAATTATGATATTATAATAATTCTTTCAAGTGTTATTATTTTCAAACATTAAAATCTCGCGTCATATGAGAGCTATCAAGAAACTATTTATTGATTTGTAGAGTACTCATCAAGAGCTTTTCAACGATACCCCACAAGACGTGGTTTCAAAAGTTTCGAATTTTCATCTCCCACCCCCACCCCCACCCTCACTCGAACCCCCGAATCGTTGGTGTCACTGTGAACTCCATAGGGAGTACTCTAATTTATTCAAGCAAAGTTTCCCTCTATACTTCATAGGGGCCGAGATATACATTTTTAAAAATTTCAACCCCCTCCCCCGACCACCCCCTTGGGCCAATTTTGCTCATTAACGAACTTGTCCGAACTATTGGGCCTAGAAATAACATATTAAAATTTGGTTCAAATATCTTCAAAATTACGGCCGCTATCGTGTAAAGATATATATATATATATATATATATATATATATATATATATATATATATATAAATATCACAAAATTTTTTTTTGAACGGGCGGTGGTTTCGTACTTAGGGGAGCATGAAACGCAAAGATATGAAAGAATTTTTCGAAAATCATAAAGTGGTATCCATTGCAATAGGTAGATTGACTTTTTAAGCTAGTACATAATATATCGATATAATATATCGCGTTTCATCAGCTATGCAGGTTATATATACGCAATAGCTGTGTTCAAAGAAGTTAGAGGGATGAAGATGTTTCAGTGTTCAGTCCTTGTGAATCTACATAAAAACAATTGCATGTAGGCGCCATAAAACGAAAGCGATAAAAATAAAACGAAAAACCCTTGGGATTGGTGAGAAAAAGCGAAGGTGAACCACCACAAAACCAAGGAGAATCTCAACACTAACTATGTGACGGATTACATAAATACTATGACATCAATTACCGGATTTACTTGGTCTGAGAAATAGTTAGTTAACCCACACATTACTTCCTGTACCCACTTAGTGTAAGCCATATAAGGTGTGGAATTCATGGAGAATGTAATTAAAACCGTTTAAAAGAAAAACCCACAAAAATGACATTCCTTTCACGTAAATTGGTTGTAAAAAAGAAGAGAATGTTGTTACCACATCACATCGCATCCCCGAAGGAAGCACAACCCAAATAAAATCTTATTAATGCACTCTTGTAACTCTCTTTATCCTAAGCATATGCAATACATTTTTTTCACTTCACATTCTGATATAGAATTCAGTTGTTTCAACCTGATGCAAAGCTTTATTGTTCACCAGGCAAGGCTGAGTTTCTACAAACAGTGGATGGCCTATAACTAGACTTCGGATTTTAGGTAAAAACCTATTTTAATCCTTAAGTGATATGTGGACGAAAACTTGAATATGCATGTTTCATAAGTGACTATGCCTAAAACTGATACTTTTATAGGACCTAAAACAGCCTATTTTTACGTTAGAGCCTAATATTACCTTTTTGCTTGTTTTTTCCTCTATAGTTCAAAATAAGTTATATTCTAGCATTTATTTTCTGTTCATACTAAATTTTTAGCTCGGAATGTGCAGTCAATGACGTGGTTAAATAGTAAGAAAGGTTTCGTCTTCAGTAGAAAAATTTCTTGGAATTCACAAGAAAATGTAGTGTTATTCTCCCGACTCCCACATCCAGTAAAAAATAGGCCTACATCTGTGTTTTATCATGATTATAGATTAATGTTGACTTCAATATATATAATATTTTGCATTGCAATTGAGATATTTCAGAATATTGGCAACTTAACGATTTTATAAGAGACTATTTTACGATTTTTAGAACCTATTTTCCAATTTTAGAGCATATTTCAGGTACCTAAAACAGAATATTTAGCAACGTCCACTTATAACTAGAGAAATTTTGCGAAAATATGTTTGAAGTTTCTGGAGCTAGTCTGTTCACAGATACACGCGTTAATTTTTTAAGTGCTAGAATAGTACTTTCTAAGATTGTGTGGTGGACGGGGGAAAATCGATTCATCTGTCTGTGTGTCTGTACGCGCGATAACTCAAATACCTTATTCAGATTTCCATGAAATTTGGTATACACAGTTATAACGTCCATGGGAAGAAGCCTATTGATTTTGGACCAAATCGGTTGACCGGTAACGGAGTAACAGCCACATGATTTTCATCACTATACTATAAGATTTTATCTTATTATTATTATTAATTTATTTATTTTACACTTTTGAAAAGGAATATTGCACGTATGAGGTTTCACTCCGGTTTTAAGTTATTTAGTCTGTAATGTTTAATTGAAATTCCAAGTGGGCTTTGGCTATGAAACAAATGAAGTATTAATGTTAGGTTAGACCAGTAATGCGAAAGTTTTTCTTAATTGGAAAGGATTTTGACGAACTATAAACAAAGGAAAGAAGGCATTTATGACCTAAACAAACCCTACAGATAATAAAAAACTAAATATTATTATTTAGATTGGCAATTATATTGCATTCAAATACAACGATTGAAGTGAATACTACAAAATTTCCCTGAATGTTGTACATGTATTATTATACTTTGCAAAGTATTCATTAAATATCTGTTGTCCTGTTTGTCATTTGTTTCCAGTTTTAAACAACACAATAAACACTTTAAGCAAAACTGTATTGAAGGGTGGAAGTTGAACTGAAAATGTTGAAGTGTAGGAAAAGAAGAAAGATTCCGAAATGGGGAGAAGACGTACCTGGAGATGCGTATTGCGCAGAGATGGCCAGGAGACTGACAAGATGCGCGTACAACCTTGTGTAGTTGGCCTCACCGGCACATTAATTCTCTCACGACCGTTCCCATCACCGCTAATCTGTCCCATTGTTCGCAATCCCAATCACAACGCCATTATTCTTATCAAAGCTGACCGCCGCATTCACGCCAGACTGGAAGAATCTAATATACCATTTGAGCTGGTGTTTCCGCAACCACCAAAAATAGCGTCTCTGAAATGGATTTTTGTTAAAATACACGGTGTCCGGCTTATAGGTTTCTATAATTTTTGTTATATCAGTTTCTGATCAAAAATTCTTTCATATATGATTAGCAGGTCTCTTGCCGTTTATGAAAATAGCTTGCAACAATGGCAACAATGATTCCATGATTAGAATATCGAAGATGGCGATGTGGAAGATATAAATCTATCGAATCTATCCACGTGTGAGGAAAAGTTTACATCTATATTAATAAAAGGAAGTGTCTGTCTGTCTGTCTGTCCGCGATGCCCAGCGAAATCTACTGAACGCAGAGATCTGAAATTTTATACATAGGAGGACTAAAGGGTCGGAATGTGCACCTCGAAGCCGGAATTTTAATTTTCGCTTTAGTTCGTGAGTTATGAGTGAAAAACGGGCAGAAAACGTGTATTTATTCCGTTTTCGAAGCACGAGTTTTCAGTAATACAAATCAATTACACTAGGCTTTGGCTATTTTTGTCAAACCTTCGACATAAAAGCATCGCGATCTCTTGAATGTTGTAGCTCACGCTGGTCGATTCATTTGTTTTTAATGTCAAGGCACGCGAACATAATATGAAATTTTCAACCTACACCGAACAGGATTATTATTATTATTATTATTATTATTATTATTATTATAGGGATAATCAATATCAGCCTAAATATGGTCAAACGCTGTTCGATTTGGACGAAACTCACTATACAGGGGTTTTCTGGGCCAAGGAACTCGAATCTGAGGTCGCTTTTGCCAGGTGACGCTATCTAATCGTGATATGTAGTCCACATGATTTAGGTGTTAATATAATGATTTAACTATTATGCTCTTAATTTTTAATTTTTGGAATAATTATCGCGGGGGAAACCGCGGGCACATGTTATCTTATAATAATAAAAGGACGTGTTTTCTGTCTGTCCGCGATGCCCAGCGAAATCTACTGAACGCAGAGATCTGAAATTTTAAACATAGATGGACTGAAAGGTGGGCGAATGCACCTCGAAGCCGGATTTTTAATTTTAGCTTTCGTTCGCGAGTTATGAGTGAAAAACTGGCAGAAAACGTGATTTTAGCGCTGTCGAAGCATCAGATTTCAGTAATACATTTCAATGTCAAATCAATTGCAGTTGGCTTTGGCTATTTTTGTCATACTGTGGTAATAAAAGCATCGCGATCGCTAGAATGTTGTAAGCCCACGCTGGTCGATTCATTTGTTTAGAATGTCAAGGCCCGTAGACATATGAAATTTTCAACCTACACGGAAGAGGGATAATCAACATAGACCTAAATATGGTTAAACATCGTTCGATTTGGACGAAACTCACTATACAGGGATTTTCTGGGCCAAGGAACTCGAATATGAGATTGCCTTTACCAGGCGACGCTATCTAATCGTGATATGTAGTCCACGTGATTTAGGTGTTAATAAATATAATTATTTAACTATTAGGGTTATGCTTTTAATTTTTAATTTTTTAAATAATTATCGCGGACGAAGCCGCGGGCACATGCTAGTATTATATAATTTTCGTATCTTGGGCAATGAAAATCCGCATGAGGTCGAAAGGGATTGGACATAATTTAATGTGTGGTGTGTACTAATGAAAAATAGGGTAGCAGGGCCGTTTTTCTTCGCTGAAAAAATAGTAAAATTATGCTGTGTTTTAATTACATCTTGGAACCGTTTTCCAATAAGACGGGGCCCCGCCTCATTTTGCGATAATTTTTGGATTAAGAGTTCTCCGGTTAATGGATTGGCCTCCACGCTCCCCGGATACGACCCCACTGGATTTTTCCTGTGGGGTTTTGTGAAGGACCAAGTTTACAGCACTCAATTGCCTAATTTATCCAGTAGAGGCGACACAGTTCACACCCAGATTGCATGAAATTCCAGCATACTTCAGTTTCCGAGTTTATACTTCAGAGGGCAACACAGAGCATACGGTAATGTAAAGGGCACGGAGGAAGAATACACGGAGACGCCGTGCTTGCGGTGTCGTATGGGAAACAGATGAAGCCAATGACCACGCCCCCTTAGATGACCAAAAGGGAGGCTTGCTATATACAATAGCACGCAAATACTCCGAAGTTTCACGGGTTATAACAACGTAACGGTAGGGAAAATATGTAATATCCCAATTTCATATATTAACTACATACTCTGACATCATAATAATCCCGGTAGTAAGCATTAACC
Organism: Ectobius pallidus; assembly: GCA_964059195.1. Classification (NCBI taxonomy): domain Eukaryota; kingdom Metazoa; phylum Arthropoda; class Insecta; order Blattodea; family Ectobiidae; genus Ectobius; species Ectobius pallidus. The sequence goes on along the minus strand of CAXKWD010000006.1, from coordinate 178,352,960 downwards.
TATCTCAGAAGAGCCAAAAATGTAACTTTCAAATGAGCAACTTTACATGTGCGAGTATAAATACTGAGTCAGAAAATGATTAAGTGACCGTGCGACTATGATAATTCAGAACGAGAAAAATATTCTGGACAGTTATATAGCTACACCATGTGGTTATTGACTCTATTAAACGCAATAAATGGCAACTAATATAAATATTGAAAATTTAAAGCAATAAATTACTTAGTATAACTAATAATTCAGATAAATGCACTTTATTTGATTAATTACAAGTAGCCTAAGGCCGTTATAAAGAAAATATATCAATAATTAGCAGCCTAGTGTAAAATACAAGTAAATTATGCTTAGCAATTATACCCATATTCAGGGGTTCCCACCCCCAAACGTCATGACTCACCCCCCAAACATCATTGCTCACCCCCCAAACTTCATTGCTCACCCCAACCCAATTGGCTGTCGACAAGGGCTCCCATAAAATATTTTCATGGGGGGGGGGCAATATTTTTAATTAATTGATTTTTTGTCACTTTAAGTTCTTGGGCCACTTTGTAACATTATATTAATAATATAATAAGTGCAACAATGACGTAGCCATAAAATAATTGCGGGGAGGGTCGGAAGTGCCGGGGGTCCATCCCCAGAAAATGTTTAAATATTGAACTAATGAAAATCACATTTTACGCTATTTTAGCACTGAAAACTAGTTAGCAAATTTGTTTACCATTCTCTAAGACATGCCAACTTAATCAAGAAATTGTTACCTAAGTTAAAATACTTATTACTATTTATAAGAAAAGCTGAATAACACATGGAACAGTGGACATAATTGGCCATTATGTTATGAAAAGAAAATAACTGCTATATCATATTTGACACACCAACAAATCTTGTTTAATTAAATAAATATATTTTTTAAATACAAATATAGAATTTTAGGTTTTGACTTTTGGGGGTCCAAACCCCCTGAACCACCCTTTCCTAATCCACTGTGGATTCTGCTTCAATGTTGTCGATTTGGTAAAACTTCTGCAATTCAAATAATTGTCTTAAAAGAAAAATACCTGACTATAATAATTATTAATATACATTTTTTTTTCCTTGCGCCCCCCCCCCGGGTATGGGCGCCCATGACTGTCGAAATTCTTCATCTTTATCTTTATAAAGAATTATAAGAGACCTTCTGAAGTTATAAAACTTGACTGTTTTTATTTTTAACATATAAAACTAATTTTGCAACAATTTTCAACCCCCCCCAGAAAATTCGTAAATGATAATATTTCCCCCCCCCCAGAAATTTCAATGACGCAGTCTGCGTCTTAACCACCCCCCCTCCCCCTGTGGGCACCCCTGCCATATTCATTCATCCCAAAAATTGACTATTTTCAGTACCTAAATTTTACAAAATTATTAATTTTTAAGGTAAGTTCATAGAATAATGCACAACATGCACTCATTTTCACTTCTGAATTGTTCAAAACAAAGACACAAAGACGAGTAACCACTCTATCCGTGCACACTATAAACATATAAACACAGTGACACGCCCCCTTAAGTACCAAACGCTCGGACAGTTGGCTTCACGCTTGCGGTCTCAGGGCATCTCCGTGTATTCTTTCCTCCGTGGTAAAGGGTATTGCAGCTGGGTGTGAACGGTGCTGCCATCTGTAATGTCTCCGCGTACGCAAAATTAGGCGTATAGGACAGGCAGTGTATACACGAGTATTACAGTTTAGAAGGCAGTGGTTTTAATAGTTTCATTTCGAATTTTTATGCCCAGACGGCAGCACAAGTTCAAGTTCAAGTTCAAATTCAAATTCTTTATTTGTCCAGAAACAATACAATTACAAAGGCAATGTTTGTATAGACATCGTCAATATCTATATTAATAAAAGGAATTGTCTGTCTGTCTGTCCGCGATGCCCAGCGAAATCTATTCAACACAGAGATCTAAAATTTTAAACATAGGTGGACTGAAGGGTCGGAAAATGCACCTCGGAGCCGGAATTTTAATTTTCGCTTTCGTTCGTGAGTTATGAGTGAAAAACTGGCAAAAAACGTGCATTTTTTGCGTTATCAGTTTTCAGTTATACATTTCAATGTCAAATCAATTACAGTTGGCTTTGGCTAATTTTGTCATACCTTGGAAATAAAACTTTCGCGATCGCTTGAATGTTGTAAGCCCTAAATATGGTCAAACATTGTTTTATTTGGACGAAACTCACTATACAGGGGTTTTCTGGGCCAAGGAACTCGAATCTGAGGTCGCTTTTACCAGGCGACGCTATCTAATCGTGGTATGTAGTCCACGTGATTTAGGTGTTAATAAATATGATTTAACCATTATGCTCTTAATTTTTAATTTTTGAAATAATTATCACATGCTAGTAAAATATATAGCCTAATACATTAATAACTAAAATAACTCTGACTGGTATCCTAATTATAGGGCCTATTTTCTAAAACTCATGTTCAAAATACTCTTCCTAAAATGATTTAATTCTAGGCTTTTTATTGGGTTATTCGTTCTATTCAAAAAACACTAAAATTAAAATAAAATTAAAAAATTCATGCAAATTGTTTAAAAACCATGTCATTGTTAGTAAATATAAACTTTTAACTGTTAAATAAAATCAGGTAAACTGATGTAACAAAATGCCAGTATGTTTTTGTTTAATCAGTTATGATTGCAGTTGTGATATGCAGAATACAAAAAAAAAAAAAAGTCAAATTGCCCGGTTTCGGGATTTGAACCATGGAACTCCAGAATGTGAGGCCAAGACGTTACCATCTCGGCCACCTGGGTCAGTTTAACGGTCTAGTTGGATAAGCGCATGTAAAGCAATAGTGGCATTTGTCATAGCTAACTGTATTTTAATTGCCAAAGCCTTATAAGATCACAGTAAAACAATAGGCTATGTTGTCATGATAACTGATGTGCATTTCATAAATTCTTTCGAATACGCATATTACCATAAAATAGGCACTAAATTGAGCATTACTCCGAAACAGGTCAACCGATTTTATCCAATATCAGTAGACGTCTTCCCATGGACATTATAAATGGGTATACAAAGTTTCAGGAAAATCCAATATAGCATATCTGAGTTATCGCGACTTCTTATATATTAACAAAAAAGGCACTAAATTGGGCATTATTCCGGTACTGGCCAACCGATTTGATCGCATATCAATAGACGTCTTCCCATGGACATTATAAATGCGTATACGTAGTTTCATAAAAATCCGATAAAGCGTATTTGAGTTATTGCGCCTTTCTAATATAATCTATTAAAATAGGCACTAAATTGGGCATTACTCCGGTACCGGTGAACCGATTTGGTTCAATATCAATAGGGCTCTTCCCATGGACATTATAAATGTGTTTTCCAAGTTTCATGAAAATCCGAAAAAGCGTATTTGAGTTATGGTGCGTACAGACACACGGACAGACGGACGGACGGACAGACATTTTTTCGTCCCCCACACAATCTCATAAAGTACCATACTGGCACTTAATAACTTAAATAGGACATCTAGCAATTGAGTAAATAATCCGGGCAGCTGCTATTTTCTACCTTCATACAACAAAAATTCATTTGTTGCAGCCCAGGCATTTTTACTGAAGACAGAAGGCCGAGATGCGGAATGCGGAACAGAGTGGGCCATGTGGAGGTTATTTAAACCATCATCAAATAAGTTATTGAATGATTTTACAAAATGCATGACCTCCAGTATAATCTACAATAGGCCTGCCCAACTTTAGACAACTCGTCTGGATTACCATAGCTAATCTATAGAGTAGGATTTGAATGTGACGTATTACGTGTGAAGTACCTACCTGACGTTTTATCAGCTAAAATTGCATCCTTGTGTTCATAGTAGGCTTTTTATACTGATTGGTCTATATCAAATACACATCGTGTGATATCGCAGTACATAACTACACCTCAATCTCCTGGCCTTGTAAAATACAAAGGGGGCCATGATCAAATACAATGAAATTCAAATGCCTACTTAAAACTATTACCAAAGGGAAATTGTGGAAAATATAAACAGTTTGAGAATTGAATCCCATGTGGGTGAAACAATAAAATCGCTCACATTAGGGACAATGCTCCATTACTGACAAGGATGTTCATGTCCATTGCGAAACGGGCTCTAAGGACGACAGTAACAAAATAAAATCGTTTTAAGTATTCGTGAAATCTACATAGCCCAATAAGAGGAAGTGTTTGTCTGTTTTTCGTTTGTTTATTAGCCAAATCTAGGGTACGCAGATATCTGAAACTTTTATCAGAGATGGACTGACTGCATCTCGAAGCCGGATTTTTTATTTTCGCTTTCGTTCGAGAGTTATGAGCGAAAATCTAGCAGAAAAAGTAACTCTGTGCGCAATCGAAGCACCAGTTTTGCGTAGCATACATTTTCTGTTGATGTACTTAATTCGTTTTGCTTACAACTCGCAGAGATTTCGGTGGACGGAAGAGGGATCATGAAAGTAGGCCTAAATGGGAAAACACCAACCTCACTATGCAGCTCCCCTATTCGTGAAATGCACGTCCAATACGAAATTTTACCTTTTTAATCACTAATAAATTGATTTAATTAGATATAAATGATTTTCTAATAAGTGTTAATAAATATAATGTGCTAATTAATTACCTGTTGCAGCTCAACAAACGTCAATACGTACCTCAAGATAACGAAGTTAACTCTGACGGAAATGTCGATTCTTTCAAACTAAAAGACTTAAGAAAATTTTCCATGTTGTGGAATTGACAGAGATCAGATAATGTTACCAGTAATCTGAAATCTGATGTTTCAAAACAGTTGGCTGTCAACATAAGACACGCAATGGTACCTAATTCTGCAGAAGAAAGGAACATGCATTAGTTATAGATGCAAGAACTGAGTCAGGAGTTGAGAATAATACCTGAAGATCCTGTTCAATTGTCATAGCAACGGCATTAACAGGACAGCTCAGTCCATAAAATGGAACTTGACACCATAAAGTCGTCTCAGATCTACTTTTTTAAAAATAACTAAATAGTTGTTCACTATCATTAATCTGCAGCATAGTCTTTGAAACTTTTTCTTGAGGTTTCTGTCCATTTCTTATTTAAACTAAATAAAAACTTTCTTTTCACAAATTATCATAATACTGTAACGCAGTGGTTCCCAACCTTTTTCAGCTGATGCCCCCTTTCGAATATCATGAAACTAGCTTAATAGGCCCAGCATCGCAGGGGCTTTTTATTTTGTAATTGGAAATTATCTTATGAAGGACTTTCGATTTTTAAAATATAGGTCATAAAAAGGTATTTAGAATTTGAAATAGGAAGAATGACTTATCACACTCAAACTATTCCCTCAGAAAATGCTTGGTATAGCTTTTTATGGCTCATAGAGGATGTAGAATTTTGCATCCCATCGCTTGTACACAGCAAGCCTGGTATAGGTTCAAATAAGAAGAAAAAAAAATCCAGTAACATAAAATTGTATTGTCTTCCCGGAACATTTTATTTCTCACTCTCATGTTACCATAAAACTGTTTTGGGGATGAAATTAAACAGAAATGCAATATCACTTTCATACTTCCCTCCCCAAAACATATTACCTTACCTCGTATTGTTTTCTCTATGTCCAGGGTAGAGAAAGTTATGTGACTGCATTATTTTCGTGCATTTCATTCTGTAATATTTATTTATAACATGAATTATTTTGATAGCTTCTCTAATTTGTCAAACTCCCACTTGAATTATTTCCAAACCCATCTGAGACCACTGGAAACAATATGTTGCCATGCCAACTGTGATTTGGATTTCATAATTCTGTGTAAAAAGGGATTAAGTAAACTAAAAAACATTTGATTTTTGGCATTTAAAATCAAAATTTTTCAAAATCCTTTCTTAGTGAGCACTTACATTATGAAACGAAGGTACTGTCAAAATTCCAAGTCTCTACCTATTATAGTTTAGGCTCTGTGTTGATTCTCTGTCATTAAGTCAGTCAGTCAGTCAGGACAAAGTTGAGCTTATATAATACTAGCTTAAAAGACCCGGCGTCGCCCGGGTTTTGTATTTTGTAATTGGAAATTACCTTATGAAGGATTTTCAATTTTAAATTCTAGGTCCTTATATAGGTATTTATAATTTGAAATAGGAAGAACGACTTATTACACTCAAACTATTCCCACAGAAAACGCTTGATATAGTTTTTTATGGCTCATAGAGGATCTAGAATTTTGCATCCCATCGCTTGTACAGTGCACAGCAAGCCTGGTAGAGGTTTAAATAAGAAGAAACAGAAATTCCAGTAACATAAAATTGTAATATCGAGGCGGGAAATTTCCCACTCTTATGTTACCATAAAACCGTTTTGGGGATGAAATTAAACAGAAAGCATTATCACTTTCATACTTTTCTCTCCAAAAACCTGCGATATAATATAATAATATACACATTACCATACCTCGTTTTGTTTTCTCTATGTCCAGGGTAGAGAAAGTTATGTGATTCCATTATTTTAGTGGATTTCATTCTGTAATATTTATTTATAACATGAATTATTTTGATAACTTCTCTTGTTTGTCAAAAGTGCATTTCAATTGTTTTTCCCAAGCCCACCTGATACCATTTGGCAACAATATATTCTGTGATTTGGAATTGATAATTCTATGTAAAAAGGGATTAAGGGACTGTCCATTGTTAGTATCAGGACACATTGGTTGAAATTTAAACTTCATAACTTGAAGTACAGTGTGATACTTGACTTACAGAAAACAATTTTGCTGTATACATCTTGAACACCACTCTTAGTTTCTATTCCCAGTATCTTATTTGGGATTGATGGCAAAAATATACTGTTTATTGTTCATTTTTGTTTTGTTAGTATACGGACGAGGAAATAAGGTTAAAAAATTTGAATGAATTATTGTAAAAATTCCTCCTAATTTACTGCATGTATTCAAATTTTGCTTAAAGCAGTTGAATCATACACTATTCAAGACTCAGTTGGTATATTTTGTTTTATGGATTTTTAATTTTAATACTTTGTAATACTAGTAATTGTAACTGCATGTGCGTTAGTATCCGGACAGTTAGTATCAGGACAAAATGCCTTTCAAATGGATGAACATATTACAGTCAAATTATAATTGTAACTAATGTCATTATTAAGTGCCAGTATGGTACTTTATGAGATTGTGTGTGGGAGACGGAAAAATGTCTGTCCGTCTGTCTACTGTCTGTCTGTCCATGTGTCTGTACGCACCATAATTCAAATACGCTTTATCGGATTTTCATGAAACTTGGTATAAGCATTTATAATGTCCATGGGAAGAACCCTATTGATATTGAACGAAATCGGTTCACCGGTACCGGCGTCAAACCCAATTTAGTGTTTTTATTTAAAAGCTCCATAACTCAAATCCGCTTTATCGGATTTTCATGAAACTTGGTATACACATTTATAATGTCCATGGGAAGACGTCTGTTGATATTGGACCAAATCGGTTGGCCGGTACCGGATAATGCCCAATTTAGTGCATTGTTATGGTATTATATAACAAAAGCACCAAAAGCTTTATCGGATTTTCATGAAACTTGGTATAAACATTTATAGCATCCATGGCAAGAAGCCTATTAATTTTGGACCTAATCGGTTGACCGGTACCAGAGTAACAACTAATTAAAGGTCACATGTTTTTTTAATTCTTGTCTAACGGTATAATTTGACAGTTAACACTATTCCTTCACATACGCTTATCAAACAACACGGTCAAACTGACTGACTTGGCCAAATGGTAACATCCTGAACTCGTATTCTGGAGGTCCCCGGATCAAATCCTGGAGCCAGTCAATTTGACATGGATTTTTTTTTTTTTTTATGTGAGTGCGCTATTGTCTAGGTATCACAAATCTGTAGTTCTGCTGACGCTGGTCGATTTTAATCTGATTAGAAAAACTTATTTTCTGCATATCATAATTGCAATTATAATTGATTCAACATTAACATACTGGCACTTTGTCATATCAGTTTACCTGATTTTATTATTATATAATATTAATTTTTAAAATAGAACATAACACGTATTAAATTACATTGAGGCCAACGTTACGAAGTTACAGAATACATGTTTACAATGCTATTGTACAGGAACTCCTATCACAGTGAGAATAGATTTATATGAAATTGTATCAAAGTCATATTTTGACTTTTATTGAGCGGTAGGCTATTCTAAAATTTTAAGCAAGTTTATATATATATATGACACTTTTTCTAGAACTTCATGGCATTGCTCTTTCAGTTCTTTTATAGGCTTTACCAACAGCAGATGGTGAAAGCTTTATCTGCTTGCTTTTTAGTAGCACAGCTTAGACTTTTTCTTTCTGCCTCCTTTCCTTAATGTTGTTTCTAGTGCTGTTATTTCTTTTTCGGTTTTTTTCACCCTGTATAATTCTTTATTATGTTCTTTCTCTTCAATTTAAATTGTTCATCAGTCTTGTGACTTTCCATAAATAACTTCTGCCTTTCACAATTTGTTTTGCCCATGTTGTTGAAAAAAGCATACGTACAGCTTATAATTTCAAGGAAATAAAATATTTTTGGCTTGTAAATATATTCAGAAGTATATCTGTTTGTTGACAGATATGTGCCTACAGATTTCTCTCTTGAAATTATATGAATATATTGAAAATATGCACACTAAAGCAGTCCAACAGTGTGCACTTTAGAGTTTCTCTCCAGAAGTCGTTAGTATCAGGACATAATCCAAAACATTATAAAAAAAATTCTAGATGATTTTTTAAAAATGTGTCTACTGCTATCTATTACCTGGGTCATAAACTAGCAGTTCCTAGCATCTTGTACACATAGCCTCAGTGAAAGCATTATAACACAACTTTTTTGTATTTTCTGTTAGTATCAGGACATCAAATACTTGTCATTTTTCAAAGTGGGGTTTTCTGCATTTTTAAAAATCTTATGCTGAAATAAATGTTATTAAACATACCTTAAAAACACAGAGAAACATTCAGCAAATGTTTTTGTCCCATGTCTTGGTAGTTTAATTAAAATATAATTTTTTTTTAGTATACAAATTTTGTCAAGTACTTGCTGCAAAATTCAAATGTAAGTTTGGGCTTCAAAAACATGGAGAAATACCCAAAATAACATATTTTAAAATTGAGTTTTCAAAAATAGTGTATTATAGCTTTCTTTTGGTGTACCAATCAACACTGTATTATTACTTTCAATTTTTGGAGAATGTGGACCTCTTCTCATGAACAGACCCTTAAGTATTTTCAAAAACATTTAATTTTTGGCATTTAGAATCAGAATTTTTCAAAATCCTTTCTTAGTGAGCACCTACATTATGAAACGAAGGTACTGTCAAAATTCCAAGTCTCTACCTGTTATAGTTTAGGCTGTACGTTGATTCCTGTCATTCAGTCAATCAGTCAGTCAGTCGTTCATTCAGTCAGTCAGGACAAAGCCTTTTATATACTGTATATAGAGATATAGAGTCTCACGCCCCCTTTGATAGTGATGGGGGAAGAAGGCCTAAAAACGTGATTGTCAGTACTTTTGTACGTTAAAACATCCCTATAATACTTGTAAAAATAAAATTAATATTGCTCACCTCTTTTATTATTCTTATTTATCCTGCGATGCTTTTGCTGTCGTATACACATATGTATAACACGAAAATGAATATCTAATTGTGAATCTTATTTGAGTCTCAGTACAGTTCATAAAAAACACAAATGTCCAATGTAGAGTTAAAACTGTGAATATTAGTGAGATGATTGGCACTGTTTTGCTTTTACCAGCTCTGACAGAGCACAACGGAGATCACTCGTATCTTGTATTTGGATTTCGAAATTATTATAAACGTGTTAAGAACAAGTTATGAATATTTAATATGACAAGGAAAATATAGTTACAATTTATAAAATGTAAATTCACACTGTTCTGTAATTCTTTTTAATTGCGGTATGTGTCTGTGTAGCCTATTTGTTTGGTTAAAGTTAACCAATTAAAAATTCTTGTCAACCAACAAGACAACACTAAATCAAAATATGAATTTCAAATTGTTGCACGTCCCCCAGGTTGGGAACCCCTTATGAAAGGTATATAGGGTACGATTTTAACGTCATCTAAAAATTCACCGGTGGAAAAGACCCAGTAATTCCGATTATGTCATGATGATTTTGTGTTGAGCTCCTGATTTAACGTCTATGGAGCGACTCATTGAAGCATATATTAGGGAATTTTGTAATAAATATAACTTGTTTTATGCAAGGCAACATGGTTTTAGGAAGGGCTATTCTGACGAGTCACAGATGTTAGGTTATTTCAGGAAATTGCTGATACTGTAGATAAAGAAGGACAGGTTGATGGTATTACAATTGGCTTCCAAAAGGCCTTGGATACAGTACTTCACAACATTTTAATGCTCAAACTTGCCGAAATACAAAACCCAGGGAAGGTAGTAAATCCTAAAATAGAGTGCAAATTAATACATGAGTTAATTACAGTAATCCTATTTTAAGTGAGGAAATTTTTGTGGAACTAAGTGACATAATACAATATCTGAATACTTTCCATTTTATGAATTCAGATTTATTCCAGAAAATATAATGATCTATATTTAAGCCTACTATTATCTACTATATCCTGGGGTCGACTCAGCCTCTAACAGAAATGAGTACCAGGAGTATTCCTGGGGGTAAAATAACGGCCGGTGCATAGGGCTGACAACCTTGCTACTTTGATGTGCTGTATGTCACAATCTGGGAGCCTTAACCTCCTGGCCCATACAGGGATCGCTTTTTATTATCTACAATATAAAAACCAAATTTTATGTTTGTCATGAACATCCCCTATTAACAAGACAGTATTCAACTGTAAGACTAATTGGCATAGCAACCGGGGGCGGGGGGGAAGAGCATTGAATGACTTGGACAAAACTCACTATGCGGGGCTAGGGAACTCAAATGTGAGGTGTTTTCTTTCCCCGGGCTTTGCACTTTAATCATGAAATGCATATCGAAACCGGGATTTTTGGTCTTTTAATCAGCAATTGTTTAATTATTGTTTATGCATCATTTGGGTAAGGTTCGTGTGTTGTAGCCTATGTTTTCATTGCTTCATTTCAAATCTGTATGCCCATACAGAATTACTTATATTTGTTAAGAATAAAATTATGTAATTCATGCTATCTATGTAAAACAAAATTCGATTGTTGGACTTTTTAACATTGGATTTTTTAAATTTATTATGTCTTTTAATTTTTTAATTTTGGGTTTATTTATTTTAAATTTTAGATCTTTAAATTCTTTATTTTTTGAACTTTCAATTTTTTTATTTTTAAATTTTGAATTTGGATGTTTTAATTTTGGATTTTTATTTTTTTAATTTTGAATTTTTTTTATTTTTTACATTTTGGATATTCAGATTTTTATTATGGATTGTTTATTTTTTAAATTTTGGATCCATGAATTTTTTTAATTTTGGAATTTTGGTTTTTTAATTTTGGATTTTTAAAATTTTGGATCTTTGAATTTTTTATGTTTTGGATTTTGGATTTTTTTAAATTTTGGATAAGCCTAATCATTGAGTTGATTGTTTTGTGTGCAGTCCGTTCTGCCACACCTCACTAATTTCGTGACGATTTTGAGTGTTACACAAGCTCTCGATTCACCCCTACCACGGCTAAAGAAGTTTTACTTTAAAAAAAAAATGTAAGTGTTACATGTGTAATGTGTTGGATGCTGGTCGAGGGAATGTATTGCAACCAAGAGCGAGGTAAAGTAAATTACAAGAGCAGAACTACAAGGGAAGTCGCTACATGGATATGAAACAGGAACAATTTTTTTATGAGCAGCAGATCAGGTTATAACACAGAACACATTACCCATCACTGCGGCAAATAAGTACAGAAAATAGCAAGTGACAGGAGAACAGAAGAAATACAGGCACTTGAGAATAGATGCGAAGAGAAGTAAGACAGAGCAGAGAACCAAAGAATGTGAAAGATAATGAAAGAGCTGAGGTGTCAGGAGGAATTCCCTAACATCAGGAAAGGATTGAAGAATTGGTGAGTCAGAATTTTCATTTTTTTGTTCACAAAAAATTTATGAAGAAAAAAGACTCCCTTCACGTAACCCAGCGACGGTTAAGGTCGGGGAATTGTACGACACCCACCAGGGCTCAGAACGGCATTGCAACAGCTGTTAAGTCCGAATAAGGAAACAGAATCTCCTTTTACTCTCTTTGCATGTATTACCAATAATTTTTTTATATCAGGACTAAATCACATTAAAGAAAGAGAAAAACGAACTGAAGAACAAAATGGAGTAAATTTGCAAAAAGAACCAGTTTACGGAAGATGCTTCTTTATAGTACAGTAAGTGTGTTGTATTGTGCGAGGGAGGAAAAACCAGAAGTGTCTGACTGTTATCAATGAGACGGAATGTATACCAAATAATTTGTTGTTTGAATTTGGGTAGTTTTCTAGGAAGAGGAAGGACAGATTATTCTACAATAAAGACTTTTGTTATTTATGAGGGAATTTAATTGACTAGAAATTTTCATGCGTGTTTTAATTTTTTTAATGGATTCTGCCAGGACGCCGTGTAACTGCATTCGTTAGGCAAGTTGGATAAGGTCAGAGAGTGAAATTATTATTTTTGTTGTTGTATTGATTTACCTAGGAGCAGTAAGTTACTTTTTTTCTGGGGGTACGCATACCTTTTAAAGAATTTTTCCAGTTTGATATATAGGAGAAAAGCTTTAATTCCCACAATTTTCAAATCTGGAGAAATTCGTGCCAAATAAAATAATAAAAGAGATTATATGCTCGTTTGCATTGAAGTGTCATGTTGGTTATCCATACTATGATGTTTGAGAGGTAGGGACTGAGCCAAGCCAAGACTATGTTGCCGATGTTACTGATTCACCACTGTATATATAGAAACTACTGTAGGCTTAGTAAGACCATGAACTCTTTTCAATCTGTTGGTATAAATTTATTTAATAAACTTACTATTGCAGCACACCAAGTTAACGAGAAAAAATTTGCTAAGGTGCTACAAGAATGGCTTAGGAAGCACCCCATGTATGACATACATGCAGTGCTTTAGTTGGAAAATATTTTATGGGGGTACTCACCTTACTTCAAAATTTTCCATATCGCCTCATACAAAAGAGTTTTAAAAACCCGAGCACCTTATCAGGATAGCCAACATGTAATCTAAGGAGAAAGTAATTATTGTAGAAATGCGCACGAAGGTGAACATTAGAACGCATATCTATTGCGAATTTAATAGTGTTTGTCATTATTAACAAATACATTCTCTTATTGAATTGGACATTTAATAAGTATTTTAGGACAATATCGTTCCTGTACTGCCAGTACGACGTACCGGAGCACATCTTTTTCCCGGTATGGTAGAAGGAAAATAATTTTATACCGGTACGCAGTACCGGTGCGTACCGGCCCAACTAAAGCACTGCATACATGAGGCCTATGTTGCCGATTTCAGTGAAATTGAATTTTAGATTTTAATTTTTAATTATTTAATTGTGACAATGTCTATTACATATTCATGTTTAGTGACAATAAATATATCTTATCTTATCTTATCAATAAGCGCTTGGCTTCAAATTGCATTTATTTGCATTCATATAATTCTTTCTCTAGTTATTCTGCAGTTGTTTTTCATGTATTACATTTCACCCTTGTGAAAATGACTCCACTTATATACATGTGAGATGATCAGCAAAATCCCGCAGTAGTTCCGAGGTTGGTCGCAAACCTGTCAGGTCCCAACTTTCGAAAATTGAGGTAAAGCTAGTTTTCATTTTAAATTTAGCATCTTCAGATAAAAGGCGTAAGAAGTCCCATGAGCGTATCATACACTAAATTGCAGCTTATGGGTAGAATTAGTGATGTAAAATTCCCGGGAACTTAAACTCGAGGAAATATTCCCAGGGAATGTTCCTGGAAATATTCCCAAAATTGTTACATACAGTAACAAATGATTTTTATATAATACATAAATTTAATCATGATTAGGTTAAATACAACTAAAAAAACTGCTATAAGTTCAAAGATTAAAATATAATTAATGAAAGAACATAAAAAAAATGAATAGAAATTAGTTACATATAAAACATTTTCCAAAGTTTTGCTGGTAGGTCTTCACATAGTTAACAATGAAAAGGAAGTAATTAATAATTAAAATATGCCCTTGTTCTTGAAGGCCAATAAAGAACATTAACAAAAAATTAATTGAACAAACTGGCTATTAAACACTTACAAATTACAATAGTAATCATAGACATGCAACAGCCAAAGTCCTACATGAACACTGCTAACAATGTTGTTGTCATGAGAACTGAATTACATTTGAAGAATTGAGTGTAATGTTTTCAGAAATCAGGCCCCTAACTTTCTTTCTACCATCAAATCAAGGATTTCAATAACTTTAAACCTTCTCCAGACAATGCGGATTATTTTGCAAAAAACAGTGTGTAAATCGGTCTAGTAGTTTTTAGTCTAAAAAGACACACATACTAACATTGCCTTTTATATATGTATATATATAGAGAGAGAATTACTTATCTTTAATACTGAATACTGAATAAACGTGAGTGAGGTATCACTTTAGAAAATATAGGCCTAAGTTTATCAAGAAAACCTAAAACATTATCACAAAGTATTATTATTTTTAAAAAGAAGATGGACTCAAGGTACACTGCTTTTGAAAATAAGTGAAAAATTATTTCTTAGGAAAGAGTAAATACTTTCCTATGATGATTCCTGGATCAACATGTGGAATTTTACTAAAATAGTTTAATTTTAAGGTACCTGAACCATTAATTAAGCATTAAAACGCTCAAAACTAAGGATTTTTATAAATTCCCACATTTTGGGAATATTTCCAGGGGAAATTTTAGTGTACATGGACGTACTACCAGAAACATGCATGATCTACACAGACCAACTAACTCGTTAAAACTCTTTCAGAAGGGTGCTTATTATTCTGCAGTACAGATATATAACAAGCTTCCAAACAACATTAAATTATTATGTATTCAAAGAAAGAGCAAACCTTTCAAAACAGCTGTCAAGGAATTTTTAATAACTCACACCTTCTACAATTTGGAGGAATATTTCCAGCTTGGATAAATTTGGCAGCTTGCAGTTTCTGTATATTATTGATATAACATGCATGTATATTTGACCTGACGTGTTCTATATCCTTGAGCCCCACTCGACACAGGATCTACAGGACGAGATATCTACATCTACATCAAGGAGATATTCCCATTTTATAAGTTCCTTCCCACTGGGAATATTTCTGGCCCACATCACTATGTAGAATTGATGTGTACGAACTGAATCCAACTCAGAGGACTTTAATTTGTGTAACCGTATGCATATTGTGTGATTCCACTTTCACTCTAAATATACCGTATGGGTAAGTCTGGCAATGTTCCGTCAAGACAAAAGCGAGAGTACCCCTTAAATGTTTCTCACAAAAAAACCACTGCCTAGGAGTAATGTGTGATGCATGATAGAATCGCCAGCCTCGTATTTCATAAAACAGATTAAACAAGTATTAAACATGTGTTAACAAATGGAAAATTTAGTTTTGAGATTGTACAGAAATGTGAAAGAAGACAGTAGCCCTCCTAAATGCTTAGTTGGATGGGGCTAAATTGTGTTTCCCTTCACTTCAATCAGTTAACCTGTCTCGGAGACAGGTCACCTAAACGTAAAGAATTAACAAAACTAGGTCTATACTAAAGCACATGCGTAACTGTAGAACTATAAATAAGCATGTTATAAATAGGGCTGGATTCTTAGGTGTAAAACTATTTTGTTCCTTGCTAGCTAACTGTGATATTTTAACATAATTATCCACTCCATAGTCATGGCAGTCACAAAGTCCAATCTTATAAAACCTACAAATGGCTAAGTAAGATGTTAAAAATCCCTTTAGGCAGGCCTACAGGCGGAGGTAGATTTCGAAGTTCTTTTGGTTTAATTTATTGTCGCTGCATAGCACTCTTTTTCTTTAGCCTTGGCATGGTAAACCTGCAGTAATAAGAACTGAATTCGGTAAAGAGGAAGAGCCTACAATCATTTGTTTTGACAACAAGAATAGGATATAATATTCTGGGAGGCCGTGTGCAAGATCAGCAATGAATAAAATTAGCAAAGCCGCTAAACAAGACAAAATTATAATATTATAATAATTCTTTTAAGTGTTATTATTTTCAAACATTAAAATCTCGCGTCATATGAGAGCTATCAAGAAACTATTTATTGATTTGTAGAGTACTCATCAAGAGCTTTTCAACGATACCCCACAAGACATGGTTTCAAAAGTTTCTAATTTTCATCCCCCACCCCCACCCCACCCCCACCCTCACTCGAACCCCCTAATTGTTGGTGTCACTGTGAACTCCATAGGGAGTACTCTAATTTATTCAAACAAAGTTTCCCTCTATACTTCATAGGGGCCGAGATATAAATGTTTTAAAATTTCAACCCCCTCCCCCGACCACCCCCTTGGGCCAATTTTGCCCATTAACGAACTTGTCCGAACTATTGGGCCTAGAAATAACATAATAAAATTTGGTTCAAATATCTTCAAAATTACGGCCGCTATCGTGTAAAGATATATATACGGTATATATATATATAAATATATATATAAATATCACAAAAATTTTTTTTGAACGGGCGGTGGTTTCGTACTTAGGGGAGCATGAAACGTAAATATATGAAAGAATTTTTCGAAAATCATAAAGTGGTATCCATTGCAATAGGTAGATTTTTCTTCGAAAATCTACCTAAAAAGTAAAAATGGCTAAAACTGTTTTAATTAAAATAGCCTACTGAACAAAGTAATAATACGTAATTAATCTAATTGAATCGGTCATTTAAGAAAGGGCTTAATGACAGAAAAGATCACTTTTCAGGAGAAAGAAAAAACTGTTTATTTACAGAAATATTGACAGTTAGTAAATTCTTGCATATGGAATGTCTTATTATAGGTGGTTTTAAGATCTCTACATGTGAAACGGAAATACAGTGTGCTTACATGATGTATTATAGTAACTGAAAGTAATGGAATTGAGCCCTTTTAAAAGTATATCACTCACACTTAATATTGAAATTGTGCAAAAACACAGTTTTAAAATAAAATCAACTATTACGATTGATTTATGTAGCATTAAAATATGATGTATGAACAACTTAATATCTTGAATACTAAATAAAGTCCTACATCAATGAAAACATACAGAAGTGTAAAATACTTTCTTCATTCGTCAGCTTCTTTGGTGCAAGTAGACCATGCAAGAATATCTACATAGAAATGCTTATGTTCTTCTGGTATACGTTATAACACATTAGTTTTGACAAATCTTGCTTGGTGTAAATGGGAACGTTATTTTCATAAGCACACTTTTCAGGAAGTTTCACAGTTGATGTTGCAGATATTTCACATCAGAGGTGTGGCTGATATATATCCCAAAATGTATGTTGAAGCATAAATTTGTACTGGGTTCTTTGAATCATACTGAGAACTTAGGTTTCAGTCTTTTTGTAATAATTTTTCCACTATGTTGAGACTTGTAGAATGTCATCAGCCGATACCAATAAAACTGTAAATCTTCCTTGTTTTGCTGAGTTGACAATGATTTGTACATATTCCCTGATAGAAAGAATTCTATCTAGCTTATAGATACATCTCTTAATTAAACCAAAATCAAGGAACAATGACCATAAGTCTTACATTCACTGCTAGGTATCAGGAAGGTTCAGTATTGAAAGGACTCCATTACTGGAATTGAATGCATTTCTAAACTGAATGGTATATTTAAGCTGCTGTAAAACTAACTTTAGTAGGTGGAATTGGGTCTTTCTTTAACAGAATCATTTACCTCATAACATCAATTTTGGAAAAAAGTGTCATTGAGCCCTTTCTTAAATGACCGATTCAATTATTACTGTTCTACCGGTACTAAAATTACATTTTGCATCAATGCTCATTCTTGCCCATGGGCGTACGGTAAGGGGGGGGGGGGTTCAGGGGGTTGAAACCCCTCCCGAAATATCTGCAGTATTTTGAATATTATAAATTATGGAACAAAATTTAAAAAAAAAAACTGAATCGGCTGTTACATATTTAACAATTTAAGATTTATCGTAATTTATTTAAGACTCAAATTTCAAAACCTCGTGGTGTTGATAGTTTTTCAGCTTAATAACAGTGATAATTACTAGTAAAAAAAATCCCTTTAGAATCTGTCAAACGACAACTCGAATACTCCCGCCGAAATCCATCAACCTGTTTGTAAAGCCAACAGTAATCACAAGCTCATCACAAAATTATCATGTAGTAATCGGCATTAATCGGGCTTTTATGCCGGTGGATTTACAGATTACTTTAAAAACGTGCCCTATGCACCATACAGTATTATGATAATTTTTCAAAAGAAAGTTTTTATATATAGACTCTAGCTTGAAGGAGAAATGGATAGAAATCTCAAGAAAAACCGTTTCAAAGACTGAGCTGTATATTAATTTATTAGAGTGTATTAATTGTCACAATACAACTGTTTAATAATGAAAAAAGTAATAGGCCTAATTCACAATGTGCGCAAGGACATGGAACTGAGACGACTTTACATTGAACCCCTTCCGAACAAAATTTCACCATACGCCCATGTTGTTGCCAGTACATTATATGTAAGATAAAGTGAGTTATATCATTTTTGTTTGTTAATTCTGTCATTTTGTATCCCATTGTCCTGGTAAAGAAAATAGTTACTGAACCCAAATCTCCTGTTTATTTAACAGCAGATGCAGAAAGTAAAGTTGAGTGATAAATGAAGAAATGTTCTTGTTGAGTTGGAAATGACACAGTAGCCTATTCTAAAATTAAGCAAGAAAATATTCCTATAGTGTTGTGACTCAGAGCCATGAAAATTTAAGTAAAAATAAAATTAATTAATAGCCTATATAATTCAATGTGTTTATTGTAGCCTACCATTTAGAGTGAAAATAAAAAATCAGAACAGAGTTTATAAATCCCTAAAATCAGGGCCCTAGTTATAAATTTATTGTCTCCATTATATTTTTTAAAAAAAGATGTCATGACTCACCAAGACAAGACCAGCTCCTCTTCATCATCTCCATGTGGGGCCTCGTGACAAGAAGCAGAATAGCACAGATGCTTGAGAGAGCGTGGATGTCTACACCGAGTCCTGGTTAGGCTAGGTTCCTAACCTCCCGGAGGTAGGAGTATGGTCTTCTAATTTCATACTTGGGTTTACTTAACAACGGTTTGCAGATTGTCTCCAACACACTGATTGGCTGGCTATGACTGTCTCATCGGTCCCCACAATGTACAATGCAGCCAATAGCTTTGCATGCAGGAAGAACAGGCAGGAGGTTGTGCGCAGTCTGCTAGGTGTGATATATTTGTTTTAGAAACACGGAAAACAGTCAAATTTGTTGTTACATTATTCTTTAAAACCTGGAGATATTTCCATGAAGATTCTAAATGTAAATAAAACCGGGAAGAATTGTAGATCATGATTCACTTGCACTTGTCGGGTCACGTTACTCAACAATGGCTCAGTCGCTATCAAGGCTTGATATTGGCCCTGGATTCTCTATACCGGAGCTTACACCAGAACCCCTTCACCTGGAGTAATAATAATAATAATAATAATTTGTTTATTTATCCTGGCAGAGCTAAGGCCATTTGGCCTTCTCTTCCGCTTTGCCAGTCAAAAAATTACAGTTAAAAATACAATTAAGTTATTATAATTAAATAGAAGATAGATGAACCTAAACTAAATTACAATTAAGTTACAAGTTAATCTTGAATAGAAAATTGAATACAAAATTAGATTGATAATTTTCTAAATTACACTCTAAGAAAAATTTTGGGCTTAAGACAGAAACAGAAATTTAAATAACATTATCCTGAATTAATTTACTGATTTTTCTATTGAATTGTCCCAACGTTTGACAGCCTCTGACATTATGTGGGATGGAATTCCAGAGGCAGGTAACTGAGACGGTGAAAGATGAAGAATACGATGATGATCAGTGTAAAGGGATAAAAAGTACATGACTATATTCTGAGCGTGTATTTATGTTGTGATGAGAGGACAGGTGTGAGAAGCGACATGATAGGTTTGGTGGTGAAGATGTGTGTAGAATTTTGAAAAGGACCTGAAGACAGTGAAATTTTCTGCGATCATTCAATCGAAACCATGACAACATTTCAAAGGATGGCGATACATGATCAAACAGGCCTACATTACAAATGAAACGCACGCATGCATTATGAACACGTTGCAGCCTTTGGGCCAGGCTAGAACTCAAGTCTGTAAGAAGGATGTCATAGTAATCGAAGTGGGGCATGACGAGCGATTGTACTAGAGTCTTTTTTACGGCAGAGGGTAGGGGCATATGTAATCTTTTAATCATATGGATTATTGAATTAACTTTTCTGCACGTTTCAACAATGTGATTTTCCCACGTTAAATTTTTATGTACAAGAACGCCAAGATTTTTAACGGAATCGTTGAATGGGATGACTGAATTTCTGATATTGATTTGTTGATCAAGTTTGTTTAAGAGACACTGATGCCCCACAACTATTGCCTGTGACTTCACTGGATTCAGTTTGAGTCCCAATTTTTGTGTCCATCTGTCAATTACGTCAAGGTCTTTGTTCATGTTTGCTATTGCAACGTTCATGTTGCTAATATGGGAATGTATGTATAATTGTAAGTCATCAGCGTACAGGTGGTATTTGCTGTGCCGTAAACAGTCTGCAATGTCGTTTATGTACAAAGAAAATAGCAATGGTCCGAGAATGCTTCCCTGTGGGACTCCTGCCCTTACGAGACGCCATGATGAAGAACAATTTTTAGAAACAACACACTGCTGACGCTCGCTTAGATAGGAGCGAAACCACAGGACAACACTGTCTGATGGGTTTAATGTCTTGAGTTTTGATGTAAGAATGTCAGTGTCTACGGAGTCAAAAGCTTTGGTCATGTCGAGTAAGACAAGTATTGTCAGTTTCCTCTCGTCACAACCGTGGCATATGTCTTCGCAAATATTGAGTAGCGCTGTGCTCGTGCTATGCCCTGGTTTAAAACCGGACTGATAGCGGTCTAGGAGGTCATTTTTATTAAGATAATCAGTCAGCTGTAAGTGTATAATTCGTTCAAGAGCTTTGGAGAGGGTAGGTAGGATGCTGATTGGTCTATAGTCCTTTAGAGATTCTGGGAATTTGGTTTTGGGAAGAGGTTTTACGTACGCTTTTTTCCACTGAGTAGGGTAGGTCGAAGTCATAAGTGAGGCATTAAAAATATGGGTTACTGTCGGTAAGATTATGCTAATCATTTTATTTATCAAGTTTATGTTTATTCGATCGGGTCCTTCTGCTTTTGTCTTTACGCGCTTCAATGCTTTCATAGTGTCTGCTTCGTTAAATGTATTGGAAGTCAAATTTGTCTCTGTTTGTTGCTTTGTTGTGAAGTATATGTTGAATGGTTTGCTCTTTGTCAGCTCTATCTATTTCTGATGGGATTTTAGTGAAATGGTCATTTAGCTGGTCTAATAATAGGTTAGGGTCGTCTACCTGCGGCTTGGATTTACACAGTCCTATTTTTTTTTTAAGTTTTGCCACAGTGTTGCCGGATTTGCAGTGGTTTCAGTGAGTTTGTAAATATGTCTGAGTTTGGCATTTCTGATAGCTTGGTTTGTCCTAGTACGGAGATGCTTATAATTATTCAGGTTAGTGTCATTTTATCTCGTCGGGAAGTCTTGTACGCATAGTCTCTTTGAGCCATCATGTTACGTATGTCCTCAGTTAACCAAGGCGCAGGAAGTCTTTTTGTTCGTTTTGTTCGTAATGGGGCATGTTTATTATATAGGTCTATGATATTTTTATTAAGTTGGTCAACTTTTTCGTCCACTGTGCGTAACGTCCAGATGTTTTCCCATGGGATAAGCATGGCATCTTCTAGCAGGGAACCTTCGTTAATGCTTTTTAGGTCTCTAAATGTCACAATGTTGTGGTTCTTTTTAGGACATTGCAGTGCATACATTACGTGTATGAGGTCGTGAGCAGATATTCCTGGCACTGGCAGCTGTCCGTGAGCTAACACTCTGTCAGGGTTATTTGTATGGTAAATTGGCCATGTCATTCCCAACAGGGGTGCCCTGGACCTCCTTCATGTTCTTTGATTTGATTTATGCTAACATTCTTTAACTTTTGTAAATAATGACTTTGCCTATTGATACATGGTATGTGAACGGCTGAATAAATATTATTATTATTATTATTATTATAATCTATCATGCCAAACTTACTCCTTAATATTCCTTTGTTTTTCTAAATGCTTTTGTTCTCCAAGGTGTTGTGTACTGGCAACTAACAAATATGTATTTTGTGTTATATCTTTTGTTATCATTACATTGTTTGAATGAATTGTATTTTGTCATGAACATTGTAATTGGGTTTCTACCTATAATGTTCATTATTATTAAATATAAAATGTAATACCATTGGCAGCAATGGATAAGCATGTGGGGGAAGAACCAATGAGACAGATGATAGTCGGCAGCCAATGGGAGTGTTGGTAGCAAACCTACAGGCCGCATAACAGCTCAGAACACCTCGCACAGAAATGGAGCAAAGTCATACTAAACCCTAAGTTAATTTAGTGATATATAGCTCCAGCGGCAACACCATAACTACAGTAAACATCTACTTTTCTATACTGTTGCACTACAAGATCCCCACCACACTCAATATCATGAAGACCTCCCGAATCCTGTGGGTAATCAAGGAATGCTATAATCAATATAAATTATGCCATTTTAGGTTATATAAATGCCCACTTCAAGTTTATTTCGTGTACTTTTTGGAAATTTAGGCTGGGTGCGGTACACAGATTTCGCGTTGATATTACTTAATCTGTAGCTTTAATAATAACGAAGATTTAGGCATATGGTGTACCAATTTTATCCCAAAGCCTAAAATCCCAACTCCACTGCTCTGTCCCTGTGTCCCTTCCCAAGTCAGTTTGTACCACTTTTCTTGCCACATTCTGTCCACTTGTATTGGCAATAAATCACACACTGCTTTAATCACTTTTATCACCGATGACACTGTTTAAATAGCAGCAAATACCCAAATCGAGTTTCTCCACCAGCAATTTAGAAAAAATTTCAGGTTAAGAAAACACGCTGATCCTCATAATTCCTTTTGACTGCTATTGTCCTTTATCGATAGATTATTTCTTACACGTTATATCGCTTTCTCAGTAGGTATAATCACAAAACTAACTAAATTTCATTCCGCTAATTCACGAATACAGCCACAAACGATTACACAATACGCGCCGACCGCCATGTTGTACTCCGTACTCAAAATAAATACTTTAAAACAAATGTTTTATGGAATATAAAAATAAGTTAATTTATTGCTGAATAAAATTAAAGCAAAATCCAATATTCAATACATAAAAAGCAATACAAAGAAAAATATTTAATGACTACGTATTTTAAGTTTGGTGTAGCTTAATTTCCGCCAAAATTTGCGGGAAGTTCAAAATAATCTCCAGCGGCAAATTCAAAAGATTGAAAGAACAAAATATTTGATCCCCATAATTAGTGCAATGTTTGATTAAATATCAGCGTTTTGGTAAAACAGAGTTTCCGTATTTTTAAAGAATTATTAGATTTCTTTTAGTTCTGATCAAATGTCGTTATTTTGCTGGTTAAGGGGGGGGGCATACAGCTTTTGATGCTGGAAATTAGGCGAAGTTTCATTGCTTTTCTTTCTCAGCAATGAAATGTTCTGTAGCCTTGCAAGCTCTATATTGACTACTTCTACAATTGCAAACTATTTTCAGAATTAATTTAACTATTACAGTTAATGGGTAATTATCATTACAAAATGGCAGCCAAATGTTGTGCACCGAAGTGCCGTTTCCCTCATAACTCAAACATTTATTAACATATTGCAGTTAAATTTTGCATGCAAGTATATTTGATATTAGTGAACAACACTGTCTAGAATCATTGATGTAACTTTATAGTTTTTATTTTTATATATACATCTGATGTAATATTTTCTAAAAAAAGTGATGAATTATTTTTTAAAAATATTTATACTGCAGATAATCCAAAGATTCTAGATTATGTTGTTCATACGATATTTACAAATAGAGAGAAAAGAGAGTCACTAAGAAATATTGGTATTTATGAAAATTATCAGGGAAACGGCATTTCAGTGCACAAAATTTGGCTGCCATTTTGTAATGATAATTACCCATTAACTGTAATAGTTAAATTAATTCTGAAAGTAGTATACTATTTTAGAACTAGTCAATATAGACCATGCCAGATTACAAGGCTACAGAACAATTCATTGCTGAGAAAAAAAAAAGTGAAACTACCTATTTCCAGCATCGAAAGCTGTATGTCCCCCCTTAAGAAACACAGAGCGAAACTCATGATTTATGATAAACATATAAGTGAAACCTCCTCTTAACGGAAGACTTTTCTGATTCAATTGAACTGACACCATCAGATCCCTGTTCCCAGCCTTGCACTGCCATCTGTAGTTAAATATTTCAGGTATTATATTGCATCATCCATTGAAATGCAGACAACATGGGGGCTACCCCAGGGTTGCATTGATCAGTCTGAACTTCAAAAAATATATAATGTGCTGTTGTTTCGGAGGAAGCTTTGTCCATTTACATGGAGATGCTAAATAAATATCAGATAACACTTATGGAGGCCAAACCTGGGATCGAAGTAGACAACTGGCCTTATTTGCTTCAGCACAGAAAAACAAACAGTTCCCTTGTTATAACCACAGCGAGGGATGCGAGGGTGAAAAATGAAATCTATTCTTTTAATTAGCGTTGTTTAAAGTTTAATAAATAAAATCTAAACATATTCAATATATTCTTCTAACCTAACATACACATCTCTAAAGTAACCACCACATTTTTCATATTCTGTGTCAGGTTTCCATGCCTGATACATGTCTCCATTCTTTCATCTGCCAATCTGTGTTTGCCTGTGAACAGGACAGTGCCCAACACGTATGTGTAAACATGTCATTGATACTAGGAAACACACACAAAACATGTTTCAAGAGCTGATCTCAACTACATCCAGATCTTGAAACATGTTTTGCGTAAAAAAATAATATTGAGATAGATCCATACACTGCTTCCCTTATTTTAATTACTAACCTGAACCCAGGTTTCGGTGAGCCCTCCCACCATGCTCACCAGCTACACTCCATCCGACTGCTGGTCCTCATCAGCATCCTCTCGTGGGCTCTTGATGAACTTCTTGACGAGGTCATTTTCCGAGGGAAAATGACCTCGTCAAGAAGTTCATCCGAGGGAAAATGACCTCGTCAAGAAGTTCATCAAGAGCCCACGAGAGGATGCTGATGAGGACCAGCAGTCGGATGGAGTGTAGCTGGTGAGCATGGTGGGAGGGCTCACCGAAACCTGGGTTCAGGTTAGTAATTAAAATAAGGGAAGCAGTGTATGGATCTATCTCAATATTATTTTTTTCGTATTATTTTTTTCGTAATATTAACTTCCCTGTATAAACTTTCTAAAATTCTATATATGTTTTGCGTGTTTATTAAGTAGTAATAAATTGTGATTTCCCTTTATCAATGCAATGTTTGCTTTGTAATGATGTCAGCACTGCTCCACATCTGAATACAGTTGGCAAACACGGCCTTCAAATGCTCTCAACACCATTTGCGATTGCAACCAGGACAGTAAACCTTTGATTTAGTGGACACTCTATGTACACACAAGCAACTGTCTTTTATATTTCCAACAGAATAAAACATAGAAACAAACATACAATGCAAAACATCGATCTGAGGCTTTCACGGCCGCAATCTTAAACACTGGCCACCTCCTGGGCGAAATTTCAATGAATGTTTTTATTATCATTTCAGAAAGTCTGAAAATGTCGCTTATACCAACAGGACTGGGTTGTTATCGTGTATATATTGTATAAATGCATGACACTACAACACCCTGCACCATCAAATGGGGTGTTAACGAGATATATGTGAACATCAGTGCAAGAATGCTTTATGCCACAGCTGACATCTGGTGGAGTATCTGTAAAGCTGTAACACCACAGAGAGTTGTTCATAACTATTTGCATCTCTGAAGTCGTTAAAAATTAAAAATTAATTACAAATTGGAATGATATCAAACAATGTGTTTCGTCAAGACTGTATAACAAACAAATGAAATCCTGAATGGTACAGTTAAAATGGGACCTTGCTTCGCTCTGTCAATATAAAACATACGATATCAACCCATTTGACAGTATTGTTGGCATTATTGTCATTTTCAGACTTTGATGCAAAGATAAACGCAGCAACGTAACAAGTTCTCTATGGCCGAGCACTCGCACAATACAAATGTTATAAATTAAATGCGAGGAGTAGTCAATTCCTACATGCAATTTTATTGGTTGTTTAAATTGACAGTTTACTGCACTTATTTATTTTGTTTATTTCTTATTTACTCATTGCAAAATAAAACACTATCTGAAATACCATATTAACTTTTTATATACAAAATTGCTATAATATTGTGTGTCTGGCATAGAAACTAAATGGACGAAAACAATACTGATACGAGCAATGCTATATTACATACCCCACTGCTTATCAGCGACACAATAATATTATTATTATTAATATTATTAAAATACAAAATGTTAAATCTATGTTCGTTGGCCACATAAATTATGCTGAAATTCTTCAAATGACGAATAAATATGAACTGGCAACACTGTTAGGGATCTTACTACTTTTCTTTTCCACATGGTCACCTTGGGCTTTTTGCAACGCTGATTTCGAATGCTTCAGTAATTTTTTTTTTCTCTTTTGGGGTTCCAAAGACTTTAACCACAAATAAAAGACTGCTGACAAGCAAGAAATCAGGAATAACCAAATGAATTGTGAAAATTGTGGTAAGTTTTACGTTATAACAAAAAGAAACGTTGATACAAGAGTGAAAGAACATACAAGGAACATTAAATTAAAAACTCAGCCCTGACATTGGATTTATTGGAAAGATCATGAATTTTGTAAAGAAGCAAAATTAAGGAGACAATCTGATTTTCCTGAGAAAGATATGGCACTTGACAAAGTGGTTCCATGGTAAGTGAAGCCACAAAGTCAATTTGTTATTAAAACATGGTCTTAATCAGTGGCGGCTTTTGTGATATTATCGAAAACATTTAATATAATTTTTTCTTTATACTTGTACAATATATAACCCTTAAGCATAATGCCAGTAGGCATTCCTAAGTTTATTAAAAAGATAAAAGAACACCTTTGTATGGAACTCTGGTGTGGTGGTTTGACTGTTGTGTGCATGCGGACATAGGAAGCTGAACACTGTGGCCAGCATGTCGACTGCGAGGGAGGTAGTGTTTTTTTATTTCTTTATTTATTTATTTTTTGTTCCATGTGTGTTGTGCTTAATATTCTTGAATGTGATAAAGTGTAAAATTAGATTATCATCTTGTTTCCAGCCATTCTTTTTTATTCATTTTTTCGTGTCTTTTATTTAACAGAAAACTTTAATCATGTCACACCAAGGAGAAAATTAATTATATTTTCACAGAAATTAAAACAAGAATTAATTTCATTTTTAAAGGAATAGATCAAGCTTGAACTGTAACAATTTAAATTAAAGTAAGTAAGAATTTTTCAATTTGTTCTTTTAGGGTTTTATCAAGTTTCCGAATAAATTTTCTTTTTATATTATGTATGTTTCCTTTTACACTATTTTAAAACAATGGCTAAACATTTTCTGCAACAGCACCCCCACTAATTTTAGCTACGAGCCGCCACTGGTCTTACTGTAATGGAATATTACAAAAGCAAATAGTTAATTTTAGAGACGAGTAAAATGTAAAATTTTTATCAGATGGCACGATGGCGAGCAGGGTCACTGTATCATTTGTAAGTACCTGTTCTCTTCTAAGAGAGACGTTAGAGACGATGTCATGTCATTGATGACCATGTTAGAAGTAGGGGCTTGTGGTGGTGGCTTGGGATGCGTGCTACTCGACACAGTGTCGCTGCCAGCCCACGACTGACACTGCTGCACATACTCGAGTGTCCGCTGATACGCCTCCTGCCTCATGCCCCTCGCACTCGCACTACCCGTATTTGGAGACGACTGGCTGATGTCCCGGCACTGAATCTCGGTCATGTGCTGCCAACTGTGATCGTGACTCGATACTGGCCTGCTCTGATGCTGCTCGCACGGGGGCACGTACCCTGTCCTACACATGGGTTGCTGGAACTGATGGGCGTGGTAGCAACAACCCGCCCGGGACATCTGCGCCTCTTGCCAACACCCCGCCACTTGCTGAGGTGCAGTGGCCGCTGCTGCAGGACTTGTCAACGGTTGCTGAGTTTGACCTCTCACATCGTACGCTTGCGGGTGCCATTGCATCGTGCAGGACCCGTGTGAGTTGCTGCAATGTACCACTTTCCCAGCTGCAGGACCATTAGGAGGTACAGGGTACGGTCCCATAAACCCACCATTACATTGGGAATCCACAAAACCATTATTTGAAGGCATTGAAGGGGGACCCGTAAACCCACTGTTAGAAGGAGGACCTGTAAATCCATTGTTTGAAGGCACTGAAGGGGGGGCCGTAAATCCACTGTTTGATGGCATTGAAGGAGGGCCTGTATATCCACTGTTTGGTGGCATTGAAGGAGGGCCTGCATATCCACTGTTTGGTGGCACTGAAGGGTGGCCAGTAAATCCACTGTTTGAAGGCACTGAAGGGGGGGCTGTATATCCACTGTTTGGTGGTACTGAAGGATGGCCAGTAAATCCACTGTTTGTTGGCACAGAATGTGTGCCTGCGTATCCACTGTTTGAAGGAGGGCCTGTAAATCCATTGTTTGATGGCACAGAAGGGGGCCCTGCATATCCACTGTTTGAAGGGGGCCCCGTAAATCCACTGTTGGCTGACACTGAAGGAGGGCCTGCAAATCCATTGTTTGGTGGCACGGAAGGGGGGCCTGTATATCCACTATTTGGTGGCACTGAAGGGGGGCCTGTATATCCACTGTTTGAAGGGGGACCTGTAAATGCATTGTTTGATGTCACTGAAGGGGGGCCTGTAAATCCACTGTTTGAAGGGGGGCCTGTATATCCACTGTTTGATGGCACTGAAGGGGGGCCTGTAAAACCACTGTTTGAAGGGGGGCCTGTAAATCCACTGTTTGGAGAGGGACCCGTAAACCCATTGTTTGATTGCACAGAAGGAGGGCCTGTATATCCACTGTTTGATGGCACTGAAGGGGGGCCTGTATATCCACTGTTTGGTGGCACAGAAGGGGGGCCTGTATATCCACTGTTTGGTGGCACTGAAGGGGGGCCTGTATATCCACTGTTTGGTGGCACAGAAGGAGGGCCTGTAAACCCACTGTTTGAAGGCACTGAAGGGGGGCCTGCTAATTCACCACTTGGATAGCTGGGCTCCCCAGTACACTTTTGTCTTCCAGGATAATTCACATTACAGTTGCCTTGGAAATAACTGTTGTTGCATCTTGCATTTGAAGTCATGTTCTTGTGGGAAATATCTGGCTTCCCGTGGTCGGCGACCTGTGTAAACAGAACAACATTTTGCTTAAATACTGAATCTCTCTTTGGCTTTGCGAATCTCGTAATCACAAATGAGAGTAAGAAATCTTTAAAGTACCTACGATTTTGTACATTTAATATCATGTGATCTGGATTTAATTATCAATATTATTATTACGGTTTAACCCAAAACATAAATCTCAAGGACTCTTCAACACCAGTGTCTTCCCCTTAATCTTCTCCATGCATAAAACCATAGTAAAAAATAAGTGAAACTTGTCGCCAATCTTGAGATCACATCTTCAGAAGGTACCTGACCTAAATATGAAATTTTGTTTTCAAACGATTTTCCATTTTGGAGCTAGCCTGTTCACAGACATCCACACAGACAGACACATACACATGTTTCCGAAAATTGTGTATTTATGTTAAAAACTCAACTTGAAATATGGGGGCGGAAACAATACTGCCCCTACCTACAGTGCCTGTGGTATGGGCCGAGGAAGTTGGAATTTAATAGGTTACTGTAACAACTGCATACCACATGTCTTACACGAGCTGTAATATGCAAATGTATGTATTTTGATGATTCTGACTAGAGCCAAGTCTCAAAGCCCCATGTGAGCTTATTTAGCGCAACGTGATTTATAAATTATAGCAGACCGCATCTCACCTGGTTGAGGAAGTGTAGCATCTCGTCAGGAATCACCAGGTTTTTCTCCACCATCTCGCCCTCGGCGACCTCGTCTAACACAACTTCCTGGTTGGGATGGTGTTCTTGAACGTGTGTGATGGGAGGAAGCACAACGCTGTTGGGGCGAGGCGGAGGGGGTGTCGACCTATCAGAACCACGTCTGCATGGTTCCGACATGCGTCGGTTCTCCACCATGTTCCCACTGTTTTTTCCACCTCCGGAATTCAACCAACCACCTGATGCTTTAGATGCTGCGTGTAGACGTCGCTGCTGATGTTGCTGCTGCAGCGACATGTTCTGAGTCTGCAATACCAAAACATTAGGTGGTGTGGATTATGCCAGATACAGTGGCTAACCTCTGTTCAGATTTAAAAAAAATTGGAACATTCCAGAAAGATATAAAAAAAGTAGCAATCAGAGATGTTATTTGTTGGATTGTCCAAGAATGGGAACTCTGAATCAAACATCTTGGAAGAAACTGTGGCCAAGAAGAAGACCTACTTCAGATTGTCCAACTGATCAAGCGGAGGAAAACGGTCATAAGATCTAAGCGATGATGACATTGTTTCCATCGTCAAGAATGAAGATAATCTCGAGGATGTTTTATTTCTACTAATTAAGTTGTAAGATATGAATAAGTATTAAGTATTATTATCACTCTACCTATAGGAGTGGCTTTCTTTCTCATACATAACTTTTATTTTTCCTTCAATTTCTAACACAATTTAATTGTTTGGATTATCCGAAATTTTATATTAATGGGGTTCCACTGTAACTTGCATATAAACAACACTAAGATATGAACTTAGAAGAGGAAGAAGAAAACTGCCCACCCCAGAGCTCACCACAAAGACCCACCAGGGGATTTGAAGAAGCACAAGTTACAAGCAATAGCGGCAGAAAAGGAAAACCTTGCTCTTTTTGCACTGTCGCGCTTCACCAAGGAGAATGTTTTGAGTGATACCAGATATAGATGTGGTGAGTACACTAATAAAATGTTATTCAAACATTTTTTGTTTATTTTGAGATATGTACAGCCAATTAAAGCAAGTGGGAGGGTGGACCCTTTAAAGAGCAGGCACTGTACCCAACAGGGTGAAAGTCTGGGTGGCACATGATGGCCAGCCGCTCAGCTGTCTGACGGCAATGTGTGCTATTATCTCAATGAGCTCTTCATATTCCAGTCAATTGAATAAACTAACTGTTTCATGTTAAGAAGACTTGAAATAGTATTCATAAACATTTCAAACAAAAGCTCATAAAAGAAGAAGAGATTGTACGTGCAATATTGCTTAAATTTATAGAATTTAACAAGTAATAAAAAAAAATGATGGTTGTTAAAAGTAACATTTTTATTATCCGTTAAATTGCTTTCATGACTTACTTGCAGTACGAGGTTCGATGTGTTGTACAAGGAGTCGTTGTATCCGCCAAGCGTTCGTATATGCAGATGGTGAAGATGACCTCCAACACTGCTCAACTGACTCGATCTCCTGGAGCTGCCTGCAGAGATGGGAT
Organism: Ectobius pallidus; assembly: GCA_964059195.1. Taxonomy (NCBI): domain Eukaryota; kingdom Metazoa; phylum Arthropoda; class Insecta; order Blattodea; family Ectobiidae; genus Ectobius; species Ectobius pallidus. Next base: position 178,321,003 of record CAXKWD010000006.1, on the reverse strand, counting down.
CATACGACGACCCCAATACTGCGGGTCCTGTAGACCTCGCACAAGACATCGCTGATGCCTACAGGTCAAAACAATGTATATGTCAGAAAAACATTCAACAGTTTCTTAAAGATAGAGTCAGGATGAAAAATTCAATGCCACAGCCGGGATTTGGACCACAGCTGCTTTGCTGCTTGAACTACCACGGCAACATTAAATTCTCCAACTGACTCACACGATTTGCTTAGCCCACACACAGCCGGTGTGAAAGAATTTATTGCCTTTTTTTTCTTATTTCTTTCGATTTTCATAATGAGAATATGACAAAAACATGTTTTCTGACAATTTCCGTTTATGGAACAATTATGTATGCAAAAGAAGAAAAACTGCAATAGCAGTGAATAAAGTGATTAGAATATGAAATAATGTAGAATTTTTCAAGCATATAATTCCGGGGTGCAAAGACAGTGAAGTGGTACTATAAATAATGTAGTATATGGTCGGTTGTTTAAACTCAAACTTCACTTACTTGTAAGTACCGGTAAGTGAAGTTTGAGTTTAAACAACCGACCATATACTACATTATTTATAGTACCACTTCACTGTAAAAAATCCCACAAAATATATTAAGTTCACTTTCTTGTTACTGAGAATTAGGGTGACTTAACACACTATACCAGCCCAACATAGCTTTAGAGATGGATAAACCCATGAGGCACACATCCATAACTACCGTACAATTTTAAATATGACTTACTGGACTTAACACAAATGTAGAGAACATTTTTATCTATAACTCTATGGACATATCTCAATTTTTTAGGATGGTGGACTTAACTCTCTTTCCCCGCGCACCCCGGAATTAATCTATCAATCAATTTTAATGATATTGTTTTCAAAAGAAAATTCTGAGTCAACAAAATTTGAGTTGAGTAAATACTGAAGCAAATAGGGGATCGATTACTTCACTGTATAACATTTTAGGATGAAAGAACTGATAATCCATTTGCCCACTGTGACAGATTAATTAGTGATCTGTCAAGTACCTGGGACGCCTGACTGCTGCGGCGACTCGAGTCGAGGTCGCCAGATCGCATGCTGCCATAGTAAGTACTGACAGTGGATCCGCTGTCTCGTCTCGCTTGTTGCAACATCTGCTTCTGCATGAGCAAACTACCCGGCACTTGCAATTCGATGAGCTGCGTCTTGGAGCCCTCCATCTTGAGATCTGTGAAGTGTTTGTGAAGATCACCCAGGTGAATTCCTCTTCGACCACCTGAAACATACATTCACAATCTCAAGAATAAAAAATTAAAACAACCAATAAAAAGAATAATTACCAGTGGATGCAGTTTTGTTAACACAAAGTTTCGACCCTCTCCATCGGGCCTTCATCAAGTTTCTGAGTAAAACTAGAAGAAGATGCCGCCTCACAACCCCTCCACTGGGGTGCGTTGTTAACCATGAAGCTCGTGTTTCTAATGTGTTTGTTAATCCACTCCTTGGGCACTCCATATTCACTCTGCTGAACACCGCATTGGAAATCTAACCTCACGTTTATCCCTTACAGTTCTTATCAAAGTCAACCAATCCTCCCCTAAATCTCATTCATATCTATTCATACATAAGTCCCTGTTCCCAACGATGTCCCAGGCTTCGACTACCTTCCTCATAGTTTCTTCCCCCTCCACCTGTATCAAATTTACATCTCCGATGCCATGCTTTTCTTCTATCATATGCTGGGCCAATCCCATGGACACTCTCCCATATTTGTCTCTCTCATGCTCTTTTAACCTTGTTCTCACACTCCTCCCCGTTTCCTCCACATAAACTTTCTCACAGTCCTTACATTTTATGGAATAAACACCTGGTAGGTCTAACCTATCCTTCTTTTTCCCCAACTGCTTGTATTGAGAGAACATTTTTTCAATTGTCTTTTTTGTCCTATAAGCAGGGGTCAAACCATACTTTCGGAAAATTCTACCAATGCTATCACTGATCCCCGGGACAAACGGAATCCCTATATACCTCCTTTCCGGTGAAACTGTGCTATTCCCTTCATCCTGAGTTCCCCCCTTGTTTCTATTTATAACGCTGTCCCATATCCCCTGGATCTTCCTTTCACCATATCCAATCCTCTTTTCAATCCTTACAATCTCCTTTCTTTTACATTCCAAGTCTTCGGTATTATTGCACAAATTGACTGCCCTATACACCATACTCCGCCAGACATTGTTCTTTGTTCCATCAAACTGTGACGATCTCCTGTGAATACAAAAGTCCCCCTTATTCTTTTTTCTATGCACCCATAACCTGACTCCCCTCGGAACCAGCTCTATTTTCAGATCAAGAAAATTAAACTTGTTGTTTTCAAATTTTTCACACGTCATCCACTTTGGTTTTATTGAGTATGCATTTTTTTATATTTACCACATGGCTCACATTGGAATGTGAATTCAGAAAGTCAAGGACTTACCTGATATGTTAGGTAATGGCGGCAGAGGAGCCAACCCTTTGCTTTGAAACCGTCTGATGGTTCGGCGGGTAGAATGGTCTGGAGCAACGCTTCCCGGATCCACTCCATCTTCCACAGCTGCTCGGACAGGAACAGGGAGTTCCAGTAACTGCAAATCAAAATACCACAACTAGAGCCATCTGGAGTTGAAAATTTGTGATTAATTAAATGCCTAATTGTGAGTAACATGCCAGAGTGCAATATGACACTTGAGATGGGACTGCAGACATCGTAAACCTGGCCAGTCAACAATCTAATGGCTTTGATTCGCAAATAAATATTTTGTTCAAGCATACTGTAATACGTGTATTGCATGCAACGTAATGATATCCACCTTCAAACCTTGAGAGCAGCAAATCAAAATGCGTAATAGACATCATTAGCATTACCTCGAGTTCTTCCTCTTCTTCCACCCATTCCTCTCCCTTCTCAATACCAGTGAGTGCGTGGTTGGTTGTTGTAACATTGCAGTCGCTGATAGGCTCGTCCAAGCCGTGTTGCGTGGCACTGACCGGACTTCCTTGCTGCGCTGGTGAACTCGCCTCCTAAAACATAAAACCATCAAAATGGCTACAACTGCCGTTCATCACAATTTCATTCAATTCTATTGGTTAGAACAAAATATGAACATTTCTAATTCCCTTGCATCATATGAAATAAACTAATGCCTATATCTTTAATTTTTTTTTGAGGGGTAATACATTTTTTTAAATTTTCCTCTACACGAACTTCCTCTGTACTAAAAGCATACACACATATACAGTAAAACCTGTCTTAAAGACCACCCCTCTTTAGCGACCACCTCCTTTAAAGACAAATTTTTCTAGGAACCGACAGTAAAACTCATAAGGCCAATGTTATTTGTACCCCTATTAAACGACCACCCCTCTCCCCGGCCAACGACCAGAGTTTCATTTTTGTTAAACTCCTCTATAACGACCAAAATCGAAAAAAAAATATTTACTCTAATGGTAGGCATTAATCAGCATTTGAACAGAAATACTGATGTGGGCACTACAAGACGTCTTTTCAATTTTCAATACAACACTTTTACAAGAGTGATGGTCAGAAATGTGAATATGGTTGAACAATGCTTTGGGCTGTTTTCTTTTCGCGTTCTGGGAAAATCCTTACAGTAGACAGCGTAGCCTACAAGTACCGTACAGCACACAGCGTGAAAAGGACACATACCAATCTCCTACCTCTGACCTGCTTGTTTCAATACATTTAAGAATTCATGCCTTTATTATCTACATGATCGCAGTGACTCGGAGGGGTAACTCTATTTCTTATGAAAACGTTTATTCAGTGGACATGAGGGGGTTTCTGAAATTCTTGATTCTAAGAAACGTGCTGGACGAGTCCCTTGCATTGTCCTCCAAGCAAAATTTAATGTAGGGAAAATAGACGAGTCTTTCTTTTCCTGGAAAACATTACCCAGGTATACTGTAAATAGAGGCTCGGTGTTCTTGGCCTGCATAGATTAATGTGTCTTATTGTTGTGCTGCAATTTGAAATACAGTAAAAGTAAGTAATAATCAACTGTATGTTACATAATACACCTACTGTATTGTACCGTATTTATTCTATTGTATTTTCAGTTTCAAGACATAAAAATGCATTCCCCCTATTAAGAGACCACCCCACTTAAAGACCACTTTTTCGTGGAACGAGCAATGGTCGTTATATAGAGGTTTTACTGTACCTAGAGGATAAAATGAAGAATTGGAATAGAGAGAATTAACAGATTCTAAGGCAGATTTTCAATTTACTATCTGCAACAAACATAAACGTTCAGATGAGAAGCGTTAATTAAGTTTCAAGTGGATTTACATTCTGATCAATTGAGTCTGGGTGGCATTCAGAATACGAACAGTCCAACGCCTGGTTTGGAACATCTCCAGACATGATCATGTGGTCGTGCCCAAGTCATGTAGTAAATCTTAAAAGACATTTAATTATGGTCAAACAAAAGCAGTTGTATGCATCTTGCATCTCAAAAAATGACATTATAGGCTCATTGCAAATATGTTATTCTGAAACACGTCTGTGTGTGTCTGTCTGTAAAAAAACCTGTATAAATAAAACTACAAAATACTTGCAAACTCTGACACTTTGTTGAAACATCCACCTGAAGATGACAACGTATGCACTACCTCAATCCAGTATAAGTTTTATTTTTATCACACCTACGTTCGCTTGTTTTTATGTAAATTCACAAGGACTAAGCACTGAAACATCTTCATCCCTCTAGCTTCTTTGATCAAATGAATTAATCATTGAAAACAAGGATTGGGTATATATAAGCTGCATACGAGATATGGAAATTATGTATAATTATTTATATGAAGCATTTTAAACCTCTTTTATAATAATTAATAAATACAATATTAATAAAACTATATTATTATAGCAGCGAGGTTAATGTAACCAGCTGATGAAGATGAAAACATTGAAAAGTTGCACGTAGCATGAAAATCAATAATATCAACTGTTTTGCCAAAAGCTATCTTGCTTACAATTACACTGCATGTGTACCGTATTTTACAGACCATAAGACGCACCTTGATTTTAGGATGGAAATTTAAAGGAAAAGAAATTTAATATGATTCTAAACCAAAAATCTTAAAGGGAACAATATACTTCATTGCAGTAATTCACCTTGGTCAATGGAGTCGGTGTAAATCACTTCTAACTTAAATCTCTTCTGTACAGGTGGCATCACGTAAATTTTAGCAACTGAACTTATTTCTCATGAAAGACTGAAAATACTCTTACACCCTCTAACCCTCAATTCAGCATATGGTAAGTGTAATGGGACAAGGCTGTTTAGAGGTCATTGCTTTCATTTAAACCCTGGCAGAGACAACTCCTTTCGTCTAAAAGAACTCAACATTCCTTTCTTTTCACATTGAATACTCTCATTTTACGAATGTGACAAGTGCACTGAAGTAGGCTTACAGTCTGCCAAAATTTGTAACAATCTTATCGTTTAAAACACTTTGTTTATAACTGTGGTATTCCGGCAATATTTACCATAATTTTAGTTTTTCTTGTAACGTACTTCAGACCTTTAGACGCACCCAACTTACAAGGCTCTGTTTTCAAAGTAAAAAAGTGCGTCTTATGGTCCGTAAAATACGGTAATTGTTATATTGCCTATGAATATTCTCATGCAGACGGCAAGTGTCTTCACCTCTGATTTGACACTAGGACTGGAGAGGCTGGCAGTCTTCCCACTCATCATCTCTTCGCTGCGAGGACTGCTGTCCAGCAAACCACCGGCGCCACTCGAGCTGTCTTCGGTACTATCGCCCACGCCCTTGTGCTTCTTGTTAGCGTAGAACTCCGCACCATGCACCGTCTTCACGTGCTTTCTCAAGGAACTGGGATCCGTGTACCTCTTGGTGCAGCCAGGAGCTTTGCACACGTAAGGTTTCTGTAAACAAACAATCGCAACATATAACTAGACCTGGGATTTTAGGCTCTAAAAAAATTAGTTTTAGGCACCTAAAATAGGCTTTTAAAACAAGTAAATAGGCTTTTAAAAGAGAAAATAGGCATTTAAAATATGATTTAAAAATGTGTAGATGGACAGAATATAGACTTTAAAATACTACAATATACTTCACCTCTTTTGGCTCTAAACTTGGTGATTATTATGGTCCAATTAGGTCACATCCAGAATTAGCAGAAAATTCAATTAAGTCATAATTTACATGAAATGTAAGTAACTATACCAGAGGTGTTCAGTATTCTAATAATATCTTATTTGAGTATCTTAGAATAAACTGAACTGTACTCGAACACAAGCATCGTACTCATTAAAATCTTAGTATTAATAAGCAAATATGACAGAATTGAACTCAAATGAGATACACACCTCGTTGGAATGCGTGCGGTTCTGATGTTTCGCACGGTCCGATGCATTGCTGAAAGCTTTACTGCAGCCAGGATACTCGCACATGTAGGGCTTCTCTCCTGTATGCGACCGTAGATGCGTCTTCAGATTCTCGAGTCTTGAATATGCCTTGTAGCAGCCTTCAAACTGGAACGACAAACACATTCTCAGCGTCGATCAGAGCAGAAAAGGTTTACAAAATATTATACATATTTTTCTAGGCACACTGCATATGAACAGTTTCTCCCCTCTTCTCAGGGGCATAATTTGTGAGGGGCTTTGTTTTTGTGAGTGAAACAGATTGTTCTTTGTTTGGTAGTAAGCGAGACGTATTGTTGGTGGAAAAGATTATGAATATCAGTGAGATTTACCCTGATAACATCACAACCATACCCATATTATATAGCGATAAATATAACATAAACATAACACATTATTATCAAATCTAAATTATGCATATCTCTGTTATTATAATTTGAAAAATTATCTCCCAGAGGAATATGTATATTTTCAACAACTGTGCATTTTTGTGCAGAAAGCCGTAGCACTCTTGAGAATGTAGCAGACAGAGAGGGCGATACGAAAAGGATCAGGTGTCTGGATGATGATTATTTTAAGAGTCAAAAGTAAATAAAATCAGAGTTTTTTAATATTAAAATAATAAATGATGTGTGAAGCCCATCTGCGAAAGTAATATGATCTGAATTTACGATATTCAACCAAATGAGAAATTACTGTCAATGCTAATATTGCATTGGATTAGATCAGCGTTTCTCAACCTATGGTCCACGGAAAGATGGTGCAGATGGTCCTCAGATATAATTTAAAAATATCATAAAGCAAGTGGAAAGTAAAGAAGTAAAATTTGTTTACATATTTCGTTATAATGACCTATACTTAATACCGAAAATATTAAGAATATAGGCCATCTTTAAAAAATGGGATGTAAAATTTTTAGATATTTTAGAGGTCCTCGGGTTGAAAAAGGTTGAGAAACGCTGGATTAGATCAATAAAATATACAGTAACTAATAGGATGGAAACAGTTTACTGTTATTCTCTTTATTTATGGCTTTGTGTGTTCTTCTCAAACTTATGCTAGCTATGTTATGTACTAGGCTATGATAGCTATGCCGGCAATGGTAGCTATGCCAGGTATGGAGCTGTTCTAGTTATCAGCTACAGTAGCGGACGCAGAATTTTTTTTCGGGGGGGGATTTGAATAGGTAGAAAGACTTACATACATATTTAGTTTATAAAACTGGCCACTTACAGTACATATATAGCCCTTTTTCAAATTTCGGGGGGGGATCTATCCCCCCAATCCCCCCCTCTGCGTCCGCCACTGATCAGCTATGCTAGCTAAGCCAGCTATACTTCCCGTGCTAGCTATTTCTGCAGTGGCATTGCCATTCTAGCTCTAACGTCAATAGGAATGTAAAAACAAACAAAAGCCACGCATTCACACATAACCAAACCCGGACATGCTCCTGTATATTTGTAATTAGGTAAATGTTTTCATACTCACGGTGCACTTGTGTGGCTTCTCCCCGGTGTGGCGGCGCATGTGCACCACCAGCATGTACTGCGCTTTGAATGGCTTCTCGTCTCTTGAACAGTCTTCCCATCGACACACAAACGACTTCTTGTTTGTGTGAATGTGATCGTTATTAATGTGCTGTAACAGTATAACCTCAGCGTCACTAGATGTCACTAGATGTCTGCTTCATCAACTGCAGAGTTTGTTGGAAGATGAGGTTTGCTCAAAGAGAACTTCCAACAAACTCTGTAAGTTGACCTCTGCTGATGATGCAGACAATAATGTCTGTGAAAGTAACTCTATTCAATATTAATATTATCTCACTGTGAACACTATTTAATTATTACCAAAATATATTCTTCGTTATTCACTTATCAACACTGAAGGCACAGTAAGGCAATGAGCTAATGAAAGCGATTACTAATGAACCACAGACAGAATATACATAAAACATGTAATTAATACTATTTTTAGTACATGCTCTCTAAAGCGGTTGCTCCTCCAACTGCTAACACACCGTAAAGCAGCACTTTATCGGCCTAGGCCGGTAGCGATGGTAATTCCTAGCAGACGTAGTTCCAACTATGACTTCTAGATGTCTCTACAGTAACTTTCAGTGTAAGTTCAATTTAACATGTTAAGGGTTTTATTGTTCATTATCTATTAACAAACATAGTAAACCTTGTCATTTAGAAATCTTGAATTTAAGAAATAAATTCCATAATAATAACTTTTTATATTTTTCATGACCGGGGTGGATGCGAACACACAAAGTTTGCATTACTGTGCCATAGTTTAGTCCCCTAGACCACGAGTGATAGTTGAAAGAAACTTCAGACGAGTCTCTTGCACGATTGCTTCGTTTAACAAGGAATGATAAGCTTTGTTGCAGAAAATATGATAAAAATGATGCATAATTTCAATTGATGTAAATATATTTACCTTATTACATTAATCATATCTAAAGTTTTTTTTTTTTTTTTATTTTTATTTTTTTTTTATTTTTTTTATTTTTTTTTTAAAAAAGAAAGAGAAACAATCAACAGCAAGCAAAGTTTGCTTTCTTTATGCAGAATAATTGAAAATGAGTGAAAATCTTTTACTAAAAACTACTGTATGCACCATGTACACAAAAAACTTTATAGCGGACTCATCCAGCATCTCAGACTCGTCTGCTAAAGCCTTGTTTTGCATACTTGATACTGAACCATTAGAACATACATGGGCATTTACTGGTTCGCGAACCACTTGTGGTTCTCGACCTTCCCGCATAAGACACAAGATGGCATTGCGGACATTCGGTGTACGTGGTGGATTATTCCCGTGCATGAATCATATCTCTTTGCAAAGCAGTGACGGGTTGCCACACAGTTCCGATTGGAAAGGCGTTATGGCACATTCTAAGCCTTTGTATGATGAAATAATTGCACACGTAAAAGAATAATTAAAAATACAAAATTGTTTGTATTATTTGTAAATTGTAATGTATACTATAAAGTGAAATTAGTGTTTCCCTAAGAATGTGCAACCGTCACTGCACTTATTGTCTGTTTGTGTCTCCATCTACCCGTTCTTTTCGAACTATGTGTAAGTTGACCAAGTTTGCGGGTTGCTTGTCAATGGATAGGGGTTTGCCCATGATTGCATTAGAATAAGGTGAGGTTATAATGTTATTCACTCTTGACACATTACAGATGTACTCACATTTACGCAGTTTTCCTATGCAGGCTGTAAATATTACATGAGACAGGTTTTTGTATAGAATTATCATAGACTGTAGTAAAGTATAGACATAGGGTAATGTTGCTGTTTCAATATTATCTGAACAATGGAACACTAGTACAGTCGGATGCAGGAAAATTAAAAATTACATTTTACATTTCAGTCGTGATATTGTTTCATTACTTAATGTAATATAATGGTTACACATGTAATGGATAAATAGGCTACATAAATACCCATCATGCAAATAGACAAAACTTCACGTCTTAGTTGTTAACACTAGTGACTTCTAGAGTCTCTTTCGTGAACTAAATACAAAACTGTCATCATGGATACATCAATATTCCACTCGCTTACCTTAACGAGATCATCCTGCGTGGGGAACTCCAGACTGCATTCTCGCCAATGACAGTTGGTTTCGATAAAGTCTCCTGGTTCATCTTTCAAAGGATCGCCGGGATCGGTGCCACCTGGCGAGCATTTGCTGTTACTGCAGTCGCCTGGAACAGAAACATACGCATGACATCATCGCATGTCGGAACGAGTCAAACACAAACAAATTACCTGCAGAACAAACAAATTACCTGCACTGGAGGTGATATTGCTGTTCAACGACTCCCGTTTCACTCTCGACTTCTTCTGAATTGCGGAACTCGCACTAGGAACACTGGTGTCGGCTTCAGCCACGCTGCTCGAGACAGGCGACTCCAGCGTCTTGGATGTGTTTTCCAGCAACTGTAAAAACTACTCTCATTAACATCTTCTCTAACACAGTCAATACAATCCACATCTCGTCTGCTCTAGTCTCTATATACAGTAAAACCTGTCTTAAAGACCACCCCTCTTTAGCGACCACCTCCTTTAAAGACCTATTTTTCTAGGAACGGACAGTAAAACCCATAAGGCCAATGTTATTTGCACCCCTATTAAACGATCACTCCTCTCCCCGACCAACAACCAGAGTTTAATTTTCGTTAAACTCCTCTATAACGACCAAAATCGTAAAAAAAAATTTACTCAAATGATAGGCCTTAATCAGCATTTGAAAGAAATACTGATGTGGGCACTGCAATTTTCAATACAATGCTTTGGGCTGTTTTCTTTTCACGTTCTGGGAAAATGCTTACAGTAGACAGCGTACAAGTACTGTACAGCGCACGGTGTGAAAAGGACACATACCAATCTCCTACCTCTGACCTGCTTGTTTCAATACATTTAAGAATTCATGCCTTTATTATCTACATGATCGCAGTGACTCGGGGGGGGGGGGGGGAGTAATTCTATTTCTTATGAAAACGTTTATTCAGTGGACATGAGGGGGTTCTGAAATTCTCGATTCTAAGAAACATACTGGACGAGTCCCTTTCATTGTCCACCAAGCAAAATGTAATGTAGGGAAAATAGACGTGTCTTTCTGAAAACATTACCCCGTTATACTGTAAATAGAGGCTCGGTGTTCTTGGCCTGCATAGATTAAAGTGTCTTATTGTTGTGCTGCAAATTTTAAATACATTAAAAGTAAGTAATAATCAACTGTGTGTTACATAAGACACCTACTGTATTGTACCGTATTTATTCTATTGTATTTTCACTTTCAAGACATAAAAATGCATTCCCCCTATTAAGAGATCACCCCTCTTAAAGACCACTTTTTTGTGGAACCAGCGATGGTCGTTATATAGAGGTTTCACTGTATATAAAAGGCTTTGTCCTGGCTGACTGACCGACTTAATGACAGAGAATCAACGTAGAGCCTAAACTATAACAGGTAGATAGACTTTGATAGTACCTTCGTTTCATAATATAGGTGCTCACTAAGAAAGGATTTTGAAAAATTTTGATTTTAAATGCCAAAAATCAAATGTTTTTGAGAATACTTAATCCCTTTTTACACAGAATTATCAAATCCAAATCACAGTTCACATGAAAACAGTGTACTGTTGGCATTGGTCTCAGATGGGTTTGGAAATAAATGATACGGGACTTTGAGAAATTAGAGAAGCTATCAATATAATTCATGTTATAAATAAATATTAAAGAATGAAATCCAAGAAAATAATGCAGTCACATAACTTTCTCTAACCTGGAAATAGAGAAAACAATACGAGGTACGGTAATATGTTTTGGGGAGAGAAGTTTGAAAGTGACATTGAATTTCTGTTTAATTTCATCCCGAAAACGGTTTTATGGTAACATGAGAGTGAGAAATAAAATTTTCTGCCACGATAATACAATTTTATGTTACCGGAATTTCTGTTTCTTCTTATTTGAATCCCTATCAGGCTTGGCATGTGGTCTCATTATAGAATTTTATGGCTGGGACCATAGCAGTCCCTGGGATCAATTAATTTTTTTAAATGAAAAGTTGAATGAAATAATTTTAAAATATAATATTGTTATGAAAACAGATTGCTTTACATTTTCAATGATTCTATATGGAATTAATGTCCAGTACTTCAAGATTCAAAGATAGGCTAATTCCAAATCCCACAGAACTAGGTCATCTGTGGGATTATTCTAGAGCTATCTTCCACTGTGAGAGGCCATTGCCTGTATGGGATTCATCATGGCTATTATTATTATTATTATTATTATTATTATTATTATTATTACTTACAATACTTAAAAGAGGTTTAAGGTGGATACTTATTAGATTAAATTGGTCCACAGAAAATTGAACTCACTTCTGTTTTTGACACGGGATGTCCTGGGGAAGGTTGAAGCGGATGGTGAGGCAGGAAGAGACCTCCGGCAGCTTGAGACTGTGGTGGCAGAGGCGGCAATAGACCTCCTGTAGCCGTTCGCAGGAGATGTGCTTGCAGTTGCTGGAGGTGCGGGGCCATACCCGAGTGCATGCCCAGCGCCGGACTGATGGCACCTGCAATCATAACATGCAATCAAAATCATATTTTGCTTACGACGACACAAATAGCGATGTCTTTCGTACATGACAAGCTGTGAAGTGAACGGCTTACCTGCAGACAGATGTCCATATGAGCCGCTTGCACTAGAACTGCGTGACCCGTTCACTATGGACACCAGGGAATTTGGTGAGAATCTGATCATCGAGTTTATGTCAAATGAATCCGAGTATGGTGATGATGATAAAGCTCTTTTCCTACTCTGTCGTAAACTGCTCGGCCGAGGACTGGTGAGCCGAGAACTTGCTGAAACGAGAAACCAGTTCAATTAGCAAAGCAGCACTTCTCCATTAAATCAAAATATTTACAAAAAATAAATTTAAAGTAACCCATTATAAGCTTCAGCATTTTGGAGGGTACGGGTTCAAATCTCGAGATCCGCCAACCTGATGCGGCTTTTCCATGGTTATCTGCAGCCACTGAGGCAAATGCTGTGTTGGATTTTCATTACCTTATCCTATTATCATCCTAGTCATAAGGTGCTTAGCTGCACTCTCTCCATCTCCTCTCCTACATCCGCCCAGATTGAACCTAGGAGTGTTGAGGATAGATTGGCAGACGTACCTCGTCTACTCTAATTCATCATGAGATCCAGATATGTGTTCATGAATATTGTATCTGTTCAATATTACATGACAATATTTTAGGAGAAAAATTCCTATGATAATGGGACTCAAACCCATGACTTATGGCATTCTGTACCAACTGAACTAGCACCAGATACAACCCAACCTTTCTATGATTACGCTTATGGTGAACCTCATTGAAAAACACTTACGCCATACACTATATATTCTCATGTAATAATATTCTGTGGTTTCATTACAAGTCTCTCAATGAAACTGACAACTGCTATCATAATATTAATTCATCTGAATCAAAACTTTTTAAAGGAATTGAATTATGTACTTACAAGGCTCTTAGCATAAGCGCTTTGTTTAAACACAACTGTTCATTTTCAAGGAAAACTGTACAGACTCTTCGTTCACAAGCTGAGCTGTCAATTCGGAATTTGAGGATGCAATACAAACGAATGCATCAGCAAACGAATCTATTCTCTTCACTACAAAAACTTGTAAACAATTGATCGCTGAGGTCAACTGACATATTTGTATTTTAAGTATTCTAAAAACAAAAAAACTTGAACATTTGATTGCAGTTGAACACAGTTGTATACAATTTGGCTTTAATGATAATGAAGCATAGCAACGTATTCATGACGATAAGAGGACAGATTTCTATGACATGTCATATTTTCCCCTTTGCATTATTTCAGGTTTCCGACTAATTTAAACCCGAATCCAAGCATCCTGGTGAAAATGGAATGGCTTTTATTGTGCATATAACTGCATATTTAGGAAATTTTCAACTATTATAGCATATTTAGGTCATTTATTTTGCATATTTGTGTGCATATTAAAGAAATTAAAGAAGTTTCGTATCATATTTTGTAAATTTTGCATTATAATGATACTTTTTGAGAATTTACAGATATTTTAAATACTTAAGAAAATATATACAATGTGTAAGTGGTAAAGTCATATTTTAAATTTTATTGGTAATATTTTTTAGGTCATAAATGCATGCATATATCCTATTTATTAGATCATAGAAATCTGCCCCCTAATGATGTTCAACTCCATAACTCTGTGGGTTTTATATGTACAAATGTGACATTTTCATGTCCTTGTCACAATTCTAAAATGGCAACTCCCAAAAATGGATAGGATGTGCAGGTCCAGATGACCTGCCAGATTTAAGAAGATAGATGTGTGCAAGAGAAATCAAATGATTGGTGATGACTCACCATCTATGCTGATGGGGAACTCAGAACTACCGATGGTGGAGGGCGGAGGCTGCAGTTCCGTCAGTGCTCTGGAACCCAAGTAGTCTCCAGGGAGACCCAAACCTGCAAACAAACATCTTCCTCACTTACTGGTATCTACAATAAGTATTCTCCTAACAGCATCGCACTGAACAAATAATTGCTCAGACTATTTAATAGACTTACATTTCCTAAGTCAAGGAAATAAAATTTTTGTGCAAACGAAACAAAAGTCAATGTAATGTATGACTTAAATTCATTTATTTTGTGGAGCCACAGAGTGCAATAAGTTAATTATTACTACTGGAAACAAAAGAATGTCATTCATATTTTAGTTAATGCCTGTTCTGACTGCATTTAAGTAATATTTATTTCGTTGTCTTGATATCAATTAATTTTATAAAGAAATGTGCATCACAAAAAAATAATAGGAAGATAAAAAAAAAAGGACACAAGTCAAGTATCCACTAAGTACTTGTTACAAAAAACCAATATAGCCATTTTTCAGCGGAATATAGATGTTTCAAAATTTACATTTTTTTATTAAAATCTTTAGCGCCTAAGTTATTTAAAAAATCAACATTTTGGATAAAATTAATGGAATGTCCTCTCAATATTTCAGTTATAGAAAGCAAATTCTGAGCGGTTCGGGGAAAAAAAAAGTTCTTATTAATTGAAACATAGTGAACCGCAACACTTGTCCACAGACAGAAAGACATCTTTTCAGTTTCATAATAATAATATAATAATAATAATAATTTATTCCACTAAATAGACTTGTATACAAGTTTCTGGCATTGTCAATGTGAAGCCACATACTACAAATATTATAGGCCTATTATAATTATTACAGTTACTTGAAGCATGTAATTCTTACTCTACATAAGAAAAGGTCTCATATGATATATTGTAAAAAATTGTAGAGAATAGCTGGTAATCAAAATGTTTTTGACAATAATTTTTTATAATAACTTATATAGAGTGTTAACGAATAACACCGAAATTTTTTACCAGTGTATAGAGGGGACATAGACAAGCAACTTTAATTTTGCTCTATTGATTCAATTTTTCCTGTTACAGCATGAAATCTCCCAGGGCATGGCCCCCATTGACTTCTAGCATTTGGGGGGAAAAAAATGCAAAACAAAGGAACTTCGTTGTGAACACTGTAGTCAGTAGTTATGAATTAAAAAAATAATGCAGTGATGGCCAGTCATGTGATTGATCTGTAAATTTTGTACATTTTGAAAACTCTAAATTTTATAATAGCTGTGGATGAATGATTAAGAATCAGGTTTTTATGGATCATTAGGAAGGCATGAAGTTTGTTTGTTTGTTTGTTTGTTTGTTTGTTTGTTTGTTTATTCACCATATAAAATATTACAATTTTTGGCTTCGTCATACAATATACAATTTAAATACCCTGCAGTATACATTAAAATTGCCGTTTACACAGGTATACAATTTGTGATCTATAAGTAGGCTACAATATTAACTGTTCAGACCCATTTTGCTCCATGCCCTACTCAGTAATTAATAAACATGCAAACATATATATAATATCCACATCATTTTGTGAAATCAGAATAAAATAAAAGTGAAGTAAAACAGACCAGTATCGGTATGAGATGATCAGGATACAGTAATAATGCATTAATTATATTATATTTGATAAGGACAAAAATAATTATTCAGATTTAGAAACCGCACAGTATTCTTCATATTCGTTTATAGTGTAGAATGATTTGGCAATTAAAAATTCTTTGAGTTTTATCTTAAAACTTCTTGTCGAATGTATTTCTTTAAGTTGGGGTGGTAGCATATTATAAAATTTAGAGCCAGAAAAGATGATGTTCTTCTTTGCAAATTCACCTCTGTAAGAGTTCAAGAAAAGGTCAGTACCTCTTCTCGTATAATGATTATGAACATCTGCATTTCTAACTAATTTAATATTT
Organism: Ectobius pallidus; assembly: GCA_964059195.1. Lineage (NCBI taxonomy): Eukaryota > Metazoa > Arthropoda > Insecta > Blattodea > Ectobiidae > Ectobius > Ectobius pallidus. The sequence continues at coordinate 178,304,646 of CAXKWD010000006.1, read as the reverse complement.
TTGTTAGTTTTAACAAATGTGATTACGTAATGTAGATAGATTCCAGTCAGTGTAAGTATTTTTAATTTGGGAAAAGTATGCCTGCAAGTTTGATTATATTGTAATTTCCCTATAATTCGAATAGCTCTTTTTTGTAGTGAAAACAATTGGTTAAAGCTAAGACTATTTATAACTCCCCATAGAGAGGCATTATATTCAAGGTGTGAATGAAATAACGAAAAATAAACTACAATCAATGTCTCTTGTGTTATAACCTGTGATAGTTGCACCAATAAGTATATTGTTTTATTTAGTTTGCTATAGAGATTTTCAGTCTGTTTTTTCCAGTTCAATTTACTGTCAATATTAATACCAAGAATATTTATAAATTCAGATTTGAGAACATGATGATTTTTGCACAGAAAATTAATATCATCAGGATTTAATTTTAAAGTCAATTTAATGAAAATTTTAACCCTATTTTGCTTATTTATTGACTTATGAGCCCAAAATTATAATTACTTTAAAGCCCTGTAGCATACACATTTTACGTCATAGAGCAAAAATCTCCTAATGAAAGTTGCTTGTCTACGTTCCCTCTATATACAGGTAAAACATTTCGGTGTTATTCATTAACATCCTGTATATTGTATTTTGACCATGCCAAATAGCTGTATCTAGCTCCATTCGCAAATAAAGATGATGATGATGATGATGATGATGTTTTCCCGATCACAATACTTCGTGCTGGGGTTGTTTACTCTGAATTTTGGACTCGTTTGTTTATATAAAATAAGAGTTACCGAGACAGAAACAAAGTTTAGTTTGGCTTTGAATGCACAATGTCAGAAGACAAGGAAATAAGAATACCGCTTTTCTTTTGTTTAGGAAGGATAGGATTGAATGGCGGGCTCAGGTAAGCGCGGCAATGAACCTTGGGGTTCCATAAAGTAGATAATATTCCTTTAGCTTGCGTCTAAGTAAGTTACTCATGCTTAATTAACATGCATCTTGTATACGCGGCGCCACTGTCGATGTTGTTGTTGGTATGCACCAGGAGGAAGATGAAGACATTACGGCGGTGGTCACGTGATCTTCATTATTATAGCCCAAGCCACGAACACGAAAGCAGCGGTTTGCTGGCGGCCATCTTACCTAATTGGCTAGGAAACATGATTGCTATATTAGCTATCCTGTAACCACAGGAACAAAAACTCATCATCCTGCCGCAACCACACGATACACTCTCCGCCTTTACCGACATTTTCTCGCTTCACATGCAGGACTAGCTGGCGATTTTAAATAAAGGGCTAGTTCAGAGTGAAGGAAACTGGAAGGTATATCAGTGCCAGTGTTTTAGTAAAACTCTTTAATCTTTGATTATTTTATTACATTGACAAGAATATAAGACAATAGGCCCGGATTCTGATGACCTAAAATTGTTTGAAAAAATGACCTATAAAATGACCCTAAATTTTAAAGAAAATGACTTAATATTTATAAAAAATGACCTAAAAACTGATATTTTATTTATAAAAAATTATTATTGTACACACAAAGTTATAGACTAGTTTGAACATAATTGTACAAACTGTAAATAACTGTACTGGTGTGAATGTTCATTTCTCACGGAAATTTATACGGGCACTGAGGCACTGATGAGTCAAAATTCGGCATTTCCTTTTGTGGTCTGCCAGATTATATTGTTGTTTATTGAGGGTAAACAGTAGTTTGCACTCTCAAATCCAAGCAGGTGCCAAGTCAATCTAATAACAATATTAATATAATACAACATTTTGGCGTTTCTTTGATTCTCACTTCCGACTGAGACATGACAACACTTTAACGCCGAATTTTTCCTTCTTGCATTAAACAAACAACACTTCAAAGACAACACCGCTAGCGACGAAAAAAGTTAATACACTCAATGTAAATACATGAAAATGACTAAATAAGGAAGAAAATGACATGAAAATGACAAAGTAATGCCCTAAAACTGAAATAAATGCTCTAAAAATATAAAATTGCATAAAATGACAAACATGACCTAATAAAAATGTATTTTTATAATTTATAGGCCATGATTAGGATTTATCCACAAGATGGCAATGTCAATAAAAAAGATGACATGTCATTAGAATCCGGGCCCTGATCATCACAAAACAACGAGATTGCCCACAAGGGTGTGATTCTTTGCAACAAACTCCCTCAGGACATCAAAGGTCTCAAATGCCTACTCCTTAAACATTTATTCTATAGCTCAGAAGAATAGTTACCCTCTGCATTATAACATTTCATTCCTTATTGTGATTGTAATTTTTAAAATATTTTTTGTAGTTTTTAGTAATTTTTAAAACTTAAAATTTTTCTTTCTTTCCGTTTGTTTTCTATTTTTAAATTGACAAAGCCAAAAAATTGTACAATTTTTATACAGCGAATAAAGAAATTGAATTAAATACCTGCCCTGAACAGTAGCCAACAAAATATCGAGATTTATTTTATTTATGAAGCTAAACTACAAGAGGACCGGCAATATAATAAATACCTTATGGATCCATTTTTTTGGTACTCTTTGTCAACCTGCATGCAAAATTAATGACATGTCATAATTTTATCCTGACCTCCAAACACAAATTAAACATGAAACAAACAATAATTAAATTATAGTATTCTTGTTACTATGGGGAACAAAAGAATATTCATATTTTAATCAAAATGTGTCTGAAATTCGCATTTAAGTCATGTTATTTCGTTTTTATCTTGATACCTGTTAATTTTATAAAGAAACGTTTTTAACAAAACATTTTCATTTTAATTTTCTCTACAACTTAACTGTGGTAGGTTTTCATGTATCGCCTATTGTAATGGAGATAATCTAGAAAAAATGAAAATGGATACGAGTCAAGTACCCCCTAAGTAATTTTTACAGAAAAACAGATATAGCCATTTCATTAGTCGTACACAGAAATTTCAGATTTTACATTTTTATTAAAATCGCAAGAGCCAATTTTTCAAAAATCAACATTTTTAAAAACGTTTTCATGAAAAGTCCCCTTAATATTTCAGTTACAAAAACCAAATTCAGGGTGGTTCTATGAAATTCCGAAAAAGTCCTTAATTCAAAAAATAAATTAAATGCAATGAACCGTTTACCCGCTGTGCTTGTCCACGGACAGACGGACGGACAGACAGACAGACGTCATTACAAAAATACTTTTTTTCGGTATTTAGGAAACGTTTAACATATTTTATCACAATACTACGTATATGCGAGAAAGTAATAAAAATCCTGGACCTTGTATAAAGCACAGGAAGACAATGTCTTACGTTGTAGCTTATTTACACTGCGTGTACAGGCCCGCAGCCAGAATCAAGTTTTCAAAGGGGCAATTCAAATTTCAGAGGGGGCCATCAGGTTGAGAACCACTCCACCAGATGAAATAAAACAGACACTGAAATCACAACAAATTATCTACTTTTAAAACAAGTGTGGAAGGATTGAACAATTATTTACCAGTGCAAACTGTAATACAGACAGATTTTATATTTGTTAAAGCGTGTCATAAATAAAAGTTCATTTCAAAAGTTGTTAAAGAACATTTCCGAAATACGGCAGCGTATTTAGTAAATTAAGAATGCCAAGTTTGATAAACGCTACACATAGGCCTATAATTCTAAACCAGCAGAAGCATTAGGCCTGCACCATTGGCATAACAAACAGTAATCCGAGAATTAATAATTCCATTATAGCTCAAAGTTATGCCAAGTGTTTTGGCAACAATGAGGCTTCAGATCAATCTTGAAGTTAATAGATAAAGTGTCATTTTTGTAGAGAGAGTCATTATCAGGGCCCGGATTCTGATGACATGTCATCTTTTTATTGATGCTGCATTGACATTGCCAACTTGTGGATAAATCCTAACCATGGGCTCTAGATTACAGAAATACATTTTTATTGGGTAATTTTTTGTCATTTTATGCAATTTTATATTTTTAGGGCATTTATTTCAATTTTACGTCATTATTTTGTCATTTTCGTGTCATTTTCTTCCTTATTTAGTCATTTTAAAGTTTTTACATTGAGTGTGTTAACATTTTTTCGTCGCTAGCGGTGCTGTCTTTGAAGTGTTGTTTGTTTAATGCAAGAAGGAAAAATTCGGCGTTAAGTTTTGTCATGTCTCAGTCGGAAATGAGAATCAAAGAAACGCCAAAATTTTGTATTACATTACTATTGTTATTAGATTGACTTGGTACCAAAGTCTGCCACCTGCTTGGATCTGAGAGTGCAAACTACTGTTTACCCTCAATAAACAACAATATAATCCTGCACACCACAAAAGGATGTGCCGAATTTTCACTCGCCAGTGCCTCAGGGCCAGTATAAATTTCCGTGAGAAAAGAACATTCACAACATTACAGTTATTTACAGTTTTTACAATTATGTACAAATTAGTCTTTAACTTTGTGTGTACAATAATAATTTGTTATAAATTATTACCAGTTTTTAGGTCATTTTTTATAATTATTAAGTCATTTTCTTTAAAATTTAGGGTGATTTTATAGGTCATTTTTCAAACAATTTTAGGTCATCAGAATCCAGGCCCTGGTTATTATTGTCATGAGAAGCATTAAGTGCCAAATCATCAGCAAACATTCATCCTTAATATGATCTGGGAGATCATTACTGTACATAACACTTTCATGAACGATAACTGCAACTCCTCACATTTCACTGTACTAATCTTATAAGTGAGTAGCAGTGAAAATGGTCCCAAAACGGAACCTTGGGGGACTCACCATGCAAGGAGGCGGCTGGACTAGAATGCTGCTGTAGCGAGGAGTACAGATGTTCCATGTAGGGGTTGAGCCTGTAAGCTGGATGGAAGTCAGGGCCCGGGGGATGGTGTGCAACAGTCACGCCACCCCCTGAAGCCCCGGCTGATGGTAACACGCCCCCTCCTGGAGTTCTCCGGGAGGCAGCCAGGAATTGGAGATCTGTTAGACTGGAGCCGGAGCCGGCACCCGGAAACCTGCAACAGACATGAAAAAAATAACAGAAAATCCATGGTTTCAGTTTGCATATTGTTGCATATTTTATTAGTTTTGCGACATATTTGCTTAAAATTTGTGCACATTTTATTAATTTGTCACATCTTAACGGCATATTTCTGACAGGTGTTTAATATTGTGGAAATCTCTATAATTCAAACATTTATAGCAAATTTGGCTAAGTGAATGTTTTGAGAACCGTCTGTACAATAATTGGCAATGCACGTAATTTATACAACTTCTACTACTTTCTAATTTATAATGTAATTAAGGTAACAAAAGAATGTAAAATATTAAAATTACTTAAATGACAGAGCATTCTTCATTGGTTCCGGAGCATAGTTGGGTTTCTATTAGAACATTACTTCCGGGCATTGGTCATGACACTTATGTAAAGTTGTCAGCATTTATGAAACAATGGGTGTGCCTCAGGGTTCTATCTTGGGGCCACTTATTTTTCTCAAAAACATTTAATTTTTGGCATTTAAAATCGAAATTTTTCAAACTCCTTTCTTAGTGAGCACCTACATTATGAAACGAAAGTACTGTCAAAATTCCAAGTTTCTACCTATTATAGTTCAGGCTCTACGTTGATTCTCAGTCAGTCAGTCAGGACAAAGCCTCTTTTATATATATACTAGCTTAAAAGACCCGGCGTCGCCCGGGTTTTGTATTTTGTAATTGGAAATTAGCTTATGAAGGATTTTAAATTTTAAATTCTAGGTCCTTATATAGGCATTTATAATTTGAAATAGGAAGAACGACTTATTACACTCAAAATATTCCCTCAGAAAACGCTTGATATAGTTTTTTATGGCTCATAGAGGATCTAGAATTTTGCATCCCATCGCTTGTACAGTGCACAGCAAGCCTGGTAGAGAAATTCCTGTAAGATAAAATTGTAATATCGAGGCTGAAAATTTTATTTCCCACTCTCATGATACCATAAAACTGTTTTGGGGATGAAAATAAACAGAAAGCAATATCACTTTCATACTTCTCTCTCCAAAAACCTGTGATATAATAATATACACATTACCATACCTCGTACTGTTTTCTCTATGTCCAGGGTAGAGAAAGTGATGTGACTGCATTATTTTCGTGGATTTCATCTTCAATATTTATTTACACCAATGAATTCTATCGATAGCTTCTCTAATTTGTCAAAGTCACGTATCATTTACTTCCCAAGCTACCTGTGAATACTGCCAACAATTTACTGTTGGTGATTTGATTTGATAATTCTGTGTAAGAAAGGTATTATGTCTCCTCAAAAACATTTAATTTTTGGCTTTTAAAATAAAAATTTTTGAAAATCCTTTCTTAGTGAGCACTTACATTATGAAACGAAGGTACTGTCAAAATTCCAAGCTCTACCTATTATAGTTTAGGCTCTACGTTGATTCTCTGTCAGGACAAAGCCACTAGAAGATAACCACGTGGTTAGCGATAGTAAAATGAATTGAAATTGAATTGCCTGAAAAGCATTCTAGACTGAGAAATTTCAATGTGGCTGTTTTCTCCGGACAAAACACGATCGGCTAATATACATGCGTTTATTCTAGTATTGTATGCTGGAATGAAAAATTGAAGACATCTTGCATGGGGATGAAAGCTCCCACGGCTTTGCGTGACACCAGTGAACTTTTACGCTGTTGAGGTTATGTGTTTATAATCCTACAGGAGATGACGGCAACGTTGCCGAACTATGGAGTACATTTCTAGTAAAATATTATGCTGATTCCTGAACAGATGTCAGCGTAAAATTCACTGTATTTCCAGAATAGTAACGTGCCGTGACAATGATGACGTATGCACAAGTCTCTGGACCTGATTAGAGTATCGCTTTATGTCTTTATGACTTTTGTAGGAGGTGATACAACAGATTTCCATTGGTCCAGATAGAAAGGAGATATTAATATATTCAGAGGGCTTTGTAATAATGCGAAAGGACGTCACAATGAATTGGGGACTCGAACACATGTGCGGTTCAATGCCACGCGCCGGAAATAGCCCGCGCCAACAAGTAGGTGGCAGTCTCCCACCCTAGCAGTTAGAAGCCAAATTCTAGAAATAGTTGTCGGCGGCGAGAGGGATGTGGTGACAATCTGCTCTCTTTGCCATTCGTCACGTTGGATGTGTCTATCAGCCCTCAATTAACTCCCATATTATTATTCTATGCACACTATATCTCCATCGTTAGGTCTTCCATCGTCTCTCCTTCCTTAATCTGCAGGATACTATATTAGAACTCATAATAATATTTACTAGTTAACAAAATCTTGTTTCATAGAGATATGCTGATTGTTGTTTCTGAACCACGGCCTACGTATAACATTTATCAAATCTCGTTATTCACATATTCACTGCACATTGGATCTTCCTTTTCTAAGTTATTTACTTTTTGACGAACTGCTATTCTGCGGATTGGAACGTAACAATTAACCAACCATGTACTTATTCGAATTTTAAAATCTTATTGTGACTAAAATTATTTTGGCGGCAAAAGTAAAAATTTTCTTAACCTTCTCTCTATTTGTATAAGTGGCTTTGTCCTGAGAGAATCAACGCAGAGCCTAAACTACAATAGGTAGGGACTTGGAATTTTGACAGTACCTTCGTTTCATAATGTAAGTACTCACTAAGAAAGGATTTTGCAACATTTTGATTTTTAACACCAAAAATCAAGTATTTCCGAGGACACGAAATGCCTTCCATAAGAAACACACGAGGGATTCGATTGTTGTGGAAAACAGTATTCAATTGTGAAATTAATTCAAGATGGCCTTGCTCGATTGCTATTTTCATTCATTTGTTTACGATTTGCAGAGATCTGATTTACACAGAAGAGGATTATGAATGCACGCCTCAATGGGAAAACATTTAATCATTTGGACGAAACTCACTAGGTGGGGTTTTTTTCTGCTAGAGAACTCCATCTGAGGTCTTTTTTTTTTCTCGGGCAGCGCAATTTAATCGTGAAATGCACCTTGAAGCCGGGTTTCTAGTTGAATTGTCAATCGTTATAATAAAATTGTTTATGCATGACTTGGGTAACGTTCATGAATCTATAGTTAATTTTAATCGTTTCATTTCGAATTTGTTTGCCCAATTACAAAATGTAAAAAACCCGGGTGACGCCGGGCCTTTTAAGCTAGTAGAAATATATAGGCTATTTTAGTTATTATTATTATATTGTTACTTAGTTAATTTAAGTTCAATAGGTGATACCACGTGTTTAGGAAGTTTAGGTTTACCAGTAGGGTCTTGTAAAAACTCTATTGATCGTGACATATTCAGTTTAAACGGTTATAATAGCGGCGATGAGTTACGGAAAACAAACAAGTCCTACAAATCCGGCGATTGCCTTTGCAAATGAGAAAACCATGAAAAACCCAAGACAAATTAGTTGGCCATGAGGTTTGAGATTTGAACCCAGGTCCTCGTTCGGATTGGTTTTAGTGTGGGTAGTTTTGTTCTTACTCTTTTCATTAAGGTGAACTCTCACACTCTGCATGTGTATGAAGAAATGTGTTTAATAACAAAAAATGTTCATTTTAATTTTCTCTACAACTTGACTGTGGTAGGTTTTCATGTGTCGCCTACTGTAATGGATATAATCTAGAAAAATTGAAAATGGATACGAGTAAAGTACCCCTTAAGTCATTTTTGCAGAAATACGGATATAGCCATTTTATTAGTCTAGATAGAAGTTTCGAAATTTACATTTTTATTAACGTAGTAAAACTTTTTAATTGATATCTTTTTAAATAATGAACTTTGAAAAAAATAAGATTCTAGGTGACGACATAGGAATACAAAAAAGGCCACAATTAAAAAAGAAGTAACTACGATGAACCATTTCCTCCTATGGATGTCCACAGAGGCACAATTATAAACCATCGCTTCAGTTCATTTCTTCAATCCTATTCCGTAAATGTGCAGGCCCGGGTTCGATCCCCGGTATGTCTTCTACAACTTTGCATATATCTTCTAAGAGAGTTGAAAAAGCCGAGAAAAATAAAAAATTAACACTAGTAAACTATCTTCAGAGTTCTTTCTATAGGAAAAAAAAAGTTTTATTACTCAAATCTAAATTTTCAAAATCGTTGAGCCATTTTTAAAAATCAAGTCTGCAAAAGTAAAAGATCCAAATTCTATGGGTGAATTCAATAATATAACATGTTGGTCCCATTCACAGCCCAATTGATCCACAGATTTCCTGGCAGATTTCCTTGATATTCACCATTACTTACGTACCTTAAAGGGGGCTCATACACCAACCAGTATCAAAATTTTCAATTTTTTTTACTCTCATATTAAAAAACACACTTTTCTGAACATACCCTATAATTTTTATATTTAAATTCGGTCATTCACTGGAGATATGCAAGTTTAAATGCTAGTATGTGCGTCAAGTTGAATTGCATGTTGAATTTTCAAAGCCATTTTCCCGTAACTTAATATTTTCAACACAAAAAAACACAATATCTCTTAAAGCAATGGTCCAAATTGCATGAAATTTTGCACACACATAGATTTTTGTGTGTTCTAGAGGACAAACATAAATAATCTGATGTATTTGCAACACAAGATTATTTCACTTTTGAACATAATATGAAAAAATTAGTAATAATTTGATATTGAAATTTTAAAATCCCTGAAAATTGTATCAGGCATACCACAGCATTCATTGAAGGTTTAGCCTCTAGATTATAGTGTCAGCTGTGAATTAAAAAAAAGATTACACCAATCAGATTGGTCCTTTGCAAGAAATCATGTTTCTTAGGCCCTATCACATTTTGAAAAACAAAAATTTTAATTTTCTAATATCAACCTTCATATTTGTGACATTATAATAATTTTTGTGCACATTTCAAGCCTCAAGTGTATACTTCTAATGTCCAAAGTTTCATGTTGTTATTGCAAATAGTGTTGAAGATATTGAACTTTCACTGCAATGCCTGCTCGGTTATGGTCTCTTGGTGTATGAGCCCCCTTAATGTAGTCTCCTTAATTACACTCGTCAAGTTCTAAGCCTGAAATACACACATTTTCAAAAATTCCTCCTACATAAAATAAAATAAAAAGTTGTGGGACGTCTGAGAGATTCTGTAGAAACACTTTGGGATACAGAAATACTTCTCACCTAACAAAAACTAAACTCCGTGTCACTGCATCCCTGAAGGGAATGCGCCTACCGTCCGACCGATCTAGGCATGATTAGTGGCATGTGGTCACGGCCGTTAATGACATCTTAAAGAAGAAGCTCTTCAGTTTGACTCTCGAGGCTGAGTGCACCCCGGACCGAGACACTAAACAACTTAGGATACTTTACAGATTTATAGCGCCTTCTCCATTTTACTGAAAAACTGTGTCTGATGATCTAAAATTGTTTGAAAAATTATCTATAAAATGACCCTAAATTTAAAAGAAAATGACTTAATAATTACAAAGAATGACATAAAAACTGATATTTTATTTATAAAAATTATTATTGTGCACACAAAGATATAGACTAATTTTGTACAGTATAATTCTAAAAACTGTAAATGTAGAAAGGATATTGTAGGTCTAAAAACTTTGTTCTTGATTGGAACATTTGAGACGAAAAATAAGAAAATTATTTTTAAAGTAGATTCTACAAAAATGTTGCATTATAGTAACCTAGTGATTTATTTAAAGTAAATACATAAAAATGACTATATAAGGAAGCAAATGACACGAAAATGACTAAATAATGACGTAAAATTGAAATAAATACATTAAAGTATAAAATGACCAAATAAAAATGCACTTCTATAATCTAGAGGCCATGATTAGGATTTATCTACAAGTTGGCAATGTCTATGCAGCATCAATAAAAAGATGACATGTCATTAGAATCCGGGCCCTGATGATAAGTATCTACATTTTCCAACCTAATAACCGAGTACCCCCTTATTGCCCATTTTCCTAGTTCAGGTGCGGGGTTTGTAATCGAGTCGTGCCTCACACGTGCCGGAACCGGAAGTGACAGAATGCTCTACGTGCTCAACAACTACCCAGATAAAATCGCATTATGTTCATTACAGGAAAAGGTCGTAATACAAGATTACAATATCAGTTTATTAAGGGCCACGATGGTGCTTTCTTTCAGGAGGTCCCCGGTTCAAATCCCGTGGCCCGTCAATTTCATGGTTTCTCCAGTCGTAGAAGCAAATGCCGTATTGTATATTTTCATACGATGTATCATCCTGTATCATATCCATTTAAATTAACAACAGTTGAAATTTACTCCATAAAAATACACCAACAATACAAACAATTGACAATGAACAGTTTCATGGCATAGCCTACTTTTATAGGCACTATGATATGGCCTCGCAGATAAAAGGAGTATAAATACAGCTTAATTAAAAAAAAAAAGATGCTTTCTGAGATTGTATGGTGAACTGGGAAATGTCTGTCTGTGTGTCTGCACGCGCGATATCTCCAAGCTTTATCGGATTTTCATGAAACTTGGTATTCGAATTTATGACGTTGTTGGGTACAAGCCTATTGAATTTGGGCCAAATCGGTTGACCGGTACCGAAATAACGAGTATATCAATATTAATTTTGTAATGAATACTCTTCCATGGCCCACAATATATTAAAATAACGTAACAAATTGCCAATCATATATTGATATTGTTAGCAACCATGATTGATTTGTTTCTTCATAACGATGTCAGTGTGGGTAAATAATAATTTAAATAATGTAAATAACCGATTTATAACAACTAGCCGTTGAATGTTGATATTATATTGTGCATTCTATGGTTATGTAGACTACCGATATTTACATTAGGCTATATTTTAATGTGAGTATTTTTCATATTCGTTCCTGTGCAGCAATATACCTAATGTAATTCCTGACAGATAGATTTCATATTGACTTTTTATCATTCATAAACTTTAAGGCTGCTTTAAACTTGAAACAGACATATCAGCGAATCGTAGGCCTATTGCATCATTATTATTATTGCCAGCTCTTTTTGTTTTTGGAGTTTAACTCGGAGGTCTATTACAAAAATAACTTTTCTGCATTGGCCTATCACAATTGCGTTTATCACTGATTAAAAAATCTCTTCAAGCAGGCCTACAGGCTGAGGTAGATTTCGAAGTGCTTTTCGTTTAATTTACTGTCGCTGCGCAGCACTCTTCTTCTTTAGCCTTGGCATGACAAACCCGCAATAATAACTGCAAAAAAGAGGAAAGAGCACCGTTTCAAACATTCAAATCTCGCCTTATATGAGAACTATCAAGAAACTAGTTATTGATTTGTAGAGTACTCATCAAGAGCTTTTCAACGATACCCCACAAATCGTGGCTTCAAAATTGTCGAATTTCCATCCCCCCGCCCTCTCTCGTACCCCCAAACCCCTCGAATGGTTGGTGTCACTGTGAACTCCATAGGGAGTACTCTAATTTATTCAAACGAAAAGATATGAAAGAATTTTTCTAAAGTCATGACAAGATATCGATTGCAATAGGTAGATTTTTCTTCGAAATCTACTTAAAAAGCATACTGGCACTTTGTTACATCAGTTTACCTGATTTTATTTACATTCAATTGGGCTCTCAGTTGTTAATGTACACAATGTAGGCCTACTTTGTTTTTCCTACATTCTTTCGTAATTTTGGTTTCTTCATGACTGTGTTTTAGTGCAAGCTGTACCAGCTGTATTGAATATATATGCATAATGATGTATTTGTATTGAACCTAGAAGAAATGGCCACTCAACATAAAACATTATTATTGTTATTATTATTATTATTATTATTATTATTATTATTATTATTATTATTATTATTGTTACTACTGAGGGATCGCTTTGTTTTGTGGGCGGAATACCTCATTAAGCAGGCGCTCATCAAGAAATATTTAGTCACAGACGAACGGGACAGAAAGGGGGCAACGACTTGGAACGCTGCCTCGTTAATGGTTCTCACTTTTCTTCAAACTAATTTCTTTCTCTTAGATTCTTCACATTTATAAATAACGCTTTCTTTCATTAAACAAACAGCAACTGTACAACGCATGCGTATTCCCGTTTCACTTAATTAGTTAATTTCTACGTAATGCGTTGACTATATCTATAAACATACACAAGTGGCTTTGTCCTGACAGACAATCAACGTAGAGCCTAGGAATTTTGACAGTACCTTCGTTTCATAATGAAAGTGCTCACTAAGAAAGGATTTTGAAAATTTTTGGTTTTAAATGCCAAAAATTAAATGTTTTTGAGAATGCTTAATCCCTTTTTACACAGAATTATCAAAACCAAATCACATTCCATGTACAGTTCGCATGACAACAGTGTATTGTTGGCAGTGGTCTCAGGTGGGTTTGGAAAAATATGAAATGGGACTTTCAGAAATTAGAGATTCTAACGATAGAATAATATTCATTGGTGTAAATTATTTATCTTGAAGAATGAAATCCACGAAAATAATGCACAATGTGATGCAGTCACATAACTTTCTCTACCCTGGACATAGAGAATACAATTCTCTCGCTTCATCTTTTGGTGTAGAATAAGAGTTCGTATTGCAGGGACAGCATTTTCAGCTGTCATATTAAATTTCTTTATCATTTCTGTCCCGAAACGGTTGTATGGTAACATAAGAGTGAGGAATAAAATATTCCATAGAGACAATACAATTTTGTGTTGCCGGAATTTCTGTTGAATTTTTACGAAGTTTACAATTATCTGGGAAAATGTTGGGACTATTGAAATTGGTCTGAGGTTTTCTTCGTTAGAGCTACGCCCCCTTTTTATTCATAGAGTCGTCAGTGAAGAAGTGGGATTAACAACGAACAAAATAATGACAAACCACACAGAAGCACAAATCTATGTCAACGGAAAACAGATTCATTGCGTACAAGAATAAACATACCTAGGACAGACAACTGAAATTAAGCGAAGAATAAGCATGACCTGGAAAAAATTTTGGAGCCTATAACCTAAAAGTAAGACTACCAGTGCTCATGTATGGAAGTAAAATGCTCCAGGTTTGCCTGAGAGCTATGGAGAGGAAAATACTTGCCATCACCAGAAAGGACACGGAAATAAGAAAGAAGACCAACCTGAAGGACATCCTCGACTTAGAAAGCCACCAGAAATGGAAATGGACAGTACATATGGCTTAGGGTTGCCAAGAGTAAAAAAGAGGACAAATTTGTCGATACCTGTCTACACAATAACTAAATGAGGTTATTTTATAGCCCTTATTATTCATAGAGCAAAGGAAATAACTTATAATGTGTTGGTAACAGCAATTTTCAATTATATTAATTACTAGCTTATAGGGCCCGGCGTCGCTCGGGTTTTGTATATTGTTATTCGAAATTAACTTATGAAGGACTATCGATTTTCAAAATGTGAAGTGAGAAAATGGTATTCTCTATGTCCAGGGCAGAGAAAGTTATGTGACTGCATCACATTCTTTTCGTGGATTTCATTCTTCAATATTTATTTACACCAATGAATTCTATTAAAAGCTTCTCTAATTTGTAAAAGTCCCGTAGGCCTATCATTTATTTCCAAAGCTATCTGTGACCACTGCCAACAATACACTGTTGTCATGGGAACTGTGATTTAGATTTCATAATTCTGTGTAAAAAGGTTAAATATCCTCAAAAACATTTTATTTTTGACATTTAAAATGAATTTTTTTTTTCAAAATCCTTTCTTACTGTGCACATTATGAAACGAAGGTATTCCAAGTCTCTACCTATTATAGTTTAGGCTCTACGTTGATTCTCTGTCAGCCAGTCAGCCAGCCAGTCGGTCATTCAGTCAGTCAGTCAGTCATTCAGTCAGTCAGTCAGTCATTCAGTCATTCATTAAGTCAGTCAGGACAAACCTCTTATATATATATATATATATATATATATATATATATATATATATATATATACATATACTAGCTGAATAGGCCCGGCGTCGCCCGGGCTTTGTATTTTTTAATTTGAAATTAACTTATGAAGGACTTTATGTATGTAGAACTTGAAATGAAGAAAAAGATTTATCACACTCAAACTGTTCCATCAGAAAATGCTAGATATAGCTTTTTATGGCTCATAGAGGATGTCGAAAGCTGCATTCCGTTGCTTCTACACATCATGCTTGGGAGGGGTTGAAATAAGAAGAAACATAAATTAAATAAGATTGTATTGACTTGACGGAACATTTTATTTCTCATTCTCATGTTATCATACAACCGTTTCGGGCTGAAATAAAAGAGAAATGCAGTACCACTTTCATACGTTCCTCCCCTATAACCCGGGACATAATATACTGCGAGCGTAGGACTCAAAATGTTCCACCCCATGCTTATGGCCTATGATAAACATCCCTATTTCTCAACTAATACAAAGCCTACAGCTATGGATAAGGTATAAGGGGAAAGGATTATTTACAGACTTCTGATATAGCATACTCACACACTTAAGTTATCCCTGCAATACAACTTATTCTACATCAAAATGTGAAGTGAGAAAATATTTCTTATGTCGAGGGTAGAGAAAGTTACGTGACTACATCGCACTGTGCTTTATTTTCGTGGATTTCAATTTCAGTGATTATTTTCGCCAATATATTACATCAATGGAATCATAATTCGTTAAAGTTCAGCATTAGGCTATATAGTTGCCAAGGCCCTATGTAATCACAGTAAACAATTCACTGTTGCCATGTGAACTGAACAACATTTCATTTTTTTTCAGTATAACATTCTCAGAAATTATATAATTTTCAAGGGAAGGACTGATTTGTTTCAATTTTAATGTTGACCGCGTTACTCCCCGGGTTTAACTGGGTATGTGTGCAAAATTCCGAGTAAATTGGCAAAGAAATGTAGATTTGTATAAGGAACAAACATACATACCCACAAACACACATTCGACTTAGATAAAGAGAGAGAGATTTATGACGATTTTAACAGACGTATGGTAAAAAATCAGAAGCAATAATGTAATTATTCTTTCGTATTAGTTTTAAAATGTATCTTTAATTATTTCATTAAATTATATTTATGGAACCGATACCTATATTTTAATCTATACACCGGAAAACTTTTAGCGGACTCCCATCAACTTACATATAGCCTATATTAAATACAGACTACAATTATGAAGTTTCCATTAGATCCTATTACTTCCCAAGTAGCTGGTGCCTTTAAAATGGTCACTTTCTCTAAGCGACATGGCCTACCGGCCCACATAAATGTCGGTAACAATGTGTTCTACAATTGACGGGTTTCAAAGAAAGTGCAAAAAAAAGTATATGAATTGACTCCAATTAATATATTTTAACAGGAAGCGATAAAAAAAATCCATATTATTATCGAATAAATGTGCAAATTAATATTTAATGATTGTAACTTGCAGATGAAGTACAACGTTATTTTCTTACAACAGCACGAGTCGTTCTATCAACCGTCAGCCAAGTTTTCCAATTGGGAATGTATTATTTTTGTAATCGATCTCAGAGTTATACTCCAGATCGCTTCCACCGATGAAAATCCACGAACATATTATATCTTGACTAACTTAAATGACCCGGCGTCGCCCGGGTTTTGTGTTTTGTAATTGGAAATTAACTTATGAAGGATTTTCAATTTTAAATTCTAGGTCCTTATATAGGCATTTATAATTTGAAATAGGAAGAACGACTTATTACACTCAAACTATTCCCTCAGAAAACGCTTGATATAGTTTTTATGGCTCTTAGAGGATCTAGAATTTTGCATCCCATCGCTTGTACAGTGCACAGCAAGCCTGGTAGAGGTTTAAATAAGAAGAAACAGAAATTCCTGTAACATAAAATTGTAATATCGAGGCGGGAAATTTCCCACTCTTATGTTACCATAAAGCCGTTTTGGGGATTAAATTAAACAGAAAGCATTATCACTTTCATACTTTTCTCTCCAAAAACGTGCGATATAATATAATAATATACACATTACCATACCTCGTTTTGTTTTCTCTATGTCCAGGGTAGAGAAAGTTATGTGATTCCATTATTTTAGTGGATTTCATTCTGTAATATTTATTTATAACATGAATTATTTTGATAACTTCTCTTATTTGTCAAAAGTGCATTTCATTTGTTTTTTCCAAGCCCATCTGATACCATTTGGCAACAATATATTCTGTGATTTGGAATTGATAATTCTATGTAAAAAGGGATTAAGTATTTTCAAAAACATTTAATTTTTGGCATTTAGAATCAGAATTTTTCAAAATCCTTTCTTAGTGAGCACCTACATTATGCAACGAAGGTACTGTCAAAATTCCAAGTCTCTATCTGTTATAGTTTAGGCTGTACGTTGATTCCTGTCATTCAGTCAGTCAGTCAGTCAGTCAGGACAAAGCCTTTTATATATAGAGAGATTTAGAATTCGAAATGAGGAAGAACGACATATGGCACTCAGACTATTCCCTCAGAAAACGCTAGATATAGCTTTTTATGGCTCATAGAGGCTGTCGAATGTTCCATTCCATTGCTTCTACACACCATGCCCGGGAGGAGTGCAAATAAGAAGAAAAAGAAATTCCTGTTACATATGATTGTATTGTCTTGACAGAAAATTGTATTTCTCACTCTCATATTACCATACAACCGTTTCGGGGCTGAAGTAAAAAAGAAATTCAATATCACTTTCATACTTTCCTTCACAAAAACCTGGGACATAATATACTGCGCGGGTAGGACTGAAAATGTTCCACCCCATTTTGTCTTCTTTTAGATGCTTAGGGCCTCTGATAAACATACCTAGGCCTATTTCTCAACTAATACAAAGCCTTCAGCTATGAGTGACGTATCAGTGGATAGGATTTGTTACAGACTTCCGATATAGCATATACTCACTGGCACACACTTAAGCTGTCCTGCAATACGACCGATTTCAATACGATACTCTGCAATACGATTGATTCTACATCAAAATGTGAAGTGAGAAAATTATATTTTCCATATCGAGGGTAGAGAAAGTTATGTGACTGCTTTATTTTCGTGGATTTTATTCTTCATGAATTATTTTCACAAATGTATTAATTTTATCGATAGTATCAGAATTTGTTAAAGCCCAGTATTATAATACAGTTTCCAAAGCCCTATGTGAACACCGTAAACAATACTTTCGTTATGTAAACAATTGACATCAGAACTTTCTAACTCTGCTTCATTTCACATTTCCGACTTTTCCCGTGGATTTTCCAAAAGTTTTCTTTCATACAAACCTTGTCCTGACAATTACGAACACAACAAAAAAGGAATCAGCCAAATCGGCCGAGCCGTTCTCAAGTGATGGGGCAACAACCATTTTGGAAATTCATTTTTATTAATATAGATGTAACTGAACCGATTTAGTTTACATTTAACAAGTAATTATAACATTCAAGTACTGGTATGTTGACTGAAAAGACAATACATTCAGTAGGCCTACTCTACATGCAACTCTAAGTACAAGTGGAAATACAGTTGCCTTAAGATTTTTCACTTTTAATGCACTTTGACCTTCGTTGGACCAAGCGTATTTCTCTGTAGGTCTTATCTTGTTCAGCAAAGGTTTCTTACTTAAGACATAGACATGGAATTCCTTACAAGTGAATTGCTTTTAATTATATGACTGTTGGCTCATGTAAAAATAAATTATTGTATTTATAGTCTGATAATGGCATCTATTCAGAAAACCCGGACATTTTTCCGAAATTAAAATTTCCACCCGGACAAAAATTATAACCCTAAAAAAGAGGATATGTCCGGGAAAAACCGGGCATATGGCAACCCTAATCTAGCTAGAATGAGCGACAACAGATGGGCATACAGAACAAGGGAAAAGATCTAGGGGAAGACCGAAAAAAGAGACGAGCAAACTCACTTAAGGTCAAGGGCAGCCAGAGACAGGAAAAAGTGGTGGGAATTAGGAAAAGTTTAGTGAAAGGATCAGTGAAAAGTGCACTGAGAAGTGTAGTGGATAGTCACAAAAACAAAATTTAATGCAAAAACAACAAACACAAGAAAATGACAAGCACAAAGAAACACAATGCTACGCAAAGAGTAGAACTAGCCCATCTAGTGTTACGATCAGGGCTATACCCAGCTGGCCTTTGCCCCAAGGGGATTTATAGGCTGATTTATTATATATTCATAGGCCTACTGTCAGTGGGGACGTTTAAGTCCTTGCCAAATGCAACAAATCGGTTTAAAACAACCCTACGATGTTTGTAGCACAAAACTGTAAGGATAATTTAATAATCAGAAAGGTAATTAATTAAAGAAATAAAATGCATCCATAATAAATCAGGTAAACTGATATAATAAAAAAGTGCCAGATGGAGTTGATACGTCATATTTCATAAACTATTGAGAATATTATAGGAGAAAAATTCCTCCGACACTGGGACTTGAACCCAGGACCTTTGGCTATTCGCGCCAGTGCTCTACCAACTGAGCTAAGCCGGATTCACAGCGCCAGATGGAACCTCTCTCCTATGACTGATTGCCCCAATGGTCTACCTCACAGACAGACAAGTTAGGCCTATGTCATATGTCATTATGAGAGGTTCCATCTGGCGTTGTGAATTGAGCTCCGGCTTAGCTCAGTTGGTAGAGCATTGACGCGAATAGCCAAAGGTCCTGGGTTCATGTCCCAGTGTAGGAGGAATTTTTCTCCTATAATATTCTCATGTAATGTCCAACAGAGACAATGATCTGTGGTTCATGAATGCTTAAATATCTATCAACTATTGAGTTTTAGATGAAGTTTCATGTGTACAAGTTCTATCTCAATACCAATGTTAATGAATGGGTGATCTAGAATGAAGTCACGTCTAGGGGGCAGCTAGAAAAAACACATTTTGCACGATTATGGTTGATGTATGTGCCAATATTCCTACCAATTTTTAAGATTGTAGCTACCCTATATACTGTAAAAAAATTACATAATGGGAGGAAAATATATTCATTTACTTAAAATAAAAAAATATTCAATCTAAGCTATAATCGATGGAGAAACGACAAAAAGTCAAACTTGTAGATATCTCAAAATCCATTACTGCTGGGTTTTTTTTATTATTTCCATCAGTTACAGGCTAAAAGTTATAAGTGTACCAAATTTCAAGTTTCTGGCTCATCTGAAAGTGAAAAAACAATTGTCAGTGAATGAGTTAGCTCTTACTCTGGTACCGGTCAATCGATTTGGTCCAAAATCTATAGCGTTCTCCTTATGCACGTTATAACTGTGTACACCAAGTTTTGTGGAAATCTGACTAAGCGTATTTGAGCTACCGCGCAAAGACATTTTCCCTGTTCTGGCACATGTTAAGTGTGGAAGCGGTTTGTAAGCAAACAAGTCCCTCACGAGAGACAGTCAATATTAGGGAAGTATATATAACTTACTCTCCTCAAACAAGTCAACATTTGTTCTGTACATATTATCATACCAAGTGTTTAAACAGCGCGCGTGTGCTTTGAAGCAAACTGCCGACGGCTTACAACTTAAAAATCGCTATCACTCAATCTTTATCGAAATTCGTTTTTTAGACAGCTTGAATTAAAAATACAAGACACCCGAAGTACAAGTTCACACACTCTATATTCTAATCAGGTCTAGGCAGTGACTTCACCAATTGTAG
Organism: Ectobius pallidus; assembly: GCA_964059195.1. Lineage (NCBI taxonomy): Eukaryota > Metazoa > Arthropoda > Insecta > Blattodea > Ectobiidae > Ectobius > Ectobius pallidus. The sequence continues at coordinate 178,283,949 of CAXKWD010000006.1, read as the reverse complement.
AGATTCGTCAGGTTTAGCCATTAGCATTGAACAATTTCAACGACTATTCCACTTGATATTGACCAATAACGTTTAGCAATTCATCGGATCTTAGACCAATCACATTCGTTTATCTGATAAAATTAATTTGAGGATAGGATTTTACCTGAAAAAAGGTCAGGTCATTATTGGACACAGAAGCCAACAACGTGCGACAATTAAGTTAATATGCTGCCAGTGAACAGAATGGAAACACATTATTCTATACAACATAACTTGTCCTCAAATTGAAATAATATAAATGCACAATGATTAAAAACACAATTTCAATTCGGTGTAAGCCAATTCGTGTGCTAATATTTCAGGTACCAATACTTGAATCAATGGATGTTTATTAACTGATCGTGTTTTGTTTAGAAGAAACAGCCACACTGATCATATGACGGCATGAAAACAATCTAAATGCTGTTCAAATAACTCGATTTTAATATCATTTGTTAACAGACTCCCGGGCTCATCTGGATTTCTTCAGACAAGCATTGACACAGTTGGGAACAATTCATATTAACTTGAAAAGTGTGCTTTTTAAAGCTTTATTCGTTCCCCTATTAAGAGACCAGCAGACAAAACATAGCTTAAATCATAATGAATTGTACACTGACAAACTTTTCCTCACAAGCCTAGCATTCTTATATTATTAACTAGCATGTGCCCGCGGCTTCGCCCGCGATAATTATTAAAAAAAATAAAAATTAAGAGCATAATAGTTAAATCATTATATTAACACCTAAATCACGTGGACACCATACCACGATTAGATAGCGTCGCCTGGTAAAAGCGACCTCAGATTCGAGTTCCTTGGCCCAGAATACCCCTGTACAGTCAGTTTCGTCCAAATCGAACAATGTTTGACCATATTTAGGCCTATATTGATTATCCCTCTTCCGTGTAGGTTGAAAATTTCATGTCTACGGGCCACTGCCTTCTAAACTGTATTAATCGTGTAATTCTCGAGACGGCGGTGCTACGGGCCTTGACATTCTAAACAAATGAATCGACCAGCGTGAGCTACAACATTCAAGAGATCGCGATGCTTTTATGTCGAAGGTTTGACAAAAATAGCCAAAGCCTAGTGTAATTGATTTGTATTACTGAAAACTCATGCTTCGAAAACGGAATAAATACACGTTTTCTGCCCGTTTTTCACTCATAACTCACGAACTAAAGCGAAAATTAAAATTCCGGCTTCGAGGTGCATATTCCGACCCTTTAGCCCGCCTATGTATAAAATTTCAGATCTCTGCGTTCAGTAGATTTCGCTGGGCATCGCGGACAGACGGACAGACGGAGGACAGACACTTCCTTTTATTAATATAGATATTTCGTATTATTTTACTGCTACTATTTTATATTATTGTGTTTTGGAAGATGTCTATGGTGTCTATGTATTCAGCCTGATTGAGCACCCCATTCAACCCTATTCTGTGCTAACTCCACCTAACCATCCCTCGCAAATCCTACTTCCCTTAAATATATTTAATATTGTCCTTGCAATGCTTCCCCATGTCCAGGCTGCTGTGTCTTCATGAGTTATGGCCGGTTTCTATAAACTCGCGAATTACCTATGGGTAAATTATCCAATGCACAGAATTTACACAATTTACACAAGAATAACACCACACAAACACAAATAATTTAAAGATAGCAATCACTTACACTTGTGGCGAGTTTCTAGATAATTGTCCTCTGGGTAAATATGAAAATGACAGAAAAAACGTTTCTACAAACTCGGGCTAGATCTTTCAAAGGGTAAATCGTCGGGTTAATTTATCCTTTCATGGATGGCTGGATAAAATTTAACCTCTATAATAATTTAAACAATGAGAATCAAAGCCTTCTGAATTAAATTAACTGTACAACTCCAAGGCCTTCCTCATTATATCATTGTGGGTGAAATGGAACTAATTTGTCCATGGATAATTTACCCAAAGGTAATTCACAAGTTTGTAGAAACCGGGCATTAGCTCAGTGAATGTGTTTGCAGATGATGGTCCCAAATATAGTCCTTGTGTGAGAGATTTGCCTTTTTACAACCTAAATGAGCTTCTGTTGTTTATTAATGTTAGATTAAATGTGACTGAACAATTTAAACTATTGATAATTAAAAATGTAACAATCCGGATTTGAGGTAGCCTTCATTTGACGATGAAAGTGTGATGCCCGGGGGAAAAAAGGCATAGTGAGTTTCATTCAATTAGATCAATGTTTTCCTATTTAGGCCTACAATCATGATCCCCCTTCGTCAACCCATGAAGAAAAAAATTCAGGTCTCTGCGTGCAGTAACATTATAAACAAATGAAACAAGCAGAGCGGACTAACAAAATCGAAGCGATCGACAATTTGATACGTTACATTTAGGATAGGGTGGGCCATGCAATATTATTGTAGCACCATGTGTTATGCCCATTATTATTATTATTATTATTATTATTATTACTATATTAATTAATGATTATACGCTGTCATCTGCACAATTAATGTTTATGTAAAGTATCAGATGGAAATGCAAGTATACTTCTTAATATGTAATTTCGTCTATTATTTCTACTGATAGAAACTGATAGATCTGAACATGTCTTGTTTACCTTAGTTACGGATACTAATGTTTGTGGCGGCTCGAGAGGCAATCAAAATGCTGGGGGGCTTCGAGCATACAATTACAATTACATCAAGTAACTTACAATAATTCAATGTTTTGTTTCATTCTGGTAGTATAACTATGTATGTGTACCATGTGTTGTACGAATAGTGGCTTACAGAGGTCATTGTATGTCAGCTTTCAAACCAATTACAAAACGAAAATAAAAACTTTAATAAAAATAAAAATAAAAATGCAAAATGCAAAATGCAAATACATAAATAATTATTTTATCTTAAAATTAATTTAACTTAAGATTTTATAAATCATTATTGTATTATTAACTCGTGCATTTTATTGTTGTAAATATAACATACTGTTCTATGTTTGTAAATAATTATTTTTGTATTATAATTAACAGGCGTTCAAATTCACATTGTTAAATGTTATATTGTAATTTGTAGTAACAAATTCATTAATTTTTTAACATTTTCATTTATTTAAATTAAGTTTTCTACAATATGGAAGTTTACCTTATTTCCACGCTTTATGTCTGTGTTGTTTGACTGATCTGTAAAAAAGTGTTGATGATTTGTAGGCTATTGTAAATCAGTTTAGGGCTGTAGCCATTTAGGACTGTATTTATGTAGTTATTTCACACTGTATAAGATAACTTCATGGTACATATAGGGCATTACAACACTCAGTTCAATACTAAAACAAATTTAAATTCATACAAACTCCTTAGCCCTAAAAGAGAACTTCTGACAATAGATTTCCAAACCTGTAACTTGCCACGTGTTTAGTAATAATAATAATTCCTAATTTGGATATGGCAGGCTGTAAGCCTACTTATTACGAAAACACACAAAGCTCTGGTGAGTCGTTAGCTACATCGGAATTTGTTACCAAGTTCTTCAGCTCTAACTTTTGATTTCACTTCAAAAAACAGAGTCCAAAATGAAAAAGAACAGTTATTTGCCTGGATGCACACTTGGGGTTTAGGCGTTTGCATTCAATTAGTTGCACCTTCGTACGGTTGAAATAATAAAGCAATTAGGCCTAACCAATCAAATTAATCCTGAGAAAGTAGGACTATCCTTCCACATGAGGAACAAAGCAGATACAACGCCAAGACACAATTAATAAACAACAATAGCATATTTAAGGTTGTAAAAAGATGTCACATTGGGCTTTCGTATAACTTAACTATTAATGCACTAAATAGCTTCAGATGGACTTGTTTTTCCTCGCCTTTATTTCGCTGCTTAAATCACTTCTAACAGTCCATTTTGCTTCATATTTTACTGTTTCCTGTTACGCGATCCTGCCACAGAGGCGCTGCTTGACGTTGTCAATTCGTTCCAGGGTTTACAAACACAATCACAGTCAACACTACACACAAAGTACTCTGATGAAAACGTTGTTTCTTAACATAGGATCGCTATCACAACACTAGAGTCAAAAGAATATAGAATGTCCTAGTGACACTATGTATTCTAGAATAAACAAAACCTAGAGCAGAACACTACATATCCGAATGGATTTTCGGATTTTTTTTTTTTTTAATATGACATTCATTTCACTAAATACGTATTGTTCTGTTGTTTCCTGCAGTGTGAAGAATTTCTTTAATATTTCATTGTAGGATGTACTTAAAATACCGTGTGTTTAAATATTTGTACCTTTTTTTTTTTTTTTTTTTTTTTTTTTAATTGTGTTTAATTATTTGTGCCTTTTATTTAGATAAGTTGTGTTTAAATATTTGTACCTTTGATTGTTTAGATAAATTGTGTATTTCAATTTATGTACCTTTTGTTTTTTAGATAAATTGTGTTTAAATATTTGGACCTTTTGTTCTTTAGATAAATTGTGTGTTTAAATATTTGTACCTTTGTGTTTTAGATTAATTGTGTGTTTAAACATTTGCACCTTTTGTTGACCAGATAAATTGGGTTTAAATATTTGTACCTCTTGTTTTTAGATAATTGTGTGTTTAAATATTTGTACCTTTGTTGTTTAGATAAATTGTGTATAAATATTGTACCTTTAAAAAAAAAAATGTGTTTATATATTTGCACCTTTTGTTGATCACATAAATTGTGTATAAATATTTGGACCTTTTGTTGATCAGACAAATTGTGTTTAAATATTTGGACCTTTTATTTTTTTAGATAAATTGTGTTTAAATATTTGGATTGTTTGTTGTTTTACATAAATTCTGTTTAAAAATGTTTATCGTCGTTTTTTAGATAATTTGTGTTTAAATATTTTTAACTTTGTTTTTTAGACAAATTGTGTGTTGAAATATTTATACCTTTGGTATTTTAGATAAATTGTGTGCTTAAATACCTTTGTTTTTTAGATTAATTGTGTGTTTAAATATTTGTACCTCTTGTTTTTACATAATTGTGTGTTTAAATATTTGCACCTCTTGTTTTTAGATAATTGTGTGTTTAAATATTAGTACCTTTGTTGTTTAGATAAATTGTGTATAAATATTTGTACCGTTTGTTTTTTAGATAAATTGTGTATAAATATTAGTAGCTTTAGTTTTTTTAATACATGCACAGTAACACGTCGCCTTATCACTGGATAACTACAAGTAAGAAGCCATTGTGAGTACAAACTATGATTTCACTTGCACTTTGCACTGGGCGATGGCAACTTGTGGACTGAAGAGCAACTCCGCCTCAGCGGCCAGCGCAAGAGGAGGGACCACCCAAGACGTTCACCAATCCCAGGTCTCCATGCCAACCAAATGAAAATGTCTTCTTTCAGAGGAAAGGAGAAAGAGAGATGTATGATTTTTAATGAGAGGAAAGCAAACAACGCCACCATTTCTGTTCCGATCAAGTTGTTAATATCACCGGCCAATCACAACACCAACTGGATGTTTGTTTGGATGAGGCTTTTTTGCATAATGAGATGTGGAATTAATTTCTGCGGCGACTCAAAGAGACAGTCACACTTCTCAATAGGCACTACCAGATGTCCCAGAACACATCTTTCCTAACCTGATCTTTACAAATAACTAGCAGGTCCCCGATAATCAATTGGACGATTAAAAATTAAGAGCAAAATAATTTAATCATATTTATTAACCCTTGCATGCGAAACATGCATAAACTAAACCATTAATAATTAATGTAACCGCTAAAAATCCGTCTTTGAAGTGAATTCCACGATTAGAAAGCGCCGCCTGGGAAAAATAACCTCAGATTCGAGTTCCCTGGCCAAGAAAACCCCTGCATAGTGAATTCCGTCCAAATCAATCAATGTTTGTCCATTTAAGTTCATTATCTCTCTTCCATCTAGGTTGAAAATTTCAGATGTCTGCGTGCCTGAACATTATAAATAAATGAATCGACCAGCGTGGGCTTACAATATGAAGCGGTTCTTTTATTTACAAATTATGACAAACACGGCAAAGCCACCTGCAACTGATTTGACAAATAATGAAATGTATTACTGAAAACTGTTGTTTGGATAACGAAAAAAATTCACGTTTTCTGCCAGTTTTTCACTCATAATTGCGGAACGAAAGCGAAAATTAAAAGTCCGTTTTCGAGGTGCATTCGCCCACCCTTCGTTCCATCTACGTGTAAAATTTCAGATCTCTGCGTCCAGTAGATTTCGCTGGGCATCGCGCACAGACAGACAGAAAGACAAACACTTATTATTATCTTAAAATAGTTGAAATGTTTGTTATATAGGCCTATCAATTATACACCTAATTACAAGAAAAATGACACCAAATAATGTGTAATTTACTTTAATAGGAACATTAAAGGAAATAGGAACATTTGTAACAATGAAGTAAGTCACTGCTTTCAAGTCCTATGTTCCTATTAAAGTAAATTGCACATTGTTTGGTGTGATTTTTCTTGTAATTATGTGTAGAATTGATATATAACAAACATTTTAAGATAATATGACATATTAAGAAAATCTAAGATTGACTGATTGAAGTAGACTAGGTGACTCATGGGGAGGAAATTACGTTCGATCCTAATTCCCTGCGCTTGTAAATGTGAGGGTGCTTGCGGGTGAAGGAACCCACCTGGACCCACACGCCATCCCTGTTTGCTAAGGGTGTAGATAACTACTGTCTATCTTTGCCGATGAATATGCGATTTCTTCCACACATTTTAGGAGACAGCTCTATACTAGGTTAGTAGCTAATCCTTCTTCAAACGCTATTTTACACTATCATTAGGTTATTATTGTTTACTTGTTCCTCATGTGTTTTCTTTTCAAAGGGATGGTTTTTTATGTAAAGTGTTTTGTTTCCTTTACTTATTTATTTATTGTGGCTTTAAGTTAAAAAATCATATCACGACATAATTATTATTATTATTACATTCATAATCTGGTCATTAAAACATTGGACATTTAACTTGTATTTTTATAGAATAGCTTCAACTAATCCAGTTGACTTGTGACAATCAACTGGATCATCAAGGGCATTCTCTATGCTTATAAGAAGAGTTGGAAGGGTCTCCCAGTCGCCTAGGCAGGGCAAATGTTCTTTTTAAGAAAATACTTTTTTTTGCTTACTCTCGTATTTTTACCTATATCTATTTCCAGGTTGTTCATTTTCCTGTATTATCTTTGAATGTGTGCGTAGACTTTAATTACTTTCTAAATTTTTACATATTTGTTAACTTCTTAACACGTGTTTTGCCTTCTTAAGTTATTAGGAAATGTATTGATGTTCTCTACATGTAAATAATTAATTAACCAAATGCATTAATGTCCACATGTCATAACACATAAGACATCTTCCTGTATAAGAAATTCCTGACACTGTATAGATTAGTGTGTTTATTAATTGGTAAATGTCCAGTTTAACTTTGAATTTTTCAAAAGGTCGAAGTGTAAAAGTTTCGCGTGACAAATAAAGCCCTGGGGTTGTTCAGTTTGTGGCTCGCTTGACTGTATTTAATTATTTTGTGTTTTGCTGGGGGACTGAATAAAACTGCATAACGACGAACTTCATAACATAACTTGTACTTTTCACCAGAAATGGCAAGGGTAATAAAATCACGGAAGATGAAACGGGCTGGACATGGGGAGGAAAGACATATCTCAAAAGTATTGACTGGGAGACCCGAAGAAAAAAGACCACTTGGAAGACCTAGATGTGGGAGGACAATATTAGGATAGATTTAAGGGGGGACATACAGCTTTCGATGTTGAAATATAGGTGAAGTTCAATTTTTTTTTTCTCAGGAATGGAATGTTCTGTAGCCTTGTGTTCTGGCAGGCTCCATATTGACTAGTTCTACAATTGAATACTATTTTCAGAATTAATTTATCTATTACAGTTAATGGGTAATTATCATTACAAAATGGCAGCCAAATTTTGTGCACTGAAGTGCCATTTCCCTCATAACTCGAACGTCTTTTAACATATTGCTGTGAAATTTTGCATGCAAGTATATTTGATATTAGTGAACAACACTATCTAGAAACATTCATGTAACTTTAATAGTTTTTATTTTTATATATTTCTGATGTGAAAATTTGTAAAAAATAAAATAAAATTAACAAGTGATGAATTATTTAAAAAAATATTTATACTGCATAAACTCCAAAGATACTAGATTTTGTTGTTTATACGATCTTTACAAGTAGATAGAAAAAAGAATCACTCAGAAATATTGGTATTTATGAAAATTATCAGGGAAACGGCACTTCAGTGCACAAAATTTGGCTGCCATTTTGTAATGACAATTACCCATTAACTGTAACAGATAAATTAATTTTGAAAATAGTATGCAATCGTAGAACTAGTCGATATAGACCATGACAGACTACAAGACTACAGAACAATTCATTGCTGAGAAAAAAAAATGAACTTCACCTATTTTTCAGCATCGAAATCTCTAAGTCCACCCTTAAGGGAAGTGGGATTTGCTAGGGATGTTTGGATGGAGTTAGCACAGAATAGGGTTGAATGGCGGGCAGAGGTAAGCGCGACAATGAACCTTCGGGTGCCGTAAAATAGACAATATTCCTTTAGCTTGCTGGGGAATTTTCTATTGTCATTGAATAATAAGTAAGTAAGTAACTAATTAAGTGAAGTGCAGTGTTGTTGGTAGACCTAATTCAATCTGTGGTAATCAATATACGGATTTGATATATACTAGGCCTATTAATTAATCGATTTTTGTATTAAAGACAGAAAGTGCTGCAGGCCCGGATATGAAACAAGTTGCTAAGATGCCAGACATCGTGACACCACACTTTTCCTGGCTAGGTAGAGATGACCCTTCGTCCCTTCAAGCTACCTAACACCCCCCCCCCCCGCCCCAGCCCGACCGACCTTCACGCGTGTTTGAAGCCAAAATGAATGAAGTGAAAAACAGATAAACAGTTTAACCCGTATCTTCCCAATGTCCTTTTAAGGGGGACTTTACCGAAATATTGACCTTCCGTAGTTTTGGGCAGTGGCGTAGCAAGCTTATGTGGTACCCGGTGCGGAAAATTTCTTGTCCCCCCCATTTAAATTATTAAAAGTTGGAACAGTTCCAAGTGTTATTTTTTGGATAGTCAAAGGTAATCCCACGGGAGTTTAAGAGTTTGTCGATAAATGCAGCTGCATCGAATTTATCTGATGTAGGCCTAAGTCGTAAACTCAACGGATTATGCAAAATTAGTAATAATTACATTGTTATATAAGAACAAAACTAAGCTCCGAAATCATGGCATACTATGAATCAACCATCCATAAAGCGATTCGAGTTACCATGTTATCGCCATGTTGTAACCAGTGCTACCAAAGGTGAATATAAGACATCGTTAACCTAATTCAGCCAATTTTGTTAGGATTAAGGAACGACATACATAACAAGCACATTATGCTGTACATTGTACACTGTGCTGTTAAACGACAGTAAATTCTATTATTATTATTATTATTATTAATCTAAAGTACGTTATAGACAGACAGGTATACCTTGTTTTCGTGAGCGACAGACTGAGGGTGTTACCGTTATTAAAGCGAACATCTAGGCCACAATACACTCCCGAAATTGTGCAAATTTTTATTTTTTTAGTGATTTTTTTATATTTTTATATTTTGTTTTCCAAGCAAAATCTCTTGTCAAAAAATGTTCTGAGTTATTGTTTGTTTGTTTTTTCAATACATGTACAAAATCCATGTACTCTAAATGTGCATTAATATACATGAAAAAGATATACGTATTACCACTTCTATGTATTTATCAAAATTAGTATAGGTAATGAAACCTCCGTAGGAGGTCCCTTCGCCCCACCTGGGGATCATAGGGTACCAGATCTGAGGATTCCTGCGCAAAAAGTAGAAAGGGACAACAATAATATAAACTTTTAGCCTGCAATTAAATCAAGTTATTTGTTTGACAGAACACCACTGTGCAGAAAAAGAGCTGGAACAATTAAAAATTGATAATTTTTCTTTATGTTCAAATTTTTGTAGACGTTCCAAAAAATGTGGAGGTGTGAGTATTTTTATCAAAAGAAACTTAGATTTTAATGATATAGACACCAGTTCCTTTTGCAAGGAACAGGATTTCGAATGTTGCTCAGCAAGAGTGGAAACTGACAATGACACGTTTGTAATAATAACAATCTACAGAGCACCATCAGGTAATTACAACTATTTTATCAATCAGTTAGAAAAGGTTCTTAATTCATTATATAATAATAGTGTAAATATGATACTGTGTGGCGATTTTAATGTAGACATGTCAACTGATAGTGAAAATAAGGCAAGACTTCTGTCCTTAGTAGGTAGTTATAATCTAGACTTCATAGTGAACTTCCCAACTAGAATTCAAAACAACTCTCAAACAACAATAGATAATATATTCTTAAATAAAGAAAAAAACTCGAAGTTTGAAGTAATCCCAATAATAAATGGGTTATCAGACCATGATGCTCAGATGGTAATGTTAAACAATACTGAAGCATATCCGACTAGCAAACATACCCATAGTAATATTATCAGAGTAACGAATGATGTTTCGATTTTAAGTTTCAAACAAGATCTTGCAAATGAAAATTGGGAAACTATATTTACCTATAACACTGTTGATAGTAAATTAAATGAATTTCTAAATATCGTGTTGCGACACTTTGAGGCCAACTTTCCAAAAAAGACAACTACTAAAATACCTAATTTAAATAATAAAGCATGGCTAACCCCTGGTATTAAAATATCATGTGCTAAAAAAAGAGAGCTCTATTTACAATTCAGAACCAGTAACAATCAAAGTCAGAAAGTGTATTATAAAAGATATTGCAATGTGCTTAAAAAGGTCATTAAAGAAGCAAAGAGCAGGTATTTTTCACAAATAATTAATAAATCAAACAACAAAGTTAAGACTATATGGAATATAGTAAAAAATGAAACAGGGAAAGCAAAGGAAAAAAGTGATTGTACGTCATTAATATACAAAAATAAGAAACTAGACAATCTTTCAGATATTACAAATGCATTTAATAACCACTTCATAAATATTGCAGAGAATTGTGTTCCCACCAACAATACCAGTGTCAAGGCAATAGACCTTCTGACAAAATCTACAATTTGTAACCATAAATTTGAAACCACACTGACTTCCTCTATAGAAATTGGAAATATAATAAAATTGCTTAAAAGTAAAAGCTCATCTGGATGGGATGACATAAGTAATAAGCTATTAAAAAGTTGCTGTTCGGAACTTAGTAAACCCCTTAGCCATATATTTAACTGTTCACTAGAAACTGGAATATTTCCTGAAAGAATGAAACATGCAATTGTCAAGCCCCTGTTTAAAAAAGGAGACAAAAATGTACCATCAAATTACAGGCCTATATCGCTCTTAACTTCATTTTCAAAAGTATTCGAAAAAGTTGTATATAACCGCATAGTTTACTATCTTAATTTGAATAATATTCTTACACCATCACAATTTGGTTTTAGAAGTGGCATGTCTACTGAAAATGCTACATTTAAACTCACCACAGAAATACTGGAAGCGCTAGACAAAAAGAAATATACGTTGGGAATTTTCTGTGACTTAGCTAAAGCATTCGACTGTATAAATCATGAACTATTAATTGAAAAATTGCAACATTATGGAATAGATAATTTAACACTGAATTGGTTCAAATCATACCTGTCTGATAGAACTCAAAATGTCGCAATAAATGGAAACAAATCTAATCTAGGAGTAGTTAGAAGTGGAGTACCACAGGGATCAATACTAGGACCTTTGCTATTTTTAATTTTCATCAATGACTTGCCACATAACTTAAGTGACGAAACAAAGGTATTGCTTTTCGCGGATGACACTAGTGTTTTTGTAACAGGAAAATCCCAGGAACAACTGGCCAGAGTAGCTACAAAGGCTTTTCACGAATTAAATATATGGTTCCAAGCCAATAAAATGACGCTTATTATCGAAAAAACCCACTTTATTCAATTCAGAACAAAACAAAGATGTACTCAAAACCTTGTAATTAATTACCAAACACAAAGCATAGAAGAAATTAGTAATATCAAATTCTTAGGATTACAAATTGATCAACATCTCGACTGGAAGTCACATATTGAAATGATAATTCCAAAACTAAGTTCAGCATGCTTTACCTTAAGAGTCCTGAATCAGGTTTTAAAACAGGATGCCTTACGCATGGTGTATTTTGCAAATTTCCACTCGATAATGAAGTATGGAACCATATTCTGGGGTAACTCGACCCATAGGGATAAAATATTTAAGGTACAAAAGCAAGCAATTAGAATAATGTGTGGAAAGAAAAGGAGAGAATCATGCAAACCGCTCTTTGAAAAATTAAAAGTCCTCACTCTGTTATGTGTTATGTGGTAGATAATATTGAGAGATTCCAAACTAATAGCAGTGTTCATGAACATATTACTAGAAACAGGAATGATTTACATAGACCGGTTAATGCATTAAAACTTTTTCAGAAAGGAGCTTATTACTCCGCAATACAGATATACAATAAGCTTCCAAACAACATTAAATTATTATGTATTCAAAGAAAAAGCAAATCCTTCAAAGGATCTCTCAAGAAATTTTTAATGACTCACACCTTCTACAATATGGATGAGTATTTCCAGTTTGAATAAGTTTATAGCGTAGTATATTATATATTATTATTTATTACTTGCTTGCGTGTTCTATATCCTTGAGTCCCACTCAACACAGGATCTACAGAACGAAATAACTACATCTACATCTACATTTCCAAGCGTTAAAACTTGGCAAACATACAAAAAAAGGCGTGCAGGCTATAATTGTTGAAAACTTCCGAAAAAGGGATTTTTCACCAGAAATGTCATATTTTCAGTATATTCCCCCTTAAAAGGATTACTTTTTAAAACCACATTTAATTGGCCAGGTTGTTCTATATTACTGGTACTTCTGCTCCATTGTCCATCATATAGCGTTTATAAATTAGATTAGATTTATTTCGTCCGTAGATCAATAGAAGAATGATAATGGACACGTAATTTAACTTGTATAGTGGAACCACACTTACAATAATACAGAGTCTACAGAAACTTAAATACAAAGTACCTATGTTTCACTACTACAAACAGAAAACAAATTACTTGAATTTAGCAATATTGAATCATTACATGTTTAAAAAAAAATATTTATAAGAAAACTAATCAAAACATTGTATTTATCAACACTTACACCTATATAAGAAACTAGCTTAAAAGACCCGGCGTCGCCCGGGTTTTGTATTTTGTAATTGGAAATTAGCTTATGAAGGACTTTAGATTTTTAAATTCTAGGTCCTAATATAGGCATTTATAATTTTAAATAGGAAGAACGACTTATTACACTCAAACTATTCCCTCAGAAAACGCTTGATATAGTTTTTTATGGCTCATAGAGGATCTAGAATTTTGCATCCCATCGCTTGTACAGTGCACAGCAAGCCTGGTAGAGGTTTAAATAAGAAGAAACAGAAATTCCTGTAACATAAAATTGTAATATCGAGGCGGGAAATTTCCCACTCTTATGTTACCATAAAGCCTTCATACTTTTCTCTCCAAAAACCTGCGATATAATATAATAATATACACATTACCATACCTCGTTTTGTTTTCTCTATGTCCAGGGTAGAGAAAGTTATGTGATTCCATTATTTTAGTGGATTTCATTCTGTAATATTTATTTATAACATGAATTATTTTGATAACTCTCTTATTTGTCAAAAGTGCATTTCAATTGTTTTTTCCAAGCCCATCATATAAAATTTGGCAACAATATATTCTGTGATTTGGAATTGATAATTCTATGTAAAAAGGGATTAAGTATTTTCAAAAACATTTAATTTTTGGCATTTAGAATCAGAATTTTTCAAAATCCTTTCTTAGTGAGCACCTACATTATGAAACGAAGGTACTGTCAAAATTCCAAGTCTCTACCTGTTATAGTTTAGGCTGTACATTGATTCCTGTCATTCAGTCAATCAGTCAGTCAGTCATTCATTCAGTCAGTCAGGACAAAGCCTTTTATATATATAGAAATAAGCTATTAAAACTATTAATAGATCTAATGAAGAAGCTAAAAATCCGACTTGGAGGAGCATTTACAAATGATCAATGTTTTCCTATTCTAGATCCCCCTTCCGTCCAGATAAGTAAACAAGAACTACTACGATAGTATATCCGTAACGAATCAGTTGCTGTGTTGACAGAATATAGGCAGGCATTATGATACACTGTATTAATAATTAAGGAATCGCGCACAATGTGCATTATCTTAACCTAAGACTTAACCTACCCAGTCCTGAACCCAGGACATCCTAGGGGGCCACCTAACCTAATTTATCATTTAAATTACTGGATTAATTAAATTTATAGCCATTTTCAAAATTCAATAAAAAAATAAGCTGTTTTAAATTGCTTTGTCTCTCGCTGAGGTATATTATGTACAGCAGCAGATCAAAGGCTTTGGAAGGGGAAAGGGAGACAATTATTAAGGCCTAAGTAAAGTGGAAGCATAGAGAAATAAATATTTTCCATTTTCCTGAGAGTTTTGCTTAATTTTGAATTTTCGATAAATTAAAATTTAATTTTACGGTTTACTATTGCTTTAATATTTTGAATTACAACTGTAAGGGGGCAGTGACATTGCTATAGGCAATTACATTTTAACGATCAGTATTCAAACCCGCATTTTCATAGCTAAGTAGATAAATACGTAGACAGGTAAAGATAAATACAAAATACCTCGACCATATTATAACGGTAGCCATTATAATAGAGAATTTCATCGATTAATATCGAACATGAATCAATCATGAACCATTGAAAGCAGCAATAAACAACTTGCATTTAAAGTACTATCGATTTTAGTCCTTTTAATGTTAATATTATATCGTACTGTAATAACTATCGAGGGATTTCTCTCTTATCAACATCATACAAAATTCTAGTACTATTGTAAAGGTTAACCTCATATGTGGACGAAATCACTGGATATAATCAACGGGGTTTCAGGCGAAATAGAGCAACCACTGATCAAATATTTTGTATTCGCCAAATGTTGGAGAAAAAGTGGGAATACAATAGGTCTGTTCACTAGCTATATATAGATTTTTAAAAAAGCATATGATTCAATTAGGCGAGACAAATTGTACAATATCCTCATTGAGTTTGGGATACCAAAGAAGTTAGTTAGTCTGATCAAAATGTGTCTAAATGAAACCTATAGCAGAGTCAGGGTAGGGAAATTTATATCAGATAGGTTTGCCATTAGAAGCGGCTTGAAGCAAGGAGATGCACTATCGCCTTTACTTTTTAATTTCATCTTAGAATATGTCATTAGGAAAATTCAAGGTAGGCCTAGAATTAAATGGCAGTCACCCTATTTTAGCTTATGCAGATGACGTTTGTCTGTTGGGCGATGACATAAACACAATCGAAAGGAATGCAGAAAGTCTTTTCCTTGCCTGCAGAAAAAAAAAATCTAAATACATGGTCATGAAACGTCAAAGTAATGCTCTACAAAATATTAGAATAGACGGTAAATCGTTCGAACAAGTGGAACAATTCAAATATCTGGGAGCAATAATTACAAATACAAGTAATGTGTACTGAAATCAGGAAATGCTTCTTTATATGCGGTTCAGAAATTCTATTTCGGCCTAAGAGAGATGAAAACTGCATAACGACTAGCTTCATAACCTGTACTCTTCACCGGATATAGTAAGGGTAATTAAATCACGGAGGATGAAATGGGGGAGGAAAGACATATCTAAAAAGTATTGACTGGGAGACCCGAAGGGAAAAAACCACTTGGAAGATCTAGATGCAGGTGTGAGGACAATATTAAGATAGATTTAAGGGAAGTAAGATTTGTGAGGGATGGTAGGATGGAGTTAGCACAGAATAGGGTTGAATGGCGGATTCAGGTAAGCGCGGCAATGAACCTTCGGGTTCCATAATATAGATAATATTTCTTAAACTAGCTGAGGAATTGTCTATTGCCATTGAGTAAGTTCATTTCGTGTGTTTGAATGCACATCGGGCAGAGAAATTCAAATTAAGTGCTCCACTCCACTCAATTAACAGTGTATGGCAAACACAAATATTTATGCAATGGAAACGTGTTTTATGTGTTTATGTGCTTAGCATGTGTTTCTCACGCCACCACTTCCAGTGTTTGTGTTAACTCAGTGCGGCGATGATTGTGATACTTTGTCTCTTTTCATTTCGTCTTTTTATTGCATTTTCGTCCAACTTTTTGCAGAAAGCTGCAAAATCATATAATTGTGTGTGTTTTACTTCCTCGGCCCGTGCCATAGGCAGAAAAAACATTGCTTTCGATCCCAAAATTCGAAGTTGAGTTTTAATAGAAATACCACGTTTGAAAGTCTCCTAAATAAAATAGGCAGGCCTATAGGCTGAGGTAGATTTCGAAGAGCTTTTGGTTTAATTTATTGTCGCTGCGTAAAACTCGTCTTCTTTACTACCCTTGATAGTAGCATTAAATTGTCAGCTATTGTGAGCTGAACGGAAACATTAATAGTTGCTTATTTAGCGTTTTTCAACAAAGATTAAAAAAAACGCACTCCCATTGGTGAAGAAAACATCAACGACTCATATGACTGTCAGATTGCTTCTCAATCTACGTGTTTTCTTAACTTTCTCTCTATATATAAGCGGCTTTTTCCTGACAGGAATCAACGTAGAGCCTAAACTATAACAGGTAGAGACGTGGAATTTTGACAGTACCTTCGTTTCATAATGTAGGTGCTCACTAAGAAACGATTTTGAAAAAATTCTATTTTGAATGCCAAAAATCAAATGTTTTTGAGAATACTTAATCCCTTTTTACACAGAGTTATCAAATCCAAATCACAAATCATTTCACAACAGTATTGTTCGCAGTCTTCACATAAGGTTTTGGAAATAAATGAAACAAGACTTGACAAATTAGAGAACTATCAATATAATCCATGTTATAAATAAATATTAAAGAATGAAATCCACGAAAATAATGCAGTCACATAACTTTCTCTACCCTGGACATAGACAAAACAAAACGAGGTATGGTAATATGTATATTACTAGGATGTGCCCGTGGCTTCGCCACGATAATTCTTTTAAAAATTAAAAATTAAGAGTATAATAATTATTAAAGCATTATATTTATTAACACTTGCACGCGAATCATTCATAAACTAAGCCATTAATAATTAATGAAACAGCTAAAATTCCTGCTTTAGAGTACATTCCACGACATGAAAGCGCCCCCTGGGAAAACTATATCAGAATCCATTATGCAGTTCCAAAGAACCTGTGAACACATAATACGTATTGTTTCTTAGCTGTTTATTGACATGAATATGATATGAATTTTATTTTATCAATTCAGTGTAATTTTCAGAAATTATATAATGTTTCAAGGGAAGGAATGGTTTGTTTGGATTATTATTATCAGCGATATTTCAAGAGATAAAACCATCAATATTTTACAGCTGTTGCCCCCGGCTTCGCCCGCCATTGTTCATTGACTCCAGGATTTTTAAGAAAATTACACTGGTAGATTATTAAAAATGTTTGTGGTTCAGAGCTATGAAAATTGTAAGTAAAAATAAAATTAGAATATTTGTTCATTGTGTTCATTTCACTTAGGCCTTATATAATAAAGAAACGGTTTTCCTTCCTAATTTTGTAGTCGTCATGAAAGTTTAGACTGCGAGAGACGAACATCGCCGAGTATACCCGATGTCTCACGAAGCGGGCGAGCAAGCACGCTATTTAGGGCCGTTGAATTGTATTAAGAGTAGATTCACTTAGGCCTTATATAATAAAGAAACGGTTTTCCTTTCTAATTTTGTAGTCGTCATGAAAGTTTAGACTGCGAGAGACGAACATCGCCGAGTATACCCGATGTCTCACGAAGCGGGCGAGCAAGCACGCTATTTAGGGCCGTTGAATTGTATAAGAGTAGATTATATCAGGTTTTTAAGGAGAGAAGTATGAAAGTGATATTGCATTTCTGCTTAATTTCATCCCCAAAACGGTTTTATGGTAACAGGGGAGTGAGAAATAAAATATTCCGCAAAGACAATACAATTTTATGTTACAGGAATTTCTGTTTCTTCTTATTTGAACCCTTATCAGGCTTGCTATGTACAAGCGATGGGATGCAAAATTCTACATCCTCTATGAGCCATAAAAAGCTATATCAAGCGTTTTCTGAGTGTATAGTTTGAGTGTGATAAGTCGTTCTTCCTATTTCAAATTATAAATACCTATATTAGGACCTAGAATTTAAAAATCTAAAGTCCTTCATAAGATAATTTCCAGTTACAAAATAAAAAACCCGGGCGACGCCGGGTCTTTTAAGGTGGTTGGAAATAAACGTTGAACTGAATTCGGTAAAGAGAAGAAGCCTATAATCATTTGTTTTTATAACAAGAAAAGGTAATAATATTCTGGGAGGCCGTGCGCAAGATCAGCAATGAATAAAATTAGCAAAGCCGCTAAACAAGACAAAATTAATGATATTATAATAATTCTTAAAGAGAGCCATGCCTGTGATAACTCCATCAAACTCAAGGTATCAACAACATAACCGAACAGTTGTCCCAATGTTCTCTGAGGACAACACTTTCATATTAAACTCCTTTTTAATGAGAATTATTTTATCACAGCAATATCAAAGTGTACAATGCACCATATGAAATATAAATAAATCTGAAATCTTTTTTTTATAAAAAGAGATGTTTCAAATTGATATAATATTTTATTGTTTTTTTTATTTTGCCATGCATTATTGTTGTAAAGGTGTGTAACTATTATTTTTAATATTTCAAACTCTATTACATTGGTAATTTTATCCATAGTCGGTCCTCAAACATTCCTTTCAGCAGGCCTTTAGGCTGAGGTATATTTTTAAATATTACTGTTTTTCAAACATTCAAATCTCGCCTTATATGAGAGCTATCGAGAAACTAGTTATTGATTTGCAGAGTACTCATCAAGAGCTTTTCAACGATATCCCATAAGACGTGGTTTCGAAAATTTATAATTTCCACCCCCAAAATCCCCGAATCGTTGGTGTCATTGTGAACTCCATAGGGAGTACTCTAACTTATTCAAACAAAGTTTCCCTCTATACTTCATAGGGGCCGAGATATAAATTTCTCAAAATTTCAACCCCCTGCCCCCCCTCCCCCTCCCCCCTTTGGGAAATTTTGCTCATTAACGAACTTGTCCGAACTATTGGGCCTAAAAATAACATAATAAAGTTTGGTTCAAATATCTTCAAAATTACGGCCGCTAGCATGTAGTGATATAGGCCTATATAAATAAAAAATATAAAAAAATCAACGGGCGGTGGTTTCGTACTTAGGGAGGCATGAAACGTAAAGATATAAAACAATTTTTCGAAAGTCATGACATGGGATCAATTGCAATTGGAAGATTTTTCTTCGAAGTCTACCTAAAAATCAGAAACATGTCTGTGTGTGTGTGTGTGTGAATAGTTTAGCTCCAGAACGGAAAATCGTATGAAAACTTTTAGGTAGATTTGTAGTTGTCCAGGCAACGATCATGTAGTTTTGAAATTTGGCAGAGATGTGGGGGAAAGTGTCCTAAACAACATACTAAAAGTCCCGATGGATGGGGGGTGAGCGGGGGTGGGGGGCACGTTTAAATGTCGGTCTCTCAGTTTTCCCTAAATAAAAAACTATGGATTCTAGCAAAAAGCAGTTTATGCCCAAAATTAAACTACATAAAATTTTCTACAAAATAGATCTCAATCATATTTCTGTAGGATTAATAGTTGAGGAAATAGAAGGAGATGAAGTATGACATACAGCTGGGAAATCTTTCTTTTTTATGCAGACTTACATTATATTTTTAACACAAAAGGGAGCAGATGGTAATTGAAATGGCACGATGCCACAAACTACTGTAGTTGGAGGTAGTTCACGCTGACTAGAGTCTTTGGGATATTTTTCAAAGATTTTTAATTCATAAATGTCCCGTGGTGTCAACATTCCATGTACAGTAGCACTCACATAACTTTCTCTACCCATAATCATGTCTTGTGATCTAACTTTGCAACCAACGCATAAGATATAATGAACTGACCTCATAAATGACAACATTCATTCCCCTTAAAGTACAAGGACAACTATTCGAG
Organism: Ectobius pallidus; assembly: GCA_964059195.1. Classification (NCBI taxonomy): domain Eukaryota; kingdom Metazoa; phylum Arthropoda; class Insecta; order Blattodea; family Ectobiidae; genus Ectobius; species Ectobius pallidus. The sequence goes on along the minus strand of CAXKWD010000006.1, from coordinate 178,263,656 downwards.
TTGCACCAAACAAAATTAAGTGCTGATAATCTACCCCCAACGCTTCCTGCTTTCTTCTGCAGATTTTACCTCTCCTTGTTGTCATCCAGCATCTGAATTCTTGTATAAAACGACTAGCTTAAAAGGCCAGGCGTCGCCCGGGTTTTTTATTTTGTAATTGGAAATTATCTTATGAAGGACTTTCGATTTTTAAATTATAGGTCATTATATAGGTATTTAGAATTTGAAATAGAAAAAACGATTTATCACACTCAAACTATTCTCTCAGAAAACGCTTGATATAGTTTTTTATGGCTCATAGAGGATGTAGAATTTTGCATCCCATCGCTTGTACAGTACACAGCAAACCTGGTAGGGGTTCAAATAAGAAGAAACAGAAATTCCTGTAACATAAAATTGTATTGTCTTTGCGGAATATTTTATTTCTCACTCCCCTGTTACCATAAAACCGTTTTAGTGATGAAATTAAACAGAAATGCAATATCATTTTCATACTTCTCTCTCCAAGACCTGCGATATAATAATATACATATTACCATACCTCGTATTGTTTTCTCTATGTCCAGGGTAGAGAAAGTTATGTGACTGCATTATTTTCGTGGATTTCATTCTTTAATATTTATTTACAACGTGAATTATATTGATAGCTTTTCTAATTTCTCAGAGTCCAACTTCATTTATTTCCAAACCCATCTGACACCACTGGCAACAATACACTGTCGTCAAGTGAACTGTGATTTGGATTTGATAATTCTGTGTAAAATGGGATTGAGTATTCTCAAAAAAATTTTATTTATGGCATTAAAAATAAAAATTTTGCAAAATCCTTTCTTAGTGAGCACCTACATTATGAAACGAAGGTACTGTCAAAATTCAAAGTCTCTACCAATTATAGTTTAGGCTCTACGTTGATTCTCAGTCAGTCAGAACAAAGCCTTTTACATATTTAGAGATGAGATCCAGCAGAAATCCTCGTCATCTCATGATGTTTCCTAGCCAATTAACCTTTCTTTTCCTTACAAGATCTCTTCCCATCCAATCAATGCTCCTCAGCAACACCCCATAAGCTTCTTTCTTAGCTGCAAATCTAGTTTTGGTCATTGAGACTCCAGTAGTTTTGTTTTGTGGTGAGTGTCAATGGAGCTGAAAATGTGTGGGGACTCGAGTAACATGGGGTGTCGGGTTCCACTATTCACCTCATGAACCAACCAATCCTCACAATCTTCTTGTTTCATTTTTATCACTTTCATTTTATCACACCTACGTGCACTTGTTTTTATGTAAATTCACAAGGACTGAACACTGAAACATCTCCATACCTTTAGCTTCTTTGATCAATTAATCATTGAACACAGCGATTGGGTATAGGCTATATAAGCTGCATATGAAAATAATGTATCTCTATATATAAAAGGCTTTGTCTTGACTGACTGACTAACAGAGAATCAACGTAGAGCCTAAACCATAACAGTTAGAGACTTCGAATTTTGACAGTACCTTCGTTTTATAATGTAGGTGCTCACTAAGAAAGGATTTTCAAAAATTTTGATTTTAAATGCCAAAAATTAAATGTTTTTGAGAATACTTAATCCCTTTTTACACAGAATTATCAAATCCAAATCACAGTTCACATGACAACATATTGTTGCCAGTGTTCTCAGATGGCTTTGGAAATAAATGAAACTAGAATTTGACAAATTAGAGAAGACTTCAATATAATTCATGTTATAAATAAATATTAAAGAATGAAATCCACGAAAATAATGCAGACACATAACTTTCTCTACCCTGGACATAGAGAAAACAATATGAGGTATGGTAATATGTTTTGGGAAGAGAAGTATGAAAGTGATATTGCATTTCTGTTTAATTTCATCCCCAAAACGGTTTTATGGTAACATGAGAGTGAGAAATAAACTGTTCCGCAAAGACAATACAATTTTATGTTTCTTCTGATTTGAACCCCTACCAGGCTTGTTGTGTACTGTACAAGCGATGGGATGCAAAATTCTACATCCTCTATGGGCCATAAAAAGCTATACCAAGCGTTTTCTGAGGGAATAGTTTGAGTGTGATAAGTCATTCTTCCTATTTCAAATTCTAAATATATATATATATATATAATGACCTATAATTTAAAAATCGAAAGTCCTTCATAAGATAATTTCCAATTACAAAATAAAAAACCCGGGCAACGCCGGGCCTTTTAACCTAGTTATTTATATGTTTGGTAAAGCATTTTACATCTCTTATAATAATAAACGCAATATTAGTAGCAGGAGATTATTAAAGTATTGAGGTTAATCTATCCATCTGTTTGCATCAAAGAGGCAATCGATACATTGTACCATTGTTTCGCCATAGACTATCTTGCTTACAGATACAAAAACCGCTAAATAATCAATCTACCTCCATGTCCGGATTCTACCAAGTTAAATTTATCCAAACCTCTCATTTGACTACCCATGACTTCCGGGTCCAGTACCACAGGTAGAGGAAATATCATCATCATCAATTGCAATCAATCTTCAAGCCTCTCTATCCTCCCATAGATTCTCCTTCATGTCTTCTTTGGTTTGCCTCTCTCGTTTCTCTCCTCCCCCATGTCACACAAGTTGCTTTTCATTAATTTCATCTATTATAGTTGTTTGTACTTCCATTTGTTCCCAAATTTCATTTCTAATTCTATTTGCTCTTCTCCATAAATCCATTTCTGTTATGTTCTTTCCTCTCTTTTTAACTGGCCAAATTTCTGAACCGTATTGTACTATTTTCTTAACTATTGATTCATAAATATACAGTTTTTTCCTTCTCGTGGTATTCCATTTAATAGGGAAATCGCTTAGAGTGTTTCTATTCTGAATTTCTTTCTTCTTTATGCCTAAATATTTGTAGTTCTCTGTGTTTTTAATTTATTATTTAACGTTAAATCTTTTTGAATACCTCCTATGCCCATTTCTTTTTTTCCTGGTTGATTGTCAAACCACCCTTCTCATACTCTGAAATCAATTTCCTTGTCATGAATCCAATATCTCCATAATCTTGTGCCATTATTATTTGGTCATCGGCAAAATGTAATGTATAGATCATAGAAATCTTCTATCATATGTGGCTACTCTAAATAGATTTTGAATAATGTAGGAGAAAAAGTGCATCCTTGTCTCAAACCTTTATTCACAACACATTTTTCTGTTATGTTATTTTTTATTTTAACACATGAGGTCATTTCTTTATATGTTTGATTGATTGCTTGTATTGAATCTTGATTATCAATTGTTTCATCTAAAGCCTGCCAAATACTATCATATGCTTTTGTGAGATTTATAAATACTACGTTATGTGTCCAGAGTACTTCTTCCTGCTCTAAAACCTGCCTGTTCTTCTGCTTCCTTTCTCGAATATTCCTTTTCCAATGTGTTTTTCAATATTTGTCCATACAATCTTCCTAACGTACTAATGACCGAAATTGGTCTCAAATTTGTAGGTTGTTTCTTATTACCTTTCTTATAAATAAAAAGATTGTAAGGAATTTTTAGCCTATACCCTCAGTAAAAAATGTTACCAACTAATGTAGCGAAAGACAATATAAAGATTCGTGTGGTAATTATAAGATATAAAATTGATGTAATTAGAATACTATTATAGAAAAATTGAAATATTAATCTGCGTGATATTGCAATTGTCATGTACTATTAAGAGAGTTTAGGTTAGAATAACCAAGTAGCAAATAAGATTTAAAAGTACAAAAATATACAATTACGTCTAAACGTTAAAATTAGTCAAATTATGCATATGCAACAGTATAGTATATAAAATAATTCCAATAGATATTACTATCAATAAGTATGAATATACAGCACCAGTTAGACAGATTGAAAAGGCCTATGTTAATGATGAAGACAGTTAATATTGATTTGTTTATTAAAAAATTGGTAGTCACAATTGTAAAACTATGGATTCGTTAAAATCATAAGATAATACCAATTGCTTATAAAATATTTACAAATTTGCAGCTAATTAAGCTTACATTTTTTACTGAGGGTATAGGCTAAAAATTCCTTACAATCTTTTTATTCGAAGATACCCTCGTATACAAGATGAAATTTACTAATATTTCTTATAAATATTAGTACTATATATAATGGGGTACGCCGTAGCGTAGTGGTTGAGGCGCTGCGCTACAAACCGGAAGGTCGCGGGTTCGATCGCCGATGAGGTCGTTGAGTTTTTCAATTGGCCTAATCCTTCTGGTGGCACTATGGCCCTGGGGTCGACTCAGCCTCTAACAGAAATGAGTACCAGGAGCAATCCTGAGGGTAAAGGCGGCCGGTGCGTAAGGCTGACAACCTTACCACCTTCATGTGCCGATGTCTAAAAATCTGGGAGCCTCAACCTCCTGGAACCCTCTGGGCCTCCATGGCCTGTAATAGGGAACACTTTACTATATATAATATATAAATGCTACTTTCCAGACTTTGGTGTATTTTCTCCCTGAATATGTTTTGTGAATAAATTTGCCAAATGTTTTTGCAATTTTTCTCTTCCTGGTCCACAGTCCCATTCCTTATCCTAACAATTGCTTCCTTCGCCCTTTCTTCTGTAATGACTTCTATGTTATCCTGTGTTAGTGGTTGTTGATGTTCAGATTCTATTTTCTGTCATTAGTTCCTTGTGATATTTGAACCATTCCAATGCTGGTCTGCTTTCCAGTTGATTTACTCAAATTCTTTAAAAAATTCCATGCTTCTGAACTTGCTCTTCCTCTTATAACTATTTACTACTTCACAATTTTTTCCCATATCTTATTTTTTCTTCAATAATTTCTTGCCGTACTATTGCATCTTCTTTACATCTGTTTTACTACTTCGATATTGTAAATAGAGGAAATATCACAATGGTAATAAATGAATAAATAAGGGAACGAAGCTCAAGTCTGCAAGGATTGCTAATCTGCGTCGTGTTTACCATCGCATGGCTGAACCTATTCAAACTGGGGAACTGTCAATACCGCCTAATCCTCTAATATCCCCTACTACAGAACAAAATCCCTTCAGTATTGTGGAAAGGGCTTTCATGACGGTGAAAGCTGGCGGTTGTAACGCGTTTCTTCAGTTTGTGGCCTGTATCCTCTTTAAGTGCTTTGTATTGCAATGTTGATTATTCTGTAGCTGTTAGTAATTCAGTCTATGCTTATTAATGAAAAGGATACGATTTTTAGGTGCAATTTCCATTAGGGAAAAGGAAGTGAAAAACAAACTTACATTCAGGCATTGACTAACTGCAGTGAAAATAAAAAGATATTTAGTAATTATTCTTCATTGAGGCAAGTTTGCCTTCAGTCCCGCACAGCTTCACTGCAAGCTGATGAAAACTTCATTGAAAGTTACTTCTTCTCTATAAGATAATTATAAAATAAAAAGGTAATTAAGCTAAAAAATCTCAGATTATAAACGTGTGCTTTAGAGGATTATTAAAAAGCTGCATTAGAATACAAAGAAGATGTGCAGAAATAGGGATAGTTGCCACTCATACTGTGATCTATTGTTATTCCAATATCTAAACAGACTTTGTGTTGACCTAAAATAAATGTGTCCAATAGGCATATTAATAATTTGACATTTATATTAAGGACATAAACTGCTGCGTAGTGGAGTGTAATCAAGCCATCGCTTTGATTTGTCTGTCTGTACTTACTCAATGGCAGTAGACAATTCCTCAGAAGGAATATTATCTATTCTATGGAACCAGGGGCGGATCCACAGGGGGGGGGGGGAAATGGGGGAAATTCCCCCCCCCCAAAAATTTGTAACATTAAGCACAAATTATTGAAAATTTATTAGAACATAACCCAAATACTTAAATTAAAGCAACGACATTCATTATTTTGAAATACCTTTGTAAGAAAATGCTGAAATGTTCATTTTGTTTTCAATTGTGTACTGGGAATAATTAATTTTTATGAGTAAAAACTTCCCTCTCTACTTTAGTTCCCCCCCCCCCCCAAAATGTCTCTCTGGATCCGCCACTGTATGGAACCCATGCTCACCTGAGCCCGCCATTCAACCCTATTCTGTGCTAACTCCATCCAATCATCCCTCCCAAATCCTACGTCCCTTAAATCCATTCTAATATTGTAGTCCCACCAACGTTTACGTCTTCCAAGTGGTCTTTTCCCTTCCGATCTCCCTGTTTCCTCCCCATGTCCAGCCCATTTTAATTAACTTTACTTTATGCGGTGACGATTACAGGTTATGCAATTTTGCAACACTCTCAGATTATTTATTTAGTGATCACGGCTTACGTTGGGGCTTTTTAATATATGCACCACACTTAGCCAAGTTGCGGCCTGTAACGAGGGAGGAGGTTTTTGTTAATAAAAACAGCAAACAGAAGTGTCAGCCACATTACATGAAATCTGTTGTTGTAATCTATCACTTCTTGAAAGCAAGCTAATAAGAGAATTATTGTTTATTATTCCACTTTATAAAATCCGTCCGGTAACTCGAATGCGGTAAGGTGGTTATTTTCCAACACTTGACATGTATTCTTATTTTATGAAAATAAACAAAAGAAAAATTCAATTGTATTGTAATTACAAAGTTGGCAACACAAATTGGTCATGGCAATCAATGTTTCATGCCCAGAATATCGTTGAAATTCTACCTAAAACGTGTTGGCAGTGGCGTAATTACGGGGTGGCAAGGAGTGGCAGTTGCCACCCCAGAATTCCCAAACCCCTCTTTTTCCACCCCAAAAATCGGCAGTAAAAATATCAGTTATTTGCAAACAAGTTAAAAATTACAGTTTATAAACGTGGCACAATCTTCATTCTTTATTAAACTTTATTAAACTTAACATTTATGCTGGTATGGTACGTAAAAAAGTTTTAAAAATGCTTAAATTACATCATTTTAACGCCAAATTTAAAAAAAAATGTTCATACCGGCAGACCTTGCCACCCCAGTTAAAAAGCTGAAATTACGCCCATGCGTGTTGGCCCTACTATTATTTCGTAATTTCGAATGACAAATGACTTGGGTATTAAAGACTACGCTATTCGTTGGTATGAGTTAAAAGTTGATCCTCAGCGGACTTATAAGCAATTTTAAAACTTGGCATTTTTCAAGCATGGAGTTCTTACATTCGACTGGAAAACAACAGACAGATCAAAACATCATTCTCGCGGACACAGGTCAACAAAATAATCAGCATGGACGCTATACAATTAAAAGCAGGTTGGTCAACATTTGCAACCCAAAAGTGGATAAAAATCTTAGTTCGTTCAGAACTGTACCAGGTTCGAAAATGTACCACCTTACCCTACGCCTTATACGATTTTCGTGAAATTTGGTATACACACATAAAATGTCCATAAGAAGAAGCCTATTCATTTTGCACCAAATCGGTTGACAGGTACCAGAGTAATGACCAATTAACGGTCTAAATGGCAAATCATCACTAAACTGACGTAAATGTTTGCCCACTTCCAGATGAGCCAGAAACTTGAAATTTGGCCCACTTATAGCTTATAGATTGTAACCAACAAAAATATTCCAAAAAGTTCCGATTTTAAATTTTCAAATTGGCGGACGCAACTTAAAGGTCTCTTCTTTAGAGGCTAAATTGATTGACCAGCAGTAATGGATTTTGTGAGATCTACATGTTTGGTCCTATGACTTTTTGTCCTATCTATATCGGTTGTAGCTTAGACTGAGTTAGGTTTGTATTTCATTTTAGCCTAAGTAAATTTTGCATACTGTCCTCACATTATGTAACTTTTGACAACTTATACGACAGCTGGAATCTTAAAATTTGGCAGGAATATTGGCATTGTGAATTGCCATAACCGTGCAAAATTTGGACAGTCTGCATCATCCACTCAGTAACTTTCGATGTTTACCAACTTCCACAAGAGGCAAATTGATGTAGTCAAGTTAGAAGTTATGGTGTTGTATTATGTGTCACTATTGTAGCTTCGCCCACGATAAAAAAAATTCCAAAATCGAAAATTAAGAACAACATAATTAAAACATATTTATTAATACTTACGCCGAATCATTCATAAAGTCAACGATTAATAATAAATTAATGAAAGATCTAAAAATCCGGCTTTGAAGTGCATTCCACGATTAGAAAGCGTCGCCAGGCAAAAACTATCTCAGATTCGAGTGAGTTCCATCCAAATTGATCAAAAGAAGGCAAAGCCACCTGTTTCGATAGCGAAAAAAAATCACGTTTTCTGCCAGTTTTTCACTCATAACTCGCGAACGAAAACGAAAATAAAAAAATCCGGCTCGAGGCGCATTCGGCCACCCTTCAGTCCATCTACGTGTAAAATTTCAGAAATCTCCGTTCAGTAGATATAGCTGAGCATCGCATAAAGACAGACAAACACTTCCTCTTATTAATTAGACTAGCAGATCCCCGCGGCTTCGCCCACGATAATTAAAAGGAAGATTAAAAATTAAGAGCAAATTAATTAAAAGATTAGTCTATATTAATACTTTGCACGCGAAACATTCATGGGCTTAAATTAAACGTTTATTAAGTAATGAAACAGCTAAAAATACGACTTTAAAGTGAATTCCACAATTAGAAAGCGCAGCATGAAAAAAACAACCTCAGATTCGAGTTCCTGGCTCAGAAAACCCCTGCATGGTGAGTTTCGCCTATTTTCATTATCGCTCTTACGTCTATGTTGAAAATTTCAGATGTCTGCGAGCGTTGGCATTATAAACAAATGAATAGACCAGGCTGGGCTTACAAAATTCAAGCGATCGCGATGCTTTTATTTCCAAGGTATGAGAAAAGTAGGCAAAGCCACCTGCAATTGATTTGACTATTGAAATGTATTACTGAAAACCGATGCTTCGAAAGCCAAAAAGTGCAGGTTTTCTGTCCATTTTTCACTCATAACTCGCGAACGAAATCGAAAATAAAAAATCCGGCTTCGAGGTGCATTCGCCCACCCTTCGGCCCATCTATGTTTAAAATTTCAGATCTCTGCGTTCAGTAGATTTCGCTGGGCATCGCGGACAGACAAACAGACAGAAAGACAAACACTTCCTTTTATTATTGTTATAGATTTCCCACGAAATTTGTTTATCAGTTTACCTAATTTATTTCAATTTCGTTTATTTATTGACTTGTTTTTGTTGTTTCTTTTGTAAGAAGCGCCACGTGGAGATAAGGAAGAGACAAACAAATCATCACAATCTCCAGTTTTGACATCAAAGATTAAAGTGAGCGACTCCCCGAGTCCACTCAGTCCGTTACATCTTTTATGTTATTTTTAATCCTAAGCATCTCCGTCCATGTAAAGTTCCATTTTACGGGCTCAGATGGAAAGAAAGGGCTAACATGTTAAATGTAAAGAAAAAGGTGCTACACCGTTATGAAAATTATTGAAGATGTCATCTCTTCCCTTTCGTACTAATTAATAATCATCCATTTCCTTCATTTTTTTCTCTCATTCGTAGTTTTACCTCTCCCTGATAGAGACTTCCTTCATTTTAACCACTACAAATACTATTAATCCTACTACTATTGTTATTATTATTATTATTATTATTATTATTATAGTGTACCTATTAATCATTTACAGCAGCGTTTCTCAACGTTTTTGAACCCGAGGACCACTAAAATGTCTAAAAAAAAATTTCAATAAGTCAAGAGAGATTTCTATTTCTTTATAAAATAAAGAGGATTAAACCTTTCCCGCATACGTTTCTGGAATGTTCGACTGTTTCAAATAACCAAAACAGTCTGAAATTATAAAGGTTTTTCGAATCCATTCTAAGCCCAAACGAACTGAAATTATTTTATTCAACCACAGATTAGGTACTCTTTCCAATAGTAACCAAACTGCTTCAGGCATATCTACAGCCTATAGTTTCCATACGCGCGCTCTATATGGCTAAATGTTTTGCAACATTCTGTAATTTTGTGTTCTTCCTGGTTGACACCCTGGCAATTCTTATACAAACGATCCTTGAACAATATTACCGTCATTCCATGTCGAATAGTCGTCAAAAGCTCATTATATCAAGTTTCCGAAATTCCCGTCCTGTTTCAAAATTCATACTTCAAATAATCATAATAATGATATCATTATTTTACACTTTTCAAAGGGAATATTACACGAGTGAGGTTTCACTCCGGGTTTAACAATTATTTCGTCTGTAAAATTCCAAGTGGGCTTTGGCTTTTGAAACAAATGAATTAATATCCACACGTCACAACTAGATAATCATTGTTGCTCTTATCAACTCTACAAATACGTTCTCATTTATGTCTCCTTCGTAAACAGGGTGTCCCGGGTTTCTGATGTTACTTCTGCTTTGTGAAACCTGAGTAACAACAAATTCTTGCGCCAGTTTGTTGAATTAAGTTGACATCTAGTTGAGGAGTGGAGTTTGTTTTCTATTTACAGAAAATATGTGTAGGCTACAGTGATGATTCAGTGAAGACAGAAAAATCAGCTGAAATGAGTAATGGCCTTACTTTCAGTGCTTTATTATTATTATTTAAATTTTATATTTTTTATTAAGGAATATTACACAATACAATGGTTTTCCTTCATCCCACAAACAATCTTTTGCCTCCATAAGTCCCTGTCCATAGCATCTTCTTCACTTAATCCTTTTCTCGCCATACTTCTTTTCACCCCATCTATCCAGAGCTTTCCTCTCCTTTTCCCTTCTACTTTCCAATCCAAAATTTTCTTGAGTTTTCTATCCTATGTCATTCTGAATGCATGTCCAGCGTCTTTCTTCTACAATTTCCAAAATATTCTTTTCAACTTGCATTAATTCCCTTATTCTATTATTCCATTTTTTTTTCTTTCCTGGATTTTCTTGCTGAACGTCTCCAAAAATCCATTTCTAATTACCATTAATTTGTTTGCTTGTTGTCTACTTATGGTCCAAGTTTCAGCGCCATATAATGTTGTAGTTTAGAATAATGCCTAACTAAAAAATTAATATATCAGGCATTATTCCAAAGTCTTTCTTCTTCTTCTCCGTTTCACCCAACTTTGGGGTACGTTGAATCAATCACTTCTTAGTGTTTTGTGTTTTAATTTTAGCCCAGTATTGCTTCATTCTTTCTGATCTTGCTTTTCTCTCGTCTTCACTGATCTGAATCATTCATTTGGTTTTGATTTTGACTTGGAACCTCTCTTTCTTGACTTTGTTTTTTTTTTCAGTTTTATCTATGAGCATTTTTTCTGTGATTTTGAGTTCTTTTAAGTCCTTCTCCGTTTCCTTAAACCAATTTGGTTTGGTCTTTTTGTTGCGAAAATATTCAAAGATTTTTTTTGGTCAGTCTATTTGGGTCCATTCTGAGGATGTGTCCATAAAAATCAATTCTTCTTTTCCTCATTGAGTCCGAGAGTTTTCCAAAGTCTTTATTATTATTATTATTATTATTATAACTAACAGCTTGAATGCTTTATTCACAAACAATAAAATGCTGAAATTAAAAGCACAGAAAAAAAGTTGTGCAGTTTTTGTTAGCAACTGTTAAACAGAGCTGGTGTGCATTTAAGAAGGGACAAACAAATAACATATTTAGAACACATTTAAGTCCAGTCCATTGTCATTGGTTGGGAGGAGCATAAATTCTCTAGTAATTTTTCTTCAAAAACTTGTCCGTCTAAACTTCTTGACTCTCCGTCTAAATTAATATTTTCAGAATTTAACAATGTTTACGAGAATTCTAAATACATTTTATTAAGTTACATTAATGGAAATTCAAGCATTAGATCACAAAGAAGACGAAACCAAACAAATCCTTAAATTGAACCTAAATGTTTTCACATCTGGCGGTCTAAAGCACAGCTCGGGTCTTGTACCAGATTATTCAATTCCATTGTTAAAGATAATTCTGAACTAATTGATCTCAACAATTATAAATTGAAGTTTATTGTATTAAGAAAAACCTTTGTGTTTTCCTTGTTTCCATGTGGGCTTTTAAGTGCGAATCAAGGAGGAAATTTTCAATAGCCAATCGTAACAAGGAAATAAAAGCCCTTATTTTACCGTACTATTATATATCTGTATGTCAACAGCAGCGAAACGGTTAATGTAAACAATATAGACAATTAAATACGTAACAAACAAATTAAATTAAATTAAACCGCGACACACGGCTAGGATTTGATAGCAAACACTGGATTCTTATCAAGTAACTTAGTCACGTGGTCACGAAAGTAACTTTCAGTCAGCAGAAAATGGGGGAGGGCAAGAACTAAGTTCCTATCTTAAAGTTACAATCACCCTTTCTGTGAATATTTCGATATCGAGGAGAAAAGCCCATGAGGGACTTCTTTGTTGCTGGTCCGATTGAAGGGCATCAGAGCCCCGCATTGACCACTCAGAACAAAATGGCGGACAATACCAAGAAATTCTCGGAAACAGACAAAGCTATTTCATTTTATTTTCTACACGTCAAGCGAATTTACGAGACGTTCGACATCTTTGTTTGTCTTCCACCCCCGCAGCGAAAGCTGGGATTGGCGGTAAGTGGCCATCAGCGTCCCAAACTGTCTCTAAAATCTATTTCAAAGCAAACCTTTTTTATAATTTGTGATAATTTGTATTAGTATTTGTAATGTAGGGTAGGCCTAGTCAAATATGCAATTAAGTAAATTACGTAATCTTCCTCATGAATAAATCAAGATCTATAAAATGAAAATGTGTCGTGAATGGCGTACTCACCCGTGAGGCGCCGGATGGTGGAAGGCACCTGTTGGATGCAGGACGCGTCCCGACGCCGGGTCCCAGATGTAGCGCCCCTCGTGGGTCCGCTGGTCCACCGGCAGGGGTGCGTGAAACGCGGCAAAGGCCGAGGGAAACTGGAGGGGCAGCCCCGAGGTGGCGGCAGGGGAATGCACATGGTGGAATACTTCTTTCTCTGGCATGGTCACCGAGCCATCACGACCTGGTCTTCCTTACATCGACTGTAATACAGAAACGAACCAACACAAGCTTAGAGGCGAGCGAGGAGCTGGGATGACAGCCCGGCTTTACAACTCAACTACGAAACTTGAAAACTGGCTCCAACTCGGGGACTCGCCTCCCCCTCCCCCCCAGCTGGGGCCAACCCCCCCATCTTCGTCTTCTTCTTCTTCTCTCTCAAATACAAGGGCAGGTCCGTACAAAGAGAGAAGGAAGGAGAACATCCGAAGCAATTCAACACACAACACACAGCCGACTAAAATTCCAACATACAAACCCGACCTACCGGATCTGAAGCGAGGATCTAGGCATGCGCAGAGCCCATGTTTAAACTATCTCCTTATGTCATAATTAACTTTTTATATCAAAGGAAAAAGTGGTTGGAAAATATTAGAAACTGCCTCGGGGCACCGAAGCCGCATCTCAGTCATTACCTCGTACCGACGGCATGGGACAAACAAAATAATCCTATTTCAACTTTGTTCCTACGAGTGGTAAATTTAATTAATTATTCAACTCGACATTTGTTTTCTAAATATTTTACTTTGCAAAATATTCATTATCTATTGTGCTTTTTGTCGTTGGTTTCCAGTTTTACACTAGACAATAAACACTTTATGCAAAAGTGTAGGAAAATAGAAACATTAAATGGGTGAAACAAGGAGAAGTTCAACGTGAAATAAATAAATAATTGTCTTGGTGCCCTAACAAATACAGTACATCAACATGAAAATAAATATAAAAGAGAATGGAAAATGCATAACAATTATTATTATTGTTTTATTTTTAAGTAGGGCCTAAGTAATACAATATAATTATGAATACTTTTCATTTTTAAAATTCAGATTTGTTTAAGAAAATATAGTAATCTATATTTCAAGCTACTATTTATTATTATTATTATTACTATATTAATTAATGTTTATATGCTGTCATCTGCACAATTAATAATGTTTATGTAAAGTATCAGTTGGAAATGCAAATTTCGTCTATTATTTCTACTGATAGAAACTGATACATCTGAACTTGTCTTGTTTACCTTAGTTACGGATACTAATGTTTGTGGCGACTCGAGAGTCAATCAAATTGCTTGGGGGCTTCGACCATAATAAAGTATAATACAGATGGTTTGTTATGTGACAGCATCTGATTATGGATGCAGATGATGTCAGTCTAACATCCGCTATTGATCAACACTATTTATACTTCCTACATCTCTCTATATGCGTTGGAATTCAAACAAACGAATGATTAGTTATTTACTTAACGCGTTGGGTTGTTATCTATTACCTATGCACACATTGGACCTTCATAACCTTAAATTATTATTTTTATTTTAAAAAAAACTGTCATATTTGAGGTAGTAATGTTTTTAGAACCTACAGAATTCAAATATAAACTCAGCTTGTTCTCAAAATTTCCGAAAGAAAAAAATCGTGAAGTCAGCACTTATATAACCTAAAATGGTGTAATTTATACTGGTCACAATCAATCTCACCATGATAGAGTGTAGGCAATGACTACACTACACTACACTGCTTGTTATTGGCAGCACTGTACGATACAATCAAAGTAACCAGCCAATGAGAATGTTGAGGGACAATCTGCGGGCCGCGTGCAGTGTGTGGGACACGACCCACAGATGCTGAATTCTGCATCACAACCTCATATGTGACTTGGGTCTGGACAAATGAATGTAGAAATCATGGCCTCAGTGAGCTTATATTGAATAGAGAAGGCCTTGACTACAAAATGCAGTCGCAAAGCCTTGCTTTAAATCTAGTTATTTCACAAGGAATGATTGGTTAGTTATCGATAATGATTTTAAAATATAAATTCATAGAGAAGCAAACATAATACACACGTGAATTATAGAAACTATGATATGACATTTTAAAAATTTTGTTCGCATAAAATATTTTCATTGCATTACATTTGCCCATAATGTTTATGTTGTAGCAAATACATTCACATACTTGACAGATACTCCAATCTACACAATATTAGGGCCTTTATGGGACATCTCTTACAGCAGAGAAACATTACTAAGTAGGTCTGTGCTATCTCTATATGTATAAAAGGCTTTGTCCTGACTGACTGACAGGAATCAACGTAGAGCCTAAACTATAACAGGTAGAGACTTGGAATTTTGACAGTACCTTCCTTTCATAATGTAGGTGCTCACTAAGAAGGGATTTTGAAATTTTTTTATTTTAAATGTCAAAAATCAAAATTTTTTGAGAATACAAAATTCCTTTTTACACAGAATTATCAAATCCAAATCACAGAAAACTTGACAACAGTATTGTTGCAAGTGGTATCACATGGGTTTGGAATTAAGTGAAACGCGACTTTGCCAATTTAGAAAAGCTATCAATATAATATTCATGTTATAAATAAATTTTACAGAATGAAATCCACGAAAATAATGCAGTCACATAACTTTCTCTACCCTGGACATAGGGAAAACAAAACGAGGTACGGTAATATGTTTTGGGGAGAGAAGTATAAAAGTGATATTGCTTTCTGTTTAATTTCATCCCCAAAACAGTTTTATGGTAACATGAGAGTGAGAAATAAAATTTTCCGTCTCGATATTACAATTTTATGTTACAGGAATTTCTGTTTCTTCTTATTTGAACCCCTACCAGGCGATGCAAAATTCTACAATGCAAGCGTTTTCTGAAGGAATAGTTTGAGTGTGATAAGTCATTCTTCCTCATTTCAAATTATAAATACCTATAAAAGGACCTAGAATTTAAAAATCGAAAGTCCTTCAAAAGTTAATTTCCAATTAAAAAATAAAAAACCCGGTCGATACCGGGTCTTTTAAGCTAGTTAATAATAAAACATAACATTATGCAGCTACAGCATTCATTTCACACGAATTAAACTTGCATTTAAAAGCACGTGTACTGCGAGCCTCTCGAGAGCCAATCAAAATGCTTCGTGGCACCGAACATCGGACTTTATTATAAAGATTAATTGCGCTCTAGAGCACTGATTTCTTACTCAAACTTGCCTCGACCCTTCAATGAGGCTGAGACAATACAGTTAGCGGAAGTTATTTAGGGCCTACTTATTTTAGGAAATAATCTGATAAGTAAAGCAATAAGTTCTGTTTCAAAGTCTGACTCCTCGTATAAATTATAAGTACTATAAGTAATATAAAGTCTACGGTAGAACAGTTTATTCAAAATCTCTCATCCATCTACAAAAGTGCCGAAGAACTATAGCAGTGGCGGATCGTGGGTGTAGGAACAGGGTGTTGCACTATTTTACGGGAATTATAATAATTTCTTTTATTGCAACCAATGGCCATAGTATGATGAATAGAGCTCTGATGGAATATGTGGCAGGGGAAACAGAAATACCCCGAGAAAACCTGCCCCGACCCCATTTTGTCCACCACAAATTCCACATGGATCCACCAAGATTCGATCCCGGGTCCCAGCGGTGGAAGGCAGCGGTGGAAGGCGAGCAATCTAACCACTCAGTCATGGGGGAGGGGGTGGTTTTACAGGAATTAAATACATAACCTGATAATATATAAATAGTCGCTTTGCTCTTCGGGGCTCTACCTCCAAATTCCCAGTGGGGCTCTGCCTCTCTGTGTGGTTCTAAGAAAAAGTTTTTTTGTTTTTGTTTTTTAACTGACACTTTATAGAAGAGATACATAAATTGCATTTAGACTGCCGTAGCCCATAATAACTACTTAGCCATACTAAACCTTAAAAAAATCTGCGGAACGACTTTAAGATTTTTCTGGGGTAAACATTTAAAATTTAGAACATTCTGGAATTTTCTCGTCGGTTACACGCTAAAAGCTATAAGTCTGTCAAATTACATGCCCTAACAATTATTTTCGCAAAACTTATTTTCAAACATTCTTCTATCTAAAATTAAAGTAAAGTCGTACAACATTTTGGTCTATCAGGTATAAAGTGTAGTTTTAGCATTACGTTATAGAATGAATTCACAATTGAATAGGTTACAACTTGCTAATAAGAACGTTTCCCCTAATAATCGAAATGCTCGTGTGTTTCGTCTCCTCGAAATCATTTGATTTTTGGCATTAAAAATAAAAATTTTGCAAAATCCTTTCTTAGTGAATTACATTAATTACATTATGAAACGAAGGTACTGTCAAAATTCCAAGTCTCTACCTATTATATTGTGATTCTCTGTCAGGGCTAAACCGCTTATATGTAGGCCTATAGATTTAAACTTTTTTTTTAAATTATTATTATTATTATTATTATTATTATTTTTTTATTTAATTTAATTTAATTTTCTTTTTTTTTTTGTAGAAATTGTCCGAAAGGTGGCCATTTCTGTATGAACATAGCGGCAAGCTTTAGTAAATCACCAAACTCACTAATAAATTTTAATGCACTTCGACTGAAATAACTTTTTTAGCTGTAGGAATTTTGAATAAGTGGAGAATTTTCTTTAATCAATTATTAAATGTACATGGAGATGTCCCAAGTGTAGAAAGTGAAATAGCCATTGGTTGCTGAACCAACTCTAACAGAAGTAGAAACAGCTATAGGTAAACTAAAAACATACAAATCTCCAGGCGTTGACCAAATTCCAGCAGAATTAATTAAGGCAGGTGGGGATAGATTAAACTCAAAGATCCATAAACACATTTTTATGATTTGGAAAAAAAGGAAGAATTGCCAAAGGAATGGAAAGAATCTATTATTAATATTATTATTATTATTATTATCTATTATATTAAGAATATATAATTATATCCTTAAAAAGGGAGATTGGGCCGAATTTCTCTCTTATCAGCATCGTTCAAAATACTGCCAAAAAAACTTTTTTCAAGGTTAACCCCATATGTGGACAAAATCATTGGATATAATCAATGGGGTTTCGGGCGAAATAGAGCAACCACTGATCAAATATTTTGTATTCGCCAAATGTTGGAGAAAAAGTGGGAATACAATAAGTCTGTTCACTAGCTATATATAGATTTTTTTAAAAGCATATGATTCAGTTAGGCGAGACACATTGTACAATATCCTCATTGAGTTTGGGATACCAAAGAAGTTAGTTAGGCTGATCCAAATGTATCTAAATGAAACCTATAACAGAGTTAGGGTAGGGAAATTTATATCAGATAGGTTTGCCATCAGAAGCGGCTTGAAGCAAGGAGATGCACTATCGCCTTTACTTTTTAATTTCGCTTTGGAATATGCCATTAGGAAAACAAGGTAGGCCTAGAATTAAATGGCAGTCACCCTATTTTAGCTTATGCAGATGATGTGGCGTATGAATGGAATAGTCAGGATAAAACAAGTTATCAAAAATGAACAATACTGTAGTAGGTGTAGACTGATTTACTTTACGGCGGGCAATACCACTGTCTAAAACATTTCCGCTGTCTACAACGATGGTACGGTGCTTGGATTAAATAATAATAATTAAGGAATCGCGCACAATGTGCATTATCTTAACCTACTGACAAACACCCAGTCCTGAACCCGGGAAAGGGATTTTTCACTACTGAAAATCCGGGAATCGAACCCGGGCCGCCGGAGTGGTAGGCAGGCGCGCTACCGACTCACCCACGGCGATGGACTTGGATAATGCAATCCATGTAATAAGAGGAAGCGATTGTCTGTGTGTGATGCCCAGCCAAATCTACTGCACGCAGAGATCCGAAACTTTATACAGGGATGGACTGAAGGGTGGCCGAATGCTCCTCGAAGCCGGATTTTAAATTTTGGCTTTCGTTCGCGAGTTACGAGTGAAAAACTGGCAGAAAACGTGAATTTTTGAGCTATCAAAGCATCAGATTTCGCTAAAATATATCAATCGTAAAATTAATCGCAGGAGGCCTTGTTCTGCTCCCATAGCAATCGGGAAAGAAGAGCATCGCAAATTATTTTTTTCAGAATAACGCGTCGATTTTGTTAACCCGCTCTGCTTGATCTGAAATCTTGTATATTATGTTGCAGTGTTTGAATGTGCACAGCCCGCAATGCAGGCAGGCAGGCGAGCGAGTGAGTGAGATGGAATGTGAGACTACACAGGTTGTAGCGCTGCCCCCCCTCCGCCCCCCCGGAACCGGTCAGGTGCCTCCGCTCCACTCCGCTGTTGATTTGGGGGCGCGGTGGAAGATCTTGCAAGCAGCAATTACTGTAAGATTGAGATATTATATCCAACCCAGCTCAGCTGCCAGCCACAGTCAATCAAAACATGGCCTTCTCTCTTACAAAATAATGCTTTTTAAATACACAGATAAATCTAGGAATGTTTTTCTTTTTAATAAAGTTGGTCACCTGTTCTACATTTATGTTTATTTTTTATTTTACTATTCTGATATCCACATTATAAACAGCTGACAAGCAATGGAATGGTCAACTGGAAACTTTGTCAGGTTTATTTCGCTGTAACCACTTCTGCATTTGTTTATTGCCATATTCATTGTTGATGATTATGATGTAAATAGCAGAGATGAGTCAACTGCATTCAGCTACAGAGAAAACTTCATAGGAGGCGTTTTAGTCTTTCTAAATTTGTTTTATTTTACGATAACGACGAACTAAAAGATAGGAAGACGATGCAGACGCGTTGGAAATATGAATAACGCGTTTCTTTTGTTTATGAATTCATAGTAACAAGAAACTGTCGTTTATTGTTGTAAAATGTAAAGAGATCCATGTCGAATAAACGACAGAAAATGTGTCTAAATACAGATCAGTACAAGCCAACTTGCAGTGAGTAATTATTAGTTTATAATTATGAATTCTTTCCCACCTTCAAGCACTAGTATTTATATTAGTAATTAGTAATTCTCCGTCAGCACCCTATCATTTCAATATCAGTATAAATACTAGTGCTTGAAGGTGGAAAAGAATTCATAATTATAAACTTACTATTAGCACTAGAGGAACAAAATGAAATTTATCAATGAGTGAGTAATTAGTTTGAGGTAACGTTTTTATCATCGGGTAAATCGATACCGTAGAAAAAATAGTATGCAATACACGAGCGTTAAGAAGATATCATATTTGCTACATATGTTAACACGTATGTGTGATTGATTTCTGAATCCACTTTTCCTGCACCTGGTCACTCGCTGCTTAATTATGCCGGCTGGTTGGCGCTAGATCCTGCACGGAAAACGTGCGGCCGTTAAGAACCGTGCCGACGTACATCTATATCAGTCATTCTGGTCTGGTCCATTCCCTCTTTCCTCTCTCTGTCTAAACGAGCCGTGGAGATTCTCCCAGCTTCAGTTTCCACATCATCATTACAGTGTGCACCCCCGCATTCAGGTCGCCACAAGGGTGCGAATTCACACCCCAATTTCACCCCAAATACATCAACAATAGCAAAGAATAAATATATATTAGCTTACGCGGTCATAGGCCAAAGGAAAATGCAATTCCATTTCTGTAGAATCTCAACAGCAAGTCTACAAAACTGGCCAATCTGACTCGTAAAGGTAATTAATGCCGGATTGGATGATATTTACTTAACAGCAGCTGAAATTAACACAAAACAAACACAGTGACTGAGAAACACGCCCACCTCTGACTGCTCTTCCCGTCACACGCGTGGGAATAAACTGAATTGAGCTTACATCGGTTCAGGAATTAGCATTACAATATTCCATAATTGTAATCACCTCCTGTAAGACATGAATCAAATACACAACATACAGGGTGTTAATGAATAACGCCGAAATATTTTACCTGTGTATAGAGAGGACATAGACAAGCAACTTTTATCAGGAGATTTTTGCTCTATGACATAAAATGTATATGCTACAGGGCATTAAAGTCATTACAATTTGGTGCTCATAAGTCAATAATGGAGCGAAATAGGGTTACAATTTTCATTAAATCGACTTCATGCCTACTTGGTGATCCATAAAAATCTGATTCTTAATCATTCATCCACAGCTATATCATAATTTAGAGATTTCATAATCTGCAAAATTTACAGACTAATCACATGACTGGCCACCATTGCATTAATCTTCTTTAATTCATAACTACTGACTACAGTGTTAACAACGAAGTTCCTTTGTTTTGCATTTTTTCTAATGTTAGAAGTCAGTGGCGGCCATGCCTTGGGAGATTTTATGCTGTAACAGGGAAAACTGAATCCATAGAGCAAAAGTTTCCTAATAAATGTTGCTTGTCTAAAATATTTCGGTGTTGTTCATTAACACTCTGTATATTGAATATTTCAGAATCGATACTCGAATAAATGGAAGCTACTTTCGGCTCAGTCTTAGAAATAATTTCAACAAGAACTGAACGTTTCTTATTAACTTTTCGTTACTGTCGTATTTTTGCATATTTAGGCAACTTCCAGAGTTTTGTTAATTCTAGGGAATTAAGGCAGTTTTGTGTGGTGATATAGTTGGGAATAATAAAGGGAGTCTGGAGCCGGTTTGGGAGACAGAGTGTAATTGATCGGATGAACATGTTACATGAGCGTGTAGGTACATGGAGGAACAAATCAAGTGACATCACAATGCCGTCCAGATTGACATGGCAGATATACCAGTGCAGAGTGCGAGCTTCGACTCCGTGTGCGGAATATTAACACATCTCCTTATACAGCGTGCCCCTTAAATCTGTCTCCCACCTACGTCTAGGTCTTCCGAGTGGTCTCTTCCCTTCGGGTCTCCCAGTTAATACTTTTGAGATGTCTTTCCTCCCCCATTTCATCCTCCATGATTTAATTACCTTTACTACATCCGGTGAAGAGTACAGGTTATGCAGTTTTCATCTCTCTTAGGTCCCAGTATTTTCCTAAGCCCCCTGTTTTTGAACACTTAGATTATGTAAGGGGCCATGTCTCAAATCCATATAATACAACCGGCAGGATAATTGTCTTATAATATGTATATTACTAGGAGGTGCCCGCGGCTTCGCCTACGATAATTAATTGAAAAATTAAAAACTAAGAGTATAATAATTATTAAAGCATTATATTTATTAAAACTTGCACGCCAATCATTCATAAACTAAACCATTAGTAATTAATGAAACAGCTAAAATTCCGGCTTCAGAGTACATTCCACGATTAGAAAACGCCCCTGGGAAAACGATCTCAGATTCGATTATGCAGTACCAAAGGAACCTGTGAACACATAATACGTATTGTTTCTCAACTGTTCGTTGACGGATGAATATGATGTGAATTTTATTTGATAAATTCAGTGTAATTTTCAGAAATTATATACTTTTTCAAGGGAAGGAATGGTTTGTTTGGATTTTTATTGTCCGCGATACTGCCCGCAGTTTCGCCCGCCATTATTAATTGACTCCAGGATTTTAAAGAAATTTACACTGGCAGTTTATTAAAAATGTTTGTGGTTCAGAGCTATGAAAATTGTAAGTAAAAATAAAATTAGAATATGTGTTCATTTCACTTAGGCCTTATATAATAAAGAAACGGGTTTCCTAATTTTGTAATCTTCGTGAAAGTTTAGACTGAGAGAGACGAACATCGCCGAGTATGCCCGATGTTTCACGAAGCGGGCGAGCGAGTGAGCACGCTATTTAGGGCCGTTGAATTGTATAAGAGTAGATTATATACCATGGCAATAGACAATTCCTAAGTAAGCTAAAGGAAGGCCTACTTAGTTTTTTCTGTATTAATTTCCAATCCAACGTTTTTGAAGGCATCGAAGAGACTTTCTGCATTTCTCCGGATTGTGTTTACGTCATCCCCAACATCACAACATCTCTGACAGAAGTGACCTATGATCCAATCATTAGCATTCAATAAACACGGCCTACTGGTAAACCCGAAGGTCCTAAGAAATTTAATGCATTTTGATTTGGCCTGCTTTACACGAGTATTGAATCGAAATATTATCAAACAGTCACTGAAAACAATGGAGTTTTTGTCATATAATTCTTAGCTCTTATGATATTATTATTATTATTATTATTATTATTATTATTATTATTAGAGACCGGACTTTACACACTTAAAAATTTCAAAATAGGCAGGCAAAAAGGTATTTAAAATGTAGAATAGGCAGGTAAAACAGGCACTACAACCGTCAAAGTAGGTACTAAAACCTTTAGAGGTGCATGCAAAAGGAGAAAAAGGCTGAGAAATATAATTTTTCGATAAAATTTAGTTTTTTCCTCACAAATGCGGAAATAGGCATAAATCGGCATTATAAGTTAAAATAGACAAAAATAGGGAGATTTAACTCAATCAAAACAGCTCTAAGGATGGTGGATTGAACTCATATTAAGTAATTTCTATGGTATCTATAACGGTTAAGAATAAAACATCCGGTGTCTAATAATAATTATTATTTAGTAGCTAAAAACCGTGCAAAATACGTTTTCACCTGTAATAAAAACGAGCTACAAGCTAGTATATGGTTCATCTGTTCCGATTTCTAAACTGATGGATTCACTCGTCGTGTCCTTATCATTGCTATACAGCTCATACTGTCTAGGTAGTGAAGGAACATCCTGTATAGACACGCAAGAATTTAAACATTTTGATTACATGACCCATGATAGCTATATTTACAGACGTATATGTTATATAGGCCTATGTTTTTATGTAACATTTAAGGTAATGAGTATGAAATGTAATATCTTATTTGAGCTGGTGTTTCCGTGTACACCGCATTCCATATTGTGGAAATAATTGAACGTTGGCATAGCGAACTTTTTCTTTAACATAGATGGACAGAAGGGGTTCATGAATGTATGCCTAAATGGGAAAACATTGAACTCACTATGCAGGGGTTTTCTGGGCTAGGGAACTAGAATCTGAGGCGCCTTCTATGCCCATATGCAGCACAAGATTGGTTTTATGCAGTTAATCATTTATATTTACTAAGGAAAATAATATAATTAAAGATAAAATTATGTAATTTTTGCAATTTGTCCATAATTTGTTTTCCTGTTAAATGAAGGGCAACTGCTAGTGGTAACAAATGAACGAACGAACATCGATATGTCACGCTACTGCAATATCACATAACTATTACGTTCTGATGTGTTGCCTCAGTATGACATTTAGCTTTTAACAGTTGTAAAATTAAGCTCTCAAATTGCATTTCAATGCCTTTTGGAAAAGTAAACTTGTGATATGTGTTCAATCAACCTCCAGTATTTAGTTTCTAAGTGATGAGTAGACTTTTAGGTTGCTAAAAATGAGATTTTAGGTACCTAAAATAGCCTCTAAAAATTGGAAAATAGGTTCTAAAAATCGTAAAATAGTCTCTTATAAAATCGTTAAGTTGCCAATTTTCTGAAATATCTCAATTGCAATGCAGAATGTTATGTTTATTGAAGTCGCCATTAATCAATCATCACTGATTAAACGAAAGCATTCTGGCACTTTGTTACATCTAGTACATTTGCATTGTTGTAAATATAACATGTCATGTCCTTACTGTAAACTCGTACTTCTGAACTATTGTAAATAATTATTTTAGTGTAGGTTGTTTCATTGTATTGAACTTGTAAATATTTATATTGTAATTTGTGGCAATAAATTTATTATATAAAAAAATCTGATGTGAAAGTCACATAACTTCCTCTGCCCAAATAAAATTTAGCATCTTAGTGTATACAATAGGCTAAGTATCCAGCCTGAAAAAAAACTACAAAAAAAAATAAAAAAATAACTTTAACGGTAAAGTTGCCAGTATTCACATATTCTCCTTGTACAGAATCGCAAGACACAATTTTACACTAATTATGCTGTAAATACCTTATAGCCCCTCATTTGAATGTTGCGACTAAAAACACAGGCTATGGACAAACTAAAAAAAGAAAGAAAGACAAGTGACTGCAAACGTTTATTGAACTTTCCGCCATTCAGAATAATTTCCGAAATTTATCGAATATTCCCCTCAGATATTTCTTTACTCAGAGCATGGCCAACAATACATCTTTCTCACTTCACATTATTATAATAGAATAAGAGGCCGTGAATGTCCGCTTATTGAGTTGTTCACCAGGCAAGGCAGAGTATCCACAAACAGTGGGTAGTTTACAACCACCCTTCAGAGAATTTTTTTTCAAAAAAGTTTTAGCTCTTGGTATAAGTACTCCATGTTCAAAATTTAAAGGAAATCGTTCAAGCCGTTTTTGAGAAAATCGTGACAAACGAAAATTTATTCATGTAAAGTCCCCTTAAAAGTAAGGGAAAGTTGTCGCCACTCTTCGTGTCAAAGCCTCAGAAGGTACCTAACCCAAATACAACATTTTGTTTTCGTACGACTTTCCGTTACATGAGGCCATATTGCAAAGAGCGTGTATTCACAGTGGGTGGCTTATAACTACCCTTCAGAGAATTTGTTCGAAAAAATGTTTCAAATAAAAGTTTTAGCGCTTAGTATAAGCAACACAAGTGCAAAATTTAAAGAAAATCGTTAGAGCCGTTTTCGAGAAAATCGCGAAAAACGAAAAATTCTTCATGTAAAGTCCCCTTAAAAATAAGAAAAACTTGTCGCCAATCTTCATCTCACATCTTCAGAAAGTATCTGACCCAAATACGAAATTTTGTTTTCATACGATTTTCAGTTTTCGAGCTAGCCTGTTCACAGACAGACACACAGACATGTTTCCAAAAATAGTATTTATGGATCCAGGTGGCCTTGAAACGTGTATATATGCTAAAAACTCAACTTCGAATTTTGGGGTCGAAAACAATACTTCCTCTACCTATAGTAGGGCCTACCTATGGTACGGGCAGAAGAAGTAAAAAAACTTAAATCGATTGTAAAAATGAAGATTATGTCGTTAGCACGTCGCGTCGCATCGCATCTCCGAAGGAAACAAAACCCAAACTAAATCTACTTAATGCACTCACGTAACTTTCTATACCCTAAGCATGGACAATACACCTTTCTCACTTCACATTCTGACTTAGAACAAGAGGCCATATTGCAAGGAGTGCGTATTCATTTGTTTCAACCTGATGCAAAGCTTTATTGGTCACCAGGCAAGACTGATTTTCTACAAACAGTGGGTGGCTTATAACTACCCTTCAGAGAATTTGTACGACAAAAATGTTTCAATAAGTTCTAACTCTAGATAACATCTTTTGTGTAAAAAAATCGTTAGAGCTGTTTTACAGAATAATTTGAAAAGAGAAATTTCCTTCTTTTACAGTAGAGGTAAGAGAAAGTTGTGTCACATTCCTACATTCGGGCAGAGGAAGCAATAACATCAGAAATGTCTTCATTGAGATGCGGGCTACTGAATGGACAGAGACGCAGCGACCTTGAAGAGTAAGGTGCTGCTTGTGCCATCTAGCGGGTAAATACGAGACTACTACCGCAGCACCAGCACCATCTACAGGGAAAGCCTGAAGTCACGCCTTATTTCTCCCGCGTTTTCAAGTCTCTTCCACTGGCCCTTTTGTCTGTATTCCTTTTCTGTGCAATGTTCTCTTACCACTGAAATTTAAACGGAAGTTTTGCATGAATCTTAGATATAGAACGGTCCAGTTTCTCAATATAAATATTTATTTTGTGTTTTCATAGTTCCTTTAGATGAATATTCTTAAAAAATTAAGTTTTAAAATATGCAAATATGTTTTTAGAATTCATTTTACTGCCATGAAGTGTGCACTTTTCAGAATATGATAGTATCGCATGATTCATCGCACTTCAAACACTTCCATCAGTCTTTGGTACTGATAGAAATGCAATTGACCATTGTCGTCTACCATGATACTATGATCGTCTGCTTTTCTGTATAAGGAAGTCGTAACTCTTAACACTTAACCTATACAGTCTGATGACACAATGAAGGAAACTGCAATGAGACGGAAGAATCTTCAGATTCAGATAGTGATAGTAACTTTGATATTTTATTATATGACTGGTTAATAAAAAAATCCCTTTTATACAATTACGATTTCTTTCAATGTAAAGAATTTGACACATCAACAACTTTGAAAATTTTACTAAATCAAAGGCATTTAATTTAATCCAATAAGTTTATTTATGTTTTTTGATGTATTTTATGCTTAATGACGATAAAATATATTCACATATGGTATGTGAAAAGCGTGCCAAGATTTGGAATTTTCAGTATAATGTTTAAATACGGTAATCCATTGGATTGTTTTTATTTACATTGCTCAACGTACTCATCGCATATCCATTGGCTTTAAAAAAAGCACATTTTCTCCGATGACTTTAAGAACACTCTGCTCCTTTAGCTACAAGGCCATATTAGGAGTTCGCCCATGGAACTATTGATTGTTAATTATTTTCTATTATCGGTGAATTTTTATAAAGTAAATTTCAATTGATATTAATTTAAATGGATATGATACAGGATGAAATGGCGAGGATGATTCATGGTATGTAAATATCCAATTCGGCATTTGCCTTTACAACTGGGGAAACCATGAAGAAACCCATGTCAAATTGAACCTGGGACCTCCCGAATGTGAGTCCAAGACGTTACCATCTCAGCCACCTCGCTCGGTTAGAAAGAGTTGTGTTGCACCAGCTTCGCAAGTGATTGTGGTATTTCGGAATGAGAACATTTAAATTTGTTACAAGCTCTTTTTATGAAACATTTATAGAATGCACAATATATTTCTTCATATAAACTTTGTACTGAAGAATTAAGAATAGATTTTTTCTTTGCATTGATATCTTTGAAGCAGTAACTTGAATTATGGTGAAGTCAGAAAAAATAAATACAAATAAACAGTGTACGAACTTTCAAACATATACATGTTAAATTTTAATCAATAAGAAACATCACAATAATAAGTTAATAATAGTGTTCTTGTTACTATGGGAAACAAAAGAACATCTTTCATTTCTAATTAATAATTTACGCACGGACATTCTGCATTTACGTCATATTTATTTCGTTTCTATCTTGACATCTAGTAGGTGTAAAAACATGTACGACAAAAAAGTTCAATTTAACTTCCTCTACAACTTCACTGCGCTAAGTTTTCATGTATTGGAAATAGTGTAGAAAAATAAAAAATGACACGAGGTCCCTACGTCATTTTTACAGAAAAACCAATGTAGCCATTTTTTCAGCCAAATATAGAAGTTTCAAAATTTACATTTTTATTAAAATCATTAGAGCATTTTTTATTTTATTGAAAAAGTTACATGAAAAGTTCCCTTAATATTTCAGTTACAGCAAAATTCTTTCTGGTTTGATAGAATTCCAAAAAAAGGTCTTAAAAATGGACACACAGACAGACAGATTTAATTTTAAAATACTTATTTTGGCTTCTAGACATTACGAAACATTTTTTGTCAGACAAATACTTCAAACCCTGTACAATCAAAACTATTACTTGTTAAGGCTCTAACCATTTGTTTATAATACACAGAGCGTATTAGAATGACCCTGGTATTGCGTTTAATAAACGAGGAGTCAATAAATTAAGTGGAAGGAAAGGAAATAGACATTAAATCCATGTCTGGGATATTAATACAAGTAAGAATCAGCTTGAAAAATTTTATGTCATAACCGGGATTTGAACACGGATCTTCGGCTTAACGCGCCGATGCTCTACCATTGAGCTACCATGACAACATGCCAGACATCAAATTCCTCAATGGCGTCGACGCCATTTGGATGTGTGTTCTCACGGAGAGAAACCTCCTGTGGTTTGCCTTGTCTTCTGAATCAGTTGAGGAATTTGATGTCAGACTGGCATGTTGTCATGGTAGCTCAATGGTAGAGCATCGGCGCGTTAAGCCGAAGATCCGTGTTCAAATCCCGGTTATGACATAAAATTTTTCAAGCTGATTCTTACTTGAGGAGTCAATACTTTACAAATATTGATTTGTTACCATTTTCACTTTGCTGTGGGAGTGTACCTAAGTACTCTTCACACGTAGTCTTGTAACCTCAGACGAGATACTTGAACTTGACAGTTTCAATCTTACAGCCACCTAATCACTTGCTGTGTTAGAGCGATCACAGCAGCGGCGGAGTATTCTGTACACCATGCGCCCGGCTTATTTCTTACTGAAAGCAATAAAAACTTTTCCTGTATTGTCAAAATATATTATCAAGATGTTTGCTTGTGTCACCAGACATTTAGCTTTAGCTCAGATGTTAAAGCGTACACCACGCACCCACTCTAGGATTACGAGAATTCATCAGGCAACTAAGACGTATCTGCCCATGAGCTTAAGTAATCATATTACAGATAGCCTCTATGATTTAGTTTTATGAGGTTGGTACAGCATAGAGAATAGCTGATTGTAATTAATTACTGTATTTTTTTTATGTATTTTCACTTATTTTTCCCTATTGTAGAAAACATTGGGAACAGCAAGACAACCCAATAGCCAGTAAAGTGATTATGTCTCCAACTGTGCTCAAGATACTTACAGTGCTGACATCTGCTATGTTGCATAACTGTGAAACAACTCGCCCACCTTTTGAAAGTAACTTACACGTTAAAAGGACGTCCTAGCTTCTGAGAAGAAGTGAGCTGGTTGGAAATTTGAGGTCCTGTAATTCTGTAAAAATGCCTATCAGGAGCGAAGGATCTATTTGTGGTAAAACAGTGACTTCCTGTTGGCTTTGGACGAGTTGGAATTTATTGGAGCTGACTTATTCATTATATCCAGTCATGACGAAGTCCCAGTAGGTGATCTGTTATCCAATTCCTAAGCAAGCTGAAGGAATATTATCTATTTGATGAAACCCAGACTTACATGAGTCTACCATTCAACCTGATTCTCTGCTAACTCCATCGAACCATCCCTCGAAAATTCTACTTCCCTTAAATCTGTCCTAATATTGTCTTCCCTTCCACATCTAGGTCTTCCAAGTGGTCTTTTCTCTTCCGATCTCCCAATCGTATTTTTGAAATATGTCTTTCCTCCCCACTTCATCCTCCATGATTTAATTACCTTTACTACATCCGGTGAAGAGTACAGGTTATGTTAAGCGGTTTTCATCTCTCTTAGGTCCCAGTATTTTCCTAAGCACCCTGTTTTCGAACACTCTCAGATTATGTAAGGGGCCATGTCTCACATCCATATATTACAACCGGCAGGATAATTGTCTTAAAATTGTTATTTTTAGATTTCTGGACAGAAGACGAGAAGATAAGAGTTTCTGAACTGCATAAAAACAGGCATTTCCTGATTTCAATCGACACTTATTCCAAGGATCCTTACATCTTGTACAGACTTTATGCATGGCAAGACCAAATAACTTTACCATCATACTAACGTGTCTCAGTGGATTCCTGGTCGAGAAATATCTCTTTGTGTGTATTGCATCGTTACATCTGTTGCATGTCCAGCAGGAATGGCCCTACAGTTTTACACCAGGGAGTGACCAGTTACCAGATTGCAAGATGTTAATTTGAGTTGAGTTGATCTAACAAAGGAATTGTACGGGTTGTCATGTCGAAACGTATGCTCAAATTGTGCATATCAATAGGTCTTCATTGTAAATAGACACATGCAAAAACTTAGCTGCTCATACAAACTGTAAGTGGGTGAAAACCTGTTTGCATTGTTCTGCAAGGAAACAACAGAGGGCACTAGTGTCACATGCTGGGAAGCATCAGTGGGAGGAGCTACCTTGTTGTTACTTGAATGGGTTTCGCTAGATAATTTTTAGATAATCATTTATCATTTCCTCATTTTGAAACTATATAATGTGTATAGACACTAAGGAGTTAGTTACGATTGTTAGTGTGTGTGAAGGTGACCAGTTGATTTGCATGGTTAAAACAAATATTTTTCGCCACGTGCAGCAAGTCACTATACTAGCGCTTTATATTGTTAACATTTAATGCCCAGACAAACTTTGTAAGTATTAAGAACTTTGACTATCATACTAAGTATTGTGTTCATTAGTAAAGTAAAAAGGCTGAAGTAAAAAAACAAGTAAATGAACTAATTTAAACCTCTTTGCTAGTGTTAAGGACTTGAGGTTACCCACTGGAAGTGATAAGGACAGGGACAGACAAAGCTAACTACATGTAGATCTGCAACACTGTGACAGCTGATGCACCTTTGCATGCGCTGGTAAGGAAGGTCCCAATTCCTCCTGTCGAGTATTTTGTGAGGCTACTCAATACTTCAAATTTTCAGATTCCCAATTAATTTTCATCCACTTAAAAGTTTCTGAGCAGCTAATGTATTGCATGTGTCTATTTGCAACGAACAGGGCCGTAGCTAGGCGGTGGCGAGATGTGCCCCCGCCAAGGGCGCAGTACAAAGATGGTGCAAAATTAACCATGAAAAATCCCGCCTTTTTTTTAGACTGGTGCAATTTAGTAAGGAAAAAATTCTATGTTTATGGAAGAAATCTTTCAGGTTATTAAAAATTACTGCAAGTGAACTATCTGTAGTATATCTGTTCTAGACCTACCTCCCTCAGAAAAATCCGAACCCGGGCCTACAGATCGATTTAACTGTTAATAAAATATACTAGGCTATGCATTTTTAATTTTCTCATTGCATGTTGCAGAAGCTGTTTGAAAAAGTGTCTATTCGAAAAAAATACTTTTATCTATATTAATGTATAAACATTTTAGTAGGCCTCTGGTGCTTTACTTTTGATACTAGATTTTATGATTTAATTATTTTTTTAAGTAGTTCAATCATCTGAAAATAAGGTTTTAGTACCTTGAAAGTCCAACACTTAGTTCATTTTCAAATTAAGGTTTAGGTTTTCTTTGACAATAACAGTGTTTTTATAAGTTATTAATATAATAAACAATTTTACAGAAATCTTTAAAAAATTGTTCAGACCCCCCAGTATTGGAGGGCGCAGGTTGTCAAACTCGCTAAGGGTGCAGAAGGACCTTGCTATGACCCTGGCAACGAAGACCTATTGATGTGATAAATTTGAGGGTAGCTTAGACATGACAACCCATACGGTTCCCTTTAAGTAATATTCTGAATTTTAAGGATGAGATTTCATGTTATTACACTGATTTGATTATAAACACAAAACTAGTTCACATTTCAACCTAAGAACTTCACACACGAGGTGTGGGGGAAGTGTCTGTTACTCCTTGCTTGAGTAGGACACGATCATCATAAGCTTAAAAATCTTGAATTCCCCACGAAGTTAAAAAACTGAACTTTTCAATTGTTGAAGGAAGTTGTTGGCGATAATTACATCTCATGCACTTGAGATTTTGATTAACACAAATGATTTTTGGAAGTACTGTATTTTACGGACCATAAGACACACTTTTTTACTTTGAAAACGGAGCCTTGAAAGTTGGGTGCGTCTAATGGTTCGAAGTAAACTAAATAAAAAAATTATGGTAAATATTGCCGGTAATACCATATTTATAAACAATTAGTTACAAATTTTGGCACAGACTGTACATCAGTGGACTTGGCACAATCGTAAAATGAGGGTAGCTGGAAGCCAGATATACAATGTGAAAAGAAGGGAATGTTGAGTCCTTTTATACGAAAGAATTATTCTCCACCGGGTTGTTTAAATAAAGGCAAATGACCCCTAAACAACTTAGTCCCATTACAGTTACTGCATGCTGAATTGAGGGTTGGAGAGGTGTAAAAGTATTTTCAGTCTTTTATGAAAAATAATTTCAGTTGTTAAAATTTACACGATGCCACCTGTACAGAAGAGAGTTTCGTACAACGCAGGTTTTAAGTTAGAAGTGATTTGCACTGATTCCATTTCACAGGGTTATAATTGTTTATGGAATGAAGAATATTATTCCTTTTAAATTTTTTTGTTTAGAATCGCATCAAATTTCTTTTCCTTTAAATTTCTATCCTAATATCAAGGTGCATCTTATAGTCCGGAGCGTCTTATAGTCCGTAAAATACGGTAGGTCGAAGATGAAGATGGTGTAGAGATAGGAAAGGTCAGTTTGTCACGAGGATTGTAATATTTATCAAATCAGGATTACTGCATTTAAGAAGTTGCTTGGTCACGTGGTTAGCATCGATTGCTATGGATTTGCACGGATGTAAGGAAGTGGGAGGAGCATGGACGTGCAGTGTGAATAAGGAACCTCACATCTCTAACATTCATGTATTCACACACATTCTTACTAACTCCCACCACCTGTCAGGTTAGATAATACTGTCATTGCATTCTGATTGTCGCCGATGTGTACTGCTTGCCCCCATGCTTCTCCCACTCTCTGTTGAACTCGTGTTCCAGAATCTCGGCGCCGCGCTTTCTTGTGAGTCCGGTCTCATCCAAACTCAATTCGCACATCTGCATATCGTCGGAGCCTGCAATCATACGAACATTCATTACAACTGCAACACTACCTCCCTATGACTGAAAAGAGTTAAAGAGAAAAGCGAAGAACCTGGAAAAAGCAAAAGGTGGACAGCTGAACAAGTGCAGACAATTTCAACTTTTTGGGAACAACGTCTAGGATGAGCAGCAGTGGCAAAGCTGAAGAAAATTCTCAAGGACTCTGGCATCAATAAAAACAAACAAGACCGGAAGGAAATAGACAGCTTTGAGTTATGGACCTGGAATGAATAGAACGCTTGTATCTACAAAAGTAATATAGCCTAAATCCTAAAATAAGATATGTTTAAACTCTGGCAACATTTTGAACATGTTTTCTATGCTTTGAACTTTTCCCACACGTGTTTCCAGATCCGATTCACCTGGAAGTTTGCATTACCTCTTGAGATGCTACACTGCGTTGACCTATAATGTAGGTTTTATTCATTCTATTTCCAGAATAAATCCCCCACGACACTGGTGACATGCCCATAAGTCAGTGCCTTCAGAGTCTCCGACCTGATTAGAATATAAAGAAAAGGGGACGAGTCTTTATCACTTTTGTAGGAAATTCAACCCTGAGACTCAAATCAATCTGAATTTTCGTTTTCAATGCAACAAGTGTATTCACCATGAAAACGTAGTAAATGTCTGAGATTGCAGTGTGAAAGGTTTCAGGTTCAATCCCAGTAGAGTAGGTTCCCTCTTTTTGCTTTCACAATTGTAAATACTGCGATTACTGATAATTTGTTTTAGTTTAAAAGCTAATGATGTTGGGTGATACAGTGGCGATGTAGTCAACCCATACAAGTCAGGGTTTGCACTTGTAAATTAGGAAACCTTGAAAAAGTCAAGCCATGAGGTTTGAGATCTGAACACAGAACCTTTTAAATATTAATTATTACAGGAAGTTAGTAACAGTGAAGTTTTTCTAATATAGCAATATAAGAATTGAGTCAATTTTTGTGACACTTACTTCACTTGAGTCCTCTATTTGGAGACTAGTTTCGGGAAGTTATTCCTCCCATATTCATTCCATTTTGACTGCTGCTTGTTGCTACTTGACTGCCCTCTGGTTTCTTTAAGATGAATTTATTGAACAGGTCATTGGAGGCAGGGCCTCCAATGACCTGTTCAATAAATTCATCTTAAAGAAACCAGAGGGCAGTCAAGTAGCAACAAGCAGCAGTCAAAATGGAATGAATATGGGAGGAATAACTTCCCGAAACTAGTCTCCAAATAGAGGACTCAAGTGAAGTAAGTGTCACAAAAATTGACTCAATTTTTATATTGCTATAACAGAACCTTTTACCTCTGCCACCTTGCTCGGATTGGTTTTCGTGTAGTCCTATATTGCATTTAAGAACAATAAGTTAATTGTAGTTTTCTTGTTACTATGATCAGGGGCAGTCGATGATCGTGTGCTAATGCGCTGCAGCACGCTGTAACAACTCCTATTCTCTTTTAATGCAGACAAAAATATATTTCGTAGCGCTCTCTCCGGGAATATTGTCAAGTGCTGACTTAGCGATCTCACTCGCATGCTACAGGAAGCCACTGCGAGTAAAGCATTGCTTGTAGGTTGAAAGAAGTTTTGTAGCGTACATCTGATTTTCATTTGTCGTGTAGAGGGAAACAGTTGTTCAGAGAAAATGGCTGCATTACCAACATTTACCTGGACATGTTGGAAAATTGGTCAATGCCACAACTCACGGATGAAGCCAGATCTGCACATGGCCACCCCGTTCACCGGATCTTCCAGTAACTTTGCCGGAATTGAGAAGGTGCATTACCACAGCCATCAAGATCATCACACAAGACACGTTGAAGAGAGTTTGGCATGAATGGGATCACCGCCTGAACGTCTGCCGTATTACACTAGAAACTTCCCTTTTTCAAATGGTGATAAGATATTTTATGTACGTTAAGTATAGCCTTATGGAATCGTCCACACACACAGTGTAGACAAGAGGGTAGATAAATGATTTACTGGGAAATAGCAGTACAAGCCGTAAGTGTCTTTCAAGCTAGTTATAAATACAGAGTTTTATTAAGTTACTTTATACTCAATAGCGCTGGCAGCTCTCACACACTGTATGGGCATGGGTGTCACTTCTCTAGGAATTACGCACCCACATTCAGGGCAGCGTCCGTCAGGAGAGGGATTATCTACTGACAATGCCGAGGCCACCTCCGAAACAAGACGAACACACATTTACTCTAAACAAGGCGAAGGCGAGGTTGGGATGAAGATGATAATGACGGCCAGATGATATCCAGGGACCACAAGGACCTAAAGTAACCTGAAATTTGTCTGATGAGGAAACACCCCGGAAAAAAACCCCACCTCGACTAGGATTCCAACCCAGGTCCACTGTGTTTGCTTCTCTTATGCATCCCCTGTGCCACAAGACGACCAGACAGGAGAGCTTCAAGTCTCAGTGGCAATAGACAATTCCTAAGCAAGCTAAACGACTGTTACCAGTTTTATGTAACCCGGAGGTTTGTTGCTGTGCCTACCTACTTACCTTTAGAATTTTTTAAAAACTTATTTAAACATTATGTTCAAAAACAGTTTTAAGAAATTACAGGCTAATAATTTGTGTATTTCTGCTATAATTTTAGACTACGCTACATTGCCATTGTTACATACATATTTGCTAAAAAGTGTCATTATATTTGATTATTAAGTGCCAGAACGTCTCCATCTGTCCAAGTGTCTGTATTCACGATAATTCAATACGCTTTATCACATTTTCATGAAACTTGGTACACGCATTTATAACAACCATGGGAAGAAGCCTATTGATATTGTACCAAATCGGTTGACCGGTACTGGAATAATACGGAATTTAGTGCCTATTTTATGGTAATATATTAGAAAGAATTTATCAACTGGAAATCTGTTCTTATGACAACATATTATTTTAGTGTTCATATACGGCTTTGGAAGTTGCAATACATATAGCTTTGACAAATAACACTACCCACATATTCCTTCACATATGCTTATCAAACTAGACCATTAAACTGAGCGAGGCTCAGTGCTCGAAGCATTAATTTAAATTAATTTGATTTAGTTTTCTGTTACTTACCAGCGATGAGAAGAATCGCTGGCTTGTCTGGGTGCAGCTCCATCTGGCGCGCCACATACTGGCCATCAAAGTGGGCGTACCACCAGCCGCGCTTCTGCCCTGCAGACTCATTCAGCGCTGTTGTGTTGGCGGTTACCGAGGGCCGAATGAAAGGAATGCGAAAGTATCTCTGAGAACTCGTATTTATTGGCGTCTTTACAGCTGCACGTGGAATCTTATTGGCTGAAACACAAGGACAGGAAATTACACCAACCCTGCAAGAAATGAAAAGTAATCATCAAATGCAAACGAGGATGGTAGGATGGTAATGTTGGTATACCTGCATCCATAACAGAACGAGGAGCTCTTTCGTTTTCATCCATTGTCGTCCTCCTTTTGTTCTTGGCCTTCCATGCATGATAAACCTTCAGCCTACGATGAAACTCAATTCTGCAGGCCTACAACAGAATCACAACACATGAATCATTCATAAACTAAACTAACTGGCCAATTTGAGTTATATTTACTACCACATTGGTATAAAGCAGTCCATGTATGCAAAGCTGAATCTCAAAACTAACATTTTGGACTGAGTGACTTCAGTCAGAATGGTGACGACACTTTATAATGTTGCCATCATGTGAACATTATCGAGTGTTTCCCGTGCAAAGAGGTTCCAAATGCCCCATCAGCCCCAAAAGGAAAATTTCTCCATACAACCACCTAGATAAGACCCTGGGAAGAGATCTTATAATTATAACAGCTATAACCTCAAACTTACCTCAAGTAGTTCAATATCGCAAGACGTGTTGATGGTATCTCGTAGCTCGGAATACTTCCATTTTGACAAGTCGTACTTCTGTTTGCCTTGGGCTGCTTGCACGGATTTCACAACTTCCGACCTGCGACACAATATAACGTAACATCAAACATGCGGCGTATGAATGTGAGAGATAAGCAAAAATAAGAGTACATATCGTAAATTTTATGAATTACCATTGTTTGTTGTGAACGGTTAAAATATCTTCCCATCACTTAAAAATATTAGGTATGTTTGAAAAAAAAAAAAAAGAAGGTTCTGGGTTGTCACCCTGGAAAATAGATTTTGCATCACTTTCCTTCATTTTAACCACTACAATACTACTACTATTATCGTGTATCAAAATAACATATATAACTATTACAGCAAAAACAGTTTGGTCCTGAACGTCGATACCAGCAGTTATGTTTCTGACAAAGGACAATCGTAAGCCAACATAATATTTAGTTTATCACTCAAAACACTACTTATGACATTCATTTCTGCTCATTCATTTAAAATATGCAATTCCTTATCATAGCACACGATTTGTCAATATTGTTTCAATATTTTCCATTTGTATATCTTCAAGAGAGAAATAGACGCATTTACAAATAGATCACAATTCAATACACGCAGATGTTTCTGGCATGTTCAACTGTTTCATAATGTGATTTGTTTTAAAACTAATTGTTGCCAACCAAAAGAGCCAGAATTTTACCACATACGGAATTACCAAAAAGTTTTTGATTACTATTCTAAGCATAAGCAAATTGTTAGCTTTGTGCTTGCCTGAAGTTCTATATAACGGTTTGACATTGTAAATAACTGTAAAAAGTACACATATCCTCACACAGAGGGAGTTGCCAGTCATCAATGTGCTATCCAAAATCAAAATGTTCACAAACTTAACCTCTACAGACCCGTAATTCTGGGACCATGTCTGTAGGATACAACCCTAATGAATAAAAGCACAAACTTTACTTGTATATGTTATTCATGCTGTAAGTGTTTTGTTATGGTGTCACACTCAACACCAAGACGAATGTTACACAAATTACACATCATGCTTGAATCTCTCTGTAACAAGGATGGAACCCATGACAATTGTTCCAAGTAGTCTGACGAGGATAAATTAACTTAGCAAACAGAAAGTGAAGGACACATCATGCTAATGTTGGCCGTGCTGGGTGCATGCATAAACACACTCTACAATTATGTAATTAATGAAGGAAGTTTACACAGTGAAGTTATTAAATATGTAAGCATATGAGTGGAGACTTAATACACTGAACTTCACTAAATATTTGTACTAACCTGGACCGGTTTCGGGATTACAACTTTACCCCATTTTCAACGTACTCCGACTGATGTTTGTGTTGTATGGGCACCCTCCCGCGGACGTCCTATGAACTTCCTGACCAGGTCATCTTCCAAAGTTCATTAGGTTATCTGCATTCTTCTGGATAAATATCTTCTCCCAGACTGTCAGTTCACTATGTCCGTGGGCGCACTTAACCAACTTAGGTTCTTGTTCAACTTCATGGTTCATGTTCCAGACATGGGCTGCTACTGCGGACTTTTCAATTTGTGCATATTTGACGTGTCTTTGGTGTTCCTTCATCCTGGTCTCTGTATTTCTTTTTGTTTTGCCTATGTATTTTTGCAACTAAACTGGTAGATGCCCAATTTTTTCAGGTGTTGTACTCTCTCTATGTTGGTTGACCTTAACATATTTCCTAAACTGTATCTATTAACCAGGGCTAAAGTGATGTTGTGGTCTTTGAATATTTTCTTGAATTTTTTGTCCATTATTGGGTGGTAGGTGATTTTCCTGTATGTAGACTTCTGCTCTTTTTCCGGTTTTAGTGTAGTCAGATCTGCAATTTGTTTTTGCCTATGATATTTTCTCAATTTTTTGTCGACCAGTTCTTTGTGGAATCCATTTAGTTGTGCTGTATTAATAATTGTTTCATATTCCTTCTTGTGTTCCTCTTTGCTGAGTGGTAAATTCACTAATCTATAAGTTAAGCTGTTCAGTACTGCATGTTTGTGATTGATAGGGTTGAAACTATTGGCTTTTATGTAGTTGTTCGAGTGAGTTTCCTTTCTGTGAATTCCAAATTCCAGCCTATTGTCTTGTTTTGTGATCTTTATGTCCAGAAAGGGGAGATGGTTTTCAGTTTGCTGCTCTAGAGTAAAATTGATTGATTGGTCCTGGATATTAAGTAGTTTTAATGCATCTTGTATATGTTTTTCATTTACTATGGCGAATATGTCATCCACGTATCTCAACCATGTTTTGTACATATGTGGGAAGGCTGATGTAATATGAGTCTCAAAGTAGCTCATATATAGGTCTGCTAGGAAGGGTGATAGTGGGTTCCCCATTGCTAGTCCCTGCCTTTGTTGATAAAATTTTCCATTGAATGTAAAATATGTTTGGTTAATGCATAGGTTTGTTAATGAGACATATTCTTTGATAGTGTTATCACTAAATCCACTTGATCTCAGCCAATTAGTAAGGTATTTCAGAAGTTTATCATTATCGATGCTCGGAAATAGTGCTACTACATCGAATGATACGAGTTGATCTGCTGGAGAAATTTCTATGCGTTTTATTTTATCAATGAGTTCGAATGAGTTTTTGATACCTCTGCTTTCATATTCTGGGAAAGAAGTAAATCTTACGTTGAGCCATTTTGCCAGATAGTAAGTGGGAGCATTAATGTTGTTGATTATAGGTCTCATCTTGTTGCCGGGTTTATGGATCTTTGGTAGGCCATGTAGGCCATGAGAAAATATCATAGGCAAAAACAAATTGCAGATCTGACT
The DNA here is from genome assembly GCA_964059195.1 of Ectobius pallidus. Lineage (NCBI taxonomy): Eukaryota > Metazoa > Arthropoda > Insecta > Blattodea > Ectobiidae > Ectobius > Ectobius pallidus. The sequence goes on along the minus strand of CAXKWD010000006.1, from coordinate 178,223,767 downwards.
ACACTAAAACCGGAAAAAGAGCAGAAGTCTACATACAGGAAAATCACCTACCACCCAATAATGGACAATAAAATTCAAGAAAATATTCAAAGACCACAACATCACCTTAGCCCCGGTTAATAGATACAGTTTAGGAAATATGTTAAGGTCTACCAACATAGAGAGAGTACAACACCTGAAAAAATTGGGCATCTACCAGTTTAGTTGCAAAAACTGTCCACAAAAATACATAGGCAAAACAAAAAGAAATACAGAGACCAGGATGAAGGAACACCAAAGACACGTCAAATATGCACAAATTGAAAAGTCCGCAGTAGCAGCCCATGTCTGGAACATGAACTATGAAGTTGAACAAGAACCTAAGTTGGTTAAGTGCGCCCACGGACATAGTGAACTGACAGTCTGGGAGAAGATATTTATCCAGAAGAATGCAGATAACCTAATGAACTTTGAAATACCAACAGAAGATGACCTGGTCAGGAGGTTCACAGGACGTCCGCGGGAGGGTGCCCATACAACACAAACATCAGTCGGAGTACGTTGAAAATGGGGTAAAGTTGTAATCCCGAAACCGGTCCAGGTTAGTACAAATATTTAGTGAAGTTCAGTGTATTAAGTCTCCACTCATATGCTTACACACTCTACAATGTTTATCTTGTATTCCTCTCAAGTACTAAATTCTAATATTCCTAACATTGTCTTCGAAGAATGATCACAACAAAACCAAGTGCTGCGTGGATGGAGTGGAATTTTCAGGAAGTATAGCTATAGCTGAGATATCGATGCTATTTTCTTTATAAAGTCTGATGTGTTCCCGCACTTGCCAAGGTTATATCTGCAGTTGATATAACAGGAATCCATTCTAAAGAAAAAACATCTCAAAATCGAGCATTTAATACCGTAGTCAGTTTGGTATGACAACTGAAAAAACTCCAGTACCAATATCCCATACCGGCTCACTTCTTACAGCTATATAAACAGAGCAGGGAAGGGAGAAATATGTGGATTGTTGTGATAGGCAAGGAAGAGAGGGATATGCATGGATGAGAACAGGGGTGATATATCTGAAAGGGTTAAGGAAGGACAGAGAGGAAGGAATATCACACTACTTAACGGAATGTGAAGGGGTAAGACGGTGGAGGGAAGAAATCAGAGAGACAAAGTGGGATAAACTTCATAATGAGATAATAACCATCAAGATGTTGAAATTCAGAGAAGAAAAGACTAGGAATATTTAGGAAAAATGAGAGAGAAGTGGATGAGAAAAATTAGGAAATAGATCAAGAGCAAAATAATCAGGAAAGGTGTGGTAAGTTAACCAGAATCCCCATTCATACACTAAACCCAGTGGTTATAGTATGAAGGGAATCTTAGTGGGTAGTGCTAGACTTATAGATAAGAGATATTTAAAGTGGATGCAGATAACTATGTATGTAAAAGTATGTGTAAATAGAATTCTATTCTAGTCTATTCCATTGTACAGCAATATAAATGTCATCTGGTGGAAACACCTCGACCCACGCAGCACTATGTTTTGTTTGTTCTTCACAAATTAATAACAGAATGCTACCTAATCCGGGAAGACAAGATAAACATTTCACACATATTAACAAACTGATACATGCATTCAGACGTGGCATTTTCCTTAATTACATCAGGTCTGTCTTCAATGCAGCAGGAAGACGAGGAACCAAGTCTACAACTTAGTAACTAATAGCTTGAAAACATTGCAAAGTGTCAATTAACCATAAGTCGGAAAAATAAATTTTATGATTTGAATGGATTTAATTGAGCACAAAATTATGAAGATACTTTTTGCTAAAAAGATGATATTTCTTTAACCTTTGAAATTTCATTTCAAAAAAACGTAGTTAATGGCTATTGATCTGCAAAAATAATGTTTTAAACTTAAGTTTCACACTACTGCTACCATGCTACACAAACTACATTACTACATCACAGCAGTGTTTCTGTTGCTTGTATTTAATGTTTTTGTCATGAAAAGGAAAGTAAACTTCAAGCAGCCTAGATAAGTACAGCCTACATAAGTGCAATACCTACGGAGCTCGTTGAATCTCCATTGTGAATTACGATGGGTTACTAAAAGCGAAGACCTCTTTTCAAACCGAAAACACTACAATTAATAATGGAGAGTGTAGATCTCCCGACACTACTCCCAGGAGGTGTACATTTGGCTTCTTTCTCATGGTATGCTTGATATTTTTGGTTTATTTATAATTTCTTATCGAACAACTAAAATTGCACAATGTAACGTCTCGAGATCACTCGCTACTCGCACAGGGGACTCCGCTAAAGCCCCACCCTGTTTTCCTTCACACAGCATGAGCCATCTAGCGAAGAATAAAACCAATGGTTAGCATCGACATCTACACGTACACCACTCAGAAGGAGAAGTGTACGACGTGATGGGTTATCAAGTTAGTTAGGTTAGTGACAAAGCCAAGCAGGACAACAACGCATACGGTACCTGTTCAGACCATTTGGTTGTGGGCTCCTGATGCCTGCCCGCCCGGTCCTACAACCAAGCAATATCAACCACAAATGTAACGTACTTATAACGTTTGCATGAGGCAAGAGCAGTCAAACCTGCCTAAAGCAGTCAGTCTTTCAAGTGTTGTTTCTTTAATGCAAGAAGGACACACTCAAGTGAACTACTGTTTACCTTCAATAAACAACAATATAATCTGGCAGACCGCACATTATTTAGTTTAACTTGCAAGCCTGTGTGACTGGCTGTTTAGGCAGGTTTGATGTAATAACACCGACTTTTCCTTGTCTGAAGCCAATGTCGTACCTCTTATTGTCTTCCGGAGACATCTCTTCCAGCTGGTCGTTGGTTTCTTGCGCGAGTCTCAAAGCCAATTCATGATCTCTTCTTTCCTGCTCCATTTGTTCCCTGTACTCAGCGTCTTCCATCGCTTCCTTTTCCAACTGAGCCTGCAATGAGACCTCTAATATCATATTCGTCTATACAATAAACACTAAGAAAATTATTATGATGGAAAGGTAATTCAATGCCACAGCTGGGATTTGAACCAGGATCATCGGCTCTTCTGTGCCGCTGATCTTACCAATTACGCTACCATGGCAACATGCCAGTACAACATTAAATTCTCCTTCTTACTCACATATCCTGGTATACCACCAGGCGTTCTCAATATCACTCGCCACAACCCAGTGGCGACTTACAGCCAGTGAGTACTTAGTTCATAGTAAATCGCTAGTAGGTCACAGTGGCCATGAATAGGTGGAGAAAATTATCACACAAGCTGCATGGCCGTAGCAAGGTCCTTATGCGCCCTTGGTGAGTTTGACAAATCTACGCCCTCTTACACTGGGGGGTCTAGACATTTTTTTAAAATTCATATAAAATTGTTTATTTTAATATAAAAACACTATTATTAACAAAGAAAACCTAAACCTCAATTTGAAAATAAACTAAGTGTTGGACTTTCAAGGTACTAAAACCTTATTTTCAGACGACTGAACTACCGTCCTTAAAAAGTAATTAAATCATAAAATCTAGAATTTTTATTGCTTGATAAATAACACCAGTCTAAAAAAGGTGGTATTTTTCATGGTTAATTTTGCGCCTTCTTTATACCTGCGCCCTTGGTGGGGGCACATCTCCTTACCACCTAGCTACGGCCCTGACAAGTGACTGTGAAAATTCTCTCCAACAAACTTGAGACATTAAAAGTACAAACTAGGAAAGTGAACAAGTTTAACAATAAGAGTGTGTTCTATTGTCAAATTTTACAAAAACAAGATAATTTTTTTTTCTTTACCACTGACATCGTTTTACGTAAATTACAGGTATTATATTTTACTTTTAATTACATTGTTTTACATAGTAATTATACAAATAATTAAATAGAAGAAAATTAATTTTGTGCTGTCATATGGGCATACAGATTCGAAATGAAACGATTAAAACGATTCACAGATTCATGAACCTTACACAAATCATGCATAAACAATTAAAACTATTGATAGTTAAAAAGGTAAAAATCCAGCTTTGAGGCGCAATTCACGGTTAAAAGTACGCTACCCGCGACAAAACCTCAGATTAGAATTCCCCCCTCCCAAAGTGAGTTTCGTCCAAATCGTTCAATGTTTTTCCATTTAGACCTACATTCATGATCCCCTATACAAAAAAAAATCACATCTCTGCTTATTGTAATGTTATAGGCTAACCAAATAAATCAAGCAGGAGCTAATAAAATTGATAGCGCCGCCACGCCATGTGGCCGAAGTCTGAAACATCACTCATTGTTAACTCCCATCCTTTCCACTTACATTACAGCAAATTGCACAGAGCTATGTACATTAACCTCTGAAATATAACGTTTTACTTTTCTCACATCTCAAATGGATCACACTGTATATTAGCCACATCTGGTACCTAGATAACGCAAAAAATAACTTTTTCTGCCATTTTGTCGCTTGTAACTTGCAAATTAAACCGAAAATTAAAATTGAGCTTTGAGTGCGTTCGGACGCCTGATACTAACCTGAAGTGCTGCAGCGGCCTTCTTGTCTTCTTCCTCTTGCCGTTTCCTCTCTGCTTCTTCTGCTTTCCTCCTCGCTTCCATTTCAATTTTCCTACAAAGTAATATTTATATAAGCATGAAGTTGCGAGTTTTGCCACTCATAAACTACACTGAACTCCATGGTGTTGCATCCCTGAAGGGACTAGGCCTACCACCCAACCGCTGCATCATCTACCATAGGCAGACGGCAGCATGCTGACACCCACGACTGTTAATAATGGTTTCAGAGACCTCCTTAACACAGAAAGGGAGGTACCGGGGCCTGCAAATTTGTAGCCAGCAATGCTAACCACAAGACCACGCAGCCTTCTATCACCCAAACATGAACTAGTAAAAATAATTTCTTTTACTGTGTCATATCAATACACATTCAGTGTTGAGCAATTTGTTGACTTTGGTATCAATAAAAATTATAGTTTACTCATAGGTTGGAGAAATTTCTCACAAATTTTGGAATAACCTTAATAGGTGATCCAATTAAAATGACCAACGACAGTGTATTTGATAGTTTTTTTGGCACAGAAATAAGTACAAAGCTTGCAGAAACTCATCAGTGATTGATTATAAAGGTCTTTACATATTTTGTAAAGAAAATGGAACGATACACTTTTCCTACTGCAATAGGATCTGTTGATTGTACTCATGTTTGATTAAATTAATCGGGAAAACATTGTGAAGTGTATTTATATATAATCAATGAGTATATTCGTCTTCATAGAGACGAAAAAAGTAAGTAAAAACTTACCAAAAGGACGATCGTTTCGATGAGATACTTCTGATTCATAGTGAATACTGATATCTAACAGAATTTATTAAACAAACAGTTCTTGAAAACCGAATTCGAATTATATTTCACAAGACCAGCAGACTATGTTGGAACATGCATTTTCCTCCTTGTGCAGTGAGCAGTTCACATAGAGCTAATATTGTACCAGAATACTGGAAAATATTCATAAAAACTAATTGAAAAAACTGCTGGAATTCATATTATGTTCATATGAACTAATATTTTCAAATTCAAAAGTGCCTTTAAAATTCAATGAAATGAGAACCACATAATAGCTACACTCACTTTTTCCTGTTTTCTTCTTCCTCTCGCTTCTTCTTCTCCTCCTCCTCTTTTCTCCTCTTCTCTCTTTCCATCTCTTCCTGCATCTTTCTTATTCGTTCCTGCTCCTCTGCGTTCTTCTGTTCCTGAACTTTCTTCTGTAGTTGATTCATTTGTTTGTTTGTATTGTTTACCAGTCCTGCGTACAATTTGTCTATCTCTGCTGCCTTTATCCTGTCTTCTCTCTGTAACGTGAAAATGCGATGCAAATAAAAGTGAAATTTTACGAGACAGCTATATCTAGCTCTGAAGATCCTTAACATACCATTATCAAATAAATTACTAGATCTATTACCTCCAAGACGAATATAAGAACATGATTTAAAATCATTCTCGTAGTCTCTATGACTCGATTACAAGAATGATAATTATATTATCAAATTGGTAATAAATATTAAAGTCTGTTCAAAATTTAATTTTACTGTCAATAGTTTACTTCCAATTCCATAACTGTCAAATTAAAAAAAAATGTATTTAGATTTATTTCGTTATAATGGCCTATAATTAATACCCCAAATATTAAGAATATAGGCCTACATATAGCCTACTTTTAAAAACGGGATGTAAAATTAGCGGTTTGTAAAATATTTTAGACAATTTAGAGGTCCTCTGGTTCAAAAAGGTTGAGAAACGCTGGGTTAGAGGACAGATTTATGTTGACTGCCCTCCCAAATCTACTGAACAAGGAAGCAACTGAATTTCTTCCATTAAAACTATAGGTAATGTATGTACATTGCAACACTTTTTGTAGTTAGTGGTTAAAAACGTAAATAAAATCGGTTAAAAACCTTTCACTGCACTGTACAACGTTTCAGCCTGCCCCCCAGGCCTTTTTCTATTTCTTCCATATTGCCACTTGCTTACCCCTCCCCCCCAAATTTACAGTTAGCATAACATGAAATTTAACGAAGATCTGGGCTCATCCATTTTGTCATTGCTAGACTGCCTTGCTCATTGCATTACACACATGCACATCAAACCGACTCTCAGGGCCAGTATTACCACCTGCCACCAATTCCTCCTGATACGTGACTTCCAGACAGGTTAACTGGAAGATGTCTTGTAATACCACCGCTGAACTGCTATCGGGAAGAACGCAGTAAAATTTTGTAAAATGGTCCTTAGCTCATTGAGCAAAGAGGTGTGTTTGTTGTAGTTCGGTAGGCGTCCGCTAGGTGTGGCAGCTCGGATTTGTATTTGTACAATTAAATTACATAAGAACATATTGTTTTAAGCGCATTAATTGATTTGTGCAATACTATTTCATTCATAAGTGAGCGTAAAATGACATTTTTGTATAAATTAAATCTTCCGGCATCAGTTCTAAAATTCTGGTGACCAGGAAACTTCAGCTTGCTGCCATCTTGTTTCAACCAAGATTCCCTAACTAGCAGTTCGAAGTTTGTCAGCCACTCCATCCTCCTGCTAGCTTATATGGAAGAGTTCTTCCCGATAGCAGTTCAGCGGTGGTATTACAAGACATCTAGCTTATATGGAAGACAGATTTTGTCAGGCGATCATAGTACACAATTCTTGGCGAACTTCCAGATAGGTTCTCTATCTGGCAGATAAATATGATATCAGCAGGTCATCGTACATGCCCTAAGGGTTAATTTTGGTTGTATTTCTTGCTGCTAAACTGGAGTATTAATTTCAACAGACGAATGCTAAATGTAGGCCACTAAGCACACTGTACCTACCTTAATCTTCTCAACAGCTGCAAACATCTCTGCTTGAAGCTTTTTCAGTTCTGATGAGCTGAGCTCTCTGTCTTTCTTCAGTTGACTTATAGTCGATTCCATTTGCTTCAGTTTGGCCTGCAATAAGAAAACATTTCTCTTTATTCATTGAGTGGATTTAGGCTCCGTTTATTTCAAACATATTATACACAAGTCAAAGCAATTAGAGGGACTTCAGATGTCCATGGTTTATTTCCATAAAATCATCACCAAAGAAATTTTCCATAAATGTGGGAGAAAGAAACAACTGGACACGACTAACCTGGAGACTGTTGATCTTCATGATCCCTCTGTACCTCGGCTGATGAGCGCTCTTTGCCAGGAACATGCGCACATTCTTCTGAATTGTAATCAGACATTGCCTCCTGTACAAAATTTTGTACTTTACTGCAACACAATAAAACTAGATTAGTTCAAGACCTTTTGAAACTATAAAACTTAACCGTTTTTATTTTTAACACATAAAATGCTAATTTTGCAACAATTGTCAGCCCCCAGCACACTAAAGGTCTGCTGGAGTGTAGGGGGTGGGGTTTACCCAAGCTAAAACAATTACAGTATGCATGCACAATAGTACGTACATTTAATCACAGAGAGCGCGCACCACTGGGATTTCTTCCATCTTGACGTGACGAGCCATTTCTGAACCTTAGCCACCATGCTGGCCAGGTTCTCAGGGTCTGATTTCATGATGGAATCAAACTCTGCAAACTTGCCAGGTCGGAAAAACACTCTGGTCACACCAAACCTGTAGTCGTTCTCCGTCATGCCGAGCGCTTGTAGCAGTGCCTGGTGGCCATCAACACAAACTCAGTAACCAACCAGTTTCAATTAAGTGAAGTTAAATTCTTCATCTCAAGTATTAATACATATTTATTAACTTCCTATAAATGTGCGTTACCTTACAGAAAACCCTGGGGTCCAACTTGGCCAGTTTGGGCGGCAGGAACTTGTGATACATATTGTACAGATCCTGGAACTGAACGCGGGACGGGAAACCGTTCTGCATGAGCTCCATCACGCTCGTCATGCCCGAGCATTCCAGCTGCGATAAGATGGACCCTCCTTCAAACTGGTGGTCCACCATCTTCTGGTTTGGCTTTATACATCTTATGAAATTTGTGCCCTGCAAAAACAAACAGTCCCATTATCCCTTGTAAAACATGACAGGCACGTCAATACTGTTATCTCTTCTTGTACTGCAATTGTTTTGAACGCTCCAAAATCCTCGAGATTTAAACCCATGCTTAATGCTCTGAAATGCTTCTTACAACCCGAAAGAAATTACAATACTAATAATAAACACAGCCTTTACTCCCGGCCTGAAGCAAGTGTGGAACTAATAAAAATGTATGGATATTTCAGAATGAAAGTGCAAAAGAAATTATATGTCTAGCATTCTTTGTTTTATTAATATCTTATTTGGGAAAAACCAAATATAAGGTGCATCGTCGCATGACACATATCCCACCCTAACCCACCCTCAGTGAAGCACTTTCTTTTATACCACGATCTAGCAATTCTTTGTGGATAAACAGGCTGACAAACCATTGGGTACAAGGCAAACCTGTGGATACAAGGCACTTACTCTCGCAGTTTTAATATTTGGTACAAGGGGCACTCTCGCATTTTTAATATTTGGTACGGTTGGGAGTGTCGGTGACAATATACAAGGATAGTTTGTCACCATGCTTCGCTGAGAAATAAAATGTGAATATCGAGTGGACGGAGCTTAAAGTGCACCTTGTATTTGTCTTTCGCCTGTTATTTTTCTTGAAAAGGTGCATTTAGGCAGCTCTATCTTCGAAATTTAAACACCCAGTTTGAAAAACACGGATATTACAGTCTAGCAGGAGAGTTTAAATCATAAGCAGTAAAGGGTTAAATATCAAAGTAATTCCTTACAATCAGACATTTTTCCGAGTGGTTTTGCTTAATCCGGTCTTTGGTTCTACTGTAACTCACACATTCTGACGTCTGTGCTTACAACTCGAGAACAAAACAATGTTATTTCTGGGTTAAGATGTGACACGACTGTTGGAAACACACTTTGACTGCTAATTCCATCATTTGACAGGAACATATTTTTGAAGTTTCGTGAATTGATGGATTTTAATACTATGCATATTCAATCTTTTAATTTGATTACCAACTGCTAAAATGCGTTTTTCTTTTATTTGCTTACGCATCAGTGTAATTTGTTTGGCAGCGTGTACACCGCATGTTTAATGATTTGTGTATTTTTTCTATAACAAGACACTAATTTTAAGTTAGGCCTACAATGTCGTTGTTCACATATATTTGCTAAAATGTATTATTAAATTTGAATATTTATGATATTGTAACGTTATGTCATTATCATTATGCCAATTATCAATAAATTTGCGAGAACAAAGTTTGAGCAAATTTATCCGATGAAATTTGTAATCTCGAGTAGGATTTAAGACTATTCCACAAATAAAAAGTAACGAATTTTGTAAATAATAATTACTTCCTTAGTTTGCTGTCAAAATCCTGTCAGCTGTGAGATCATGGCATACTAAATGAATGATCAGTCCATGCATTGATTCGAATTCCCAATGGTACCAAGATGGAGTGTCAGCATCAGAATGCTATAAAAATGTTTTAATCTATACACATTTACATTATTTTAATTTCTAAACAAGTTATGTTGCTTAAAATAAGTGTATTTATTCTCTTCACTGGCAGCTTCTGACATATTTAATAATGGCACGTTGATGCCTTACGAGCTGATATTTCATCAGATAAAATTGCATGCTTGTGAAACAAGGAAGCATATTACAAAATTGGTCTATATTCGAGGAATTGCTAAACGTTATTGGTCAGTACTACAACTTGTGACTTACGGTGCTCTTCAGCTTCTCCATGAGTTCCCCGAGCTGGGTTTTGAACTTAGAGCCGACGCTGCTGAATGCAAGCTTGCCTCGCTGCTGACTCGTGTTGGACGACAACACAAACAACTCCCTGAGGAACGGGTTCCTGCTCTCCTGGACCAACGCTTCCAATGACGTGTGCAGAGCATCGTTATTCTTCTCGATAAACTGGCCCTGGAAACAAAACAATTCACAAATGTCAATCACGATGCTATTTTGAAATTATAGGAAACAGCCAATATTTGGTGCAAGCAGAATGCAGATACACAGAGAAGACAAGTGAAGTTAATTAACTGTGCAGCAAGGGGTTAACATTTAAATACACTGTTACTGTGAATGAAAACTCATTTAGCCCATAAGAACTGTGCAGAGGTAGCGTGCTCTTGCCTCTAGATCGGGAGATTGCAGGATCAAACCTGGCATGGTCGATGGTTTTTTCAGGATGCATAAATCCTGGGCATGGAATCCTCGGGGGTGACTTTAAGCTGAGGGACCAGTCTCATAGATTTATGGAATGTAAAAGAACTCCGGGTATAATTTAGAGCCCCTGGACAAAATTCCTCTGCCCTTTCATGTCCAAATAATACCTTAGTTTCCTGTGAGAGTTTCCTATTACGTGTCCCTCTATTTTCTCATGGAACAAAATTAGTCTAGGTACCAAAATTTCCAATTGGAGGCCCCAGGGTTACAGAGCATAACACTGCATGTAATGGGTCAAGTCTGCTGCAGATGAGGTCCATTCTGAGACCAGAGCTAATCAAGGCTCAGAGCACCCCACACTAGACCTCCCTACTCAGAAAAATCTGAGCCGGTACGAGGACTGAACCCACGACAACTCTTGGTTGCCTTGTGCCACACCACTGTTAGGGTGTGCAAACCGGTGGTGCTGAATTAATTTGCAAATTCCTTTTGTAATCATAAATGGACAAACAATTACAAATAATGTCAACATGTCTGTGTGTGTGTCTGTGTGAACAGCCTAGCTCCAAATCGGAAAATTGTATGAAAACAAAATGTTGTATTTGGGTTAGGTACTTTTTGAGGATGGCCCTGGGATTGACTCAGCCTCTAACAGAAATGAGTACCAGGAGAAATCCTGGGGTAAAGGCAACCGATGCGTAAGGCTGACAACCTTACCACATTCATGTGCCAATTGTCTAAAAACCTGGGAGCTTCAACCTCCTCGGACCCTCTGAGCCTCCATGGCCTGTAATAGGGAACACTTTACTTTACTTTAACTTTTTGAGGATGTGACAAGAAGATTGGCAACAACTTTCTCTTATTTTTAAGGGAACTTTTCATAAAGAAAATTTCGTTTTTTGCAATTTTCTCAAAAATGGTTTGAACTATTTCCTTTAAATTTTGTACATGGGGTTTTTATACCAAGAGCAAAAACTTTTATTTGAAACATTTTTTCCCAAAAAATTCTCGGATAGGTATTATAAGCCACCCACTGTTTAAAGAAACTCTGGTGAGTAATAAAGCTTTGCATCAGGTTGAAACAACTGTAATATGGCCTCTTATTCTATTCAGAATGTGAAGTGAGAAAAATGTATTGCCCATACTTAGGGTAAAGAAAGTTATGTGAGTGCATTAATCAGATTTTATTTGGGTTATGTATCCTTCAGGGATGCGATGTGATGTGGTAAAGACAATCTCTTCATTTTTAATACCAATTTCCATGAAGAGAATGTCAATATAATATACTAAGAGGCTAACTTTTATTTGGACAGAGGAAGTTATGCGAGTTTCACATAAGATTTTTCCTAAGTTCTAACATGTTACTTTATACACCTTCAGTCCCAAAGACATTCCACTGTATAGGATAATGAAATGTGTATTTCCACAGATGAAGAAAACATGTTCTAGCATAACTTTCAAATGTTTCAAAGTATGTTTGTTTTCTCTGGGATTTCTGTTACTGCATAATACATGACGTATTGGTTCGCAAGGCACTGAGGTCTCCAAGTTCACACTCCCTATCATGGACTCGACATGTGCACAGGATAGAAAAGATGTCATGAATTAAGTGGAATGAAAGGAAATAGACATTAAATCCATGTCTGGGATATTAATACAAGTAAGAATCAGCTTGAAAAATGTTATGTCATAACCAGGATTTGAACACGGATCTTCGGCTTAACGCACCGATGCTCTACCATTGAGCTACCATGACAACATGCCAGTCTGACATCAAATTCCTCAACTGATTCAGAAGACAAGGCAAACCACGGAAGGTTTCTCGACGGAGCATCGGAGCGTTAAGCCGAAGATCCGTGTTCAAATCCCGGTTATGACATAACATTTTTCAAGCTGATTCTTACTTGTAGATGTCATGAAGTTTCTGAAAGAGATTCTAACAATTTCAACAGTTGAGACACGCTAGACAGCAACTGAAATCAGTATAATTACCGTTCTGTAGCACACGGCTCCTGCATAATGACGTATCATGAAGCCTTCATTGTCTCGGGTGTCGCGATGTGCTTTAAGTCGTGATGTTCTAGGCAGAGCTAAGCGAAAGTGTCCTGACCATTTCTGATGAACTTCCATCGTAAAATGTTCTGCCATAGGCTTCGGAAGTTTGGACTCTTCGTCCAAAATACTGAAGATGCCGGTTCCTCTGGACTCTATCAAATCTGCAAAATTAATTCACATGTGCAGTGGTTTGCTTCTTGCACAGCCGCCAATGGCAATAGATAGCTGAGAATCAGACATCTGATCTTAGTCCCTCTGGTATTGGATCGATGCACCTTCTGATCAAACTGTTATATTGAAATTCATTAATCTAAGTTTGTTTTCCCCAGACTTGTGGCCTTTCTACTGATTTCTGTAGCCTGTCCTCCTATTGTGGATTCAACTGTTTGTCTGAAAACTTTATGTTTATGCAATGTTCTTTCAATCCAATCTCAATGCTCCTTTTTGTTTGTCCAATATAAACTTTTTCACAGTCATACAATTTATTTGATAGATGCCTGATTTTTATTGCTAAGTTTTCTGTCTTTATGTTTTGCTTCAAGGAGTCAGCCATTTCATAATTACGAGTGGGACATTCTAGCAAATTATAAAAACTATTTTTGTTTATTACATATCATAAATAATAAACTAGAATTGGTTCTTCACATTCTGTAAAATTTACAGTGCCTTCTCCTCTACACTACATGCAAAGATTATTTAAAATTTATTTTACAATTTTTATATTTTTTTTCTCAAAATCTGTTACGGGTGGGACATAATTTGGACACTGATTTTAATGATACAAAACAAAAGTTCATTTTCTGTTCTGTTACTGTTAGGCTCTTAATGTTGTTATTAATGACGATATGAGGGATTAATTACTTCGAATTCAATAACTGTGTTTTCGTCGAATTAAGAAATGTATTTAGATTTATTTCGTTATTATGACCCTAAAAATGGGATGTAAAATTAGGGGTCCGTAATTTTTTTTAGACATTTTAGAGGTCCTCGCGTTCAAAAACGTTGAGATATGCTGCCCTAGACCATACTCAAGCAGTAGTTCAAAAATGGTTCATGAAGATGATCATTCCGAACGACTTTAACTGGCAATACACTCAAAAATGTCATTACTGTTTGAGCTGTGATCTTGCAAAATCGCAGGCAGACCATTGAAGACTTCTGCGATATGTGATTACCGAGTGCTAGCAGGAGCAGCATCACCTGTAGATCTGCAGGAACTTCACAATCAACTTGATGATTACCCATATTTCCTCTCCAAGGTTGTCACTTTTTTCAAAGATTGAAACAAAATTTGGTAAAATCGCAATGTGGGGAGACCCACTTTGAAAACCAACTTTCTCCTCATAAAACACATATTTTGTTATAGATAGTTCCCTGGAGAGGAGATGCTGTCTCGACTAATGATTTGGTCAAACCCACCCACCCTAAACTATACACTTTCTTTTATAACACGATCTAGCGAAAAGTAGCATGACTTCAGTCATATTTTTATTTCCGTATGATGAAGAAATTCGTGATTGGACGTTAGAGGTGTGACATCACAACAGCAGAACACACAGAATTCTGAGAAACAGGTTCACAAACACAACAACCTTGCGAGAGAAATACAATATGACAATTAAAAAACAGGAAAATTCTTTAATTCTTTAATAGTCATTAGGCAATGATGTTGCAATAGATTACACTACCTACAGACAGTACCTACAGAATGCCTACTAAATTAATATCACTGTTCATAACCTAACAGAACCTATTACACAAATATCACCGTTCCTAACCTAACTGCCACATGTTGGTCAACCTGCTTAGTGAAAAACAAAAAAACATCACCTGTCCGTGGAAGCTTGTCACATTGAGAGATTGGTCCCCCTACATTGCGACTTTGCCCAAAATTTTATGCAAGCACACTGCATCACCGAGAAATCGCAAAAGCAAAAGACAACAATGGACAAACACTCACAAATACTCAGTACAATGACTCACAGCTGGATCATGCACCACTTATGAACTTCGGGAACTTTTGAGTAGCACGTCATTGTTACTGCGCAGCATGTTGCAGTTAATATTCCCAAATTAAATAAACTTTTCTGTTATTTTATAGATGTATTGCTTTTAGTTCTCCTGCGGTATAATATGATTTTCCTCGTTACCTATACAGTCCTGGTTGTCTCTGAACTCAATTTTTGGTACTTGAAGAGCTTCTCTTTGGTACAGGTTCTGCTCGTCTTTCAGGATTCTCTCGTTGAAGAACTGCTGCAGTTTCTCGTTACAGTAGTTGATACAAAACTGCTCGAAGCTGTTGACAGTGAAGTATTCTGCAACAAACAAGACAGGAGTGACATCAGTAATCTATCCGTTTCAATGTTTGTTTCATGTCTGTCCAATTTGATCACAGTACGACCATTAGCGTAGACTTAAAACTGCTTTCCATCAGGTTTTAAAGGGGGGTAGCCGCTGTGTGTGTCATGTGACATTTTAATTGAACAAACAGATCTATAGTTTGTAAAGCAAACGCAAGGGTAAAAAACGAATACATTAAGCATATCTTTTTACATAATCTAGATGTCCTTTTAAAATGAAAATGCTGTTCTAGACAATTTTATTAATTTCTTTCTTATGTGCATAATCGATTATAGTTTAAAATTACCAGGCTGATTGGGTGTAATGCTCAGCACTGCTAGTTATAGAACGGAATGGTATGTCATAGCCAAATAGAGACAGTTGAATATGTAAATTACAAATTAAATTTCTTAAAACTATAACCCTAATGTACCTTCGGGTAAAATAGAGTTCATTAAACTGTATATTCAATAAATAAATAAATAAATCTTTTTACATACAGATATTGCAAATTTCACTTTCTACACTGCAACCAAGGTGTGAAATACAGTTAACTCTGTAATGCAGATTTTTTCCTTTTAAATAATGTTTCAGAAATTAAAAACAATAATTATAATATTTTAAAATAGGACTAATATGAATGCAGCATGAGATGCTTCTGACATATCGCCATATATAGTGGAATTGTGTCTGATGAGGATGCTACACGTTCTACGTCTTCCACAGAAGAATGTCCTACAACTTTTGCATCCTCAGACTCTGTTACAAAAAGTGAAAATTAGGTCTGTGAAGAAAATGGGGGATTGGGGAAATATAAGAGGTGTGAAAACTGTCTGGCAGGCTAAGAGAATGTGTAATGAAATTAATACAGCGAATTTTGATTTCCAAGGACTATGTCAAAATAATGGGGTACAATTCATATAATATGTTAAAATTGTAATTATCTAGTTAACTATATTTGTATGAGTACACAGTTATTTAGATATTACAAGCAGCAGCGTCGGCAGGAATTTTACTAAGGGGGGGCAGAATCAATTTCGGACCTCAATTTCAAATCATTAGGCTAAACACATTAATATTCACTTAGTTAACCGGATCGTTATTTTGAACCCAAGAAGAATTCGACGAGGCTACAAAGTTTTTTAAGTTAACAGAATACGCTCTTTTGAGCAATAGCCTTGGTGAGATATTATTATAAATACATACTATAGTTATAATTAGTTAATACTTGCTAAACTCATTATAAAGTGCTTCTATTTTTTTTATTCTCCATGCTGCAACTGTAGGTTGACAAAGAGTACCACAAATAAATGAATCCATAAGGCAATCCAGAGGGGGGCAGTTGCACCCCCATGCCGACGCCCATGATTACAAGCAAACTAACCTAACCTGAGGGCTGGATTTTAGGGGAGATGGTGGTGTACAGCTTCTACACTAGATTGTGCACAAAATATATCTGGTTTTAATCCCAAACCTCACTCCATTGAAGGCATATGAATTTGTTAATAATGACTGGGATGTTAAATCTGACAGGCCTCTTGGTGTCTTTTGACAGAGAACACTAATGCCAGCATCACACTACACTACACATGCTCATCTCTTCACACTATCACCAGCTATTCGACATATACTTACCAAAGCCAGCGATATCAAGAACTCCAATGTAGTAACTGGAAGCTTTGAAAGGAATGGACTTGTTAATGCGCTGCACAATGTAGTCAAACAAATTGCTATACGTTGCCTTTGCAAGTGCATCTCTAGCGTTGTTAGCTTCGTACACCTTCAATGGTACCCTAAACACAGAAACACAGAGAGGCGTTGGTAATCTCAATGTTAAAATTCATATTCTGCTCATAAAGGGTAAAAAGGGAGGAACAGCCTTGCACAGATAATTCAGAACTCACATGATAACTGTGCCTTTGAGACCCCCTCGACTCGACTGCATGACTCGGGACACAAGCGCTTGTCTCAGCTCCCCAGGATCCACTCCTATCAGCTTTGCTGTGATTGCCAAAGACTTCTCTGAGGTCGCACAGACTCGACACCCCCCCTTTGTGTCATCAGGATTGTCCTCGAACTCCACGTTACCCAGATGGAGAACGGCTGCCACAGTGGAGTAGATATCCAGTCTCTCAGCATTGCTCAGACCTAGTCGACTCAACGCCTGTAACAATCAACCAATCACAATCATCTAATTTTATAGTTTTATTTTTACCAGTTTCATTTTATTGCACCTACAAGCAATTATTTTTTCATCTAAATTCGCAAGGACTGAACACTGAAACATCTTCGTACCTGTAGCTTCTTTGATCAAAATCTGATCATTGAACACGGTGATTGTGTATATATAAGCTGCATAGGAGATATGAAAATAAAAATGTATGTGTGGTGAAGCATTTTTAATAATAATAATAAACAATATTAATAAGATGATATAATTATAGCAATGAAGCTAATCTAACCCGCTGATGAAGATAAAAACACAAAGTCACATGTGTCACTATCACCATAACCTCTCTCGTTTCAATGACAAAACTAGCGTAGATTTATTAATTTTCATGGTTTTATTATTCATCGCATGCTTAATATTATGTAGACCTTTGCTAAATGGTCACAACAAATATAACTCGATGTCCAGATTGTCTACAAACGACTAGTAGAATCCATATTTTAGTTTTCTTGTGGTTTAATCTCTTATTACAATCTACATTAATGCGATTTACAAAAGGAAATTTTCCTGAATCTGCTCTTTGCTTTTGAGGTTTGATTTTCATTTTGTGGTCTAATCTGCCTAATTATGTTGGACTTTGTATTTAATACTTTATGTTGGACCAAGCAATTCCCATCCTAATGTATTAACTGTATCTGCGCCCTGCCCACTTCTGGTTTCACAAATCTAGCTTCTCTATTGCTGCACATTCTGATATTGGACATACATAGATTTTACATGAAAACTACTAATAGAAAATTGACCTATACACTTTATTTTTGAAGTTTCCCCATAAATAATAGTCACATACTGTTAGAAGAACTTAAAGACAATTGGTTGTATAAATAAAAGAAAGCCACTGCTACCTAGCCGTTGCTTATGAGAAGGTTGAGAATATAGCAACGGCTGGCTGTTTCAAATAAATAAAAATTTCCCCTCCCTGCATAGCCGCGGCTCAGGCTACTGGTAGCAAGTGCTTGAACACCTGCATCCCATACCGCTCGGCACATTGCAGCTGTGTAAATAAACATGCCACTTGACTGTCTGTGACTGATTTAAAATTTAAAGTTCAGTATATAATGTATAAAAGTATTGAATTTAAAGAAAGAAAAGCTACTTTGGGAGAAAGGAAAGAGACAAGAGAGTGAGAACATGTCCTCGTAGTTGTTACATCTCTAGGCCTAGTATTAAAAGGTCCTGGGTTCAAGCCCCAGTGTCAGAGGAATTTTTCTCCTACAGTATTCTCTAGTATTCATGTTTTATTAGAAAACCTTGATTTTAGGGCACTAAAAATTATGTTTAGGCTTGTAAATTAATGAATTAAGCATTTAACTAAAACAGTAGACAGATATAATTTTACTTAATTTTTATAAACAAAAGTTAACATTTTATACTAATAAGCACATTTCGATATTTTGCTTACTTGTACCGTCATAGAAACGTATTATAGTTTAACATTTTAAATAATACTTAACAGAGTAGGTAATTGTCCTAAAATCACAAGTATACTTAGTACCTATTAGGTAAATAATTAGGATATTTTATAATCTTAGCAGTTTTAATAGTTTGCTCTTGTGCAGACTGTACAACTGAAGAGTCTAAAAGCTGGTGCTCTACCCCGTTTCTTTCATTCCCTCCAAGTATTTATGTTTGTTTGAAGAGGGGGCATAGTCAAATTGATAGCAAGACAAACAAACCCGGATAAGCTTTTAAGGGTGCGAGATTTGTTCAGATCAGCTTATTTTGTCCCACATTAAATAGCTTTGTAAGAGGATGGAGTTTCCATTTTTATTTCAATATGTTTTGCTATTAGTAAAGAAGGTAGGTCTACATATATATGTAGTTCTTTTATTAATATTTAATTATTTTCCATAATTAATTCATAAAATACGTTCGTTTTGAATCTACTTGCTACATAATAGGTTTGAAGTTATTTAGTTTACAGCATTACAATTTGAAATAGTGTTAAAATAATTATTCACGTTTGAAATATTTTAGTTCATATTGATAACAGTAAAATATGAGAATGTGTTAGACCTATAATGATGTATTATTTCATGATTATTATTATTATTATAATAAAGAAAAGTAACAAAGTTAAGTTACACATGTTTTACAATTTTATTGTACAACCGGTTCTTTACATCTGTGCACATCATAATCCATACGTTCCTTATAAATTACTCATATTGGTTAAAAAATCACCCCCATGAACCCCGCCAATACGATTAAAAACTTTCTTGAGCAAGCTGAGTCCGCAAATGAGGTGCCTCAGAAAAAAGGAAGCCGCTGCTACCAACAGAGAGCCGCGGCTTAGTTTTATTTATACCAAATCCTAAGCAGCGGCTGAGCTGTCAAGGTCGTTGAGCAACGGCTAGGCAGGTGGTTGAGGAAGCCGCTTTTTATTTATACCAAACCAAGCAGCTGCTATGAATTAGTGAGTTTTGAGCCGCGGCTTGGTCTTATTTATACCACCAAATATCACAAGAGAAATTAACTCTGTCTCGGAAGCTGAAATTATCAGTGTGAAAGAAAATTTCCTAAAAAGGTGCCAGTATTGTGTGCCAACAGCTCTTGTGATGAGGTACGTGATTATTTTCATTGTAATTTTAACTCTAAATGTGACAACCTGAATCATTACACTGCTAGCGGCTTTATTTTCATAGATATTTCACCTGATCACTCAGGAGTTGGAGCTGTGCCCGCCGCAACGCAGAAACCCACATGATTGGCCAACTCATATGTGAAACGCACTCTCTCGGAGGAAATTGGATATACTTTGCAGGAATTTTACATGACTGATTTTATATTGTTTATATCTTCTAAAAGATTGAAACCAAATGATGACAGTGGGTATTTGGAACAGATCTGGTGAAAAACTTAGAAGAAGGATTAAAAAATTGGGATTCAAGGGGTTTAGGATTAACAAAAGAAAAATTGTGTTGCTTGGTATCTGTATGAAAAAAAAATTGCAATACTGAGGTACCACAATCATGGACAACAAACAACACCACTGGTGAAAATAGGTTCTTACGATAACGGTTGTCCTCATACAGTTTGGTAAGAGAAGCGGACTATCTTGAGCGGCCGGCTTTAACAAGGAAACATTTGTTTGAAACGAAGTTATGGTTACAGTATGAAATGAACTAAAATCAACACTATAAATAGATTTTCAGTTTACATATCTAGTGTTATTCCAAAATATATCCAATTTGCCTCGTATTTCTTCAATCCTGTAAAACTTGGATACCTCATTTGTGACTTCATTTACAAATATTTTTATATCATAAACCTCGACTGCTTCCTTAAACATGTACGTGCAAGACTACGCATTCCGGGAAAACTGTTATGTCTGAAATTATTCAAATTACCCCGCCTTAGTCCAAGTTCATTTGCATAGGAAACTTACCTTATCCATGTTGGTGAAGTCTTGCACATCGTCCAGCATCGAGTCCTTGAGGCCCCCACTGGACAGGTGGTCTCGACTCTTCTGACTGGCACTCAGCTTGTTCTCTGACGCAGACGTTGTGAAGTACCGTGTGCAGCCATTGTTCAGATACTGAAACAACACAAACCAAACTATTAGCTTACACTTGCACGGCCATTCCTCAGCAATTCAAACAAAAAACACCATAATATTAATATTATGTTCCTCTTTACAAGGTATGACTACTAAGTTTGCAACATTTGCAACAAGGTTGCTCGTATGTCTGGACAAGTCCCCAGTCAAGCATTACCCGAGTACCAGTGCATTCAGTTTAACAGCTTCAAATTGGATTAAAAGGCAACTGGAACTCATGAAATGTTGGTGCAAGTATACAGGCAGGATGCTTTGAGTAGAAAATGTGTGTATGATTGGTTTGCACTCTTTTGCCCTGGCAAGGAATCTGTGGAAGACGAGCTGCATTCAGGCTGGCCAACCACAAGCAGCACGTGTGCGAGTGTTGCAATTAACTAACAGAAGAATTGGGTATTAGCAAAGACACAGTGCATGCCATCATCCATAACGATTTGGGAAAATGCAAGATTTCTTTACCATTTGTGCCCCACTTGCAAATTGACAGACTTGCAAAGAAGCAAAACATTTTGAAACCTGTGGTGATTTCGAGATGTGTGACCGGGATCTGAACTTTCTGGGCTCCATTGTCACAGTGGCCAAGTCGTGGTGTTATCAATATGACTCCGAAACGAAGAGGCAATCAACAGAATGGGGTTCACTGTCTTCCCCCGGACACACAAAAACTAGCTTGCAAAAATCCAAGATGAAAATCATGCCGATCATATATTTTGATAAAGACACAATCTTCCATAAGGAATTCATCCCTGCTGGCCAAATTTGAATGCCACATTCTACCTAGAGGTACTCATATGTTTGTTGCAGCCACAGATGATCCAGACCGGAAATTGGATGTTCCTGCACGACAATGCACCATCGCATACTGCCATCCATGTGCACCAATTCTTGACTCGTCATGGCATGACTGTTTTGACACCCACCTCACTTTCCTCATTTTGCTCCTGCTAACTTTTTTTGTTCCCTCGTCTTAAGGGAGCCATAGTTTGTGGACTCTGAGATTCAGCATTTATGAAAACGATTCCTAAAAAAGACTTTTCGACAGTTTCCAGAAGCTTTACGAACAATGTCATAAGTGTATTGTATCTGGTGAAGACTACTTTGAAGGCCAAAGCAAGTATTTCCCATGTGCATTTTGTTTTTGAGTTTTTATTATACCATTCAACGAACTTAGTACACACACCTCATATGTCAAGTTTATTTAAGGTGACTAAAAATTGTTCATAGAAGACCTACTTTTTAAATCATGGAATAACGCAGCAATTGTTTACACAGGTTAGACACACAAATAGCCATACACAATCAAGTTAGCCAATAGTACAATAAATCTCAATAGACTGCTGGAATTTTCCATGTAAATAGGGAACATATTGAGTTGGGGTCAGATACAAATCAAATCAATCCCTAACTCCATACGTACACATATACAGAAAGAACCAAGAAAATAATCATCTTCATCTTGTCAATAACGGTCCAAAAACGCTCATCCACTGCACATTCTTCACGGTTTGTGCTGGTTGGTGAGCATTTTCGGTACCCACCTTCCACACACTTTTTTATATCTGAGCTTTTCTGCAACAATCATATAAATGGAGGTACGTCCAACTTGCAGAGGTTCATCAGCCAGAGCGCTAATCGTCAATCGCTGATCACTTTGCAGTTTTCAGATCACTTCTTCAGCGATTTTGTCTGCCTGAATACTGGATATGGACGAGTGTTTTTGGACCGCTCGACAAAATGGAGATTTGTTTTCCCACATTGTTACAGGCAATGAAACTTGGATATCCTACACCAACGCAGAATTGAAGCAAAAGTCAATGCAGTGGCACCATTCAAGTTCACCAAAATCAAAATAGTTTAAGCAATTTCAAGTGATTCGATTCCCAGGCCTGGTGCATAGAACTGAATGGCGATTAAGTAGAAAAATGAAGTAGATACGTAGTAAACTAAAACTGACAATAAAATCCTTTTCTTATGATTTTTTTTTTTTTTTTTATGAATATGCCTTGTAAGACACTTACACGGAAGTCATCGGGCTTGGTGATGCTCAGCTGCTCTCTCAGACTTTGCTGCGCGCCTGCGCACAGCAGATAGAACACATGATAGTTACGCTCCAGCTCACTCTGCCGACAGATACGAGACTTCTCGAGCAAGTAGTGCGAGATGTAACCCCCCACCACTTGGTACTGGTTGTCAAAGTGAACCTCCATGAATTTGCCGAAGCGACTGCTGTTGTTGTTGCGAGTTGTCTTTGCGTTTCCAAATGCTTCCATCACAGGGTTTGCTGCAATCACACACAAAAGATGTTGTTATTCATAGCTAATCATCTCACTCAACTGACTACAGGCTTCTAGATTAAATGCCAATTTAAGAAAGAAAGAAAGAAATAAGTAAAAAAGGCATGTGCTAATTCATGTTCATTTAGCCTCGGAAATTATTTAATCTGAAGGGCATTTCGAAACCTCATTTATTTTTTATTCCTTTTTCCTCAATTGCTTTGCCAATGCCACTTCTTGGAAATTCTGCAAAAGAATGTAATTTTTATATGTGGGAAGAGCAAAGGACTGTAGCCATTTGAAATGTTTACTGTTTCTTAGATCATGGTTTCAGAAACATAAATACTATTTGCAGTCTAAAGGAACATACAAACATCTGCTTTATACACATGGCATTAATGATACACTCACCATCCAGAATCTTCTGTTCGATGGGTCCTGCCGTCGAACCCCACAGCTCACACAAATATCTCAGCAGATACTTGGTCGACTCTGTCTTCCCTGCACCAGATTCTCCAGACACAATGATCGATTGTGACTGTTTTATGACTTTCATGTCACGAAATGACTTGTCCGCTACAAAGAAAGAAAGAAATAATTACATGTATATTTATAAATTGCTCTTTCAGTCAATTTGACACTTTGAAGCCTTTTTTTAGATACTGAGTGATTTTAAGAAGCAAGTAATGTGTTATAAACAGGGCCCGGATTCTAATGACATGTAATCTTTTTATTGATACTGCATAGACATTGCCAACTTGTAGATAAATCCTAATCTTGGCCTCTAGATTATAGAAATACATTTTTAATAGGTCATTTTTTGTCATTTTATGCAATTTTATATTTTTAAAGCATTTATTTCAATTTTAGGTCATTATTTTGTCATTTGCTTCCTTATTTAGTCATTTTCATGTATTTACATTAAGTGTATTAACTTTTTTCGTCGCTAGCGGTGCTGTCTTTGAAGTGTTGTTTGTTTAATGCAAGAAGGACACACTCGGTGTTGAAGTGTTGTCATGTGTCAGTCGGAAATGAGAATCAAAGAAACGTCAAAATTTTGTATTATATTTCTGTTGTCATTAGATTGACTTGGCACCTGCTTGGATTTGAGAGTGCAAACTACTGTTTACCCTCAAAAAACAACAATATAATCCGCAGGCCACAAAAGGAAATGCCGAATTTTGACTCGCCAGTGCCTCAGTGTCAGTATAAATTTCCATGAGAAATGAACATTCAGAACATTACAGTTATTTACAACTAGCATGTGCCCGCGGCTTCGCCCGCGATAATTATTTCAAAAATTAAAAATTAAGAGCATAATAGTTAAATCATTATATTTATTAACACCTAAATCACGTGGACTACATACCACGATTAGATAGCGGTGCCTGGTAAAAGCGACCTCAGATTCGAGTTCCTTGGCCCAGAAAACCCCTGTACAGTGAGTTTCGTCCAAATCGAACAATGTTTGACCATATTTAGGCCTATATTGATTATCCCTCTTCCGTGTAGGTTGAAAATTTCATATGTCTTCGGGCCTTGATATTCTAAACAAATGAATCGTCCAGGATGGACTTACAAAATCAAGCGATCGCCCGCGATAATTATTTCAAGAATTAAAAATTAAGAGCATAATAGTTAAATCATTATTTTATTAACACCTAAATCACGTGAATTACATACCACGATTAGATATCGTTGCCTGGTAAAAGCTATCTCAGATTCGAGTTCCTTGGCCCAGAAAATCCAGTATAGTGAGTTTCGTCCAAATCGAACGATGTTTAACCATATTTAGGTCTATGTTGATTATCCCTCTTCCGTGTAGGTTGAAAATTTCATATGTCTACGGGCCTTGGCATTCTAAACAAATGAATCGACCAGCGTGGGCTTACAACATTCAAGCGATCGCGATGCTTTTATTTCCATGGTATGACAAAAATAGCCAAATCCAACTGCAATTGATTTGACATTGAAATGTATTACTGAAATCTGATGCTTCGACAGCGCTAAAATCACGTTTTCTGCCAGTTTTTCACTCATAACTCGCGAACGAAAGCTAAAATTAAAAATTCGGCTTCGAGGTGCATTCGCCCACCTTTCAGTCCATCTATCTTTAAATTTTCAGATCTTTGCGTTCAGTAGATTTCGATGGGCATCGTGGACAGACAGACAAACAGCATGTGCCCGCGGCTTCCCCCGCGATAATTATTTCAAATTATAATTATTAACACCTAAATCACGTGGAGTGCATTCCACGATTAGGTAGCGACCTCAGATTCGAGTTCCTTGGCCCAGAAAACCCCTGTATAGTGAGTTTCGTTCAAATCGAACAATGTTTGACCATATTTAGGGTTGATTATCCTTCTTCCGTGTAGGTTGAAAATGTCATTTGTCTGTGGGCTTTGACACTCTAAACAAATGAATCGTCTAGGATGGACTTACAAAATCAAGCGATCGCGTTGCTTTTATTTTCAAGGTAGGCTATGAGGTATGTTGACAAAAATAGCCAAAGCCATCTGTAAGTTATTTGATATTGAAATTTATTACTGAAACTGATGCTTCTAAAACGCAAAAAAATGCACGTTTTCTGCCAGTTTTTCACTCATAACTCACGAACGGAGGCGAAAATTAAAATTCCGGCTTCGAGGTGCACATTCCGACCCTTTAGTCCGCCTACTTATAAAATTTCAGATCTCTGCGTTGAGTAGATTTCGCTGGGCATCGCGGACAGACAGACGGAAGACAGACAGACGGAGGACAGACACTTCCTTTTATTAATATAGATATTTGCAATTATGTACAAACTAGTCTATAACTATGTGTGTACAATAATAATTTTTTATAAATCAAATATCAGTTTTTTGGTCATTTTCTTTAAAATTTAGGGTCATTTTATAGGTCATTTTCAAACAATTTTAGGTCATCAGAATCCAGGCCCTGGTTATAAAGAATTCAATGAACATTCAAATGAAATCGGACGAATGCAGGATCCAAGTACTTGCGATGCGAGAACTCCAGTTGGCAGCTGAGAAGAAATAAAAAAATCCCTTTAGGCAGGCCTACAGGCGGAGGTAGATTTCGAAGTGCTTTTGGTTTAATTTATTGTCGCTGCATAGCACTCTTCTTCTTTAGCCTTGGCATGGTTAACCTGCAGTAATAAGAACTGAATTCGGTAAAGAGGAAGAGCCTACAATCATTTCTTTTGACAACAAGAATCGGATATAATATTCTGGGAGGCCGTGCGCAAGATCAGCAATGAATAAAATTAGCAAAGCCGCTAAACAAGACAAAATTATGATATTATAATAATTCTTTTAAGTGTTATTATTTTCAAACATTAAAATCTCGCGTAATATGAGAGCTATCAAGAAACTATTTATTGATTTGTAGAGTACTCATCAAGAGCTTTTCAACGATACCCCACAAGACGTGGTTTCAAAAGTTTCGAATTTTCATCCCCCACCCCCACCTCCACCCCCACCCTCACTCGAACCCCCGAATCGTTGGTGTCACTGTGAACTCCATAGGGAGTACTCTAATTTATTCAAACAAAGTTTCCCTCTATACTTCATAGGGGCCGAGATATACATTTTTAAAAATTTCAACCCCCTCCCCCGACCACCCCCTTGGGCCAATTTTGCCCATTAACGAACTTGTCCGAACTATTGGGCCTAGAAATAACATAATAAAATTTGGTTCAAATATCTTCAAAATTACGGCCGCTATCGTGTAAAGATATATATAAATATATATATATATAAATATATATATAAATATATATATAAATATATATATAAATATATATATATATAAATATCACAAAAATTTTTTTTGAACGGACGGTGGTTTCGTACTTAGGGGAGCATGAAACGTAAAGATATGAAAGAATTTTTCGAAAATCATAAAGTGGTATCCATTGCAATAGGTAGATTTTTCTTCGAAAATCTACCTAAAAATAAAAACTGACTCAAATGATAAATCATTATTTGAATGATCTGCTTGGCAATTTCATGTGACCTCAATGTGTGTTACATGAAGCATCTTTAAAAGAAGAAGGAAGGAATGTGACCTCATTAAACTCAAACATGTGATAGAGGCAACACTTTTTGTAATGCTTTGTTCAGAATATAAGGTGATTCTCAATTGAAAATGTTTTCCGTTCATTTAAAACAGACTTAAGAAGTAAAGTTCAAGTGACCATAATTTTTGTCGCCAGACTATATTAAAGGCACTTAATTATAAGATATTCATCCAGAAAGTAAGTTCCGATCATGTCCAAAGATGGCATGACTAGTCAGACACACACACACGCATGCGTATCATTAGAGAGGGGGTATGTGGGAATGCTGCTGTCCAATTGCAACCCAGTAATTTTTGCACAGCGCTAGGAGAAACTAGCTGCACTGATATTGTCTCCTGCCAAGTGCTGACAAGAGGCATGTTCCACAACGCACGGCCAACACCAAACAGATGCTTCAGTTTGGATGGAAGATCTTCGACCACCCACTCTAAAGCGCCAACCTCGCGCCAAGTGACTTTCATCTCTTCAGTCTCATGAAGCGATTTCTGGCAGGAAAATGTTTCCACAATTACTTTCTGGATGACCCTTGATGCAACAAGCAATAGAGATAACAACTGGTATAATCTCACTCACCGATTGCAAACACATGAGGGGGCATCACTCCGAGCGACTTTCCTTGATAGCTCTTTATTGTCCTTGAAGAATACAGGTCTCTAATCTCATAATATGGATTGACAGCAATGAGGATGTTGGCCACGTACGTCTGAAACAAGCAAACACAGTGTTGAGAGAACCGCCTATCCATTCCCTGAGTGTCCACTAGAATGCACATCCATCTCACTTACATAGATCTTATCCTTGTCATATCTGGTGCGGATGTTGTTCAGTAACGTCGCTGGATTCAGGTACATCAGGGCACCTGAAAACACAACAACACAGTATATAGAAGTTTAGAAAGTTTATACAGGGAAGTTAATATTACAAAAAAAATAATATCGAGATAGATCCATACACTGCTTCCCTTATTTTAATTACTATTCAGGTTAGTAATTAAAATAAGGGAAGCAGTGTATGGACCTATCTCAATATTATTTTTTTCACAACAACACAGTCTCATACCTGCGATTGCTTATTCTCTCCTAAACAGCCATTTCATAAAATATGGGAATTTTTCCCTCAAAGAGAGAAGTAATAAAATTATTGTAATTGGGTGGTCAAAAATAAGTTTAAAACCTCAAATTCTCTGGATATTAAGGACTTGGGTGTATCTGAAGTGGTTTCATGTGTAAAATCTGTTGATTTACTTATTTATAGCGTTGAGTTACTTTCTTTTTTGCCTTTTTTATCATGATTTTAACACCCTTTAATACCATGTAGTCAAGAGTAATCAGCTATGTCCATTTTCATTTGAGAAAATATACATCTTAAGGTACAATTTGGTATAAGATTAACTTCAAAAAATATGTGTGGTTAATTACTATGTAAAATAACAAACAAGGGAATTTTTGTCCCACCCGTAACAGTGATAGTTTTGTTAAATTATTATTGATCAGTTAAATAAATTTTCGGACAACCTGGAAAAAGTTTATAATTTGTATTGAATCCCTCGTGCCTTCATTAATAACAACATTAAGACGCTAACAGTAATAGCAGAACAGAAAATGAGCTTTTGTTTTGCATCATTAAAATCAGTGTCCAAATTATGTCCCACCCGTAACAGATTTTGAAAAACAAATTTAAAATAAATTTCAAATAATGCTTTGCATGTAGTGTGGAGGAGAAGGCATTGTAAATTTTACAGAATGTGAAGAACCAATTCTAGTTTATTATTTATGATATGTAATAAACAAAAATAGTTTTTATAATTTGCTAGAATGTTCCACCCGTGATTATGAAATGGCTGTAAAGTATTAATTTCAATATCCAAAATCTTGTACCCTTCTTTACAGGGTCATTGAGAGGAATGCTCTCCAAGGTCATGTAATTTGACTTTGACCTCCTGTATTTTAAAAGCAGTATTTGTTACTTACAGTTATCCTCGACATCCACTCGGTCGTGTAGTTCGGCATAGTATATTCTATCCAGGTTGCACGTTAGCGTTGCTTGTTTGGAATGTCTTGTGTTGATGGGAACAATCGTAGCTTCCCCATTGTGGCTGATGTCTTGAATTGTCCCGAGGACGAACCCTTCCACCGGGTCGGGAACCCACACCCTTTGTTTCTCCATCACTTTCCTGAAATAAATTAATATCTAATTCAGTGGTAGGTACAAATTGCAATCACATTAAGTTCAATCTAATGTTAATAACTAGACTTCGGACTTTTAGGTTGCTAAAAATGCTGTTTTAGGTACCTAAAATAGGCTCTAAAAATTAGAAAATAGGTTTTAAAAATTGTAAAACACTCTCTTATAGAATCGTTTAAGTTGCCAATTTTCTGAAATATCTCAATTGGAATGCAGGATATTATATTTATTGAAGTCATCATTACTCAATAATCATGATAAAACACAGATATAGGCTTATGGTACACACAATTATATAAGGCCTGTATTACTACCATAACAGTGAAAACCTAATCCCTGTACCCAGAAGCTACGCACGCTAGCATATTCAACCCCTTGTATCCCTCAGCGATTCAGAGAACTACTTTTTCTTTCCCCCCTTTCTTTCTTTTTTCTTTTTTTTTTCTGGATGTGGGAGTCTGGAGAAAAACACTACATTTTCTTGGGAATTCCAAGGAATTTTTCTACTGAAGACAAAGTATTCCACGTCACAAATGTCTGTACTGCACATTTCAAGCTAAAAATTTAGTACGAACTGAAAATGAATGCTAGAATTTATAACAAAAAATAACTTATTTTGAACTTTAGAGGAAAAACAAGCAAAGAGGCAATATTAGGCTCTAACGTAAAAATAGGCTGTTTTAGGTCCTGTAAGAGTATCAGTTTTAGGCACAGTCACTTAAGAAACATGCATATACAAGTTTTCATCCACATATCACTTAAGGATTAAGATAGGTTTTTACCTAAAATCCAAAGTCTATTAATAACGAACACCAGGAGGCAGTGCTTTAGTGTACAACATGTCATGTGTTGTCACTGTATCCTTAAATTTTACTCTGTAACTATTGTACGCATACCATATTATCAGTGGAGAAAAAATTAAGGAATAGATTTCCCTTCACGTTTTTGAATGTTGTAGTTGGTAATTTTCGTGCAAATTAAATACAGATTATTATCTGGACCACATCAAAGAAACTGTCTGTGGTGTGTTTGTTTTGTATACTGTGTCATTTAACCCTATTCTGTGCTAACTCCATCCAAACATCCCTCGCAAATCCTACTTCCCTTAAATCTATCCTAACATTGTCCTCCAACCTACATCTAGGTCTTCCAAGAGGTCTCTTCCCTTCGGGTCTCCTAGTCAATATTGTTTAGATAGGAATATATCTTTCCTCCCCCTTGTCCGCCCATTTCATCCTCCGTGATTTAATTACCCTCACTACATTCGGTGAAGAGTACAGGTGATGAAGCTCGTCATTATGAACAGGACTGCTGTATGGCTTTCTCGACAGGAAGCCATAGAAGTCACCCCTTCGCAAGCTATTTCATCTTACATACATGAATAACAGTTTTCCTTAGCTGTATTTAGCTTTGCCGATGCTTAAAATATCACTCTTGTACTGAGCAAATTACATCCATGTATTATGAAATTTGTTGGATTTATGTAAACATGAAATACACACCCTCTAGAACACAATTCATAAATGTTTACAAAAATACCTTAGAAGAATTAAGCGAAAATAATTTTAGTTATAGGCCTATAAGCATTCATGAACCACAGATTATTGTCTCTGTTGGACATTACATGAGAATATTATAGGAGAAAAATTCCTCCGGCACTGGGACTTGAACCCAGGACCTTTGGCTATTCACACCAATGCTCTACCAACTGAGCTAAGCCGGAGCTCAATTCACAGTGCCAGACAGAATCTCTCTCCAAAGGTCCTGGGTTCAAGTCCCAGTGCCGGATGAATTTTTCTCCTATAATATTCTCATGTAATGTCCAACAGAGACAATAATTTGTGGTTCTTAAATGCTTATATAACTATCTTGAATGTTAACTGTACAATAACAGTGGGAGCCCGGTCACAAAAATCACTACTTAGTGTGCCTCACAGTACTGCATATGACAGGACTTGTCTGTCTGTGAGGTAGACCTTTGGGGCAATCAGTCATAGGAGAGAGGTTCCATCTGGTGCTGTGAATTGAACTCCGGCTTAGCTCAGTTGGTAGAGCATTGGCGCGAATAGCCAAAGGTCCTGGGTTCAAGTCCCAGTGCCGGAGGAATTTTTCTCCTATAATATTCTTATGTAATTTTAGTTGTTTTTGATAGAATAAAAGAATGGAATTTTCTACAGGTAAAATGACAGTTAAAAGTGAGAGAAAGTCATCGTCAATCTTCGTGACACATATAACAGATATATATAATTAAATTGCTTTCTTAAGAACAATATAACATCAAATTTCATACAATTTCTCTACCTTGAGCTCTACACGCAAGCATAGATGATATGTGGACATGGAATTATTAAGGTTTCATATTGGACGTGTGATAACTAATACCCTTTATCACACTTCTATGAAATTTAGTTTACACGCTTATAAAGTCCATAGGATATTGATATTGGGAGAAATTGGTTCACCGGTACCGGAGTAACAATCACTTAACTTACTGGTCACATGCTTTTTAAGTAGCAAATTTGCATCAATTGATAGCAATGAATACGTTGTTGGGAACTGAGAACAAGCGACTGCATATTTGTACGCCTGCAGACGATTTCTCAAAAATAAAGGAATATTCTTGACGAGAGGGATTTTTGTAATATTCATTCTGTTAATATTCTAGTTATCCCACTTATTCCTCCTCATGTGCTTATCAAACTTTCTCAAGAAATCATGGTCTAAAACTCAATTGTTTCTCTGGCACTAGATGAGAGAGTGAAAACATATATACATCTGTCTACAGGCATCTTTGTGAAATGAGTTGCTTATTGTTTGCTAATCCCAGAGACATTTTCTTCTGTTGTAGCAGGGAAGGCCATTTTTAGAACTGGGTCGGAAAAAATTGTACACTAACAATTATTCAACACAACACAAGACAAGACAGAAACCAGACAATAGCAGTGATTATGTACAAGTGTTGAATCAACAGGGCAAGGCACTTAATTACCATAAAAAAGTAAATAATCAATTGTTACTTGTGAATATTATACAGGGTGCGGCATTTAAAGTTTCCCATTTTCAATACCATGTAACACATTTATTTATCAAAGAAATAAGCTACATTTAACATTTTTAAATCTATTACAGTCTTGGATTTACAATTCTGGTCTTCCTTTTTGAGTATGATTTCCTTGAGATGCCCTCTATTAACTTTAACACATTGCTGCATTCTCCCTCGTACACTGGCCATTACGCGGTGTGTGGTGTCTTGCGTAACATTTGCAATTTCCTGCTGAATTGCATTTTTTAACTGTTAATGTCAGAGAGGGCATGAGCGAAAACTTTAGACTTCAGACCGTCCCTGAGAAAAAAAAAAATCTGGTGCAGTAAGGTCGGAAGATTTGGAGGGCCATTGGATATCACCAAACTGGAATGAATTCGGTCGGGGAAAGCAGCATGAAGGGTGTCTATTGAAAGATGTGCAGTATGTGCTACAACACCATCCTGTTGAAACCAAAATCTCTTAATATCCTAGTTACGATGTGTCAATTCTGGTAGGAAGAAAGTTTGCAGCATGCGATTGTAACGTTCAGAGTTGACAGTCACCGAAGCACCATTGTCGCTCTCAAAGAAATAAGGGCCAATAATACCCTGTGCTGCAAAGGCACACCACAACACGACCTTAGGACTGTGAAGTTTCCGCTTGTGGATTATGCGTGGATTTGCAGGCAATTGCACATGTTATGCAAGACACCACACAATGCATAATGGCCAGTGTACGAGGGAGATTGCGGCAATGTGTTGAAGTTAACGGAGGGCATCTCAAGGACATTATATTAAAAAAGTAAGACCAGAATTGCAAATCCAAGACTGTAAGACATTTAAAAATGTTCAATGTAGCTTATTTCTTTGTTAAATAAATGTGTTACATAGTTTTGAAAATGGGAAACGATAAATACTATTAAATTAATACTACTGGGACACTCTTTGCAAAAGAAAAAACTTCAGAGGGAAGCATTAGGTTTAGCATGTAAAAGTAAAGTACAGTGATCCCTATAAAGGCCATGGAGGCCCAAAGGGTTCCAGGAGGTTGAGGCTCCCAGATTTTGGACATTCGACACATTAAGGTGGTAAGGTTGTCAGCCTTATGCACCGGCCGCTTTTACCCCCAGGATTGCTCTTGGTACTCATTTCTGTTGGAGGCTGAGTCGACCCCAGGGCCATAGTGCCACCAGAAGGATTAGGCCAATTGAAAAATCTCAATGACCTCATCGAGAATCGAACTCGTACCCCAGGTTTAGCATGTTTGTTTATATATTGTATCACTACCCCACCCAGCACAAAAAATAATAATAATAAAAATATAAATAAAAAATAAAATAAAATAATAGTAATAATAATAGTTATAAGAGACAAGGATTGGAATCAGAAATAACGTAACGTAATTCAACTAATGACCTAAACATATTGCCTTTATTTATTCAATCAATTAATCATATAAAAAAGTTGCCAAATTCCTTGTACCAGATCCTAATCTGTCTGTCTCAACTGATTGACAGGTAAGCAGC
Source organism: Ectobius pallidus (assembly GCA_964059195.1). NCBI lineage: Eukaryota > Metazoa > Arthropoda > Insecta > Blattodea > Ectobiidae > Ectobius > Ectobius pallidus. Next base: position 178,189,763 of record CAXKWD010000006.1, on the reverse strand, counting down.
AGATGACGTCATGTTATCTCAATGTAACTGGCCCGCCTTTATCAAGTGTTTTATCTTAAACGATGATAAGATTACATACATGACAGTTTCATGATTCCCGAGGTTAAAATGTTATAATGCAATGTGTAGAAAATTTCAACGAAACAACAGTTTTCGAGGAAATTCTCCTAATGTAAATTGGTAATGTTTTGTATACTTGTTGGCCAGTGGCGGACGCAGGGGGGGGGGATAAGGGGGTTACATCCCCCCCCCCGAAATTTGAAAAAAAGGCTATATATGTACTCTAAGTGGCCAGTTTTATAAACTAATTGTATATGTAAGTTGATTAATTTTTTTTAGTATTCTTTCTACCTATTAAAATCCCCCCCGAAAAAAATTTCTGTGTCCGCCACTGTTGTTGGCCGAATATCATGTACTTACACGTCTGCTTATACTAGCAGCTGCCCGCGTTTTTTTAAATTCCATCGCTTATTTTTTAAGTGAAACCTCTTTAGTCGCAGTAGGGGTAAATCGAGTGTTTGTGTAACGCTCAAAAATCGTCACGAAATTAATGAGGTGTGATGGAACGGACTGCACAGAAAACAATCAACTCAATGATTAGGCTTATCCAAAGTTTAAAAAATCCGAAATTAAAAAATCGAAAATAAAAATTTTAAAAATCCAAAATTAAAAAATTGAAAATCCAAAATTAAAAAAAATTAAAAGATCCAAAATTAAAATGTCCAAAAATCCAAAATTCAAGTGTCCAAAAATCCAAAATTCAAGTGTCCAAAAATCCAAAATCTAAAAAAATAAAAAATCCAAATAGGCCTATCCAAAATTTAAAAATAAAAAATTTAATAATAAGAAATCCAAAATTAAAAAAATTCAAAAAAGTATAAAAACCCAATATTAAAAAGTCCAACAATCCAAAAATTAGACTTATACGTAAACCATTCATAAACAATTACCTACTAAAAGTTTAATAATGAAAAACCTAAAAATCTGGCTTCGAGGCCGGGAAAAAAACTAACTTAGATTTGAGTTCTCTGGCTTTAAAAAAACCGGATACTGTGTTTCGTCCGCATGATTCCCAATTTAGGCCTGCATTCATGATTCCCTTCTGTCCACCTTCCAGATTCATGCGTGACGTAATGTTATAAACAAAAACAAAATCGAAGTAATCGACAATTCCTTGCGTTGTGTTGAAAAACTTGATTTCAGCGATGCTCTCTTTCGTGGTTGCCATGCCAGCAGAACAAGGCCACCTGCGATTAATTTTACGATGGAAATATTTTAACGAAAACCGATGCTTCGAAACTGTACCAAAAAAATCACGTTTTCCGTCAGTTTTTCACTCGTAACTCACGAACGAAAACGAAAATAAAATTTCCTGGCTTTTAGGTGCATCAGATCTCTGCGGGCTCTAGATTTGGCTGGGCATCACTTCATGTAAGAGTATTTCAGATAAACGTTCAGAGTTAATAATGAGAATCACAAATTAACACCTCGCAATGTTTATGACATTAAACAGACGTCGCAGGTCTCCGTTTTTTACATCCATGTTATATTAATAACACAGACAAGACAAGATTTAATAGTTTAAATAACGTAGGTTCCCACAACAAAAGTACCGCATTTGAGGGGGCTTTGGTTGGGATCGCGACTGTCGCGACATTCATTTGTTCAACATGACAATCTGCTTGCTTATCACAGCCAATGTAATAATAATAATAGTAGTTCTTTATTAGTCGTAGTATACTAGATTGCGATCATGACAGATAATTTTTTATTTATTTAGCAATCCTGTAGACCAGCAGTACTGGCATAGGATTACAATAACAATAATTAATCTATGGGGATGTTCTCTACGAAAAAAATCGATCACCCTCAGCATTGTTTGCAAGATATATGCTACAAATATAATTACAGTGCTGATTCCTGAACAGATGTAAGAATGATCAACTTTATTTACATTATATGTTAAGGGAATCACTTAATTATATTATTTTTTTGTTAGTAGCGATGCACAATACGCACTTAACAAATTTATTTAATCGGGGTCATGTTTTCACGTAAATCGGTCTTATGGAGGGTCATATTTGAAAAACCCGCACGTAAAGGCCTCAGTAGACTTACTCCATTCTCAGTATTTAACACAATGTAGTCAGATGTTTGTCCATTTATGTCATACATTGCTTTAGACCAGTGGTTCCCCAACTATGGGTCGCGACCCACTGGTGGGACGCGGGAGCAATTTTAGTGGGTCGCGAAAAGGGCAGAAAAATTAAACTTTTTTTCAATATAAGGAATATAAGGCATTTGAACACAATAAAACTATTGAAAGGCATATGAAAAAGATGTGCTGTATTTTATATTGCCTACATTGGTTATCGTTATGTAATAGTGGGTCGCGAAAAAAATTTCTAGGCGAAGGTGGGTCCCAGCACAAAAAAGTTTGGGGACCGCTGCTTGGACGTACAAATTTAACTATGGTAAACTATATTGATTTTAAAATATCAACTAAATAGTAGGCCATGAGATATTTACAAAGCCCACGCGACCTTTATGTTGTTTATCATGTTTAGGCAACACTGTAAAAACAAATGACACACTGGTTACAACATTAGCATCAAAATAAATGTACAGGAATTTACGTTTGCCAGACAAATTCTCCCGTTGTTAAATATTCAGACCGTTGAATATACCTGGGTGGAATTTAATAGTTGCTAACACTTATTGCTCTTGTCATGCAACGGGTATTAGAAGGACGGAAATGTTTGAGACAGTCTGATGGGTAGGTACCTCAAGCAGATAGACTTGTGGACATACATGTTAATGTCAGACCCCTGCTACAGTGGACCTTGGTTCCGGAAGTCCGGGGGGGTGCTGCCAGGAAGTTAGTCATACGGTTCATTGCCTATGAATCCAGTCAGGCTGGGGCTATCCAGCTATGTTCGTAAGGTTGGTGGCTAGCCCTGTTAATAAGATACTGAGGGTACTTTTCATGAAAAATATTTTCCGGATTTCGATTTTCAAATAATGGCCGCAACAATTTCGAAACTTCTTTGAGTGTTAGCATTTTTTAACAAATTCACTTAGTGGACAAGTACTATGAACTTCTCCTCGTGCTGATAGTGTAGAATATTTCCCTAAGCTTCTGAGCAGGTGATTAAGTCAAGTGATCCCTGGACAGGCCCTTGGCGATTTACAACCAAATGCAAATATTTCAAAAGATCTCTCAAAGAATTTTTAATAATACACACCTCCTACGATATGAATGAATAAGTTTGGCAATTATTTACAGTTTTGTATATTATTGTTATTACATGCATGTATATTTTGATCTGAAGTGTTCTATATCTTTGAGCCTCGATGAACAAAGGATCTACAGGACTAGATAATTCCTAAGCAAGCTAAAGGAATATTATCTGTTTTATGGAACCGAAGGTTCATTGCCGCGCTTACATGAGCCCGCCATTCAACCCTATTCAGTGCTAACTCCGCCCAACCATACTTCGCAAATCCTACTTCCCTTAAATGTATCCTAATATTGTCCTCCCACCTACGTCTTGGTCTTCCAAGCGGTCTTTTTTCTTTAGGTCTCCTATTCAATATTTGAGATATGTCTTTCCTCCCCCATTTCATCCTCCGTGATTTAATTACCCTTACTATATCCGGTGAAGAGTACAGGTTATAAAGCTCGTCGTTATCTATAGTTTTCATCTGTCTTAGGTCCGAATATTTTCCTAAGTCCCCTGTTTTCCAACACTCAGATTCTCTTCGTACAAATGGTTTCCATCCCATCTTAACGCACAACACAATGCTGAGCGCGAACAGAGAAAGTAAAATGACAGTTGTGGCTTTCAGAGCGTGGAACTACCTCCACGGCAATTTCAATTTCGTAACCAACATCAATTCACACACTTGTACCAAAACAATAAGAGTGAACTGTATACGTCATTCACACAGAAATGATAGGACACGCCTTAAATTTGTAATGAAGGAAATCTAAATGTGGGGTAAAGGAAATTAACTATAATAATGACAGTAATTGTTTTCTTAGCAGTCCGGCACACATTTTATAATGTGCATGAGAAATTGACTTGGGGCACCGTGTAATCAATCAAGGAATTCATTTTATCCATTGGAGGCTATTCGTTGTTCTGCTTAATGGAAGTGCACACGGATTAGGGGTACTAATAACAGCAATGGGAGAATGCAGCAAATACGTCACATGACAGCAGACAGTCAGCTGTCTTGTACAAGGTCATGCTTCATCTTCATTATCGTCCCTCCTGAACAGTTAATTAATATTCTACTTACGTTGCAATTACTTCATGTCGAGGAGAACCACACAAACACAACCAAGCCAAGTTCTGTTGTTGCCTCTCGAACCACCGAACCACGACTGCGGTGGACTGCTACCTGCCTGCGTGATGATGACACAGGAAGCCCAAGCTAAGCCGTGCCACGTTGTACCGCACCAGTGGCGGCCCCACACTGTCAGTGGCGGCATTCGGCTCATCACTCATCTGGGAAAACCATCCAATACCAAATTCCTCTCAGGGGTAGCAAGCAAAGAAAAAATCTGTGCCTAATCCATATCTGTGGCTTGGTTCTAAAAGGGCCAATGTCATAAAACTTGCTTTTGAGATAACTGACCTTGAAGCCCTTGTAGAAGTAACATTTTTTTGCTCAGAACTTCCGACATTGGCCTCTAAGGTTTCTGTATTATGTCTATTAATAGCAACACTTATTGGCACTTTTAATATTCGAAAGATAAAGACTAGCCGAACTCAAAAACGCATAGATCTCATGTTTGTAAGAAATTGGCCCTTTTAGAACCAAGCCACAGATATATGCTTTACCCATTCGCGCGATATGTATGTTTGTACGGGCCGCGGTGCAATGTTTTTTTTTTCCTGAGCGAAGCAGGGTGACCAACGGGGACAGACCCACCTCTGCATTAAGGTAAGTAGTGACAGGTAGATTCTACTTTAGTGGCAGTTATGTTATGTTAGGTTATGAATAGCGATATTAGTGTAGTGTGTTTGTCAACCTGTTACCCAGAATTCTACCTGCTCCTCTGGTGTGACGTCAGAGCTCTGGTGGCCAATCACGAAAATCTGGTATCGTATCGGGGGAGGTAATATTATGGCGGAGATTTGACTACTTTTTGCTAGATCGTGGTATAAAAGAAATTGTAATGTTTATGGTGGGTGCGTCGGACCAAATCATTTGCCAAGACATATCTCTCCATGTAACTACGTATAACAAAATACGTGTGATAATAGGTGTTTCATGAAGGGAATATTGGTTTTAAAGAATGGGTCAAGCATATATGGATTTTACCGCCAAAATCTAATGTGAAACATAACTTCCCATGTCTAAATAACAGTTTTGTATCGTAGTATAATATATTATGTACATTCTATTCATGTAAATTGGTTGTAAAAATGGAGGCCATCTCGTTACCGCATCGCATCCCTGAAGGATACACATCCCAAGTAAAATCTGCTTAATGCACTCACGTAGTTTTCTTTACCCCAAGCAAGGGCAATTCTCCTTTCTCACTTACCAATAAAATATTATTTTGAAAATTATAAAAAACAATTGCACAAAACCGGCTATTTCTCATGTATTAAAGCTCCCTGAACTTAGACAGGTGAATTTTCCCTTCACCGGTCAGCAATCGCTCGTGGTGTAGTGGTTAAGGATACTTGTTATGGTGCTAGTGGTCACGAGTTCGTATGCCGGTCGATCCGAAATTCACGGTTAGGGGCAAGCTCCCCTTCCACTGATTAATAAAAGACCCTTGCACCAAACATAATATTTCACAACTATAAACAACTAAATAATATTTCATAATAAAAAAAAAGAACCTTGCACCAATATTATAGGAGTGGGGGCGACCTCAAGTTCCTTTAACAATAGATGGCGTTGGTAGTAGTTGAAATAGACACACCTATCAGGCGATGTTTTAAGTTACTCCCCACCCTAAACCTCTCCTTCTCAGGCGGGTCTCGTTAGAGGGTTGGTGGGAGGAGTCTAGTGCGCGACCTAATATTGTTTTTTCCCCAAAACATTTTCTCTATGTCAAGTAGTACTAAATCTTCCTATCACATCCCCAGAAGGTACCTAACAGCAATACAAAATTCTTTCGTACGATTTTTCATTCTGGAGCTAAGCTGTTGACAGACACTGGATTCACGGGACCTCCGAACGTGTATTTATGTCAAAAACTCAACTTCAAATTTGGAGGTGGAAACACAAAACTTCCTCTAACTATATACGGGCAGAAGTAAACAAACAAACAAACAAAAATCTTGTTGAATGTTTACTACAAATGAGTCGTTAATATAGCAACAAATGAATACAATAAACGGCATCCCCAATAAACAATCAGTATAAACTCACCAATAAGCCTGAAAGTACGTCCATCCAGAATTATAGCAGGCAACTCACATCAAGCTGAATTGTGTTGAACCCGCCAGGAACAGGATGCACTATAGGATAAAATGGCCGCAACTTCCCGGAAGTGTTGCATAGACCAATCAGATCGCGTAGTTCGAGATTCAAAGGGATCTAGCGATAATAGTTTATAAGAGATATGCCTACTTCCAAAATGCTGTATTAATAATATTTTAATATTCTCCATTTGGTAGCAGAATGAAAACAAATATATTATGGGTATAATTATTAAATAGTAGTAAACCTGTGCAAAACTTTCCCACTCCCCCCCCCATTTTTTTACAGAACCCAAGGAAACTGCAATTGGGCCAACTAATTAGGTTTACCATTATACAGTCGTTTATTATCACATAAATCCTTGAAAATATATGCCGATTCAACAAAATTCACTAGCAATTGAATCTGTAGAAACGGGTTGTGTTGGCTATCTGGGTTGGGCTGCATCGTGTTGTTAATATCTAACTTTTCGGACATCTGGTCTTGCCTTTCGGAGAGTGATTCACACTAAAACGTATTGCCTTTAATGAAGTGTCAAACGTCACAGCTGTCACGTCACTGGGTGCATTCTTGAAAGTTTCAATAAGTCCCGCCAGCCAGAAATTGATCTTGTAAGTCTTCCTTGTTTATGTTATCAGGTCTTAATAATTTCTATGGTTCTGCAACTAGTCCATTTTCTTGTTCTAACAGTGTTATGTTAGATATTATTAACATGACACGGCCCTACCTGGATAGCCCACACACCAGTTTATACAGTGAGTCCCACGCAAGAGTTGGCCAATGATGCGGGTTCCTGCGGCGCGGCTGGCACAGCTCCAACATCTCTTGTGATGAGGTACGTGATTATTTTCATTGTAATTTTAACTGTAAATGTGAGAACCTGAATCATTACAACGACCGCAGCATTATTTGCATAGATATTTCACCCGATCGCACGGGAGTTGGAGCTGTGCCAGCCACGCCGCAGGCACCCGCGTCATTGGCCAACTCTTGCGTGGGACTCACTGTACATGGGTTGATTTTTTAGTAGTGGCACTATTTTATTTCTCCACATATAGCATACGTACATGGTTCTAACTTTTGTAGACCTTCAATCTAGTCACCACCATTGCGTACAACATGTTCCCAGTGATGCGTAAGGCTTTGGACCCTGTTGGCACTGCCTAATCTATTGGTGTGAAGAGAGCGGTCGGTTGCTTGTAAAACATGACTGGGATGGTGTTACCTTAAAACATACCGTTCCTCCAAGCCAGAACGATATTGCGGAGTACTACTGCTAGTTTTTGCAAAACAATCTGCGAGCAGCTCTAAAAAGAAAATCCACCCACCATTCTGCATGACAACACTAGGGTCCATACAGCGGGAGTTGTATCTGAACTGTTCAATCACTGGGGCTGGGAGGTGCTCTATCACCCTCCGTACTCTCCAGATTTTAGTCCCTGCAACTTTGGTCTAATCCTGAAGACGAAGGAGCCACTTTCTTATGGTTGAAGATGTTTTACAGGTAACAGACCACTTTGTTCACATTGCTTGAGAATACCGGCATACAGATTCCTGTTATCAGACCTACATATTTCAAACTTATCATCAGGGCCCGGACTCTAATGACGTGTCATCTTTTTATTGATGCTGCATAGACATTGCCAACTTGTGGATAAATCCTAATCATGGCCTCTAGATTATAAAATGCATTTTTATTGGGTCATTTTTTGTCATTTTATGCAATTTTATGTTTTTAGGGCATTTATTTCAATCTTAAGTCATTATTTTGTCATTTTCTTCCTTATTTAGTAATTTTCGTGCATTTACATTGACTGTATTAACTTTTTTCGTCACTAGCGGTGCTGTCTTTGAAGTGTTTGTTTAATGCAAGAAGGAAAAATTTGGCGTTAAAGTGTTGTCATGTCTCAGTCGGAAACGAGAATCAAAGAAACGCCAAAATTTTGTATTATATTACTGTTGTCGTAAGATTGACTTGGCCCGCTTGGATTTGAGAGTGCAAACTACTGTTTACCCTCAAAAAACAACAATCTAATCCGGCAGACCACAAAAGGAAATGCCGAATTTTGACTCGCCAGTGCCTCAGTGCCAGTATAAATTTCCATGAGAAAAGAACATTTGCAACATTACAGTTTTTACAAATATGTATGAACTAGTCCATAACTTTATGTGTACAATAATAATTTTTTATAAATAAAATATCAGTTTTTGGGTCGTTTTTTATAAAAGTCATTTTCTATAAAATTTAGGGTCATTTTTTCAAACAATTTTAGGTCAACAAAATCCGGGCCCTGGTCATCATACAGCGAGAAGCTCTAACTAACTTTGAATTTAAGGTTATACTGTGGAACACACAACCTTCTCTTGAAAGAAAGAGCTACAAATAAATTTAATACAGAAATCTAATTAAACGTAGTGCTGCTCTGGCTGCGGTCGCCATTGAAAGAACAAAATACATCAGCCTCATGACGTTTTGCCGCAGAAATGCTGGCTTGCTCGAATGTACGAGGATGTCAATTAAGCATAACTACTCCAAACTCAGGGCTACCACTTCATTTGTTTTAAGAACATGTTGATAGGTTGTGAAATCAATCGAAAAACTTTCCACTTTTATCGCCACATTTCCTCTGCTGCCTTCTAAATGAATAATCACTGGTTCCACCACGTAGAGGTAAAAATGCACCGATCTGAAGCTCCATTCTCAAGGAGAATGGGCAGGGACTTATTCAGAATTCCTGGTGAAGCAAATTACAATTCCGGAAAGTAAGTTCCGATGCCATAGCTAGGCGCAGTTTCAGTCTTGTGACACCAGTATATGTTAAACAGAACTAGGAGAAAATGGCTGTACTGATATTGTCTCCCGCCAACTGCATTACGCTTCTGCAAGACGGATGGGAGATCTACGACCGTCCACCCTTAGCCCTGACTTTGCACCAATCTTGTGTCTCATGAAGCAATTTCTGGCAGGAAAACATTGACACGATGACGCTGAGGTACAGACTACAGTGATTTCATGGCTCCAGAGTCCTATGACACGGGCATATAATTGTTGGTACACCACAGTAACAGTGGCGACTAAGTAGAGAAGTAGCCAGTGGATCTTTGTAAATGCTGCAATAAATATTTCTTACATATTGATGTTTTTGTTTTCTTTATCGGCGATCGGAACTTACTTTCTGGATGAACCTGAGTGTGTAACGACGCAAATAGCGACGTGCATAATCAACGATAGGAGACCATTCCTAAACAAAGGAAGGGTTGGGGGACCGCAACTAATCGATATTGAACATTTTCATGATTATCGATACTGCCCTGAATTTTATTTGAATTACAGAAAAGGAGAGGTGCGCATGCGTCGACGGTGAATCGACGAGGGAGACGTGCGGAACCTGAAAGACGGTTAGTAGTACGTGCCTGACCACGAGAGAGAGAAGTTGAAAAGGCAGAAGGGAGAAGACGAGATTGGGATGTGTGACAGCGGTAGAGGCGTTCTGGCATAATGGGGTGTCAGACTTTCATCTAAAGGAAATTCTGGTTGTGAACTTCCTTGACACGACTATATGGAGATAGTCATTAATCAGAAGAATACACCAAGTCGGCCAGTACGAGACACCGCTACAGCGAACATCAGCTGTGAGAGTGAGTCGTGACTGCTCGCTCTGAATAAGAGCAGATATGGACATCAGGAAGTAATGGAAGACAACTCAGGATCGGAGGATAAGTTGGACATCACTGGTTGAGTATAATCGTCTAGACTTTTTCTTATTGTTTGGGGAGTGAGAAAATTGAGATATCCTTTTTTTTTGTAAGGATGGTTTCTAAGTCATGTATGGCGATTAGACACCGTATGGTATGATAGAAGAATAGAATAGAAACATAGAAGTGAGAATTCTAGAAGTAAGGTGATGAAATCCAGTAATCCAACTATTTTCTATTTCTGGTCTAAATTAATTATAAAAGAGCAGTCAAGAGCCTAACAACTGAATGCCAAAGATAGATCTCTTCACTTTAGGTTTTTTTGGGTGATTGTCCCACGAATGAATACATAGCTAGGGGCAATTGGTGATGCTCATATAAACTTTGTTATTTTTGAGACAGGACGCGAGGGGAGTAAGGAAGAAAGGTAATTAAGGGGCATGCTTAGTACTTCTTACGAGGGCCCCTCCCACTTGGGTTTCTTTCAGGTGACGGGTGACTATCTATAAATAGATTTCATGCTGGCCTGTAGTGTTAAGTTATGTTTTTTTATAGAGATTTATCTACAAGCGAAGGTGTATGGGATATGGTAGAGGGGGATAAGAAGTGGAAAGATTGAAGGGCAAAAGAAGGCCTACGAGTGGTAGTGCAGTAGGTGTGTACCATTGGAAGATTTACATGTTAGGGTAGAAGTAGAAGTCACTACAGGGGTTATAGAGAAGCTTACTAATCTGGGCGTGAATTAGTTTCAGTTAGAATTCTAGGGAATTTAGAGACAAAAGAAGATTGGGTGCCCATGCTGAAGAGTAGTAACTTAAGAAGTAGGAAAACTAGAATAACCACCAAGTGAATAAAATCAATGGTATAAGCTGAAGGGAACTCTACTTAAAGAAAGAAAGGGGTTAAAAGATAATAGCTGATGATTGGTCAGGTTAGAAAGAGGAGAATAGGTAATTACGAGTAGTGTACTGATAAGTAGTTTATGAACAAGTACTAGAGATTGTAAGGGTGAGGTGAGGGAACGCCGGAAGTATCCCGAATCAAACAAATAAAATCTGGTAGTAGGCAAGGCCTATACTAGTAACATATAAAGAAAAGAAATTTATGAGAGATTGTGAAAGCCATCGATGTTGGAGGCGAACAACGGCCCCACGTGCCTCTAGGAGAGAGTGTCAGGGACCTCTGACATCGATTTTCAAAATTTTACTTTTGTTTGCGGCCCATTAATATTTTCCCGGTTGCAGGAGAGGAGTCAGATTGTTTGTAACTCAAGATCTAGACGCCGCTCCTGTATCGGTGGTCTATCGCCACAGTCACTCTGTGGGTATAGGCCTAAACTTCTATTTCTTTCTTCATGAGACTGTCTTTCCTATCTATCTTTAAATACAATTCTTCATGGACTAAGATGACTAGTAGACTCGTATAGGAGACATAGGTGGGATTATTGAGTGTAATCTGTAGAGTTAAGGACTGGATTATAAATTGAAAACCTTTATTTATTCAAAAAAAAAAAAAGGGGGTATAATATATATATTGAACTATCCTGAAGTTGCAAATGTAAACGACTACACAAGTCAGTAGTAAATTAGAAGAATAATACAAAACGTTCTAGTAGATACCTGGAAACAAAAAAAAAGAAAGAAGGTTAAAGTAATTAATTAGGGATTTGTTATTGTTGAACAGAGAACGTACTTATATAGTTAAAATGGATATACTAACCTTGAATAATTAAATACTATCCTACTAATAAAAATGTTGAATGGTTAATGTTGGGTAAATGTAATTTATTGTATGTAAGATTGTTATTGTTAAAAAAAAAGAAAAAAAAATATATATTAAATAAATTACGGTCGTTGTTACTTAAAGCAAAGTTAACGGGAAGTTCAGCCCGTCACGTTTAACACTTTCCACACCATGCCCGTAAGTGATACGTTCTGAATTTATTCCCACATGAACCAAGACCATACCCTTATGTTGCACGCGTTCCCATGCTCAGTAATGATGGGAGAATATGGGGTGTAATACAGGTTTTGAACTGATAAACATGAAGCTTAGTTTATGAACTTCCCCAACAGAATGTGCTTCATACACTTTTGTCGATTTATATCGACTTTTCTATCGAATTTATATCGGCCTACTGTGATTACCACAACATCAACAACAAGCTAAGCTAGCGTTCATGAAGATATCCAGATCGGATGAAGTCTGTTTTTAGGCTTTTCTCCTGTTGATCAAAATGTTTATTCTGGTTCTTCTGGATAATATCAGGATGTACTGTATCTACTGACGAAGACGATATGTGTACAGACAAAGGAAAGAATGAAACTGGACAAAAAGTGAGAAGGGAGTCAAGATGGTGGACTGTGTATGCCAGAGTGCTTCAAAGATTATCGCACACGTGTTAACTACTAGACAATATGCAACCAAAAAGTTGTCGGCATTATAGATTATGTATTATTTCAAGAAGTTTAGTTAGTACTTTTGCAATAAATAGGTTTTTAACCCTCTAAACCTTGAAATTCTCAAAACAGCCTCCCAATTATCTACCTGTGAATATCATTTTTAGAAAGAGGAAGTTTCAATCTTCACGGCTAAGTAATTATTTTGTAATACATATTGTGTATTTTTTTTTAAATCACAAAAACGAAAGGAAACATCTGGTTCACAGGGTGATAACGCTGACAAACGGCCGGTGTGGAAAGTGTTAAAATGTAGTGAAACATGCACAATTAATCCTAAATCAGCTACAACAGGCCATGTTTATGAACAAGACTTTGGAAGCAACTAAACAATGTAACATCGAAACATTTTAAAAATATTCTCTGAAGGGTAGTTATAAGCCACCCACTGTTTGTAGAAACTCAGTCTTGCCTGGTGAACACAAAGTTTTGCATCAGGTTGAAACAAATGAATACGCACTCTTGCAATACGACCTCTTATTCTATAGCGTTCAGGGTAGAGTGAGTTACATGAGTGCATTAACCAGATTTTATTTGGGTTGTGTATCCTTCGGAGATTCAATGTGATGTGGTAACGACATTCTCTTCATTTTTACAACAAATTTCCATGAAGAGAATGTCATACATGATAATTATATTATACTAAAAGGCAGAGGAAGTTATGCGAGTTTCATCCTAGTTAGTTAATTTAATGTGTGAACATAATAAATTCAAAGTCCTGTTCATGAAGATGGCCCTAGGATACAGACAGATTTTTAAAATACATTCCGTTTGAAAACTCAGATTTTAATATGGTAATAAATATTTTCCTATCATACACAGAGACAGACTATCTTTACAAATGTACAACTCTCATTACAGCAAAGAGATCTGTGAACTCAATTCAAACTTCCTGCAAGAAATTGGGGAAATGAACATCTCTTAAAACTTAAAATCCAGTTAACATATCGCACTCTCCTCCCTCATCAACATTCACAAATCTATTGTTGTTTACAATAAGATATTCCACTTTTGTTGCGCATTTCATTAGCCAACCAATTTCTTTTATGATGTAAATTCAGCATATTTCACCATAAAAAAAAAGTGTGCGTGGAACGCCATGCGACAGAAGTGAAACTTCTTTTAATTTTTTTATTTTTAATATTAGGTTTTTGGACTTTTTTAATTTTCGATTTTGGAATTTTAAAATTTTTGATTTTTTAAATTTTAGACTTTGCATTTTTTATTTTTTAAATTTTGATTTTTTACATTTTTTATCTTTAAATTTTTTAATTTTGGATTATCAGATTTTTTTAATTTTTAAATTTTGGATAAGCCTAATCATTGAGTTGATTGTTTTCTGTGCAGTCCGTTCCATCACACCTCACTAATTTCGTGACGATATTGAGCGTTACACAAGCTCTCGATTTACCACAACCGTGGCTAAAGAAGTTTCAAAAAGAGCCACAGAAGTTGAAAAAAATTAACGATAAGATTTTTAAGATTCTGCATGAATTCTTGTAAAACATACAATTATGTTCAATTCTCACATTATAGGAATCTGCATCCAAGTATAGTTTCTCGAGTTTGGGAGGCTCATAATATCGTGTCTTGCAAATTTCACAGATCTCTACTGATGCTTCTTTATTGGGAAACAGATAACAAAAGATGGCTGAAAATAAATGAAAGACATTTTCCGTGAAGTTTAGATACTGTTGCATAACTCTCAGCTGAGGGGAGCATTAGAATAAATTTAATATTCATTATTATTGAACAAATAGTGTATTATAAAGGCTTGTTTCCCGAATAAAAGCCACAGTTTTTCCTCTAGGTAGCTTTGCCTGCAGCTTAAAATCGTGTAAAAGTGTTTTTAGGCAATAACATAGGCAGATGCATCGCCGCCTATCGATTATCTCAAATTACCAAAAGTACTGATCTAGTAATCAATTTAACTTTGAAAATACATTGATTCCAATTCAAGTAATGTAAACTTTGCTAAGCAGGTGATATTCGTTGTATTACTGGCTGAGCTGCTCAAATACAAAGAAATGCAAATAATGATGGTAACTGAATGTAAGAATTATAAAAAGTAGAAAAGGTAATTTCAGCAGAATCTGGGACTTTTCTCCTTCTAATTTATCTGAGATGCTTCAGAAGCAGTCTGATTAACTCCAAGATATTCAAGATGAAGTCTTATTTTATTTTTGTGTTGAACACACGAACTGGCTTGCACCGATTCAATTTTCTTTTCTTTTTAAGGAATGCACATTTATAATATTTTAATTTCTAAACCAATTATGTTGTATAAAATATTGTGCTTTTATTTTCTTGACTTGCAGCGTGTAGCATAATAGTCACTACACATCGATGCCGTACATGTCTAGTAACGAGCTGATGTTTTATCCCATAAAATCGCATCCTTGTGACTGTAGGAAATATATTATAAGATAAACAATCATGATTGGTCGATGCCAGTTATTGGTCCATATGAAACACAGTGTTCTACTTGATTAGCGAGACAGCGTTTAGTGCTTGAGAGAGTATGAGTTATGCGCTAGTTCTGCTTGGCCTGTGGCTTCATGGACATTAAAGTATTTTTAGACAAGATGTAATGCAATGCTTCTAGATGTAACAAATGTCCGTTTTACCTAACATCATCAAGATAAACAACAGGTTCCTGTCTTTGTCACGTACTTGTAGAACTCGGCGTAGCCTGCAGAAAGAAACACAAATGTTATTACCAGCTCTCACCTGTTTGCCTTCTTTACTTCACATTTTGTTTATATTGTGGCAAAAAGATAAAATTAATACCTAGAAGGTGAGTTACATAATGCACAACTTTTTTTGCATTTATAATAATTTTCAAGAACAAATCCAGGTTTTTGTTATTTTCAGCGAGTCTGGTTGCAATAATAATTATGCCCTTCCCTATTCATATTCTGTTAACTAAACAATAAATTATTCATGTCTATTGTGGGGGGTGAAACCACCTGCTACTCTAGAGGAAGCTGTGTAAGGGAACATTCACACCGGAGTAGCACGCTGCATGTTACTTGTTTAAAATACCAAATAAACAAGTTAAGGTCTTCGCACCAAAGTAACGTGGCAATTTGTCTTGGAATGCCCATATAGAACATGTGACTGAGAAAATATCTAGAGGAATCTTCGTGCTACGAAGATTAATATCAGCTGTTAGTACTACAATACTTCTAAATGTTTATTATGCCCAAATTCAAAGTATTATTTGTTACTGTATATCCATTTGGGGGTAACAATCGATTATATGGGAAAAAGTTATTTATATTAGGAAAAAAGCTATCAGAATAATCTGCAATGCAAAGGAAAGATCACATTATAGACCACTATTTATGAAACTAGGTGTCCTTATTTTTCCCTCACTATATATTTATTTCTTACTATGCTATGTTTACAGGAATAAAAATAATTATCAATTGAACAGTGACGTAACTATAACACTAGAAATAGACACAATATGAGAACTCAACAACTAAGCCACAGCAGTGAATAAAAAAATTTTCACTTCATGTCAATAAAACTATACAATACATCACTAGTGGAAATAAAACAATTACCATATAACATGTTTAAAAATAAAATTAAATATATTTTAAAAACCGGATGTCATTATACGGTAGATGAATTTTTAGCAAATTTTAAAAATTAATTAAAAATCAATACAACTCATAAAATTATCTAATTATTTATTGATGTTGCCCCATAATTTTTTTCTAAATTTCTTCATTTTCAGGTACTGGCATATGTTTGTATGTATGTTAATATTATGTATGTGTGTGTATGTGTGAGAGGATGATGACGTGTCCTATATCATATGTATTGGTCAATGGATGAATAAAATAGTGCAGCTTGCAGAGTGCGACATTAATTTCTTCAGATGGATCTGGACTTATTTCATGCTATGCTACTCGGGATGACGCATGAGTACAGTTGCCTTTTCAGCTGTATTCGACACATATTCGCTTGTGTAGCGGTAGAGTATGGCATAGATGTCATGAAAACTGCTGGAAAGAGAACTACAATTTGTACATGTGTAGGCTATACAATATGGCAATCAGTAGTAGTAGGAAAAAAGCCTGGATTAAAATTGCTAGGTAAATTACATTATTTTAAATGGGTTTCTCAATTTATTGTTCAAGTGAAAATATATAATTTACGTTAAACTGCAGATCGCATATATATGCTACTTTGGCATGAATGCAAAACTGTGAACCATGCAACTCAATGTGCAGCCTGCATCCAGGTAGTGCGATTTCGCATTCTATGCTACTTTGGTCTGAATGATCACTAAGTATACCCCTATTAGTTGACAAATTCAAATAACTTATTGAAATGAAACAAGATCCACAAATAAAGTTAATTATCAATCAAGTCATTTTTTTAGGTTACTTTTGTAAACTCAGAATTTTTAACTGAACTAGTTAAATATTATATTAACACTTAATGCTTCACTTACGTCGCTGTTTATGAGCAGGACATGTTTCGGAATTCTTATCCCATCTTCGGCTGCTGGTCAACTGGCAATTGGCGTTCATGGTTAGTGGTCTTTATGGTTTGTCCAGTGCTGCCCTCTCTTCTCTTGGCTGTAAGCTTGATGACATCATCCACCGGTGGTATGTCATCAAGCTTGATGACATCATCCACCGGTGGTATGTCATCAAGCTTACAGCCAAGAGAAGAGAGGGCAGCACTGGACAAACCATAAAGACCACTAACCATGATCGCCAATTGCCAGTTGACCAGCAGCCGAAGATGGGATAAGAATCCCGAAACATGTCCTGCTCATAAACAGCGACGTAAGTGAAGCATTAAGTGTTAATATAATATTTAACTAGTTCAGTTATTCATGTGCTCCACTGTGTATATTACTTCGTTTTAATTATTATCAGAATTTTTAGGTCATCAAAATCCAAATCCAAACCCTACTAAGGAACCACATGGTTTACAGCGTGCATGATTCTAAACATCTGCAATTTCTTTCTTTATCCTGAGGCTTCTTCATGATTTAATCTTGCAAAATGCGATTTAATTTTATGCAACAAACTTTACTTCTCTTTTGTTTGAATACACATTTCCTACCTGCTGAGATAACGAAGCAAAATATCGAACATCTCTATCGGTGTCTTTCTCTAGTCTCTTCAGCACATCCATCAACATGTGTTCGTCTGAGAACGTCTCTGAAACACACAAAGGGATTCATGTAAGTAATGCTATTCAAACGATTTATTACGGCATAAGACAACCACACAGAACTAAATACCGCAGTTAAATGTTTTATGTAGAATGAAATGGAATAAGCTTACTTATATGAAGTAGAATGCAATGATAAAAGATTAGGTTTTGTAAAGGGGTCCATATGTAGGTATTAAGTTATATTATTGTATATCGCAGTAAATGTTGTACAAATTGAACTTCTTGGATAACTCTACTTATTTGTGGGCGTTTCATCTATATATATAAAAATGAATGTATGTGTGTGTGTCTGTCCTTTATGCATTACTACACCATTCATCCGATCGCCATGAAACTTTGGGAAGTTGTTGAGTGCATTCTCGGGAAGGTTTCTGGCATATTACATTTTTAATTTTTCCTTTCGTTCGTGAGTTATGAGTGAAAAACGGGCAAAAAACGTGTATTTTTTTTCGTTTTCAAAGCATCAGTTTTCAGTAATACCATTCAATGTCAAATCAATTACAGTAGGCTTTGGCTATTTTTGTCATTCCTTGGACATAAAACTATCGCAATCGCTTGAATGTTGTAGCTCACGCTGATTGATTCATTTGTTTATAATGTCAAGGCACGAAGACATATGAAATTTTCAACCTACACCGAAGAGGATTATTATTATTATTATTATTATTATAAAAGGGATAATCAATACAGGCCTCAATATGGTCAAACGTTCGATTTGGACGAAACTCACTATACAGGGGTTTTCTGGGCCAAGGACCTAGAATCTGAGGTCGCTTTTACCAGGCGACGCTATCTAATTGTGGTATGTAATTCATGTGATTTAGGTATTAATAAATATAATGATTTAACTATTATGCTCTTAATTTTTAATTTTTGAAATAATTATAGCCACGGGCACACGCTAGTTCTACATAAAATAAATACCGCCTAGATTAAGCCCACCAAAATCTGGCTGCAGTTTAAAATCGTGTACAAGTGTTTTTAGGCTTGTTCACAACATAGCGAGGCCAACCAACGCCACATCAATTATTTTGAATCTCCAAGAATATCGATATACAGTAGAACTCTGACTAGCCGGATTGCTTTGAGGCCAAATTCAAGTGGTTTTTGCAGCAGCGAGCATTGGGATGTGTTCAAAATGTGACACAGTATTGTACAATATCCCAAAAAATCCTGGTAACTGGAGTTGTACTGTACTAATCGATTCCAATTGGAGTCTGGTATGGAATATTCCTGTTCTATGAGCTGCTCAGATGCACATGTTTAGCCTGTTTAACATCTTCCTATATATAACTAGCATAAAAGGCCCAGCGTCGCCTGGGTTTTGTATTTTGTAATTCAAAATTAACTGATGAAGGACCTTCCTGCAGAAAACGCTTGATATAGCTCTTTATGGCTCACAGAGGATGTAGAATTTTGCATCCCATCGCTTCTACGCACCAAGCCTGGTAGGGGTAAAAATAAGAAGAAACAGAAATTCCAGTAACATAAAATTAATTCTATTGTTTTTCCGGAATATTTTATTTCTCACTCTCATGTTACCATACAACTGTTTCGGGGATGAAATAAAAGGTAATTCCATTTCACCTGCACACTTCCCTCCCCAAAAACTTGCGATATAATAATATACATTTTATTTTCAATATTTAATTACAGCAATGAATGATATCATTAGTTTCTCTAATTTGTTAAACTCCCATTTCATTTATTTCCAAACCCATCTGATACCAATGCCAACAATACACTGTTGTCATGTGAACTGTGATTTGGATTTGATAATTCTGTGTAAAAAGGGATTAAGTACTCTCAAAAACATTTTATTTTTGGCATTTAAAATACAAATTTTGAAATATCCTTTCTTAGTGAGCACCTACATTATGAAACGAAGGTACTGTCAAAAGTCAGCACAAAGCCTTCTATATATATAGAGATGTAGGCCATTTAATGTAAAGTGGTATTAAAACTAAGAGAAAGTCATTGCCAATCTTCATGTCACGTCCTCAGAAAGTATCTAACCCAAATATAAATTTTGTTTTCGTATGATTTTCACAGACACAAAACATGTATTTGTGTTTAAAACTAGACTTGGAATTTGGGGGTCGAACACAATACTTCCTCTACCTAAAGTACATCAGAGGAAGCAATAATACAAAACTGTATGACATTCAACATTGATAGTGTAAAGTACTGATTTCTGTTTTCTTTTCAGGCAGTTTCAATGATTGTTTGATGAAATAAAATTGGAAGTCATTTGATACTTTCTTTTTCTCATTTCAATGCCACTTATTTTCCCTTTACTTCAGTGTTTAAATGGCATTCAGGTCAACGCGGTAACTAGAAAAGAAGCCAAGAGAAAGCTAAAACAAAGAGTAACTGACTTACCTTGTGTGAAAACAAGTGTGGAAAGCGTTCGTGCAACACAAAGGCGCACGTTGGGCACTGGATCCCAGCTTAAATCCAGGAGATGTGGCAGGACGTCCTTTGTGAACACTTGTTCAGGAAGGACTTGTTGTTGAATGAGCTGCGAACACAGCAGAACAAATGTCTGCCTCCTGTTCCATCGCTTGCTCTGCGCAAACATTTCTGCCAACTCAACCAATAAGCCCCTCAGTAAACAAGGATCTGACGAAACATGCTTCACTAACGCCGTCACCTGGAACACAAACACATGTTCTCAATTTGCAGAGGATACCAACATTATGGACTAGTACTACCATATATTTCCGCAGATAAGACTAGATATAAATTTTTGTCAAAGTTTTATGGTTTTAGCACATATCTATCCTATAAGACGACCTATGTATTTATGTTTACAATATAACTTCAAATATGTAGAAAATCTTCTCGGGTTTGCAGCCAGGTGAGAAGTTTGTTGTGGTCCAACGTTTCCGAGGCTGACGCTGCCTCCATCCTCAGGGAATCTGAAGTGTCGAGTTTTGACATGTAGGGGAGCAGCTGCTCCCTGATTGGTCGACTCCGCCCAACTCGGGTTGGTATATATTTCCCCTACATGTCAAAACTCGACACTTCAGATTCCCTGAGGATGGAGGCAGCGTCAGCCTCGGAAACGGACCACAACAAACTTCTCACCTGGCTGCAAACCCGAGAAGATTTTCTACATAAGATTCGCCAGGAAAGCCTCAAATCTTACATAACTTCAAATAGTTTCATTTTTTTGTTTTCTGGTTGATAACAAAAATGCTGCCAACCATCGCACTATTATAATCCATAGGGTGGTGGTAGAAGTTACGTCAAAATGACTACAATAATTAGTTAAAAACACTGTTGGCTACCCTTACCGGAACAAAGCTTCCTCGATCTTTTTTTTTTTAAATGGCGTCACTGAGCACGGTCGAACCACAATGGAACAGAACAATACGCACACTGTGCTTGAGTCACGTGATACATGTAGCATTATATAGGGGAAAAATGAAAAAATACCAAGAACAGGTTTTATTTCACAGATTATGGCGTTTGTGGTTCTATTTACGAAATTCGCGTTATTTTGGGCTTACATTTGCCCACAAATGGTACCTAATACCTTATCAAGACAATATAATTTTGACATCAGAATATTTCACTTTACAATGGTTTTAATTTATATAAATCATAACCTATTTTTTTGTTTTATTTGTATCAGTCCTATAAGATGACCTCGGAATTTCGGGGCCTTTTTTTTTTATGATTCAACTATCATCTTACCTGCGGAAATATACAGTGCAATCAATACATCCATTACTTGGCCACACCATACCATACATTTCCAAAGAAAGTAGAAGGTTTTGCACCATACTTAGCTGCCTGATGAATTATTTTAAGAAATGAAATGAAAAGACACTTTGCTTACTCGGAAAAATTAAAATATTCCAGTGATGATGTAGACATGTTATTTCATTGTATCATGACTGTGTTGTGCCTTGTGGAGGCTTCTCAAACTAAAAGAAAGACAATCCAGCACTATTATAAGATTTATCACTTTACGGCGTGGGAATAAAAGATGTCTTCCAGCTGAAGTGTTGATTTAGCTATTTTGATCAAAAACTCTATTTTTTAATTTTAGTGCCAAAAAACCAAGGATAGCCTGAGGTATACCTGTGCAAAATTTTATGCCGTTTGGATGCCGAGCTGCAAACTTTTAAGCTTCAATTTGTAATACTCACTAGGACGAGTGCAGTTTGTCTGACGGCAGCCACCTTGTCTACCAGCAGCGACTTGGCTATGGGACTCAGATATTTCCTGGCATCCTCAGAACCGAATAAGCCGATAGCCTCCAGAAGTTGCTCTGCGAGCTCCTCTCGAAATCGCCAGTTCCATTCATTATCAGTCAGAAGAAATTCAGACAGCCGAGGTAGATAAGAATTCCGTTCCTTACAACGCAGAAGCTGCAAACACAATAATATTGTATTACTAGTGGTTTTTTATTCATCTAAAGCAATTACCCAATAAAATTTAATAAAACATAAAAAAAATATGGAATAAAAGTATCCTTTTGCTCGCCCGAGGATTGTAAAATGCTTATATTCTAGACAGCAGTTGTTCGAGTTGAAGGGCTTGAAGAGACTTAGTCATAAGTAGACCTGGGATTTTAAGGCAAATGCTTCTTTTGTTCCTTATGAAATAACATGAAAATTTTTAAATATGTGGTCGTTTCATGGTAAATCGCTTACATTTATAGAATTTTAGTGTGCCGTAAAATGCCTATTTGGACCTTTAGAGCCTATTTTATTACTTTAGTGCCTAAAATGCCTATTTTGTACATTTAAAATAAAATTCAACTTCTGTATCTTTTACAAGCAATTAATGGACATCCCTGAATGAAGACCAGAACAGCAGAGGGTGGGTTTTTCGGGAGGGGGAGGATTAAGGGGAAAGGACTACTGTGTTAAGTCACCAGTGAAAGAACATCTGTTTAAGTGAATATAGTTCATGATGCCTAATTTTGCAGTTAATTCTGTTAAGAATAGGTATACCATGTTTCTTGCAGTAAAAAAAAACCATGTTACAGTTTAAGTGAATATATTGTAATATTTTAAAGTCTATTTTCTGTTTATCTACACATCTTTAAAGCATATTTTAAGTGCCTATTTTCTCTTTTAAAAGCCTATTTACTTGTTTGAAAAGCCTATTTTAGGTGCATAAAACTAATTTTTAGAGCCTAAAATCCCAGGTCTAGTCATAAGCCAATCCCGGGAAGGATTCTTATTTTTAGGATCAGGGGGAATAAATTTACAAAGTGGACCCAGTGAGTAGCTTCAAAAAAGAAATGGGAAGATCGTGCCATGTTGAGGTTAGAAAATCGGCTTCCTACAAAAAAACTTTCCCTGTAATGTGTAGATATGGGAAAGGCTACAAATGTAGTTGTGCAAGATAACAATAGAAAACTACACATCACAGGCCTACAGCTGAGGGTGCTGACCTCCTGATCTATACTGAATCCCGTAATCACGAGCTTTTTATATCGATTTGTAACTTAGAAATTTATACAACACTTACCGTGTTGAAAACAAGAGAGATAAAATGGTAATAAGACATGTCATGCCATGGACTAACATTCATGATCGACTTATACCTTGAGAATCGAGACGAAACATCGAGTTGCATGCCATCTACTCAGAGAAAGCTAGAACTAAAAGAAGCGGCATGTCTGGTAGCCGGCAAAGTGCGCCAGCGGGTTAAACATATGCAGTTTTATAGAGATTTTAACATAACGGATCTCTCCAAGACTTTAATTGTTCTTATAAATGATTGATTGATGATTTTAATATTTATGTAACATGCAATACCAAAAAATTTCTCAACAGAACTAAAACTTGGGGCAAATGAGAGTCAACTCACCCAGAGGCCTAAAACCTCAATCACTAGACTTTGGACTTTTAGGTCGCTAAAAATGCTGTTTTTCAGGTACCTAAAATAGACAGTAAAATTTGGAAAATAGGTTCTAAAAATTGTAAAATAGTCTCTTATAAACTTGTTAAATTACCAATTTTCTGAAATATATCAATTGCAATGCAGAATATTATATTTATTGAAGTCACCATTAATACCATAACAGTGAAAAGCTACGCACGCTAGCACATTCAACCTCTTGTATCCCTGAGTAATTCAGATTTTTTTTTTTTAACTAACTGGATGTGGGAGTCAGGAGAAACACACTACATTTTCTTGGCAATTCCAAGAAATTTTTCTACTGAAGACTAAAAATTCCTTAATATTTAACCAAGTCACAAATGTGTCATGTACTGCACATTCCGAGCTAAAAATTTAGTACGAACTGAAAATAAATGCTAGAATTTATATAAAAAAAAAACTTATTTTGAACTTTAGAGGAAAAATAAGCAAAAAGGCAATATTAGGTTCTAACGTAAAAATAGGCTGTTTTAGGTCCTATAAAAGTATCAGTTTTAGGCATAGTCACTTATGAAACATGCATACACAAGTTTTTGTCCATATAACACTTAAGGATTAAAATAGGTTTTTACTTAAAACCCGAAGTCTACTCATCACTTTGCACTTGGGCCCCCTCCGATAACAACACTACTCGAGGAATAAAAAGCCGTACCTTGAGAAAGTCTGCCAAATGTCTGAGAGCTCCGATTCTAACTTCATCTAAGTCTTTTATGAAGCCATTAAACACAGGAACTAAATCTTTTGTTGTTAGGTCTTCTCCAAGAATCACAGCCAGTTCATGTATGCTCGACGCTACTGTGCGTCGCACCTTCCACTGCCAACAAAAACATTACAACAATATAACACTGCACAGACAAAACTCATGCATCAAGAAGATGCTCTAGACCAGCGTTTCTCAACCTTTTTGAACCCAAGGACCTGTAAAATGTCTAAAAAAAATTACGGACCCCTAATGTTACATCCCACTTTTAAAAGAAGGCCTATATTCTTCATATTTGCGGTATTAATTATAGGTCATTATAACGAAATATGTGAAAAAAATTTACTTCTTTACTTTTCACTTGCTTTATGATATTTTTAATTATGTCTGCAGACCATCTGCGCCATCTTCGCGGACCATCAGTGGTCTGCGGACCATAGGTTGAGAAACGCTGCTTTATACCAATAAATACAAGTTACAACGGAATAAATTTTATAGCCAGTATTTAACCGTTATTAGTGAAAACACACAATATTCACGTTAAAAGTGCCTGATGTAGTTAATAGGACAACTATATAGTAACAGACTCAATTTACAACAATATCCCTTCATTTTTGCCGAAACATGTGAAGGCGTACAAATACAGTCGCTTGTGTTCAGTTCATATTCAGTTCTATCAACTGATACAAATAAAAAGCATGTGTCTGTTAATTGGTTGTTACTCTGGCAACAGTCAACCGATTTGGTCCAAAACGAGTGGAGTTCTTCCTATGGGCGTGGTGTGCGGCAAGTTTCATGAACATCCAATAAAGAATATGCACTGATTAATAGGCTATGTCAGGCATATCGATTCCTTTAACATTCAACTGATGTCAGATCACAAATAAATTACCCTTGGGGGAACCTATTTTGTCTTTGTATTAATTCTGTTAGTATCTGGAAATATATTTGACCGTTACATACGTTACCTGCATGTCAGAAGCCAAGGCATCGTAAGCTTCTTTAAGGAGACTCCAGTTTTCTCGTCCTAGAGTGTAGGCAACGGCAGGCAAGCTATAGGCACAGTGGTGTGCTATTTCGTTATCAGTCTTATGGGCTTGAGAAGGATGTGTCATGGACACAAAGTGGTCAATCAGTTCCTGAGGCACGATGTCCTGACTCACAGCAGACTCTGTAACAAACACATTCCTTGCTCCTATAAAATTGAATTTTAACAAATATGACGACGAAAATGTAGGGCTAACATAACGCATTCTAGCGGTAGAAGGGAATTAAGAGATTGAAAAGAATATGCACAATTCAAGGAACTCAAGAAAAGCAATGACAGAATCTGAACTTACGTGTGACGTCTGGTGGACTCATGTCTGTCAGTTTGGACAACAGGTTCTTGAGCTTGTTCTGAAACAACAGGCATTCTTAGCTATATCAAGCGTTTTCTGAGGGAATAGTTTGAGTGTGATAAATCGTTCTTCTTATTTCAAATCCTAAATACCTATATAAGGACCTATAATTTAAAAATTGAAAGTCCTTCATAAGTTGATTTCCAATTACAAAACAGAAAACCCGGGCGATGCCGGGCCTTTTAAGCTAGTTCATTCTTAATCTACACGGCTGCTTTACTCCTGAAAGAATCGTAGGCCTACACTTTCATCATTAATATTTGTGCAATTTGTGAAATGTTGACATATTTTAAGATTTCTTACATCAGTGTGTAGGTTAAGAAGAAGCATTGGCTTGAATATAAGGCGACCATAAATTTTTAAAGGATAGTTATGAAAAAATTAATTTGCTTCACATAAAACAGAATTTTGAAGTTCACGTTGTGACTTCTTCTCTCGCCTTTATTTACGCATTGAGACTTTTCCACATGGTCCACCATGACTGGTGGTCAAACAAAGCTTTATGCGTATAGAATAGAGAAGTAACGGATGCAGTACAAGCAGAAGCACGACTTCAGGGAAAATAAAATTCAATAAAGTTCGGCGAATTTCCCCGTGACTTTGACCTTGGGTCGGATGCACCTCATGACGAGGGGATTCCTGCTGCATTCATCAATGGAGAGTTGTTGAAAGTGTTTGGCTGCGTGTATAAGGTGGTATTCCACTATCCAAGTTATTTGGTCAAATAGTCTAGAAAAAAGAAAATGGCCGCCCGTTGCTTCAAGGAAACCGTATTGGACAAGCATTTGAAGACTTTCTGCATGTCGTTACATTGGATCAAAGATTTCCCGGCATTCACAGCATAGGAGTCCAAAATGGCGGCTTAACGTAGACTGTTTTGAGAAGTAAACAGAGCGAAAATAGTTGGTCTGATACCACATTTTCTTTATACATGATTATTCAGTATTTAACCACATTTAAAAATTTACATACTGTTAGCCTATTACACACTACAGTAGTAATATAGGGATATATTAAAAAAAAAAAAAAACCTGCAAGCTAATCTAAACGCGTCTCACATAACCTTCAATATAAACAATGATTCAGCCTGATTTTATCATTAAGATGTCTAAAATACTGGGTCACTTCTAGAAAAACATTTATAAACTAATAAATTTATGCCATTATATATATATATTTTTACGATTCACCTTCAAAACTCAAGCATTTTCTACTTAATATTGAGTAGATCCAATGTATATACCGCACAAACATTAAAACAGGACTTTCATCGCAGAGCATTTACACTATTTAAGCGGCATTTAGAAAGCGATATGCCAGAAGATATAAATATTGGCATGTATTATAAAAAGGCATTGCAAGCTAACTTAAACTAGTGTCATCATTAACTTAACCTTCAATTTAAAGAAGGTAACAATTTGGCCTAATTTCCTTGTCATTTAGATAATTCTCCAATAATGCTAGAAAAACATTTATATAAAACTAATAAACTAATGCCAATATTAATTTTTTTAATTATTTAATCTTCTAAATTCAAGCTTTCCCTGTAGACTTTATACAGAGAAAACTGGTTTTGGTCAAAGCTGTTGGCTGTAGTATAATAGTGCATCTTTCATTCAAATATCGCCTGACAAGTACTTGGTGAAGTTCTTGTCCAATGAATTGGATAGTGGAATACCGGCCTAAGCACATTTTGAGGAAAAAAGGTATGTGGCTGTTCTATGCAATTTCAGTCCAAAAACAAGGTTATATAGATAACATTCCTATTCGAATATAACTTTTACACATGTTAGTAAATACACTGGCAATGGGAAATCACACGCAGACTCACCTTCACTTCCTCTTTCCTGGTGTTATCAACGCCTCCAGCTTGCTCTGTGTTCTGAAATATATTAACATTGGTAAACATTTCGTATTATATGATTGGCACAAGTGAATATTTGGGGCATGACACTCACTTTTATTTCTGCTCGTTCGCTGCTCGCCACATCATTATCACTGGCCACATGATAATCGTGATCACTAATTGGATAAGATCTACATATTATAGGTCTACTACACGTAAGACTCGCATTATCTCCAGCTTGTGTTCCAATCACATCTCGATTTTCAGTCAAGTTTGTTTTCTGAAATGGAATAAATTCACCCAATTAATAAAGTAATCATTACAAGAGAATAACATGAGATGCTGCCAAAAAGTTCCTTAAATATGTTAATAAACACAAGTGTCGTTGTTGGCAATGCTGTCTTTATATTTGTTGTGATCAGACAGGACAAGATGGCCACCCACTGAAGGATTGGCTTGTATGATATAAAATACCAATATGAACCAGAATGAATCCACGAAATATCACGAAATTTACTCGATTACGTGAAACGTGTCTATAAGCATGAAATATGCCCCTTCTGTCCGTAAAGCAAGAAATGAGCATGAAAATGGCCTTAAAATCACAATATTGTGTTTTGGTGTAATGTATTTTTATTTCTTAGCAGCATGCTTTTTTTTCTGCTCTTTCTGTGGCTTTCGAAGATTTACCAATATATCGATATTTGTGATCGATTACAAAAATTGCAGAATTTACGCAAAGATTGCCTGTGACCTGGTTTGTACTGTTGATTACACTCCTTTCCTGCTATGTATTTGCCAAGTTAGCGATGCCTATGATCGATTACAACAGAAGAGTGTAGAATGTTTGTTACTTGTATTCAACAGATTTCGTCTTTTATCCACAGTGGTATGGTAGAAACTTCTGTTTGCAAATGGCTATCTGATGGTGTTTAGTATAAATTACGATAATATTTCTCGTAATTATATTTGAGCATTAACTCTAATCATGCCTAAATCAAAAGTTACTTCAGTTCATACAAGGGCAGAAGAATATAGAAATGGGGGGTGTTAGTTCACGTAAATAAAGAAGCAAAGTTTATCATTGCCCAGTGTTCCCAATGTAGTATAAAGTAATTTATTTCACGAAATACCCACCGAAATAGAAGGAAGTTAACACCCAAATCAACCATTTTATTTCACCAATAAATCAGGGCCCTATACATGGCGAACAAATAGTTCCGTGCCTGTTTATTTATTTACTAAGGAATATAGGCAAGACAGGAGAGGGTGCCGCCAGGGGAAAAAGACCTCATATTTGAGTTCTCTGGCCCAGAAAACCCCTGTATAGTGAGTTTCGTCCAAATCGAACAACGTTTGACCATATTTAGGCCTATATTGATTATCCCTCTTATAATAATAATACTCTGCCATTTAGGTTGAAAATTTCAGATGTCTGCATGCCTTGACATTACAAACAAATGAATCGACCAGCATAGGCTTACAAAATTCAAGCGATCGCGATGGTTTTATGTCCGAGGTATGACAAAAATAGCCAAAGCCAACTGTAATTGATTTGACAAATGAAATGCATTACTGAAAACTGATGGTTGGATTGCAAAAAAACAAAACTGCAAGTTTTCTGACAGTTTTTTACTTATAACTCACAAACGAAAGCGAAAATAAAAAATCCAGCTGTGAGGTGCATTCGCCCATCCTTTAGTCCATTTAATTTCTAAATTTCAGATCTCTGCGTTCATTAGATTTTGCTGGACATAGTGCACAGACAGACAAACACTTCCTTTTATTATTATAGACTGCAATACAAATAGAACACATTAAAAGCACAGGCATATTTTTCATATTGTTCTTCATTGCGAGCAACAACAGAAGCTAAACGTGCCAAGTACAGAGGATGGTAGGACGTGCTCCTAGGCACACTTGAATTTATCTTCATAACAAATCTGTTTTATATATATATATCACATAGTTATCTGTTGGGATAAAATGTTCACGATGGATGCATCTCGTCCACTTATCCCTTAAATCTTTATCTTATGGAAATATAAACGCATGCACAAATGGATTTCAATTGGATTTGCATCCTGAAACAGTGCAAGTGCCAGCCATCGTTAATGTGAAAAAAACTGAAAAATGCTGTGAAAGTAAATATACCTGTCATATACCTGAACACCACAATATTCTCTCAACACACTCAATAAACCGAAGAGAACAATCTGAATAAACACAGAACTAACACGTGTTTACCCTCTCAACATACGGCCATTTTAAACTACCTCCGTTCTCAGCATCAGAGAACGTAGTACAAGAATGAAAAAAAAAACAGATGGAATCAAAATCTAAAGTAGGTTATGATTCTACAGCCTTTATACTTCACATTTTGTATAAACACCATTGTCATTCATAATAATCATGATCATAATTTGATGAATATGAATGACGATGGTGCAGTACAGCTTCACTACAGCCTGACAGCTGTTTTCTACTTTTCTGTATTTTAATTTTAAGTGAACACAAGTTTGGTTTGAATGTAGAATTTCACGTATTTGTGTTTGAACCAAAACATTTTCAACTTACCAGCGGTAATTAGCACAGTTCACAAATATCTCCATATCAAGTTTCAACTCCTATCCGAGGCAGCATTCAGGCAGAGTAGCAACTAGGGCGGGTGGATATATTAACAGGGTGTCATTTCCACGACCACAAGAATCAACATTTTCAAGGTTCTTTGTCAACAGAACGAACGAAAAATACAGCAAAAGACATGCCCCTCACTGTGGGCTAGTTATTTTCCCTTACTATTCCGTATTATTATTATTATTATATATTTTTTAGTAATTCCCTCACTTTGCAGAATGTGTATTTTGGATTGTGTTGCCTATTTTAAGGTTAAAATCGTTTTTGTTTTTTTTGTTGTTGTTGCGTGTTTTGGATCACGAAATGTTACACAAATAATGAAATGACACAAAAGTATTTACTGAGGATACTGTTCCCTACAAATACATTTGTTTTGAAGCAAGGATACTCACCCCACAAACATCTAGGCTAATATCTGGAATGGGTTCG
Organism: Ectobius pallidus; assembly: GCA_964059195.1. Lineage (NCBI taxonomy): Eukaryota > Metazoa > Arthropoda > Insecta > Blattodea > Ectobiidae > Ectobius > Ectobius pallidus. Next base: position 178,159,031 of record CAXKWD010000006.1, on the reverse strand, counting down.
CGCCAATACTGGAATGTGTTGAACTCGTCTGCACTGTCTATCACTTCCACACACGCCCCTGTCCAGTCTTTACTATCACCAATGTTCCAAAACTCGCTTTCACTTTCACTTCCACTCCTTTCGTCGCCAACAAACTTCGTATATTCCGTCTCATTTAGTTCATTACTACATAACCTGTAAAAAGAAACAACAAATTGTTATGCGGGACAACATGTGATTTAAAAAATGAAATATTCCAAATTTATGACAAGGGACCGGATTTTTAGGTTTTTAAAAACTGTTTTAGGTTTTCCATTAGGAGAAATAGTTTTTTTTTTTTAGGTTTTGTGCAAAATATCGTGTTCGGGTAGAATAATTGGTTTAGTGAATTTGAATGTGCTACATAGGATTCAATACATAATTAACACGTCTTCTTAAAACAACATGGCGACCATTCAGTGTGAATAACAAGACAGTACTAAAGGCTTAAGGCAAACAAATCTATATCCTTGTTCATACACGGCAACAATGGTTGTTCATATGAATATTTTAAAAGGAATACGCCGGTACTCTTACACTTCCTCTCTTGATACAGTCCATCCTAGACGACAATGGGTTGAACGAAACGCTGGTGGTATTAATTTTAACCCGACAACAATTATTGTCTCTCCGCAAGATATCGATTCCTCAACTGACAACCAAAAAAGACAAATAATGTAGCCTAAATTAGATATTTTAGGTTTTATATCCCGTTTAGGTATATTTAGGTTTTTATACCCCATTTAGGTATTTTTAGGTGCCACAGAATTAATGTGGGTGAATCCTATGGACATGATTCGAAAAAGTGTATGAGCGCTTTTTGTTTTGGAAGCAAGGAAAAAAAATAGGTAAAAACCTAAGAATCCGGTCCAAATTTATGACTTTCTCTCTCTATCCAATGATGTTGGGTAATTTGAGTACCATCATGTTTACTAAAACTGAAGGTTAGTGGTCAATTCAACTCATTATGTTATGATTAAAGTCTTTCACCAATTAACGAGTCTGAAATCAACCAATCACAGACCTGATTTACTCATTCTAATCAGGTCTTGTTCACGAACTGTTCCTAAGTGCATAATGTCTTTCAAGAAACACTACTTTACAGTATTCATCGCAATATTATAATTAAGTACTGTGCAAGCAATGTTGGCTTAAACTCCCCTCACTCATTTCAACATTCTTTGTATTTATTTTGCTATTTTCCTTAGGATTTCTAAGAAACAGCAAACACTAATTTTAGTCTGGCTTCCGTTGAAAGTCGGAAATGAACGATCATTTTAAGTATATTTGGCTGACAATAGAAATGCTGCATTCAATTTTAACCACAAAAACTACTGAATCATATAATTTAAAAAATGCCAACATTTCTGCATGATTTATAGTACTAGTCAATTTAAGAGCAAATTAAGGAAGTTTTAAATAAATAAATGCCTATAAAGTGTGGGTGAAATGTAGAATTTAGTAATAAACTAATAAGTAACCGACTGCATTATGTAGCAAAAAGTAAATTCAACCCAACTCCAAATACACTGACCGGCAAAAAAAACTGATCACTGTAAAATTTGTTGTACTTTTAAGATTAAACATAATTTTGATTGGATGTTTATACATTTTTGTTGGTGAGGATGAATTATTATTTTTAATGGATCATTAGCTATAGATTCAGCACATCTGCTTTCTTCATATCTTCACTTTATCACCAAAAAAACATCGCAATAGGATGATTCCAATATGATTATAAGCACTAGCTTGTCGTACAAATTGATAGGTGTTTCATGGTTGTATTGCGTCATTTCCTTCCAAACTGAACGGAAACTGTCTCCCTTCGCACCGCAGTGATTCTGTCAGTAAGTTTAGTTGAAATTATGCCTCTCAGTCCCGAAAACGTTGCCAAAGCTGTTGCTAAAATTGATGATGGATGCAGCCTCCGTTGTGCCCCTGCAACCTTAGGCTCACGATTCACCACGGTGCAAGAGGAAAAATTGGGAATTAAGTGTGAAATGTGTCATTACATTTTAATCTTAAAAACGTATACAATTGCAGTAATTTTATTTCAAGCACTAGGCCCACTACATAATTTTTATTTAAACTTAATTTTTTTTAAATTTCTTTTTGCCGGTCAGAGTATTTGAAGTGCATAAGGCTTGGCAATATCAGAAACTTGTAAAAAGTCTATTGACTGCAATCAATTATTATTTCAGAGGTCATGTAGACATGTGAGTGTACTTAACCTGAATTCGAAGCCTTCTAGGCTGGATATGACAAATTCCCCCGTGATGCTGGGATCTGCGAACGTTGAAATGAATGGACCTAGCGTCTGGAATGCAGACATGCGCACCCATCGTGATCTATCCACCAATAAATTAGCAAACACGGGGGCCAATGTCTGTTTCCTCGTCTGCAAGCTACAAGCACATGATACAGACATAAACGTCTCTGCACAGGCTTTGCGGACACCCCAGATTTCATCTTCACAAAGCTCCAAAAAGCAAGGAAGCTGAAAAGAAAGGAATATTTATCTTTATTTGTAATTAAGGTATCTTTTTCCGCACACTAGTTGTCAAACATAAGAGTTACTTACGAGGATATCTTCTGTAACGTCTCTTCCAACGACTGCACAGAAATCACCAAAATTAGCCGCACAGACTTTTCTGATGTAAAAAACAGGTTCTGAGCAGAGAGAAGCAAAACAATCCAGGAAGAGTTTTTCAGTTGCAGCGCGGCCAATCAAGGGAGCCATTTTACTCATCAGCTGTAATACAAACATAACATTACTTACAGCAAACTCCATGTTAATTGTGACAGGCTACACATATAATCTAATGTGATTTCTGTAGGCTGTAAATGCTACTAATTTGTTAAAATCCTCATTATACTCTGAGTTTTAACTAACAATAGTAGTATATATATATATTAATCTTTTGTAAATAGTAGAGACCGGATTTTAAAGGGAATTCCTTTTTTATATTTCATCACAAAACGTGATAAAATTGAACAGGACATTACTGAGTAAGTTTCAACTGCAAATGACCTGGTTTTAACTCCCCCCTTTTTTAGGCTAATCTCCCTTTTTTTAAGAAACTTTCCCTTTCCAGTACCTTTTTTGCTAATCTATTTTGAAAATTTCGTAAATCACCCAGTATCTGGTAATATGAAAACATTAAAAATTGTTTTCACTGATTCACCATTGAAAAAATAATTCCTCCCAGCAGAATACAGCGTTACAGGGAAATCACAGGCTTGCCATTGCCTAAGTTTCCCATTATAACATGGTGGGGAACATGGATTTCATGTGCTATTTTCCTCTGTGAGAATTCCAACAAGATCAAGGAATTTCTTCAGTCATTAGATGATACAGAATCAGCAGGTGTAGAGCAAGCAAAGGCTTTACTTAGAAACCCGATCACACGTTCAGATTTCTACCAGGGGCTGTGACGCGACTGGAGGAGGAGTTTTTATCTAAGGAATCGCAGTGGGGAGCGGTAGAAGAAGTCTTCAAACATGCTCGAGGGATTTGCCAAAGAGAAGCTCAAGCAGAGTTTGTGTAAAAATCCAGACATAGAACTTGGAATTCCAAGTTGGTTTCCATTGACGTTGAAGGTTATTTTCTTTGTACAAAGATATTTTACACTCAAAGAGACAGAATCTGACATTCAAGAATGTGGAAATTTTAAACGTTATCAAGTTCAACTCTTTTCTAATGATGTAAAGTAAAACATAAAACAAACATGCATCTCTCTACTAAGATAGTTGAAATATAAAAATACTTTGTGCTCCACTTACGTCTGGAATTAGAATCACAGGACTAGTTTCGGGAGTTACCCCATCATCGGCTGTTGGTCTACTGGTGTTGGAGTTTGGCGATCATGATCGCCAAACTCCAACTCCAGTAGACCAACAGCCGATGATGGGGTAACTCCCGAAACTAGTCCTGTGATTCTAATTCCAGACGTAAGTGGAGCACAAAGTGTTTTTATATTTCAACTATCTTAGTTTAATTTGTCCCACTGTTTACAATACTTCGTTTTAATTTGTTTTTATGTATCTCTCTGTTGAATTCTTACACTCTCTCATACTGTATATCCCTTTTTCCCCCCCACCTCTTTTTAGCAATAATTTTCCCTTTTTTCATCCTTATTTGGGGTAAAAATTTTCCCTTTAAAATCCGATCTCTAGTAATTAGGTGCAAGATTCTGATTTATTAGCAGAGAAGCCAAGCAACCTTTGGGAATGGTTATATGCGTTCTATAAAGAGAGGAAGAACCCTGCATGGATACAACACACTCCTGCTGTTATCAAAGCAGTAATAACACATTTCAATTGTCAAATCACCTGCAGGTGGCTTCGCTTTTTTTGTCATAAGTTGAAAATAAAAGCATTGTGATTTTTTTCAACTTATTCCACAGAATTATTGATCGCTTCAATATTGTAAGTCCACCCTGGTTGATTCATTTGCTTATAATGCCAAGACATCTGACATTTTCGACACAGGCGGAAGAGGGATAATGAATATAGGCCTAAATGGGCACACATTGAGTTGAACGGAACTTGCTACGCAGGGGTTTTCTAGGCCAAGGAACTTGAATCTGAGGTTTCATGGAATGTACACCAAAGCCAGTCTTGTTTTAATTATTAATCGTTAGTTTATGAATGATTCACATGTAAGTGTTAACAGATATAATGCTTTAATTATTATGACCTTCATTTTTAATTTTTTAATGTATTATTGTGGGCGAAGTTGTAAGTTGTAAATATAACTTCAAAATACACTTCCAGCCTAGAAGCTTTCTTTATGACTAATTTGTCATGTTCCTACACTAACAGAGACATGAATGTTATTTTTTGTGTAACTATAACTTTTTTAATTTAAATTTTAAAACATTGCAAAATTTCCAGCATTTTTTGCAAAGGTACTACAGAACGTCTCAGTGTTAATATCGCTTAAACTAGAGTTACGTGAAGAAGTAGGAAATGCACCCGTAATGCTAGCCTTCGTGATGTGGCTTGAGGATCGTAGGCGTAGATGTGGTGGAGAGATCCAGATGGTACATGACCTTATAGGTATTACAGTTGTGAAACGTGATATTACTGCCCAACAACATCGAATTTATACTACCACATTTCAGTGTGTAATCGTCACACCTTGTTTTTCAGTCCAAAAATGGTGTATAAAAATTTCATTGCATAATCATCGCAGGGATATTTGACACATTTGAATCTTTCACGATGACTCAGAATTTACAGCCACCACCGTAATCTAGAACACCCAATTTTCAATGGTTGAGTCCACTATGGTTGCTTGCTTGCTTCAGTTATATACCACAGACAAATTATACAGCATTCACAGTGGAAACAGAGCTGCGGACAGCAAATTTTCAGTGTATGAAAAACTTAAACAACATTGGAGCAAAATAAGAGAGAAAAGACAGACAGCGAGTTAAGCGCACATAACTGGGATGTGTAATCAAAGTTGGAATCACATCTCTCATGAAATCATTGCGAAGAGCTTGGAGAAGACGGCAGGAGGTGCTAATGGAAGATCTCAAGATACAAGAGAAGAGTAACAAAATTTGTTGTGGAAGTACGAAGTAATTTTAACAGGTGGCAGGAATTCCTTTGCGCTCATCAAAGCTGGCTGTGATATGATAGTAACAAACATACCAAAACCACTCTGATGGGTGCAAGGGAAAACACACTCTTGAGAACTATGTTTCCTCTAGTTTACGCAACCTCCACCAGGTGAGGCAACTCGATTGTGAAATTACATCAGAAGATCATTATTCAAATAAGGGAGCATTCACACCGAAGTAGCATGCCACTTGCGACGTGCTGCCTGGATGCAAGCTGCACGTTACTCATTTTAAATCCCAAATAAACAAGTTCAAGTCTTCACAGAATGAAGTAGCGTGGCAATAGTGCAGCTCACAGAGTGTGACATTAATTTCTTCAGATAGATCTGGACTTATTTTATACGACGCTACTTGGGATGACGCATGCATACAGTTGCTTTTTCAGCTGTTTTCTAATTGTTAGAAAATTCAACACATATTTGCTTGTGTAGCGGTAGATTATGGCAAACATGTCATGAAAACTGCTGGAAAGAAAGCTATTTAACATACAATTTGTACATGCGTAGACTATACGATATGGCAATTGAAACTAGTAGGGAAAAAAGCCTGGGTTAAAATTGCTGAAACTATATCCTCTTTAGGTAAATTACATTATTTTAAACGGGTTTCTCAATTGTTCAAGTGAAAATATATAATTTACGTTAAACTGCAGATCGCATTCGCTACTTCGGTATGAATGCAAAACTGTGTTCGGTGTGAATGCTCACTAAGAGTCTAAAACAAAGCTAAACTCTCCAACAGTAACTTGGATTTCGTTTCCATTAAGTCCCAGGATGTTTTTCCAGATTACTTATTCTGAAGGCCCTAGTCTTCACACAATATTATGAACTTTAAATTTATGATGAAACTAAAATGCAATGTAACTCTTGGAATGATAATTCTTTCACACTGGCCGTGTGTAGGCTAAGATGGAAAGGTCAAGTCAGACTGAAAAATTAAATGCCTTAGCTGGGATTTGAACCAGGATCTTTAGCTCCCTGTGCCACTGCTCTTACCATGTCAACATGCTGGTACAACCGTAACTTCTCCAACTGATTCACATATCCCAGAGTACCACCAGGTGTTCTCAATCTAAGATACCAACCCAGCGGAGACTTACAAACTCGTAAGTGCTTTAAGGTGATTAACAAATAATTATATTATTTATGACAATTTTTATTGTATTTTAACACTGTTATTTGCTCATTCGACAGTGTTATTTTTTAGCATTTTCTTTATTAAAAATAAAATACTTCTGGTCAGAACACAGTGATGAAATTTTATATGTTGATTACTGGGCACAAGAAGAATATTTTGAGAAACTTTCAGATTTTTCTGTTCAGTCCCATTTCAGATATTTTAATTTGAAAATCAACAATTTTGCAAAATCTCAATATTTGAAGCCTCATAAAACCTAAAGGATTCATATAAATCATCATCAAATTTTACTAGCATCTAATGAACTACTATATCTTTGTGGGGGGGGGGGGGGGGAAATATTAAACATGTGTTTTCATCCCTTCTATGAAAAAAAAGTTTTATAAAGTTGTTAATTATTTTCTAATCGAAACTGCATTTTCTAATAAAGTTTTAGATTATTTCCTTAAGACCTAACAAATTTTTGGTCATAACATGAATTGTATACTATTTCTTGTAGATTAAGAGGGTTTTTACTTCAAGTTGATATCTTCATAAATAAAATAGTTATTTAACTTACCGCTAACCTTTGAAGAAAATGTCAAAAATGACAGATCCTTCTAAGCAAAATGGCCACTAGTTGCCAAACCGTTAGTGATAAAAAAAGTGAAAAAAATTGTTTTGTACACCCAGATACACATAGAAACAGAAAATATATACTTAAAAATAAAATAAAATATGTCATTGAATTGGTATGGACTGACCCTCACTCTAAGCATGGGCACATTCACATTCTGATATAGAATAAGAGGCCATATTGCAAAGAGTGCATATTCAGATTAGAACTACCCTTCAGATTTAAAAAAAAAAAAAAAAAAAAATATTTTGATTTTTTATAAAGCAAAGCATGATGACTTGTTGCGACTGAAGGGCGTTGTGAATGGGGTATATGCGTTGTTGTTGTATTGCTTACTCGACGCTCATCAAAGCTGGCTGTGATATGAAGATAACATTTGACACATCACAACAACCTTGTGAGAGCCAACTAAGCATGTCTCTCGTTCCACGATACGATGTTTCCTCCAACAACCCAACTCGTCAAAAATGGCTGTGATATGATAATAATCCACACATCACAACCATTTTGACTGGTGGGACATTGGTCTACAATCACTGTGCAGAAAACTATGAGGTGAAATGTGCCCCACATTCTTACACTCACTGTGAGTATATGAGCATTTACAGCCTGTTAAAATCACGACAAATATTTCTAGACAGCTTGAATTAAAAATAAAAGACACACAAAGTAACAGTTGCACATTATCATTGGTACCGTCACATGGAAAACACTCATTTAGTTAAAAATATTTGCATTCTAATAAAAATAAAAATCAGGTAAACTGATGTAACAAAGTGCCAGTATGTTTTTGTTTAATCAGTTATGACTGCAATTATGATATGCAGAATATGATTTTTTAAAATTGATTTCCAAGTTAAGCTCCAGATTTATTCATTAAACAGGGATTACAGAAGAACAAAGGTCTAGTTTTTTTTAAATTAGATTAAAATCTTCCAGCATCAACTGAACTGTACAGATTTGTGGTATCATGACAATCGCACACTCACATAAAAATACCAAAAAAATTCAAATTGGCCGGTTTCAGGTTTTGAACCATGGGCTCCAGAATGTGAGGCCAAAGCCTTACCATCTCGGCCACCGGGGTCATTTTAACGGTCTAGTTGGATAAGAGCATGTAAATCAATTGTGTTTTTTGTCATAGCTACCTGTATTTTAATTTCCAAGGCCTTATAAGATCACAGTAAAACAATAGGCAGATGTCAAGATAACTGATTTTCATTTTTTTTTTATAAATTCTTTCGAATACATATATTATCATAAAATAGGCACTAAATTGAGCATTACTCCAAAACAGGTCAACCGATTTTATCCATTATAAATAGACGTCTTCCCATGGACATTATAAATGCGTATACGAAGTTTCATAAATATCCGATAAAGCGTATTTGAGTTATTGCGCCTTTAAAGTAGACACTAAATTGGGGTTTACTCCGGTACCGGTCAACAGATTAGGTTCAAATTCAATAGGGCACTTCTCATGAACGTCATAAATGAGTATACACAAGTTTCATGGAAATCCGATACAGCGTATTTCAGTTGTGGTGCCTTTCTAATATAATACTATTAAAATAGGCACTAAATTGGGCATTACTCCGGTACCGGTGAACCGATTTGGTTCAATAACAATAGGGTTCTTCCCATCGACATTATGAATGTTTATACCAAGTTTCATAAAATGCGAAAAAGCGTACTCGAGTTATGGCGCATACAGACGCACGGACAGACATTTTTTCGTCCCCCACACAATCTCATAAAGTACCATACTGGCACTTAATAATAAAGAAAATTACCAAGGTAGTAAGTGGATATTCTCTCCCTCTCACAACGTTTCGCCCAGTTCCTCATGGGCTTCATCAGGGGCGAGCCCCTCAGCGCCATGCTATCCAGTTGTCTCCTGATGAAGCCCATGAGGAACTGGGCGAAACGTTGTGAGAGGGAGAGAATATCCACTTACTACCTTGGTAATTTTATTTATTATTTTTATTAGTTTTACCCAAGTGGAAAGATTTTGGACCACCAACAGAAATGTATATTTGCATTCGATAATTAAATGGACTCAGTTTGATAGAAATTAACAATATTTTAAAATTCAATACAGTGAAATCTCGATACGATTTCGCAGGGACCAGAAAAAAATATTGTTGCAGAGAGATATATTGTTATATTGAGAATTTACAAAAAAATGTTCAAATTTTGGTAGTATATAGGAAACAACTTCAATAGCTGAAATTCTTTAAGTATCTAGAGAAATAAAGAATTTTATCACAAGAACTGCTATACTGTACTGTATTCACTCCACCCTTAAATTATTACACTATGAGCAAACACATTTTACATTGCATTATAGCACAGCACCATGAACAGGTGACTCATTTTTGCCCCTGTTTGTAAAAGTCAGAAATGACAGTCTGTTTAGCTTTTTTTATGAACAGGGATACACACAATGCCCTTATTTCATTCAAGGTTCATTAAATAACATTCTGGCACCGATGGAACACTCGACAGAACATTCTGCAGAGCCTCGCAAGCACAGAACACATACATAGAGGCAATGGCTTCGAGTGCGGTTAAGGTTGGTAGATGCACACTTTGTTCTACCTCCTCTTCTTCATCTTCCGCCTGCTTGTTTTGGATTTCCTCAATGTTCTCTTCCGTTAGCTCCGGGGAGTTCATGATTTGCACTTTCACGATCTATTTTTATCCTTGTACCGAGGAAAAGGTATTTTTCGGGGATTCTAAATGCAATCGTAATGGAGAGGTTTATCGTTATTAACAGTATCGTAAAACCGAGGGGAATTTTACATTATTTTAATAGGAAGAATGCCGGGACCAAACATGTTAACGTTATAAAGAGTAGTATCCAACATATCAGGTAATTCACAACCCAGGTCCAACTCTTTCCACCGGTTATGGATATAAAATTGATTAAAACAGTTATTAAAACCTGAGGAAGGCCTGGAGGTCAGGCTGAAACGTAGTGACCGTTTTAAAGGTAAAATTTTATCCAGAGTAGTATCGTTATATCGGTAATCGTTGTACGAGGATTTCACTGTATGCCTTTTTAAATGTGGAATTTCTCTTGGTGAATGCAAAAGTTGTTATATTTGGTAGGTGAAAAGCATTTTCATATTGTTTATGAGCAAACCATTAACAGCTGTCAGCAGTCTGCAACAAATCTGGCTGTACAATGCGTAATATTTATTATTATTATTATTTCACAAGTGTTAAAGCCTGTTTAAAAAAAATATATATATGATACACGTGGTAAAGCAATTTTATTTTGCTTGTAGGATTGCTTCACTCGCCCTTATGGACTCGTTCTGCAAACATACCAACTTGCAAAATAAAATCCTTGTGTCATAAATAGACCTGGGATTACAAGGCAAATGCCTATTTTGTTCCTTATGAAATAACATGAAAATTTTTAAATATGTGGATGTTTCATGATAAATCACTTACATTTATAGAGTTTCATAGTGCCTTAAAATGCCTATTTTGTACATTTAAAATAAATTAAACTTCTGTGATTTTTACAATCTTATTAAATGGACATTCCTCAATGAAAGCAGAAAAGCAGAGGCGAGTTTTTCACAGGAACTTGATTATTCCAAACAATGGTCGCTAAAGGAATGTTGACTGACGGGGAGGATTAACCCTTTCACTGCTGAGATATTGGCAAGCTGACATACCCTCCTTGCTGAGATATTTTCACTGTCACTCGGCGCTAAATCCGAAAAATAAGAAGGCAGTTTTAAAATACGCCAGAACTCCGTCATCACGTTAGAAAAGCTTTTCCTTGCTCGTGAAAGCAATGACTGTGTTGAAATTGAACATACCATGGCCTTGACGTGATTCCCCGCTTGTCATATGACTCGTGAGTTCAATGGCTTCTTCAGACATCACAACATTGTGCAAGGCCTCACATTTTCGTCTACAGATTGCACCACAGGGCAAGGAAAGCAATGAAAATAATTTCTATCTAACCCCACAGGACACTATCCTTTCGTTGAAACCATGTTAAAGAATTCTATTCTACGAGCAATTGTCTTATTCGTAGCACTAACTTCGCGGCAACATTGTGCAAGGCGTCACATTTTCGTCTACAAATTGCACCACAGAGCAGGGAAAGCAATGAAATTAAGTTCTATCTAACCCCAATAGATGGCAGGACACTATCCTTTCGTTAAAACCGTGTTAAAAAATTCCATGCCTTGTGGAATCGTCTCGTTCATAGCACCCACTTCGCGGGCGGAACAGTTCCGTCAATAGCACACGTAGGTGCCATTCTCCGCGCCGTCACAGTTCCGTCGTTAGCAGTGAAAGGGTTAAGGGGGAAGGACTACTATGTCAAGTCACCAGTGAAAGAACATCTGTTTAAGTGAATAGGCCTATAGTTCGTGATGCCTAATTTTGCAGTTCATTCTGTTAAGAATTAGTTTCTTGCAGTAAAAAAAGGCCATTTTACAGTTTTAGTGCATAATGTGATATTTTAAAGTCTATTTTCTATCTTATTAATTAAGTGGAAGGAAAGGAAATAGACATTAAATCCAGACATGGATTTAATGTCTATTTCCTTTCCTTCCACTTAATTAATAGTATATAAATAATAACTAGGCTTCAAAGTACCTACAAGGGTAGGACGCCATTTGGATGTGTGTTCTCGACGGAGAGAAACCTCCCGTGGTTTGCCTTGTCTTCTGAATCAGTTGAGGAATTTGATGTCAGACTGGCATGTTGTCATGGTAGCTCAATGGTAGAGCATCGGCACGTTAAGTCGAAGATCCGTGTTCAAATCCCGGTTATGACATAAAATTTTTCAAGCTGATTCTTACTTGTATTTTCTATCTATTTACACATTTTAAGTGCCTAATTTCTCTTTTAAAAGCCTATTTTAGGTGTATAAAAATAATTTTTTAAGAGCCAAAAATCCTAGATCTAGTCATAAATAACTAATATGTAGCCTAAATTCCTTGAAGCTAGAATAGTAATAATTCCAACATATGGAAGTTCCCCCTCCACCCTGCCTACTTCTGTCTCCCTCGCCACGAATGTATTGCACGACATCTAAGCGTTCCTTAGAAATGTTAATAAGTACAAATAATATATTGAGGACAGTACGCATACCTAAGTACAATGTGTTCCACATATGAGTTGGCCAATTGTGTGGGTTTCTGCATTGTGGAGGGCACAGCTCTAACTCCCGAGCAATTGGGTGAAATACCTAAGATAATAGAGCCACGATTGGTGTAATGATTCAGATTCTCACATTTGCAGTTAAAATTATAATGAAAACAAACACGTAACTCATCACAAGAGATGTTGGAAATATCCTCCTCTTGCATCCACACAATACTGGCACCTTTTAGAAAATTCTCTTTCACGCGCAGAAGTTCACAATCAGAAGATTGTGATATTGTCTTTAAGTTCTTCAAACAGTATGTGACTATTATTTATGGGGAAGCTTGAAAAATAATATGTAGCCCTATAGGTCAATTACCCATACATTAGAAGAACTTAAGATAATATCACAAGAGAAATTAACTCTATCTCGGAAGATGAACTTATGCATGTGAAAGAAAATTTCCTAAGGTGCCAGTGTTGTGTGGATGCATTTCCAACATCTGTTATGATGAGGTGCGTGGTTACTTAAATTGTAATTTTAACTGTAATCGTGAGAACCTGAACCATTACACTGTTAGCGGCTTTGTTTGTGCAGATATTTCATCCGATCGCTCAGGAGTTAAGAGCTGTGGCTGCCATGATGCAGAATCCCACATGATTGGCCAAGTCGTACATGAAACACACTGTACAATAGTTTTAAAGCCTGTTGAAGTGCCTAAAATGAAATATGACAAATAGCCATTACCTAGGGCGTCCAGTACGTTTCCTTGGAGCACTGCTGGAGTCAGCAAGTGCGTGAAACAGTAGCCTTGCTTTATGCCACATGCTATAGTAGTGAGATGTGTAGTCCTGTTTTATTGCTTGCAGTTGCTAACACAGTCATAGGAATATTATGTAACTGCAATACTAATGTCCCCTTTGCTCTAACGGGAAATTGTACTTCAAAGTCCAAATTCTCCTTGTGTGGGAATTCACAACATCCCACAACATCGTATAAAAGCAAGAGAAGAGCAAAACACTTCCAATTTGCAGAACATAGCAAATGTCCAACAATCAATAGTATTTCAAACAATTGAATCATCACAAGAGCAAAACCACAAGACATAATTCTGCTCCTTGACTGGACGCATGGTTCCGAGAACTAGCTCATCAAAGTGGCTGTGATACGAGTATCAAACACCTACATTTCACAACCAAATTGACGACTTGTTCAATGAACAAACACGACGACACGAACACGATGACAAAGGAACGAGTTTCTGCTCATCAAAGCTGGCTGTGATAGTAACACGTGCACAAGCTATGACAAACCAGCTTTGATGCGAGAAGCTCGCTCACGCTCTTGACGCTGCTGCTGCTGTCGCTGTTGCTGGTGGCCACAACCTCATGAAAGACAAGGTAGTGAGATGTAACGACAACCAACATCTCACTACCCATGTCTTTCACACAGTCATGACGACAACACAAAAACCTAGAACAGAAGCTTTGCATGCTTTTAGGTGTCTGAATTTGTACTACCTCGACAGCTCCGGTGTGGAAGTCGACTACAAGCTTGTCCATTTCCGTGAGCATCAACACAGCAGGACACACTTTCTCCTCGATTGCAGTTTCTTCGATAAGGCCTTGTTCCACAAGCACGAGTAACGCTGTCTGTGATGCTTTCCGAACCTGTCAACATACATTACAGAGGATGATTATGGTTGAATAAACACAAATAATAGTTTCCAGTAAATCTACATAATAAAGTAGAGTTTTATTTCAATCTCGCACACTTAGCCTTTAAAAGAAGAGGAAAATCAAACTGTCTACATTTCACAACATGTATATGTGGCACAGTGTGAGCAAAATGTGACTAAATGTAATTTGAAATATGCTTTAAGGTAAAAGTGATATTTGTGAATGCCAGGTATGTAATTTATAACTTAATATGCTTTAAGCTTTAATATATAAGAAGATTGTTTTACGGTTTATTATACAAATCTACAGTTTCATTGCGAGGGTATGCCGTGATGCACAAGGCTACAGACCAGAAGATCCAGGGATTTTTTCATCCCTGATGAAGTCTTTGGGATTTTTCCTTCTGCCAGACATTTGACATTCTCTTTCATTAACATTAAAGTAACATTTCTTAAATGCAAAAAGAAAAAAAAATTATCAAATGACTTAAATGATTTATTTACAAGATTTATTTCAAGGCAAAGAAAACAGAAACCAGGACTACACGATTAGCTAAAGGAATATCACACTTCAATGTAATAAGAGTTATGGAAGTGGAATTAGAATTAGTGTGTGCAACACTTTTCACAGCCTGCTAGGCGTTTGATACTCATTATTTATGTTCCTTGTTTGCAAGTCGCACCCATATCACAGCTTTCTGAAATTAATTTAATGAAATACTGAATCCTGATTTTCTCGCCCAGTCATGCTTCTGTTTGTTCACTACTCGGACAGATGTGCAGCCACATTCTTCCTTTACTGCCGCGGGCGAGAAACATCATCCCCAGCTTGAAATGTTTGATGACATTTCACATTCAAATCCAGAGTTACTCTTAGCAGTTAGTGGTGTAAATGAAATGTGAAAAGCGGCTGTTGTTGCAAACCGTACTTTTGTCATGACCGTTATCCTGAAAGTAAATTACGTTGGTTAAACTGACTACATGATCAGTGCTGAGTGTGGAAAGGATTCTGTTAACTTGTGCTGTGTTTCAGAGTCCGTAAACGCAAAACTACCGAAGGAGTTATCAATTATGACATCATAGATGCAAAAAAATTAAAAACAGATAGATAGATATTAATATTGTATGTCAATAGCTTACATTAAAGAAGTCATGAAACGCAACTGCTGAAGTTATCACATAATGACATTCACTGAACTGGTGAAGGGTCACGGCAACACTCGCTCTCTTTGCGATATCTGTTGTGCTCTTTTAAATTTTCAATAATACTGTATAAATTAAGTTGAGGTGAAATTAAAGGATTGGATTTTCAAAAAAAATGTTCAAGTTGGTGCATGAAGCTGGAAGTTATCTCTGATTCGGTATGGTTTCTTCTTTGTGTAAGCCGTATCGGATACCACCTTGAACATTGCCGACCAATCAGAAACGATAAATACTGCCGCACAGCAGAGCACTGAGCCAGTAAACAGCCAGTCGCCGACCAGAACGGTTCACCCCGAGACTCCACTGCCACTGAAGATGTGGACACCAACGTCACGGCCTACAAGCCCGGACAATGTTTTTAATATTCGAATAACAACTGAGACTTTAGGGAGAGCTTACCTGGTTATCATTGTCTGCCAGATATTTGAGCACTAGCGGAAGAAGATGATCCAACACTACAGAGTGAAGTCTTGTGTGAGCGTGACAGTATATGGCGATGTGAGGAACCTGCTCCGTCAACTCTGAACGCACAGAGCCCTCTACAACAAACAAACAAACACAAGTGCATATTCAGTTGTCTCCTGCTACAAAAACAGCAGGTTTAAGACACAATACAATAAATTTTCTAGTTCGCATCACAATAATATTTTAAGTTTTGTGATGGAATGGCAACAAAAAACAGAGATTGACATTTGGATGTTGGAATGTACAGGGCATCTCAACTAAAACTGAACTCAGTCTTATGGAGCAGGAACATCAGTTGCAGTACGAAGAGAATAATATTTAAGTCCACATTACAAAGTAGCTTATCGTATTATATGGAGCAGAGGTTTGGACAATGAACAGGAAACATACAAACAAACTGAATGCACTAGAAATGGACTTTTGGAGAAGATAGGCCAGTCTCACGAAGAGACAAAGTAAGGAATGCAAAAATACGACGAAGGATGGAAGTGGAAGAAGACATTAACAAGAACGGAAGAGACTGCAGTGGTATGGTCATGTACGCAGGATGGAAGAAGGAAGGATACCAAAATATATACAGTAGAGTCCCGCCATTTCAAACTAATTGGGACTGAACACTGTTTGATTTAGCGGGAATTCGGAATAGGCGGATGCAATGAATAATATTAATGTACTGACTTGTTAAGGCGAATATGAAGTGCTAGCTTTCGATCCAATATGGTTTCAGGCGTTTTCATCAAGCTTATGCTCTATGTATGTCTTTATTTAACTTCTTTGTATAAAAATAAATTTTTGTTTTTTCAAGAACGTCTTTTTAATTTCTCCTGTTTTTAACTTTAAAAAATTGGTATTTTTTCCGAATAGGCAGATTTTTAGAATAGCGGGACTCTACTGTACTACTTGAATAGGAAATTGGAAGGAAAAGAGGACGTCCTACGACTACTTGGATCAACAATGTACAGATATCAATGGAAAGAGTTGGTGCAGTGGAAAAAGATACACAGGAAGGAGAAAAACGAAGACAGATTATAAAAGAAAAACAATGACAAGCTCAGAAGAGAGTAACTGATTATGTTGAAATATGATGTGTCAAAACTTTGTTTAATTAACTATAATTTGTATTGTTTGGTTGGAGGAAAGACTCTGCATTAAGGAAGCCGTCAAGATAGATAGATGGAATATTAAATCAACACTCTTTTGTTTTCATTATAATCCTCACTCCAGACCTGAATCACATTTCACATCTATGGCCTGTAAAAGCATGTACAATTTTTTTTCAACCTTGTATACCAAAATTTTACACCCACTGTAGCAGCGAATTTTATGGCTAAACACAGCATGTTATCCCTAAAATTCCATAAATTATGAAATGTTTTTTCAAAAGACATGTAATATTGCATTTACCTCATTCTGAAGATGATATTCACAGCTGGAGTAAGGAGATGTGGGACTTACGGGATATTCCAAGATCTGATCATGAGAGGATAAAAAGGATCTGTTTTTCTATTGAACTGAGATGGTAATATGGGACCTAGGCAGGTATTGAAATGGGGATGGGCCTGCAAAGCCTGCATTTACTGTGTTGTCTTTGCTCTCAAGAGCGTCTTCCTCACCGTCACTAAAGTCACTTTAACACAGACTCTATTACAGAGTTAAGTTGTTTGTCACTTAGCATCCTCCTGCATGCCATTTCACTGACAAAAAAGGAAGTAACATGATGTAGGCTTTCACGGCCGGTGTCCACATTGTTAAAACTTTCCGGGCTCTGTTGCCGTGGTCCATCGGATTGCTTTCCGGACGTTTCGCCCACAACTGCGGCAGGCATCATCAGCAGTGAGTTCTGCTTCGGAGTTTCCTCGGCGAGGTCTTGCTGTCGACTTGACCTCGCCGAGGAAACTCCGAAGCAGAACTCACCGCTGATGATGCCTGCCGCAGTTGTGGGCGAAACGTCCGGAAAGCAATCCGATGGACCACGGCAACAGAGCCCGGAAAGTTTTAACACTATAAAAAAGGAAGTGTTTGTCCTTCTGTCTGTCCGCGATGCCCAGGAAAATCTACTGAACATAGAGATTTCATATTTTGAACATAGATGGACTGAAGGGTGGGAAAATGCACCTCGAAGCCTGATTTTTAATTTTTGCTTTCATTCTCGAGTTATGTGTGAAAAACTGGCAGAAAACTTGCATTTTTTTTTTTTGCGCTTTCAAATCACGGTTCTCAGTAATACATTTTAGTTGTCAAATCAAATACAGTTGGCTCTGGCTATTTTTGTCATACCTTGGAAATAAAACCATCGCGATCGCTTGAATGTTGTAAGCTCACGCTGGTCAGTTCATTTGTTTATAATGCCAAGGCCCGTAGACATATGAAATTTTCAACCTACACAGAAGAGGGATGATCAACATAGGCCTAAATATGGTCAAACTTTGTTAAATTTGGACGAAACTCACTGTAGGCCTACAGGGGTTTTCAGGGCCACGGAACTCGAATCTGAGATCGTTTTTACCAGGCGATGATATATAATCGTGGTATGTAGTCCACGTGATTTAGGAGTTAATAAATATAATGATTTAACTATTATGGTCTTAATTTTTAATTTTTGAAATAATTATCGCAGGCAAAGCCGTGGCCACATGCTAGTGGTAAATAAATTCAAAAGAAGAAGAAAAATTTAACCATTTACTTATGCCTTTCAAGATAATTTATATTTCCTTGACTGATGCAATCTACGATGAAATCATGTGATGAAAGGGAATCACCGCAGGAAGCATGAGAGACTTCCCATAACATCTAGTATCAATGTTGTGTACTAAAGGTCACGTGAATTTAATATATAGAATTCCACTCTACCACAGAAGACATCGGATTTAAAATATCACATTTCGCATGCAAAGGATTAAGACCCCTGGGCTGGAAATGACAGGAAACCAAAACCAATTAGTCATGTGGAAAATTCGAAATTATAGGTCTGAACACTTCCGAATAAATATTAAGATTCCATCATCTTCTTCATTGACATTCTGTGGCAATTAAATACTAAGCTTAAAATACGATGGAACCTATAATAATAAAAACTCTTCCCGGGCGAAATTGAGTATATTCCGCAGGAAGATGGGAGCTATTCTAAGTTGTTGTTGTAGTTCCACTAAATTGACAACAGATATCATGGTAATGCTGTAGCCCTCACGCAAGTGTCCCAAGGTTTATTTATCAGTTCTGGCGAGTTTAATGAACCTGCGAATGTGAAACAGTTCTTTCGGGTGTTTATGGTTGTTTTTGTACAAATGGTTTGAAAACGAGTGTTGTCAAGAGGACGAGATAATGTAAACGGAGGAAACAGACAAGGAATTTAGTTATATGCACTTTTCTTTAAATAACGATGATATTTCAGATACAGAAGCATTTGAGGACGAGAGTGGCACTTAACCCATTGGCACACTACTTTTCTTATGCACAGCGCACCCATAAACACTAATATTTTCAGGCAAAAATTGATTTCTTTACATTTATTATTACTTCATGCAAATTCAATTTTATGGACTAAACTGCATACCCCTTTTTATGCTGTGATGTTTTGTTGATCCCTGGAATGTTTGTTTACAGGTATTTTGTGGTGTGATACACCCTAAAACAGTCTGGAACGCCACACACAATTTCTTCCTTGAAGCCATTTTTCGAACTGAGTGCCTCGGAATCACATGATCATGTGATCATTATATCGATTTATAACTTAAACTTGACTTATTGTGTTGAATACAATAAGGTAGATAACTTTTGTGGGTATAATACGCTAATAAGGCATGTCATGCCATCTACTAACGGAAAGCGGGAATAACCTCATATTCACGATCGATTTATACCTTGAAGATCGATATGAAGCATATCGTGTTGCATACCATTGCATAGAGAATTTATTCAGCTTTAAAATGGTATATGGAATGTTATGCCATCTACTCAGAGAAAGCTAGAACTAAAAGAAGAAGTGTTGGTTGCTCAGCCCGTCTGGCAGTCGCCAAAGTGCATATCGACCACATATTCACGATCAATTTATACCTTGAAGATCGATATGAAGCATATCATATTGCATACCATTGCATAGAGAATTTATTCAGCTTTAAAATGGTATATGGAATGTTATGCCATCTACTCAGAGAAAGCTAGAACTACAAGAAAAGGTGTCGGTTGCTCAACCCGTCTGGCAGCCGGCAAAGTGCGTTTGGACTTGGATTTATCGCCCGTCCCGCAGACAGGGAAGTGCGCCAATGGGTTAATTGAGGTAAAATATTATTTTTTCAGGTGTTTAGAATGAACATAACAGGGTTAATTTATTTTGAAGAATTTCTTTCCACCCAGATCCATAAATATGGCCGCCTGGGAAGGGGTAAATAAGATAGCAATTTTCCAAAATTGAACCTCTGTCATCAAGGTTAACACTTACCAGGATCATCGGCGAGGACATTTATCACAGAAATGACACTTTCCACATCACTAGCATCGTCTGCCACAGCTCTGAGTGCATCCAGAACTGTACGTGCCACCATCTGCCTGTAAGTAAAGGAAGGTTCAGTATTTCTAGTGCTAAACAAACACCTACCAAATCTATCCTTCAACTCTTCCTCTTATTCCCACATGTGTATGTTTATCCCAGCCCTTTGCCCCCATAGGTGATGGAACAACAATATTCTGGAAGTTCTGATATCTAAAGATGACACTCAGTCAGTGGCCTCCAAGGTCTCCTGACCTCATGTGATGTCCAATAGAAGATAATCCACAGGATTGTTACACTTGGTTAGTTACTCTTTACATATTTACAAGTACGATATATATTTGAGTACACCTGATACTAACACTTACAATGGTAAAAGTTTTACAATATTATTCTCAAACATTTTATTCCCTAATCTCAATTCATTACTTCTATAATAAATGTAATTTTGGTGACAGCTATGTTGTTTCTGTTTGATTATTTTGCCTGGTACAGAAGTCTGGATAATCAAGATGTCTTGTTAATCAATTCGTGGTAAATAAGTTGTAGGAAAAGCTATAGACAGACTTTTTAGTTTTACCCATTACAGTCTTCAGACAAATTAGAGGCACTCCCCCCCCCCCCCCAGGCTATCACAATACAGGCCTACATCGAGGCAGTCAAGCAAATGAACTCCATTTCAGTACACATTTGCACTAAGGATCTGCATGTTAGGTTAGGAGCAGTGTTTTCTTCTGTTGGTAACTCCTCACCCAAAATTCTTGTTACCAGTAAATCAGCCCGACAGTGATCCTCCACAGAATAACAAATAACACAATGGAAGTATTTCTTTGTTAGTATGAGGCCCTCCCCACTGGGACTTTACTGTTAATACGACGGATGAGATTTAGGCCTACCATATTTTACGGACTATAAAACGCACTTTGATTTTAGGATGAAAATTTAAAGGAAAAGAAATTTAACGCAATTCTGATAGAATTTTAAAGTTACTTCATTGCATAAACAAATTATAACCTTGTACAATGTAATCAGTGTAAATCATTTCTAACTTGAAATCTGCATTGTACGAAAATCTCTTCTGTACAGGTGGCATCGCGTAAATTTTAACTGAACTGAACTGATTTCTCATGAAAGTCTGAAAATACTTTTACACCCTCTAACCCTCAATTTGGCATACGGTGAATGTGACTGGTCAAGGCTGTCGAGAGGTCATTGCCTTCATTTAAACCACCCGACAGAGACAACTTTTGTATAAAAGAACTCAACATTCCTTTCTTTTTGCATTGTATATCAGGCTTCCAACTATCCTCATTTTACGACTGTGACAAGTGCACTGGTGTCCAGTCTGTGACAAAATTTGTAACTATCTTATAATTTATAAATATGGTATTCTGGCAATATTTACCATATTTGGATTTTTGTGTGTACTTCGGACCGTTAGACACACTCAACTTCCAAGGCTCTGTTTTCAAGGTAAAAAAGTGTGTCTTATGGTCTGTAAAATACGGTAAGTCATGGACTTTTGAAAATGTGCACTATAAAGGAAACAAGACACCCATATGAGACTGAAAGATGCCACTCTAATGCACAGCATACAGACTATCATCCCTTAAAGTTTGGTAGGGATAAGCATTATTCCACGACTACATCCCTTGAATTTTCATGAGTCTCGAGCACGACTAGAACACGAGTTTAAAGCTTCGTATGTCGATGGCATATCGGACACAATAATATTTGTTCTCGTGGGATTCCACGGCTAAATGAACAATAATAATAATAATAATAATAATGTTGGCTGTCCGGGTGGCGCCACGTCATCATGTTAAAAAGCAGCTATGTCACAGAGAACAGCTGTACTTCCATGCATCAAGAACACAACACAGGATAGATGAAGCGTTCTGTCAGGCCAATATAAAAACAATCTACACTGCACCGTCAAAGTTTGTAAACGAACCAGTTCATGTGAAGGTAAGGTCCCCCGTCCAGGTAGCAGTATATAAAATTCCATGTGATTGTGGAAAGGTTTATATAGGGGAGACTGGCCGTAAGATACAAAAAGGCTGAATGAATACATAAGACATTGCAAAAATAACAGTCGAAAGTCCGCCTTCGCCCTCCATGTCACTGAGCATGATACTGTTTGACCAGGCCACCAATATACACAAAGAAGACCGTTGGAGGCCTAGAAGAATAAAAGCAGCCTGGGAAATTGGCGGGCACCCCAACAACATAAATGGGGATACAGGATTACAAATAAATTCAGCCTGGACGGCTCTGTTTACTATAGACAGGCCTCCTAATGACGATCAATCACTCCACCAGCATATAAAGCGAGAAAACACAGCACTACAGCTCAGACTACCCAAAAGAAGGCCACGGCATGAGGGCCGAAACATGGGCTTTTAACTTGAAGACGCGGCGTCACCTGGACAGCCATAGAAGCCTACAACAAATAATATTGATAATAGTATTATCAGTAAGAAAATATCAATACTCGACATCGAAAGTTTTACTACGATAATAAGTTTGTTCCTAAAGCATGCATGAACAGTTTTTAACACTTATAGTTCGCATTGTGCACATGAGTGAACTATGTGTTCTTGGTTTTGGAGTGCTCTAGGAGGTTGCCACAGTGAAGTTACATTGACTTGGGTTTATCACGTACACTTCACTTTGAGGCAGTATCCAAGTAGTTTTTGAAGCAGCTAGCACTGGGAAAACCTCTTTGCAAAACAGAACAAATTTTGCCGAGCAAAAGAACTGACTCTGACCAATACGTTCAAGACACTTGATGTAAGAACAGTGCTGTACCGTACAATTTAGTGAAATGACCATTTTTATGATTTGGATGTTTGGTTATCCACTGCAGTTCAGGCATTTAAATACAGAATACAGAGAGTGAGGTCAACGTGCTAGACCCAACTCAAAACCTGTCGTTGAATGCAAATTTGTACCCTATAGTGATTTAGGGAATGGTTTAGCATCACAGCTGGTTGTTGTTACTTCTGACGAGTAGGTGTATCTGAGGTGCCCTTGTGGCGACCAGAAATGCTTAAAACAAACTTAGTGTATTTACACACTGAAAGCAGTCTGATTTCCTAAAACGTTATCTTTGCCTTAGTCCCTCCTCACCCTCCATTCTGTTCTTGCTTGTTCGGGTGTATTACTCAATATTAATATTTAGGCCTATTTTCTTCTTCTAGAAAATGTAAGTTCTGACATTCACATATTTTTGCCATTTTTACTGTCATGTTATTACAGTATCCATCATTTAAGATTAGTAACAGAATATTTAATAAACTGTTAAAGCAAATTCCTCCTTAAAAAATAGTTTTAAAATGGATCTGGTCCCACAGACTGAGCTGTAATGCTGTGTTTCGTTGTTTTATATGTTGGTGGAGTGATTAATCAGTCGGCCGCTAGGTAACGCATGAGGTCTGACACTGAACGGTTGTCATTAGGAGGCCTGTCTGCAGTAAACAGAGCACTCCAGGCCGAATTTA
Source organism: Ectobius pallidus (assembly GCA_964059195.1). Lineage (NCBI taxonomy): Eukaryota > Metazoa > Arthropoda > Insecta > Blattodea > Ectobiidae > Ectobius > Ectobius pallidus. Next base: position 178,135,173 of record CAXKWD010000006.1, on the reverse strand, counting down.
GTAAATGTTGTAGTAATTTGTAGGCAAAGAAATATAAATATCATAGGTAAATATAAAATATTATGGGATAATATCAATATTCCATCCCTTGCTGTTCCAAACCCGCCTCTATACTAAAACCCCGTCATTACATCAGATTCCTCACTACACTCAATATGCTTACCTCAGTGTACAAAGCTGAAAACTCAGGTTCAATTCCTCTTCAGGACAAATTTTCCTCTATTGATTTGAATTTATCATTAATCTCTGTGGCTTTCACCGGATCTCTCTAGATTCGTGTCTATTGCATTCAGTGTTGTTGTCAAATCAACAAACTTTAAATACAGAGGTAGTATTCATGTTTATTACGAGAATTACTAACTTTTACAGAAATATTTCAATCCACTTTGAAAACACAGCCATGTAAAGTATTTTAAAAAATAAAAAACTGCATCAACTGATATTTAGCAACTCTTCTAATTCCCCTACAGAGGTAAGAAGTATTTTTTACCACCTTTCCAATGATATGTACTGTGACATGGGGGGACAGGATTGCGGACCTGGCAAGAGCAATGGAAGAATTCGACAAAAGGAACTACTACCAGAATGTTTTTCCCTTCAGTGATGGAACGTCTAAAGCTGAGGGTTCCACTAAACGGACAGATAACAGCCATCTTAACAGGTCACGGGAAGACAAGAGAATATTATACAAGATTTAAAATACAGGAAAGTGCACTGTGTAAATGTGAACAAGAAGATCAAACTGTGAATCACTTAATATTTGAATGTACTCTCCTAAACAGCGAAAGACAAGAACTAAAACAAAACATAAGATTAAAAGGTGGACAGTGGCCAGTAACAAATTACGAACTAGTTAAACATTACCTCCAAGACTTTACAAGATTCTTAAACAAAATAGATTTTGAAAAATTATAATTAATTGTACGAGTAATTAGAAATAAGTTAACTGTTAAGAAGTAGAAATAACTTAATTAGGTTAATTAGGTAATTAGGATATAATAAAAAAATAATATACAAGTTCTAGTTATAAGATAATATCAACTGTAAATAATGTACAAAAACACATGTATTATTACTTTGTAATGGGGCATGTGGACTATGCTAATAAAAAATAAGAAATTAAAAAAAAAAATAAAAAAATGGGGGGACATTTCCAACATTTTTATTTCTTGACGGGAAATGGTTGTACTGAAGAGTTTAAATATTTTGCAGTTAGTTAATCAACACAATTAGTGAGACGACAGTCAGTAATTTACAGAGGTAAGAACAATAAAATAAGCAATGATTAAATTTCTTCGTGCAGAAATTTAATAAACTGATTTTAAGATTCACTGATCATATATAGTGAGTCCCACGCAAGAGTTGACTATGACGCGGGTTTCTGCGTTGCGGCGGGGACGGCTGCAACTCTCGAGCGATCGGGTGAAATATCTATGCAAATAAAGCCGCAATCGGTGTAATGGTTCAGGTTCTCACATTTACAGTTGGAATTACAATGAAAATAACCATGCACCTCATCACAAGAGATGTTGGAAATGTCCTCCTTTTGCATCCACACAACAATGACACCTTTTTAGGAAATTTTCTTTCACGTGCATAAGTTCAGCTTCCGAGATAGAGTTAATTTCTCTTGTGATATTGTCTTTAAGTTCTTCTAACAGTATGTGAATATTATTTATGGGGAAACTTGAAAAATAAAGTGTACAGGTCAATTTCCCATACATTACAAGAACTTAAAGACAATATCACAAGAGAAATCAACTCTATCTAGGAAGCTGACCTTATACGCATGAAAGGTGCCAGTATTGTGTGGATGCAAAAGGAGAACATTTCCAACATCTCTTGTGAAGATGTAGGCCTATGTGATAATTTTCACTGTAATTTTAACCATAAATGTGAGAATCTGAATCATTACACCGATCACAGCTTTATTTGCGTAGATATTTCACCCGATCGCTCAAGAGTTGGAGCTGTGCCCACTGTGACACAAAAACCTGTGCCATTGGCCAACTCTTGCGTGGGGCTCACTTTACATATCCTTAGTGTGGGTCACTTTAAAGTGATCCTTTTCATTTACGTAATAATTTATGTAAATTTAACTCTTCCCTTATTCCCATTTTGCAGGCGATGGTGCCCATGAACCTGTTCCTATTGAAAGAACCGAGGTAGAAAGATATGAACATGAATATGTGGAGATCATGAGGCCAATTCCTGAATCCATCACAGGCAGTGAAACGTAGATGCTGAACACATCCAACTATAGAGACATCTGATGACCGTGTTTGCTACCATTTTAGTGGAGGATAAAATAAGAAAGCTAAATGGTCAATTAGGCCTATACACATAAAAATTGCTTTCTAATCTCTGTAGCCTAACGGTACCTTTGTTTTCATCTACATATGAATAGGCCTACACAAAACCAATCTTTTCATGTTCTTTTATCAAGAGTTCAACGTCACCCCACTCAATAGGCAAAATTCAAATGTTTAATGAGCCTCTCAAGACTAATATCTTGCCACTTGCATGATTTCAAGTGACCCCATCATATGGAGTGTCATTGAAACACCTTTTTTACTCATTATCCGGCTAATTTATGCAAGAAATCAAAAAATTATTTAAGTATAATTATTTTACTGGTTATAATCCATTTCATAACAATTTTCAAAGATAGAATAAAAATAATTTGTAACCTACAAATTATCCTACATTTAAAAAAAGTTTCAAAGGTTTCAAAGTCACTCCATGTCATGGTAACATAATAACTCTAATGACTTTTCTTTTTCAAATTTTAAAGTAGCCTAAAAACGTTGATATTAAATTCTGAAAAAGTACATCTTCAAAAAACTCTAGGAAATAGGTTATACTAATGTTAAATGATGTACAGTGGTATTAATGAGACGTGGCAGTCCAAGCATGGATGCTCAGTAGATGCAGACGAGTCCAATAAACATTCGAACTGCATGGAGGGGTGTATGGGTTAGTTGTGTCGTTGCTTTCAGTGAGGTAAGATCGTATAATGCAGTGAAGAAACAAGAGACCATGTTACAATCGCTTCTCCTCTCCTGCAAAAGCAGTTCAACATTCTTACCCCTCCCCATGATTCCTCCTACATGCGTCACCTCTCTCACGCGCATCCGACTGCCACCTCTCATTAATACCACTGTACCAAGTTTTGAAGATGGGATGGGAATGAATTCATTGTTAATTTAAAACAGAATCCCTTTTCAAAAGAATTAGGCCATATTAACTAGTATGCCATAATGAACAGCATAATAAAATAATATCATTGAAATCTTGGGGGAGGGTCGAAATTGTTGCAAAATAAGCATGTAATAAGTTAAAAAATAAAAACAAGTCACTAACGCCGTCGTAAAATAAGACAGAACAACAACTTCAAAAGTTATTTAATCCCTGAGAAGAGAATAAAATACATTGTAGCCTACATCCAGTAGGAATCAGTTACCGTAGCAAAATGCACTCCAAACATGCTTGTAAAAACAATGTAAAAGCAGCCACATTTGATTTTTTATTGTTCCGAAAACTGAAAAAAAAAGATGAAGTTTTGGAGTAGCCCTACTGTAGAGGGTGTTACTTTTTAAGAAACTGGGGGGTTGAAGCTATGGGGTGGGGGAACCCATAACTAACAAGCAAAATGAGTTGACCGAAGTGGTGAAAGTAATAGTGTACAAGACAGTGATGAAGATGAAGAAGGGAAAAAGACTTCAATATGAAGGGGAGGGGGGAAAACTATCGCAGTGGGCACCAGTACCCCTTCGAATAAGTGAAAGCGACAAAGCTAGTTATAGTACATACACCTATTCAAGACTGCTGGAAGTATACACTTTCAGAAAAAAGTAATAACGGAATTTCAAGCATCCATACATATTACTTAGAGGAATATTATTTCTAATTTTGTATAATCCCATTAGAGCTGTTTTTCTTTTGAATCTTATTTCCATTACGAGATCCCATCCTCAGAAACGAGGCCGGGGAAAATCCGAACCGAGTGAAAATGCCGAAATGAACTATTCGCAAAAAATGGGCGGGGTCCATCAATCATGACAATTGCCGCAACCTAAATCCGAATTGTGAGAAATGCTCTGCATAGGCCGCTTTTGACGATAAGGCATGCGAGGCTTGCAGACCAATACTAATACGTGAGATTATTGTACACCAACATCCGTTTCCATACCACTTCTACCACCACCACCACCACGACAGAAATTAAGTAAGTGTAAAACATTAATGAAATACCCCTCCCTCCCCCTTAAAAGTGATGGCTACCATTCAGAGTACAACAAATCCTCCTCCATGTGTAGTATTGAGAGTATACCGCATATCTTATTCCTGGTGCTTATATAACACACCAAACAGGCGTAGAACCCATCTCCTGCGGGCATAGTACAAACCCAGATAACACAGACTTGGAAATAACGCAACACCAACTAGGAGAGTATTCCGCTTTGCATTCTTACGTTCTGGTGTGGAGGAAACGCCATTACGGTGGAAGATCCACCACACACACCCAGTCCACTGTTGTCATCTTGTCTTCTGGTGGATTCACACGTGGGAAAACACGCAGATATATTCGCAGCACTTTCGCGTAACACATGCGAACATCACGATGAAAGCAACGTACGGAAAACTTTACGCAGCCACGAACCGAAGCAGCAGCCATGTCGGATTCTGTTCTGATGGCCGAGGGGAAGGGGAAAGCGCACGCACACGCACTCAAAATTCGTCACATCCGGTTATTAGCTCCTTGGGACGCGCGGGAAACGCTACACAAGGGTGGGGCAGTCCACACATTCCTTTACAAGTCGTGTTAAACACCTACATTGCGTATAATCCGCAACAATATAATGTATTTATCGATATACGCACTTCACTTGTCTTATGGCAGTCACGGCCACCCCTTACTATTTTACACTAAACATTGATCGATTTTTGTGTGCGCAGTAACATTACATAACCGTGGCGGGAACCCGTCCCGTCAGTCAATGAAACGCATTACAAAACATCATAAACATGCGTTCCAATCATTTCCATGTTCCTTTAAACAGCTTCAATTATTACTACAGCAAGGCATTTAATGACAAAAAAAAAATGCATTTATGACCAACACATTTAAAAAATGTCAATAAATTATTTATTGTAAATAGTTTTTTTTTTTACGAGTAATGAGTTGATTTTGGAAAGCAATTTATTAGATCGCAGTGTTTAATTTAAATTTACAATGTAAATCATACTTATTTTGTTATTAACAAAGTAAATTAAAGCCATTTGGACACACATTTTATGTAAGAAAGAAAGAAAAAAAACTTATTTGCAAACCTTAAAATTGCCCCAAGCAGACAGAGATGTCTTTTAAAATGAAATAACAGAAAATATTTGATTTTTCATAGCTAGAAAATAAATAATGGCTTTTTACAATGAATTAAAATTGAAATAAAAAATGAAAACTTGGCGGAGATGCTCAAATGAGAAAGACTGTCTATTGTCTGTACCTCCAATGGAAATAGTAGAGTTGAAAATGAGCATTCCTTCGCAGTTATGCTGTTTCCTGTCGATGTTATTTACATATAACTAGGGGGCGGATTTCTATGACATGTCATATTTTTTCCCTTTGCATTATTTCAGGTTTCCGACTAATTTAAACCCGATTCCAAGCATCCTGGTGAAAATGGAACGGCTTATTGTGCATATAACTGCATATTTAGGTCATAATATTATTTGGCATATTTGTGTGCATATTGAGGAAATTTTGAAGTTTCATATCGTATTTTGTAAATTTTGCATTATAATGATACTTTTTGAGAATTTACAGATTTTAATCAAATGTATTGTAATGAAACTTAAAAAAAATAAACACAATGAGTAAGTGGTAAAGTCATATTTTAATGTTTTTTAGATCATAAATGCATGCATATATCCTATTTTTTAGGTCATAGAAATCCGCCCCCTACTTATAACAATGTAATAAACCAGCATAAAAAACAAATGAAAAATTCATTATAATGTAACACTAAAAAACATAAAAATTCCGAAAATTATCTAAGAATGCCAAAAAATGAAATACGCAGAACGCTAAAATTGCCTTCATTTAATCAATTAATTTATGATACACATTTGTATATATTCAAGCTATCTTTCAACCTTCATATAAAATAGATGCAAAATCATCAAATGCCTTACCCTATTAAAACTCTATGTAAAATGTATATCACAACACTGTTTATTTAGTGGTTAAAACATTAATAAAAATCGTTAAAAACCTTTCACTGTACGACGTTTCAGCCTGTCTCCTCCAGGCCTTTTTCAAGTA